>CM062292.1:145229849-146566313 GCA_031216915.1 Pictodentalium vernedei | reverse complement strand
CATTTTCCCCAGAGTTTGGGATGTAACCGTGTCCCCCCCAACCCCTTGCTGAAATCCCCCCCCCTCCCCAAAAAACTGGATTGCTGAAGAATGAAGCTGCACAAGCCTTATTGTTTATTTTTCAAAAATGGCATCATTTTTTGACAAGCTCAAAAAAGAATGATGTTTAGATCATCAAGGGAGGGAGGTGGGTATGCTTGTTTGTTATGGGGATGAGGATATGGAATAATTAGGGTAACATGGGAGAATTCTAATAATTCACTGGAAAATGTACACAGAGGTTGACAGAACCATATACATAGCTGTTATTGCACTGACAAAGGACCAAATGCCACATTTTGATGCAAATAGACAGCAGCTAGATGTTAGCCACTTTTGTCATCAGAAGCTTTGTGTTGAGCCTTGGCACCTGGTTTTGGAGAGTCGTTCTACCATTGAATACAGAAAATTGTCCCCAAAATGGTATTTGTTCAAATGAACATACCCCTGACTGTATTTTATAGGTTATTACATATATTTATAAATAATTATTAATATATGGCCAATTTCAGCTGCCATGGCAATATTTTCAGAAAAAGTGTGAATTCCATGGCAGAATTCATGGCTGATCGGTTTGAAAAAAGTATTCAGACTGGCCAAATTAGCCCAGGCTGCTCATTTAGTTCATTTAATACTTGTTAAACTATTTCATTTTGTTTTAAAGTTTCACACTATGTCATAAGTGGACAGGATAGGAAGAGTGTGTGTGTGTGAGTAGGTTGTGATATTTATGGTGCTCTCTTCCTTATTTTGATCTTTTGCTATGGACCTTTCAGCTTTGGCTTCTTCCTTTTCTAAGGCTTTTCTGTAAATTTCATCCTCTTGGTGTTCTTCATATTGTTTTTTTGTCCATTTATCACAGCGCTGAAGTTTGAATTCAATCCATTTCTGTCTCTTTTTATCTGAATCATTTTCACTCTGCAACTGCTTCAGCTCTTTTTCTGCTTGAGAACCAGATGTCACTGGGCAGTCACACATTTTACAGAGTTTCACAATAGATTCACCTGGGCCATGGTTCACTGAATGTATAGTACTGTGGGCTCTTCCCGGAAAGTTCCTAGCAAAGGTGATATTACATTTCAAAAACCTCCGAAGACACGATTCACTGCCTCAGTTTTTGGGGTATCGCAATGAAGTTTGGTATATTGCACCTTGACAGTCATATATTAGCACATTTTCATAACTGTTGACTTGCCCTCGTTGATAGAGGAATTTTAAATGAATTTTCCAAATATGCACCCTTGGAAAGCCAAGTTTTCTTGATAGAACAAATATATGATTATTGCTTGCACAATTTATGATTTCCCTGGTAACAATCGACAGTAGCATCTGCAGCATATGACAGAGCAATTATAACTTTATTTATGTTTCCAAAATGTCTCTTGTGACAAGCTGACAGTTCTGCTGTGCACCTGGCTGCTATATCCAATGCAAAACAGTTACAGTGTATTTATCTTTCAGCCTTTGTCTCCCCAGGAATTCAGGCCGTATTGAACCCCTTTTATTCTTGTAAACTTTCTCAGCTGCTTTAAAGGCTTTAGAATCGGGATCAGTTGTCATGTACTGGACCTCCAAGTCATCTGATTTTAGTTGTTCTAGACAAGAAATATTCCACGCTTTTTCATTGCCGATGCTTTCTTTTATATTCAAGGTTACTGTACACTCTGGGCTTTCAGGACCACAGGGCTGTTTATTGATGTGTTTTCCCATTTTGGAACAGAGTTTATTCTTGTTACAAACTGAAATCCCTTTTTTTCTGCTGGTAACATTCTCTGTATGAATACAAGCACACTGAGTAACAGGTTGGAATGGGGTTTTCCCAATACCTGAACCGAGTGGATTATTATACCCCCACTTTTAAAAAAAAAAAACATTACTGCTCAGAGTTCGATGAAATTTCATACAGATGTTCACTGTAATGAGACCTTGAAGCAATATTAGCCGTTTTGCTGATGGAATATTTTTTCTGTGAGTTAGGGCCCTTTGAATATACAATAATAGGCTATTTTTTGTCTGTTCGGGTCATATCTCAGGTTTGGGTCATTGGATCTCAATGAAATATGGAATGAAAATTGTTTATGGGACAGGCTTTCAAATGAGTCTCTAATAATATTTGTTACTTTTGGCTTTTTAGACTTATTCCCCCTTTTAACTTTGCAAATTCGCTTTTTGTCTCATAAAATAGCAAATTTTTTGTCTGTTCGCCTCATATTTCAGGTTTGGGTTATCAGATTTCACTGAAATTTGGAATGAATATTGTTTATGGGAAAGGCTTGCAAATGAGTCATGTCCTTGGCGTAAAACAAAGAAGATACATATGCAAATCATCTCTCCACATGTGGCATTATGTCTTTCTTTTATAAGGTTTGGGTTATCAGATTTCAATGAAATTTGGAATGAAGATTATTTATGGGGAAAGTCTTTTTAAGTGAGTCATGTCCCTGCAGTAAAACAAAGAAAATACATGCAAATCACCTCCCCACACGTGGCATTATTTCTTTATTGTACATCTCTTATGTGGATGGTCTGATCATCACTAGAGTTCAGTAATAGATGTTTCTGGCCTTCACAATTACCTTGCTGTAAAACAAAGACAATAGTTTTGTTGTTTGTCTTGTAAAAAAGCCAATTTTTTGTCTGTTCGCCTCACATCTCTGGTTTGAGGTTCATGGCTCTCAATGAAATTTGGAATAAAGATTGTTTATGGGAATAGCTTTCACGGTATCATGGTTCATTTCTTCTCTTGTCATTGTTTGGAGGTATGCACCGTGGGGGTATGCCACGGGTCATGGCCCCCCTCTTGTTGCATATTGCATCACATTCAGCACTTACAATTTTTTGCTTCACACTTCTAAAGTGTTGATTTCTTTGAGTTCTTCACGTCTGGCCTTCATTTCATTCTCATTAGCTTCCTCTATTTGTGAACATATCACATTCCCAGTCTTTTGCATCCCTTTTTCAGAAAATGAAGGTGAATTTAGTGTCATGCACAACCTGCAGAAACTTCCAGTACCCATACTAGTCTGTGAAAGCCCCACTTGAAGTGCTCTGTTTGTACATGCTGCTATGCTGCCCTGTTTTGGCCCGGAAATTTCCTCGTATAAGGAGAATGGAGTAGAAACATACTCTTATCTCCAAATAAAAGTACAGGTGGGAATAAAAGTATGGGGTGGAACATTCATCAAAATTAAATAAAAGAACAGACCCAAATAATAGTACAGGGTGGAAATCCAGTCAGGGAATTGGGTAGTAATTCTAGTTGATTTGATTTAAAAGACAACTTATTTTCCAATATTACAGTTAGTCTTGTCAATGAGAACTAAAAGGCATTTAGGCATCATGAGTACAACAATGAATACACTGTGTTAAACAAAAGTCTATCACATAATCTGGTGAAGATTCACTAATTTGAAGATCTCCTCCCAGTTGGAAGTGCAATTTTAATAAACATGCAGGCCCAAATAAAGTGCATACAGTGTGGAAAAAATCCCCCAAATTAATAAACATACATGTATGTTTATTAGGAACACAAAGTAGGAGCAGGTATTACATACGGCTCGCTCCCGCCAAACAAATCCACGCCTTTCCTCCCCGTTCGGGTCAAAAGAAAGGTATCCATCACATTCTGGATTAAGTTGCCCGTGTCTTTTGAAAACAACATTCAACATCTCGGCTATTTTGCCCACGTGTACCAGTCTGTAACTATTTTCTTCAGGCCTGAAATTTGAAGAAAATTGCTCAGATATGAATGAATGAATGAATGAATAATGAATGAATGAAATGAAATCGGATGGATGAATGGATGGATGGATGGAGATGGATGGATGGATGGATGGATGGATGGATGGATGGATGACAGAACGAGTTATGTTCCTTCTTGAGCAATTTTTTCAAAATTTGTGTATATATACTAACTAACAAGAATGTAATCAGGCGGATCTGCTGGAAGGCAGGCAGGCAGGCAGGCAGGCAGCAGGCAGGCAGGCAGGCAGGCAGGCAGGCAGGCAGGCAGGCAGGCAGGCAGGCTCACCTGATGCCTGACTGCCCATCTGTATGTCCATCCATCTGCTTGCATGTGTGCGTGCATGCGTGCGTGCATGCGTGTGTGTGTTGATAGCTATCCATATGATTATTTACCATTTTTCATCTATTTTCTCATTGCAGATGTTGGGCTCCAATTTTAACCTTGATCATGGGCGTAAGAGTTTGAAGACCTTCCCAGGCTCCTCTATTGCTTCTGTCACTGGAAGTGGACTTGGAAGTAACCATATCATGTTTTTCTTGTGTGAGTGTTACATATTTCACTACATTTTCTGGCTCTGCATTTGTAGCAGCCACACACTTGGAAATATTGTAAAGCGGATGATTTTTCTGAAACACAAATTTTTTCAGATGTATCCTGCGATTAATTTTTAATTTTCTTGCACTCATTTTGAGAAAGAATTGAAAAAAATGCCTTATAAATTCTAAAATCAAATCCAAATTTGTATATATATATACTAACTAACAAGAATGTAATCAGGTGGATCTGCTTGCAGGCAGGCAGGCAGGCGGACAGGCGGGCCCACCTGATGCCTGCCTGCCCATCTGTCTGTCTATCCATCTGCCTGCTCACCTGCCACATGCAATGCAATGCATGCATGCATGCATGCATGATGTATGTATGTATGTATGTATGTATGTATGTATGTATGTATGTATGTATGTATGTATGTATGTATGTATGCATGCATGCATGCATGCATGCATGCATGCATGCATGCATGCATGCATGCATGCATGCATGCATGCATGTATGGATGGATGGATGGATGGATGGATGGATAACTCTCCATATGATTATTTACCATTTTCATCTATTTTCTCCTTGCAGATGTTGGGCTCCAATTTTAACCTTGATAATGGGCGGAAGAGTTTGTAGACTTTCCCAGGCTCCTCTGTTGCTGATGTCACTGGAAGTGGACTTGGAAGTAACCATATCATGTTTTTCTTGTGTGAGTCTTACATATTTCACTACATTTTAAGGCTGTGCATTTGTAGCAGCCACACAGTCACTTGGAAATATTGTAAAGCGGATGATTTTTCTGAAACACAAATTTTTTCAGATGTGTCCTGCGATTAAATTTTAATTTTGAGAAAGAATTGAAAAAAATGCTTAATAAATTCTCAAATCAGGTTGACTTCCCAAGAATTATATCACTCTAGAACTATTGCACATATAGTTGTGCTTCGGGTGTGATTTGGCTGCTTGAACTCAGCATGTGATTTTCTGTAAAACAGCCTCACACCTTTTGGGACATTAATCACCAACCCATCGGGTGGTATAACTTTCTATTTTAGTAACTAGATTTTAAAGTATACATGAATAATGATATTTGAAAGGCTTTTAGGTGAAAATAAACTTTTGAACAGCTTTTTTGTGAATGATAGCTGTGTAAATGTTCTCTCTTGGGCATAACTTTACAGCTATTTTACGAAATAAATCACCCCTTTTTTCTCGAATTGAGTTCTTCTATGCAGATTTTGGGCTTTTTTCTGGTAAACTGGCTTAATTTCAGTAAAAAAACATCATTTGGTGAACTGCTCTGTCAAATAGCAGCAGAATCAAAATAAGTTATGAAAGCGGTATTCTGAAATTTCCATGGGCTTTTTATCACAATTTGGCAAGTTTTTTAGAAAAGCTATATTTTAAATCTTATTGGATGAATAGAAGCCAAATTTTGTATTTTAGTGTAGAAATGATTGTTTTATATAAAATAGGAAAAATAAAATTAGGACATGGGTGAGGAGTATTATAGGTACCGCTGAACTATATATTTGGTTTAGAACAGAACAGAATTTTATTTGTAGAATGCAGTTCTATACAGTGGAACCCACTTAATTGGATATCTCTTAACTGTATATCCCTGTTAATTGAATATAATTTCCCAACACAAAACCATTTACCATACCTGCAGTACAAATTTGACTTGTTAATTGAATATAGGTTATAGAGTAACTCCTGTTAACTGAATAAAAAATCTTGTAATATGTCGAGAAATTACCCTGATTCTCCCCAGTTTCCCTTTGTTTATAGACCTATTTGGCCTCGGTACATCCAGTATAGGCATTTAATCTGTTATATCATGTTTGAGAGAGCTCATGGAGCTCTGTCAAACAAGATATGATAGAATAAATGCTAAGTTTTTTTCTGGAATACAGGAAAGTGACACAATCCCTGTTAATTGAATATGTCTGTTAATTGAATAATTTTTACTGGCAACGTGGCAATTCAATTAGCAGGATTCCACTGTACAAGTACAATGAATACAAAAGGATATAGAGAGTTATTAGCATCTTCAGGAGGTGACATGGCCTATTTGGCAGTTTCCAGTCACTTCTTGATTCTGCTGCCAGAGTTATTTGCCTTGAAATGTTGCACTTGGATGTTGCATCATAGTCTAAAATAAGACTCCTAGAAAAAAAACTTATTGCTTGAGAAAACTGTTAAAGCATTTTATTAGATTTTTACATCAATACTGAATACTCCACAAGAAAAAAGAGATTTTCTAAGTATCTTCTGGGTCCAAAAATGCAGGTAACTATTTGTGCATTTTTGTTGGGAATTCCCAGAAAACATTGGGTTCAAGGATGGTTCTTCACTTCCGGATGCATTTTTATATGCCCGTTTTGAAAAAAACAGTTGTATTATGGTATACTGCTGTCTGTCCATCTGTCCATCCATCTGTCTTTTTGTCCGTCGTACAATAACTTGAAAACACTTCAAGCAATTTTTGTGATTTTTTAGAGGAAAGTAAATATTGATAGAAGGAAGCTCCCTTTCAATTTGTGTCGCTGTCTGATTTGTCAATCCAGAGGTTTGGGACTTTATTCGTCAAAATATAGGCAATTTTCCACATGGCAAACAATAACTTGAAAATGCTTTGAGCAATTATCATGATATTTTGGTGGCAAGTGTATGTTGATGGAAGGAAATCTCCCTTTCTATTTGTGTCACTGTCTGATATGTCATTCCAGAGTTATGGAACTTTATTTGTCAAAATATAAGCAATTTTCCACATGTCAAACAATAACTTGAAAATGCTTAAGAGCAATTTTCCTGATTGTTTGGTTGCAAGTATATGCTGATAGAAGGAATCTCTCTTTCGATTTGTGTCACTGTCCAATTTGTCATTCCAGAGTTATGGGACTTTATTCGTCAAAATATAGGCAATTTTCCACATGTTGGTCTTTGAGCAATTTTTATCCCCGCATTTTAAAAAATGCGGTGATATTGTCATGATCTCCGTCCGTATGACCGTACGTTCGTACGTCCGTACGTACGACCGTACGTCCGTACTTCCGTATGTCCGTACTTCCGGTTTTGTAATTCGAAACGCTGTAACTTTCTACAGTTGTTCGATAGGGTCTGTGCAACCCAAAAATACAACTTTTAAATTTTTGTGCCACCAGGTGGCTTCTGTGGAGCCACTTGAAAAATGCGTTATTTTTTCACTTTTTTGCTGAATAGTCCCAACCTATGTAATTCGGAGTTCTAAAATTACACTAGGGTGTTGCTAAATGATCTGTAGATATGTAGGAAGGTTTCGGATTTTTCGGGTGGCTGTGCCACCGTAGCCACTTTTGTGTTTTCTTAGACCGTTTCCGGCAAAAGGCTCGTAGGATATGTAATTCGAAATGCTAAATCCATGCTCAGATGTTGCAGTAGGGTCTATAGATGCGCACGAAGGTTTCGGATTTTTCGGGTGCCACGTGGCTGTGCCACCGTAGCCACTTTCGTGTTTTCTTAGATCGTTTCCGGCGAAAGGCTCGTAGGGAATGTAATTCGAAATGCTAAAACCATGCTCATATCTTGCAGTAGGGACAATAGATGCGCACAAAGGTTTCAGATTTTTCGGGTGCCACGTGGCTGTGCCACCGTAGCCACTTTTGTGTTTTCTTAGACCGTTTCTGGCGAAAGGCTCCTAGGGTATGTAATTTGAAATGCTAAAACCATGCTCACATGTTGCAGTGGGGTCTGTAGATGCGCACGAAGGTTTCGGATTTTCCAGGTGCCACGTGGCTGTGCCACCATTGCCACTTTTGTGTTTTCTTAGACAGTTTCCGGTGAAAGGCTCCTAGGGTATGTAATTCGAAATGCTAAAACCATGCTCAAATGTTGCAGTGGGGTCTGTAGATGCGCACAAAGGTTTCCGATTTTTCGGGTACCACGTGGCTGTGCCACCGTTGCCACTTTTGTGTTTTCTTAGACCGTTTCCGGCGAAAGGCTCCTAGGGAATGTAATTTGAAACACTAAAACCATGCTCAAATGTTGCAGTGGGGTCTGTAGATGTGTACGAAGGTTTCGGATTTTTCAGGTGCCACGTGGCTGTGCCACCGTTGCCACTTTTGTGTTTTCTTAGACCGTTTCCGGCGAAAGGCTCCTAGGGTATGTAATTCGAAACGCTAAAACCATGCTCAAATGTTGCAGTGGGGTCTGTAGATGCGCACGAAGGTTTCGGATTTCTCAGGTGCCACGTGGCTGTGCCACCGTTGCCACTTTTGTGTTTTCTTAGACCGTTTCCGACGAAAGGCTCCTAAGGTATGTAATTCGAAACGCTAAAACCATGCTCAAATGTTGCAGTGGGGTCTGTAGATGTGCACGAAGGTTTCGGATTTTTCAGCTGCCACGTGGCTGCGCCATCATTGCCACAATGTTGCAGTGGGGTCTGTAGATACGCACGAAGGCTTCTGATTTTTCAGCTGCCACGTGGCTGCGCCACCATTGCCACTTTCGTGTTTTCTTAGACCATTTCCGGCGAAAGGCTCCTAGGGTATGTAATTCGAAACGCTAAAACCATGCTCAAATGTTGCAGTAGGGTCTCTAGATGTGCACGAAGGTTTCAGATTTTTCAGCTGCCATGTGGCTGTGCCACCATTGCCACTTTTGTGTTTTCTTAGACAGTTTCCGGTGAAAGGCTCCTAGGGTATGTAATTCGAAACGCTAAAACCATGCTCAAATGTTGCAGTGGGGTCTGTAGATGCGCACGAAGGTTTCCGATTTTTCGGGTGCCACGTGGCTGTGCCACCGTTGCCACTTTTGTGTTTTCTTAGACCGTTTCCGGCGAAAGGCTCCTAGGGAATGTAATTTGAAACACTAAAACCATGCTCAAATGTTGCAGTGGGGTCTGTAGATGTGTACAAAGGTTTCGGATTTTTCAGGTGCCACGTGGCTGTGCCACCGTTGCCACTTTTGTGTTTTCTTAGACCGTTTCCGGTGAAAGGCTCCTAGGGTATGTAATTCGAAACGCTGAAACCATGCTCAAATGTTGCAGTGGGGTCTGTAGATGCGCACGAAGGTTTCGGATTTTTCAGGTGCCACGTGGCTCTGCCACCGTTGCCACTTTAGTGTTTTCTTAGACTGTTTCCGACGAAAGGCTCCTAGGGTATGTAATTCGAAACGCTAAAACCATGCTAAAATGTTGCAGTGGGGTCTGTAGATGTGCCTGAAGGTTTCGGATTTTTCAGCTGCCACGTGGCTGCGCCATCATTGCCACTTTCGTGTTTTCTTAGCCCGTTTCCGGCGAAAGGCTCCTAGGGTATGTATTCGAAATGCTAAAACCATGCTCAAATGTTGCAGTGGGGTCTGTAGATGCGCCCAAAGGTTTCGGATTTTTCAGGTGCCACATGGCTGTGCCACCGTTGCCACTTTTGTGTTTTCTTAGACCGTTTCCGACGAAAGGCTGCAAGGGTATGTAATTCGAAATGCTAAAACCATGCTCAAATGTTGCAGTAGGGTCTGTAGATGTGCACGAAGGTTTCCGATTTTTCAGGTGCCACGTGGCTGTGCCACCGTTGCCACTTTTGTGTTTTCTTAGACCGTTTCCGGCGAAAGGCTCCTGTGGTATGTAATTCGAAACGCTAAAACCATGCTCAAATGTTGCAGTGGGGTAGGTAGATGCGCACGAAGGTTTTGGATTTTTCAGGTGCCATGTGGCTGTGCCACCGTTGCCACTTTTGTGTTTTCTTAGACCGTTTCCGATGAAAGGCTCCTAGGGTATGTAATTCGAAATGCTAAAACCATGCTCAAATGTTGCAGTGGGGTCTGTAGATGCGCACGAAGGTTTCGGATTTTTCAGATGCCATGTGGCTGCGCCACCATTGCCACTTTCGTGTTTTTTTAGACCGTTTCCGTCGAAAGACTCCTAGGGTATGTAATAAGAAACACTAAAACCATGCTCAAATGTTGCAGTGGGGTCTGTAGATGTGCACGAAGGTTTCCGATTTTTCAGGTGCCATGTGGCTGTGCCACCATTGCCACTTTTGTGTTTTCTTAGACCGTTTCCAGGTGAAAGGCTCCTAGGGTATGTAATTCGAAACGCTAAAACCATGCTCAAATGTTGCAGTGGGGTCTGTAGATGCGCACGAAGGCTTCAGATTTTTCAGCTGCCACGTGGCTGCGCCACCATTGCCACTTTCGTGTTTTCTTAGACCGTTTCCGGCGAAAGGCTCCTAGGGTATGTAATTCGAAACGCTAAAACCATGCTCAAATGTTGCAGTAGGGTCTCTAGATGTGCACGAAGGTTTCAGATTTTTTAGGTGCCACGTGGCTGTGCCACCGTTGCCACTTTTGTGTTTTCTTAGACTGTTTCCGGCAAAAGGCTCCTAGGGTATGTAATTCGAAATGCTAAAACCATGCTCAAATGTTGCAGTAGGGTCTGTAGATGTGCACGAAGGTTTCGGATTTTTCAGGTGCCACGTGGCTGTGCTACCGTTGCCACTTTTGTGTTTTCTTAGACCGTTTCCGGCGAAAGGCTCCTAGGGTATGTAATTTGAAATGCTAAAACCATGCTCAAGTGTTGCAGTGGGGCCTGTAGATGCGCACGGAGGTTTCAAATTTTTTAGGTGCCACGTGGCTGCGACACCATTGCCACTTTCGTGTTTTCTTAGACCATTTCCGGCGAAAGGCTGCAAGGGTATGTAATTCGAAATGCTAAAACCATGCTCAAATGTTGCAGTAGGGTCTGTAGATGTGCACGAGGTTTCTGATTTTTCAGGTGCCACGTGGCTGTGCCACCGTTGCCACTTTTGTGTTTTCTTAGACCGTTTCCGGCGAAAGGCTCCTATGGTATGTAATTCGAAACGCTAAAACCATGCTCAAATGTTGCAGTGGGGTCTGTAGATGCGCACGAAGGTTTTGGATTTTTCAGGTGCCACGTGGTTGTGCCACCGTTGCCACTTTTGTGTTTTCTTAGACCGTTTCCGACGAAAGGCTCCTAGGGTATGTAATTCGAAATGCTAAAACCATGCTCAAATGTTTCAGTGGGGTCTGTAGATGTGCACGAAGGTTTCAGATTTTTCAGCTGCCTAGTGGCTGTGCTGTTGCCACTTTCATGTTTTCTTAGACCGTTTCCGGCAAAAGGCTCCTAGGGTATGTAATTCGAAATCCTAAAACCATGCTCAAATGTTGCAGTAGGGTCTGTAGATGCGCACGAAGGTTTTGGATTTCTGGGGTGCCACGTGGCTGTGCTACCGTTGCCTCTTTCATGTTCTCTTAGACCATTTCTGGCGAAAGGCTCCTACAGTATGTATTTCGAAATGGTAAAACCATGCTCAAATGTTGCAGTAGGGTCTGTAGATGTGCACAAAGATTTCGGATTTTTCAGGTGCCACGTGGCTGTGCCACCATTGCCACTTTCGTGTTTTCTTAGACCGTTTCCAGCGAAAGGCTCCTAGAGTATGTAATTCAAAACGCTAAAACCATGCTGAGATGTTGCAGTAGAGTCTGTAAATGCGAAGGAAGGTTTTGGATTTTTTGGGTGCTAAGTGGCTGTGTCACCATTGCCACTTTTGTGTTTTCTTAGACCGTTTCCGGCGAAAGGCTCCTAGGGTATGTAATTCGAAATGCTAAACGCATGCTTAAATGTTGCAGTAAGGTCTGGAGATGCGTACAAAGGTTTCAGATTTTTCAGATGCCACGTGGCAGAGCCACCGTTTTTCTTTGGTGTTTTCTTAGATCATTTCCGGCGAAAAGCTTCCAGAGTATGTAATTTGAAATGCTAAAACTATGCTCAAAGTTGCAGTAGGTTCTGTAGATGTGCACAAAGGTTTTGGATTTTTGGGGTGCCACCGTTGCCACTTTCATGTTTTCTTAGACCGTTTCCGGCGAAATGCTCCCAGGGTACATGTATGTAATTCGAAACGCTAAAACCATGCCCAAATGTTGCAGTGGAGTCTGTAGGTGCACACGAAGCTGTGTCACCTGTGCCACTCAAAGTCAAGGATGCAAATGCGGGGATACACTATAGTGTGCTTTGCACACAAGTGACACCATCTAGTCATGATTTTTTGGTGGCACGTATATGTAACCTGACAAGTATACATGTATACTCTTATTGTGTGCTTCCTCTTGTAATTAATAATTGGCATATCATGCGGTCATGGAGCAGCTCTTTATTTGTCTTATTTGTTGCATGACCCTCTGTTTTCTGGCTAGAGAAAGTTGTATGAAGGTCTGTACTTTATGTAGGTATTTGAATATTTAATTTTAAGTGATGGGATAATATTTTTTTCCACATAATTGTTATAATGGTCGCCTATGGGAAAATATTTAGTTCTGTGATTCCCATAGAAATGCTGTATTTCTGCATTTCCTTGGTGATTGTTGCTAATAGAATAAAGCTGCACGTGTGTTATTGTTTATTTTCAGGAATGGCATTATTTTTTGACAAGCTCAAAAAAAAGAATGATATATAAATCATCAAGGGAGAGAGGTGGGCATGCTTGTTTGTTATGGGGAGGGGGTGCAAAAAACAGCCGAGGATATGGGGTAATTAGGGTAACATGGGGGAATTCTAATAATTCACTGGAAAATGTACACAGAACCATGTACATGACTGTTAATGCACTGATGAAGGACCAAATGCCACATTTTGAATGAAATGGACAGCAGCTAGATGTTAGCCACATGTGTCATCAGAAGCTTTGTGTTGGGCACCTGGTTTTGGAGAGTCATTCTACCAATGAATACAGAAAATTGTCCCCAAAATGGTATTTGTTCAAATGAAAATACCACTGACTGTATTTTATAGGTTATTACATACATTTATAAATAATTATTAATATATGGCCAATTTCAGCAGCCAGGGCTATATTTTCAGAAAAAGTATGAATTCCATGGCAAAATTCATGACTGATTGACTATCCGTTTGAAAAAAGCCAAACTGGCCAAATTAGCCCAGGCTGCTCATTTAGTTCACTTAGTACTTGTTAAACTATTTCATTTTGTTTTAAAGTTTCACACCATGTCATAAGAGGACAGGATAGGAAGAGTGTGTGTGTGATTGGGGGGTGGGGGATCTAGGCAGACATCTGCAAAAATGAAATTTTACCTGAAAATTATTGCTCAGGATATTTATGGTGATCTTTCTTATTTTTCTCTTTTGCTTTGACCCTTTCAGCTTGGCTTTTTCCTTTGCTAAGGCTTTTCTGTAAATTTCATCCTCTTGGTGTTCTTGATATAATTTATACATTCTGATGTTTGAATTCAATTGATTTTTGTCTCTTTTTATCTGAATCATTTTTGCTCTGCAACTGCTTCAGCTCTTTTTCTACTTGAGAACCAGATGTCATTGGGCAGTCACACATTTTACAGAGTTTCACAATAGATTCACCTGGGCCATTGTTCACTGAATGTATAGCACTGTGGGCTCTTCCCGGAAAGTTCCTAGCAAAGGTGATATTACGTGCCAAAGACCTCCGTAGACAACGATTCACTGCCTCAGTTTTGGGGGTATTGCTATGAAGTTTGGTTTTTTGCACCTTGACAGTCATATATTAGCACAATTTTGTAACTGTTGACTTGCCCTCGTTGATAGAGGAATTTTAAATGAATTTTCCAAATATGTACCCTTGGAAAGCCAAGTTTTCTTGATAGAACAAATATATGATTATTGCTTGCACAATTTATGATTTCCCTTGTAACAATCGACAATAGCATCTACAGCATATGACGTAGAAGTTATAACTTTATTTATGTTTCCAAAATGTTTCTTGTGACAAGCTGACAGTTCTGTTGTGCGCCTGGCTGCTATACCCAATGCAAAATGGTTACAGTGTATTTATCTTTCACTCTTTGTCTCCCCAGGAATTATTGCTACAATACTCTTGTCATTCTTTATTCCCTTTCTGTGATTTGCAGATAAGTGCCTTGTATCCAGTAAATGTTCAGGCTGTATTGACCCCCTTTTATTCATGTAAACTTTCTCAGCTGCTTTAAAGGCTTTATATTAGGGATCAATTGTCATGTACTGGCCCTCCAGGTCATCTGGTTTTAGTTGTTCTAGGCAAGAAGTATTCCATGCTTTATCATTGCAAATACTTTCTTTCATATTCAACGTTACTGTACACTTTTGGCTTTCAGGACCACAGGGCTGTTTATTGATGTGTTTTCCCCTTCTGGAACAGAGTTTATTCTTGTTACAAACTGAAATCACTTTTTTTTTGCTGGTAACATTCTCTATATGAATACAAGTACACTGAATAACAGGTTGGAATGGGGTTTTCCCTATACCAGAATCGAGTGGATTATTATACCCCCACTTTTTATAAAAAACAAACCATTACTGCTCAGATTTCAATGAAATTTCATACAGATGTTCACTATCATGATAACTTGAAGCAATATTAGCCGTTTTGCTGATGGAATATTTTCTGCTGTGAGTTATGGCCCTTTGAATATACAAAAATAGGCTATTTTTTGTCTGTTTGCGTCATATCTCAGGTTTGGGTCATTGGATCTCAATGAAATATGGAATGAAAATTGTTTATGGGAAAGGCTTTCAAATGAGTCTCTAATTATATTTTTTACTTTTGGCTTTTTAGACAGACTTATTCCCCCTTTTAACTTTGCAAATTCGCTTTTTGTCTCATAAAATAGCCATTTTTTTGTCTGTTCGCCTCATATTTCAGGTTTGGGTTATCAGATTTCTCTGAAATTTGGAATGAATATTGTTATGGGAAATGAGTCATGTCCTTGCAGTAAAACAAAGAAATACACATGCAAATCATCTCCCCACATGTGGAATTATGTCTTTGTTTTATGAGGTTTGGGTTATCAGATTTCAATAACATTTGGAATGAAGATTATTTATGGGAAAGTCTTTTTAAGTGAGTCATGTATCTGCAGTAAAACAAAGAAAATACATGCAATTCACCTCGCCACAGGTGGCATTATTTCTTTGTTCTACATCTCTTATGTGGATGGTCTGATCATCGCTAGAGTTCAGTAACAGATGTTTCTGGCATTCACAATTACCTTGCTGTAAAACAAAGACAATAGTTTTGTCGTTTGTCTTGTAAAAAAGCCAATTTTTGTCTGTTTGCCTCACACCTCTGGTTTGGGGTTCGTGACTCTCAATGAAATTTGGAATAAAGATTGTTTATGTAAATAGCCTTCATGGCGTCATGGTTCATTTCTTCTCTTGACATTGTTTGGGGGTATACACCATGGTGTATGCCCCGGATCATGGTCCCCCTCTTGTTGTATACTGCATCACATTCAACACTTATAATTGTTTGCTTCACACTTCTCAAAGTGTTGATTTCTTTGAGTTCTTCACATCTGGCCTTCATTTCATTCTCATTAGCTTCCTCTATTTGTGAACATATCACATTCCCAGTCTTTTGCATCCATTTTTTCAGAAGATGCAGGTGAATTTAGTGTCATGCACAACCTGCAGAAACTTCCAGTTCCCATGCTAGTCTGTGAAGGCCCCACTTGAAGTGCTCTGTTTGTACATGCTGATATGCTGCCCTGTTTTGGCCTGGAGATTTACTCATATAAGGAGAATGGAGTAGAAACATACTCTTGTGTTCCAAATAAAAGTACATGTGCGAATAAAAGTATGGGGTGGAACATTTATCAAAATTAAATAAAAGTACAGACCCAAATAAAGTACAGGGTGGAAATCCAGTCAGGGAGTGGGGTAGTAATGCTAGTTGATTTGATTTAAAAGCCAACTTATTTTCCATTATTACAGTTAGTTTTGTGAAAGAGAACTAAAAGGCATTTAGGCATCGTGAGTACAACAATGAATACACTGTGCTAAACAAAAGTCGATCACATTATCTGGTGAACATTTACTAATTTGAAGATCTCCCCCCCTAGTTAGAAGGGCAATTTTAATAAACATACAGGCCCAAATAAGGTGCATACAGTGTGGAAAAATTCCCCCAAATTAATAAACATATACGTATGTTTATTAGGAACACAAGAGTAGGAGCAGGTATTATATACGGCTCACTCCTGCCAAACAAGCCCACGTCTTTCCTTCCCATTTGGGTCAAAAGAAAGGTATCCTCACATTCTGGATTATGTTACCTGTGTCTTTTGAAAACAGCATTCCACATCTCAGCTATTTTGCCCACATGTACCAGTCTGTAACTATCTTCTTCAGGCCTGAAATTTGAAGAAAATTGCTCAGATATGAATGAATGAATGAATGAATGAATGAATGAATGAATGAATGAATGAATGAATGAATGAATGCAATGAATTTGGATGGATGACAGAACAAGTTATGTTCCTTCCTGAGCAATTTTATCCAAATTTATATATATATACTAACAAGAATGTAATCATGTGGATCTGCTGGAAGGCAGGCAGGCAGGCAGGCAGGCAGGCCCACCTGATGCCTGCCTGCCCATCTGTATGTCCATCCATCTGCCTGCTCACCTGCCACCTGCAATGCATGTATGTTTGTATGTTTGTATTGATAATTATCCATATGATTATTTACCACTTTTCATCTATTTTCTCCTTGCAGATGTTGGGCGCCAATTTTAACCTTGATAATGGGCGAAGAGTTTGAAGACTTTCCCAGGCTCTTCTAATGCTGCTGTCACTGGAAGTGGACTTGGAAGTAACCATATCATGTTTTTCTTGTGTGAGTGTTACATATTTCACTACATTTTCAGGCTCTGCCTTTGTAGCAGCCACACAGTCACTTGGAAATATTGTAAAGCGGATGATTTTTCTGAAACACAAATTTTTTCAGATCTGTCCTGCGATTAAATTTTAATTTTCTTGCACTCATTTTGAGAAAGAATTGAAAAAAATGCTTAATAAATTCTAAAATCAGGTTGACTTCCCAAGAATTACATCACTCAGGAACCACTGCTCATATAGTTGTGTTTTAGGTGTGATTTGGCTGCTTGAACTCAGCATGTGATTTTCTGTAAAACAGCCTCACACCTTTTGGGAAATTAATCACCAACCCATCGGGTGGTATAACTTTCTATTTTAGTAAATAGACATTAAAGTATACATGAATAATGATATTTGAAAGGCTTTTAGGTGAAAATTAAACTTTTGAACAGCTTTTTTGTGAATGATAGCTGTGTAAATGTTCTCTCTTGGGCATAACTTTACAGCTATTTGACGCATAAATCACCAATTTTTTCTCGAATTGAGTTCTTCTATGCAAATTTTGGGCTTTTTACTGATAAATTGGCTTGATTTCAGTAAAAAACATCAATTGGTGAACTGCACTGTCAAATAGATTGGCAGCAGATTCAAGATAAGTGATGAAAGCGGTATTCTGAATTTTCCATGGCAACAGAATCAAGATGAGCAGGCCTGGAAATAAGTGGTCAGTCATGGACAGTGACTGGCATGAAATGTCGATGTGACATTCGCTAACTGTATCCAACCGGTCATGAATGACCGGCATATTTTTCTCCCAAGTATATTAATTTTTCCTGTGAGACCTTGTGTTCAGAATCATTAATTATAGCTGTTGATGGTGAATAATTTCCACATTCAAATATATTCTCTAAAATAAATACAATACAAAATCGCAAAACACAAGACAAATTTATAAATGAGAGACGCTCCATTTCGCAATCGAAACTGAAACTCATTTGTACTCTATTTTTTCCGTGTATGTTCTTCAAATCGAACCAGATGATCCCCTCCTCTTTCCTTTCCATTGTGTATTATACTTTCTTTGAAGACTGTGAGCAGAATCTGTCATAATTTCTGGAAAGCTTTACAGTAATTCAGTAATACTTTCAGAAAAATATAACCAGTTTTAACTCAGGCGACAGATGTGCAAGTGCTGATTTTATTTGGTGCCAAGGTTACCTGGTGCCGAAAATGATGGGGTTGGTTTTGAACAGGTGCGGGATTTCCCAGTGGTGAGATGTCCAGGCTCCAGGTGCGGATATGTTCAGCATTCAATTTCAAAGAAATTGTCACATTGGAGTCCAGTTGTTACGTTTTAAGAAAAAAAAAGTGATTTGTGGATGGAAAACATCCCTGTCATGCAGTTTAATGTTATAAAAGTTAAGCGTCATTTCAATAAAATTGAACACAAGTAGGCCCTAATATTTTGTGTATTGTTACGTTGTTAGCCCAACATAATTTACATGGGTTTTGCCCTAGTTAATGTTTGATTTGGAAGCCCAAAAATATGACCGACCCGGGTTACTGTATGACTGATCTGATAATTATGGAGCTGGTCATTATGACTGATGCACCAAAAAAATTATTTCCAGGCCTGAAGATGAGTAATGAAAGCTGTATTCTGAAATTTCCAAATTTTGGGGCCTTTTTATCACAATTTGACAACTTTTTTTTAGAAAAGCTTTTTTTAAAATCTTATTGGATGAATAAAAGACAAATTTTGTATTTTAGTGTAGAAATGATTGTTTTATATAAAATAGGAAAAATAAAATTAGGACATGGGTGAGGAGCATTATAAGTATCGCTGAACTAAATATTTGGTTTAGAACAGAACAGAACAGCATTTCAAAGAATGCAGTTATATGCAGTACGTGGAGAGTGTATTATCACAAAATCACCCGCAGAGTGGAGATTCCACCCAAGCAATAATTGCAAATATCTTGCAAAGCATAACCAGCACAAGCAAAGTTTCAGCCAATGGTTAAACCCGGAGGTCCATTGGCTGAAACATTGCTTGTGTTTTTTGTCGATATGTACGAAATTTAAAAGTTATAGCTTGGGTGATAACTCCACTCCATGGGTGATTTAGTTACAATCCACTTTCTTATCAACCTACCTTACAATTGTTTACTACAGGCTTGCACTACAGTGGAAGACCCTAACTCGGATGAAATACTCTCTATTTTAATCTTTCATCTTTCCCAAGAGATGTGGGAAAGAAAAGTGGTGTAAAAAACACCACGAAAAAATAAGCCAAAACTGGGCCGAGCGCCATCGGGGCACACCCAGTATGGGACGCTCTTCCCTTAGTACAAATCCACGACTTCCGTTAACCAATGCGCAGTGCGTCCTCAATTCATCATTCTTTTTTTTATCCGCACACGTGGAGGATGTGCGCCATTTTGCTCTACGAAACAGTGATAATTCAACTCGTCGATAATGGTTTTCCTGTGACTGGATTATGGATCTGACGATCGTATAATAACAGGACTGTGGTTTATATGTTCTCGTTAATATTTTCAACCACATTCTCATTGTATTTTATTTATTATTCGGTTTTCACGAATGTTTTTTCGACATCGTGTCAACGCGGTTCGACAATGAAATTTTTCGGTTGACAAATTTAAATTGTTATTGGAGTTAGGTGTCAATGAGGGACTGTCTGGACAGGATTTCTTCACTCTGTTGAGGGCTGAATTTCTGGGGTTTTTTTGGTCCCTGTCGACTGTCTGGGTTCTGTTGTGTACCCACCGTTTTTTTTTTTCTGCCACCTTCTCTCGTAGTTGAGGGTGTTCTACTTTCTGTATCTGTTGAGTTCACCTTTTTCTTCTACTGCTCTCACTTCTGTTATTTCCAGTTCGGTTCTTTAGGGCAATTCCTTTTGCCCTTGTCTTGGTGCGTTCTCGTGGCTGTTTCTCCCACACATGTGGGTGGTGTGGAACGCTGTCGTTTCGGGGCCTCCCGACTCGACCATATCTGGTGTGAGTTATACCCCCTCTGTGGGGGATGTGCAGCTCCTCCCACACCTGCGGAGGGGGGGGGATGCTGTTGTTTCGGGGCCTCCCGACTCGACCACGTCTGGTGAGAATTACTCCCCCCTCCATGGGGGATGTGCAGCTCCTCCCGCACCAATGGGGGGTGGGGATCGCTGTCGTTTCGGGGCCTCCCGACATGACAACATCTGGTGAGAGTTATTCCCCTTCCATGGGGAATGTGCAGTTTTTTTTACCATGGTGGATAATGTGGGAGCTGTTGGATTTCTGATGAAGAAATGCCTGGTTCCGGGACTATGCGCCCTCTCCAGTTGACATCTGTGGCTGTCACTAGGGTTGTGACTCCTCCTTTGGAGGTGGAGCTAGGTGGCTCTCTCCCCTTTTCCAACAGTCCAACAGCTCCCGTCGTATCTACTGCTACTGTGTTGTTCCGTCTACAACATCATCGGGCACCGTTTTTAGCCGGCCTCAGCTTATCCCTGCAAAGGTCTGCAGGGATGTCTGTAGTGTGGTTGTGGGGTATCGGCCTCAGCCTTTCCTGACTTCAACTCGGCAAAGTCGGAAATAGCTGCCGACTGAACCCCCTGCTGTGTCCTCTCAGCCGTTGAGTACAGCAGTTTTATACCTGCAGTGGACTGCAGCGGTGTCTGGTAGTGTAGACGTAGTGGTATTGACCTCAGCCTTCCCTGACTTCAACTCGGCGAAGTTGGAAGTGGCTGCCGGCCAGACCCTCTACTCTGGTCTCTGCGCCGTCGAGTACCACAGTTTTGTCATTGGCGTTTTCCGTCCACTCATTATGGTCACACAGCCAGTTTTGTGGGACCAATGCTAGAGCTGTCTCGGTGTTGAAATTTGACTTTGATGTCGATTTTCGATTTTTTTTTACAAAAACCTCGATGTCGATGTTAATAACACATGTGCCTCATTCAGTCTTTCGAGTTTGAAAATCGTGCGCGAGTGGGGTTTTAGTAACTTTCAGCGCTGTTTTGAGAAAAGTCGGCCTCATTTCAAGTCCATAAAAAAACTTTTTTTGTAAAATATTGAAAAAAACACAGTACCTTTATGATCGTCAGGCATTAATCTAATAATCTATACATGTCATGATGTGTATTGAATATTCTATCAATCAATGTAATGAAATTAAGAGCCTTTAAATCCACAATGTTAGTTTAGGTTTCACGTGTAAACATCTAATTAACATAAGAGCGTGTGCTGAATATGCACACTCGATTGACAGTTGAGTGTTCCTGCTGCAAACTCTTGAAATGGTAATGGGACGTTCCGGCCTCAGGACGTTTCGGCATCGAGACGATTCGACCTTGAGACGTTTCGGCCCTGGAAATTTCGGCCTCCTATATTAACAGTCAGTAGTGAAGCGGGTTATCTCATCCATCGGGATAGATAATAGAGGATAGTAAGAGGTGTTAATTGATCAGTAAGTTCGTTTTTTTTATTCAAAGACAGCCTTTTATGGCCATCAGCATGAAGGCAATTAAGTTCCAGAATATGTAAAAAATTTATAGAAATTCACTAAAACCCGGGACGTTTCGGCCCGACAGGCAGGACGTTTCGGCCTGATTGGAGGCCGAAACGTCTAGGCCGAAACGTCCCAAGGCCGAAACGTCAGTAAACTCTTGAAACAAAAGTCCAATAATTGAACAGAAAACGGCACACAGATTGGAAGATTATTGGGACTGAGGGATTTGCACAATTTGCAGCAGGGACACTCGACTATCAATCAAGTGCAGGGCTTGCCTTGAGTAAAATGGTCAGGTCCTAAAAAAAAGTCCCCCAGATGTTGAGGTCGGGGCCTGAAAAAAGTCTCCCAGATATTGAGGTCGGGTCCTTTTGGGGTAATTTTATGTTGTTATATGCTTTCCAATGGCGACCTTAGTTGATTGCTTTTGCTTAGAAAAAAAATCTAGGTAGATAAAAAACACATTCCAGTGGAATGTGTTTCTTATCTACCTAGATGTTTTTTGGAATGTGTTTCCTATCTACCTAGATGTTTTTTAGGCAAAAACAAATCCACAACTTAATGTGAACAATACTGAACATGTGATGTGTATCATTAAAACCGGTTTGGCAAACCATTTTTAAGGATGTGATCATGTCTTGTTACATCATGAGAAAAATTCAACATCCCATATCATCTTAATAATTTGCTATTCAAGTGGGCGTTTCGTCTCTGGGAGGGGATGAAACATCCCACTCTGTCAGTGTCTCGAGGATGAAACGTCCCACTATGTTAGGGGACGAATCGACCCAGGGACGAAACGACTTGGACCCATCATGTGGGTGCTGGACATTTCGTACATAGACATATTGGATTTTTTGTTGATAAAATTTTAGGATGTTTCATACATATTGTGGGGTGTGTATTTTCGATGCAAGGGTTGTCTCAAAGAAAAAAAAACATTTCAGTTTACCGTTTAAATAATTTCAATCTATGAAAAATTCCCCACATGCAGCTTTGGATATTTCAGAAATGGAATGCACCCCCATTACCCCCCCCCCCCCCCCCTAACCTGGCCCCCACCTCTCCACGTAGACACAGGTACACATTTTATTTTATTTCGTACATTTATTTTGATAGCAGTTTCTGTGCCTTGTGTTGCATTTATTCAGATGTTAGGATCGGATGTACCCGTGCATAGTATTGTGGGATTGAAGGGAATTCCCCCCATTAGTTGAGAAGCGTGCTTTCGAAGTTTCGTAAATGTGTTTGTTTTTTTGTTTGTTTAATCTTGGGATTTTCTCAGTTTTCATGCGGATTTAGGTGGATGTTAATTCGAATCAGACAAAAACAGTTTGTATTATTATTTTATCTGTTGTTTGCTGCTTCTATTATAATCACACTTGCGTGAATGAGACATGAATGGAAAAATTAATCTCGCCAAATTTTGATCGGCCCCGACTCAAGGCAAGCCCTTCTAAGTGTGCGTATTGACTATTGACCACATGCTCTTATGTTAATTAGATGTCTATTATGAATTATGAAAATATTGAGAGAAGAAATTGTAACTTGCTGACATTCTAAGTTTCTTTTATGCGAGTGGCACGTCGCTCCATGTTGCAAACGCACAACAGCAACAGAAAATTGCATTATGGGTATAACATCGACTTTCGCGATTTTTTAAAAATTGCTTCGGTTCGATTTTCAGTGTTTTTGTACACCGAAAATCACACCGAAAAAAACGACACCGAGACAGCTCTAACCAACGCCTTCTGTGCAGCCTAGACCTTCTGCCCTGCAGAGGTCCACGGCAACTCTCCTGAGTTCCCACTATGTTGATCCTTGGGGTGTGTCATACCCCTATACACGTCTGCCCTCAGATGTTTTGGCTGCTGTCCCTCGCCCCGCTTTGGGTGTATTGGAGGATCGTAACCCTAATCGCTGGTTAAGAGGGTCAGGTGTGAAGCCACTTTGCTGGTTCATCCCCATGTCGAACCGGCTGGTACGGGCAGTGAGCTTAAGGAGGCCATCTCCTTACTCACTCAGGTTCTCTCCAAGAGCCTTCCCGTTGCTTCCAGCGAGGCAGCGAGTGGTTTCCAGGCGCGCCGCCTCCCGGGATTGGAAACAGGCTGCTTTCTGATCCCACTGGTGCCTACACCATGGGAGGCGTCGGCTGGTTTGCCCACGATGGGCTATGTGTCTTCTGACTCCGGGGAGGAGTCAGACATCCTTGATGAAGAGAGCCTGCAGTCTTCTGACTTAGGAGCAGCTCTTGACTTTGTGTTTGGGTTCCTTCTGGATCTCAAACCAGCTGACAGTGTCAGCCAGGCCGCGATCATCGGTCACACGCCTACAGCCTGTGGAGCAACCTGCTTCTGGGCGTCTTCGACCGTGCCAGTCAGTACAGGTGGTTGAAGCATTTTCAGCCTTGGACTCTAGGCTGAGTTCCATGGCTATGAAGACTCTGTTCTTCACCAGGGTTGACACCTTTTTTTGCCTCCGGTGCATTATCGTTTCTACGATTTCACCAATACGTCAGTCTGCCAGACTTTGACGGTTTTGGATCAGGATTCCAATTCCCACGGGCTTTCCAAGCCCAAGTCTGCCATCATTCCTATGATGACTCTGGAGTCCATGTTGGGCTTATCGAGAGGAATGCTGGGTATGCTTTCTCTCTCCGCTCATGTCGTCTCTGCCTTAGCTGCCTATCTGCCTCCAGATAGGTTTGACGATCTACAGGCTCCTTTGCGTGTCCTGTCCAAGGCGCTCATGAATCTTACTCACATGCATGCCTGTGACATGGCTATTTTGGAACTAGTTCGAACTAGTTCGAAGGGACTCTGTGCTGGACACAGGTCGATCCCTTCCTGGGGGCAGCACGCTGCTCTTCGACCTGTTTCTTTAGCAGGTCCGCTACTGTTCCATGGATTCCGTGTCGATGGTCCTACATCATTCCAATGATCAGCTGCTGCTTCGTCAGCTTGCAGCAGGCAGGGACCGTTCAAAGCCTAACAAGTACCCTTCTGCTTCCTCTGCGATATACAGGGCTGATCCTTTTAACACCGCTTCTACTTCTTACTCACGGCGTAAGGGTAAGCGTCGGCAGGCTAGAGGGAAGTCTCAAGATTCTTCATTCAGTAGAGGAGGTGGTTTCTCCTCTCGTGGGCCTCGTTGTGGCTCGAACTGAAGGTCCTCACCTCGAATCGTCCCAGGTTGGAGGAAGGATAGCAGAGTTCGCAGACCGTTGGGCCACCATCACATCCGATCCTTGGGTGTTAGATGTTGTTCGGTCCGGGCTGCGAATATCCTTCCGAAGGCACCACACTCTGTCCAGAGTACCTCTTCCAACCACAGTTCCTTCAGACGTTTTACGTCAGGAGCTTTTGTCCATGGAGATAGAGAATCTCCTGGCCAAGGGGGCATTCGTGGTCATCAAGAACATTCGGTCAGAGGGGTTTCATTCCCGCCTGTTCTTGGTGCCGAAGAAGGACAGCCGACCGGTTATCGATCTGAGTATCCTGAACCAGTCTATCATTGCTCCCAAGTTCAGCAGGGAGACTTTCAGGTCGGTCCGCCGTTCCATTCACCAGGGAGATTTCGCTTCCAGCATCGACGTGCAAGGCGCTTACTTTCATGTTCCGATTCATCGGGTGTCGCAGAAGTATCTTAGGTTCGCTTTTATGGGGCGAGTTTACCAGTTGAAAGGCTATGCCTTTCGGCCTCAACCTGGCTCCTTGGACCTTCACCTGACTGATGTAGCATGTGATAGCCTTCCATCGCACACAGTCCAGGGTGACTACTTCAGCATATCTAGATGATATCCTCCAGAGGCATTCCAATGCTGCCTTACTGGAGTTGGATGTCGACACTCTGTTGAGCTTGCTCATGTTGCTAGGATTCAGAGTCAACGAGGAGAAGTCGGATCTGGTCCCTTCTCTGTTGTTTTGTCATCTGGGGATGGCCTTCCGCACTCAGTTCAATTCGGTGGCAGTTCCCCAGGCCAGGGCTGTGATTCTCTCAGCTCTTGCTCTGACTCTGTCCCAGTCCACATCCGCGGCAGCACGGGGTATTCTCCGGCTGCTCTGTCTCTGCGCTTCGTTGCGGATCTCATTCTCTAGGTCGGCTGCATGTCCGACCTCTCCAACACTTTCTGCTCAGTCGTTGGAGGCCGAATGTCGATTCTCTGGATCTGATGCTTCAGTTACCAGAATCTCTTCATCCTCACCTTCTCCACTGGACGAATGTTCAGTGGATCACGCAGTGTCCCATTGGACTAACCCACGTCCGCGATCGCGTTCTGACGGCAGATGCCAGCGATCTTGGATGGGGTGCGACGTTGGATCCTCTAGGTCTTTCCCTTCATGGGATGTGGGACCAGGATCGGGCATCTCTACACATCAACCAAAAGGAGCTTCTTGCTCTTCTTTTGAGTTTCAGGCAGTGGATCCCTCACCTGTCGAATCGTCAGGTCCTTCTGTTGTTCGACAATTCGACAGTGGTTGCTTCATTCAGAACCAGGGTGGCACGCACTCGGTTCCAATGTACGAATTGGCTCGAAATCTTCTACTTCTCGCTCAGGATGTCAACGCCGGGGTGGTTGTTCATCACATTTCCAGTCATCTGAACATCCTAGCCGACTCCCTGTCCCGACGGGGCAGGTTCTTTCCCACGAGTTTATGTTCCACATGACGGTGTTCCATCGATCTCTTTGCAAATCGTTGGAACCATCAGGTTGACACTTTCGTGTCCCCGTGTCCAGATTCTCTGGCTTTCGCCACGGACACTCTGGCCCTCCTTTGGGATGGTCTTGTCGGATACGCCTTCCTACCGGTTCCAATTCCGCCTCAGGTTCTAGCCCAGATATGAACCTGCAGTCGTTGAATCCTTTCGATCACACCCCTGTCGCCTCGAAGGGTGTGGATCAATCTGCTCCACTCTCTGTTAGCGGCGGTTCCGGCATGTCTCCCTTTACGTCGTGACTTTCTTTGCCAAAGTCGCCCGAGGAGGTTTCAAGTTGACTCGACTACATTGTGCCGTCGCGCATGTTTTTTATCAGGTCCTGTCTCCTCCGTAGTGGTTTTTAGAGAAAACCAGTGGAGTTGCTTTTCTTCTTTAAGGAGGCACTCACTCCACTGGTTTAGCCTCTAGCTAAGTAGAAGGTTCTTCTGTCAATGGTGTGCAATCACTCTGTTGCTTCTGTCACTCCTTCGATCACACCGCTTGCGGAGTTTCTGGTATATGTTTGTTTCTGGGGGTCTCCAGCAATGGGTACAAGTCCATGCTTCGGAGACCTTTTTCATATGTGGTGCCACATTGTTTCGACACTCATCCTTGCATCTCCAAGCTTGTTCAGCACTTTTCCTTAAAAAGGTCTAGGACCTTGCAGTTTATTCCAAGATGGGCGCTGCTTTGCTTGGGGGGGGGGGGGGGGGGGTGTTCGTGCCTTTATCCTGGATGGATATGCGTTTTCTCACATGCCAGATCTCTCCTGCTTCCATTTCTCGATGGATTTGTCTTGCTATTCGTGCAGCTTCCACTCGTCTAGCTACTGGTGATTGTATTACAATCGTTTTTTCTGCCACGAGGTGCGTGCATTGTCTTCCTCTTTTACTAACTCCATCATGTTGTCGATTGTTATACTGGAGAAATGCTACCTTCTCCTTTTATCTGCAACAGTTGCAGGAGCAGACAGAGGACCTTTGTCCTACGGGCCCTCTTTCTTCGGCTCAGGCTGTTGTCTATCCCAGCCATTCAGCTTTTTTTACAGGGTCAGTTCCAGCTCCGTGCTGTTACTGCCCTTTCTGTCTGTGCATTGCACTTCACCATACGCCTCATCTTTCATTGTCTTTTACTAATGTTTGTGATGCTATGGTTTGATAGGCCTAAGGATCTCTTCCTCTGTCCATGGTTCCAGTGCAGTTGAGTTATGTGTGAGTTGGTTGTGTGATTCCCTCCATCCTTTTGTCTATTCAGCCTGTAGTAAAAAATTGTAAGGTAGATTGATAAGAAATATAAATTTTATAGTAAATTTCCTTTCTTATTATACCTACCGCAATTGTTTACTTGGAGGCCCTCCCGTCATCTTATTCGGGTAAGAATCCTTCCTCCCTGCTGATCACATTACTCATATGTTGGCGGACTGAAAAGAATGATGAATTGATGACGCACTGCGCATTGGTTAACGGAAGTCGTGGATTTGTGCTAAGGGAAGAGCGCCCCATACTGGTTGTGCTCCGAAGGCATTCGGCCCAGTTTTGGCTTATTTTTCGAGGTGTTTTTTACACCACTTTTCTTTCCCACATCTCTTGGGAAAGATAAAAATAGAGAGTATTTTATCCGAGTAAGGGTCTTCCACTGTAGTGCAAGCCTGTAGTAAACAATTGTGGTAGGTATAATAAGGAAGGAAATTTACTATAAAATTTATATCTCCACGTACTGTACAAGTACAATGAATACAAAAGGATACAGAGTTATGAGCATCTTCAGGAGGTGACATGGCCTATTTGGCAGTTTCCAGTCGCTTCTTGATTCTGCTACCAGAGTTATCTGCCTTGAAATGTAGCACTTGGATATTGC
Source organism: Pictodentalium vernedei (assembly GCA_031216915.1). Classification (NCBI taxonomy): domain Eukaryota; kingdom Metazoa; phylum Mollusca; class Scaphopoda; order Dentaliida; family Dentaliidae; genus Pictodentalium; species Pictodentalium vernedei. Next base: position 146,538,304 of record CM062292.1, on the reverse strand, counting down.
ATCATAGTCTAAAATAAGACTCCTAGAAAAAACTTATTGCTTGAGAAAACTGTTAAAACATTTTATTAGATTTTTACATCAATACTGAATACTCCACAAGAATAAAGAGATTTTCTAAGTATCTTCTGGGTCCAAAAAATGCAGGTAACTATTTGTGCATTTTTGTTGGAAATTCCCAGAAAACATTGGATTCAAGGATGGTACTTCACTTCCAGATGCATTTTTATACGCCCGTTTTGAAAAAAACGGTCATATTATGGTATACCGCTGTCCATCCATCCATCTGTCCGTCCATCCGTTGGTCCATCTGTCCATGCATCTGTCTGTCCGTCCATCCGTCCGTCCCCAGGTCGTACAATAACTTGAAAATGCTTTGAGCAATTTTCATGATTTTTTGGTGGTAAGTGTATGTTGATGGAAGGAATGTCCCTTTCTATTTGTGTTGCCATCCGATATGTCATTCCAAAGTTATGGGATTTTATTCATCAAAATATAATTTTCCACGTCGAGCAATAACTTGAAAATGCTTAGAGCAATTTTCATGATTTTTTGGTTGCAAGTGTATGTTGATAGAAGGTATCCCCCTTTCGATTAGTGTCACTGTCCGATTTGTCATTCCAGAGTTATGGGACTTTATTCATCAAAAGGCAATTTTCCACGTGTTGGTCTTTGAGCAATTTTCATGATTTTTTGGTGGCAAGTATATTTAACCTGACAAGTAGGGGGGGGGGGGGAGGAGGGGGGGGGGTTCAACAAAAATTTGAAAGACGTGACGTGGGGGTGGGTGGGTCTCTTGAGTGCACCAAAAATGTGCACTTCCAACTTGTGCAATTTTTTGAAATTTTTAAAAATACAGTAGAATCCTCTTAATTGAATATCCATTTTGCCAGTGAAAATTATTCAAATTAACAGGAGTATAGAATTAACAGTTTCATGTGTTCTAGAGGTAAACTGGGCATTTATTCTATTATATCTTGTTTTACAGAGCTCATAAAGCTCTGTCAAACAAGATATAATAAAATAAATGCCTGTATTGGATGTAGTGAGCCCAAAAAGGTTGATAAATAAGGGGAATTTGGTGCATGTCACAGTAATTTTTTCGACATATTACAAAAATTTATATACAATTAACAGGAGTTTACTCTACAACCCATATGCAATTAACAGATCAAATTTGTACTGAAGATATGGTAAATGGTTTTGTGTTTTGAAAATTATATTCAATTAACAGGGATATACAAATAAGAGATATCCAATTAAGTGGGCTCGACTGTATATCAATATATCAGCTAATGTATACCATCATTTGTGTTTCAAACCTTAAAGATGATGTTGTACATCACACTCTTAACATAAATTCAACATCAGGTGGCTTTATATGTGAGAATATTGGACTTAATCTGGGAAAATGTCACACGTTAGTAGGAAAGTAGCAAACACCTGAGAATACTGACAGAACAATTCAAATGAAAATTTGTTCCCGTATATGTACACCTGCTCTGGCCAAGCAAGCCTGATAATGAACAGCTTGTCATTTGAAGATTGGGACCCACAGCAGCCCACAGAGGTTTAAATTGTTGGTACCAGTTTAAGAACATTATGAAACCCCCCCTAAAGACAGCTGTGCTTACTAAGTTTATAAGTTTATTTTGGATTTTAATGGGAGAGTGGTGGGTGGGTATCTGAGAACGGTAGTAAAAAATTTGCACGTAGGGGTGGGTGGGTGTAAAAAGGAGCTGAATAAAAAATAGGACGTCACGTCTTGCAAATTTTTAGTGGCCCCCCCCATGAAAAAATATTTAGTTCTGTGATTCCCATAGAAATGCTGTATTTCTGCATTTCCTTGGTGATTGTTGCTAATAGAATAAAGCTGCATGTGAGTTATTATACCCCACGCAACGAAGTTGCAAGGGTATAATGTTTTTGACTGGTCCGTCCGTCAGTCCATCAGTCCGTCAGTCCGTCAGTCAGTCCTACTTGTTTTCCGGACTTTTTTTCTACACGCTTCCAGATTTTGAGCTGATTTTTGGTATGTGAGTCTAACATGGTGGCCTACAGATCAAGGTTGCATTTTGTTCCGCTCCACTGATTTTTACCAAAATTACGGCCCTTGGACTCTGAAAAATGCATCAAAATTACAGTTTTCTGGACTTTTTTTCTACACGCTTCCAGATATTGAGCTGATTTTTGGTATGTTAGTCTGACATGGTGGCCTACAGATCAAGTTTGCATTTTGTTCCGCTCCACTGAATTTACCGAAATTACGGCCCTTGAACTTTGAAAAGTTCATCAAAATTACAGTTTTGCGGACTTTTTTCCTACACACTTCCAGATATTGAGCTGATTTTTGGTGTGTTAGTCTAACATGGTGGCCTACAGAACAAGTTTGGATTTTGTTCCACTCCACTGATTTATACCAAAATTACGGCCCCATAGACTTTGAAAAGTTCATCAAAATTACAGTTTTCTGGGCTTTTTCTCTACATGATTCCAGATATTGAGCTGATTTTTGGTATGTTTGTCTAACATGGTGGCCTACAGATCAAGTTTGCATTTTGTTCTGCTCCACTGATTTTTACCGAAATTACGGCCCTTCGACTTTGAAAAGTTCATCAAAATTACAGTTTTCTGGACTTTTTTTCTACATGCTTTCAGATATTATCGAAATTACGGCCATTTCAGTATGTGAGTCTACCACAATGACTTACAGATCAAGATTGCGTTTCGTTCTGCTCGGCTGATTTTTGCGGAAATTATGGGCCCTGGACTCTGAAAAATTCAAGTAACAGGTTTCGGGTCATTTTCCTAAAAATTACAGTTTTCCGAGCTTGAAATATCGGGGCGCGTGGGTTATGTGAGCGTGCTCACTAAGGTTCTATATTTGTTTATTTTCAAGAATGGCATCATTTTTTGACAAGCTCAAAAAAAAGAATGATATGTAAATCATCAAGGAAGGGAGGTGGGCTTGCTAGTTTGTGCAAAAAACAGCCATGGATATGGGTAATTAGGGTAACATGGGGGGAATTCTAATAATTCACTGGAAAATGTACACAGAACCATGTACATGACTCTTAATGCACTAACGAAGGACCAGATGCCACATTTTGATGCAAATGGACAGCAGCTTGATGTTAGCCACATGTGTCATCAGAAGCTTTGTGTTGAGCCTGGCTGGGCACCTGGTTTTGGAGAGTCATTCTACCAATGAATACAGAAAATTGTCTCCAAAATGGTATTTGTTCAATTGAACATACCCTGGACTGTATTTTATAAGTTATTACATACATTTATAAACAATCTATACCATATTTTAAAATGTATATATGTCTGTCTGTCCGCTATAGATGGGGCCACCCCAAGTGTCCAAAATGGGTCTACTAGGAGTACTTTTTTATGGCGGAGCTCATCGTCAGGTTTAAAAAAGTGTGGGGTAGGCGTGGGGGTGTAGGGGGGCACCAAAAGTTATGACCCAAATTTTTTTTTACCAATATATTTCTTCAAAAGGGTCTACTAGGGGTACGTTTTTTTTAGGAATCTAATGGTGAGGTTTAAAAAAGTATGAGGGTAGGGGTGAGGGTGTAGAGAGGCACCAAAAGTTATGACCAAAATTTTTCTCACCGACATGGGTCTTCAAAGTGGTCTACTAGGGGTAATTTTTACCAGGAATCTAATGGTGAGGTTTAAGTGCCGGGGTGGAGGTGGGGGTGTAGAGGGGACTCAACAGTTATAATACTCTCCTCAGCCCGAGCAACGCCGAGTAACCCTGCTAGTTATTAATATATGGCCAATTTGAGGAGCCAGGGCTATATTTTCAGAAAAAGTGGGAATTCCTTGGCAAAATTCATGGCTGATTGTTTGAAAAAAGTATTCACACAGGCCAAATTAGCCCAGGCTGCTCATTTAGTTCACTTAATACTTGTTAAACTATTTCATTTTGTTTTAAAGTTTCACACTAGGTCATAAGTGGACAGGATAGGAAGAATGTGTGTGAGAGTAGGGGAGGAGGTGGGGGAGGGGTGCTTGACAGGCATCTGCAAGAATGAAATCTTACCTGTAAAAATTATTGCTTGTGATATTTATGGTGCTCTCTTTCTTATTTTTCTCTCTTGCTATGGCCCTTTCAGCTTTGGCTTTTCTGTAAATTTCATCCTCTTGGTGTTCTTCATATAGTTTTTTGTCCATTTATCACAGCGCTGAAGTTTGAATTCAATCCATTTCTGTCTCTTTTTATCTGAATCAATTTTGCTCTGCAACTGCTTCATCTCTTTTTCTGCTTGAGAACCAGATGTCACTGGGCAGTCACACATTTTACAGAGTTTCACAATAGATTCACCTGGGCCATTGTTCACTGAATGTATAGCACTGTGGGCTCTTCCCGGAAAGTTCCTAGCAAAGGTGATATTACGTGCCAAAGACCTCCGCAGACAACGATTCACTTATTGCTATGAAGTTTGGTATATTGCACCTTGACAGTCATATATTAGCACAATTTTGTAACTGTTGACTTGCCCTCGTTGATAGAGGAATTTTAAATGAATTTTCCAAATATGCACCCTTAGAAAGCCAAGTTTTCTTGATAGAACAAATATATGATTATTGCTTGCACAATTTATGATTTCCCTGGTAACAATCGACAATAACATCTACAGCATATGACGTAGCAGTTATAACTTTATTTATGTTTCCAAAATATTTCTTGTGACAAGCTGACAGTTCTGCTGTGCTCCTGGCTGCTATGTCCAATGCAAAACGGTTACTGTCTATTTATCTTTCAGTCTTCGAATCCCACCTGCGGCAACCGCGTTGTGTCCTTGGGCAAGACACTTCACCCCGATTGCCTACATGGGGGCACGATGACGCTGTGTACTGAGGCATACTGCATGTCGATGGTGCGCATGTCTTCAACCAATCTAACCCTGCCTGTGCTGCGGTGCAGAGTTCAGAGTTACGATGTTGGAGAGCTGACAGCTGCTCGTCGTTGCTCGGTGGTTCTCTCCGGGTACTCCGGCTTCCTCCACCCGTAAAACTGTCACGGTCACGATTAGCCATTGTGCATAAGTATGTGACCTTAAACACCAATAAATAAATAAATAAATAAATAATCTTTCAGTCTTTGTCTCCCCAGGAATTCAGGCTGTATTGAACCCCTTTTATTCTTGTAAACTTTCTCGGCTGCTTTAAAGGCTTTAAAATCGGGATCAGTTGTCATGTACTGGACCTCCAGGTCATCTGATTTTAGTTGTTCTAGGCAAGAAGTATTCCATGCCTTTTCATTGCCAATACTTTTTTTCATATTCAACGTTACTGTACACTCTGAGCTTTCAGGACCACAGGGCTGTTTATTGATGTGTTTTCCCCTTCTGGAACAGAGTTTATTCTTGTTACAAACTGAAATCACTTTTTTTTTTTTGCTGGTAACATTCTCTATATGAATACAAGTACACAGAGTAACAGGTTGGAATGGGGTTTTCCCTATTAGCCCAAGAACATTAGGTTTCACTAGGGAAAAAAATCGGAGAAAGCTGATTTTTTCAGGGAATGTCGAGTACATGTCACTGAACGATTAGACAAAAGTCCCCTAAAATCCCAGTTGAGCTTTTTTTTCTACAGCCTTTTTTCGAAAACGTGTTTGAAAAAAATCAAAAAAAATCGCACGAACTTTGTAACCTCGAATTGATCCAACTGTATTTTTTGTTTACGCGTATTTCGAGCTACATAATGTCTAATATACATTTACCTAGAGGAAAATGTGCATTCTGTGACAATTTCTGCGAAAAATTATTGAAAATTCACAAAAAAGTATCGGATTTACGCAAAAAATGACGATTTTCCTAACGGATTTGCCCAAAGGGTCGTAGTACAGAACGGGATGTTAGTTGGACAGACGATAAAAAATCCACCACCATTTGAAGACTTTTATCATTGCTTACAAAATAGACATTATGGAAGACCCCCTCTGCTTCTGGCCAAGTTCCCCTTTTGGCATAAAATTCGTCAGCATGAGAACTCAACTATTTTCGGGCTTGGGATCGAACAGACATGTCTGTGTCTGGCAGCATTAGATCAATAAATAATATTTACAGAATGTACAAAAATCAATAAATAATATTTACAGAATGTACAAATCAATCAACATGGATTAAGTTACATTGACTATTATCAACGCTATATACAGAAATGACATGACCTATATACATATTATTCATCGAACTCAGAAATTTCCGACAGGACAGTGTTTCTGCGGTTGTTACAAGAATCCGAACTGCAATTACACAAACCTGAGCAAGAGAGTCCTGCCTTCTTACACCCACACCTTTTTGTACAAGCACTCTTGCAACCACAACTGATCAGATTCAGTAGGTTATCGGGGGCACATGGCTTTGTGGCTGCAGTCGGTACAAGAAGTCCATTGTCTAGCGACCATCCCCAATCTGTCGGAGGAAGCGAAGTGCCCAGCCATTGTTGGACCTGGAGATAACATTTGTAGACATGTTGTTGTGCAGCATCGCTGCTTGGTGGGAGTGAGGCTAGGTCGATGGGTTTATTCAGTTTAGATTGTGCTACATAACGCTTGTAAGTGACATATCTATATTGGTCGAGAGAGGAAACAGTTTTACTCCCGTATAAGATCAGGAGAAGTTGTTCCCCGGCAGCGGCTACTGCACCTGGTGTACTGTCATCCGCCAAAATTGTGTTGACATACTGTTGTGAGTCGCTAGTAACATTGGAGACAATTGTACTGAATACTTTCTTCTTACCAACTCGAAAGAGTGCAGAAGTAGTGTCACAACCACTTATAGAATGTGCTACAAGAAGGTTGCTTCTATGGTCACCCATTTTGGTTGCTATTTCACTAACTGAAACTAGTAAGTTTGGGGTAATGGAATACATCATGTGAATATTACATCCCGGTTGAACTCGAGAGGTAAGAATGACTAACAAGTCTGTGTCTGTTCCCACAACGACAACATTGTTGTCATCTTGAGCGATGTCAAGTGCAGTTTCGGCTATCAGTACATCAGCATCAGCCTCGGCCTGCTTGGACTGAATATTGATAGCAGATAGCTCCTGCATTAGAAGATCGATCAGTTGGGTTTTGTTCTTGGTATTTGCAAGGAAATCAGATTGGGGTGTGGTGGCTGGTAACTCGGGTGAGATATTGATATCAATGGAATACCTGTCTTTAGATCTACGGGCTTGTTCCATGCCCTTTGTCGACATTGTACAAGCATAACCATCGAAAACAACCACGACGTTCGCCCCAAAATGTCTCACTAGATAATTGGAATATGATGTACATATGTCCTTATATGACGACTGTTTAGGCCATACAACTGCCCTCAATAAAAATCCACCATCTACAACAAACAGAGAATGTTCTGGGATTTTAGTTTGCTCGGAACCTTATGTTTTGAGGATCTTACCGAGCGTGCTTTTCTGTGTCTTCCTCATTCCAGCAGAATCAAACAATGCTGGTGGTTTCGGGGCGAGTTCATATTTGAGATACTCTTCCATCTCTGCTTGTGACTGAATAACACATGTGATGCGGTTGAACAGAATTGTGGGGTCAATCACTACCTTACTTCCACGGACTTTGATGCTATTTGCCATCGATGGGAAAGACTTCACAGTGTCAAGTGCTATAGAGACTAATTGTAGTGGATCTCTATTCTGAAAGGGGGAATGCACTCTGAGCCAGTTCAATAATTTGGTGATATCATTGGCATCAGTCAATTGTGAACTTTGACGGAGATCCCGATGTTGTTCGCCATGACCAGTGTGAACATGAACAAAATTTTCAAGAGCATTACATATCGGAAGGCAAAGAGGTAGTCCATGTACCCATTTCGCAACAGTGCTATCGGTTATTCCCCTGCCATGTGTGAGACCACCAGGGAGCTTGAACATTCTCATTAAACACTGCTCTATGGTCTGATCAGAATATATCCCGTCCCAGAATTTATCTGAGCGCCTTATGGTAAAGTAACCTTTCTCAGTGAACAACTTCAAATCATCCTGTTGCATTATTTCTGTTAGCTCATTCATCTGCTGCAAATATAGATGAGAACTTTTTGCGTATGCAAAATGACCACCTGCGTGAAATACTGGAATCATATTGCAAACACAATATGTGTGGAGTTCCCAGTCGCCTGTGCGCGCTGCTCTCAAGAACAACTGGAGAAGACCTATTTGCTCGTAGTATTGTACCCAAAGCTTTCCTGTGCGTCCTACGGACGCATTCTGGAGCAGTTCGTGTAATTTTGACAGTAGATGGTTGACACTTTCTTGATTGACAGCGTACATGTGATTTAATCGAACATGGAAATTGAAACAATGATGCTATAATACGGTATTTGAATGAGAAAAGTCGATGCCGTTTGAATTTGAGTTTAGGGGGTATGGTTAATATTTCACACGTTTCACCAGTTCATTATGGAATAAATGACTATTGTTATATATCATTATAAAGCCACTGCTTTTCTGCAATTTTTGATATATAATTTAACTCCCAAAGTAGTCGTAGATTTGATTTAATGGACGTTGTGTACCGTTGTGTGTATGAAAACAATAAATTTGTTTTCGTAATTTTGTACATTTTTGTGAATATTTCACCATTGAGTGTGAGGATTGGTACAAAGTTGGCATTTTCTGTTGGAGATATGTATTCTGAATATAATTCAGCATGATATTTATGATTCTCACCCTACTAAGGCGAATAAGAATGAGAAATATGGAGCTGGGTCGAATTTTTTTTTCAATTTTTTTTTTCATCAAAAAAAGGCTATAACTAAAAAAGCTCAACTCGGATTCGCGGGGACTTTTCACACTTTATCCGCAATGTGTGTCCCGGAAACATATAAAAAAATCAGCTTTCTCCGATTTTTTTCCTTACTTTCTCATTTTTATGTCTAATGTGCCTGGACTATGTACCTGAATCGAGTGGATTATTATACCCCCACTTTTTAAAAAAAACAAACATTACTGCTCAGATTTCAATGAAATTTCATACAGATGGTCACTATCATGATAACTTGAAGCAATATGAGCCGTTTTGCTGATGGAACATTTTTTCTGTGAGTTATGGTCCTTTGAATATACTGTATTACAAAAATAGGCATTTTTTGTCTGTTCAGGTCGTATCTCAGGTTTGGACTATTGGATCTCAATGAAGTATGGAATGAAAATTGTTTATGGGAAAGGCTTTCAAATGAGTCTCTAATAATATTTGGCTTTTTAGACTTATTCCCCCTTTTAACTTTGCAAATTCGCTGTTTGTCTCATAAAATTGCCAATTTTTTTGTCTGTTTGCCTCATATTTCAGGTTTGGGTTATCAGATTTCAATGAAATTTGGAATGAAGATTATTTATGGGAAAGTCTTTTTAAGTGAGTCATGTACCTGCAGTAAAACAAAGAAAATACATGCAAATCACCTCCCCACAGGTGGCATTATTTCTTTGTTCTACATCTCTTATGTAGATGGTCTGTTCATCACTAGAGTTCAGTAACAGATGTTTCTAGCTTCACAATTACCGTGCTGTAAAACAAAGACAATAGTTTTGTTGTTTGTCTTGTAAAAAAGCCAATTTTATGTCTGTTCGCCTCACACATCTGGTTTGGGGTTCGCGACTCTCAATGAAATTTGGAATAAAGATTGTTTATGGGAATAGCTTTCATGGTATCCTGTTTCATTTCTTCTTTTGTCACTGTTTGGCGGTATGCACCATGGGGGTATGCCCCGGGTCATGGTCCCCTTCTTGTTGTATACTGCATCACATTCACACTTATAATTTTTTGCTTCACACTTCTCAAAGTGTTGATTTCTTTGAGTTCTTCACATCTGGCCTTCATTTCATTCTCATTAGCTTCCTCTATTTGTGAACATATCACATTCCCAGTCTTTTGCATCCATTTGTTCAGAAGATGCAGGTGAATTTAGTGTCATGCACAACCTGCAGAAACTTCCAGTACACATGCTTGTCTGTGAAAGCCCACTTGAAATGCTCTGTTTGTACATGCTGATATGCTGCCCTGTTTTGGCCTGGAAATTTACTCATATAAGGAGAATGGAGTAGAAACATACTCTTGTGTTCCAAATAAAAGTACAGGTGCGAATAAAAGTATGGGGTGGAACATTTATCAAAATTAAATAAAAGTACAGACCCAAATAAAGTACAGGGTGGAAATCCAATCAGGGAGTTGGGTAGTAATGCTAGATGATTTGATTTGAAAGCCAACTTATTTTCCAATATTACAGTTAGTTTTGTGAAAGAGAACTAAAGGCATTTAGGCATCATGAGTACAACAATGAATACACTGTGCTAAACAAAAGTCTATCACATAATCTGGTGAAGATTTACTAATTTGAAGATCGCCTCCCAGTTAGAAGGGCAATTTTAATAAACATGCAGGCCCAAATAAGGTGCATACAGTGTGGAAAAATTCCCCCAAATTAATAAACATATATGTATGTTTATTAGGAACACAAGAGTAGGAGCAGGCATTACATACGGCTTGCTCCTGCCAAACAAGCCCATGCTTTTCCTTCCCATTCGGATCAAAAGAAAGGTATCCATCACATTCTGTGTCTTTTGAAAGCAGCATTCCACATCTCAGGTATTTTGTCCACATGTACCAGTCTGTAACTATCTTCTTCAGGCCTGAAATTTGAAGAAAATTGCTCAGATATGAATGAATGAATGAATGAATGAATGAATGAATGAATGAATGAATGAATGAATGAATGAATGAATGAATGAATGAATGAATGAATGATGAATGAATGCAATGAATTTAGATGGATGGATGGATGACAGAACAAGTTATGTTCCTTCCTGAGCAATTTTTTCCAAATTTGTATATATATACTAACTAACAACAATGTAATCACGTGGATCTGCTGGAAGGCAGGCAGACACCTGATGCCTGCCTGCCCATCTGTATGTCCATCCATTCTGCCTGCATACCTGCCACCTGCAATGAATGCATGTATGCATGTATGCATGTATGTATGTTTGCATTGATAACTATCCATATGATTATTTACCATTTTTCATCTATTTTCTCATTGCAGATGTTGGGCTCCAATTTTAACCTTGATAATGGGCGTAAGAGTTTGAAGACCTTCTCAGGCTCTTCTATTGCTTCTGTCACTGGAAGTGGACTTGGAAGTAACCATATCATGTTTTTCTTGTGTGAGTGTTACATATTTCGCTACATTTTCTGGCTCTGCATTTGTAGCAGCCACACTTGGAAATATTGTAAAGCGGATGATTTTTCTGAAATACAAATTTTTTACATGTGTTTCCTGCGATTAAATTTTTAATTTCTTGATCTCATTTTGATTTTGAGAAAAGAATTGAAAAAAATGCTTAATAATTTCTAAAATCAGGTCGACTTCCCAAGAATTATATCACTCAAGAACTATTGCACATATAGTTGTGTTTCAGGTGTGATTTGGCTGCTTGAACTCAGCATGTGATTTTCTGTAAAACCTCCTCACACCTTTTGGGACATTAATCACCAACCCATCGGGTGGTATAACTTTCTATTTTTTATTAATAGATATTAAAGTATACATGAATAATGATATTTGAAAGGCTTTTAGGTGAAAATTGTACTTTTGAACAGCTCTTTTGTGAATGATAGCTGTGTAAATGTTCTCTCTTGGGCATAAATTTACAGCTATATGATACATAAATCACCAATTCCTTTTCCAATGTTGCCTGTTTGTCCTCCTTAATAAGCATGCACTGATAGAGTCCTGTCATGGCTGACCTTGCTTCAAAGTAATAAGAAAAACATACTGAGTGAGCTGCTGAGCGAGGGTATAAAAGTCACAGGTAATAATGACAAGTCATCATTCTTTTTTGAGCTGACCTCGTGTCTTGTTGATTCTGTCACTTATTTTCTCATACTGTCTGCGGACAGTTGATCACGATGATTTATTTCACTTTCTTGTTAATACAGTATTTAGTATAAGTTATAACTGCGTTATACAAAAATTGTACTGCGGTGCAATATCGTCTTTGGACAATCACAGTGATGGACAGGAGGGGTGACAAATATTATTCTTCATTTATTTGCCTCTGAGACCAAAATAAGTTTGTTAGCTGGGTTCGATTTGGCCCATCATCCTGTTATACATGATTCTGAAACTGGCACCAAGCCTACAAAATGTTCAGCCACAAAACCTGCGGGTCAATGTCACAGTGTTTGTAAACACACAACTAAAATCATGGAACCCAAGACCGCTAAGCGGAAAGGGAAAGATCCTGTAAAGTGGAAGGACAAATCCTCAAAATGCAGTGATGTAGTTCTAAAAACAAAAAAGTCATCAGAACTTTTGAATGAAGACTCTATAATTATTTTAAAAGAAAAAGGGGTTTTCCATGATCACTGGCTATATTGTCAGTATATCCTCTGTGTTAAAAGTTGCGACTTCAAAACAAATTGCTACAATTGAGACTGATATGGGCCTTGCCAGAACTCCTGTAAATTCATATCCTGCAGGTCAAAGTGAAGATACTGGTCGCACAACCCCATGTGAACTCGACCCTGCATTGTGTTTGGCTTACTCACTTCCGAGAGTGATGAACATTTTTTTTAGGTCAAGTTTGGCGAAGCCATATTTGAGCTTTTGCCATGGCAAGTTGTCCGTTTGTCCATCTCTCCGTCAATGGGCTAGAGGCCGTATTTATGAACCGATCTTTATAAAACTTCTTGGGTACCTTTGTCATGACCGTGGGACGAGAACGAGTGTTTTTGGGTCCGATCCGAAATTCAAGTTGGCCGCTGGCAGCCATTTTGTACAAAATTTGGTGCAATCAGATTTTTGCACAGATCTTCCATATGAAAGCGCTGATTTGAATAATTTTTTGTGTGAATGTTTAGTACCATGGGATACATCACATATAATACAGGTTTTTTTCTCGTGCAGAAATTATGCAAATTGGATGAACTTTGATTTTTTCAGTGCTACTTACACACAGTAAGTACACATGTCAATACGGCTCGGGCTAGAGTCTGTATTTATGAACCGATCTTCAGGAAACGTCTTGGGTACCTTTGTTATCACCTTGGGACGAGGACGAGTGTTTCTGGGTGCGGTCCAAAATTCAAGATGGCTGCCAGTGGCCATTTTGTACCAAAATTAGGTCTAATCAATTTTTTGTACACAACTTCTGTACGGCTCAGGCTAGAGGCCGTATTTATGAACCGATCTTTACGAAACTTCTTGGGTACCTTTGTTATCACCGTGGGATGAGAACGAGTGTTTTTGGGTGTGGTCCGAAATTCAAGATGGCCACCAGCAGCCATTTTGTACCAAAATTAGTGCAATCAATCTTTTGTACAGAACTTCTGTATGAAAGTTCTGATTTGAATAAATTTTTGTATGAATGTTTAGTAACATGGAATACATCACATATAGTACGGGTTTTTTTCTCGTGCAGAAATTATGCAAATTAGATGAACTTTGATTTATTCAGTGCTACTTATACACAGTAAGTACACATGTCAATACGGCTCGGGCTAGGGGCTGTATTTATGAACCGATCTTCACGAAACTTCTTGGGTACCTTTGTTATCACCTTGGGATGGGAATGAGTGTTTCTGGGTGTGGTCCAAAATTCAAGATGGCTGCCAGCGGTCATTTTGTACCGAAATTAGGTCCAATCAGTTTTTTGTACACAACTTCTATACAGCTCAGGCTAGAGGCCGTATTTATGAACCAATCTTTACAAAACTTCTTGGGTACCTTTGTTATGACCTTGGGACGATAACGAGTGTTTTTGGGTGCGGTCCAAAATTCAAGATGGGTGCCGGTGGCCATTTTGTACCGAAATTAGGTACAATCAGTTTTTTGTACAGAACTTCTGTATGAAGGTTCTGATTTGTATAAATTTTTGAATGAATGTTTAGTAACATGGAATACATCACATATAATATGAGTTTTTTTTCTCATGCAGAAATTCTGTAAATTAGATGAAGTTGGATTTATTCAGTGCTACCTATACACAGTAAAATGCACATGTCAATACGGCTTGGGCTAAAGGCTGTATTTATGAACCAATCTTCACAAAACTTCTTGGGTACCTTTGTTATCACCTTGGGACGGGACCAAGTGTTTTGGGGTGTGGTCCAAAATTCAAGATGGCTGCCAGCAGCCATTTTGTACCAAAATTAGGTACAATCAGTTTTTGGTACAGAACTTCAAAATGAAGGTGATGATTTGAATAAATTTTTGAATGAATGTTTAGTAACATGGAATACATCACATATAATACAGGTTTTTTTCTCGTGCAGAAATTCTGCAGATTAGATGAACTTTGATTTATTCATTGCAACTTATACACAGTAAGTGCACATGTCAATACTGCTCAGACTAGAGGCTGTATTCATGAACCGATCTTCACGAAACTTCTTGGGTACCTTTGTTATCACCTTGGTATGGGAATGAGTGTTTCTGGATGTGGTCCAAAATTCAAGATGGCTGCCAGCGGTCATTTTGTACCGAAATTAGGTCCAATCAGTTTTTTGTACACAACTTCTATACAGCTCAGGCTAGAGGCCACATTTATGAACCAATCTTTACAAAACTTCTTGGGTACCTTTGTTATGACCTTGGGACGAGAACGAGTGTTTTTGGGTGTGGTCCAAAATTCAAGATGGCTGCCGGTGGCCATTTTGTACCGAAATTAGGTACAATCAGTTTTTTGTACAGAACTTCTGTATGAAGGTTCTGATTTGTATAAATTTTTGAATGAATGTTTAGTAACATGGAATACATCACATATAATATGAGTTTTTTTTCTCATGCAGAAATTCTGTAAATTAGATGAAGTTGGATTTATTCAGTGCTACCTATACACAGTAAAATGCACATGTCAATACGGCTTGGGCTAAAGGCTGTATTTATGAACCAATCTTCACAAAACTTCTTGGGTACCTTTGTTATCACCTTGGAACGAGACCGAGTGTTTTGGGGTGTGGTCCAAAATTCAAGATGGCTGCCAGCAGCCATTTTGTACCAAAATTAGGTACAATCAGTTTTTGGTACAGAACTTCTATATGAAGGTTATGATTTGAATAAATTTTTGAATGAATGTTTAGTAACATGGAATACATCACATATAATACAGGGTTTTTTCTCGTGCAGAAATTCTGCAGATTAGATGAACTTTGATTTATTCATTGCAACTTGTACACAGTAAGTGCACATGTCAATACTGCTCAGGCTAGAGGCTGTATTCATGAACCGATCTTCACGAAACTTCTTGGGTACCTTTGTTATCACCTTATGATGAGAACAAGTGTTTTTGTGTGCGGTCCAAAATTTAAGATGGCTGCCAGTGGCCATTTTGTACCAAAATTAGGTACAATCAGTTTTTGGTACAGAACTTCTATATGAAGGTTATGATTTGAATAATTTTTTGAAAGAATGTTTAGTAACATGGAATACATCACATATAATACAGGTTTTTTTTCTCATGCAGAAATTCTGCAAATTAAATGAACTTTGATTTATTCAGTGCTGCTTATACACAGTAAGTGCACATGTCAATACGGCTTGGGCTAGAGGCTGTATTTATGAACTGATCTTCACGAAACTTCTTGGGTACCTTTGTTACCACCTTGGGACAGGAACGAGTGTTTTGGGGTGCCTTTGTTATCACTGTGCTATGAGAACAAATATTTTGGGGTTCAGTCAGACCCACTCTGGGACTCCAAGATTTCTTTTCTAGTTTACCATCTAACTGTCGCCGACCTTTATAATACTTTACCAAAACATTTGTTACAGGCTACGGTCAGCATTTATGTACAGACTGTTACAAGACTATATGTACCTTTGTTTTCAGGTGTGTCATTGCTGTGTCACATACTATACATGTACATGTCTTACACAAGTTGAGCTACAGTGTCATTGACACTTTCATTAAAATATAAACTGAATACGACAATTTTTTTTCTTTTAAAAATAAACAATATTTATTAAAAAAGCCTTACAAATAGGGATGCCATTGGAACAGGCTCATTGAGCTGGTTCCAATGGCAGCCAGGGGGCGCGGTGGCTCAGTTGGTAGAGGTGCAGACTGCAAGCCGAGAGGTCCTCGGTTCGAATCCCACCTGCGTCAACCGCGTTGTGTCCTTGGGCAAGACACTTCACCTCAATTGCCTATTTGGGGGCACGATGACGCTTTGTACTGGGGCATACTGCACGTCGATGGTGCGCATGTCTTCAACCAATCTAACCCTGCCTGTGCTGCAGTGCAGAGTTCAGAGTTATGATGTTGGAGAGCTGACAGCTGCTTGTCGTTGCTCGGTGGTTCTCTCCGGGTACTCCGGCTTCCTCCACCCGTAAAACTGTCACGGTCACGATTAGCCATTGTGCATAAATATGTAACCTTAAACACCAATAAATAATATAGCCATATTTGTACAATTTTATTGACAAAGTCTTGAAATATTTCAGATTATGTTAGCCTTGTATTGGTTAATTTGTTATTATGTCTAGTAAAGGGTTAAATTGACTCAATTCTTTTCACGCAAATCCTAGCGGAGGTACAGCGAGAATCTACCTAGATTCTCAATGGCTTTGTTGCGAAAATCTTTGCATGAATGAATTCTTGGATTCTCATCGAAAGATGAACCCTGACTCATTCCATAGTTGATATAAATTGCTACAAGAAGTTTCACATCAGAGAAAACATGAAATAAAACTCTCATGCATTCGACGGTAATAATCATGGGTTATACCAAACAGAAACATGAAACGCATTGTAAAATTATACTTGATTGTCAGTCAGAGATCAATCAGTGACACTCTCTGTGTTTGTAAAGACCATGTGCGGGTCGTGCGACAGTGTATGAGAGAGTGGGCAAACTTCAAGTCAATCAGTGACTGATGTCACAACTGCATGTTTTTTGATTTTCATGTGATTGCTTCTGAGTAAACTGTTGCAACATATAATGGTTGTTGACAGCCCCATGCTTGCAGTTGTTATTGAACTGGATCTGCCACCATCGTCCGTTATTGTCGGTAAGTAATCTATATGAATGATCTTTCACCTGAATTTCTCCTCATTGATCCTTATTCTTCCGCAATTACTGGCTTTCGGAATGTGGAAACTTACATAAATATCACTGAAAATTCTCAAAATATCCCTCATATGCATTGAAATGAATGCTTTGGTACCCCGGAATTTAAAATTGTCATACCGCAGCCTGAACCATGGTCAGCCCATGGTAACAATGGCTCTTGGTTGCCTTATTTTCCCCAAATTACCAGATCCAACATTTTTACCCTAGCAGAAACACTGATAAAACTTATACCAGCTGACACTTACAATATTGCAGGAGCTCATATGAGTGATTCAACTTTAAAGTTAATTTATAAAAAACAGAATGTTGCTAAGGAACAAATTTATGGATATATTTATTTATTTATTTATTGGTGTTTAAAGTCACATACTTATGCACAATGGCTAATCGTGACCGTGACAGTTTTACGGGTGGAGGAAGCCGGAGTACCCGGAGAGAACCACCGAGCAACAACGAGTAGCTGTCAGCTCTCCAACATCGTAACTCTGAACTCTGCACCGCAGCACAGGCAGGGTTAGATTGGTTGAAGACATGCGCACCAGCGACGTGCAGTACGCCCCACTACACAGCGTCATCGTGCCCCCATGTAGGCAATCGGGGTAAAGTGTCTTGCCCAAGGACACAACGCGGTTGCCGCAGGTGGGATTCGAACCGAGGACCTCTCGGCTTGCAGCCTGCACCTCTACCAACTGAGCCACCGCGCCCCCATTTATGGATATAGACTTTTCAATTTTTCTAAATTAAATACACATATCAATAATATATCAAAACATGTTTCAAATTGTAATGCAGCACAAAAACTTGTATCCAATAATTTACCTCCTTTCCACCTTGCACATTCTGCAAAAGAATATGGTTTGGCAATCATAATTTTGGGAAAGTGTTTAGGATGCAGTTGCAAATTTTATATTGATACTAGTAATAAAGTTGAAACTGTTTCTGTGCAACTGAGGTATGATGTCAATGTGAGATCAGTGTGGGGTACAATGGCAACAGGTGGTGGATGGTCTTCACTTGATGAACAGTGTTCGACATTAGATATGCCTAACCTTTTTAGGAGGAGTTTCATAAAAATTGAGGATGAAATATTTCAAATATGGGAGACGTTAATGATGGAAGCTTTATTAAGTGTGAGTTTGCAGGAGAGAAAATTGGCCATTGAGTGCCATTGATAACAGTGATCTGTGATGGATGTTGGTAGAAAAGATCACATAAATATACGTCTTCTACAATCTACACTATTAAACAACAGAAACTCAAAACATTGCAAAATGCCATGCGCTGCACATACAGACAGGCAGTTTATTGTAATCATTTAAACATTTGTACAGAAAAAAAGTAAAGAATATCAATACCAGAATATTCTACCAACCTACATTATTAGCAGCTATTGAATATGATTGCAAATTCTTTCATTGGTAACGCAGACACCCAGGCAAAACCAGAGATAAAAATAAACCTTAATAGGAAAAAATACTCTGGAAACCTGTGTCTAAAGCAACTCAATACAGTTACCTCCAGATTAGGTGTCGAACACCACCTTAAAACATTGCAACTCAGTTTTGTGAAATTTAATGCATTGCTATTGCATATTTTCGTACAAAAACATACAAAACTTTCTAAATGATTTCCGCTCAAAGCTATGTGTAAAATTATTAGATCTGCACTGTATGAAAGCATTGGCCAGAATGAACCTATTCCCACTTGACCGCTCTTTCATCACTGTTAAAAACATGCACAGTGACCGAATACTACTCACCAATCAAAATCGTTTAACCCCACTACCGCTACTATTAAAATACTGTCATGCTGAGAAGACAAATGTTTTCCGCTATTCGTTGAACCGCGGAAAAATTATATTAAATGCATTTGGTGGGCTTGATATAACAGGTCCCTGGGAAATTATTGTATTTAGGTGTGAGATATAAATATTGTTCTATCTGACGTGTTGCTGAGAATAAAAAAACATTGAACCCAAAAAACTCAACTCAAATCTGTAGGGGAACAGATATGCACAAGGAACAGGTTCTGTCCAATAATTTTTCCCAGAGAAAATTTGTCTGTCCTACTTTACCTTTAAAGCTACTTCGAACATGCCTGTTGGCAGTGGCCCATGCTTTGTGTATCCCTTGTTCTAGGGTGGATTTGGTGATTCGAAGAGTAGACACACATCAGTTGCATGTGCAAAAAATATACAGAGATGCAACATTCTGGAAAGAGAAAATGGTTCCTAAATGAAATGCCTTCTACTTCAAAGCTCTGCTATTCGAAATTGCTGGTCCTAGGTTCGGAAAAATGCCTGGAACACGGGTACCAGGACTATGTGTAATTAAATTATTTATTTATTGCTGTTTACTTTCAGCACCTGTAGCTGTAACATAACCACAATACAGCTAGGTGCATACAGTCAAGTTTAGTCAATCATTTCTACCAATGCTCAATTCTTTGAATAGTATTAACCCTTTACCTAACACGAAAAGCAGACAACACTTCCAAAATAGAATTCTTGAAGCACTACTTTTTTTATTTTTTGCCTCAAAAACATAGCTTATGACCCCTCTTGGGAACAAGCACATTGAGCTTGTTCCAATGAGGGGTCATGAGCCATGTTTTTGTGACAAAAAATGAAAAAATAAATTTGTGAATAGCTCTGGCCATTTTTGGATGTTACGTTGGATAAAGGGTTAAAACACAAAACTTGTTACCACAGTGAACAAACAAACTGTTAGATCTACTTTCCTGGGTTCCCAATTCCCATGGGGAGAGGAAGCACACTACATGATGAGTATTGTCAAACAAATTGTGCTATTTTGATATCGGTGTGCAGATCATTCAGTGACAGCATTCATGACATGACAGTGAAGTGGACTGGGTAACCATGCATATACATGTTTTAGAAGGTAATATATAATATGTATTTGTGTAGTGACAGAATCTTGTAACTTCGGGAAACTTGACACATTGTTCATTTGCATGTTTTTAGATTTTGCACAGTTAGGTTTTTCTAACAAACATTTTATTGTATTTTTCAGTTGGTTGAGAATGTAAGAAGAAAAATGAATCCACAGAAACCTCGGACAAAAGCATCGATCACACCAACATGCACTACTCTGTAAGTTGTAATTCAATGAAAGACATGAGACATTGTTCATTTGCATGCTATTCAAAATTAAACATTTAACTTCCAGTTACGCACAACTTTATAAGGTTTTTATACTCCCTTTAACAAGAGAGAGGGGTGTTTATGGTAATTGACTTGTGTATTCAATGATTTGTTGGACAGTAACTTTGTACTGTTAGTAAGACTATGCTCATTATTTATACATTCTCTTAAAAAGATTACCACAACCTCTTTGAGGCAATCCATTTTTTCACACAACCTGTTTTAAATTTTGTAACTAATAGGAAGGCAAAATGATACCGATTTCTGTATGTGTGTAATATTTCATCCACTTCTGTCAACAATCCACTCATCTGATGTGATGTCAAATACAGTTTGAAAGGGCCTAAAGGGCCAATTTCAACCTTGTGTCACACCACAGCAGTTCATCATTCTTGAAGAATGTTGGTTATGAGAGAGTTATAACATGGATATAAGGCCTCATAAAGTAGATTTTCTGTTTCTCAGACCATTTTTTTGTAAAATTGCATGCGTGCGGGCGGTTTTTAGGTCAACTTGACAAAGTCAAGCTGAGCTATTGCCATCATTTCTCATCTGTCGGAGTATGTACATATTCAATTTCTGACAAAAAATGTTGCCGTGGCCAATGTTCTTAGTTTAGTCAGACCTCAATATTTCCCTTTGGCACACCTTACAGGGCACATTCATGATCAGATTGCTTTGAAACCTGGCATGCTTGTTTGGGGTGATCTCTAGATGGGAGCTATCGATTTTCTTCAATTTCCGTCAAAAAATGTTTCCGAGGCCAACGTTTTTAGAACTTAGTTTAGTCAGACCTCAATATTTCCCTTTGGCACACCCTACAGGGCACATTTATGATCAGATTGCTTTGAAACCTAGCATGCTTATTTAGAGTGACCTCTAGATGGGAGCTGTCGATTTTCTTCCATTTCCGTCAAACAATGTTGCCACGGCCAACGTTCTTAGAACTTACTTTAGTCAGACCTCAATATTTCCCTTTGGCACACCCTACATGGCACATTTATGATTGGATTGCTTTGAAACCTGGCATGCTTGTTTGGGGTGACCTCTAGATGGGAGCTATCAATTTTCTTCCATTTCCATCAAAACATTTTGCCGCTGGCAACGATTTTTGAACTTAGTTTAGTCAGGCATCAATATACTCCTTTGGCATGTCGTACAGAGCGCATTTTTGATCAGATCAGTTTGAAACTTGGTATGAATATTTGGGGTTACCTCTAGATGGGAGCTTTCGATTTTCTTCCATTTCCGTAAAAAAACAGTTGCTGTTGGCAATGATCTTTGAACTTAGTTTAGTCAGGCATCAATATACTCCTTTGGCTCGATCAGATCGGTTTGAAACTTGGTATGCCTGTTTGGGGGTTACCTCTAGATGGGAGCTATCGATTTTCTTCTATATCTGCCAATAAATGTTGCCACTGGCAACGATCTTTGATGAACTTAGTGCAGTTATGCATCAAAATTTCCCCTTGGCACACCCTGCAGGGCACATTTATTATTGGATCACTTTGAAACTTAGTGTGCTTGTTTGGGCTGACCTCTAGATGGGAGCTATCAATTTTCTTCCATTTCTGTCAAAAAATGTTGCCGTTGGCAACATTCTTAGGACTTAGTTTGGTCAGACCTCAATATTTCCCTTTGGCACTCCCTACAGGGCACATTTATGATCGGATTGCTTTGAAATCTATCATGCTTGTTTGGAGTGACCTCTAGATGGGAGCTATTGATTTTTTCCTATTTCCATCAGAAAATGTTGCCGTGGGCAACGACCTTTGAACTTAGTTTAGTCAGGCATCAACATATTCCTTTGGCATGGCCTACAGGGCACATTTATGATCAGATCGGTGAAACTTTGTATGCTTGTTTGGGGTTACCTCTAGATGGGAGCTATCGATTTCTGTCAAAAAATGTTGCCACTGGCAATGACCTTTGATGAACTTAGTGCAGTTATGCATCAATATTTCGCTTTTGGCACACCCTGCAGTGCACAGTTTCGACCAGATCACTTTGAAACTTGGTTGCGCTTGTTTGGGATGAGCTCTAGATGGGAGCTATTGATTTTCTTCCATTTCTGTCAAAAAATGTTGCCGATGGCAACATTCTTAGAACTTAGTTTAGTCAAACCTCAATATTTCCCTTTGTCACACTCTACAGGGCACATTTATGATTGAATTGTTTTGAAACCTGGCATGCTGATTTGGGGTGACCTCTACATGGGAGCTATTGATTTTCTTCCATTTTCCATCCACTGGCCATGAGCTTTGAACTTAGTTTAGACAGGGATCAACATATTCCTTTGGCACGCCCCACAGGGCACAATTATGATCAGGATGGTTTGAAATTTGATATGTTTGTTTGGGGTTACCTCTAAATGGGAGCTATCGATTTTCTTCCATTTCCATCAAAAATAGTTGCCATTGGCAACAACCTCTGATGAACTTAGTAAAAACTTAGTGCAGTTAAGCATCAATATTTCCCTTTGACACACCCTGCAGGGCACATTTATGATCGGATCACTTTGAAATTTGGTATGTGTGTTCGGGGTGACCTCTAGATGTGAGCTATTGCTTTTTTTCGATTCCATAAAAAATTATTGTCAATATCACCATCCTTTGAACTTGCTGCATTTGTGCATCAACTTATCCCTTATCCCTTTTGCACTCTCTGCAGGGTATATTTATGAATTTCTATAAAAAAAATTTAAAAAAAACATTGCCACAAGCAATAACCTTCTACTTAGTGCATTTATGCATTAACATCTTCCTTTGGCATGCCTCAGATGGCACATTCATTATCAGATTGTTTTGAAACTTTGTATGCTTATGCAGGGTGACAAAGATAGGAGCTATTGATTTTCTTTTCGTTTCCATCAAAAACTGTTGCTGTTATCAACAATCTTTGAATTTATTGCATTTGTGCATCAACATTCTTCTTTGACATGGCCTACAGTCTACATTTATAATAGGATTGTTTTTGATCTTGGTGTGCTCATTAGGCAAGACCTTTAGATAAGAGCTATTGATGAGCATTCATTTCTGTGAAAAAAGTTGCCATTCACAATAATCTCTGAACTTACTGCATTTGTGTATCAACATTCTTCCTTTAGCCAGTCTTACAGTTTACATTTAAAAATGCATGGATTACTCTGACGTTGTGCAAACACAATGCTGTTATGTTGAAATTTCATCAAATAACATTGGTACCAATGATCTTCAATTTTGTCATTTCATTTATGACTTACTAAGTTCAAGTTTGTCAAGTTGAGCTACAGTGTCATTGACACTTTCATTTATTTTATTTTTTATTTTTTGTAATTATTTCTTTGCCATTAAAAGTTTATGTTCTTGGTTGTTCTATGTCTTAGGCCTCATAATCTGCAGTCCAGAAAAGCATGGCTGGTGCTGTACTTTGTCCCTTGAGTGCAGGAAGGCTTTGCAATGCTAAAGCATTGCAAAGCCTTGTTGCACTCAAGGGACACATTTATCAATTTTATTAACTTGGGTAAAATATCAGACATAAACCATTTAATTTTTATTTTTTTAAATTTGCATTGGTTATAAAAAGAGAGTATGCGGTAGCCAAAAGGACCATGTGGAGGGCCTGAGAAACAGAGTTTTGACTTTTTTTAGGCCTAATAGCAATTTCAGTAGGATTTTAGGTCAAAGATTCAGTAAGGTAGGCAAATGTTAAGTCAGTTGCCCTATCTCTTTCATGTGGTCTGAATGTTTGTTCTCCCCAGTTCAAGGCTTAATATTCATGGGAGAATCAAAATCAGTTCTCACGAGGAATACAAAGAGAATCAACAGTGATTCCTACAAAATGTTGATTTGATTCTCATCATAGTTTGGGATTTGTTGCCCCCTTATAATAAGGCAGCACATTGACTGAGTAGTGGAGGATAGTAAAGTCTTGGTTGTCTGTACAGGCATCCAAGACATCAATAGAAATCACTACCAAGGTACTGGCCTCCATCATCAAGGCCACCAAAAACCTGTATGTTGGAACATATGTTCTACATTACATGTCTAAAGTATTTCACAAAACCTTTATAAACTTAGCATTCAGTATATTTCTTCATTTTGTCTAGCATATATATATCTTGAGTGGGTTTTTATACCCCCCTTGGGGGAGGTTATATTATACCCCCCTTTTATAAAAGTGGGGTATATAGTAATCACTTCGTCCATTTATCTGTCCATCCACCCATTCATCTGTCCATCCGTTCGTCTGTCCATACGTCTGTTCATTTGTCCGTCCATCCATCCATCCGTCCATCACACTCGTTTCCGAGAAATAACTTTTGGTCCGTCGGTCGCACAGTACCCATAGGCTGCTTGTAATGGGATGATGATAGGGATTGCTTTTGGGATCTGTAGGTGAAAGATGAAGGTCACTGTTACTATAAATAGATTTTTGGTTTCCATGCAATAACTTTAGTTTTCTTTTATGTACGAAGCTATAACTTCATATTGTGATTGCACTTGAGGTGTCGATTGTTAGGATTGCATTTGGGGTCAGCAAGTCAAAGGTCAAGATCACTGTTACTGTAAATGGATTTTTGGTTTCCTTGCAATAACTTTAGTTTTCTTTTGTGTGTGAAGCTATAACTTTATATTTTGATTGTATTTGAGATGTTGACCATTGAGATTGCATTTGGGGTCAATAGGTCAAAGGTCACTGTCACTTTTACTATAAATAGATTTGTGATTTCCATGCAATAACTTTAGTTTTCTTATGTGCACGAAGCTGTAACTTCATATTGTGATTGCATTTGAGGTGTTGATCATTGCGATTGCATTTAGGGTCAGTAGGTTAACAGATCAAGGTCACTGTTACTATAAATAGATTTTCATAAATTTTTGGTTGTTATGCAATAACTTTGGTTTTCTTTTGTGTAGAAAGCTATAGCTTGATATTGTGATTGCATTTGAGGTGTCGATCGTGGGGATTGCTTTTGGGGTCAGTACGTTAAAGGTCAAGGTCACTATTACTATAAATAGATTTTTGGTTTCCATGCAGTAAATTTTGTTTTGTTTTATAGTAATCAGCGGTGTCCATCTGTCTGGCCATGCATCCATCTGTCCATGCATTGAGACGCCCCATCCATGCATCGAGATGCCCATCCATCCAAAACATTTTGGCGTCTGAATGTCAACTTGAGTTTGGGTGAATTCATCGTAACCAAATTTGATATACGGCTTACTTCGGAGGTAATGCAGGTTAAGTTTGAAAATGGACATGGTCCATTAAGTTTCACCAGAGTGATGGTTCTTTCTCGACTCAGAAAACATGGTTTTTGTGTTGTCCAAATTTTAACTTGAGTTTGGATGAATTGATCGTAACCAAATTTTGTATAGGGCTAACTTGTTGAATATAATTTCCAAACACAAAACCATTTGCCATACCTTCAGTACAGATTTGACCTGTTAATTGCATATGCGTTATAGAGTATGCTCCTGTTAATTGAATAAATAAAGCTGAATGAAATCACCAAAGTCCCCTTGTTTATAAATTAATTTTGCCCCAGTAAATCAAATACTGGTATTTAATCTAATATGTCTGGTTTGACAGAGCTCCCTGAGCTCTGTCAAACCAGATATAATAGAATAAAAGTTCAGTTTGTCTCTAAAATATAGAAATATGGCTAATCCCTGTTAATTAAATACTCCTGTTAATGGAATAATTTTTTACTGGCAAAGTGTTTATTTAATTAACAGGGCTCCACTCTACTGACAACAATATCTGATATCCCTTCACCCAATGCGAATATAAGATGACAGTTAGAAAATAAATTCTTGAGTAACTATAAAAAAAAAATTTGTCAGAAAAACATAGTTTATTACACCTCATTGGAATGATCTCAATGAGCTCATTCTAATGAAGATTCTTAAGATTGTTTTTGAGACAAAAATTGAAAACATAATAAAATTTGAAATTGAATAGAAATTTTTGTATAATAATGCTGGTTGGCTTTGTCCATTTTGTTGGATAAACAGTTAAAATTGAATCACTTTCAGATGGCTGAATGGGAAAGGGTGCGGGGGGGGGGGGGGGGGGGGGGGGCAGGGGTATTTCTCATGAGCCCCTGCTCACTTTGTTTTTATTTTGTTATGCAATATGTCTGTAATCGCCAGTGTAGAACAGCATTCTCAAATTCTAAATTTTTTTCAGGATTGGAAATAGATTCTTGCAGTAAGAGTGTGTAACATTAAAAACCAATTCTCATGAGTCTAGACAGATTTCAAGGCTTCCAATTTGTACTGGTCTGTTGGCTATAATGTGATGATAGTGACTGTTTTTGTGATATGAAGGTGGAAGGTCGGCAGGGATTCTTCTGCCCTCTTTTGGAAAGGGCCCATGTGATTGGAAAAGTTGGGAATTTGTTTGGGAGATGAAACACGTAATAAGAAATGCTACCTTCATTTCGAACTGAGAATATTCATACATAAGCTACTACATGTATAGTACATGTAGTAAGTTTTATAACAAACAGTCGCAGGAAATAATGATCAGTCCCTGTAATCTCGATTAAATAAAGTTTTCTTATACAATTAAATGATGAAAATATTTATGCATTTTCCTACACTTCATCAGCCTACATTCTGTGATTTTGCAGTTGCGTCTAGAAAAGTCTTGGCTGTCTTTATAATCAGCCAAGACTTGCCTAAAAACAACTGACAAGGTTCATGGGATGTAAATTGCAAACGTATCTAAACACTGTGCATTGATGCACCTGTTTTGTTGCAGTGAAAAGTGACAGTGGTCAAAATTAGACCTTCAAGAGTTTAAGAAGAATAGAAAATTTTCTTTGAATGTGGAGTGAGATTGAGAAATGTTTGTTTAGAATTTGGAAAAATCATGCCAAAATGCCATTGGGAAAAGGTCCCATATTCGGACCCTGTAGACATCAAAAAGAATCCTTGGTGAGGGTAACTTTTCTAATACCTGCATGGGTAATTTTTGAGGTTACTTGTGGATGAAAAGACATGCTTCCTTCCGAGTTTGGTCTGACTAGCCATTTCAATATGGTTGCTGTGGCATTATGACACCATCGGGAGCATTTTTCTATGCTCAATGTTGCCATCGAACAGTATGGTTATGCATGGCAAAAATAGTGTATGTGGTTTATTAGACACAAACTTAATCACTTTCAGCCAACTGAAGTTCAGATTGTAATGATTTATCTGATCTAAGGTTATAAAAATATGACAGTGTTTTTACTACCAATAAAAATATGTTGATTCAGACACTTATCTCCATTGGTAGACCAAAATTTACCTCTTCACCACTAACTTCTAGATTTATGAAGGGTTTTTTCAATTGTAAACTGCCCAAACCATGCTGAACAGCAACATGGAATGTTTCTCAGGTTCAAGCCTATCTCAAAACATTATATCCTTTGCCAAAATTCAAGCTAGAATTATTGACCAAGAAATTGGCATGTTTAATGGCCCTGGTCTCTTCCCAAAGAGCACAGACATTTGTTTCTTTAAAACTAAGTGATAGACAGGTCCATACTAATGAGGTCATTTTTACAACTTCCACATTACAAAAAATCTCACGACCAGGTCATTTGTTAGCTACAGTGAAATTATTTCAATATCATAAGACACTTTTGTCTTTTGCTCATTGCAAGAATATTTAAAGAGAACACAACACATTAGACAATCTGATAATTTATTTATACAACACAACACATCAGAAAATCTGATAATTTATTTATTTTCAAACATTCTGTTACAACATCTTCTTTTGGATTGTGGGTTTCCAACAGATGTATAAAGCTGGCATCAAATAATCCTTCAAAGTGCATTCCACTATTGGCACTGCAACTTCTACTGCACCATGGGGGGGATGTTTCTTTGCATTAAGGTACTAAAGGCTGCAGATTGGCAGTGTGTTAACACTTTTCATCACTTTTATTTCCAAAATGTTGGTACATGTATGCAGCATGATACGCTTTCCAGATCTATTCTATCTTGACTCATGCTGCTTGTGGGTGCTGTGTCCTGAAAGTAATTACATTTTTGGATTTATAAACTCATAGACTTTTGTGGTGACAATTATTGACACTGATGATGACTCTTCAACAATTTGATCGTTTCATAGAGACTCTTTTCCATAACAGGGCGTGTTATGCCTGATCAGAGGAACTTGAGCAAACTTGTTTATCAGTGATATTAAACTCCATACTACTTTACTAGTCTTATTCATGTTTATCATGGGGCTTTCAATGAACCATATTCAATGCCAAATGCTTTGAAATCATGCCAGTATTACATCCGACAGAGCTAGAAGGATCCCCCACCTCATCCAAGCATCCGAAGGATGTGCTGGATGTGGGAGATTCTTTGAATACAAGCCTGTAGGCTTGTAGGATGTAACACCCACCCTATGTTTTTTTGTTCATTTCAAACATATATGAACAATGTATCTTCTCGCCACATCCTAGTTGGCAGCATCTGCTTCTTTAGCATTGATTATGGTATGCTTTAAAAAGACACTTCTCATCGCCTTTATAGTGTCAATGCTTAATTCATCTAGGGTTGGGTAATTGATGCAATCATGAATAGACATTTAGCACTTTCATGAAACTAAAAACTGACCCAACGATGTCTTTAATAACATTTCATGTATATTCCTGTGGAAACCCCAGTAAGTGGTGAAGTGCTTAGGTACTATAGTTATACCCGCACAGATTGAAGTTTAGTGGGTGTATACAGGAGTCAACTTGTCTGTCGGTCGGTCTGACGTCATCGGTCCATTGCACATGTAAACTTGTAGAGAGAACTACTTCCACAGTTTTAGCCGCATTTTCATGAAACTTCACAAAAATGATCAAATGATGAAGGGAATTGCGTGACATAATTTTTTCCCGCTCAGTTTCAAGATGGCCGACTGGTAGCTTAATGGATTTTTTTTATGTAAACTTGAGGAGCGAACTACTTCCACAGTTTTAGCCGCATTTTCATGAAACTTCACAGAATTGATCAACATGATGAGGGAAAGTGCGTGACATAGTTTTTAGGTTTTTTTTCCGCTCGGTTTCAAGGTGGTTGACTAGTGGCCATATTGGATTTTTCATTATGTAAATTTGTGGAGTGAACTACTTCCACAGTTTTAGCTGCATTTTCATGAAACTTCACAAAAATGATCAACATGATGAGGGGAAGTGTTGGACATAATTTTTTCTTGCTCGGCTTCAAGATGGCCGACTGGTGGCTAAATTGGATTTTTTTTTTACTTAAAAAAATTGAATGCCTTTTTTCAGTTACCCACGCTAGGCGGTATGCCACGGTGGGGGTATGCCGGTCGACAGACCATCTCTAGTTAAGTTCTCTTTTACTTTAATGTCAAATAGAACTTGATCACTGCAGTGGTTATCCTAACAGGTCAGCAACATGGGTATAAGCCATTAGGTAAACTCCACATTATTCTTGTTTTGTGACAATGATATAGGCCTGGATGCTGAAAGGGACCTTCAACATAATAAATGAATAAATATTATGATTACGTATAGTGAAATATATGCCATAAATTTGTTTCAAAGAGCTTCTGCAATTTCCTAAGAAAAAATTTATCTGAAGCAAATTGGGCTTCCATGCTTTTTAATTGGTTGAGTGCTAGAAGCCACTATCAGGGCTTTGAAAAAAATGAGGGTACCAGGGCAAAAGCCACCATTTTCCTTGATCATGTTTCATATTCAGCAAACACAAATAATATTTTGATTATATAAATTTGTTTTATCACAAATTATTGAAGAGTTCTCGAGGGCTCTCTTTAATAATTTGTAATAAAACAATGTATTTTGACATTATAGGCTTCATTGTTTTCAGATTTGGTAATTTTGGAGGCTGATAGCTGTTTTTCTGTTTTAATTCTTGCAAAGTCAAAATGCAACTTTAAATGCATGTTTTAAGGTAAGAGACATTAATTTTGACCTTCTTTTTTATAGAATATGCAGAAAGTGATATTTGAACATATACCACAGATTTATGGGGTTTTGGGGACTTGAACAATTTCTCAAAAATGGGTTACATAGTCCTTAAAAAACAAAATTATAACTGATGATGTTTGAATGTTTGCACTTCTGTGTTGAGGTAAAATGGAAATACCAAAATATATTGGATTGATATCTGACGAATTTAAAAAGAACATTTGTGCAAATGTTTAATTTCTATAACTAATTTCCAGAAATTTTGAATCTCATTCCATTCCAACAGAAGTTACAACTTGGTACTACAAGTGAACTGACGGGGTTGTGAGTCTTGTGATAATTTTCTCACTTTTGCATTTTGGATTGAGTAGTAAGTCTATAAACATGGTGTAATGCAGTGGCTGTCATAATAATTTTTCATGAGATCACAAGATTTTTTATTCAATTAACGGGAGTTTGTTGTGTGAAGTAACTACAATTACAAATCTTTAAATTCCACCAAACTCGCACCAATAACCAGTGTCCTCAAAGTACAAAAATGTTCCCAATTTCAGAGCATAACACAGAGTATGATTTGTTTTTGTGTTCCCACCAATCCATACATATGTCCATACATCCATACATCTGTCCCAAATATGGTTTACCGTCCTGTCTGTTCATCTGTCCAAAATAAATGGTTTCCGGATGATAACTTTAGTTTGACTGAACAAAATGAAACAAAATTTTATACATAGGTCTATAACCACATAATACAGGTTGTGATTGATAGTGGGCTCAGTCCTGTATTTTTTTGCAGAGTTATGGCCCTTTTTCAACTTAGACATGTTAGTATTGGTTTCTGGACGATAACTTTAGTTTGAGTGAACAAAATGAAACAATTTTATATATAGATTTATAACCACATAATACAGGTTGGGATTGATAGTGGGCTTGGTCTGATATTTTTTAGAGAGTTATGGCCCTGTTCCGACTTTGAAGACATATTGTTATTGGTTTCCAGATGATAACTTTAGTTTGACTAAACAAAATGAAAGAAAATTTTATACATAGATTTATAACTACAAAATACTGGTTGGGATTGATAGTGGGCTTGGTCCGATATTTTTTGACAGAGTTATGGCCCTTTTCCCACTTAGAAGACATGTTGATATTGGTTTCTGGATGGTAACTTGAGTTATAGGTGTACGATTTCAATGAAAATTAGAATATAGCTTACTGTAGAAAGTATACCAGACATGTTTGATTCAGAGTGTGGTATGATAATTTTCATCTCAGTTATGTCCCCTTTTTTTAACTTCGTTAACCACTAAAATATAGTTTTTCATAAAATGTGGGTATTAGTGTTTCATGGACACATTTGGTGGCCTACTGTATTAATGCTGTGGTTTAATGGAGATAAGATAAGCCAAGACTTGCCCCAAAACAACTGAAAAGGTTCTTATGATTTAACATCGAGTTTATTCAGAGACTACATTATGGGGCACTTGTCCTGTTGCAGTAAAAAGTGATCATTTGAATAAGGACCCATAGGGTTACTGGTAATAAATATTCTGAGGCACCAATACAGCTGAGAGAAACCAGGAAATGGCATTTCATACAGTCAGTATTGCAAAACATTTTTTTCAGTGATGCTGAACCGCAATGAAATGACAAGACTGCAGCAGCAGAGTCACCACATTAGACCAGTTTAAAAACTTGGCAATTAACAGGTTTGATTTGTACTTAAGGTATGGTAAATGAGATGGTGTTTCAAATTTATATGGAACTTAACAGGGTTGTTCAATAAGGAAATTTTCAAAGATGTGCATTTCACCGTAGTGCACTAAATATAAAATTTTCTCCTGACTAGATTCTGGATAACTTAATATTTATTTTAAGGAAATGTTTGTTTTACATGAAAAATTGATATTCAGTTACTTTTGTTATCCTCCACTCTCGAAGAGATGAGGAGGGGTATACTGGATAACATGTGTCTGCCTGTATGTCTGTAAACCCATCCATGATCTGGATCCTGATCTCAGCAGTCAGTGGATGGATTTTAATGAAGTTTAGTATGTGGTATACTTGGGATGGCCCGCTTCTGCCACATGTTGAACAGAGTTTCTCACACTATTTTCACTTGAGTTACGCCCTTACTTTGTCAAATTTTCACTTCTGTCCCTCCGTCCAGATCCACATGGATGGATTTCAACGAAATACGGTATGCAATATCCTTGGGATGAACCACTTCTGCCACATATTGAAATAAGTGGCTCACACTATTTTCATTGGGGTATTGACCCATACTTTGGATTTATTGTACCTGAACAAATAGATTAAATCCATATTGCACTATACCCCAGTGATTGGAGATCATTGTAACCCATCATATGTTACCCCTTGTACAAAATCATCTCTGACCACCAAACTTGAGCTCCATATCTCAGAAACTGTTAGACTGCATAGCCAACAAAGGCATTGAGAGAGAGGTACATTCACATCTGTATACATGTATTACATGAAGCATTTATGAACCATTTGAGTGTCATCTTGAGAAATGTTAGGTCAGAAATGTTATCAAGTAAATGACTGGGTTTTTTTTCAGGTCATAGAATTAAATTCGCTTGGAACTACATGCAAATTGGGCAGTAACACCTGTGAATTGATGATTGGAGAGATGAGTTCTCTGATATTAGGCCAGATTATACCAGTAAGTTGACTTGTATATGAACTCAAGTCTTTTGTGACTGTGGCTATAACTTGACTGTATAAAAGAAGTAGATTAATCTTTAATAAATTAATTTTAATGAAGAGAATGGTGTTTACAACAAATGATGAATTTGAAAATTTACCATTTTTAGATTGGTTTCGAGTAAGGAGACATATTTGTTCAAATAGGATGTATTAAAAGAGGCATTCTGTACCGCTCGGGCTGAAAAGTTATAGTATAAAGCAAAAAGTATCTTTTGACTCTCAAGCAATCCCTCACTGAAATTGGAACCCATTATTGGACATTTTTATTGCCTTGCAGTGTCTTCCAATATTACCACAAAATCTGTAGAGTTAAAACTTCTTACGTTATTGATTGATGTATGTAACTGAATCCTGAAGAGCATACCAAAAGACAATTTACATCCTGTGGCCACTCACTTGTTTCTAGGCAAGTCTTGCCTAGAAACGACTGTCAAAGCATTCAGAATGTAACACGCAAGTTCTCTGAAGATGGCATATTGGGCAACCAGTTCTGTTGTTGTAAAAAGTGATCAAAGTCTGAATTAGGCCTTCAAGAGTTAATTTGTATAATTGTGCACATTCTATATTCTGTGTGTGGAAAGCCTCTCAATTCATATTCAATATATTCAAGAAATTACGAATTGAAATTATTTTATGTCGTCTAAGGATTCTGAAGATAATACAAATTTGTTGTGTTACTCCCGATAATGTTCGACATAAATGACCAATTGAAAGAAATGCTGGGTAATAATTATTCAAAGTTGTTCACTCAGAATTCAAAAGTAACTTTTTGCATTTAACTATTTGAGTGCAATAACCATTTTTAGCTCAACTTGACAAAGTCAAGCTGAGCTATTGCCATCACTTCTCATTCGTCGGCGTACGTACTTACATACGTCCAGGCATACGTACGTACATACGTCCACAATTTCCTTTGGCACACCT
The DNA here is from genome assembly GCA_031216915.1 of Pictodentalium vernedei. Classification (NCBI taxonomy): domain Eukaryota; kingdom Metazoa; phylum Mollusca; class Scaphopoda; order Dentaliida; family Dentaliidae; genus Pictodentalium; species Pictodentalium vernedei. The sequence goes on along the minus strand of CM062292.1, from coordinate 146,504,446 downwards.
CACAGGGCACATTTATGATCGGATTGCTTTGAAACCTGGCATGCTTGTTTGGGGTGACCTCTAGATGGGAGCTATCGATTTTCTTCATTTCCGTCTGTCCAAAAATGTTTCCGCTGGGCAACGATCTTTGAACTTAGTTTAGTCAGGCATCAATATATTCCTTTGGCATGCCCTACAGGGCACATTTATGATCAGATCGGTTTGAAACTTTGTATGCTTGTTTGGAGTTACCTCTAGATGGGAGTTATCGATTTTCTTCGATTTCCATCAAAAAATGTTGCCACTGGCAATGACCTTCAATGAACTTAGTGAAAACTTAGTGCAGCTAAGCATCAATATTTCTCTTTGACACACCCTGCAGGGCACATTTATGATTGGATCGCTTGCAGACTTGGTGTGCTTGTGTGGGGTGACATCTGTATGGGAGCTGTCGATTTTCTTCCATTTCTGTCAAAAAATGTTGCCGCTGACCTTTGAACTGAGTTTATTCAGACCTCAATATTTCCCTTTAACACACCCTTCAGGGCACATTTATGATCAGATCACTTTGAAACTTGGTGTGTGTGTTCGGGGTGACCTCTAGATGTGAGCTATTGCTTTTTTGCATTTCCATAAAAAATTATTGTTGTTATCACCAGCCTTTGAACTTACTGCATTTGGTCATCAACTTATCCCTTTTGCACTCTCTGCAGAGTATATTTATGAATTTCCATAAAAAAAACAAAAAAACATTGCCACAAGCAATGACCTTCTACTTAGTGCGTTTGTGCATTAACATCTTCTTTTGGCATGCCTCAGAGGGCACATTCATTATCAGGTTGTTTTGAAACTTTGTATGCTTATGCAGGTTGACAAATATCAGAGCTATTGATTTTCTTTTCATTTCCATCAAAAACTGTTGCTGTTAGCAACAATCTTTGAATTTATTGCATTTGTGCATCAACATTCTTCTTTGACATGGCCTACAGGCCACATTTATCATAGGATTGTTTTTAGTCCCCTACCGGCATCGCCGGAGGGAACTATAGGTTTGCACTCTGTTCATCCATCAGTCAGTCAGTCTGTAGGTCTGTCAGTCTGTCGGTCTGTCAGTCTGTCAGTCACACTTTAGTTTTCCGGAGTTTTTTTGGAAACGCTTCAATGGAATGATTTCATTTTTGGTAAACTACTATAGAACAATGACTTACAGATCCAGTTTGAGTTTCATGCTGATTGCATTTTTCTTGTGTGAGTTACGGCCCTTGGAAATATGGGAAAAAGTACCAAAATATCAGTTTTCCGGAGTTTTTTTGGAAACGCTTCAACGGAATGATTTAATTTTTGGTAAACTACTATAGAACAATGACTTACAGATCAAGTTTGAGTTCCATGCTGATTGCCTTATTCTTTTGTGAGTTACGGCCCTTGGAAATATTTGAAAAAGCACCAAAATATCAACTTTCCAGAGTTTTTTTGCAAACACTTCAACAGAATGATTTCATTTTTGGTAACCTACTATAGAACAATGACTTACAGATCAAGTTTGAGTTTCATGGTGATTGCATTATTCTTGTGTGAGTTACGGCCCTTGAAAATATGGAAAAGCGCCAAAATATCAGTTTTCCGGACTTTTTTTGGAAACGCTTCAACGGAATGATTTCATTTTTGGTAACCTACTATAGAACGATGACTTACAGATCAAGTTTGAGTTTCATGCTGATTGCCTTATTCTTGTGTGAGTTACGGCCCTTGGAAATATGGAAAAGCACCAAAATATCAGTTTTCTGGAGTTTTTTTGGAAACGCGTCAACGGAATGATTTAATTTTTGGTAAACTACTATAGAACAATGACTTACAGATCAAGTTTGAGTTTCATGCTGATTGCCTTATTCTTGTGTGAGTTACGGCCCTTGGAAATATGGGAAAAGCACCAAAATATCAGTTTTCCAGAGTTTTTTTGGAAACGCTTCAACAGAATGATTTCATTTTTGGTAACCTACTATAGAACGATGACTTACAGATCCGGTTTGAGTCTCATGCTGATTGCATTATTCTTGTTTGAGTTATGGCCCTTGGAAATATGGAAAAGCACCAAAATATCAGTTTTCTGGAGTTTTTTTGGAAACGCGTCAACGGAATGATTTCATTTTGGGTAAACAACTATAGAACGATGTCTTACAGATCAAGATTGAGTTTCATGGTGATTGCATTATTCTTGTGTGAGTTATGGTCCTTGAAAATATGGAAAAGCGCCAAAATATCAGTTTTCCAGACTTTTTTTGGAAACGCTTCAACGGAATGATTTTATTTTTGGTAACCTACTATAGAACGATGACTTACAGATCAAGTTTGAGTTTCATGCTGATTGCCTTATTCTTGTGTGAGTTACGGCCCTTGGTAATATGGAAAAGCACCAAAATATCAGTTTTGTGGAGTTTTTTTGGAAATGCGTCAACAGAATGATTTCATTTTTGGTAAACTACTATAGAACGATGACTTACAGATCAAGTTTGAGTTTCATGGTGATTGCATTATTCTTGTGTGAGTTATGGCCCTTGGAAATATGGAAAAGCGCCAAAATATCAGTTTTCCGGACTTTTTTTGGAAACCTTCAACAGAATGATTTCATTTTTGGTAAACTACTATAGAACGATGACTTACAGATCGAGTTTGAGATTCATGCTGATTTCCTTATTCTTGTGTGAGTTATGGCCCTTGGAAATATGGAAAAGCACCAAAATATCAGTTTTCTGGACTTTTTCTGGAAACGCTTCAACGGAATGATTTCATTTTTGGTAACCTACTATAGAACGATGACTTACAGATCAAGTTTCATTTGCACTCTATCCATCCGTCAGTCAGTCTGTCAGTCATACTTTAGTTTTCCGGACTTTTTTGGAAAATGCTTCAACCGAATGATTTCATTCTTGGTAACCTACTATAGAACGATGACTTACAGATCAAGTTTGAGTTTCATGCTGATTGCATTATTCTTGTGTGAGTTATGGCCCTTGGAAATATGGAAAAACGCCAAAATATCAGTTTTCTGGACTTTTTTTGGAAATGCTTCAACGGACTTCATGCTGATCACATGTAGGTTATAACATTTGTATAATTATTAATGCTCATTAGTCCGGTAGGGGACATTGTATTGCTTCAGCGATACGTGCGCTCTTGTTGAACTTGGTGTGCTCATTAGGCAAGACCTTTAGATAAGAGATATTGATTAGCATTCATTTCTGTAAAAAAAGTTGCCATTTACAGTAACCTCTGAACATACTGCATTTGTGTATCAACATTCTTCCTTTAGCCAGTCTTACAGTTTACATTTAAAAATTCATGGATTACTCTGACGTTGTGCACACACAATGCTGTTATGTTGAAATTTCATCAAATAACATTGGTACCAATGATCTTCAATTTTGCCATTTCATTTATAACTTACCAAGTTCAAGTTTGTCAAGTTGAGCTATAGTGTCATTGACACTTTCATTAGTATTAGCTTCAGTATTAGTTTAGCTTAGTATTCCTTTTCTTTTACTGATGTAATGCTGTTAGTGGTAAAGTGTGACAGACTTTCAAGGACTATGCCTTGATCCACTACCAGGCCTAGAGATTACCCCAATTTCTCACCGTTTATAGGTGTGCCGAAATTTAAGAAGGTGTGAAGGCATCAAGAAATATATGAATTCTGTGTCTCTGCAACATTTGGGAATAATTTCCATTCTGATATGATCATAAAAACACAAAGCATGACAATAAAACATAACAGGATAAGGCTGTTATTTCTGGTTTTAATGTGCTCAAATTAGGTCAAAATGGTGTGCTTGAAATAAATGAATTTCAAGGCCTGCTTGATCACAACAACTTCAACTAGTAGAGTGCCAAAGAATTTTTGAAAAGTGATTTGTAACATGGGTATTTTTTTTTTATTCAAAGGTACTGTGCTACTAGCAAGTAAGAGCTTTAGTTTCGTAAAGTATTGTTCATAACAGGCCTTTAACCCTTAAAGGCCTAATTCCTACTTGATAAACAGAACAGGTGCCCCAACATGTAATATCTGGGTTAACTCACAAGTTACATTCTGAGTACCTTGGCAGTTGTTTTAGGCAAGTCTTGGATGCCCATTTAGGCATCCAAGACTTTCGTAAAAATAACTGCAAAGCTGCAGGGTGTAAACTGTCAAAGCTAGTGGAGCAAAAACATGTAAACATTTTCAGGCCGTTAAGGGTTAAATCCCATCAAGTGCACAGTGGTAACCAATGTCCCTAAAATCATAGGAATCTTTCCAGATTGAAAGGCATAACAGATAATTTGATTTGTTTATTATGCCATTTTTGCCAGCAACAAGTGATGAAAGAGATATTCCCAGGCCTGGAAATAAAGAGTTTACATTGTAACCCATTAGCAGGTTACACTTTATGGTGGTAACCTATAGGAAAAAAGTGTTGAATTGCTTTTCTGACTATTCTGTTATTACTACACGATTTCTGCCAAAATAAATAGCAAGAACTAGTATACAATCTCTCTTTGGCAAGATCTTGCATTAGTTGTTACTATTTCAGGGATTCTGCCATAGGGGCAGGGGATCCCTTTTAGAGACCCTTTCCCTCGCTCAGTTTACCCCCACACCCTCAATATTTTTTGTTAATAATTAACTAAAAGTCGTAAAGAATGTAAACACTATCATTACAGTAAATCAACAAACTTCAGATACCACTAAATCCAGTATCCTTGTGGCTGTGTCAGCATTGAAGTGAACGATTAAATGAGAATCAAAAGTATAATTTTAAAATTGGTGTTATTAATAGACATCTTGTGCCTGTGTCAACAGTAAACAGTACAATTAAATGAAAACTGAAAACATGATCGTGACTTGTGATTTTCTTAGAATGCAGGTGACATACATTCGATACGTGCTCATACGCGAAACTCAAGTATGAAAGTGACATGTCGTATGACACCAAAACTGTGGAACGATAATCATATAATAGTCTAATATTTTCAGGCTTCGAGTGTGTTTGATCATTGCAACCTTGATTATTTATTGCAGTAACATCCACATTCAGGGAAATAAATGGGCTTTTTATACTATAGAAAATATACAATATTTTTTAATAGGCTTTGTTGGTAAACAGTTTGTACTGGTAACCAGATATCCAGTCTTCCATTTCAGCGCTGGACGTTTCCCCAAAGCTCTACAAAATGGGACCCATCATTTTATCCCTAGTGGAAACACTGTATTTACTTTGGCAGGAATTTTGTTATGATGTAAATGGCACACTACTTTCTTTCATGTGTGGATTTAATTAGCAACCTGTTGGTAAAGTTAGTTCTGAAACAGTAAAGTGAGTTCCAAAAGATTGTTCGATCTGACTGCAGGGTTCCCACTCATATGAAATGTCTTTGAATTTTGGCCCCTTCCATGAAAAGTGCTTAAATTGGTTTCTAGCCTTGAAAAGTACTTGTTTTTTCACTACCTTTCTTGAACAGTACTTAAATTCAGTTTGTACCTATTTAACAAGACATTTCATGATAACTAGCCTCAGACTGATGTGTAGATTCTAAACCACTGCAGTTTATTTCATAAATTTCTGTCAGTAATCATATATTATGCTCTGGTGTAATACACTGTTGGAAAATTCTCAGAGAGCCCCCTCTAGCTGTGTGTTACATCACAGCATTTTGTGGCATCAAAACCGTAGGGTTTATTTGTCCCACATGGTTATCTGATCTTGGATACCTGAAGCTCATTTGGCCACGAGTTGTTCTCCAGAAATATGATTTTATTATAACCAGTTCTGGTAGGAATATGGTAGCAGATTTCCAGGAACCATTGATGCCTGCTGTCAATTCTATGATTTGGTTGCATACATATTTCATGATTTTTGCATCACAACTTGCATTTTGATGTATAATTTGTGTGTATTTAATTTGAATTTATAGAATATCAAAGGTGAAAATCTCAAAGTAAACAAATTTCCATTACTTATATAGCACCTTAAAACTGAATATGAAGCTAATATTCAAGCTATTAACATGGTCTATTCTTTACAATGACACACGCAGTCGTTTTTATGGTCACAGACAATTCAATCATCAGTACTGTAATAGCTGCAAACATGCTCATATTTCTCTTCTACAGCCATGCACCAGGATGCTAGTCAGTATAGTGGACCCACTTAATTGTATACCTCTTAACTCAATAACCCTGTTAATTGAATATAATTTCCCAGCACAAAACCATTTACCATACCTCCAGTTCAAATTTGACCTGTTAATTGAATATAGGTTATAGAGTAAACTATTTATTAAATAAAAAATCTTGTGGCCTGTCGAGAAATTACCATGACTCTCCCCAGTTTTCCTATGTTTACAGACCTATTTGGCCCCGGTACATCATGGAGCTCTGTCAAACAAGATGTAATAGAATAAATGCAAAGTTTATCTCTAGAATACAGGAAAGTGACACATTCCCTGTTAATTCAATACTCCTGTTAATTGAATAATTTTCATTGGCAAGATGGCTATTCAATTAAGAGGGTTCCACTGTAAAACGTCAAAGACTTGTGATGTCTGTTTATCATCTGCAGAACACGTACATGGGCTTTTTTCAAGAGTTCAACTTTCACCCCTAAGATATCTATAATTTTTCATAAAAGGACATCAGAGCACACCAAGAACTTGCAAACCATCATCTCTTGGGGCCACCGGGTTGTGCCCTGTGGTCCATAAAAAGAAAGTTTGCAAGTACTTCATGTTTTTAGAATTACTGAATGGAAAATATATCCCACTGCAATTTAGTAGGAACCCAGTGAATCCATGCTTTATGTATTATGGTTACTCAGGCACAAACTGTCCCAGACACTAGGTGTGTTTGTTTTGTTTTCATTCTCTAATTGTCCCCCGACATTTTGTCAGAGGACTATTGTTATCAGCAGCATCCATCCGTGTATCCATCTGGAGTTATAATTAATGTTTGGGTCATCGAATCAAAAACAAATTTGGTGTATATGTCCCTTACCCAAATATTAGGTGAATTCTGAATATAATTTTTGTTGGAGTTATGCCCCTTTTTCGACACTTTTCTACCCAATTTCGCAACTTTGGAAATTTGGTGTCCGGATTATAACTTCAGCTTGAGATAGTGAATCAGCACCAAATTTTGTACATAGGTTTGTCTCAAGAGTACGCAGGTGAAGTTCGAATTTGGGTTCAGTCCGACTAATTGTGGCTGAGTTATGGAACATTTTCCAATTTTTTGACTTGAAAATTGGAAATCCAGATGATAACTTCAGTTTGAGTAATTGAATCAACACCAAATTTGTACATTGGTTTGTCTCTTGAATACTCAGACCAAGTTCAAATTTGGGTTCAGTCTGACCAATTTCCGTGGAGTTATGACCTTTCTTTCCATTTTTTTGACTTTGAAAATTGTTGTCTGGATAATAAAGTTATGAGCTGATTAACTGATGACCTGATTAATTGATCCATATTTTCTCAGTGACTGACTCAATAAAACACTGGAAACTGATCTCAGATGTCCCAGAGAAATAACAGCCCAAGTATATTACTCCCATAGTTACCTCACTTATGTAAATAGGTGGTAAATTCCCTGTTAAGGTCAAGGTTTGTGGTTTTTATATGCCCGTTTGTAAAAACGGTCATATTATGTAAATGGTCTGTCTGTCCGTCTGTCTGGCCATAAACAATTGGTTTCGGACTGATAACTCCAGTGTGGATTATTTGATTTTGACGAAAGTTGGTATGTGTATTCTCCAGTTAGTAATACAGGCCAAGTGCGAATGTGGGTTCCATCAAATTATTTTTCCATGAGTTATGGCCCTTTTTCAACTTCCTTCTATTAAGATTTTTGGTTTATGACCGATAACTCAGTTTGGATTATTTGATCTCAACCAAAGTTGGTAGTGTATTCCACAGCTAGTAATACAGACCAGATTCGAATATGGGTTCCGTCCAAGTATTTTTACATGAGTTATTCCCCTTTTTAGACTTAGAATTTGACCTTCTATTAAGATTTTTGGTTTTCGACCTATAACTCCAGTTTGGATTATTTGATCTCAACCAAAGTTGGTATGTGTATTACCCAGATACTAATACAGGCCAAGTTTGATTATGGATTCCATACAATTATTTTTGCATGAGTTATGGGCCTTTTCGACATAGAAATTTCTCATGACCATCAACATATTTGTTTCTGATGATAACTTGATTCATAGATCAGGACCACACTTGCTTTCTGCCTCAGTTATATCAAAATGAAGGTTAAGTTCGAATTGGGGCATGGTGTGATGATTTCTACAAGAGTTATGGGGCTTTTCGACTTGGAAATCTGCGTATTTCAATCAACATTTTTTCAGAACTTTGTTTATTGCATAACTTGAACAGTAATTAACCAATTTCAATTCTTTTTCGTATATGTCTCTATAGCAACAATGTCTACGTCAGCTTCGATGCCCAACCCAATCTGATGAAAACCATGGGAGTTATTGCCCTTTGTTAATAAATATCGTGTAAAGCTTGTTTATGGAATAACTTAAGCTTTAGTAACCAAATATAAATTTGTTTTGGTATATATCTCTTTGGGAACAATGTTTACCTCAAGTTTGATAACCACCATTATCTGATGAAAATTGTCAGAGGTATTGCCCTGCTCTGCCAAGATGACCCCCCTCCCCCCCCCCCCCCCACCCACCCCCCTCCACCCCCCTGTCATTTGAACAATTGTCCCCAAAATGCATTTTGAAGGATTAGGAGTTGTAACATGCAAAAAAAAAAATTTGACCACCCAGATGCCCCGGTGTCATTTAGGTTTTTTTCTTTGCCCCAAAATGCATTTTTAAGGATTTGGAGTAAGCACATGCAGAAAAAAAAAATCTGACTACACATACCTGCCCTCAAAATGTATTTTGAAGGATTGGGAGTTATCACATTCCAAAAAAAAAAATTGACTCCTCTAGCACCCCCCCCCCCCCAATGCCAGTTAGAATGCAGAACATTTTTTTGACTCCCCCCCCCCCCCCCCCCCCCCCCCCCCCCCCCCCCCCCCCACACACACACACACACAATGTCATCTATGGAATACGTGCAGGAAAGAATTGACAAATTCAGTTATGCAGTCTTTCAGTTGTGAGACAAGCTGTTGCTCTTGCGACCCATTGCACCACCAATGTTCACTTTTTGTGAGAGACTACTGTGCACCTCGGTTCCACCTAGCAAGCAATTAACCCTTAGCTAACAAATCAGCTGCATCCAATGCATAATATACAAATTGTGCAGTTGAAATGTTTTTTAAATAATTCACAAAACCATATCATGTGTCCCCCCCAATTGGAATGAGCTCAATGAGCTTGTTCCAATGGGGAGTCATATGATATGGTCTTGGTAAAATTTTTCAAGAAGTGGGGGAAAAAAATTAAAATGACAAATTTTGATATCATGTGTTTTTTGTACAGGGTTAAAATCTGTTTGTGAGGGAAATAGGCCATTTAATACAAAATATGCGTGAAAATGTGAACAATACACCATGAATTGTAAGCTGTAGCAATCCAAGACTTCAAACTTTTCAAAATTCACTTTCTGGGAATTGGTTCATAAACAACATAGTTCATCAAACCTCAAAGGCCAGTAATGCTTCTCACTGTCTTTGAGCTCATGCATTTCGTGGAGAATATCTGATCAACATATGATTGCTCCATTGAAGTTGCATTTCATCCATTATACCAAACTGAAATAAATTTGATTAATGCTTATTCGAAACATTGGGTAATATTTTTAGAATCCCTACGTACTGTGCACCAGTGGCTTGAATGGTGTGCAGATGTTCGCTGATGTTTTTTCTTGAAAACATTTTCCTGATGCTTGGACTTAACAATAGCACGCTTCACTTTTAAGTTAAAGACTTGAGTTGGGTATTCCCATGAACTGGCAATGTTACCTAGAAACTTTGCCAACATTCTTTCAAGTAAAATCAGTTCCCCGTGAATCATAAAGTTCTCAGTTAAATTCTAAGGTACTAGATCAGATTCTTAGTATGTTTCTTTCTTCTTCTGAGATCTCCAAAACAAATTCCTAATTGGAACCCTCATGATGCAAATATTCCCAATGCCATGGGCCACAAACCTTTTCCCAAAAAGGGCTGAAGTAGCCCAGGGGATATTCAATTAGGAGACATCAAATAAGTAGGGCCCAGTGCATAAATTTCCAGCTGACATTTCTCCAGATACATGGTGGATAGATGTGAAAAGTAACTCCACTTGAGAGACATGCGAAAGTAACATACAAAAAAAACACTGATTGTTGTGTACCATATTGTTTGTTTTTTGTTAGTTGTGCTCTATGATACATTTTGTTTGCTTTCTTGACAGTGAATCTGTGCTCTGAATATAATGTCTGCATTCTTTCAAATACTACTTCTTTGTCCAGCTGATTCAAGCATTTTCACCTTGTCAAATTAGAAGATGGCACTATATTTCCGATAAATTATTGGATATGAATTTATTATTGGACGATTTTTTTCAAAAACTCAGCCAAAAGTTTGCAGAAGTCAATGTGACCGGATGGGCAGATGGATGGTCAGGTGGGTATGCGTTCGGGCAGGCAGGCAGGTGGACATGACCTTTCTTGATAATGTGATAACTTGAACAAATATCAATGAATGTGGTCAATATTTGGTATGTGAGACTCTTTTAATATCTTGAACGAGTTTTAAAACCAGTGTAGTTTGGCCATACTGAGCGGTATTATGGCCCTTAATAAGTTAATTTTGCCCCCCAAACAAAACATTTTATCTGTGGACTGTTGTAATCAGCTGCATCTGCATGTCCAGAGTGATAACTAAAGTTTGGGTAATCGAATTAAAACCAAATTTTGTGTATATGTCCCTTACCCCAATGATTAGGTGAATTCCGAATATCGGCTGGATTCGATAATTTTGTTTGTTTTGGAAACTTGGAGTCCGGATGATAACTTCAGTTTGAGTTATTGCAACACCCAATTTTGTACACAGGTTTGTCTCATAAATACACAGGTCAAGTTCAAATTTGGGTTCAGTCCGACCAATGTTGGCTGAGTTATGTCCCTTTTTTCGACTTAGAAAATTTGTTGTTTTAGTCTTCAATGTGTCCAATGTAAGAACTTGCTGTCATAGCACACTCCTGACGGTGCCCTTGTTTCAACTTGTTAGCACAATAACTTGAATAATTATCAATGGATTTGATCAGTATTTGGAATGTGAGACTTTCTTGACAATTTCTTCCTTTAGTTTGAAAAACCAAGCAGGTCGGCTGTACTGAGCAAAGTTATGTTTTCAGCTTTTTAGTGGGCTAACTTGAACAAATATCAATGGATTTGATCAGTATTTGTTATGTGAGACTTTCTAAACAATTTGTTCCTTGAGTTCAAAACCGGAGTGGTTTGGCCATACTTAGAAGAGTTGTGGCCCTTAATGAGGTAATTTTTTTTACTGTTTTCAGCTCGTTAGCACGATAACTTGAACAAATATCAATGGATTTGGTCAATATTCGGTATGTGAGGGTTTCTTAGCAATGTCTTCAATGGGTTTGAAAACTGGTATGGTTTGGCCATACTGAGTGGAGTTATAGCCTTAATTAGTTAATTTTTGCTTGTTTTCAGCTTGTTAATCTGATAACTTGACCAAATATCAATGGATTTGATTTTCTTATAATGACAAGCCTTACAATGCGAAAAACCTCGACAACACATTGGCAATGCTTGATCCTCTGACTTAATAATTTGCTCTTGTGTACTTTTTATCTGATAAGCCAACAACATTGGTGGCATATGCACACACTTTGCATTATTCTTTTTATGTGTCAGCTTTTAGAACTGAAGCAGGAAACAAAAAATCTCATTTATGAAAAAAATTTGGACAAATCATCAGATGTGTGTGATAGATGTTGAACAAGTAAATAAAAACAATCATATACACTAAAATGGCATGCCAGATTGAGAAGTTCTTCTTATAAATATGCTTAAGAATTTCTCAATCACTTGGAAAAAATACTTTTGATGCAAAACAGGAGATTCAACTTTCAGTTTCTCCAAATACCACTCTGAGGATCAAGAAATTATAAAATTTCATTTGGACAATCAATTAACATTATATTTTCATATCAGATTTTATAGAAGAACTATGCTGTTCACAAACTTTCATGAACAAAAGAATTTAAACTATTGCTACAAGAGTATAAAACATTTATGATACGACAACCTGCTGACATATTTTTGGAGAGTATCAAGAATATTCTTCAACATATTCCATTGATGCGACAGAATATTGGTCACTATCTAAAACTTATTTAAAATTAAGCCTCACAAAGTAGATCTTCTGTTTTTCTGGCTATTTATTGCAAAATTGCATGCAGGTGGTTTTTTATTTTAGTTTTTATTTTTGTAATTATTATACGCCCGTTTTAAAATAAGCTCTCTTTCGATTTGTGTCGCTGTCTGATTTGTCATTCCAGAGTTATGGGACTTTATTCATCAAAATATGAGCAATTTTACACATGTCGGACAATAACTTGAAAATGCTTGGAGCAATTTTCATGATTTTTTGGTGGAAAGTATATGTTGATGGAAGGACTCTCCATTTGTATTTGTGTCACCGTCCGATATGTCATTCCAGAGTTATGAGACTATTCGTCAAAGTATAAGCAATTTTCCACATGTCGAACAATAACTTGAAAATGCTTAGAGCAATTGTCATGATTTTGTGGTTGCAAGTATATGTTGATGAAAGGAATCTCCCTATCGATTTGTGTCGCTGTCTGATTTGGCATTCCAGAGTTATGGGACTTTATTTGTCAAATAATAGTCAATTTTCCACCAGTCGGACTTTGAGCAATTTTCGTGATCTTTTGGTGGCAAGTATATGTTGATGGATGGACTCTCCCTTTCTATTTGTGTCACTGTCCAATATGTCATTCCAGAGTTATGGGACTTTGTTCATCAAAATATAAGCAGTTTTCTACATGTCGAACAATAACTTGAAAATGCTTAGCACACAAGTATACTCATATTGTGTACTTCCCTCTTGTAATTAATAATGGGCGTATCATGCGCTCATGGCGCAGCTGTTTATTAGTCCCCTACGGGAACCGTAAGGGGACTATAGGATTGCACTCCATCCGTCCGTCCGTCCGTCCGTCTGTCCATCTGCCTGTCCGTCTGTCTGTTTTTATGTTACCACCTCTCCCTCCAACATGCTTTAAGCTACACCTTTCATATTTGGTACCTGGATACATGGTTCTGAGGGGATGATGCACGCTCAAAATTTTTTTTTCAAAATCCAAGATGGCAGAATGGTGGCCATTTTTGTTGTGTATTTTAAGCTTTTTTTCTCTATATTCAAGTTACCACCCCTCCCTCCAACATGGTTCAAGCTACACTTTGCATATTTGGCACCTGGATAGAGGGTTGGGAGGGAATGATGCGCGTTCAATATTTTTTTTCAGAATCCAAAATGGCGGCATGGCGGCCATTTTTGTTGTGTTTTTGAAGCTTTTTTTCTCTATTTTATGTTACCACCCCTCACTCCAACATGGTTCAAGCTACACTTTTCATATCTGGCACATGGATAGAGGGTTGTAATGGGATGATGTAGGGTCAATATTTTGTTTTCATAATTCGAGCTGGCGCCATGGCAGCCATTTTTGTTGTGTTTTTAAGCCATTTTCTCTATTTTATGTTACCACCCCCTCCCTCCAACATGGTTCAAGCTACACCTTTCATATATGGTACATGGATAAAGGGTTGTGAGGGGATTATGCATGCTCAATATTTTTTTTTAAAAATCTAAGATCTGTCTGTCTGTCTTTATGTTACCACTTCTCCCTCCAACATGCTATAAGCTACACCTTTCATATTTGGTGCATGGATAAATAGTTCTGAGGGGATGGTGCACTCTTACTATTTTTTTTCAATATCCAAGATTGCGGAATGGCGGCCATTTTTGCAGCATTAATGTTTTAATATCTTCCTTTTTTGGTATTACCAAAAGTAAGAGTTCATCACCTTTCCCTTCATTTAAGGTTATTATAATGATTGGACCAGTCCAGGCAAAAATACTGCACCACTGAGAGCTGGACTGGACCTTCTTTTCACTGGATCGGACCATTACTGGCAGTCTTTGTACTTCTTAAACTACTAACCTGGATTGCAGAGATGCTTATATGCTCTAGTGTCGTATATGTGACAAAAACACCTGTCACTAATACCACCTCGGTGGTCAAACACTTGTTTCTTTTGCCATCAAAAGTTCATATTCATGGTTTGTTTTATGTTTTAGGCCCTATAATCTACAGAATAACATGGGTGGTGGTGTATTTTGCCCCATTGAATGCAAGAAGGCTTTGCTTTGCTAAAGCATTGCAAAGCTTTGTTGCACACAAGGGACAAATTTATAAATTTTATTAACTAGGGTAAAATATCGGACATAAATCGTTTAATTTTTATTTTTTTAAGTTTACTCTGGTTAAAAAAAGAGAGTGTGTGGCAGCCAAAGTCCACGGGGGAGGGCCTGAGAAACAGATTTTGAACTTTTTTAGGCCTTATGCCATTCTTTTACAGAAACAGAATGCTGTTCGTTTGAGAATTAAAAACTGAGTCTTGTTTTAACAAATGGAAACTAAAAGCAAGACAAACTATCAATAAAAATGCACTGCTTTGCTTTCAGTTTAGGCTATTTTTGGAGGGTTATTTTTCCAGATTGCATACAGGTGTGCTCAAAGAGTGCAAGGGCCAACTTTGTGTTAAATAAAGTAAAACATATTCTCGTGTACGAAACCATGAAAACACTATATTTCATGAAAACACTATATTACTCACTATTTATTTATTGATGTTTAAGATCACATATTTATGCACAATGGCTAATCATGACCGTGACAGTTTAACGGGTGGAGGAAGCCGGAGTACCTGGAGAGAACCACTGAGCAACGACGAGCAGCTGCCAGCTCCACAACATCGTAACTCCGCACTGCAGCACAGGCAGGGTTAGATTGGTTGAAGACATGCGTACCATAGACGTGCAGTACGCCTTAGTACACGGCGTCATCGTGCCCCCACACTATATTACTCACTAATACATAGTCATCTCTTGTATGGAATACACATTTGGGGCAATTCAAAAGGCCTGAGTAAGCTTTTAAAAATGCAGAAACACTGTATTTGATTACTCTTGGGATCCAAATAAACATACAGGTACTCTTATTAAAGTTTGATAAACATCCCCCTTGTACTCTTCTTATTTGGGTCTCTTTATTGTTTTTTATTTCATTCCAAGTGATTGATTTTTATATAATAATCACTACAATGTAATTTTAAATAATTAATAACATTCAAACAAATGCTGAGGCATATTCTTTTGGTTCTTACAGATGTAAACAAAGAATATTTTGGAAAATGAATCCAATTTTTTCATCCCTGTACTATTATTATGAGGAAATTTCCACCCTGTACTATTATTATGCCCCCTATGTTTATTTGGACCCCAACAGTATTGAACAATAAAAAAAGCTAGCTTATAAGTAGTCCCTTTTCTGCCATAATAAAATACTTCTGGTGGCGGATCTATTCAAACTAGATGTGCCATTATTCATGTTTGACTGACATGGAAAGCAGCTGCTCAGGTCATTCAACTACTGTTATAGTTATGTCAGTACAAGATAATCAAGTCTTCTAACCTGTAACAAATCATGAACCAAGTCCCTAGACTATTTGCTTATTATTCCTTCCCCAAAATGTGGAATGAATTGGATCAGGAAATTCCTAACATAGGGAATAGGCCAATTTTCGAGAAGAATCTGTCACGAAGATTAATAAATTCATATTTGGCTAATGTTAATATTGAATGAAATAATCCATGCTCTTTTCACTTTAACTAGCTGTTTTTTGGATCTTGCATCCATATCTCACTTGTCACATAGTAATGACGTCACGCCTTTGTTAAAAGTGTGTGATATATTTCGAAGAGTTGGTTAGAGCATGTGTGATATTCAACATATATCGCCACACTTTTACCAATCAAGGAACAATAGACAGTGATTGTGTAACCTGTCAGTTCTAATACAAACACAGCCGAGAGGAAAGATTAAGGGCACCTGTGCTAAAATGTTTTGAACAGAGAAACGAGAATTTACCTGACTTTTGATTTTATTGAAAGAGTTAAAGAAAGAAATCCACACCCGGGTGTAAATGATAAATGGAACGTTTAATTTCTCGCTCAACCTTTTGAGCACAATGACGAAACGGAAAAAATGAAGTAATATCACTTGCTTTCCATCAATCTTCATGTGTCTTGCAAGTTTGGCTTAAGAAATTAACTAATTAAACGGGAATGGACACGTGTCAGACAAGGGTTCAGTGGAGTATTTGATTGTTCGTGTTTTGATTGTTTGTGCAAACATCAATGTGACAAGTCGGTTACAGCACAAAAACTCGTGATATTGAACATACAATCGCTCGAGCTAGTTACTCGGACAAGTCCTCGTTAACTAACTCTCGCGATTGTATATTCAATATCACTCGTTTTCTATGCTGTAACCTATACTAAAGTAGTCGACAATTTTTTGCTAATGTACAGCATAACATGGTGTTCTACACTAATAATGTCTGGCTTTCTCATCCATCTGGGAATAGCCCATTTCTCTGCCCGTGTTGACAGATTGTGTCATGCATGACCAAAATGGATGAGTCGTTCCTTGAAAACCACTTAGCACCACAGAAGCTATTATTTGATTTTTAAAAAACTTACCAGTAAACTACTCAGTTATAACATAATTCTTGTGAAACACAGTAACGTATAATCAAAATTCAAACACCTGTCATAGTCTGTTTGCACTTCTCAACTTCTTGCTGCACCATTTTTTTGGGGGGGGGGGGGGGGGGGTGAGTGGGGGAGGGGAGGGGGAATCTGCCTATGCCATCTCTCAACCGTATACATTTAAATCGATGTAAGAATGTGTAGATCATTAGCACTATTGAATTGATGTGTACTGTTGAATAAAATGTCTATCTTATCTATCTAGATTTAGAATTTAATGTATAATTGTGCTCGAGTTCTTGTCGTTCATTGGGTTTGAAATGATTTGCATAATTATAAAAAAGATATGTATTCTAGTATAATCAGTTCCCTTTACACCTGTGGGTTAGTTTTCTGAAATTCAGGAATATTTTTAGTTGAGTTTAAAAAAAAACCTTGACTATTGGTATGGTGAGGGTCGGTCGCCAGGTGGGCAGACGTGTCGGTGTGCAGTCCTTTTTGTTTATAATTTAGTTGTTTCTGGATGGATTTTGATGACATTTGGTATGTGACTTGATATTGATATGCATGTTCAACACCCGATGATGAAATAGGGGGTGTCTATACTTTTTCACAAGAGTTATGGCCCTTTGTTAAAATCCACTAATTTAGAGCTTGATGACGCGATAACTTCAACAAACATCAGTCGATTTGACTGATATTTGGCACATGGGTTTCAAGGAACAATATTTTGATTGAGTTAAAAAATGTGCTCAGTCCGATGTATGACAGCAGAATGAGTTATGGCCTTTGTTAAAATCAACTAATTGTAAGCTTGATAGTGTGATAACTTCAACAAACATCAACCGATTTGACCGATATTTAGCACATGGGTTTCAAGGAACAATGTCTTGATCGAGTTTGAAAACGTGCTCGGTCTGATGTACGGCAGCAGAATTATTGGACTGACTTGTCATTTTTTCAAACTTTGTGCTTGATAGTGCGATAACTTTTAAACAGACGTCAACCGATTTGATTCATTTTTAGCTCACCAACTTTAGTTGTGTGTGCTTATGGCATGACTCGATCGGTCGGCATCGGCGTCTGCGTCAGCGTATTTGTCCAATAATGTTAAAGCTTCTGTTTAGGTCACTTACTCGCCCTATTTCCATATCATGGCCTTCATAATGCTGCTATATGATGATTATTATCATTCTACCATGATTTAACCCCTCATACCCTTTTAAACATTTTTCTTGACAGTTGCGTTTAGTTTTCTGTTTAGCTCAGAATTTCATGTTTAGCAAAATGTTTAGGACAGCTGCTGTGTTCCATCTCTTCCCATGGCACTTATATTCATCATACGCATTCCTCAGTATCATTGTTCCATGATTAACTCCTCATACTCTGCATTTTAAACATTTTTCATGACATTTTTAGTTGCGTTTAGTTTTCTGTTTAGCTTGGAATTTCATGTTTAACTTAGTGTTTAGGTCAGCTGCTGTGCTCCTTCTCTTCCCATGGCACTTACATTCATCATACATGTTCCTCCGTATCATTGTTCCATGATTAACCCCTCATACTGTGCATTTTAAACATTTTTCTTGACATTTTCAGTTGCATTTAGTTTTCTGTTTACCTCAGAATTTCATGTTTAACTTAGTGTTTATGTCAGTTTCTGTGTTTTACCTTTAAGAGGTTTTGTTTAGGTCAGCTTTGTCACATGTTATGAGCCTGTTTGATACAGTTCTTGTGTTTGCCAAAGTTACTATCAAAGAGGAATGTTGGTGAGCTATAGAGCGTTGGCATCCTTCTTGTTGGTATATGGTTTTCTAAGAAGATTATCTCGATCGGATTCGAAAACGGGCTCAGTCCAATATACGACAGCAAAATTATTAGGCTGACATTTTTTGTGAATTTTGTGCTCCACAGCACGATAACTTGAACAAACGTCAACCGATCCAATTCACTTTCATTATGTCGGTTTCATTTCTTGAACATTTTCTTGATCAAGTTTTATAATGGGCTTGGCCCATTTTCATGCGCCCGTCATTTGACAGACATATTATATGTTATGGTGTTGTCCATCTGTCTGTCTGTCCGTAAACAATTTTTGTGTTGCCTACTCCTCCAAAAGTTTACCTGCTATATTGTTCAAACTTTACACACATGTTGATCAGTAATTGCCGGTGTGCATGTGACAAGTGCAGGTAACTCCATTTTGTATTTCCAGAGTTATGCCCCCTTTTAGTACTTGAAACATTACAGTATTGTGTCGCCTACGCCTTCAACATTTTACATGCTATATTGGTCAAACTTTGCACACATGGTGATCACCAATTGCCGTTGTGCATGTGACAAGAGCAGATACCTCCATTTTGTATTTCCAGAGTTATGCCCCTTTTTGTATTTAAAAATTACAGTATTGTGTCGCCTTCTCCTTCAACATTTTACATGCTATATTGTTCAAACTTTGCACACATGTTGATCACCAATTGCCATTGCGCATGTGACAAGAGCAAGTAATTATCTTTTGTATTTCCAGAGTTATGCCCCCTTTAGTACTTAAAACATTACAGTATTGTGTCGCCTACTCCTTCAACATTTTACACGCTATATTGTTCAAACTTTGCACACATATTGATTACCAATTGCCGTTGTGCATGTGACAAGAGCAGGTAACTCTGTTTTGTATTTCCAAAGTTATGCCCCTTATAGTACTTAAAACATTGCAGTATTGTGTTGCCTACTCCTTCAACATTTGACATGCTATATTGTTCAAACTTTGCACACATGTTGATCACAAATTGCCATTGCGCATGTGACAAGAGCAGGTAACTCCATTTTGTATTTCCAAAGTTATGCCCCTTTTAGTACTTAAAACATTACAGTATTGTGTCGCCTTCTCCTTCAACATTTTACATGCTATATTGTTCAAACTTTGCACACATGTTGATCACCAATTGCCATTGTGCATGTGGCAAGAGCAGGTAATCCTGTTTTGTATTTCCAGAGTTATGCCCCCCTTTAGTACTTAAAACATTACAGTATTGTGTCGCCTTCTCCTTCAACATTTTACATGCTATATTGTTCAAACTTTGCACACATGTTGATCACCAATTGCCATTGTGCATGTGACAAGAGCAGGTAACCCTGTTTTGTATTTCCAGAGTTATGCCCCCTTTTAGTACTTAAAACATTACAGTATTGTGTCGCCTTCTCCTTCAACATTTTACATGCTATATTGTTCAAACTTTGCACACATGTTGATCACCAATTGCCATTGTGCATGTGACAAGAGCAGGTAACTCTGTTTTGTATTTCCAGAGTTATGCCCCCTTTTAATACTTAAAACATTACAGTATTGTGTCACCTACTCCTTCAACATTTTACATGCTATATTGTTCAAACTTTGCACACATGGTGATCACCAATTGCCGTTGTGCCTGTGACAAGAGCAGGTAACTCCATTTTGTATTTCCCGAGTTATGCCCCTTTTAGTACTTAAAACATTACAGTATTGTGTCGCCTTCTCCTTCAACATCTTACATGCTATATTGTTCAAACTTTCCACACATGTTAATCACAAATTGCCGTTGTGCATGTGACAAATGCTGTTAACTCTGTTTTGTATTTCCAGAGTTATGCCCCCTTTAAGTACTTGAAACATTACACTATTGTGTCGCCTACTCCAACATTTGACTTGCTTTATTGTTCAAACTTTGCACACATGTTGATCACAAATTGCCGTTATGCATGTGACAAGAGCTGTTAACTCTGTTTTGTATTTCCAGAGTTATGCCCCCTTTTAGTACTTGAAACATTACACTATTGTGTCGCCTAGTCCAGCATTTGACTTGCTTTATTGTTCAAACTTTGCACCCATGTTGATCATCAATTGTCATTGTGCATGTGACAGGAGCAGATAAAACCATTTTATTTTTAAACGTCGAGAATCCTCGCCATTTATAGCTATTATGATCCTCAAAATGTTCTTTTCCTTGGTGCCACCTATCGTCAGTCATTATCAATAAAGTTAACCTGTCAACGAATGGACTCTACCATTGTAAAAGGCGAGGAGAATCTTCTACAGCAGCCTTGTTTTTATTTTGTGAAGACCTCAGATCGATTAATATAAAAATGTGAAAACAGGTGAATTATTCTTTACCCCAGACATGGCAGGGGAATGGGCAATGATTGGGGGGGGGGGGGGGGGGGGGGGGAGTATTTCTTCAAGCGCCAACTCTTTTTTACATACACTCAACAGAAGTTTCTCTGTTAAATTGTGTATTGGTTAGTGAAGAAGTCAATTGTGGAGAAAAATATTTTTTTTGTATCTAGAATAAACTTGTGTTGCAAGAAAATCTAAAAACTAAGAATTTAGTTCACAATATCGTGTTTGACACAACTCTATCAAACTTGATCTAAAGAAATATTTAATGTATCATCACAGATTGGGTAAATTGTTTAATAATTAAAATTCTGGCTCCTGGAATATTTTGTCTTTTTAACACAGTTGTTTTGCAATTTAACAAGATTTCACTGTATCTTTGTCAACCAGCTAAGTCAAGGTTAGCAAAAATTAGTTCAGCTTCCATGTTCATGACATGAAATTTGCATGTTTGTTTTTAATTTCAGGTTTAAATGAGGAAATTTTTTAAAATTTCAGTCACAGCTGGTGAAAAACGACAAAAATTGTGCTCTGCATTTTTGAAATGAGAACTACTGTTATTCAGCATGAGGTTCTTATGAGTGGTGTTACAAGAATACAATGAGGCTAGTGGCTTTACTAACAGCATGTAATTATGTTCTTTTTGTTGCCCTTTTCCATCTTTTTACCCACTTTTTGTGAAGTTTGTGTGCAGATTGCCATCGATTTAATTAGCTGTCCCTTCATTCCCTAACATATGCAGATGTTCTGTCCTGCTCCTCTTATAGATAGTATGATCAAAAAGTATTTCATTTGCCTTGAAAATCTCAAGATAGTAACACAATTGGTAGGACTGTTTGGTGCAGTCATAAAACTCAATCTATGGTTAGTCTCCAGTCATAATTATTATCTCTCGCCAAAACGAAGTTTGTGGGAGATATAGAAATGGGATCAATCTGTCCATCCATTTGTCTGTTCATTTGTCCGACTGTCCATCCATAACAGCTTTGGACCTTTATATCTCAGTCAGTGGATATTGGATTTAAATGATCTTTATGATCTTTGGTATATTGATAGACTACCATGGGGGAAAGGATCTTTGCAAGTAACAGGTTTTGTCCATTTTTACTTGCGTTGCCAGTGACAGAGCAGGTCTAGTAAGCGCTCGACTCCGTCCGTCCATCCATCCGTCCATCAGTCAGTCCGTCAGTCTGTCCGAAACACTTCGTCCGTCAAAGTTTTCTTGGCTTCTATGAAAGAGAATGATTTTATATTTGGTCTGCTGCTTCATAATGATGAGTTGTATCACGTATCTAATTTTCAGATCTGCCGTACAGCCACTTCCTGTTTGCCGATACTTTGAAGTCTGTTCATCTCTGTAATCAATTGCATGCAGCGATGCAGGTCCAGACCCAGTATTGGTCTTGTTTTTTATAGAGTTATGGGCCTTTTCCCACTTTTTCAACTTAGAAACCCTTGGCGGGGGATACCGCTGGATTGCACTTAAAAAAACATGACTAATAGTATTGATTCGATCAAATCATATCTCAGTTTTGAGAAACATTTCTTCCTATGATTCAGATAAAAAGAATGTTTATGCTATTTTTAGAATCAAACATCTGGAATATTTCAGTGGGTACACATTTCTGACCAACTGAAATATTCCAAACAAATGAATCTAAGCATAGGTGATGGAATATTTAACCCTTAACATACTGAGTATTTTAAAGATATTTTTGATCAGATCTAGTCATGGCTGCTGTAAAGCAGCCATGACTAGATTTGATGAAAACTTCATCTAAATTTAACTCAAGAAATCATTGGTGAAAAAATCCATTCAGTTTACAGGGAGGCAATCGGATTAAATATGACCAAAAGATACATATTTCAGTGGTAATTCCTTCCTGGGTGGGAATAGCGGCCAGCAGCTTGCAAGGAGTTAAGGGCTAGACTTGTTCCAGGCTATAACAGCAACAAATTTCTTACAGAATTTGACTCATGGCTTGAGAGCTTGTGTGGAATGGGATTATGATTAGTTATATTGGTTACGATGGCTATTGTAGTTAATGTAGTTGAAGAACAGTCGGGAAGGAGAGAACCTTCACTCTCAACTTTTATGATGTGCATATATTAGCTCGACCAAAATTTTGAGATTTTACTGATAGTGGTGCCACCTTTTTGTCATCATCTCTCTGCAGTATCTCAATAGTGTCATTCTAAATGATGTCAGTCTGACTGATATTTCAAGTGAAACTTTGTGTTGACTGAATGGAATATTGTAAGTCTACATATTAGGCCCCACAGAGTAGATCTCCTGTTTCTCTGCCCATTTTTTGTAAAATTTCAAGCGGGCATTGCAAAGCTTTCTTGCACTCAAGGGACAAACTTATCAATTCTATTAACTTGGGGAAAAATAATAGACATAAAACATTTAATTTTTATTTTTTGAAGTTTGCATTGTTTATAAAAAAATTACCAGGCTGGAGGGCATGAGAAACAGATTTTTTACCTTTTTTGGCCTTACATATGTAACATGCGGTATTTTCACCCGTTTCCAAATCAATTATGGATGATAAATATATATTCTCACCATTTTGTTTATGTAAAAAATGTATCAAAGTGAAGTTTTTGTTTCTAAAGCCATATCTCATTGAGTCGAGATGTAGCCTTAGAAATAAGAGCAAGACTCTAATACAACATTTTGTACATAAACATGATGGAGATTATTAGTTGGGGGCGCGGTGGCTCAGTTGGTAGAGGTGCAGGCTGCAAGCTGAGAGGTCCTTGGTTCGAATCCCACCTGCGGCAACCGCATTGTGTCCTTGGGCAAGACACTTCACCCCGATTGCCTACATGGGGGCACGATGACGCTGTGTACTGAGACGTACTGCACGTCGCTGGTGCGCATGTCTTCAACCAATCTAACCCTGCCTGTGCTGTGGTGCAGAGTTCAGAGTTACGATGTTGGGGATCTGACAGCTGCTCGTCGTTGCTCGGTGGTTTTCTCCGGGTACTCCGGCTTCCTCCACCCGTAAAACTGTCACGGTCATGATTAGCCATTGTGCATAAGTATGTGACCTTAAACACCAATAAATAGATTATTAGTTCCCCATGGTTTCACCATGAGGGGGACTTATGGATTGCACTCATTCCATCTGGTGGCCATTTTTGTTGGCAGCAGCATAAGAGAAATAACATATCATACAGGTTTTTTTCTTTGGCAAAAATTATGCAAATTAGATGAACTTAAGTGTTTTTTTTAGCCATTTTTGTATATATTATATTGGTGTGTCCTGTTACCACCTCTCTCTCAGTGATATTTCAATGCTTTTGTTTCAAATTTTCAGCAATGATTGGACATTATGTAAAATTGAAGCACATTAATTTTTTTTGGAAAAAAAATGCAAGATGGCCAACTGGCGGCCATTTTTTGTTGGAAATTTGCATAATTAGTTTTCTGCCCAGAACTTCTAAATGACCTTTCCGATTTCAGTAAGTTTTGGTATGGAGGTGTTGCAGCATAAGATAAATAGCGTATCATACCTTTTTTTTCTCGTGCATAAACTGTTCAAATTAGAGAAACTTGAGCTTTTTTTCAGCCATTTTTAGCTTAACTTGACAAAGTCCTGATAAGCTATTGCCATCACGCATGCGGAAGTCTGTTAGTCTATGAGTCTGTTCACATTTTCCTTTAGCACAAGCTAAACCCCGTAGTTCTTGTCTGATCGTCACGAAATTTCATATGCAGGTTTGGGGTCATGTCTAGATGAGAACGTCCCCTTTTGGTCACAATCGGTCAACCTGTATGGCTGCCCAAGCCCAAAACCTGAAAACCATTAGCACAGTCTACAGGTCGTATTTATGAAGGGATTTCATTGTAACGTGGTAGGATGCCTCTGTATAATGCCTAGATGTGAACGTCCCCTTTTGGGCATCATCTGCCAACCGTGATGGCTGCCCAAGCCCAAAATCCAAAATTTTTTAGCACAGTCTGCAGGTCATGTTTAATATGGAGGGATTTCATTGTAACTTGTTAGGATTACTCCTTATGATGTCTAGATGAGAATTTCCCCATTTGGGCGTGATCTGCCAACCGTGATGACTGCCCGAGCCCAAAACCCAAAAACCTTTAGCACAGTCTACAGGTCATATTTATTGAGGAATTTCATTGTAACTTGGTGGGTTCACTTCATACAATGTCTAGATGTGAAAGTCCCCTTTTGGACGTGATTGGGCAACTATGATGGCTACAGGGACCCAAAGCCCGAAAACCTTTAGCACAGTCTACAGGCATATTTATGAAGGGATATCATTGTAACTTGGTAGAATGACTCCAAATAATGTCTAGATGAGAATGCCCCATTTTGATTGCGATCATTCAGCCTTGATGGGTGCACAAGCCCAAAAACCTTTAGCATAGGCAAAGGGTCATATTTATGGAAGGATTTCATTGTAACCTGTTAGTTTGACTCCATATAATGCCTAGATGATGACATCCCCTTTTATTCGTGATTGGTCAACTGTGATGGCTACAGGTGCACTGAAGCCCGAAAACCTTGAGCACAGTCTACAGGTCATATTTATGAAGGGATTTCATTTAACTTCATAGGATCTCTCCAGATGATGAACAGATGAGAATGTCCTCTTTGGTTGCCATCATTCAACCATGATGGCTGCCCGAGCCCGAAGCCCAAAAACCTTTAGCACAGTCTACAGGTCATATTTATGAAGGGATTTCATTGTAACTTGGTAGGTTGACTTTATATAATGTCTAGATGAGAATGTCCCCTTTTGGACACGATTGGGCAACTGTGACAGCTACAGGGGCCCGAAGCCCGAAAACCTTTAGAACAGTCTACAGGTCATAATTATAAAGGGATTTCATTGTAGCTTAGTAGGATGACTTCAAATAATGCCTAGATGAGAACGTCCCCTTCTGATCGCGATCATTCAGCCTTGATGGCTGCCAGAGCCCAAAAACCTTTAGCATAGTCTGTAGGTAGTATTTATGGAAGGATTTCATTGTAACTTGTTAGGTTGACTCCATATAATGCCTAGATGATGACATCCCCTTTTGGTCGTGATTGGTCAACTGTGATGGCTACAGGTGCCTGAAGCCCAAAAATCTTGATCACAGTCTACATGTCATATTTATGAAGGGATTTCATTGTAACTTCGTAGGATCACTCCAGATGATGCTCAGATGAGAATGTCCCCTTTTGGTTGCAATCATTCAACCATGATGGCTGCCCGAGCCCAAAGCCCGAAAACCTTTAGCACAGTCTTCAGTTCATATTTATGAATT
Source organism: Pictodentalium vernedei (assembly GCA_031216915.1). Lineage (NCBI taxonomy): Eukaryota > Metazoa > Mollusca > Scaphopoda > Dentaliida > Dentaliidae > Pictodentalium > Pictodentalium vernedei. The sequence goes on along the minus strand of CM062292.1, from coordinate 146,478,229 downwards.
GATTTCATTGTAACTTGGTAGGTTGACTTTATATAATGTCTAGATGAGAACAGCCCCTTTTGGACACCATTAAGCAACTGTGATGGCTACAGTGGCCTGAAGCCTTAAAACCTTTAGCACAGTCTACAGGTGATATTTATGAAGGGCTTTCATTGTACCTTGGTAGGATGACTCCAAATAATGTCTAGATGAGAACATCCCCTTTTGGTCGTGATTGGTCAACTGTGACGGCTTCAGGGGCCCGAAGCCCGAAAACCTTGAGCACAGTCTACAGGTCATATTTATGAAGGGATTTCATTGTAACTTCATAGGATCACTCCAGATGATGCCCAGATGAGAATGTCCCCTTTTGGTTGTGATCGTTCAATTTTAATAAGTTTTGGTGTGGAGGTATAGAAGCATAAGATAAATAACACACTGGTTTTTCTCTTGTGCATAAATTATAATCAGATGAGCTTGAGATTTGTTTTAGCCATATTTGTGTTTATTATGTTGGTGTGCCCTGTTACAACCTGTATCTCAGAGATGCTTTGACACTTGTTTAACATTTTCAGCGATGATCAGACATGTAAAATTGATACACGCCATTTTTTTTTTTCAAGTTTGAGATGGCCGACTGGTGGCCATTTTTGTGGAAAATTGTGTGTAATTTGTTTTGGGCCTGGAACTTCTAAATGACATTCCTGATTTCAATAATTTTTTGTTTGGCTGTGTTGCAGCATAAGATAAAACAATTTGGTGGCATCCCCAAACCATGGGGGACTATTGTTTGATCACTGGTGATTGGCATTGCACTTGTTATTTTAATCTTCCAATTCTCAACTGCAATAAGTTGAGTAACACTTGACCTAACAAATTGGTCCCATCCTTCCACATAATTTACAAATTGTGAGTTGAAATAATATTATTTTTTCCAAAAATGTCAACAAAACCATAGCATGTGGCCCCTCACTGGCATGAACTTGTCTGGCTCATTCTAATGAGGTATCACATGATTTTTGTTGAAGTTTTAAAACTGTTTTATAAACTTAATTAAAATACTAGATTGTGATATCACATGCATTGATTAAAGAGTACTTGTATTTCAAAACTTTATTATTAGGTTTTAAGACACAAAACATGTCACCAGCCGACTTAGATGAACTCCTTAATACCAAGAATGTATGTCAATAAAACCTGAGGTCCGATGGTAAAATGCTACTACATGTTCCAAAACATAGGTGTGAGACATTTGAAGATCGGTCATTCTCATTTGCTGGCCCTCACTTGTAGAATAATTTACCAGAACACCTAAAAAGACTGTCAAACGTCAACGTTTTCAAGAAAGATCTCAAAACATACCTGTTTCAAAAAGCCTATAAGTGATGGTGGACTGTAAGATACCGTATATATTCCATTTGTGTATTTGCATGAGCTCAGTAACAAGCACAACACCTTAGAAAATGGTTCTATATCTTCTGAACTATAATTTTGGCGCTATATAAATGCATATATTATTATCATTATTATTATTATTTCAATTTCAGCTTTCATTGACTCAAAAATGCTTATCATTTCAATTGAAACGGTATGCAACTGCCTTGAACTTTTGCAATTCTCTGATAAACTTATTTAGCATGTACGTTAAACATTCTGAAAAGACTGCGCTGTAACAGTATTACCATGTTTTTGATCCAGCATGACCGATTTCAGTGGTCCAGATATTATATAAGCAATGTGGTTTCATAATTTAATAATTTTACTTTCGAAAAGTGTTTTTTTTTTAAAAACCCTTTTCATATATAGAAAACTTGTAATGTTCTATAAATAGTAGACCCTGCGAATTTTCCAATTCGACCAAATTGAATACCCGATCCATACTATTTGCGAATCAAATAAATAACAATCATTATCAGTGGAACTTCAATGGAGAAAAATCTTTTTTAAATCCAGTGCGTGTAGTTAACCTGTTGCAAATGACATATCATTAAGTTGTCTTTTCAAAATAGGCAAACCAGAATTTCATAATGCAAGGTCTTCCGTGGGCAGATTCATGCAAACATTCTGCAGCAGATGCCACATTTACTATACAAATAACCAAATTTTCTGTGTGTTTTAGCAAGTCTGGGTTGATTTAAAATATGGAACATCCCATCCCCAAAGGATGTTGGAAACGAAACACGGAAATTTATTATACCTCCCCCCACCCCCCACCCCCACCACCCCCCTGCAAACAAAGTTTTGGGGGGTATATAGGAATCACCCTGTCCGTCCGTCTGTCCATCCTTATAAGCGCAACTCCTCCTAAACCGTTCGGAGAATTTTCATGAAACTTTACACAATGGAAGAACTCCATATGAAGATGTACATGAAGCAATATAATTCCATTCTGACATTTCCAAGGGGAGATAATCTAACTTATACATTTCAATTGCTACATCATATGGTTGTGTCTTTGTGAAACTTTACACCAAAAAGGCTACAACTGAGGCACAGGGGTATCACTTTGTGAGCTTGCTCACAGTACCTCTAGTTATCTTTGCTGTTGCTGAGTAATGAAATTGTATGCATTGATGCTGCCAACATATTACACACAGTATTCATCAGTAATCGATTCAACAATGGGAACTGAATGCTGGCCCCAATGCATGTTGGTAATGAACCCAGCCTTTCTGAGTTGTCATAGAGAACAGGAAATACTGAAACCACTAGTCAGGTTGAAGGCCGTGTGGCAAGCATTAATGATTAACAGGCACTGGAAATCGAAAGTAGTCAGTGGTTAATGATTAACCACTGACTACTTTTCAAAAGTGTGAAGATGCCTTCAAAGCTTGTATTTTGAATACATCAGTACATGTCCTGCACTTATAAACATTCACAATACTATATTTTTCTAAATAGGTGCAGTTCGCTGACATGAGGACAGGAGGAAGTTTGAGGAACTTAATTTTCAGAATAACCCATTTATTCATAGAAACAATCACCGTGGATTTGGAAATGTCCTGTTGCTTTGATAAGTGACATTGCATGTTCATTATGGCTCAATGATTCAATCGATGCTGCAAGTCTGAGACTGCCAAGTCAGATTACAGAGTAACCCTGTTAACTGAATAGTCAATTTGCCAGTGTAAATTATTCAGTTAACTGAAGTATTCAGTTAATGGGAATTTGCTCACTTTCCTGTATTCTAGAGAAACTAAACTTAACATTTATTCTATTATATCTTGTTTGACAGAGCTTATTGAGCTCTGACAAACAAGATATAATAGATTGAATGCCTGTATTGAATGTACTCATTTCCCCCCGTGAGGGCACGGTGGCATTGTGTACTAAGGTGTACTGCACGTCGATGGTGCACTTGTCTTCAACCAATGCTAACCCTGCTTGAGTGGAGTTAGTATGGTGGGGAGCTGACAGTTGCTCACCATTGCTTGGTGGTTCTCTCCGGGTACTCCAGCTTCCTTCATCCGTAAAACTGTCGTTATCATGATTAGCCATTGTACAGAAATATGTGACCTTAAACACCAATAAATAATTGGATGTACTGAGGCTAAACAAGTCTATAAACGGAATTTAATGATTGTCAGGGTAATTTCTGGATATATTAGACTATTTTTTATTCAGTTAACAGGAGTTTGCTTTCAACCTACATGCCATTAACAGGTCAAATTGGTATTGAGGGTATGTTAAATGGTTTATTGTTTGAAAATTATATTCAGTTAACAGAGTAATTCAATTAGTTATTTAATTAAAAAATAAAAATTAAATAGTTTATGGCTGATATTTACCCAAGTTAATAAAATTGATAAATTTGCCCCTTGAGAGCAACAGGGCTTTGTAATGCTTTAGTATTGCAAAGCCTTTTTGCCCTCAAAGTAGAGCTGTGTGGTTATGAAATATTGCCTTCAGTTCTGTTTCGGTTCAGTTTTTTGTTAAATGAACTGAGTCTCGGTTTCGATTTCAGTTTTTTTGTTTTTTTGGGGGAAGAGTGAAAAAATCATAATAAGGTATAAATATAAAAACTTATAATAGAAAACGTTAAGCTATCTCATCTATAAATAAAATAAAAAAAAAGAGAAAAAAAATAAAAATAAAATAAAATAAAATAAACAAATGAATAAAAACAATCCTAGCTATTCTGCTGAGTCCTGCCTGTGTCACTGGTTTACATTAGCAGGGGAGAGGATGAAAAATGCTGAGGTATGTGGCCATTACTGACCAATTTTCTGAACACAAGATATTGTTCTCAACTTAAGTTAGTACACTGACTAGAGTGAGTTAGTCTGAGTTACTCAAAATGTAATGCAGAAGAAATTCTAGACGTTATTGTCTCAGATTGTGTCCTAAAAATATTATCGACTCAGCAAATGTTGGTTGCAGACAAGATCTATGTTGTGTTATGATTAAACCTGCTTTGATGAACATCCTCTCACTTGACACTGAGGTTGCAGGTAAAGCCAGATAGATTTGTGCAAGTCAGGCAATGTGTGGATATTTAGAAGAGTGTCTTTTCCACAGTCAAATGGGGATTTCTCAGGTTCCTGCAGCTCATTGCTTATGTTGCGAACAAATTCCTTCTGCATGGTTTCCTTCATACTTCCAATGGAACCTTCTTTTGCTTCACTCTCTTTCTTCTTAACAACCATCGTTTTGAAAATTCCCCATATGTTGGCCAAATTCTGTGAAGCTACATGACCGCTTGCTACAGCACAACCAATAGGAACAGACTCAGGTTTTCCCTCAACTTCAGAAGTTGATTGTTCTTTGTTACAGTTTTTTGATTCCCTTACCTTCTCAAATTCCTTAACCATCAAGTAGACTATTGCAGTGGACGTTTTCTCCATTGTTGCATCGTCAGTGTGCAAAATTTGACGAGAAAGCTTGTTTCGTTTGCATGGTGGTTAGGCAAATTTAAATCTACGCGAACGGATGACCAGTTAGCCAAAAGTTGCATCTTAAATTGTAAAGTCTAAGTCACTTTACTGGTTGAGTGCTAAATTTTTTCTCAGCCTCAAGATTTGTTCACACATTTTTGTCTTGTTACAATTCATGGAAGAGTGCCTGTTAGCGCTCTCCCATAAATTGTAACAATGCAAATCATTGGAGATGATATAATTTTACTTACAAGATATATAATATGAAGGACATCCACAAAATATGAAGCCTTCAACTTTAGGTACCTGCAGTTCAGAATAAAGCCCAAATATGGGCTTCTAGCACTCTACCAGTTAAGCAGCCTTTCTTATGTTTATCTTGTGTCTTGATAGATGTTAAGACTTTTTGCCTTGCTAGATATATTTCAATTCCATGCAATATATGAATACTTGGTAACCCTTTGAACTCTAGTGGTATCTTCCATGCCAGTTCAATGGCAGCAATTAGAAGAGTCCATATTCATTATTTGGGGTAGAGCAATCAATATTTTCAGCGTGCAACCTTGAAGCTGCACATTAAAAATATTTATTGGTCTACCCCACACATTTACTGAACAGCCATTCTACATAATGACGTATCATGTTCCTGGCTGGGAAAATAGCTGTTAGGTTTCAAAGGGTTAGAGATAAAAAAAATCAGTTTCCCAAGAAACATTGCCGAGTGCTCGGTCAGCCATCTCCAACCAATGTGAATGGTCAGTCGGTTAGAGTCATTCCTAAAATTTTGCACACTGCATCGTCAGTGAAAGCAAAATCTTTGAAGCGAGGGTTTAGGTATGCAGGTTTGGCAAACTGATCATTCAGCTCATAGTTGGGCCATCTAGCCTTGATATTAGCCATTATTGCTTTCCCAAACAACATCCGTTTCTGTGGAATTCATTTGCTCTTTCAGTATGTTAAGGACTGGGAGAACCATTGATATGGTTACATACCGCGGTGCTGATATCATTGACGTTACATTTTCAAACGGTTTGAGAACCTGAACATAACTCTCAGCTGTTTTCCACTCATGTTTGACATTGTAACTTGATGTTAAAACAACTGTTATTGGTTCTGTTTGCTCAGCAGTCCTGCTCATCACATAATACAATGAGTTCCAACATGTGGGACACTCATTTTTAGCTCAACTTTGACATAGTCAACTTTGAGGTTTTATCATGGCCTGTCGTCCCTCTGTCCATCCGTCAACAATTCAATACGTCATGGGCTAGTGGCCGTATTTATGAACCGATCTTTACAAAACTTCTTGGGTACCTTTGTTATCACCATGGGACGAGAATGAGTGTTTTGGGTTGCAGTCCAAAATGCAAGATGGCTGCCAGCGTCCATTTTGCACCGAAATTAGGTACAATCAGTTTTTTGAACAGAACTTCTATATGAAGGTTCTGATTTGAATCAATTTTTGAACGAATGTTTAGTAACATGCAATACATCACATATAATACAGGTTTTTTCTCGTGCAGAAACTCTGCAAATTAGATGAACTTTGATTTATTCAGTGCTACTTATACACAGTTAGTACACATGTCAATACGACTCGGGCTAGAGGCTGTATTTATGAACCGATCTTCACGAAACTGCTTGGGTACCTTGTTATCACCTTGGGACAAGAACAAGTGTTTTGAAGTGCGGTCCAAAATTTCGAGATGGCTGCCGCAGCCAATTAGACAACTTTTGATTGATTCAGTGCTACTTATACACAGTAAGCGTACATTTCAATACGGCTCTGGCTGGAGGCATCTAACTGTCACCCATCTTTACAATACATTACCTGTACCTTTGTTACAGGCTACAGTCAGTATTTATGTACAGACCTTTACAATACTTTACATGTACCTTTGTTATCTGGTCATTACCTAGATGTGTGTCATTGCTGTGTCACATACTTTTCATGTACATGTCTTACACAAGTTGAGCTACAATGGCATTGACACTTTCATTTAGCTTGTGTTGTTTCACATTCAAAGATTTCTACATTTTGGTCAGTTTGTGAGTTTCCTTTGGACTCTGGCAAAAATGGTTTACAATTCCTTTGGCTTTCTTGATCACTTTGTTCAGACCTGAAAATTGTTGAACTGTATCATTCAACACAAGCTGTAAAAAGTGTGTGCAAAACAACTTAATCCCATGATATTTGCAATTGATAAAAGTCTCATAGCACCTTTCACATTAGCAGCATTGTTTGTGACCGCATAAATTTCATTGCTTTCTCTTTGTAATTTGGTATCCATGTTTTCAGACAAGAGATAAGCCCTTTAGGCCACACAAAGTAGATCTTCTGTTCCTCAGGCCATTATTTGTGAAATTGTATGCGGGCGAACGGTTTTTTATTTTATTTTTTATTTCAGTAATTACTTCTTAGCCATCAAAAGTTCATGTTCTTGGTTCAAGTTTTAGGCCTCATAATCTACAGAATACCAAGGGAGGTGGTGTATTTCATCCCTTGGGTGCAAGAAGGCTTTGCAATGCTAAAGCATTGCAAAGCCTTCTTGCACTCAAGGGACAAATTCATCAATTTTTTTAACTTAAGTAAAATATCAGACTTAAATCATTTAATTTTAATTTTTTTTAAAGTTTAAATTGGTTATAAAAAGAGAGCATGTGGCAGCCAAAAGGACCATGTGGGAGGGCCTGAGAAACAGATTTTTTATTTTTTTAGGCCTTACTGATATTTTCACCAGTGTGTGATTCAGGCATGTATTGAACATTGAGACAAAAGTAATTTATTGTGAAATCATCGGAAAGGAAATGTGCAGTCACTGCCAAATAGGCATCTTGTGCTGTCACTGTCCAGTGATCAAGAGTTGTGGCTAATGAGAAACAATCCTGTAACCTGTTTGAAATGATAGTTTTCTGTTTATTGTATAGTTAGGATATTTGACGGTCACAAACAACACAATGATCAGGGATGTTATAGGCTAGTTGTAAGAAAGTAATAAAGTTCCAGAATCCTCTGTCTTCAACAATGCTAATTGTCTGTTGATCCAGGCAAATCAACTCTGTCAACATTGTAGAACACTTCTGCTACCTTTTGTCACTGAATGCCCATTTTCTGTCTGATGTATCCTGCAGGAAGGGGTCCACCATAGTTTGTTCACCTGTTTGCTTGTTGTAGCTTCACTCTCTATCTGCAAATAGAATAGAAACAGGTTTATAGTGAGATGTGTCCTGTAGCCCGCTTTGAAGGTGTCAGTAATTAACCGTGATTGATAATCATTAAAGCCTTAACTTTTGAGTAAGTTACAGTCAAATCACAAATGGGACCATTTAGTGGGAACGGGAAGACCTGCCCTGGAGATAACCCAACCAATTGCCTGAGACAATCCACCTAACACCCGAGACAACCCGCCTTGGCGATTGTTTCCCTTCAAACTGGATTATAATTTATAAGTATTGTTGATCAATAATTAACTTGGAATAATAAGTTTGGGTAATAATAAAATGTGGAGCTCGATCCCTTGCAATCTAGATCAAATCACAAGAGAAGATTTTGCACAACAATGGTGCACAAGGTTATGCATTGGGGTGGAGGTTATGCACCTTAGTACCTTATGATTACTATTGTTAGTTAATTAATTTCTACACCCTCACAGTACTCTGGATGGAGGAGGTACTTCAGCCCAACTGTGCTGTGCCAAGTGGGATCTGGAATCTTGGGGGGGGGGGGGGGGGGGGGGGAGGGGGCAGTAGGGGCTTCAGGCATTAGAGCTTGTCGGTTTTGAAATATTCCCTCGGTTTGGTTTTGGATGAAAAAAATCGATTTTGGGTTTCAGTTTTTGTAACACAATACGCATTTTCCATATCTTATGTATTAAACTGGGACAGGATAGTACTAAAACATGTCAAATAACAAACAAGTGAACTTGAAATGAATAAAACTGTATTGCGATTGTTTCCTGTAAATTTAATGAACAAAAAATTGTTTCTGCAATCTGCATATGCCTTCATAAAAAGTCATTCAAGCCCAAGGGCAAAGATATGGAAGTCGGGAGTGTGGGGGTGGGGGGGGGGGGGGGCTCAAACATTTAGTCACAATGATGTCATTTGAGACAGAAACTTTATGATTCTACCGTCCTGTCAGATTCATTTTTCATTTCCAATCACAGCACTGACGTGTTGGCTGACATGAAAATAAGTGAAACGGGTTAGAATTTCAGAAAGCAACTGCCCAATTTCAAGGAGAAGTTGCAAAAGTTAGAATACGCCATTTACTTTCAGTAAAACAGATACCCATTTCACAATCTAATTAACTTGACAAGTTGACATTTGTACCCGAAAGGAGCAAACACTAAATCCCAGAAGCATTCATTTACAAAGCACTGAAGTGGTTATTCAAATTACCGACAAGATCATCACCTGACCTGATTTCCATGTCCATTCTTCCTTTCAGTTTGCATTGAATTATCATTGTCAGAGAGTCACTGAATTCTGAGACTTCCCATTACTTCGAAAAACAACCCAGCCACGTGCGTTTTGCACATATAAGTGTATTTTGGATTTTTACTTTCATTCTATTCAAATTTCCTATTGACACTTTGCATGACAGGTATGTGCAGCTAACTTTTTATTAGTATTAATTTAACCCCTTTCCTGCAAAAGGGTTCCCCGACATCAAATAAGCTTTGAGCAAATTGATACTTTGCAGGTGTCACAGTCCATTCTTTTTCAATAACATTGTTGTATTCTTTAGCATGATGATTCTGTGCGAGGTGCCGTAGGTTGGAGGTATTTACATACTGGCCGATGACTGACTTATTGCATAATTGGCATTTGGCATTTCTATTGTCGTTTCTTATTGATATGCTACCATGCTTTTCAGCTGACATTTTGTTGATTATACAAAATCTATGGCATGCTAATTGTGAATATTCAAAAATTCAGCAAAACCGAAAATATAAGTTTTTAATCTTTTTTGCGGTTCGGTTTCGGTTTCCACTAAAAAAACAAGTTTCGGTTTCGGTTCGGTTAAACCGACCAGCTCTATCAGGCATGTGACTACATCTGATTGTGGTGAAGGGAAAGTTTGGAAATCTCTGCTGTGGGAGGGTTTAGTGAAAGTTACTGATTAACCGATGTTCGGCAATTGCATCTGACATCCGCCGATTTTATAAGCCATCGGTTGACCATCGGTAGAAGTGTTTGGTTCGTGCCGATGGTTATATGGAACACCATGGGATCAAAATTGTTCATATTTACTTTTGATTCATGACCTCATACGAGCAGTAACAAGCTAAATAAGTTGCCACAATGATTGGCAGTAGTGTTGAACCGACTTGTCGGTTATTCGTCATTTATAATATTTCACTCCCAGTACAAGTTACACTGACACTGACAGCACCACACCAGAGTTATGAATTGCTTTTTCATCATCTGATATCACTGCCAGTTCATTTTTAGCTCAACTTTGGCGAAGCCAAATTTGATCTTTTGTCATGGCCCGTCTGTCCGTCTGTCCGTACGTCAACAATTGGATACGGCTCGGGCTAGATCTTTACGAAACTTATTGGGTATCTTTGTTATGACCGTGGGACGAGAACGAGTGTTTTTGGGTGCGGTCCGAAATTCAAGATGGCTGCCAGCCGCCATTTTGTACCGACGATGCAGAAATCTGTTTTTGGTACAGAACTTCCATATGAAAGCTCTGATTTGAATAATTTTTTGTATGAATATTTAGTACCATGGGATACATCACATATAATACGGGTTTTTTTCTTGTGTGCAAATAAGACTAATTTTGATGTTTTTTGGTGTTATTTTCAGCACTGTAAGTGCAAATGCCAATACGGCTCGGGCTAGAGGCCGTATTTATGAACCGATCTTTACAAAACTTCTTGGGTACCTTTGGTATCGCCGTGGGACGAGAACGAGTGTTTTTGGGTCCGGTCCAAAATTCAAGATAGCCGATGGCAGCCATTTTGTACAAAATTAGGTGCAATCAGATTTTTGCACAGAACTTCCATATGAAAGCGCTGATTTGAATAATTTTTGTGTGTGATTGTTTAGTACCATGGGATACATCACATATAATACGGGTTTTTTTCTTGTGCAGAAATTATGCAAATTAGATGAACTTTGATTTTTTCTGTGCGACTTACACACAGTAAATACACATGTCAACACGGCTCGGGCTAGAGTCTGTATTTATGAACTGATCTTCATGAAATGTCTTGGGTACCTTTGTGATCACCTTGGGATGAGAACGAGTGTTTCTGGGTGCGGTCTAAAATTCAAGATGGCTGCCAGTGGCCATTTTGTACCAAAATTAGGTCTAATCAGTTTTTTGTACACAACTTCTATACAGCTCAGACTAGAGGCCATATTTATGAACCAATCTTTACGAAACTTCTTGGGTACCTTTGTTATCACCGTGGGATGAGAGTGAGTGTTTTTGGGTGTGGTCCAAAATTCAAGATGGCCACCAGCAGCCATTTTGTACCAAAATTAGTGCAATCAGTCTTTTGTACAGAACTTCTGTATGAAAGTTCTGATTTGAATAAATTTTTGTATGAATGTTTAGTAACATGGAATACATCACATATTGTAAGGGTTTTTTTTTTTTCGTGCAGAAATTATGCAAATTAGATGGATTTTGATTTATTCAGTGCTACTTACACAATGTAAGCACACATGTCAATACGGCTCAGGGTAGAGGCTGTATTTATGAACCGATCTTCACCAAACTTCTTGGGTAACTTTGTTATCACCTTGGGACGAGAATGAGTGTTTCTGGGTGCGGTCCAGAATTCAAGATGGTTGCCAGTGGCCATTTTGTACCGAAATTAGGTCCACTCAGTTTTTTGTCACAAGTTCTGTACAGCTCGTATTTATGAACTGATCTTCATAAAACTTCTTGGGTACCTTTGTTTTTACCTTGAGATAGGAACGAGTGTGTTTTGGGGGTGCCTTTGTTATCACTGTGCTATGAGAACAAATATTTTGGGGTTCAGTCAGACCCACTCTGGGACTCAAAGATTTTTTTCTAGTTTAGCATCCGACTCTCACCCACCTTTACAATACTTTACCTATACATTTGTTACAGTCAACAGTCAGTATTTATGTACAGACCGTTACAATACTTTATATGTACCTTTGTTATCAGGTCATTACCTAGATGTTTGTCATTGCTGTGTCACATACTATACATGTACATGTCTTTGTCTTGACAAGTTGAGCTACAGTGTCATTGACACTTTCATTAGCTCAACTTGACAAAGTCAAACTGAGCTATTGCCATCACGTCTCGTCGATCGGCGTACGTCCACAATTTCCTTTGGTACACCTCACAGGTCGCATTTATGATCAGATTGCTTTGAAACTTGGTATGCTTGTTTGGGTTGACCTGTAGATGGGAGCTATTGATTTTCTTTAATTTCCGTCAAAAAATGTTGCCACTGGCAAAGTTCTTAGAACTTAGTTTAGTCAGACCTCAATATTTCCTTTTGGCACACCCTACAGGGCACATTTATCATCAGATTGCTTAGAAACCTGGCATGCTTGTTTGGGGTGACCTCTAGATGGGAGCTGTCGATTTTTCATCCATTTCCGTAAAAAAATGTTGCCGCTGGCAATGACCTTTGAACTTAATTTAGTCACGCATCAATATATTCCTTTGGCATGCCGTACAGGGCACATTTTTTATCAGATCGGTTTGAAACTTGGTATGCTTGTTTCAGTTGACCTCTAGATTGGAGCTATCGATTTTCTGCAATTTCCGCCAAGAAATGTTGCCACTGACAACAACCGTTGAACTTAGTTTAGTCAGGCATCAATATATTCCTTTGGCACAGCCTGGAGGGCACATTTATTATTGGATCGCTTTGAAACTTGGTATGCTTGTTTTGGGTGACCTTTAGATGGGAGCTATCGATTTTCTTCCATTTCCATCAAAATATTTTGCCGCTGGCAACCTTCTTAGAACTTAGTTTAGTCAGACCTCAATATTTCCCTTTGGCACACCCTACAGGGCACATTTATTATCGGATTGCTTTGAAATCGGGCATGCTTGCTTGGAGTGACCTCTAGATGGGAGCTCTTCCATTTCCATCAAAAAATGTTGCCGCTGGCAATGACCTTTGAACTTAGTTTAGTCAGGCATCAATATATTCCTTTGGCATGACCTACATGGCACATTTATGATCAGATTGGTTTGAAACTTTGTATGCTTGTTTGGTGTTACCTCTAGATGGGAGCTATCATCAAAAAATGTTGCCACTGGCAACGACCTTCGATGAACTTAGTACAGTTATGCATCAATATTTCCCTTTGGCTCACCCTGCAGTCCACATTTTTGACCAGATCACTTTGAAACTTGGTATGCTTGTTTGGGGTGACCTCTAGATGGGAGCTATCGATTTTCGTCCATTTCCGTCAAAAATAGTTGCCATTGGCAATGGCTGCTGATGAACTTGTATTCTGACATTGTCACAACTGTGCGTAATAAACCTGACGTGGAACTGCAACACTAACTGATTCATTTGTAATTGTGTTGTTTTGAGACTAAGCTGTGATGGTGTAGCTGTGTTATCTGTAGCATCCTGATGAAGGCCAAGTGTCGAAAGCTTGGCAAAGAGTTGTTATGATGCTATATAAACTTTTATTGTCCCTTATAGTCTGGACATTTTTTGCTGATATTAATCTAAAAATAGTGTATGGCCATTTTGTTCATGGACTTCTGGGATTTGTTATCATTTGTGAAACATTATATTTCTCGATTTGGGATTTTCCGGCACTAGACATGTGAATATGAATCTATGAAATGGCATGCGAACAGAGCTATTCAAAAGATCATTTTTCCCCTCGTATACAGGAACATGAAATAGTCTACCAGTGTCCGTGTGAAACAGCAGTTCACTTAATGAATTCAAAAAAACTCATATCACCACCTAAAGGGAGACCTCCAGGATACTTCTCCTGTTGTGTCAGAAAATACAACATTATTCATAGTAGAATTCGAACTTGTTGCAGCGATTTGAACAGTGATAAGTTTCTCAATTACATCTCTGAATCTCCATACTGTCCCCATTGTCCAGCTGTTGTTGAGGACGCAGAGGACTATTTACTCTTTTGTCCCTTTTATTCAGAATCTCGCAACACTCTCATTGGAAAACTATTGGAAATTAATGTTAATTTGAACTCAGTTGATATTTTACTGTACGGCGATGCCATTTTAGAACATAAAACTAATACCTCACTTTTTAAATTTGTCCAAAAATTTATTCGTAACACTTGAAGATTTGATAATGAGTTTCCATCCTAGTATTGTTTAACACATGCAGTTCATTGCAACTCCTTAGGTGCATGACTAGGTGACGAAAGTGTAACCAATGGATGACTACGGAAATTAATATGTTAATACTATTATTATTATTATTCGCCGCAGGAGTGCTATGTCGGTGGTAAGATTTGAGCGCAATAGTAAAAGTATTATCTATAGAGTAACAGTAATGATGGTGGCAGTAGTAGTAGCAACCACTCAGTGCAGCGCCTGGTCGACCCTCGGCATGGAAAATCAAATTGACAGAGACAGACTCAAGGTGCAGAAAGGACATCAATCAATCAATCACTTTTTTGGGGGATTTTTTGTATCATGTTAAGGGAGCAGAGGGTATACTAAGTGGAAAGCACTTGTCCTCCTATCCCAATTTGCAGCTTATTTATTTGGCAAATAAAAATATGTTTAACGTAACTAATCGGCATGTGGATGACTGTTGCAAAACCTTATCTGTTAATCATTAGTGAAAGTTAGATTAAGGTTGAGAGACTGGCTGGGGTTGAGGCATGATAGGCAGACCCGAAACCAGTGTTCCTGCTGCCCAACTATTGGGGGGGGGGGGGGGGGGGATAGGGGGGGGGAGGATAGGGGGGGGGAGGGGGGAATTTCTGAAATATTGGGAAAATTGACCCAGACAACCTTTATTATGCCCCCGACTTGAAAAGTCGAAGGGGTATCTAGTGGAGACCTCTGTTCATCTCTCTGTCCATTTGTCCATCCATTCATCCATCTGTACCAACATTTTCCCTTGTATCTCAGCCCCTGCTATTCTGATTTGAATGATATTTGGTGATGTGATAAAGAGCATCATGGGGGAATGTAATTTGTACAGCATGAGTTTCTTCCACACATTTTTTTCCAGAGTTATGGTCCTTTTTCAACTTGGAAAATGTAAAATTCCTTTTCGTCCGAAAATTTTCCCTTGTATCTCAGCTACTGCTACTCTGATCTGAATATTTGGTGTAGTGCTAGAGCACCATGTGATTATAATACCTGTGTAGCGAGAGTTTCTTCCACACATTTTCTCCAGAATTATGGCCCTTTTTCAACTTGAAAAATTCAAAATTCTCTTCCATCTGAACGTTTTCCCTTGTAACTCAGCTACAGCTGCTCCATTTTGAATGATATTTGGTACAGCGATAAAGCAGCATGGGGGAATGATACCTGCCTAGCGTAAGTTTCCCCCACACAATTTCCTCCAGTGTTATGGCCTTTTATCAACTTAGGAAATTTTTAATTCCTTTTCTTCCGAACGGTTTACCTTGCAGCTCAGCTACCACTACTCTGATTAGAATGATAATTGGTATGGTGATAGAGCAGCATGGTGAAAATGATGAAGGTTTCGTCCACACATTTTCCCCCAAGTTATGGCCCTTTTTCAGCTTGGAAAATTTGAAATGTACATGTTATTGTAATTTTATTCTGCCCCTAACTTGAAATGTTGAAGTGGTATCTAGTGGTGACCTCCGTCCATCTATCCATCAGTCCATACCAGCATTTTCCCTTGTATCTTGGACACTGCTATTCCAATTTAAATGATATTTGGTGTTGTGATAGCGCATCATGGGGGGACGATACCTGTGTAGCATGCATTGCTTCCACTTATTTTTTCCAGAGTTATGGCCCATTTTCACTATTTTGACTTAGGAAAATTGTTTGCAGTCAGGGGCATTAGCAGCGCTTTGCAATACAGGCCTCTTGTTTTGTTTAGAAAATGCACACAAATTCTTGTTAGATAAAGCCATAATTTCTGGGTTACTGGGTCTACTTCTTACTGTGGAAACTTCTTCTCAGCCTGTTACAGATACTTTTACAATCCTGTATTTAGTGTCTAACTTCTGGATGATTTGTTGACTTAACTTGACTTGGCCTTCCTCTCCCTCACAGGAACTGTACTCACCCTAAGACCTAACATTAAAAAAATAAAAAAAATTGGCTTGAACTCCTGAGACAGACTGGCCCTGATTTTGAGAAAACCTACCTCAAAGTTATGCTTGAGAATTCGGGGTTATTTGTCTCCGAGGCTGGTCGTTATGGACTCCTAACTAGTGGTAGTAGTAGTCTCCCATAAGCTTGTTGGGACCATTCTCACAGATTAGAATGAAAACAAAAATATGTAAACAAAGCATATCCTTATGATTCAATTGCTAGACTGGTAGAACTTTGGAAGTACATTTTTTTCAGTTGCCTCATCACATTACACGAAGTGACAGCATTCAAGATTGTGCAGTTAAATAACCGTGCGTGTCCCGACTGACGGTTATCTCACATTTAGGTTGGTCGGTCGGTGTTTTTAAATAACCAAAACCGAGTTGTATTTTCGGTTAACCTCAAAGCACTACCGTCAGTGTACGCCCATATGTATGTATGTCCATCCATATGTATGTAAGTCCACAATTTCTTTTGGCATACCGCACAGGTCGCATTTATGATTGAAACACTTTGAAACTTGGTATGCTTGTTTGGGATGACCTTTAGATGGAAACTATCGATTTTCTTCCATTTCCATCAACAAATGTTGCCACTGGCAATGACCTTTGAACTTAGTTTAGTCAGGCCAGAATATTTCCCTTTGCCACACCCTACAGGGCATATTTATGATGGGATTGCTTTGGAGCCTGATATGCTTGTTTGGGGTGACCTTCAGATGGGTGTTATCAATTTTCTTCCATTTCTGTCAAAAAGTGTTGCCGCTGGCAACCAGTTTCAATGAACTTAGTGCAGTTATACATCAATATTTCCCTTTGGCACACCCTATAGGTCACATTTATGATCGGATCACTTTGAAATTAGATGTTTCTTTGGGATGACCTCTAGATGGGAGCTATCAATTTTTTTCCTTTACCATTGGTAATGATGACCTTTGAAATTAGTTTAGTCCGGCACCAATATTTCCGTTTGGCACATGGCACATTTTCGATCCGATTGCTTTGAAACCTGGTATGCTTGTTTGGGGTGACCTTAGATGGGAGCTATCGATTTTCTTCCATTTCTGTCAAAAAATGTTTCCACTGACAATGGCCTTTCAACTTAGTTTAGTCTGGCATTTAAATATTCTTTTGGCATGCCCAACAGGGCAGGGACCAGCCTAGGGGGAATTTTAGGGAGACTTCATATCTCCCTCCAGAAAAGATAGGGAGACTGCAGAGTCAAGTAGGGAGACTTCACAGGCAAGTGGGGAAAATTAAGAATATTTATGTACCACCCCTGCCACCCGTTAATGCTTTCAGCTTGTTGTCCTCCATTAACGCCTGATTTATCCAGGTCCAGTTGTTTATGATGCATCTATGCCAGGTTACAAAATCACAAAGTAATTATTGATTGAAAATCCCCCACTGCTTCCCTCTCCTTCATGACCCCTCCCCTCTTCTTCGTGCGAATCCCCCCAGCACTCTCCTGTGGTTTCCGTTCACCAAAGTCTGCTAAGCTAATAATTTCCTAAGCTTTTCTTGTCATCCCTAAAGCTTTTTTTCATGGGTTTCAATTTCAGTCGTGTTTTTCTGGAAATAGATGCCCCAACAGTTAACAGTTGTCAGCAAAATGAAGTAAAAATACAGTGTTTCAAAGTACGTCTGTTGTGTATAACTTTTTGGCATCCTAAGCGATGTAACCTACTTTCAAACTGGGTTATTTTGTTGAGTCACGTAAGTCACCTATTTCTTTTCAACCTACTCACAATTGTTTACAATTGGCTGTAACATAAGTGCAAGCCCTACTTCAGAACTAACTCAAGCTTTTAGAAACTTTTCCAAACGAGCTGGAAAAGTACTAGAGTGCAAAAGCACGAAAAAGATCGAAAAAAGGGTCGAGTGAGACCAGCGCTCGAAAATTACAGGTACTCAGCCTGCACACCTCTTGCATTTATTGAGCGCATGCGCAACAACCGTGACGTCAATTCCTTTTATTTCTGCCATTTGTACATTTGTCGGAAATTTTTGTGACTCGTGCTATACTTAGCTGTTTTCTTCATGAACAACTTATTGTATGTGCTTTCTGCATTTAATTGTGTGCAAGTGGATTGTATCCTTTTTCAAGCCTTCAAAATTGTTATTGATTAATGTTATTTTTGATCATTATTGCTTGTTTCTTCACACTTGTTTTTCCCCCACGTGTGAACACGACCTTTGTTCTGTTTTCCGTCGGCGGGAAGCTTGATTCCATTATTATCATTCACATTATGCCAAAGACTATTCCTTGTACCTCTTGCTCGCAAGTGAAGCATGTGGACGACTCTCATTCCACATGTGTCACTTGGAACAATTGCACTCAGGCCCAATCATGTGGTATTTGTGGGGTTTGGTCCTCAAAATTCTGGGCTTCTGTTAACAAGATGGTTATGTCCAGAGCTAGAACCCCTCGTTCTCGGGGTAAGGGTAGCCGTGCCGTAACAGACATTTCTGCTGGTGCACGTGGTGACTCTGTCACACATGATTCTGATCTGTCTTCTGTGGCGAGTTCCTCTGCAACTGTTGACGGTGCTAGTTCAGTGATACCTGACATGGAGACTGTGGTCTCTTTGTCTTCTGATGTCACTCTTGAGGCATCTGTTTTCCTAGAGAGCTTCTCCGAGGTCAGCTCGGTGACCCTCTCTGATCTGCCTCCTATGCCGTCGACAGTTGCTGAGGAAGTTGTTACTACAGATCCTATTCTGTATGATGGTGGCTCTTCCATCTCCTCTGGGGATGGTCTACAATCTCGGGGGACCGAGGCTGTATCTGCTGGTGTGTCTGTGAGCTCTCAGCCTCCCCTAGCTTCGCGGCGGAGCTGTGCGGGTTTGCTGTCTGCTCCGTCTCATCTGGCTAGGTTTGCTCCTAGTTGGTTGAGCCAGTCGGTCGCTTTGGCAGCGATTCCTCGCCCCTCGAGTGAATCGTTTATTGTTCCTCCTTCCCCTGCTAGTGTGCCGACTAGCAGGATGGGGTTGGGACATTGGCATCCAGGGCCTGCTGTTCGGCAGAGGTCAGTGACAGCCCCGGTTAGCTGTCACTCTCGGAACCTTCCTCCGGTGATTCCTCACTGTGTTCCGAGTCTGGGTGTCGATCGATGCTTGCCGTCGGTCTCAGAGGATGGGCAGTTGGGGCTGTCTGCCGCACAGAGGCCAATGACAGGTTCCTGTCATTCTTGGGACAATCCTCCAGTGTCTTCTCACTGTGTCCTAGGTCCAGCTACCGATCGACCTGCGCCGTCGGTCTCTTTCGAGGATTTTCAGGCAGAACCTTCTGTTTCACAGAGGTCAGTGATGGCCCCTGCGCCTCACAATCGGGACTATCCTCCTCTTCTCACCGTATCCCTATTCTGTCTTCTGTCTCTTCTGAGGATTTGGGTTCTTCTACCAGAAGGGTCCATTGGGAGGACACTCCGTTGGGCGATGCTGCTGCGACGGATTCTCAGGGTGACCTGCGTCAGGCCGTTTTGGCGCTCACCCGGTTGCTTTCTGGCAACCCTCAAGTTGGCCTCCCTGTGCCTCCTGAGGCACAACCTCCTTTGGTCGGTCGCCGAGATGTCTCGCCTGGCCCTTTGGATACTGCTCAGTCTTCCCAGGAGGTTTCTGCTGGTCAGCCCGAGTTGGGCTACGTCTCCTCTGCTACAGAGGATGACGATTATCTGGAAGGTGATGGGCCCTCCTTGTCAGTCTTGGGGCAGGCTTTGAATTTCGTCTTCAGCTTATTGCCGGAAGTTCAACCTTCAGACACGCCATCTGTGACCGTCCGGCCGCTGTGGAGCGCCGTAACCCTGTTGAGCCTTCTAGCTCTGGGGCTTTGCGTCCTCTTTAATCGGCTCAGGTTGTTGAGTCCTTTCAGGGCTTAGACGCCAAAATGCATTCAAAGGCCCTCAAGGGTTCCTTCTTTTCTAGAGCTGATGCCTTTCTGCCTCCATCGCGGTTTTCGTGTTTATGATTCCGTCTGTCCACCAGTCTTCCAAGGGATGACTACTGTGGATGAGGATTCTTCTTCCCTCAGGTTAACTAAGCCTAAGTCGGCAGTTCTCCCGATGTTGGTAGTTGAATCTATGGTGGGCCTGTCCTGAGAGATGCTGGGTATGTTATCTCTCGCGGACCATGTCGTGGCTGCACTGGCTGAATATTTTCCACCAGGGGAGTTTGATGACGCTCAGGCAGCTTTTCGCGTTTGTCACAGGCTCTTATGAACTTGACTCACGCTCATGCCTGTAACATGGTTAATTTGGAGCTGGCACGCCGGGATGCAGTGTTGGATTCTTCTCCATCCCTTCCTTCTGAGCAATGTGCTGTTCTGAGGTCTGCCTCTTTGGTGGGACCTCAGTTGTTCCGTGGTTCCGTGAAAGCTGTTCGTGGCGAAGTTCTTCGTCATTCGAAGGACCAGCTTTTGCTGCGACAGCTGGACCAACCTGCTGCTGCGGGTGGTGGTCGTTCCAGGCCTACCAAGTGTGCTGCTGCTGTGTCTGCCTTGTCGGCGACTTCAGCTACGCCTTCGGCTCCGTCTGCTCCTTCTGCACATAAGAAGTGCCGACGTGGCCAGGCTCGCTGGCAGCCTTAGGCAGGAAAGTCTCAGGACTCTGTCACTTCCCGAGGTGGTTTCTCCTCTCGGGGGCCTCATTGAGGCCGCAAGCGAAGATTCTCACCTCGATTCACCTCCAGTCGGGGGAAGGCTGTCGCTGTTTTACGACCGTTGGACAGAGATAACGTTGGACCCTTTGATCCTCGACGTCATTCAATCCGGTCTGCGACTGTCCTTCCATCGGCACCCCAGTTTATCTCGGGTGCCCCTCCCGACTCAGGTCCTTTCCGATTCTGTGTCGGGACCTTCTGGTGCAGGAGATTGACAATTTCCTCTTCAAAGGGCGATCGAGGTGGTCAGGAACACCCTTTCACCGGGGTTTTACTCAAGACTTTTCTTGGTGCTGAAGAAAAACAACCAATTTCGTCCTGTCATCCATCTGAGTATCCTGAACGAGTACATAATAGCTCCTCGTTTCAGTATGGAGTCTTTCCGTTCGGTTCGGCGTTCAGTTCATCGGGGCGACTTTGCTGCCAGTATCAACCTGAAGGATGCCTACTTCCATGTACCCATTCATCTGGCGTCACGGAAATACCTTCGGTTCTCATTTCGGGATCGAGTCTATCAATTCAGAGCTCTCCCGTTCGATTTGAACCTGGCTCCTTGGGCTTTCACCCGACTGATGTCACATGTGCTTGCTTTCCACCGTACTCAGTCGGCTGTGACTTCGTCAGCCTACCTGGACGACATCCTCCAATGGCACCAAGATGCTGCTGTTCTGGAGTTAGATGTCCGGCAGTTTCTTTGTCTGCTAGCATCGCTGGGTTTCAGAGCCAATCGCGAGAAGTCGGATCTCCTTCCTTCTCAGCGATTCCGTCATTTGGGGATGGATTTCGACACTCTTCACAATGTAGTGTCGGTCCCCCATGCTCAGGCGATGATTCTTTCCGCCTTGACTCGGAACCTGCTTCAATCTTCCTCGGTCTCGGCCAGGACTTTCCTTCGGATGCTGGACCTTTGTGGTTCGGTGACAGATCTCATTCCACTCGGTCGCTTGCTTGTCCGACCTCTTCAACACTTTCTGTTGGATCATTGGCGTCCCAATGTAGATCCGCTAGACCTGGAACTTCCTATTCCTCGATCCTTGCTTTGTCACCTCCACATTTGGGCCGATGTTCCCTGGCTGACACAGGGTGTTCCGTTGGATCTTCCTTTGGCCGATTGCATCCTTACTGCGGATGTCAGCGATCGGGGCTGGGGTGCGTCATTGGATTCTCTCGGTCTGTCCACTCATGGCGAGTGGGACAGCGAGCAGGTGGGCCATCATATCAACCTGAAGGAGCTCCTTGCTCTTCTGTTGAGTTTTCGGCTTTGGATCCCTCACCTGTCGGACCATATTGTCCTACTTCTTTCGGACAATTCGACAGTAGTGGCCTACATTCGGAATCAAGGAGCCACACATTTGATTCCCATGTATCGGCTATCTCGGGATCTTCTGTTGCCACGGGATGTAAGCGCTCGGGTGTCCATTCAACACATTCCCGGGCGTCTCAACGTCCTAGCAAACTCCCTGTCCCGACGAAACAGTGTCCTTCCCCCCAAATTGATGCTACATGGGTCAGGCGATTTGCGAGCAGTGGGGCCGTCCTCAGGTCGACCTTTTCGCTACTCGCTGGAATCATCAGGTAGAGACCTTTGTCTCCCCTTGTCCAGATCCTCTGGCTTTTGCGGTAGATGCTCTGTCCCTGGACTGGACAGGTTGGATCGGCTATGCCTTCCCTCATGCACCGATTCTTCCTCAAGTATTAGCGAAGATTCGTGCTTGCAGTCGCAGGATCATTCTGATCGCACCTCTGTCTCCACAGAGGGTGTGGATCAATTTACTGCAGCCTCTGTTGACAGATTGGCCGATTCGTCTACCTCCACGATGCGATCTTCTTTCCCAGGGTCATCCCAGGAAGTATCACAACAACCTGGCGAGCCTGTCCCTTCACGCCTGTCTTTTATCAGGTCCAGCCTCCGACGTAGAGGTTTTTCGAGACGATCAGTGGAGTGCATTTCTGCATCGCGGCGACATTCCACTGGCATGACTTATGCTGCGAAGTGGAAGGTTTTCTGCTGCTGGTGTGCAGATCACAAAGTGGATTACCATGATCCGTCAATCGCTCAAATTGCAGATTTTCTGGTATATCTATTTGACTCCAAGGGCCTCCAGCCTATTACGATTAAGGGCTATCGGTCTATGCTGTCTGATACTTTCTTTTATGTGGGAAAGCGGTGCATCGGTCGTAATCTTTTTCTCTCCAAACTCATTCGGCACTTTTCTTTGAAGAGGCCTCGAGTTTTGCGTCTTACACCCAAGTGGAACTTGGCATGGGTGTTGCACTGTTTGGAGGGGGCGCCATTCGAGCCTTTATCTGAGATCGATATGCGTTTTCTCACCTATAAGATGGCTTTTCTTCTAGCGTTTGCTTCTGCTCGACGAGTCAGTGAGCTTCATGCGCTATCTGTTGATTCTGCCTTCTTCAGAAATGAGGCTAACAGTGTCACCTTCACTACTGATTGCTCTTTTCTGGCTAAGAATCAACTTCCTGATTCAGTACCTCCTCCCATCTGCATTCGGGCTCTCCCTGCTACCGATGGCTGGAGACCTCTTCTTTGTCCTGTTCGTGCGATCAAGACTTACATTACTCATACTCAGTTCATTAGGAGGGGTCGGAAGAGATTCTTTCTGTCTCTCATTCCTAAGAGGCAGTCTATCTCTTCCCATTCTATTTCCAGGTGGATCTGTCTTGCAATCAAGTGGGAATAAGCCAGCTGCGGTGCCATTTCTACATCCTGGGCGTTCTCCAATTCTGTTTCGCTCCGGGATGTTATGAATGCAGCTTACTGGAGGAATGCTTCTACCTTCTCCTCCTTTTATGTCCGCCACCTTCAGCAGCAATCTGAGGACCTTTATTCTTTAGGCCCTCTCGTTGCTGCTCGGGCTGTTGTGCACCCTCGTTAAAATTGTTTTTATTGAGGTTGTGCTTCACTCAGCCTTGTTCTTTTCAGGTGCCTTCTCTCTATCTTAATTACAGGATTTGCTATTGTTCTCTGCCCTCCTTGCTTTTCTTTCTGCTGCTCTTGTTGGTATTGGTTATGTGATTCACCTCCTCCTATTGTTTATTCAGCCAATTGTAAACAGTTGTGAGTAGGTTGAAAAGAAATTAAAATTTTTTAGTAAATTTTGTTTCTTAACATACCTACCACAATTGTTTACCGGAGGCTCACCCTCCTTGGGGATATCTTTGATATCGATGCCTCCACGCTAAATCACAAACTTCTCGTTGGCGGAAATATGGAATTGACGTCACGGTTGTTGTGCATGCGCTCGGTAAACGCAAGAGGTGTGCAGGCTGAGTACCTGTAATTTCGAGTGCTGGTCACGCTCGACCTTTTTTTCAATCTTTCTCGTGCTTTTGCACTCTAGTACTTTTCCAGCTTGTTTGGAAAAGTTTCTAAAAGCTTGAGTTAGTTCCGAAGTAGGGCTTGCACTTATGTTACAGCCAATTGTAAACAATTGTGGTAGGTATGTTAAGAAACAAAATTTACTAAAAATTTTTAATTTTCGTTTCGACACTTGAAGCTTTGACTGAAACGGAACAAAATAGAAATAAAAAAATCTGCAAAAAGCAACAATGGACAATTGATTCTCCTGTGATTTCAAAGAAATGGTCACTTATTTGACGAATGAAAATGCCCATTTATCACACTCAAGCATATTCGATTCTTGAAAATAATTGTTTTTCTGTAAACCTCGGATTACTCAGTTCAGCCTTTCCTCATTTTTGCCAATTTTTAGCGGGCGACTTGTAATCGCTCCGACTATTTTCTTGGCGACTTTCGTCTTAGAAGGGCAACATAATCGCCCTCACGGCTGGTCCCTGCTACAGGGCATATTTATGATTGAATTACTTTGAAACTTGGTATGCTTGTTTTGGGTGACCTCTAGATGGGAGATATCGATTCATTTCCTTTTCTGTAAAAAAATGTTGCCATTGACTGTGGCCTTTGAACTTAGTTTAGTCAGGCATTTGTACATTCCTTTGGCACACTCTGCAGGGCACCTTTATGATCAGATCACTTTAAAACTGGGTGTGCTTGTTTGGGGTGACATCTGGATGGGAGCGAGCGATTTTCTTCCATTTTCATCAAAAAATGCTGCCATTGTCAATGACCTTCGATGAACTTAGTGCAGTTATGCATCAGTGAATTGATTTTCATGCACTTCCATAAAAAATTATTGTTGTTAGTGCCAGCCTTTGAACTTAGCACATTTGTGCAGCAACTTATCCCTTTTGCACTCTCTACATGGAGAAAAAACTGAAAAAAAAAAAAATTTGGCACACCTCAGAGGGCGCATTCATTATCTGGTTGTTTTGAAACTTGGTATGCTTAATCAGGGTGACCAGGGTAGGAGCTATCGATTTTCTTTTCATTTCCATCAAAAACTGTCCCTGTTAGCAACAAGTTTGAATTTATTACATTTGTGCATCAACATTCTTCCTACAGGGCACATTTATCATAGGATTGTTTTTGAACTTGGTGTGCTCAGTAGGCGGGTCCTCTAGATAAGAGCTATTGATTAGCATTCATATCTATGAAAAAAGTTGCCGTTTACAATGACCTTTAAACTTACTGCATTTGTGTATCAAAATTCTTCCTTTAGCCAGCCCTTCAGTTTACATTTAAAAATGCATAGATTTCTGGAATGTTGTGCACACACAGTGCTGTTATGTTGAAGTTTCACCAAATAACATTGGAACCAATGATCTTCACTTTTGCCATTTCACTTATAACTTACCAAGTTCAAGTTTGTCAAGTTGAGCTACAGCGTCATTGACACTTTCATTGATAGCTGCTGTAGCCTTGGATTGGAAAGAAATTAATTCACTCTCCTTTGTGTCTGATTACTCTCCTTTGAACTTAGTAAGTCTTAGTTTGAAGTCATTACTACACGTCATTAACCACAATATAGCTGAAGAATTAGGCCTACATGCTTTTTCCATTTGACCACCTGCTTCTCATCCAATAACGTTTTTAATTCTTGGGCCTCCTTTTTTGTGCATACCCCTGAGATGTCTTCTAAGATTTGACGTGATACATATGCCTATGTGATGTGCTTTTGGCAAATATTATGTATTGCATGTTTATCTGTTTTCTTTTAATGAATAAAATACTTCCAAACAAGACTCTGTTGCAGCATCCATGTTTATAGTTACCAAACCAGAAATACTCAGTTGTACTTTCAGTTTTCTTTTTCACAACCGAGACCGACCCGACTCCACAGTTAACAACACAGCTCTCTCTCAAGGGATGAAATGCACCACCACTCATGCTATTCTATAGAATTGTGAGGCCAATAAAACAAACCAAGAACATGAACTTTTGATTGCAAAGAAATAATTAAAAAAATAAAAAATAATATAAAAAACCACCTGCTCACTTGCAATTTTACAAAAATGGCCTGAAAAACTGAGGATCTCCTTTGTGAGGCTTTATTCCATGAGTTTGTGTTGATAATTTGATAATAAACTAATAATGAGAATTTGAAGGGCATTACAGTTTATTAAAAGCCTGAGAGGAATGAAAAACACCTGAGGGCTTATTACTTACAAGATCATGTTATACTATTATTAGCTTGGACTGGCACTGATCCTTGGGAAGCTCTTTGGGAGAGCATTCCAAATAGCAGTGACAGATTCAGGTATTATCTTGGTATTATTGGATTTTTAAGAATGCTTTATATTTTTAATTCTGTTACACAGCATTTTTGAAAATAAAGAACTTTCCAAGATAAAATTGTGATTCAGTGCTCAATTAGATATTTTACATGACTGGGAGATGCACATGTTTGTAGCAAACTTTAGATCTGATTTTAATTTTTAATTGGAAATAGTCCTCTTTTAATGTGACAGGTATATTCTTAATCATAAGTTTACTGAAGCCTGCATGAAAATTATGAGGAATGGCTTCAAAAATTGTCTAAAACATCTTTGAAAATCCTTGAATTAACAAACCTTCACAGAATGAGCCCTGAATACATACATGATAATTAACTAGTATGTATACAAAAAAACACAGTTGATTAAATAAATTGAGACAAATGTTCTGGAAATGCTTGAAACTTTCCTAGAAAGTGGTGGATTTTCTTCCTCTGGTGTGTGTACAAATCCTGACATAGCTCCATATAAATTGGCTGATTAGCTTTTCATTAATAACTACTGTATATACATTTACATAGCTGCAGATGACTTATCAATGTTTCCACATTATTGTTGGCTGCCTGTACAGGCAGCCAACAATAATGTAACAATACTGTCAAGATAAATGCATCCTACCAGTAGATTTCTTAACGAAGAATACATATGAGACAACTTTTACAGAGCAATACAAAATGGACAGTTTGTTGCTGTATGGGGAATTTGGGTTAATGAACCGACATTCTAAGCCAAACGTCTGTTCTTCAATGGAAGTTTTCTGATAGATTTGGAACCAAGTATCTTGCATTGGTTTTGGAGTGATTCTAGATTTTTTCACCATGCATGTTTTAAGTTTTTTGTTAAGAAGTTCCATTGACATATAAATTTGCATGCTTTTGTTTTCACAATTAACTGGTTGAGTGTTTTTAGGCCCTATTGAAAAGTACTGGAACTGCAATTAAAATGCTCATTATTTTTTTTTATGCACTTCGTATTCAGTTAAAACCAAATATATTATGCTCACACAAAGTTCTTTTGTTATTTATTTGCTGGAGAGTGGCTACAGGCATTCTGCAATAAATTGTTACAGAATTTCTGAAGAATACATTTTGACCTTTGAAATTAATTAAGCTCTCTTCCAGTTAATGAATACTCATTTTTTTACCTTTGAAATTAATTTAGCTCTCTACCAGTTAATAAATACTAATTTTTTTAATATTTAAAAGTTATTTAATAGACAAATTTGATAGAAAAAACTTGCTGCTGGAATAGTTGATACCAAATTGTGTTGAGAAAAAACTCAATACAGAAGTCTGAATACCAAAATATTACATAGCTGCATGAACAAAAATGAACTATGTGCATCAACAACCTGAACACCGAAATACCCAATAATCTGCAAAACCCACTGGACCATAGGATAGGGTGTAGGTAATTAAGTCAAAAAATGAATTGAAAACTTGCCTAATTTTGTGGAAACTTTATAACCTGAATACAGTCCTAATTTCGTGAAAACTATTCCAGTTTGATCTCCAAGTTTGTGTAATAAATGACGATTTTATGATCCTAATACTGTTTTCAAGACTCGCTAAACCTCAGGTTTAAAATAATCTTCAGTGAAGTGGTCCAACTTCTGTCTGAAATAATTTTCAATTTTTAATTTTTCTGTCCAAACCACAGTGGTAAGACACCCTCATTGCAGAGAGCTCATGAAACTTGTTCAAATAAGGAATTGTAAGTTTTGGTTTGAAATAAAAATTCAATAGAGAATCTCCTGTTTATATCGAAGTTTACAAAACGAGTTCAGTAAATTAGGCCAGGACGAGCTTTGTAAATTGCGATATAAAGTGGGGATTAGTTGAAGATTCTATTTTTTATGTAATCAAAAGAATTTACAAAAGATACTTAAATGAAATGAGAAACAAGCAGCAGCTTCCATAAGGCCTGCAATTATGTTACAACTTTGGATACGTTGTTTGTTCAGTGTCTGGATTAGGAAATAGTCCCCAGTAAAGAATGTATTGCAAAGTATTTAACAGTGGCGTAGATAAAGGGGAGCCCCCCCCCCCCCCCCCCCCCCCCCCCCCCCCACCAGAAGTTTTGTCGGAAATTTTTTGGGACCATTTTTAGGTGGATTTATGCTTAATAACATTAAAATACTGGCTTTGGGGATAAAAACATGCCATTTTGGGTAAAAAAGACCGATTTTCAGTACATTTGCAGTAAGCAACAGATTCCTTCTGTTTGTTTGGGTTTTTGTTGTTGTTATACTGTCGGAAAATTTTCGGTCTGTCGGAAAATTTTGGGCTTGCCTCTCCGCCAGTGAAAAGCTATCTACGCCACTGGTATTTAATGACACAAATTTAAGGAAATAGTTTTATACCCCCCCCCCCCCCCCCCTTGCAACAAGTTGTGGGGGTGGGGGGGGGGGTACGGGAATCACCTTGTCGGTCCGTCCGTAGACATAATTTTGTCCGAAGATTTTCTCAGATGTTGGTGGTCTAATCTGCTCAAAACATGGTATGAATATTCACTACCATGGGAACCTGCACATCTGCAATTATAGTTCTGGTCGGATTATTTTTTCCAGAAGTATGCCCCTTTTCAACGTGAAAAAGCAGGCCTAGAATTTTGTCTGTAGATTTTCTCAGATGTTTATGAGTCGATTCCTTTGAAACTTGGTATGGATGTTTACTACTATGGTAACCTGTGCACCTGTGATTATAGTTGTGATCACACCTTTGTTGCCAGAGTTATGCCCCTTTTCATCTTAGAATGTGCGAATATTGTCCGGAGATTTTCTGAGATGTTTATGGGTCAATTCCTTTAAAACTTGCTATGGATATTTGCTACCATGGGATCCTGTGCTCCTTCGATTATAGTTTCGATCAGACTTTTGTGCTAGAGTTATGCCCCTTTTTGTCTTAGAATAATGGCAGCAGCTGGGGTATGGACAGGTCCATCTGGGACAGTCACACCTCTAGTTCAAATAAGCATCAACTACTGTCACAAACAACAAATGTTTATCATCCCCTGTCCCTTGAGACTGAATCTGACTATTCTCCGACACTTGATGTGCCATGCATTACCACCTTTAGTGAACAGGGGTAAACTCACTGCATGCTAGAGGCAGATATTCCTGCCCAGGACAGGAAATCACTTGCTTTTAAAATAAGTCAAATTTCAGGATATTTAACCAAATTTTCTCCTGTAAGTTGTATAGACTTTTTAACCAATGATTTCTTGTGTCAGACTTTCATTAATTTTTCATCAAATCTAGTCATGGCTGCTCTCTAGCAGCCATGACTAGATTTGATAAGAAATATTTTAAAATTAATCAGCAGATTAAGAGTTAATAACCAGAAGGGTCTGATCATATAATAACTTCCTAGTTGTATTATGGGAACATTTGGCACTTGAAATTTGTGTATGTCAACATACAGTACAGTCGCTGTGGGCAGTCACTTTTCCACATGTCCACAGTGGTTGTGGAAAACCGTGGGCAAATTACCTTTCAACTGCCCACATAAATTTCTGTGGACAGAGATTTTTCTAGACCGTGGGCATGCTACCTACTTGCCCACAGAATTAATAACTAACACGGCAATTCCCGTGGAGTCCACATGATCTGACTTTTTATTACACTACTACAATATTTATGTTACGTAATTTTTCTACACGATAGCTAAGAAAAAAAATATGTTAACATCGGAAGGAGGTCAAAATATCAGACTAGTTTCTGTTCTCCCCTGTCACGACAAATTCCCGGGATAATCCAACTGACGAAAATGCAGAAACTAAAAAGCTCGGACGGAATGGTTTCACACGCCAAAGTCGCGCAGGGACGGTTTGGGGCAAGCCCCTTTCGACCCTCGTTGACTGTTCGTTTTTTGATGATTGTCAAGGCGTGGTAGAGGAGGAAAAGGAAGGAGGGGGAGGCTTACCCCCGCATGGGCTTCTTCCGGCTCTTTTTCTTTGGAGGTGGTTGAGATGATAATGTGGAAGTCGATGATGTTGAGTTTAGTGATTGGATTGTGTCTAATGCCTTTTTGGAGTTTGCCTGGGATTTTTCCCTGAACTCGCGGGTTTTGGAGATGGCTTGTTGTCCTATCTCAATTGCTCATTCTACTGCTCTCTTCATGTCTTCGGTGGTGGCAGCAGACTGAGGTGGCTGTTTTGCTGTGATCGACACACCCGGGCTATCCGGTAGAGAAGGAAGTGGGGAGTGAGGGGTGGGAGGTGGTGAAAACGCAACCTCCAGTTCCTCCTCAGTCTCCACCAGACGTTCCTCATCCAACAGTACCGACTCAGGAGCTGGCAGTTGGTTGGGTGTACTAGTGGGACTAGGAGGTGAACTGGCGACTGCCTCCAGAACCTCCATCCTCTCGCTCACCTCTTTCTTCCCCTTCCGGGAGGCCTCCAAGAGCCGGGTGTCCATGCGCTTGGTCGATGGACTCTTCTTCCTGTTCTTTCTCTTTCTCTCTTCAGTGCCTCCGTGCCCCTTCGGGTGAGGACCAGTGGGAGAGGGAATCCTCAAGCCAAAGGTACTACCTCTCCCCAAAGGGGGTGGTGACGTGGTTGTCTCTATTTCAAATTCCAGGCTCAGGTGGACTCTCTTACCTGCCTCCTGGACAGTCCAGGTGACAGGGCAAGAGATGCCCAGAGCTGAGATGGTTCTGACGAGTCTTTCTGGTAATTCCAGTGTATCCATGATTGATTAATCAGGTGCTCTCTCTCTGAAGTCAGAGGTGCGAATGATGTAAATATTATGATGTGATATTTATCTACTCACCTCAGTCATCTGTTTTCCATTTGTTAACCCTTTACCTAACCCAAGGAGTAGACGACACTCGTGAAATTTTTTTTACTGTAACTGAAAATTTTCATTTTTTGCCCCCAAAACATAGGTTATGACCCCTCATTGGAACGAGCATGACGCGCTCGTTTGAATGAGGGGGGTCATAACCTATGTTTTGGGAATAAAAAGTCAAAATATAAAATAGATTAAATGGCGACTTTCGTGTATAGCGCTGGCCGGTTTTGAAAGTTACGTTAGGTAAAGGGTTAAATAAAAAAGGAGGGATATTTCCACCAATTATGAATTTATCATCACCAAATAAGGCCTCTCCAGTTCCCCCTCATGGCGTCATTTTTATCTTCCGCTTCCGCAAAGTTCCGGTTCGTTTTCGCGACAGCTACCGGCTGTCTTCGAAATTCGAATCAAGAGTTGAGAGTATAATTTCAGAAAAACAACTTCTACTCCAAGCATTGGTTACTGGGTCATAATCCACCAGTAAAGCAGGGCTTGTTTACCACAATGAACAAGCACTGCTTCACTTCCCAGGATCCCCATGGGGGTCGGTCCATTACAAGTGGGATAAGCACCTCTCGAGTATTTGCTTACCAATACCTGATGTTGGTTTTTTACCCTACCCCATCGATATTAATTAAAGTTAGCCTCAGTGGTCTGCGTCAGACAAGATAGATCCATTAGTCTCGTGAACACAAGTCGTTTGAAGTTTTTAATCCTTTCAAATGCTGCTGTATATAATATACACATGCCACTATAACTTCTGTAAAACTACTTCAGAAGGATCATAGCAGGTCATAAATCATAAACACAAGTGCACCATTAATTGCAGATTAACATAAGTCAATCAAGTTAATTAATTTAATCATTGATGAATAACAAACAATCTTGCAGAAAAATGATAACAACCAATAGAATAAAAATGTTTGGTTTATATTTTTTCATTCTTTCACTTTAACAATTAAAAATATACATGTGCATTGTAATTTATCAATAGGGCCAGGTTAAAAAAAACGAAATTAATTTGACGATGCATTTTTATTGTACGCTGAACAATCAGAATTACTCTGAAATTATCCACTAAAAAGTGCGACATGCATATTGCACTTTTTAGTGAATAATTCCAAAGTAATTTATCCAATGGGCCAGGTTAAAAAAAAACGAAATTAATTTGACGATGCATTTTTATTGTACGCTGAACTATCAAAATTACTCCGAAATTATCCACTAAAAAGAGCGAATTTCATGCATACATGCATATTGCACTTTTTAGTGAATAATTCCAAAGTAATTTATCAATAGGGCCAGGTTAAAAAAAAAACGAAATTCATTTGACGATGCATTTTTATCGTACGCTGAACAATCAGAATTACTCCGAAATTATCCACTAAAAAGTGTGACATTCATATTGCACTTTTTAGTGAATAATTCCAAAGTAATTTTCGATAGGGCCAGGTTAAAAAAAAACGAAATTAATTTGACAATGCATTTTTATTGTACGCTGAACTATCAAAATTATTCCGAAATTATCCACTAAAAAGTGCGAATTTCACATTGCACTTTTTAGTGAATAATTCCAAAGTAATTTATCGATAGGGCCAGGTTAAAAAAAAACGAAATTAATTCGACGATGCATTTTTATCGTACGCTGAACAATCAGAATTACTCCGAAATTATCCACTAAAAAAGGCGACTTTCATATTGCACTTTTTAGTGAATAATTCCGAAGTAATTTATCGATGGGGTCAGGTTAAAAAAAATGAAATTAATTTGGCAATGCATTTTTATAGTATGCTGAACTATCAGATAATATATCCCAAATGAAAACAGAAGAATTTAAAAAAAATCTAAGTTAAAATTACAGCATGACGGTACCCTCCATTAAACAATTTCACGACGGAAGGACTGACGGACAGATGGACTGACGGGGGTATAAAAAACGAAATTAATTTAACGATGCATTTGTATTGTACGCTGAACAATCCAAATTAAAAAATGTTCAAGGCCAGGGGGTGCTGTCATGATTAGCATCTATCTGCATAAATAAATAAACAAATAAATAAATAAATAAATAAATAAATAAATGGGCCTGAGAACTCGGCGCTAATTTCACCGAGCTGATTTTCCTTTGTCAAAATATTTCCAGGCCGAAAATTCTAGAAGCCGAATGTCCCCTTTCCCGCCCGAGCTTAGAGTTGTCAACGAAAGCGAACGAATTGTTCAATAGTCTTGTTTTCACAGTGTGGGTTGTGCTATTCAGTTTTCAGATTGAGAAAATGTGACGTAATTTTAACAAGTTATCAATTTTTTCCTTTTTAGCTTAAATTGACATAGTCAAGATAAGCTATTGCCATCACGCGTGCGGAAGTCTGTTAGTCTGTGACGTCTGTTCACATTTTCCTTTAGCATGGGCTACACCCCGCAATTCTTGTCTGATCATCACGAAATTTCATATGCAGGTTTGGGGTCATGTCTAGATGAGAACGTCTGCTTTTGGTCGCGATCGGGCAATCGGTATGGCTGCCCGAGCCCAAAACCCAAAAACCATTAGCACAGTCTACAGGTCGTATTTATGAAGGGATTTCATTGTAACTTGGTAGGATGCCTCTGTATAATGCCTAGATGAGAACGTCCCCTTTTGGGCTTGATCTATCAACCGTGATGGCTGCCCAAGCTTTTAGCACAGTCTGCAGGTCATGTTTAATGTGGAGGGATTTCATTGTAACTTGGTAGGATGACTCCTTATGATGTCTAGATGAGAATTTCACAAAACCCGAAAACCTTTAGCACAGTCTACAGGTCATATTTATTGAGGAATTTCATTGTAACTTGGTGGGTTGACTTCATACAATGTCTAGATGAGAAAGTCCCCTTTTAGACGTGATGGGGCAACTGTGACAGCTACAGGAGCCTGAAGCCCGAAAACCTTTAGCACAGTCTACAGGTCATATTTATGAAGGGATTTCATTGTAACTTGGTAGGATGACTCCAAATAATGTCTAGATGAGAACGTCCCATTTTGATCGTGATCATGCTGCCTTGATGGGTGCCCAAGCCCAAAAACCTTTAGCATAGGCAAAAGGTCATATTTATGGAAGGATTTCATTGTAACCTGTTAGGTTGACTCCATATAATGCCAAGATGATGACATCCCCTTTCCGTCATCAGTTGTGATGGCTACAATTGCCCGAAGCCCCAAAACCTTGAGCACAGTCTACAGGTCATATTTATGAAGAGATTTCATTGTAACTTCTTAGGATCTCTCCAGATGATGCCCAGATGAGATTGTCCCCTATGGTTGCGATCATTCACCCATGATGGCAGCCCAAGCCCGAAGCCCAAAAACCTTTAGCACAGTCTACAGGTCACATTTATGAAGGGATTTCATTGTAACTTGGTAGGCTAACTTCATATAATGTCTAGATGAGAACGTCCCCTTTTGGACATGATTGGGCAACTGTGACGGCTAAAGGTGCCCAAAGCCCGATAACCTTTAGCACAGCCTACAGGTCATATTTATGAAGGGATTTCATTGTAACTTGGTAGGATGACTCCAAATAATGTCTAGATGAGAACGTCCCCTTTTGATCGCGATCATTCAGCCTTGATGTGTGCCCGAGCCCCAAAACGTTTAGCATAGGTAAAAGGTCATATTTATGGAAGGATTTCATTGTAACCTATTAGGTTGACTCCATATAATGCCTAGATGATGACATCCCTTTTTGGTCGTGATTGGTCAGCTGTGATGGCTACAAGTGCCCGAAGCCCAAAAACCTTGAGCACAGTCTACAGGTCATATTTATGAAGAGATTTCATTGTAACTTCATAGGATCACTCCAGATGATGCCCAGATGAGATTGTCCCCTTTGGTTGCGATCATTCAACCATGATGGCTGCCCGAGCCCGAAGCCCAAAAACCTTAAGCACAGTCTATAGGTCATATTTATGAAGGGATTTCATTGTAACTTGGTAGGTTGACTTCATATAATGTCTAGATGAGAATGTCCCCTTTTGGACATGATGACAACTTTGACGGCTAAAGGTGCCCGAAGCCCGAAAACCTTTAGCACTGTCTACAGGTCATATTTATGAAGGGATTTCATTGTAACTTGGTAGGTTGACTCCAAATAATGTCTAGATGAGAACGTCCCATTTTGGCCGTGATCATTCAGCCTTGATGGGTGCCCGAGCCCAAAAACCTTTAGCATAGGCAAAAGGTTATATTTATAGAAGGATTTCATTGTAACATTGTTAGGTAGACTCCATAATGCCTAGTTGATGATATCCCATTTTGGTCGTGATTGGTCAACTGTGATGGCTACAGGTGCCCAAGCCTGAAAACCCTGAGCACAGTATACAGGTCATATTTATGAAGGGATTTCATTGTAACTTTGCAGGATCACTCCAGATGATGCCCAGATGAGATTGTCCCCTTTGGTTACGATCATTCAACCATGATGGCTGCCCGAGCCCGAAGCTCGAAAACCTGCAGCACAGTCTACAGGTCATATTTATGAAGGGATTTTATTGTAACTTGGTAGGTTGACTTCCTGCCATCCGGCATTATCATCGTTCAGTAATCTTTTCCACAGAAGTCCCCTTTTGATCGCGATCATTCAGCCTTGATGTGTGCCCGAGCCCAAAAACCTTTAGCATAGGTAAAAGGTCATATTTATGGAAGGATTTCATTGTAACCTATTAGGTTGACTCCATATAATGCCTAGATGATGACATCCCTTTTTGGTCGTGATTGGTCAGCTGTGATGGCTACAAGTGCCCGAAGCCCAAAAACCTTGAGCACAGTCTACAGGTCATATTTATGAAGAGATTTCATTGTAACTTCATAGGATCACTCCAGATGATGCCCAGATGAGATTGTCCCCTTTGGTTGCGATCATTCAACCATGATGGCTGCCCGAGCCCGAAGTCCAAAAACCTTAAGCACAGTCTATAGGTCATATTTATGAAGGGATTTCATTGTAACTTGGTAGGTTGACTTCATATAATGTCCCCTTTTGGACATGATGACAACTTTGACGGCTAAAGGTGCCCGAAGCCCGAAAACCTTTAGCACTGTCTACAGGTCATATTTATGAAGGGATTTCATTGTAACTTGGTAGGTTGACTCCAAATAATGTCTAGATGAGAACGTCCCATTTTGGCCGTGATCATTCAGCCTTGATGGGTGCCCGAGCCCAAAAACCTTTAGCATAGGCAAAAGGTTATATTTATAGAAGGATTTCATTGTAACATTGTTAGGTAGACTCCATAATGCCTAGATGATGATATCCCATTTTGGTCGTGACTGGTCAACTGTGATGGCTACAGGTGCCCAAGCCCGAAAACCCTGAGCACAGTATACAGGTCATATTTATGAAGGGATTTCATTGTAACTTTGCAGGATCACTCCAGATGATGCCCAGATGAGATTGTCCCCTTTGGTTACGATCATTCAACCATGATGGCTGCCCGAGCCCAAAGCTCGAAAACCTGCAGCACAGTCTACAGGTCATATTTATGAAGGGATTTTATTGTAACTTGGTAGGTTGACTTCCTGCCGTCCGGCATTATCATCGTTCAGTAATCTTTTCCACAAAAGTCCACAGGCTTTTGCCCACAGAACTACATGCCCACAGAGTCCACAGAAATTGGTATCAAACGGATTTCTGTGGAAAATCAGTGGGCGCCCACAGTGGACATGTGGAAAAGTGACTGCCCACGGCGACTGTACTGTAGTGTACACAGAGTTGAATCATTAGAAATAAAATAAAAATACCATAAAAATTCCTAGTCATTTAACTGTTAGAGTTCTAAATTATTTTTGGTCATCCAAATTTGTCCTAGTGGCACTCTCCCATAAATTGTAACAAGGCAAATCCTTACGGACTAAATAATTTCAATTCAAAAATAATATGATGCACATCCATAGAATACAAAGCCATTAAGTTGCAGCACCTGCACTTCAGAATAAAGCCTAAATATGGGCTTCCAGCACTCTACCAGTTAATATTCTTTAATCAATAACTAACGTTGGCCAATCACATGTGTATTCTTGCAAATGTTTTTTAAAAAAAAGAAAAGAAAAAGGTCACTGAAGGTTTTGCAAAAATCTTCCACAGTAAAATTTTTGTCAGTGGTACTCAAATCGGTACAGAAAATAGGCTGACATGTCTGGAAAAAGTCAGGAAGTTCTTCACTGTCAAGTATAAGAACCCTGCCTTGTGTTTTTGGTACCTATGAAAAAAAACAGAATTTTTTAAAAACACCCCAAACTGTCTGGCAATGAAATAACATCATTCTTTCTCTCTTAGCTCCTCTGAAAGAAAAGGAAAGGCTTCTGAATATTTACAACTGTATAAGTGTGTTGAAAATCATACATAAACAATATGAGCCACAGTCTGACTTCCAAATAAAAGTGATTATTATTTTTTTCTCATAAATTTGTAGCTTCTATTATTATGCTATCTGCAAACTGAGAACTGTCTTGTTTTGTTCATGCAGTCTTGAAAACAGTATAAAATAAATTTAAAAAATGTTGATCCCAGAAGAAACTGTTGATTTAGGTTTTCAGTGGGAAGAGAAGAAGGTAAAGAAATACTTAGCATCACTGATGAGATTGCACAGTAGGCAAGTTTTTTGTTGTTTCTTTTTCACAGTCCTTCAAAAGTGTTTGGATTTTGTCAAAATTTGAAGAAGCTTACTTATAGACTGACCACAAGGAAGTCTATTCTTTTACTGGTTTAATACAGTGTTTCCACAAGGCCTTGGTTTCAAGGAATGGCCTTGAATAAGGGTCATTCAAGGTCTTGCAATTCTAGAAAATGTGTCAGGAGGCCTTTGACTTGAATATTCATGAAATAAAAATATTGATGAAGCACGTAATCATAACTATATAGTTTTATATGCCAGAGTTAATGAAGGCTAAGTCCTAACAACAAACCTCTTGTTATTACCCCCTCCTCTGTGGGTAATGACTGAAGGTCCTAGTTTATACTAGTCAAGGCAGGGCCTTGAATATCCTTGGAATTTGGCTACTCTAGGACCTTGAAAAATGCTGAAATATATCATGAAATGCATTGAAGAGCATTGAATTTTATCTGTCCTTGCTTGCAGGAACCCTTTAACAATGTACGAAACTTGATGAAATTCTTTCTAGATAGCTGACAAAATCAGGCTTGGCATTTGGAGGTGGGTGATTTCATTGCCCACACATGCAAATGTGATCTCAAGAGGTCAAAAAATGCTCGTGCAAATCATTCATTTCCAAAAATGAATGATCATCAAATGTGTTTTATCTCTGTGCCTAACATGTGTTAAATAAATCATAGTTAGAACAAAGGGTTTTGAGTGAAAGAAGCGCAATCATACTTGCACTTCTTAGATACTCTAAAAAGAGAAAGTGCAGTGTTGAGCACTAGTAATGTTAACTATACCATTCCTTGTCATATGTTTGGGAAAATCCCAAGCGTTCCTTATAGTTACCACTGTGCATGTGAGTTATCACCAGAGGGATAAAATCTATTGAATGAATTGATTGGGAATAACAGTCCAGCACATTGACATGAATGTAAGGTTGGCTGCGAGTATCTGTTTCACAATCACAACTGATGTGGTTTCGTTTTAGTTTAATACCAATATTTGAAAGAAATAAAGTTTCATTTTATTTCAGCTAAGGTGATGATCACATGATCAAAAATGGTTGTAAATTTTGTTTGTGTTAAAAAATATGTGGGCACTTTTCTAGGAGACTAAATAAGTTTTATTTTGAACTAATGAATCATGTGGCATCTGTAATTGTGATAGAATAATATTTTGTAAAAAATAATGACAAAAGAAAAATGAACACTCAACAGAAATTGTGCTTTTTATTTCCATCAAGCTATCTAAGCATAGGGTTAATAAATGTCTAAATGTTCCCAAAAAGTTTGGAAAAAGTCGCTCACAAAAACACACTACAGTAATGAAGTCACAAATACCTGAAAACATTCTTCAAATGGAATATTTGTTTTTGTTATATGCAAGCCTGTGAATTATTGCAAATTATCAAAAGATATTTCTCGATATCTATCAGCTCGATAGATAATGAGAAATATTCCTCAGTAGCTTCCTAAATGATGTCGGACTACGCCACATCACGTTGCCTTGAAGGAACGATCAGCTGATCTTTGTTA
Source organism: Pictodentalium vernedei (assembly GCA_031216915.1). Taxonomy (NCBI): domain Eukaryota; kingdom Metazoa; phylum Mollusca; class Scaphopoda; order Dentaliida; family Dentaliidae; genus Pictodentalium; species Pictodentalium vernedei. The sequence goes on along the minus strand of CM062292.1, from coordinate 146,438,847 downwards.
TTGTTTTGAAAGGTAAGCATTTGGGGTCAAATTGGGTTGAATATTGTGCAATAAAATGTCTCGTAGCATATAATAGAAAAGAAATCTATATTTTAGTCAGTATTTGGAATTATCTCTTGAGTGTGGAACTGAAAGTTTTATTTTTCACGAGTGCTTGCAGGTCCACACGAATTTTTTCAGTAGCTTCCTAAATGACGTCATGCTTCGGCTCATGACATTGCTTTGAAGGAACGATCTGGAGATCTTTGTTATTGTCTTGAAGCTGTTTGCAGTCGAATTGGGCTGAATATTATGCATTAAAATGTCAGGTAGCATATAATAAAAAGAAAACCCATGCTATTTTAGTGAATATCAGCAATTATCTCATGAGTGTGGACCTCAACATTTCATTTTTTACGAGTGCACTGCCTTGCACTCGTGAAAAATAAAACGTTCACGTTCAGATAATTCCCGATATTGACTAACATAGCGTAGATATCCTCTCTATGCATTTCAGAAGTACCAGTGTGAACTGTAATTACAGGCTGACTGATCAGAACATGTGACCTGGCTTAGAATGGTAAAACAGGCTGTCACATAAAGAACTCTTCTTAAATGGATGCCATGACACTCATCCACATGGTTAACAAAAATATCTCATTTTTTTAATTCCAGTTGAAGAATGTTTTCGTGTTTTTTGTGACTCCATTATTCTAGTGTATTTTGTTGTGCAACTTTTACTACTGACAAATGGCTTAAATAATAGGAAGTAGCTATTTGCTCCTGCCATCAAAAATGGCTGCCATAAGTACAGTGAGAATGGACAATATCTGAGAAGAATAATTTAACTCATCTAGGAATATTTTTCCTTAGTATTGCTATGAATGGATTAAATTGACACTAGTGGACTGTAATTTCCACCTCATATGTGGGACAATGATTTCTGAGAACTCACCCTCAGTTATACTCTTCTCTGGACAGAATTAGTCTTTTTGGGGTTTGTGTTAGACTTTCTCATCGAAAAACATTCCATGTTAGAATGATCAGTCAACTAGAAAATATACAGAGTAAAAAATGATAGGCTCAAAAGAAGACCTCTATTGATTATTGTATTAGAGATCTGAACTACTTGCTGTGGGTACACTAGAAAGGGACCACAACAGCATAACATCCTCTCTCATCTAGAAACATGTTTACTGATTATTTTTATCAATGGATTGAGGTTTGGAAGTCAGGCTTTCCAATCCAAACCCATTGCATGTGAAAATTGACAGACAACAAGCTTATACCCGGAGGACTATAGGCCCCCTATGATGCTTTTGGAAAACACAAAAAACAAGGACCTGATTTATCTGCTATTGGTGCTGAATACATTTATTGGAAAACTAAAATGATTGCAATGCGAACAGCAAGAAGACGCAAAGTCTGAGGACAACAGCATTCTGGGTCATTTTAAAAAAAAGTTTTCCGAGTCTTGTTTTCAATTGATTAAATTGCCATTACTCCTTTCAAGCCTGAATGGTTTTGTCTTATGCCCTATTGTCATCAGCTAATGGTAGAGTGGGTGTTGTAATTGTTGGTAAGTTTAGGAATATGTTTAATCCTTCAGCCCTATAGGATTAAATTATTACTGATCCTCCAAACCAGTTTGGTATGAATTCAGCCTGCAAAGGGTTACCTGGAATTTTTCAGACATTTGCTCATCTGCAGGGCCTAGTGGAGCTTGCGGGAATGTTGCAAAGAAGAGCCACAAGATGTCAGGTGAAAACTCCTGAGCTTGTTATTGTAATTTTGTACATAATGAATTCCATTTTATCAAAGTGTGCCAGCTGGATTCATCCAAACATTCTCTACCTAAAATTATTGAGGTCTATACACTATATAAAACAAAAGATCAAGACCTGCGTGGAAACGATCTATAACAAGAATGTGGTTTACCTTTAGCAATTTTTTTTTTCTTGCCAAACTGAAATGATTGCTGTGGGTATAGTGAGAACAGAGAACAATAGCAATATGCCTCATCAAGGAATATATCTACTGACCCTTGTTATAAGTATCATAGGATGCCATCAGACCACCGAATCAAAACTGGGACCTCCATGTACCTGGCTTTTGGGGTATTTCAGCATACCGAAAAGAATCCTCCATTGATGGACTTGGCTATAATTACCTGATGAAATGTTGGAACAGTGATTTTGAGAACTTTAATGCTCTCTCTGGATGGATTTTATTTCACAAACGGTGTGAAAGTTGGACCCTATCCACACACATCCAAATGTGAATATGGTAAGACAGCAAAAGAGTATACAAAGAAGATATGGTATGTGGAAAGTTTGAAATATGCATAAAAACCACATACATCAAGGGCCTGATTTATCACTCTCGCACCATTTGCTTCTATTGTTGAGTAAGGCTTCCACGTTTACACGTGTACACGTGAACGTTTCGTTTATGGGCATTAAACGTTTACAGTTCTGGTAAACGTGTACACGGAATGAAGTTTTAATAGAGTAATTTCAAAATTGCAGATTAATGCAGAAAGTCAAAGAAACATAAAAAAAATTTCCAACTTTGCAATGCAATATTTTGGTAATGCTTCAGAAAAACTGTGTACTGGTTCCGACTGGCGCCGCCGCCACAGTAACCGAATGAAATCATCTTCAAATCATGTGATATCAAATGTGACACAGTCACGTGAGCCGCATGGCACATGCTTATCTTTGGTGTTTCCCTCGAAACATGTGTGGGAAGTTTTTAGTTTATTCGGATTGACATGTATATTCCCAAAGTGATACACAATTGTTCTCTTAGGATCGATTTATGGAGTTTGACAGACAGACTGGCACTTGCGGTGTTTGAAAATTTGGATTCCCCTGCATGGTTTGTAGACTTTGTTTATTTTTGGGGCATTGCATTCCACTCTCAAGTCCGGTATTGTCACTATTGTGTGCCATGGCAACTCGCTCCAACCTCACTGTTTGAAAAAACACAAGGAATTTCACCCTGAACCCACCAGAATGAGCTCAGAGACCCCCATAAATTTCAAAATTTACCTGGGGAGAATCCCCCAGACCCCCCCCCCCCCCCCCTCCACAACCTAGACCGAGCGACTTTGCCTTCGGCATCTGCATGCTGTGACTGTTCGTCTATATTGTTTTTGGACGAACTGTAAATCGGCTGTCTCAATAACATAAATTGTATGCCCTGTATGCAAAGATATGATGAACTTACTGTGTATAATTACACACTTCTATCAAATATTGACTACTTGCATTGTTAGTACGTGTAAACGTTACCGTTTCGTTTACAGGCAGTCGTTTAAACGTTTACAATTTTGTCTAAACGTGGAAGCCTTATTGTTGAGCTGAAATGGTTGCACTGAGAATGGACTACTTCCGAGAAGAATAATACCCTTCCTCATCTAGGAATATATTTCCTAAGTATTGCCATGAATGGATTAAATTGCCACTGGTGGACTGTAATTTCTCTGCCTTATATGAATGGATCATGTTTTATTGAGGTTTGGAAGCCAGACGTTCTAATCCAAACCCATTACATGTGAAAATTGACAGCCAACAAGCTGATACACAGAAGATTATGGGCTTCCTATGATGTCATTGCAAAGCACAAAGAACAAGGACCTGATTTATCTGCTCTTGGCACTGGATGCATTTATTGGAAAACCGAAATGATTGCAATGTGAATAGGATGAAGAGGCCAAGTATGAGGACAACAGCATTCTGGGTCATTTAAAAAAATGTTTTCTGAGTCTTGTTTTTAGTGGATTAAAGTGCCATTACCCTTTTCAACCCTGCTGCCCTGAATGGATTTGTCTTATGCTCTATTGTCATCAGGTAATAGTAGAGTGGGTGTTGTATTTGTTGGTAAGTTCAGGAATATGTTTAATCCTTCAGCACCATAGAATTAAATTATTACTGATCCTTCATCAAAGTTTGGTATGTACTTTTTTCTCGGCTCATGGACTGCCAGCTTGGTTTTTTCATTTTTTAAAATATGTATACACAACAGTGCGAAAGGGTTAAGGTTCCATTGCCCACTGAGCTGAATGTGGACACATGTATGCATTGGGCTTACAAGGTGGAATTATTCTCTTGAAAGAAACCTCTTTTAAAAGTGGCTATAATGCATTTATAAATTTAGGATTTGAGTCAACATGAAGTTATGTTGATTTCCCAGTAATGAGGACACAAAAGAATTGGTGAAGATTGGATTTACTAGAATATGGCGAACAATATTTAATGTTGTCTCCAATTCAGCCTGCAAAGGATTACCTGGAATTTTGAGGACATATACCCGTCTGCAGAGCCTATTGGAGGTTGCAGGAATGTTGCATAGAAGAGCTACAAGATGTCAGGTGGAAAGGCCTGAGCTTCTTACTCTATTTTTGTACATAATGAATTCCATTTTATCAAAGTATGCCAGCTGGACTCATTCAAATATTCTCCACCTAAAATTATTGAGGTCTATACACTATATAAAACAGAAGATGAAAGGCTTACTGGAAATATCAAGACCTGCTTACCTTTAGCAATTGAAATGATTGCTGTGGGTATAGAAAGAAGAACAGAGAAAAATAGCAATATGCCTCATCAAGGAATATATCTACTGACCATTGTTATAAGTATCATAGAATGCCATCAGACCACCAAATCAAAACTTGGACCTCCATGTACCTGGCTTTTGGGGTAATTTCAGCATACCGAAAAGAATCCTTCATTGATGGAAATGGCTATAATTACCTGACGAAATGTTGAACAGGGATTTTGAGAACTTTAATGCTCTCCCTGGATGGATTTTATTCCACAAACAGTGTGAAAGTTTGACCCTATCCACACACATTCAAATGTGAATATGGTCAGGCAACAAAAGAGTATACAAAGAAGATATGGTATGTGGAAAGTTTGAAATATGCATGAAAACCACATCCATCGAGGGCCTGATTTATCACTTGCACCATTTGTTTCTTCTGTTGAGCTGAAATGGTTGCACTGCAAATGGACTACTTCCGAGAAGAATAATACCCTTTCTCATCTTGGAATATATTATTATTTGTTTGGAAGCCAGACTTTCTAATCCAAACCCATTGCATGTGAAAATTGACAGCCAACAAGCTGATGCACAGAAGACTATGGTCTCCCTATGATGTCTTTGGAAAGCACAAAGAACAAGTATCTGATTTATCTGCTCTTGGCACTGGATGCATTTATTGGAAAACTGAAATGATTGCAATGCGAATAGGATGAAGAGGCCAAGTATGAGGACAACAGGATTCAGGGTCATTTAAAAAAATGTTTTCTGAGTCTTCTTTTTAATGAATTAAATTGCCATTATCAGATTCAACCCTGATGCTCTGAATGGTTTTGTCTTATGCACTATTGTCATCCAGTAATGGTAGAGTGTGTGTTGAAATTGTTGGTAATTGTTGGTAGGTTCAGGAATATGTTTAATCCTTCAGCCCCATTGGATTAAATTATTACTGATCCTCCATCCCAGTTTGGTATGTACTTTTTTCTTGGACAATTGCATGCCAGACAGGTTTTTTCATTTTTTGAAATATGTGTACATAACAGTTTGAAAGGGTTAAGGCAATGTCCACCGAGGTGGATGTGGACACCTGTTTGCATTGGGCTTACAGGGTGGAATTATTCTCTCGAAAGAATCCTCTTTTAAAAATGGCTGTAATGCATTTATAAATGGATGATTTGAGTCAACATGAAGTTATGTTGAGTTGCCAGTAATGAGGACACAAAAGAATTGGTGAAGACTGGATTTACTAGAATATGGCAAACAATATATAATGTTGCCACAAATTGAGCCTGCAAAGGGTTACCTGGAATTTTGAGAACATTTACTCATCTACAGGGCCTATTGAAGGTTGCAGGAATGTTGCATAGAAGAGCCACAAGATGGCAGGTGGAAAGTCTTGAGTAAGTCTTGTTATTGTAATTTTGTACATAATGAATTCCATTTTATCAAAGTGTGCCAGCTGGACTCATCCAAACATTCTCCACCTCAAATTTTTGAGGTCTAGACAGTATATAAAACAAGATCAAAGGCTCACTGAAGTATCAAGACACCTGTGGAAACAATCTATAACAAGAATGTGGCTTACCTTTAGCAATTCTTTCTTCCCAAACTGAAATGGTTGCTGTGGGTATAACTAGAAGGACACTGAAAAGTAGCAATATGCCTCATCAAGTAATATATCTACTGACAATTGTTATAAGTAGTATAGGATGCCATCAGACCGCCAAATCAAAACTTGGACCTCCATTTACATGGCTGTCAGGGTAATTTCAGCATACCGAAAAGAATCCTTCATTGATGGACTGGCTATAATTACCTATTGAAATGTTGAACAGTGATTTTGAGAACTTGAATGCACTCTCTGGATGGATTTTATTTCACAGATGGTGTGAAAGTTGGATCCTATCCACACACTTTCAAATGTGAATATGGTCAGACAACAAAAGAGTATACAAAGAAGATATGGTATGTGGAAAGTTTGGAATATGCATGAAAACCACATACATCGAGGGCCTGATTTATCACTTGCACCATTTGCTTCTATTGTAGAGCCAAATTGGTTGCACCAAGAATGGACTACTTCGGCGAAGAATAATACCCTTCCTCATCTAGGAATATATTTCCTTAGTATTGCTATGAATGGATTAAATTGCCACTGGTGGACTGTAATTTCTCTTGGAGGTTGGGGGAATGTTGCAAAGAAGAGTCACACAAGATGGCAGGTGGAAAGTCCTGAGCTTGTTAATGTAATTTTGTACATAATGAATTCCATTTTATCAAAGTGTGCCAGCTGGATTCATCCGAACATTCTCCACCTAAAATTGTTGAGGTCTATACAGTATATAAAACAGAAGATGAAAGGCTCACTGGAAATATCAAGACACCTCTGGAAACCATCTATAACAAGAATGTGGTTTACCTTTAGCAATTTGTTTTTGCCAAACTGAAATGACTGCTGTGGGAAGAGTTAGGACACTGAAAAGTAGCAATATGCCTCATCAAGTAATATATCTACTGACAGTTGTTATAAGTAGTATAGGATGCCATCAGACCACCAAATCAAAACTTGTACCTCCATTTACCTGGCTGTCAGGGTAATTTCAGCATACCGAAAAGAATCCTTCATTGATGGACCTGGCTATAATTACCTGATGAAATGTTGAACAGCGATTTTGAGAACTTTACTGCTCTCTCTGGATGGATTTTTTTTCACAAACGATGTGAAAGGTGGACCCTATCCACACACATTCAAATGTGAATATAGTCAGGCAACAAAAGAGTATACAAAGAAGATATGCTATGTGGAAAGTTTGAAATATGCATGAAAACCACATACATCGAGGGGCCGATTATCACTTGCAGGATTTGCTTCTATTGTAGAGCCAAATTGGTTGCACTAAGAATGGACTACTTCTGAGAAGAATAATACCCTTCCTCATCGAGGAATATATTTCCTTAGTATTGCTATGAATGGATTTGCCACTGGTGGACTGTAATTTCTCTACCTTATATGAAAGGACCATGTTTTATTGAGGTTTGGAAGCCAGACATTCTAATCCAAACCCATTGCATGTGAAAATTGGGAGCCAGCAAGTTGATACACAGAAGATCATGGTCTCCCCATTATCTGGAAAGCACAAAGAACAAGGATTTGATTTATCTGCTCTTGGCACTGGATGCATTTATTGGAAAACTGAAATGACTGCAATGCGAATAGTGTGAAGAGGCCAATCATGAGGACAACAGCATTCTGGGTCATTTAAAAAATTGTTTTCTTCATCTTGTTTTCAATGGATTAAACTGCCATTACCCCTTTCGACCCCAATACTCTGAATGGTTTTGTCTTATGCTCTATTGTCATCAGGTAATGGTAGAGTAGATGTTTTATTTGCTGGTAAGTTCTGGAATATGCTTAATCCTTGAGTCATATAGAATTAAATTATTACTGATCCTCCATTCCAGTTTGGTATGTACTTTTTTCTCTGCTCATGACAGCCAGGGTTTTTCATTTTTTTTAAAGATATGTATACATAACAGTTTGAAAGGGTTAAGGTATCCATTGTCCACCAAGCTGAATGTGGACACCTGTATGCATTGGGCTTACAGAGAGGAATTATTCTCTTGAAAGAATCCTCTTTTAAAGTAGCTATAATGCATTTATAACTGGAGGATTTGAGTCAACATGAATTTATGTTGAGTTGCCAATAAAGAGGCCACAAAACCAACTGCATTTACTAGAAAATGGCTTGCAATATTTAATGTTGGCTACAATTCAACCAGCCTGCAAAGGGTTACCTGGAATTTTTAGGACATTTGCTCATCTGCAGGGTCTAGTGGAGGTTGGGGGAATGTTGCAAAGAAGAGCCAAAAGATGGCAGGTGAAAACTCCTGAGCTTGTTATTGTAATTTTGTACATAATGAATTCCATTTTATCAAAGTGTGCCAGCTGGACTCGTCCAAACATTCTCCACCAAAAATTGTTGAGGTCTATACAGTACATCAAACAGAAGATGAAAGGCTCACTGGAAATATCAAAACACCTCTGGAAACAATCTATCTATAACAAGAATGTGGTTTTCCTTTAGCAATTGTTTCTTGCCAAACTGAAATGGTTGCTGTGGGTATAGCAAGAAGGACAGAGAAAAATAACAATATGCCTCATCAAGGAATATATCTACTGACAATTGTTATAAGTAGCATAGGATGCCATCAGACCACCAAATCAAAACTTGGACCTCCATTTACCTGGCTGTCAGGGTAATTTCACCATACCAAAAAGAATCCTTCATTGATGGACCTGGCTATAATTACCTGATGAAATGTTGAACAGCAAGTTTGAGAACTTGAATGCTCTCTCTGGATGGATTTTATTTCACAGATGGTGTGAAAGTTGGACCCTATCCACACACATAAAACTGTGAATATGGTCAGACAACCAAAGAGTATACAAAGAAGATATGGTATGTGGAAAGTTTGAAATATGCATGAAAACCACATATATCGAGGGCCTGATTTATCACTTGCACCATTTGCTTCTATTATAGAGCCAAATTGGTTGCACCAAGAATGGACTACTTCGGAGAAGAATAATACCCTTCCTCATCTAGGAATATATTTCCTTAGTATTGCTATGAATGGATTAAATTGCCACTGGTGGGCTGTAATTTCTCTACCTTATATGAAAGTATCATGTTATATTGAGGTTTGGAAGCCAGACTTTCTAATCCAAACCCATTGCATGTGAAAATTGACAGCCAGCAAGCTTATACACAGAAGAATATGGGCTCCCTATGATGTCTTAGAAAAGCACATAAAAAAGATGGATCTGATTTATCTGCTCTTGGCACTGGATGCATTTATTGGAAAACTGAAATAATTGCAATGCAAATAGTGTGAAGAGGCCAAGTATGAGGACAACAGCATTCTGGGTTATTAAAAAATTATTTTCTTTATCTTGTTTTCAATGGATTAAACTGCTATTACCCCTTTCAACCCCAGTACTCTGAATGGTTTTGTCTTATGCTCTATTGTCATCAGGTAATGATAGATTAGGTGTTGTATTTCTTGGTAAGTTCAGGAATATGCTTAATCCTTCAGTCCTATAGGATTAAATTATTACTCATCCTCCATCGCAGTTTGGTATGTACTTTTTTGTCTGCTCGTGACAGCCAGGGTTTTTCATTTTTTTAAAATATGTATTTATAACAGTTTGAAAGGGTTAAGGTATCCATTGTCCACCGAGCTGAATGTGGACACCTGTATGCATTGAGCTTACAGGGTAGAATTATTCTCTTGAAAGAATCCTCTTTTATAAGTGGCTATAATGCATTTATAACTGGTGGATTTGAATCAACATGAATTTATGTTGAGTTGCTAATAAAGAGATCACAGAACCAACTGGATTGACTAGAATATGGCTAGCCATATTTAATGTTGGCTACAATTCAGCCAGCCTGCAAAGAGTTACCTGGAATTTTGAGGACATTTGCTCATCTGCAGGGTCTAGTGGAGGTTGGGGGGATGTTACAAAGAAGAGCCACAAGATGTCAGGTGGAAACTTCTAAGCTTGTTATTGTAATTTTGTACATAATGAATTCCATTTTATCAAAGTGTGCCAGCTGGACTCATCCAAACATTCTCCACCTAAAATTATAGAAGTCTATACAGTATATAAAACAGAAAATTGAAAGGCTTACTGGAAATATCAAGACACCTCTGGAAACCATCTATGACAGGAATGTGGTTTACCTTTAGCAATTTTTTCTTGCCAAACTGAAATGATTGCAGTGGGTATGGCTGAAGGACAGAGAAAAATAACAATATGCCTCATCAAGGAATATATCTACTGATTATTGTTATAAGTAGCATAGGATGCCATCAGACCACCAAATCAAAACTGAGACCTCCATTTACCTGGCTTTCAGGGTAATTTCAGCATACCGAAAAGAATCCTTCATTGATGGAAATGGCTATAATTACCTGATGAAATGTTGAACAGCGATTTTGAGAACTTGAATGCTCTCTCTGGATGGATTTTATTTCACAAACGTGAAAGTTGGACCCTATCCACACACATTGAAATGTGATTATGGTTAGACAACAAAAGGGTATACCAAGAAGATATGGTATGTGGAAAGTATGAAGTGTTCATGGAAACCACATACATCAAGGGTCTGATTTATCACTTGCACCATTTGCTTCTATTGTAGAGCTAAAATGGTAGCACTGAGAATGGACTACTTCCGAGAAGTATAATACCCTTCCTCATCTAGGAATATATTTCCTTAGTATTGCTATGAATGGATTAAATTGCCTCTGGGGGACTGTAATTTCTCTACCTCATATGAATGGATCATGTTTTATTGAGGTTTGGAAGCCAGACTTTCTTATCCAAACCCATTGCATGTGAAAATTGATAGCCAGCAAGCTGATACACAGAAGACTATGGTCTCCCTATGATGTCGCTGGAAAGCACAAAGAACAAGGATCTGATTTATCTGCTCTTGGCACTGGATGCATTTATTGGAAAACTGAAATGATTGCAATGCGAATAGTGTGAAGAGGCCAATCATGAGGGCAATAGCATTCTGAGTCATTTAAAAAGTTGTTTTCTTCATCTTGTTTTCATTGGATTAAACTGCCATTACCCCTTTCAACCCCAATACTCTGAATGGTTTTGTCTTATGCTCTATTGTCATCAGGTAATGGTAGAGAAGGTGTTGTATTTGTTGGTAAGTTCTGGAATATGCTCAATCCTTGAGTCCAAAAGAATTAAATTATTACTGATCCTCCATCCCAGTTTGCTATGTACTTTTGTGTCTGCTCGTGACAACCAGGGTTTTTCATTTTTTTTAAAGATATGTATACATAACGGTTTTAAAGGCTTAAGGTATCCATTGTCCACCAAGCTGAATGTGGACACCTGTATGCATTGGGTTTACAGAGAGGAATTATTCTCTTGAAAGAATCCTCTTTTAAGAGTAGCTATAATGCATGTATAACTGGAAAATTTGAGTCAACATGAATTTATGTTGAGTTGCCAATAAAGCGGTCACAAAACCAACTGAATTTACTAGAATATGGCAAGCAATATTTAATATTGGCTACAATTCGCCCAGCCTGCAAAGGGTTACCTGAAATTTTTAGGACATTTGCTCATCTGCAGGGCCTAGTGGAGGTTGGGGGAATGTTGCAAAGAAGAGCCACAAGATGGCAGGTGAAAAGTCCTGAGCTTGTTATTGTAATTTTGTACATAATGAATTCCATTTTATCAATGTGTGTCAGCTGGACTCATCCAAACATTCTCCACCTAAAATTGTTGAGGTCTATACAGTATATAAAACAGAAGATGAAAGGCTCACTGGAAATATCAAGGCACCTCTGGAATCAATTTATAACAAGAATGTGGTTTCCTTCAGCAATTTTTTCTTGCCAAACTGAAATGCTTGCTGTGGGTATAGCAAGAAGGACAGAGAAAAATAACAATATGCCTCATCAATTAATATATCTACTGACAATTGCTATAAGTAGTATAGGATGCCATCAAACCACCAAATCAAAACTTGGACCTCCATTTACCTGGCTGTCAGGGTAATTTCTGCATACCGAAAAGAATCCTTCATTGACGGACCTGGCTATAATTACCTGATGAAATGTTGAACTGCGATTTTGAGAACTTTAATGCTCTCTCTGGATGGATTTTATTTCACAGACGGTGTGAAAGTTACACCCTATCCACACACATTCAAATGTGAATATGGTTAGACAACAAAAGAGTATACAAAGAAAATATGGTGTGTGGAAAGTTTGAAATATGCATGAAAACCACATACACCGAGGGCCGATTTATCACATGCATCATTTGCTTCTTTGTAGAGCCAAATTGGTTGCACTGAGAATGGACTACTTCCGAGAAGAATAATACCCTTCTTCATCTAGGAATATATTTCCTTAGTATTGCTATGGATGGATTAAATTGCCACTGGTGGACTGTAATTTCTCTACCTTATATGAAAGGATCATGTTTTATTGAAGTTTAGAAGCCAGACTTTCTAATCCAAACCCATTGCACGTGAAAATTGACAGCCAGCAAGCTTATACACAGAAGAATATGGTCTCCCTATGATGACTTTGGAAAGCACAAAGAACAAGGATCTGATTTATCTACTCTTGGCACTGGTTGCATTTATTGGAAAACTGAAGTAATTGCAATGCAAATAGCGTAAAGAGGCCAAGTATGAGGACAGCAGCATTCTGGGTCATTTAAAAAATTGTGTTCTTTATCTTGTTTTCAATGGATGAAACTGCTATTACCCCTTTCATGCCCAATACTTTGAATTCGTTTGTCTTATGCTCTATTGTCATCATTTAATGATAGAGTAGATGTTGTATTTCTTGGTAAGTTCAGGAATATGCTTAATCCTTCAGCCCTATAGGATTAAATTATTACTGACACTCCCACCCTGTTTGGTATGTACTTTTTTCGTCTGCTCGTGACATCCAGGGGTTTTCATTTTTTTAAAAATATGTTTACCTAAGGGTTTGAAAGGATTAAGGTATCCTTTGTCCACTGAGCTGAATTTGGACACCTGTATGCATTGGGCTTACAGGGTGGAATTATTCTCTTGAAAGAATCCTCTTTTATAAGTGGCTATAATGCATTGATAACTGGCAGATTTTAGTCAACATGAATTTATGTTGAGTTGCAAATAAAGAGGTCACAAAACCAACTGGATTTAGTAGAATATGGCTAGCAATATTTAATGTTGGCTACAATTCAGCCAGGCTGCAAAGGGTTACCTGAAATTTTGAGGACATTTGCTCATCTGCAGTGCCTAGTGGAGGTTGGGTGAATGTTGGAAAGAAGAGCCACAAAATGGCAGGTGAAAACTCCTGAGCTTGTTATTGTAATTTTGTACATAATGAATTCCATTTTATCAAAGTGTGCCAGCGGGACTCATCCAAACATTCTGCACTTAAATTATAGAAGTCTAGACCGTGTATAAAAAAGACGATGAAAGGCTTTCTGGAAATATGAAGACACCTCTGGAAACCAACTATAACAAGAATGTGGTTTATCTTTAGCAATTTTTTCTTGCCAAACTGAAATGATTGCAGTGGGTATAGCTGAAGGATAGAGAAAAATAACAATATGCCTCATAGAGGAATATATCTACTGACCATAGTTATAGTAGCATAGGATGCCATCAGACCACCAAATCAAAACTGGGACCTCCATTTACCTGGCTTTCAGGGTAATTTCAGCATACTGAAAAGAATCCTCCATTGATGGATCTGGCTATAATTACCTGATGAAATGCTGAACAGCCATTTTAAGAATGTTAATGCTCTCTCTGGATGGATTTTATTTCACAAACGTGAAGGTTGGACCCTATCCAAACACATGCAATCGTGATTATGGTTACACAACAAAAAAGTATACAAAGAAGATATGGTTTGTGGAAAGTATGAAATATGCATGAAAACCACGTACATCAAGAGCCTGATTTATCACTTGCACCATTTGCTTCTATTGTAGAGCTAAAATGTTTGCACTGAGAATGGACTACTTCCGAGAAGAATAATACCCTTCCTCATCTGGGAATATATTTCCGTAGTATTGCTATGAAAGGATTAAATTGCCTCTGGGAGACTGTAATTTCTCTACCTCATATGAATGGATCATGTTTTATTGAGGTTTGGAAGCCAGACTTTCTAATCGAAGCCCATTGCATGTGAAAATTGATAGCCAACAAGCTGATACACAGAAGACTATGGTCTCCCTATGATGTTGCTGGAAAGCACAAAGAACAAGGATCTGATTTATCTGCTCTTGGCACTGGATGCATTTATTGGAAAACTGAAATGATTGCAATGCGAATAGTGTGAAGAGGCCAATCATGGGGACAACAGCATTCTGGGTCATTTAAAAAATTATTTTCTTTATCTTGATTTCATTGGATTAAACTGCCATTACCCCTTTCAACCCCAATACTCTGAATGGCTTTGTCTTATGCTCTATTGTCATCAGGTAATGGTAGAGAAGGTGTTGTATTTGTTGGTAAGTTCTGGAATATGCTTAATCCTTGAGTCCAAAAGAATTAAATTATTACTGATCCTCCATCCCAGTTTGGTATGTACTTTTTTGTCTGGGCATGACAACCAACGTTTTTCATTTTTTTAAAGATATGTACACATAACAGTTTGAAAGGCTTAAGGTATCCATTGTCCACCAAGCTGAATGTGGACACCTTGATGCATTGGGCTTACAGAGGGGAATTATTCTCTTGAATGAATCCTCTTTTAGAAGTAGCTATAATGCATTTATAACTGGAGAATTTGAGTCAACATGAATTTATGTTGAGTTGGCAATAAAGAGGTCACAAAACCAACTGGATTTACTAGAATATGGCAACCAATATTTAATGTTGGCTACAATTGAACCAGCCTGCAAAGGGTTACCTGGAATTTTGAGGACATTTGCTTATCTGCAGGGCCTAGTGGAGGTTGGGGGAATGTTGCAAAGAAGAGCCACAAGATGGCAGGTGAAAAGTCCTGTGATTGTTATTGTAATTTTGTACATAATGAATTCCATTTAATCAAAGTGTTCCAGTTGGACTCATCCAAACATTCTCCACCTAAAATTGTTGAGGACTATACAGTACATAAAAGAGAAGATGAAAGGCTCACTGGAAATATCAAGACACCTCTGGAAACAATGTATAACAAGAATGTGATTTACCTTTAGCAATTTTGTCTTGCAAAACTGAAATGATTGCTGTGGGTATAGCAAGAAGGACAGAGAAAAATAGAAATATGCCTCATCAATTAATATATCTACTGACAATTGCTATAGGTAGTATAAGATGCCGTCAGACCACCAAATCAAAACTTGGACCTCCATTTACCTGGCTGTCAGGATAATTTCACCATACCGAGAAGAATCCTTCATTGACGAACCTGGCTATAATTACCTGATGAAATGTTGAACAGCGATTTTGAGAACTTTAATGCTCTCTCTGGATGGATTTTATTTCACAGACGGTGTGAAAGTCGGACCCTATCCACACACATTCAAATGTGAATGTGGTTAGACAACAAAAGAGTATACAAAGAAAATATGGTGTGTGGAAAGTTTGAAATATGCATGAAAACTACATACATCGAGGGCCGATTTATCACGTGCACCATTTGCTTCTTTGTACAGCCAAATTAGTTGCACTGAGAATGGACTACTTCCGAGAAGAATAATACCCTTCCTCATCTAGGAATATATTTCCTTTGTATTGCCATGAATGGATTAAATTGCCACTGGTGGACTGTAATTTCTCTACCTCATATGAATGGATCATGTTTTATTGAGGTTTGGAAGCCAGACTTTCTAATCCAAACCCATTTCATGTGATAATTGATAGCCAACAAGCTGATACACAGAAGACTATGGTCTCCCTATGATGTCGCTGGAAAGCACAAAGAACAAGGATCTGATTTATCTGCTCTTGGCACTGGATGCATTTATTGGAAAACTGAAATGATTGCAATGTGAATTGTGTGAAGAGGCCAATCATGAGGACAACAGCATTATGGGTCATTTAAAAAGTTGTTTTCTTTATCTTGTTTTCAATGGATTAAACTGCCATTACCCCTTTCAACCCCAATAATCTGGATGGTTTTGTCTTTTGCTCTATTGTCATCAGGTAATGGTAGATTAGGTGTTATATTTGTTGGTAAGTTCTGGAATATGCTTAATCCTTGAGTCCAAAAGAATTAAATTATTACTGATCCTCCATCCCTGTTTGGTATGTACTTTTTTGTCTGCTTGTGACAACCAGGGTTTTTCATTTTTTTAAAGATATGCGTACATAACAGTTTGAAAGGGTTACGGTATCCATTGTCCAACAAGCTGAATGTGGACACCTGTATGCATTGGGCTTTCAGAGAGGAATTATTCTCTTGAAAGAATCCTCTTTTAAAAGTAGCTATAATGCATTTATAACTGGAGAATTTGAGTCAACATGAATTTATGTTGAGTTGCCAATAAAGCGGTCACAAACCAACTGGATTTACTAGAATATGGCAAGCAATATTTAATATTGGCTACAATTCGACCAGCCTGCAAAAGGTTACCTGAAATTTTGAGGACATGTGCTCATCTGCAGGGCCGAGTGGAGGTTGGGAGAATGTTGCAAAGAAGAGCCACAAGATGGCAGGTGAAAGGTCCTGAGCTTGTTGTTGAAATTTTGTACATAATGAATTCCATTTTATCAATGTGTGTCATCCAAACATTCTCCACCTAAAATTGTTGAGGTCTGTAGAGTATATCAAACAGAAGATGAAAGGCTCACTGGAAATATCAAGACACCTCTGGAAACAATCTATAACAAGAATGCAATTTACCTTTAGCAATTTTGTCTTGCCAAACTGAAATGATTGCTGTGGGTATAGCAAGAAGGACTGAGAAAAATAGAAATATGCCTCATCAATTAATATATCTACTGACAATTGCTATAAGTAGTATAGGATGCCATCATACCACCAAATCAAAACTTGGACCTGCATTTACCTGGCTGCCAGGGTAATTTCAGCATACCGAAAAGAATCCTTCATTGACGGACCTGGCTATAATTACCTGATGAAATGTTGAACAGCAATTTTGAGAACTTGAATGCTCTCTCTGGATGGATTTTATTTCACAAACGGTGTGAAAGTTAGATCCTAACCACAAACATTCAAATGTGAATATGGTCAGAGAACAAAAGAGTATACAAACAAGATGTGGTATGCGGAAAGTTTGAAATATGTATGAAAACCACATACATCGAGTGCCTGATTTATCATTTGCACCACTTGCTTCTATTGTAGAGATAAATTGGTTGCACTAAGAATGGACTACTTCCGAGAAGAATAATACTCTTCCTCATCGAGGAATATATTTCCTTAGTATTGCTATGAATGGATTAAATTGCCACTGGTGGACTGTAATTTCTCTACCTTATATGAAAGGATCATGTTTTATTGAGGTTTGGAAGCCAGACTTTCTAATCCAAACCCATTGCATGTGAAAATTGATAGCCAGCAAGCTTTTACGTAGAAGAATATGGGCTCCCTATGATGTCGTTGGAAAGCACAAAGAACAAGGACCTGATTTATCTGCTCTTGGCCCTGGATGCATTTATTGGAACAATGAAATAATTGCATTGCGAATGGCATGAAGAGGCCAAGTTTGATGACAACACCATTCTGGGTCATTTAAAAAATTGTTTTCTTTATCTTGTTTTCAATGGATTAAACTGCCATTACCCCTTTCAACCCCAATACTCTGAATGGTTTTCTCTTATGCTCTATTGTCATCAGGTAATGGTAGAGTAGGTGTTGTATTTGTTGGTAAGTTCAAGATCACAGAACCAACTGGATTGACTAGAATATGGCTAGCAATATTTAATGTTGGCTACAATGCAGCCAGCCTGCAAAGGGTTACCTGGAATTTTTAGGACATTTGCTCATCAGCAGGGCCTAGTGGAGGTTGGGGGAATGTTGCAAAGAAGAGCCACAAGATGGCAGGTGAAAAGTCCTGAGCTTGTTATTGTAATTTTGTACATAATGAATTCCATTGTATCAAAGTGTGCCAGCTGGACTCATCCAAACATTCTCCATCAAAAATTATAGAAGTCTATACAGTATATAAAACAGAAAATTGAAAGGCTTACTGGAAATATCAAGACACCTCTGGAAACCATCTATAACAAGAATGTGGTTTACCTTAAGCATTTTTCTTGCCAAACTGAAATGATTGCAGACGGCATAACTGAAGGACAGAGAAAAATAACAATATGCCTCACCAAGGAATATATCTACTGACCATTGTTATAAATAGCATAGGATGCCATCAGACCACCAAATCAAAACTGGGACCTCCGTTTACCTGGCTTTCAGGGAAATTTTAGCATACTGAAAAGAATCCTCCATTGATGGACCTGGCTATAATTACCTAATAAAATGATGAACAGCCATTTTAAGAACATAAATACTCTCTCTGGATAGATTTTATTTCACAAATGTGAAAGTTGGACCCTATCCACACACATTCAAATGTGATTATGGTTAGACAACAAAAGAATATACCAAGAAGATATGGTATGTGGAAAGTTTGAAATATGCATGAAAACCACATACATCAAGGGCCTGATTTATCACTTGCATCATTTGCTTCTATTGTAGAGCTGAAATGGTTGCACTGAGAATGGACTACTTCCGAGAAGAATAATACCCTTCCTCATCTAGGAATATATTTCCTTTGTATTGCCATGAATGGATTAAATTGCCACTGGTGGACTGTAATTTCTCTACCTCATATGAATGGATCATGTTTTATTGAGGTTGTGAAGCCAGACCTTCTAATCCAAACCCATTGCATGTGAAAATTGATAGCCAACAAGCGGATACACAGAAGACTATGGTCTCCCTATGATGTCGTTGGAAAGCACAAAGAACAAGGATCTGATTTATCTGCTCTTGGCACTGGATGCATTTATTGGAAAACAGAAATGATTGCAATGTCAATTGTGTGAAGAGGCCAATCATGAGGACAACAGCATTCTGGGTCATTTAAAAAGTTGTTTTCTTTATCTTGTTTTCAATGGATTAAACTGCCATTACCCCTTTCAACCCCAATAATCTGAATGGTTTTGTCTTTTGCTCTATTGTCATCAGGTAATGGTAGATTAGGTGTTGTATTTGTTGGTAAGTTCTGGAATATGCTTAATCCATGAGTCCTATAGAATTAAATTATAGCTGATCCTCCATCCCAGTTTGGTATGTACTTTTTTGTCTGCTCGTGACAGCCAGGGTTTTTCATTTTTTTAAAGATATGTATACATAACTGTTTGAAAGGGTTAAGGTATCCATTGTCCACCAAGCTGAATGTGGACACCTGTATGCATTGGGCTTACAGAGAGGAATTATTGTCTTGAAAGAATCCTCTTTTAAAAGTAGCTATAATGCATTTATAACTGGAGAATTTGAGTCAACATGAATTTATGTTGAGATGTCAATAAAGCGGTCACAAAACCAACTGGATTTACTAGAATATGGCAAGCAATATTTAATATTGGCTACAATTCGACCAGCCTGCAAAGGATTACCTGGAATTTTTAGGACATTTGCTCATCTGCAGGGCCTAGTGGAAGTTGGGGGAATGTTACAAAGAAGAACCGCAAGATAGCAGGTGGAAACTTCTAAGCTTGTTATTGTAATTTTGTACATAATGAATTCCATTTTATCAAAGTGTGCCAGCTGGACTCATCCAAACATTCTCCACCTAAATTATAGAAGTCTTTTCAGTATATAAAACAGAAAATTGAAAGGCTTACTGGAAATATCAAGACACCTCTGGAAACCATCAATAACAGGAATGTGGTTTACCTTTAGCAATTTCTTCTTGCCAAACTGAAATGATTGCAGTGGGTATAGCTGAAGGACAGAGAAAAATAACACTATGCCTCATCAAGGAATATATCTACTGATCATTGTTATAAGTAGCATAGGATGCCATCAGACCACCAAATCAAAACTTGGACCTCCATTTACCTGGCTTTCAGGGTAATTTCAGCATACCGACAAGAATCCTCCATTGATGGGCGTGGCTTATAATTACCTGATGATATGATGAACAGCCATTTTTAGAACGTTAATGCTCTCTCTGGATGGATTTTATTTCACAAACATGAAAGTTGGACCCTATCCACACACATTGAAATGTGATTATGGTTAGACAACAAAAGGGTATACAAAGAAGATATGGTATGTGGAAAGTGTCAAATATGCATGAAAACCACATACATCAAGGGCCTGATTTATCATTTGCACCATTTGCTCCTATTGTAGAGCTAAATTGGTTGCACTAAGAATAGACTACTTCCGAGAAGAATAATACCCTTCCTCATCGAGGAATATATTTCCTTAGTATTGCTATGAATGGATTAAATTGCCACTGGTGGACTGTAATTTCTCCACCTTATATGAAAGGATCATGTTTTATTGAGGTTTGGAAGCCAGACTTTCTAATCCAAACCCATTGCATGTGAAAATTGACAGCCAGCAAGCTTTTACGCAGAAGAATATGGGCTCCCTAGGATGTCGTTGGAAAGCACCAAGAACAAGGACCTGATTTATCTGCTCTTGGCCCTGGATGCATTTATTGGAACACTGAAATAATTGCAATGCGAATAGCGTGAAGAGGCCAAGTTTGAGGACAACAGCATTCTGGGTCATTTAAAAAATTGTTTTCTTTATCTTGTTTTCAATGGATTAAACTGCCATTACCCCTTTCAACCCCAATACTCCGAATGGTTTTCTCTTATGCTCTATTGTCATCAGGTAATGGTAGAGTAGGTGTTGTATTTGTTGGTACGTTCAGAAGTATGCTTAATCCTTCAGTCCTATAGGATTAAATTATTACTGATCCTCCATCCCAGTTTGGTATGTACTTTTTTGTCTGTTCGTGACAGCCAGGGTTTTTCATTTTTTTAAAAATATATATACATAACAGTTTCAAAGGGTTAAGGTATCCATTGTCCACCGAGCTGAATGTGGGCACCTGTATGCATTGAGCTTACAGGGTAGAATTATTCTCTTGAAAGAATCCTCTTTTATAAGTGGCTATAATGCATTTATAACTTGCGGATCTGAGTCAACATGAATTTATGTTGAGTTGCCAATAAAGAGGTCACAAAAGCAACTGGATTTACTAGAATATGGCTAGCAATATTTAATGTTGGATACAATTCAGCGAGCCTGCAAAGGGTTACCTGGAATTTTGAGGACATTTGCCCATCAGCAGGGCCTAGTGGAGGTTGGGGGTATGTTGCAAAGACGAGCCACAAGATGTCAGGTGGAAACTTCTAAGCTTGTTATTGTTATTTTGTATGTAATGAATTCCATTGTATCAAAGTGTGCCAGCTGGACTTAGCCAAACATTCTCCACCGAAAATTATAGAAGTCTATACAGCATATAAAACAGAAAATTGAAAGGCTTACTGGAAATATCTAGACACCTCTGGAAACCATCTATAACAAGAATGTGGTTTCCCTTTAGCAATTTTTCTTGCCAAACTGAAATGATTGCAGTGGGCATCGCTGAAGGATGGAGAAAAATAACAATATGCCTCATCAAGGAATATATCTACTGACCATTGTTATAAATAGCATAGGATGCCATCAGACCACCAAATCAAAACTGGGACCTCCATTTACCTGGCTTACAGGGAAATTTTAGCATACCAAAAAGAATCCTCCATTGATGGACCCGGCTATAATTACCAGATGAAATGATGAACAGCCATTTTATGAACATAAGTGCTCTCTCTAATGTGATTATGGTTAGACAACAAAAGAATATACCAAGAAGTTATGGTATGTGGAAAGTTTGAAATGTGCATGAAAACCACATACATCAAGGGCCTGATTTATCACTCGCATCATTTGCTTCTATTGCAGAGCTGAAATGGTTGCACTGTGAATGGACTACTTCCGAGAAGAATAATACCCTTCCTCATCTAGGAATATATTTCCTTTGTATTGCCATGAATGGATTAAATTGCCACTGGTGGACTGTAATTTCTCTACCTCATATGAATGGATCATGTTTTATTGAGGTTGTGAAGCCAGACTTTCTAATCCAAAGCCATTGCATGTGAAAATTGATAGCCAACAAGCTGATACACAGAAGAGTATGGTCTCCCTCTGATGTCTCTGGAAAGCACAAAGAACAAGGATCTGATTTATCTGCTCTTGGCACTGGATGCATTTATTGGAAAACGGAAATGATTGCAATGCGAATAGCGTGAAGAGGCCAATCATGAGGACAACAGCATTCTGGGTCATTTAAAAAGTTGTTTTCTTTTTCTTGTTTTCAATGGATTAAAGTACTATTACCCCTTTCAACCCCAATACTCTGAATGGTGTTGTCTTATGCTGTATTGTCATCAGGTAATGGTAGAGTAGGTGTTGTATTTGTTGGTAAGTTCTGGAATATGCTTAATCCTTGAGTCCTATAGAATTAAATTATTACTGATCCTCCATCCCTGTTTGGTATGTACTTTTTTGTCTGGTCATGACAACCAGGGTTTTTCAATTTTTTAAAGATATGTATACTTAACAGTTTGAAAGGCTTAAGGTATCCATTGTCCACCAAGCTGAATGTGGACACCTTGATGCATTGGGCTTACAGAGAGGAATTATTCTCTTGAATGAATCCTCTTTTAAAAGTAGCTATAATGCATTTATAACTGGAGAATTTGCATCAACATGAATTTATGTTGAGTTGCCAATAAAGAGGTCACAAAACCAACTGGATTTACTAGAATATGGCAAGCAATATTTAATATTGGCTACAATTCAACCAGTCTGCAAAGGGTTACCTGGAATTTTGAGGACATTTGCTCATCTGCAGGGCCTAGTGGAGGTTGGGGGAATGTTGCAAAGAAGAGCCACAAGATGGCAGGTGAAAAGTCCTGAGCGCTTGTTATTGTAATTTTGTACATAATGAATTCCATTTAATCAAAGTGTGCCAGCTGGACTCATCCAAATATTCTCCACCTAAAATTGTTGAGGACTATACAGTATATAAAACAGAAGATGAAAGGCTCCCTGTTTGGTATGTACTTTTTTGTCTGCTAGTGACATCCAGGGGTTTTCATTTTTTTAAAAATATGTTTACCTAAGAGTTTGAAAGGATTAAGGTATCCTTTGTCCACTGAGCTGAATTTGTTCACCTGTATGCATTGGGCTTACAGGGTGCAATTATTCTCTTGAAAGAATCCTCCTTTTATAAGTGGCTATAATGCATTGATAACTGGCAGATTTAGTCAACACAAATTTATGTTGAGTTGCAAATAAATAAATAAATAAACTGGATTGATTAGAATATGGCTAGCAATATTTAATGTTTGCTACAATTCAGCCAGCTTGCAAAGGGTTACCTGGAATTTTTAGGACATTTGCTCATCAGCAGGGCCTAGTGGAGGTTGGCGGAATGTTGCAAAGAAGAGCCACAAGATGGCAGGTGAAAAGTCCTGAGCTTGTTATTGTAATTTTGTACATAATGAATTCCATTGTATCAAAGTGTGCCAACTGGTCTCATCCAAACATTCTCCATCTAAAATTATAGAAGTCTATACAGTATATAAAACAGAAAATTGAAAGGCTTACTGGAAATATCAAGACACCTCTGGAAACCATCTATAACAAGAATGTGGTTTACCTTAAGCAATTTTTCTTGCCAAACTGAAATGATTGCAGACGGCATAACTGAAGGACAGAGAAAAATAACAATATGCCTTATCAAGGAATATGTCTACTGACCATTGTTATGAATAGCATAGGATGCCATCAGACCACCAAATCAAAACTGGGATCTCCATTTACCTGGCTTTCAGGGAAATTTTAGAATACTGAAAAGAATCCTCCATTGATGGACCTGGCTATAATTACCTGATGAAATGAAGAACAGCCATTTTAAGAACGTTAATGCTCTCTCTGGATGAATTTTATTTCACAAACGTGAAAGTTGGACCCTATCCAAAACATTGAAATGTGATTATGGTTAGACAACAAAAGAGTATACAAAGAAGATATGGTATGTGGAAAGTATGAAATATGCATGAAAACCACATACATCAAGGGCCTGATTTATCACTTGCACCATTTGCTTCTATTGTAGAGCTAAAATGGTTACACTGAGAATGGACTACTTCCGAGAAGTATAATACCCTTCCTCATCTAGGAATATATTTCCTTAGTATTGCTATGAATGGATTAAATTTCCTCTGGGGGACTGTAATTTCTCTACCTCATATGAATGGATCAGGTTTTATTGAAGTTTGGAAGGCAGACTTTCTAATCCAAACCCATTGCATGTGAAAATTGATAGCCAACAAGCTGATACACAGAAGACTATGGTCTCCCTATGATGTCGCTGGAAAGCACAAAGAACAAGGATCTGATTTATCTGCTCTTGGCACTGGATGCATTTATTGGAAAACTGAAATGATTGCAATGTGAATTGTGTGAAGAGGCCAATCACGAGGACAACAGCATTCTGGGTCATTTAAAAAGTTGTTTTCTTTATCTTGTTTTCAATGGATTAAACTGCCATTACCCCTTTCAACCCCAATAATCTGAATGGTTTTGTCTTATGCTCTATTGTCATCAGGTAATGGTAGATTAGGTGTTGTATTTGTTGGTAAGTTCTGGAATATGCTTAATCCTTGAGTCCTATAGAATTAAATTATTACTGATCCTCCATCCCAGTTTGGTATGTACTTTTTTGTCTGCTCGTGACAACCAGGGTTTTTCATTTTTTTAAAGATATGTCTACATAACTGTTTGAAAGGGTTAAGGTATCCATTGTCCACCAAGCTGAATGTGGACACCTGTATGCATTGGGTTTACAGAGAGGAATTATTCACTTGAACGAATCCTCTTTTAAAAGTAGCTATAATGCATTTATAACTGGAGAATTTGAGTCAACATGAATTTATGTTGAGTTGCCAATAAAGAGGTCACAAAACCAACTGGATTGACTAGAATATGGCTAGCAATATTTAATGTTCGCTACAATTCAGCCAGCTTGCAAAGGGTTACCTGGAATTTTTAGACATTTGCTCATCACCAGGGCCTAGTGGAGGTTGGCGGAATGTTGCAAAGAAGAGCCACAAGATGGCAGGTGAAAAGTCCTGAGCTTGTTATTGTAATTTTGTATTTAATGAATTCCATTGTATCAAAGTGTGTCAGCTGGACTCATCCAAACATTCTCCATCTAAAATTATAGAAGTCTATACAGTATATAAAACAGAAAATTGAAAGGCTTACTGAAAATATCAAGACACCTCTGGAAACCATCTATAATAAGAATGTGGTTTACCTTAAGCAATTTATCTTGCCAAACTGAAATGATTGCAGACGGCATAACTGAAGGACAGAGAAAAATAACAATATACCTCATCAAGGAGTATATCTACTGACCATTGTTATAAATAGCATAGGATGCCATCAGACCACCGAATCAAAACTGGGACCTCCATTTACCTGGCTTTCAGGGAAATTTTAGCATACTGAAAAGAATCCTCCCTTGATGGACCTGGCTATAATTACCTGATGAAATGAAGAACAGCCATTTTAAGAACGTTAATGCTCTCTCTGGATGAATGTTATTTCCGAAATGTGAAAGTTGGACCCTATCCAAAACATTGAAATGTGATTATGGTTAGACAACAAAAGAGTACACAAAGAAGATATGGTATGTGAAAAGTATGAAATATGCATGAACACCACATACATCAAGGACCTGATTTATCACTGGCACCATTTGCTTCTTTTGTAGAGCCAAAATGCTCGCACTGAGAATGGACTACTTCCCAGAAGAATATTACCCTTCCTCATCTGTGAATATATTTCCTTAGTATTGCTATGAATGGATTAAATTGCCACTGGTGGACTGTAATTTCTCTACCTCACATGAATGGATCATGTTTTATTGAGGTTTGGGAGTCAGACTTTTTAATCCAAATCCATTACATGTGAAAATTGAGAGCCAACAAGCTGATACAAAGAAGACTATGGTCTCCCTCTGATGTCTTCTGGAAAGCACAAAGAACAAGGATCTGATTTATCTGCTCTTGACACTGGGTGCATTTATTGGAAAACTGAAATGATTGCAATGCAAATAGCATGAAGAGGCCAAGTATGTGGACAACAGCATTCTGGGTCATTTAAAAAAAATGTTTTCTGAGTCTTCTTTTTAATGAATTAAACTACCATTACCACATTCAATCCTGATGCCCTGAATGGTTTTGTCTTATGCACTATTGTCATGAGGTAATGGTAGAATGGGTGTTGTAACTCTTGGTAGGTTCATTTATTGGAAAACTGAAATGATTGCAAATCAAATAGTATGAAGAGGCGAAGTATGTGGACAACGGCATTCTGGGTCATTTAAAAAAAATGTTTTCTGAGTCTTCTTTTTAATGAATTAAACTACCATTACCACATTCAATCCTGATCCCCTGAATGGTTTTGTCTTATGCACTGTTGTCATGAGGTAATGGTAGAATGGGTGTGGTATCTCTTGGTAGGTTCAGGAATATGTTTAATCCTTGAGCCCCATAGGATTAAATTATTACTGATCCTCCAAATCAGTTCGGTATGTACTTTTTTCTCAGCTCATGGACTGCCAGCCAGAGTTCTCCATTTTTTAAAATATGTATGCATAACAGATTGAAAGTGTTAAGGTATCCATTGTCCACCAAGCTGAATGTGGAAACCTGTTTGCATTGGGCTTACAGGGTGGAATTATTTCTTGAAAGAGTCCTCTTTTAAAAGTGGCTATAATGCATTTACAACTGAAGGATTTGAGTCCACACAAATTTATATTGAGTTGCCTATAAAGAGGTCACAAAACTAACTGGATTTACCAGAATATGGCTATCAATATTTAATGTTGACTACAATACAGCCAGCCTGCAAAGGGTTTCCTGGAATTTTGAGGACATTTGCTCAACTGCAGGGCCTAGTGGATGTTGGGGGAATGTTGCAAAGAAGATCCACAAGATGTCAGGTGGAAAGTTCTGAGCTTGTTATCGTAATTTTGTACATAATGAATTCCATTTTATCAAAGTGTACCAGCTGGACTCATCCAAACATTCTCCACCTAAAATTATTGAAGTCTATACAGAATATTAAACAGAAAATTGAAAGGCTAACTGGAAATATCAAGACACCCCTGGAAACCATCTATAACAAGAATGTGGTTTACCTTTAGCAATTTTTGCTTTGCAAACTGAAATGATTGCAGTGGGTATAGCTGAAGGACAGAGAAAAATAACAATATGCCTCATCAAGGAATATATCTACTGACCATTGTTATAAGTAGCATAGGATGCTATCAGATCACCAAATCAAAACTGGAACCTCCATTTACCAGGCTTTCAGGGTAATTTCAGCATACCGAAAAGAATCCTCCATTGATGGACCTGGCTATATTTACCTGGTGAAATGCTGAACAGCCATTTTAAGAACGTTAATGTTCTCTCTGGATGGATTTTATTTCAGAAACGTGAAAGTTGGACCCTATCCACACACATTCAAATGTGATTATGGTTAGACAACAAAAGAGAAAACAAAGAAGATATGGTATGTGGAAAGAATGAAATATGCATGAAAACCACATACATCAAGGGCCTGATTTATGACTGGCACCATTTGCTTCTATTGTAGAGCTAAAATGGTTGCACTGAGAATGGACTACTTCCGAGAAGAATAATACCCTTCCTCATCTAGGAATATATTTCCTTAGTATTGCTATGAATGGATTAAATTGCCACTGGTGGACTGTAATTTCTCTACCTCATATGAATGGATCCTGTTTTATTGGGGTTTGGAAGCCAGTCTTTCTAATTCAAGCCCATTGCATGTGAATATTGTCAGTCTACAAGCTAATACACACACGACTGTGGTCTCCCTGTGATGTCTCTGGGAAGGACAAAGAAAAAGGATCTGATTTATCTGCTCTTGACACTGGATGCATTTATTGGAAAACTGCAATGATTGCATTGCGAATAGCGTGAATAGGCCAAGTATGAGGACAACAGGATTCAGGGTCATTTAAAAAAATATTTTCTGAGTCTTCTTTTTTATGAATTAAATTGCCATTACCAGATTCAACCCTGATGCCCTGAATGCTTTTGTTTCATGCAGTATTGTCATCCAGTAATGATAGAGTGGCTGTTGCAATTGTTGGTAGTTTCAGGAATATGTTCAATCCTTCAGCCCCATACGATAAAATTATTACTGATCCTCCATCCCAGTTTGGTATGTACGTTTTCCTGGCCAATGGCAAGCCAGACAGGGTTTTTCATTTTTTGAAATATGTGTACATAACAGTTTGAAAGGGTTAAGGTATCCAATGTCCAACGATCTGGATGTGGACACCTGTATGCATTGGGCTTACAGGGTGGAATTATTCTCTTGAAAGTATAAAAGAGAGAAATAGCAACATGCCTCATCAAAGAATATATCTACTGACGATTGTTATAAGGAGTATAGGATGCCATCAGACCACCAAATCAAAACTTGGACCTCCATTTACCTGGCTGTCAGGGTAATTTCAGCATACCGAAAGGAATCCTTCATTGACAGACCTGCCTATAATGACCGGATGAAATGTAGAACAGCAATTTTGAGAACTTTAATGCCCTCTCTGGATGGATTTTATTTCACAAATGGTGTGAAAGTTGGGCCCTATCCACTCACTTTCAAAGTTTCAAATGTGAATATGGTCAGACAACAAAAGAGTATACAACAAAGATATGGTATGTGGAAAGTTTGAAATATGCATGAAAACTGCATACATCAAAGGCCTTATTTATCAGTTGAACCATTTGCTTCTATTGTAGAGCCGAATTGGTTGCACTGAGAATGGACTACATCTGAGAAGAATAATACCCTTCCTCATCTAGGAATATGTTTCCTTAGTATTGCTATGAATGGATTAAATTGCCACTGGTGGTTTGTAATTTCACTACCTTATATGAAAGGTTCATGTTTTATTGAGGTTTGGAAGGCAGACTTTCTGATCCAAACCCATTGCATGTGAAAAGTGACAGCCAGCAAGCTTTTACACAGATGAATATGGGCTCCCTATGATGTCTTTGGAAAGGACAAAGAACAAGGATCTGATTTATCTGCTCTTGGCACTGGATGCATTTTTTGGAAAACTGAAATAATTGCAACATGAATAGCGTGAAGAGGCCAAGTATGAGGACAACAACATTCTGGGTCATTTAAAAAATTGTTTTCTTTATCTTGTTTTCAATGGATTAAACTGCAAGTATTCCTTTCCACCCCAATTCTCTGTCTTTTTCTTATGCTCTATTGTCATCAGGTAATGGTAGAGTAGGTGTTGTATTTGTTGGTAAGTTCAAGAATATGCTTAATCCTTCAGTCCTATAGGATTAAATAATTATTGATCATCCATCCCAGTTTGGTATGTACTTCAGGGTTTTTTGATTTTTTTAAAAATATATATACATAACAGTTTGAAAGGTTTAAGGTATCCCTTGTCCATCGAGCTGAATGTGGACAGAGAAAAATAGCAATATGCCTCATCAAGGAATATATCTACTGACGATTGTTATAAGTATAGGATGCCATCAGACCACCAAATCAAAACTGGGACCTCCATTTACCTGGCTTTCAGGGTAATTTCAGCATACCGAAAAGAATCCTCCTTTGATGGGCCTGGCTCATAATTACCTGATGATATGATGAACAGCCATTTTAAGAACGTTATTGCTCTCTCTGGATGGATTTTATTTCACAAACATGAAAGTTGAACCCTATCCACACACATTGAAATGTGATTATGGTTAGACAACAAAAGGGTATACAAAGAAGATATGGTATGTGGAAAGTGTGAAATATGCATGAAAACCACATACATCAAGGGCCTGATTTATCACTTGCACCATTTGCTTCTATTGTAGAGCTAAAATGGTTGCACCGAGAATGGACTACTGCCGAGAAGTATAATACCCTTCCTCATCTAGGATTATATTTCCTTAGTATTGCTATGAATGGATTAAATTGCCTTTGGAGGACTGTAATTTCTCTACCTCATATGAATGGATCATGTTTTATTGAGGTTGGGAAGTCAGACTTTCTAATCCAAACCTATTTCATGTTAAAATTGATAGCCAACAAGCTGATGCACAGAAGACTATGGTCTCCCTATGATGTCGCTGGAAAGCACGAAGAACAAGGATCTGATTTATCTGCTCTTGGCACTGGATGCATTTATTGGAAAACTGAAATGATTGCAATGCGAACAGTGTGAAGAGGCCAATCATGAGGACAACAGCATTCTGGGTCATTTAAAAAGTTGTTTTCTTTATCTTGTTTTCAATGGATTAAACTGCCATTACCCCTTTCAACCCCAATACTCTGAATAGTTTTGGCTTATGCTCTATTGTCATCAGGTAATGGTAGAGTAGGTGTTGTATTTGTTGGTAAGTTCTGGAATATGCTTAATCCTTGAGTCCTATAGAATTAAATTATTACTGATCCTCCATCCCAGTTTGGTATGTACTTTTTTGTCTGCACGTGACACCCAGGGTTTTTCATTTTCTAAAGATATGTATACATAACAGTTTGAAAGGGTTAAGGTATTCATTGTCCACCGAGTTGAATGTGGACACCTGTATGCATTGGGCTTACAGAGAGGAATTATTCTCTTGAAAGAATCCTCTTTTAAAAGTAGCTTTAATCCATTTATAACTGGAGAATTTGAGTCAACATGAATTTATGTTGAGTTGCCAATAAAGCGGTCACAAAACCAACTGGATTTACTAGAATATGGCAAGCAATATTTAATATTGGCTACAATTCGACCAGCCTGCAAAGGGTTACCTGGAATTGTGAGGACATTTGCTCATCTGCACGGCCTAGTGGAGGTTGGGGGAATGTTGCAAAGAAGAGCCACAAGATGGCTGGTGAAAAGTCCTGAGCTTGTTATTGTAATTTTGTACATAATAAATTCCATTTTATCAATGTGTGTCAGCTGGACTCATCCAAACGTTCTCCACCTAAAATTGTTGAGGTCTATACAGTATATCAAACAGAAGATGAAGGGCTCACTGTAAATATCAAGACACTTCTGGAATCTATCTATAACAAGAATGTGGTTTTCCTTCAGCAATTTTGTCTTTCGAAACTGAAATGGTTGCTGTGGGTATAGCAAGAAGGACAGAGAAAAATAACAATATGCCTCATCAAGGAATATATCTACTGATGATTGTTATAAGTAGTATAGGATGCCATCAGACCACCAAATCAAAACTGGGATCTCCATTTACCTGTCTGTCAGGGTAATTTCAGCATACCGAAAAGAAGCCTTCATTGATGAAAATGGCTATAATTACCTGATGAAATGTTGAACAGCAATTTTGAGAACTTGAATGCTCTCTCTGGATGGATTTTATTTCACAAACGGTGTGAAAGTTAGACCCTAACCACACACATTCAAATGTGAATATGGTCAGACAACAAAAGAGTATACAAAGAAGATATGGTATGTGGAATGTTTGAAATATGTATGAAAACCACATACATCGAGTGCCTGATTTATCACTTGCACCATTTGCTTCTATTGTAGAGCTAAATTGGTTGCACTAAGAATAGACTACTTCCGAGAAGAATAATACCCTACCTCATCGAGGAATATATTTCCTTAGTATTGCTATGAATGGATTAAATTGCCACTGGTGGACTGTAATTTCTCCACCTTAGATGAAAGGATCATGTTTTATTGAGGTTTGGAAGCCAGACTTTCTAATCCAAACCCATTGCATGTGAAAATTGACAGCCAGCAAGCTTTTACACAGAAGAATATGGGCTCCCTAGGATGTCATTGGAAAGCACAAAGAACAAGGACCTGATTTATCTGCTCTTGGCCCTGGATGCATTTATTGGAACAATGAAATAATTGCATTGCGAATGGCATGAAGAGGCCAAGTTTGAGGACAACAGTATTCTGGGTCATTTAAAAAATTGTTTTCTTTATCTTGTTTTCAATGGATTAAACTACTATCACCTCTTTCAACCCCAATACTCTGAATGGTTTTCTCTTCTGCTGTATTGTCATCAGGTAATGGTAGAGTAGGTGTTGTATTTGTTGGTAAGTTCAAGATCACAGAACCAACTGCATTGACTAGAATATGGCTAGCAATATTTAATGTTGGCTACAATTCAGCCAGCCTGCAAAGAGTTACCTGGAATTTTGAGGGCATTTGCTCATCTGTAGGGCCTAGTGGATGTTGGGGGAATGTTGCAAAGAAGAGCCACAATATGTCAGGTGGAAACTTCTAAACTTGTTATTGTAATTTTGTACATAATGAATTCCATTTTATCAAAGTGTACCAGCTGGACTCATCCAAACATTCTCCACCTAAAATTATTGAAGTCTATACAGAATATTAAACAGAAAATTGAAAGGCTAACTGGAAATATCAAGACACCCCTGGAAACCATCTATAACAAGAATGTGGTTTACCTTTAGCAATTTTTGCTTTGCAAACTGAAATGATTGCAGTGGGTATAGCTGAAGGACAGAGAAAAATAACAATATGCCTCATCAAGGAATATATCTACTGACCATTGTTATAAGTAGCATAGGATGCTATCAGATCACCAAATCAAAACTGGAACCTCCATTTACCAGGCTTTTAGGGTAATTTCAGCATACCGAAAAGAATCCTCGATTGATGGACCTGGGTATATTTACCTGGTGAAATGCTGAACAGCCATTTTAAGAACGTTAATGCTCTCTCAGGATGGATTTTATTTCAGAAACGTGAAAGTTGGACCCTATCAACACACATTCAAATGTGATTATGGTTAGACAACAAAGGAGAATACAAAGAAGATATGGTATGTGGAAAGAATGAAATATGCATGAAAACCACATACATCAAGGGCCTGATTTATCAGTGGCACCATTTGCTTCTATTGTAGAGCTAAAATGGTTGCACTGAGAATGGACTACTTCCGAGAAGAATAATACCCTTCCTCATCTAGGAATATATTTCCTTAGTATTGCTATGAATGGATTAAATTGCCACTGGTGGACTGTAATATCTCTACCTCATATGAATGGATCCTGTTTTATTGGGGTTTGGAAGCCAGACTTTCTAATTCAAGCCCATTGCATGTGAAAATTGACAGCCTACAAGCTAATACACAGACGACTGTGGTCTCCCTGTGATGTCTCTGGGAAGGACAAAGAAAAAGGATCTGATTTATCTGCTATTGACACTGGATGCATTTATTGGAAAACTGAAATGATTGCATTGCGAATAGCATGAATAGGCCAAGTATGAGGACAACAGGATTCAGGGTCATTTAAAAAAATATTTTCTGAGTCTTCTTTTTTATGAATTAAATTGCCATTACCAGATTCAACCCTGATGCCCTGAATGCTTTTGTTTCATGCAGTATTGTCATCCAGTAATGGTAGAGTGGCTGTTGCAATTGTTGGTAGTTTCAGGAATATGTTCAATCCTTCAGCCCCATGCGATAAAATTTTTACTGATCCTCCATCCCAGTTTGGTATGTACGTTTTCCTGGCCAATGGCAAGCCAGACAGGGTTTTTCATTTTTTGAAATATGTGTACATAACAGTTTGAAAGGGTTAAGTTATCCAATGTCCACCGATCTGGATGTGGACACCTGTATGCTTTGGGCTTACAGGGTGGAATTATTCTCTTGAAAGTATAAAAGAGAAAAATAGCAACATGCCTCATCAAGGAATATATCTACTGACGATTGTTATAAGTAGTATAGGATGCCATCAGACCACCAAATCAAAACTTGGACCTCCATTTACCTGGCTGTCAGGGTAATTTCAGCATACCGAAAGGAATCCTTCATTGACGGACCTGCCTATAATGACCGGATGAAATGTAGAACAGCAATTTTGAGAACTTTAATGCCCTCTCTGGATGGATTTTTTTTCACAAATGGTGTGAAAGTTGGGCCCTATCCACTCAGTTTCAAAGTTTCAAATGTGAATATGGTCAGACAACAAAAGAGTATACAACAAAGATATGGTATGTGGAAAGTTTGAAATATGCATGAAAACCGCATACATCGAGGGCCTTATTTATCAGATGAACCATTTGCTTCTATTGTAGAGCCGAATTGGTTGCACTGAGAATGGACTACATCTGAGAAGAATAATACCCTTCCTCATCTAGGAATATGTTTCCTTAGTATTGCTATGAATGGATTAAATTGCCACTGGTGGACTGTAATTTCACTACCTTATTTGAAAGGATCATGTTTTATTGAGGTTTGGAAGGCAGACTTTCTGATCCAAACCCATTGCATGTGAAAAGTGACAGCCAGCAAGCTTTTACACAGATGAATATGGGCTCCCTATGATGTCTTTGGAAAGCACAAAGAACAAGGACCTGATTTATCTGCTCTTGGCACTGGATGCATTTTTTGGAAAACTGAAATAATTGCAACGTGAATAGCGTGAAGAGGCCAAGTATGAGGACAACAACATTCTGGGTCATTTAAAAAATTGTTTTCTTTATCTTGTTTTCAATGGATTAAACTGCAAGTACTCCTTTCCAACCCAATTCTCTGTCTTTTTCTTATGCTCTATTGTCATCAGGTAATGGTAGAGTAGGTGTTGTATTTGTTGGTAAGTTCAAGAATATGCTTAATCCTTCAGTCCTATAGGATTAAATTATTAGTGATCATCCATCCCAGTTTGGTATGTACTTCAGGGTTTTTTGATTTTATAAACATATATATACATAACAGTTTGAAAGGTTTAAGGTATCCCTTGTCCATCGAGCTGAATGTGGACAGAGAAAAATAGCAATATGCCTCATCAAGGAATATATCTACTGACGATTGTTATAAGTATAGGATGCCATCAGACCACCAAATCAAAACTGGGACCTCCATTTACCTGGCTTTCAGGGTAATTTCAGCATACCGAAAAGAATCCTCCATTGATGGGCCTGGCTCATAATTACCTGATGATATGATGAACAGCCATTTTAAGAACGTTAATGCTCTCTCTGGATGGATTTTATTTCACAAACATGAAAGTTGGACCCTATCCACACACATTGAAATGTGATTATGGTTAGACAACAAAAGGGTATACAAAGAAGATATGGTATGTGGAAAGTGTGAAATATGGATGAAAACCACATACATCAAAGGCCTGATTTATCACTTGCACCATTTGCTTCTATTGTAGAGCTAAAATGGTTGCACTGAGAATGGACTACTTCCGAGAAGTATAATACCCTTCCTCATCTAGGATTATATTTCCTTAGTATTGCTATGAATGGATTAAATTGCCTCTGGAGGACTGTAATTTTTCTACCTCATATGAATGGATCATGTTTTATTGAGGTTTGGAAGTCAGACTTTCTAATCCAAACCTATTTCATGTGAAAATTGATAGCCAACAAGCTGATACACAGAAGACTATGGTCTCCCTATGATGTGGCTGGAAAGCACAAAGAACAAGGATCTGATTTATCTGCTCTTGGCACTGGATGCATTTATTGGAAAACTGAAACGATTGCAATGCGAATAGTGTGAAGATGCCAATCATGAGGACAACAGCATTCTTGGTCATTTAAAAAGTTGTTTTCTTTATCTTGTTTTCAATGGATTAAACTGCCATTACCCCTTTCAACCCCCATACTCTGAATAGTTTTGTCTTATGCTCTATTGTCATCAGGTAATGGTAGAGTAGGTGTTGTATTTGTTGGTAAGTTCTGGAATATGCTTAATCCTTGAGTCCTATAGAATTAAATTATTACTGATCCTCCATCCCAGTTTGGTATGTACTTTTTTGACTGCATGTGACAACCAGGGTTTTTCATTTTTTAAAGATATGTATACATAACAGATTGAAAGGGTTATGGTATTCATTGTCCACCGAGCTAAATGTGGACACCTGTATGCATTGGGCTTACAGAGAGGAATTATTCTCTTGAAAGAATCCTCTTTTAAAAGTAGCTTTAATGCATTTTTAACTGGAGAATTTGAGTCAACATGAATTTATGATGAGTTGCCAATAAAGCGGTCACAAAACCAACTGGATATACTAGAATATGGCAAGCAATATTTAATATTGGCTACAATTCGACCAGCCTGCAAAGGGTTACCCGGAATTGTGAGGACATTTGCTCATCTGCAGGGCCTAGTGGAGGTTGGGGGAATGTTGCAAAGAAGAGCCACAAGATGGCTGGTGAAAAGTCCTGAGCTTGTTATTGTAATTTTGTACATAATGAATTCCATTTTATCAATGTGTGTCAGCTGGACTCATCCAAACATTCTCCACCTAAAATTGTTGAGGTCTATACAGTATATCAAACAGAAGATGAAAGGCTCACTGTAAATATCAAGACACCTCTGGAATCAATCTATAACAAGAATGTGGTTTTCCTTCAGCAATTTTGTCTTTCCAAACTGAAATGGTTGCTGTGGGTATAGCAAGAAGGACAGAGAAAAATAACAATATGCCTCATCAAGGAATATATCTACTGACGATTGTTATAAGTAGTAAAGGATGCCATCAGACCATCAAATCAAAACTGGGACCTCCATTTACCTGTCTGTCAGGGTAATTTCAGCATACCGAAAAGAATCCTTCATTGATGAAAATGGCTATAATTACCTGATGAAATGTTGAACAGCAATTTTGAGAACTTGAATGCTCTCTCTGGATGGATTTTATTTCACAAACGGTGTGAAAGTTGGACCCTAACCACACACATTCAAATGTGAATATGGTCAGACAACAAAAGAGTATACAAAGAAGATATGGTATGTGGAAAGTTTGAAATATGTATGAAAACGACATACATCGAGTGCCTGATTTATCACTTGCACCATTTGCTTCTATTGTAGTGCTAAATTGGTTGCACTAAGAATAGACTACTTCCGAGAAGAATAATACCCTTCCTCATCGAGGAATTTATTTCCTTAGTATCGCTATGAATGGATTAAATTGCCACTGGTGGACTATAATTTCTCTACCTTTTATGAAAGGATCATGTTTTATTGAGGTTTGGAAGCCAGACTTTCTAATCCAAACCCATTGCATGTGAAAATTCACAGCCAGCAAGCTTTTACGTAGAAGAATATGGGCTCCCTATGATGTCGTTGGATAGCACAAAGAACAAGGATCAGATTTATCTGCTCTTGGCCCTGGATTCATTTATTGGAACAGTGAAATAATTGCATTGCGAATGGCATGAAGAGGCCAAGTTTGAGGACAACAGTATTCTGGGTCATTTAAAAAATTGTTTTCTTTATCTTGTTTTCAATGGATTAAACTGCCATTACCCTTTTCAACCCAATACTCTGAAAGGTTTTCTCTTATGCTCTATTGTCATCAGGTAATGGTAGAGTAGGTGTTGTATTTGTTGGTAAGTTCAAGATCACAGAAACAACTGGATTGACTAGAATATGGCTAGCAATATTTAATGTTGGCTACAATTCAGCCAGCCTGCAAAGAGTTACCTGGAATTTTGAGGACATTTGCTCATCTGCAGGGCCTAGTGGAGGTTGGGGGAATGTTACAAAGAAGAGCCACAAGATGGCAGGTGGAAACTTCTAAGCTTGTTATTGTAATTTTGTACATAATGAATTCCATTTTATCAAAGTGTGCCAGCTGGACGCATCCAAACATTTTCCACCTAAATTATAGAAGCCTTTTTAGTATATAAAACAGAAAATTGAAAGGCTTACTGGAAATATCAAGACACCTCTGGAAACCATCTATAACAGGAATGTGGTTTACCTTTAGCAATTTTTTCTTCCCAAACTGAAATGATTGCAGTAGGTATGGCTGAAGGACAGAGAAAAATAACACTATGCCTCATCAAGGAATATATCTACTGATCATTGTTGTAAGTAGCATAGGATGCCATCAGACCACCAAATCAAAACTGGGACCTCCATTTACCTGGCTTTCAGGGTAATTTCAGCATACCGAAAAGAATCCTCCATTGATGGACCTGGTTATAATTACCTGGTGATATGATGAACAGCCATTTTAAGAACGTTAATGCTCTCTCAGGATGGATTTTATTTCACAAACATGAAAGTTGGACCCTATCCACACACATTGAAATGTGATTATGGTTAGACAACAAAAGTGTATACAAAGAAGATATGGTATGTGGAAAGTGTGAAATATGCATGAAAACCACATACATCAAGGGCCTGATTTATCACTTGCACCATTTGCTTCTATTGTAGAGCTAAAATGGTTGCATTGAGAATGGACTACTTTCGAGAAGTATAATACCTTTCCTCATCTAGGAATATATTTCCTTAGTATTGCTATGAGTGGATTAAATTGCCTCTGGAGGACTGTAATTTCTCTACCTCATATGAATGGATCATGTTTTATTGAGGTTGTGAAGTCAGACTTTCTAATCCAAACCCATTTCATGTGAAAATTGATAGCCAACAAGCTGATGCACAGAAGACTATGGTCTCCCTATGATGTCTCTGGAAAGCACAAAGAACAAGGATCTGATTTATCTGCTCTTGGCACTGGATGCATTTATTGGAAAACTGAAATGATTGCAATGCGAATAGTGTGAAGAGGCCAATCATGAGGACAACAGCATTCTGGGTCATTTAAAAAGTTGTTTTCTTTATCTTGTTTTCAATGGATGAAACTCCTATTACCCCTTTCATCCCCAATACTTTGAATTGTTTTGTCTTATGCTCTATTGTCATCATTTAATGATAGAGTAGATGTTGTATTTCTTGGTAAGTTCAGGAACATGCTTAATCCTTCAGCCCTGTAGGATTAAATTATTACTGACCCTCCCTCCCTGTTTGGTATGTACTTTTTTGTCTGCTCGTGACATCCAGGTGTTTTCATTTTTTTAAAAATATGTTTACCTAAGAGTTTGAAAGGATTAAGGTATCCTTTGTCCACTGAGCTGAATTTGGACACCTGTATGCATTGGGCTTACAGGGTGGAATTATTCTCTCGAAAGAATCCTCTTTTATAAGTGGCTATAATGCATTGATAACTGGCAGATTTAGTCAACACGAATTTATGTTGAGTTGCAAATAAAGAGGTCACAAAACCAACTGGATTTATTAGAATATGGCTAGCAATATTTAATGTTCGCTACAATTCAGCCAGCTTGTAAAGGGTTTCCTGGAATTTTTAGGACATTTGCTCATCAGCAGGG
Source organism: Pictodentalium vernedei (assembly GCA_031216915.1). Classification (NCBI taxonomy): domain Eukaryota; kingdom Metazoa; phylum Mollusca; class Scaphopoda; order Dentaliida; family Dentaliidae; genus Pictodentalium; species Pictodentalium vernedei. The sequence continues at coordinate 146,399,512 of CM062292.1, read as the reverse complement.
TCTAGTGGAGGTTGGGGGAATGTTGCAAAGAAGAGCCACAAGATGGCAGGTGAAAAGTCCTGAGCTTGTTATTGTAATTTTGTACATAATGAATTCCATTGTATCAAAGTGTGCCAGCTGGACTCATCCAAACATTCTCCATCAAAAATTATAGAAGTCTATACAGTATATAAAACAGAAAATTGAAAGGCTTACTGGAAATATCAAGACACCTCTGGAAACCATCTATAACAAGAATGTGGTTTACCTTAAGCAATTTTTCTTGCCAAACTGAAATGATTGCAGACGGCATAACTGAAGGACAGAGAAAAATAACAATATGCCTCATCAAGGAATATATCTACTTACCGTTGTCATAAATAGCATAGGATGCCATCAGACCACCAAATCAAAACTGGGACCTCCATTTACCTGGCTTTCAGGGAAATTTTAGAATACTGAAAAGAATCCTCCATTGATGGACCTGTCTATAATTACCTGATGAAATGACGAACAGCCATTGTAAGAACGTTAATGCTCTCTCTGGATGAATTTTATTTCACAGACGTGAAAGTTGGACCCTATCCAAAACACTGAAATGTGATTATGGTTAGACAACAAAAGAGTATACAAAGAAGATGTGGAAAGTATGAAATATGCATGAAAACCACATACATCAAGGGCCTGATTTATCACTTGCACCATTTGCTTCTGTTGTAGAGCTAAAATGGTTACACTGAGAATGGGTTACTTCCGAGAAGTATAATACCCTTCCTCATCTAGGAATATATTTCCTTAGTATTGCTATGAATGGATTAAATTGCCTCTTGGGGACTGTAATTTCTCTACCTCATATGAATGGATCAGGTTTTATTGAAGTTTGGAAGCCAGACTTTCTAATCCAAAGCCATTGCATGTGAAAATTGATAGCCAACAAGCTGATACGCAGAAAGACTATGGTCTCCCTATGATGTCGCTGGAAAGCACAAAGAACAAGGATCAGATTTATCTGCTCTTGGCACTGGATGCATTTATTGGAAAACTGAAATGATTGCAATGTGAATTGTGTGAAGAGGCCAATCATGAGGACAACAGCATTCTGGGTCGTCTAAAAAGTTGTTTTCTTTATCTTGTTTTCAATGGATTAAACTGCCGTTACCCCTTTCAACCCCAATAATCTGAATGGTTTTGTCTTATGCTCTATTGTCACCAGGTAATGGTAGATTAGGTGTTGTATTTGTTGGTAAGTTCTGGAATATGCTTAATCCTTGAGTCCTATAGAATTAAATTATTACTGATCCTCCATCCCAGTTTGGTATGTACTTTTTTGTCTGCTCGTGACCATCAGGGTTTTTCATTTTTTTAAAGATATGTATACATAACTGTTTGAAAGGGTTAAGGTATCCATTGTCCACCAAGCTGAATGTGGACACCTGTATGCATTGGGCTTACAGAGAGGAATTATTCTCTTGAACAAATCCTCTTTTAAAAGTAGCTATAATGCATTTATAACTGGAGAATTTGAGTCAACATGAATTTATGTTGAGTTGCCAATAAAGAGGTCAAAAAACCAACTGGATTTACTAGAATATGGCTAGCAATATTTAATGTTCGCTACAATTCAGCCAGCTTGCAAAGGGTTACCTGGAATTTTTAGACATTTGCTCATCACGAGGGCCTAGTGGAGGTTGGGGGAATGTTGCAAAGAAGAGCCACAAGATGGCAGGTGAAAAGTCCTGAGCTTGTTATTGTAATTTTGTATATAATGAATTCCATTGTATCAAAGTGTGCCAGCTGGACTCATCCAAGCATTCTCCATCTAAAATTATAGAAGTCTATACAGTATATAAAACAGAAAATTGAAAGGCTTACTGAAAATATCAAGACACCTCTGGAAACCCTCTATAACAAGAATATGGTTTACCTTAAGCGATTTTTCTTGCCAAACTGAAATGATTGCAGACGGCATAACTGAAGGACAGAGAAAAATAACAATATGCCTCACCAAGGAATATATCTACTGACCATTGTTATAAATAGCATAGGATGCCATCAGACCACCAAATCAAAACTGGGACCTCCATTTACCTGGCTTTCAGGGAAATTTTAGCATACTGAAAAGAATCCTCCATTAATGGACCTGGCTATAATTACCTGATGAAATGAAGAACAGCCATTTTAAGAACGTTAATGCTCTCTCTGGATGAATTTTATTTCAGAAACGTGAAAGTTGGACCCTATGCAAAACATTCAAATGTGATTATGGTTAGACAACAAAAGAGTATACAAAGAAGATATGGTATGTGAAAAGTATGAAATATGCATGAACACCACATACATCAAGGGCCTGATTTATCACTGGCACCATTTGCTTCTTTTGTAGAGCCAAAATGCTTGCACTGAGAATGGACTACTTCCCAGAAGAATATTACCCTTCCTCATCTGTGAATATATTTCCTTAGTATTGCTATGAATGGATTAAATTGCCACTGGTGGACTGTAATTTCTCTACCTCACATGAATGGATCATGTTTTATTGAGGTTTGGGAGTCAGACTTTTTAATCCAAATCCATTACATGTCAAAATTGAGAGCCAACAAGCTGATACAAAGAAGACTATGGTGTCCCTCTGATGTCTCTGGAAAGCACAAAGAACAAGGATCTGATTTATCAGCTCTTGGCACTGGGTGCATTTATTGGAAAACTGAAATGATTGCCATGCAAATAGCATGAAGAGGCCAAGTATGTGGACAACAGCATTCTGGGTCATTAAAAAAATGTTTTCTGAGTCTTCTTTTTAATGAATTAAATTGCCATTACCACATTCAATCCTGATGCCCTGAATGGTTTTGTCTTGTGCACTATTGTCATGAGGTAATGGTAGAATGGGTGTTGTAACTCTTGGTAGGTTCATTTATTGGAAAACTGAAATGATTGCAATGCAAATAGTATGAAGAGGCCAATTATGTGGACAACGGCATTCTTGGTCATTTAAAAAAAAGTTTTCTGAGTCTTCTGAATTAAACTACCATTACCACATTCAATCCTGATGCCCTGAATGGTTTTGTCTTATGCACTGTTGTCATGAGGTAATGGTAGAATGGGTTGTAACTCTTGGTAGGTTCAGGAATATGTTTAATCCTTGAGCCCCATAGGATTAAATTATTACTGATCCTCCAAATCAGTTTGGTATGTACTTTTTTCTCAGCCCATGGACTGCCAGCCAGGGTTCTCCATGTTTTAAAATATGTATGCATAACAGATTGAAAGTGTTAAGGTATCCATTGTCCACCGAGCTGAATGTGGAAACCTGTATGCATTGGGCTTACAGGGTGGAATTATTTCTTGAAAGAGTCCTCTTTTAAAAGTGGCTATAATGCATTTACAACTGGAGGATTTGAGTCCACACAAATTTATATTGAGTTGCCTATAAAGAGGTCACAAAACTAACTGGATCTACTAGAATATGGCTATAAATATTTAATGTTGACTACAATACAGCCAGCCTGCAAAGGGTTTCCTGGAATTTTGAGGACATTTGCTCAACTGCAGGGCCAAGTGGATGTTGGGGGAATGTTGCAAAGAAGAGCCACAAGATGTCAGGTGGAAACTTCTGAGCTTGTTATTGTAATTTTGTACATAATGAATTCCATTTTATCAAAGTGTACCAGCTGCACTCATCCAGACATTCTCCACCTAAAATTATTGAAGTCTATACAGAATATTAAACAGAAAATTGAAAGGCTAACTGGAAATATCAAGACACCCCTGGAAACCATCTATAACAAGAATGTGGTTTACCTTTAGCAATTTTTGCTTTGCAAACTGAAATGATTGCAGTGGGTATAGCTGAAGGACAGAGAAAAATAACAATATGCCTCATCAAGGAATATATCTACTGACCATTGTTATAAGTAGCATAGGATGCTATCAGATCACCAAATCAAAACTGGAACCTCCATTTACCGGGCTTTCAGGGTAATTTCAGCATACCGAAAAGAATCCTCGATTGATGGACCTGGCTATATTTACCTGGTGAAATGCTGAACAGCCATTTTAAGAACGTTAATGCTCTCTCAGGATGGATTTTATTTCAGAAACGTGAAAGTTGGACCCTATCCACACACATTAAAATGTGATTATGGTTAGACAACAAAGGAGAATACAAAGAAGATATGGTATGTGGAAAGAATGAAATATGCATGAAAACCACATACATCAAGGGACTGATTTATCACTGGCACCATTTGCTTCTATTGTAGAGCTAAAATGGTTGCACTGAGAATAGACTACTTCCGAGAAGAATAATACCCTTCCTCATCTAGGAATATATTTCCTTAGTATTGCTATGAATGGATTAAATTGCCACTGGTGGACTGTAATTTCTCTATCTCATATGAATGGATCCTGTTTTATTGGGGTTTGGAAGCCAGACTTTCTAATTCAAGCCCATTGCATGTGAAAATTGACAGCCTACAAGCTAATACACAGACGACTGTGGTCTCCCTGTGATGTCTCTGGGAAGGACAAAGAAAAAGGATCTGATTTATCTGCTCTTGGCACTGGATATATTTATTGGAAAACTGAAATGATTGCATTGCGAATAGCGTGAATAGGCCAAGTATGAGGACAACAGGATTCAGGGTCATTTAAAAAAATATTTTCTGAGTCTTCTTTTTTATGAATTAAATTGCCATTACCAGATTCAACCCTGATGCCCTGAATGCTTTTGTTTCATGCACAATTGTCAGCCAGTAATGGTAGAGTGGCTGTTGCAATTGTTGGTAGTTTCAGGAATATGTTCAATCGTTCAGCCCCATAGGATAAAATTATTACTGATCCACCATCCCAGTTTGGTATGTACGTTTTCCTGGCCAATGGCAAGCCAGACAGGGTTTTTCGTTTTTTGAGATATTTGTACATAACAGTTTGAAAGGGTTAAGGTATCCAATGTCCACCGATCTGGATGTGGACACCTGTATGCATTGGGCTTACAGGGTGGAATTATTCTCTTGAAAGTATAAAAGAGAAAAATAGCAACATGCCTCATCAAGGAATATATCTACTGACGATTGTTTTAAGTATAGGATGCCATCAGACCACCAAATCAAAACTGGGACCTCCATTTACCTGGCTTTCAGGGTAATTTCAGCATACCGAAAAGAATCCTCCATTGATGGGCCTGGCTCATAATTACCTGATGATATGATGAACAGCCATTTTAAGAACGTTAATGCTCTCTCTGGATGGATTTTATTTCACAAACATGAAAGTTGGACCCTATCCACACACATTGAAATGTGATTATAGTTAGACAACAAAAGGGTTTTCAAAGAAGATATGGTATGTGGAAAGTGTGAAATATGCATGAAAACCACATACATCAAGGGCCTGATTTATCACTTGCACCATTTGCTTCTATTTTAGAGTTAAAATGGTTGCACTGAGAATGGACTACTTCTGAGAAGTATAATACCCTTCCTCATCTCGGATTATATTTCCTTAGTATTGCTATGAATGAATTAAATTGCCTCTGGAGGACTGTAATTTTTCTACCTCATATGAATGGATCATGTTTTATTGAGGTTTGGAAGTCAGACTTTCTAATCCAAACCTATTTCATGTGAAAATTGATAGCCAACAAGCTGATACACAGAAGACTATGGTCTCCCTATGATGTCGCTGGAAAGCACAAAGAACAAAGATCTGTTTTATCTGCTCTTGGCACTGGATGCATTTATTGGAAAACTGAAATGATTGCAATGTGAATTGTGTGAAGAGGCCAATCATGAGGACAACAGCATTCTGGGTCATTTAAAAAGTTGTTTTCTTTATCTTGTTTTCAATGGATTAAACTGCCATTACCGCTTTCAACCCCAATAATCTGGATGGTTTTGTCTTATGCTCTATTGTCATCAGGTAATGGTAGAGTAGGTGTTGTATTTGTTGGTAAGTTCTGGAATATGTTTAATCCTTGAGTCCTATAGAATTAAATTATTACTGATCCTCCATCCCAGTTTGGTATGTACTTTTTTGTCTGCATGTGACAACCAGGGTTTTTCATTTTTTAAAGATATGTATACATAACAGTTTGAAAGGGTTATGGTATTCATTGTCTACCGAGCTAAATGTGGACACCTGTATGCATTGGGCTTACAGAGAGGAATTATTCTCTTGAAAGAATCCTCTTTTAAAAGTAGCTTTAATGCATTTATAACTGGAGAATTTGAGTCAACATGAATTTATGTTGAGTTGCCAATAAAGCGGTCACAAAACCAACTGGATATACTAGAATATGGCAAGCAATATTTAATATTGGCTACAATTCGACCAGCCTGCAAAGGGTTACCTGGAATTGTGAGGACATTTGCTCATCTGCAGGGCCTAGTGGAGGTTGGGGGAATGTTGCAAAGAAGAGCCACAAGATGGCTGGTGAAATGTCCTGAGCTTGTTATTGTAATTTTGTACATAATGAATTCCATTTTATCAATGTGTGTCAGCTGGACTCATCCAAACGTTCTCCACCTAAAATTGTTGAGGTCTATACAGTATATCAAACAGAAGATGAAAGGCTTACTGTAAATATCAAGACACCTCTGGAATCAATCTATAACAAGAATGTGGTTTTCCTTCAGCAATTTTGTCTTTCCAAACTGAAATGGTTGCTGTGGGTATAGCAAGAAGGACAGAGAAAAATAACAATATGCCTCATCAAGGAATATATCTACTGACGATTGTTATAAGTAGTAAAGGATGCCATCAGACCACCAAATCAAAACTGGGACCTCCATTTACCTGTCTGTCAGGGTAATTTCAGCATACCGAAAAGAATCCTTCATTGATGAAAATGGCTATAATTACCTGATGAAATGTTGAACAGCAATTTTGAGAACTTGAATGCTCTCTCTGGATGGATTTTATTTCACAAACGGTGTGAAAGTTGGACCCTAACCACACACATTCAAATGTGAATATGGTCAGACAACAAAAGAGTATACAAAGAAGATATGGTATGTGGAAAGTTTGAAATATGTATGAAAACGACATACATCGAGTGCCTGATTTATCACTTGCACCATTTGCTTCTATTGTAGAGCTAAATTGGTTGCACTAAGAATAGACTACTTCCGAGAAGAATAATACCCTTCCTCATCGAGGAATTTATTTCCTTAGTATCGCTATGAATGGATTAAATTGCCACTGGTGTACTGTAATTTCTCCACCTTATATGAAAGGATCATGTTTTATTGAGGTTTGGAAGCCAGACTTTCTAATCCAAACCCATTGCATGTGAAAATTGACAGCAGCAAGCTTTTACGTAGAAGAATATGGGCTCCCTATGATGTCGTTGGAAAGCACAAAGAACAAGGACCTGATTTATCTGTTCTTGGCCCTGGATGCATTTATTGGAACAATGAAATAATTGCAATGCGAATAGCATGAAGAGGCCAAGTTTGAGGACAACAGTATTCTGGGTCATTTAAAAAATTGTTTTCTTTATCTTGTTTTCAATGGATTAAACTGCCATTACCCCTTTCAACCCCAATACTCTGAATGGTTTTCTCTTATGCTCTATTGTCATCAGGTAATGGTAGAGTAGGTGTTGTATTTGTTGGTAAGTTCAAGATCTCAGAACCAACTGGATTGACTAGAATATGGCTAGCAATATTTAATGTTGCCTACAATGCAGCCAGCCTGCAAAGAGTTACCTGGAATTTTGAGGACATATGCTCATCTGCAGGGCCTAGTGGAGGTTGGGGGAATATTACAAAGAAGAGCCACAAGATGGGAGGTGGAAACTTCTAAGCTTGTTATTGTAATTTTGTACATAATGAATTCCATTTTATCAAAGTGTGCCAGCTGGACTCATCCAAACATTCTTCACCTAAATTATAGAAGTCTTTTCAGTATATAAAACAGAAAATTGAAAGGCTTACTGGAAATATCAAGACACCTCTGGAAACCATCTAAAACAGGAATGTGGTTTACCTTTAGCAATTTTTTCTTGCCAAACTGAAATGATTGCAGTGGGTATGGCTGAAGGACAGGGAAAAATAACACTATGCCTCATCAAGGAATATATCTACTGATCATTGTTGTAAGTAGCATAGGATGCCAGCAGACCACCAAATCAAAACTGGGACCTCCATTTACCTGGCTTTCAGGGTAATTTTAGCATACCGAAAAGAATCCTCCATTGATGGACCTGGTTATAATTACCTGATGATATGATGAACAGCCATTTTAAGAACGTTAATGCTCTCTCTGGGTGGATTTTATTTCACAAACATGAAAGTTGGACCCTATCCACACACATTGAAATGTGATTATGGGTAGACAACAAAAGGGTATACAAAGAAGATATGGTATGTGGAAAGTGTGAAATATGCATGAAAACCACATACATCAAGGGCCTGATTTATCACTTGCACCATTTGCTTCTATTGTAGAGCTAAAATGGTTACACTGAGAATGGACTACTTCCGAGAAGTATAATACCCTTCCTCATCTAGGAATATATTTCCTTAGTATTGCTATGAATGGATTAAATTGCCTCTGGGGGACTGTAATTTCTCTACCTCATATGAATGGATCAGGTTTTATTGAAGTTTGGAAGATAGACTTTCTAATCCAAACCTATTGCATGTGAAAATTGATACCCAACAAGCTGATACACAGAAGACTATGGTCTCCCTATGATGTCGCTGGAAAGCACAAAGAACAAGGATCTGATTTATCTGCTCTTGGCACTGGATGCATTTTTTGGAAAACTGAAATGATTGCATTGTGAATTGTGTGAAGAGGCCACTCATGAGGACAACAGCATTCTGGGTCATTTAAAAAGTTGTTTTCTTTATCTTGTTTTCAATGGATTAAACTGCTATTACCCCTTTCAACCCCAATAATCTGAATGGTTTTGTCTTATGCTCTATTGTCATCAGGTAATGGTAGATTAGTTGTTGTATTTGTTGGTAAGTTCTGGAATATGCTTAATCCTTGAGTCCTATAGAATTAAATTGTTACTGATCCTCCATCCCAGTTTGGTATGTACTTTTTTGTCTGCTCGTGACAACCAGGGTTTTTCATTTTTTTAAAGATATGTATACATAACTGTTTCAAAGGGTTAAGGTATCCATTGTCCACCAAGCTGAATGTGGACACCTGTATGCATTGGGCATACAGAGAGGAATTATTCTCTTGAACGAATCCTCTTTTGAAAGTAGCTATAATGCATTTATAAATGGAGAATTTGAGTCAACATGAATTTATGTTGAGTTGCCAATAAAGAGGTCACAAAACCAACTGGATTTACTAGAATATGGCTATCAATATTTAATGTTGACTACAATACAGCCAGCCTGCAAAGGGTTACCTGGAATTTTGAGGACATGTGCTCATCTGCAGGGCCTAGTGGATGTTGGGGGAAATGTTGCAAAAAAGAGCCACAAGATGTCAGGTGGAAACTTCTGAGCTTGTTATTGTAATTTTGTACACAATGAATTCCATTTCATCAAAGTGTGCCAGCTGGACTCATCCAAACATTCTCCTCCTAAAATTGCTGAGGACTATACAGTATATAAAATAAAAGATGAAAGGCTCACTGGAAATATCAAGACACCTCTGGAAACAATCTATAACAAGAATGTGATTTACCTTTAGCAATTTTGTCTTGCCAAACTGAAATGATTGCTGTGGGTATAGCAAGAAGGACAGAGAAAAATAGAAATATGCCTCATCAATTAATATATCTACTTATAATTGTTATAAGTAGTATAGGATGCCATCAGACCACCAAATCAAAACCTGGACCTCCATTTACCTGGCTGTCAGGGTAATTTCAGCATACCGAAAAGAATCCTTCATTGACGGACCTGGCTACAATTACCTGATGAAATGATGAACAGCGATTTTGAGAACTTTAATGCTCTCTCTGGATGGATTTTATTTCAGAGACGGTGTGAAAGTTGGACCCTATCCACACACATTCAAATGTGACTAGGGTTAGACAACAAAAGAGTATACAAAGAAAATATGGTGTGTGGAAAGTTTGAAATATGCATGAAAACCACATACATCGAGGGCCAATTTATCACGTGCACCATTTGCTTCTTTGTAGAGCCAAATTGGTTGCACTGAAAATGGACTACTTCTTCATCTAGGAATATATTTCCTTAGTATTGCTATGAATGGATTAAATTGCCACTGGTGGACTGTAATTTCTCTACCTAAGATGAAAGGATCATGTTTTATTGAAGTTTAGAAACCAGACTTTCTAATCCAAACCCATTGCATGTGAAAATTGACAGCCAGCAAGCTTTTACGCAGAAGAATATGGGCTCCCTATGATGTTGTTGGAAAGCACAAAGAACAAGGACCTGATTTATCTGCTCTTGGCCCTGGATGCATTTATTGGAACACTGAAATAATTGCAATGCGAATAGCATGAAGAGGCCAAGAATGAGGACAACAGCATTCTGGGTCATTTAAAAAAATTGTTTTCTTTATCTTGTTTTCAATGGATTAAACTGCCATTACCCCTTTCAACCCCAATACTCCAAATGGTTTTCTCTTTTGCTCTATTGTCATCAGGTAATGGTAGAGTAGGTGTTGTATTTGTTGGTAAGTTCAGAAATGTGCTTAATCCTTCAGTCCTATAGGATTAAATTATTACTGATCCTCCATCCCAGTTTGGTATGTACTTTTTTGTCTGCTCGTGACAGCCAGGGTTTTTCATTTTTTTAAAAATATATATACATAACAGTTTGAAAGGGTTAAGGTATCCATTGTCCACTGCGCCGAATGTGGACATCTGTATGCATTGGGCTTACAGCGTGGAATTATTCTCTTGAAAGAATCCTCTTTTATAAGTGGGTATAATGCATTGATAACTGGCAGATTTTAGTCAACATGAATTTATGTTGAGTTGCAAATAAAGAGGTCACAAAACCAACTGGATTTATTAGAATATGGCTAGCAATATTTAATGTTGGCTACAATTCAACCAGGCTGCATAGGGTTACCTGGAATTTTGAGGACATTTGCTCATCTGCAGTGCCGAGTGGAGGTTGGGTGAATGTTGGAATGATGAGCCACAAAATGGCAGATGAAAACTCCTGAGCTTGTTATTGTAATTTTGTACAGAATGAATTCCATTTTATCAAAGTGTGCCAGCTGGACTCATCCAAACATTCTCCACTTAAATTATAGAAATCTATACCGTGTATAAAAAAGACGATGAAAGGCTTTCTGGAAATATGAAGACACCTCTGGAAACCATCTATAACAAGAATGTGGTTTATCTTTTGCAATGTTTTCTTGCCAAACTGAAATGATTGCAGTGGGTATAGCTGAAGGACAGAGAAAAATGACAATATGCCTCATAGAGGAAAAAATCTACTGACCATAGTTATTAGTAGAATAGAATGCCATCGGACCACCAAGTAAAAACTGGGACCTCCATTTACCTGGCATACAGGGAAATTTTAGCATACCAAAAAGAATCCTCCATTGATGGACCTGGCTATAATTACCTGATGAAATGATGATTAGCCATTTTAAGAACGTTAATGCACTCTCTGGATGGATTTTATTTCACAAATGTGAAAGTTGGACCCTATCCACACACATTCAAATGTGATTATGGTTAGACAACAAAAGAATATGCAAAGAAGATATGGTATGTGGAAAGTTTGAAATATGCATGAAAACCACATACATCAAGGGCCTGATTTATCACTCGCATCATATGCTTCCATTGTAGAGCTGAAATGGTTGCACTGAGAATGGACTACTTCCGAGAAGAATAATACCCTTCCTCATCTAGGAATATATTTCCTTTGTATTGCCATGAATGGATTAAATTGCCACTGGTGGACTGTAATTTCTCTACCTCATATGAATGGATCATGTTTTATTGAGGTTGTGAAGTCAGACTTTCTAATCCAAAGCCATTGCATGTGAAAATTGATAGCCAACAAGCTGATACACAGAAGAGTATGGTCTCCCTATGATGTCTCTGGAAAGCACAAAGAACAAGGATCTGATTTATCTGCTCTTGTCACTGGATGCATTTATTGGAAAACTGAAATGATTGCAATGCGAATAGCGTGAAGAGGCCAATCACGAGGACAACAGCATTCTGGGTCATTTAAAAAGTTGTTTTCTTTATCTTGTTTTCAATGGATTAAACTACTATTACCCCTTTCAACCCCAATACTCTGAATGGTTTTGTCTTATGGTCTATTGTCATCAGGTAATGGTAGAGTAGGTGTTGTACTTGTTGGTAAGTTCTGGAATATGCTTAATCCTTGAGTCCTATAGAATTAAATTATTACTGATCCTCCATCCCAGTTTGGTATGTACTTTTTTGTCTTCTCATGACAACCGGGGTTTTTCATTTTTTTGAAGATATGTATACATAACAGTTTGAAAGGCTAAAGGTATCCATTGTCCACCAAGCTGAATTTGGACACCTTGATGCATTGGGCTTATAGAGAGGAATTATTCTCTTGAACGAATCCTCTTTTAAAAGTAGCTATAATGCATTTATAACTGGAGAATTTGAGTCAACATGAATTTATGTTGAGTTGCCAATAAAGAGGTCACAAAACCAACTGGATTTACTAGAATATGGCAAGTAATATTTAATGTTGGCTACAATTCAACCAGCCTGCAAAGGGTTACCTGGAATTTTGAGGACATTTGCTCATCTGCAGGGCCTAGTGGAGGTTGGGGGAATGTTGCAAAGAAGAGCCACAAGATGGCAGGTGAAAAGTCCTGAGCTTGTTATTGTAATTTTGTACATAATGAATTCCATTTCATCAAAGTGTGCCAGCTGGACTCATCCAAACATTCTCCACCTAAAATTGCTGAGGACTATACAGTATATAAAATAAAAGATGAAAGGCTCACTGGAAATATCAAGACACCTCTGGAAACAATCTATAACAAGAATGTGATTTACCTTTAGCAATTTTGTCTTGCCAAACTGAAATGATTGCTGTGGGTATAGCAAGAAGGACATAGAAAAATAGAAATATGCCTCATCAATTAATATATCTACTTATAATTGTTATAAGTAGTATAAGATGCCATCAGACCACCAAATCAGAACCTGGACCTCCATTTACCTGGCTGTCAGGGTAATTTCAGCATACCGAAAAGAATCCTTCATTGACGGACCTGGCTATAATTACCTGATGAAATGTTGAACAGCGATTTTGAGAACTTTAATGCTCTCTCTGGATGGATTTTATTTCACAGACGGTTTGAAAGTTGGACCCTATCCACACACATTCAAATGTGACTAGGGTTAGACAACAAAAGAGTATACAAAGAAAATATGGTGTGTGGAAAGTTTAAAATATGCATGAAAACCACATACATCGAGGGCCGATTTATCACGTGTACCATTTGCTTCTTTGTAGAGCCAAATTGGTTGCACTGAGAATGGACTACTTCCGAGAAGAATAATACCCTTCTTCATCTAGGAATATATTTCCTTAGTATTGCTATGAATGGATTAAATTGCCACTGGTGGAATGTAATTTCTCTACCTAAGATGAAAGGATCATGTTTTATTGAAGTTTAGAAACCAGACTTTCTAATCCAAACCCATTGCATGTGAAAATTGACAGCCAGCAAGCTTTTATGCAGAAGAATATGGGCTCCCTATGATGTTGTTGGAAAGCACAAAGAACAAGGACCTGATTTATCTGCTCTTGGCCCTGGATGCATTTATTGGAACACTGAAATAATTGCAATGCGAATAGCATGAAGAGGCCAAGTATGAGGACAACAGCATTCTGGGTCATTTAAAAAATTGTTTTCTTTATCTTGTTTTTAATGGATTAAACTGCCATTACCCCTTTCAACTCCAATACTCCAAATGGTTTTCTCTTTTGCTCTATTGTCATCAGGTAATGGTAGAGTAGGTGTTGTATTTGTTGGTAAGTTCAGAAATGTGCTTAATCCTTCAGTCCTATAGGATTAAATTATTACTGATCCTCCATCCCAGTTTGGTATGTACTTTTTTGTCTGCTCGTGACAGCCAGGGTTTTTCATTTTTTTAAAAATATGTATACATAACAGTTTGAAAGAGTTAAGGTATCCATTATCCACTTAGCTGAATGTGGACATCTGTATGCATAGGACTTACAGGGTGGAATTATTCTCTTGAAAGAATCCTCTTTTATAAGTGGCTACAATGCATTGATAACTGGCAGATTTTAGTCAACATGAATTTATGTTGAGTTGCAAATAAAGAGGTCACAAAACCAACTGGATTTATTAGAATATGGCTAGCAATATTTAATGTTGGCTACAATTCAGCCAGGCTGCAAAGGGTTACCTGGAATTTTGAGGACATTTGCTCATCTGCACTGCCTAGTGGAGGTTGGGTGAATGTTGGAAAGAAGAGCCACAAAATGGCAGATGAAAACTCCTCAGCTTGTTATTGTAATTTTGTACATAATGAATTCCATTTTATCAAAGTGTGCCAGCTGGACTCATCCAAACATTCTCCACTTAAATTATAGAAGTCTATACCGTGTATAAAAAAGACAATGAAAGGCTTTCTGGAAATATGAAGACACCTCTGGAAACCATCTATAACAAGAATGTGGTTTATCTTTAGCAATGTTTTCTTGCCAAACTGAAATGATTGCAGTGGGTATAGCTGAAGGACAGAGAAAAATGACAATATGCCTCCTAGAAGAAAAAATCTACTGACCATAGTTATTAGTAGAATAGGATGCCATCAGACCACCAAATCAAAACTGGGACCTCCATTTACCTGGCTTTTAGGGTAATTTCAGCATACCGAAAAGAATCCTCCATTGATGGATCTGGGTATAATTACCTGATGAAATGCTGAACAGCCATTTTAAGAACGTTAATGCTCTCTCTGGATGGATTTTATTTCACAAACGTGAAAGTTGGACCCTATCCAGACACATTCAATCATTAGACAACAAAAAAGTATACAAAGAAGATATGGTTTGTGGAAAGTATGAAATATGCATGAAAACCACATACATCAAGGGCCTGATTTATCACTGGCACCATTTGCTTCTATTGTAGAGCTAAAATGTTTGCACTGAGAACGGACTAGTTCCGAGAAGAATAATACCCTTCCTCATCTGGGAATATATTTCCTTAGTATTGCTATGAATGGATTATTGCCTCTGGGGGACTGTAATTTCTCTACCTCATATGAATGGATCATGTTTTATTCAGGTTTGGAAGCCAGACTTTCTAATCCAAACCCATTGCATGTGAAAATTGATAGCCAACAAGCTGATGCACAGAAGACTATGGGCTCCCTATGATGTCGCTGGAAAGCACAAAGAACAAGGATCTGATTTATCTGCTCTTGGCACTGGATGCATTTATTGGAAAACTGAAATGATTGCAATGCAAATAGTGTGAAGAAGCCAATCATGAGGACAACAGCATTCTGGGTCATTTAAAAAGTTGTTTTCTTTATCTTGTTTTCATTGGATTAAACTGCAATTACCCGTTTCAACCCCAATACTCTGAATTGTTTTGTCTTATGCTCTATTGTCATCAGGTAATGGTAGAGAAGGTGTTGTATTTTTTTCTTGTCAAACTGAAATGATTGCAGTGGTCATTGCTGAAGGATAGAGAAAAATAACAATATGCCTCATCAAGGAATATATCTACTGACCATTGTTATAAATAGCATTGGATGCAATCAGACCACCAAATCAAAACTGGGACCACCATTTACGTGGCTTACAGGGAAATTTTAGCATACCAAAAAGAATCCTCCATTGATGAACCTGGCTATAATTACCTGATGAAATGATGAACAGCCATTTTAAGAACGTAAATGCTCTCTCTGGATGGATTTTATTTCACAAATGTGAAAGTTGGACCCTATCAACACACATTCAAATGTGATTATGGTTAGACAACAAAAGAATGTACAAAGAAGATATGGTATGTGGAAGGTTTGAAATATGCATGAAAACCACATATATCAAGGGCCTGATTTATCACTCGCATCATTTTCTTCTATTGTAGAGCTGAAATGGTTGCACTGAGAATGGACTACTTCCGAGAAGAATAATACCCTTCCTCATCTAGGAATATATTTCCTTTGTATTGCCATGAATGGATTAAATTGCCACTGGTGGACTGTAATTTCTCTACCTCATATGAATGGATCATGTTTTATTGAGGTTGTGAAGTCAGACTTTCTAATCCAAAGCCATTGCATGTGAAAATTGATAGCCAACAAGCTGATACACAGAAGAGTATGGTCTCCCTATGATGTCTCTGGAAAGCACAAAGAACAAGGATCTGATTTATCTGCTCTTGTCACTGGATGCATTTATTGGAAAACTGAAATGATTGCAATGCGAATAGCGTGAAGAGGCCAATCACGAGGACAACAGCATTCTGGGTCATTTAAAAAGTTGTTTTCTTTATCTTGTTTTCAATGGATTAAACTACTATTACCCCTTTCAACCCCAATACTCTGAATGGTTTTGTCTTATGGTCTATTGTCATCAGGTAATGGTAGAGTAGGTGTTGTACTTGTTGGTAAGTCTGGAATATGCTTAATCCTTGAGTCCTATAGAATTAAATTATTACTGATCCTCCATCCCAGTTTGGTATGTACTTTTTTGTCTTCTCATGACAACCGGGGTTTTTCATTTTTTTGAAGATATGTATACATAACAGTTTGAAAGGCTAAAGGTATCCATTGTCCACCAAGCTGAATTTGGACACCTTGATGCATTGGGCTTATAGAGAGGAATTATTCTCTTGAACGAATCCTCTTTTAAAAGTAGCTATAATGCATTTATAACTGGAGAATTTGAGTCAACATGAATTTATGTTGAGTTGCCAATAAAGAGGTCACAAAACCAACTGGATTTACTAGAATATGGCAAGCAATATTTAATGTTGGCTACAATTCAACCAGCCTGCAAAGGGTTACCTGGAATTTTGAGGACATTTGCTCATCTGCAGGGCCTAGTGGAGGTTGGGGGAATGTTGCAAAGAAGAGCCACAAGATGGCAGGTGAAAAGTCCTGAGCTTGTTATTGTAATTTTGTACATAATGAATTCCATTTCATCAAAGTGTGCCAGCTGGACTCATCCAAACATTCTCCACCTAAAATTGCTGAGGACTATACAGTATATAAAATAAAAGATGAAAGGCTCACTGGAAATATCAAGACACCTCTGGAAACAATCTATAACAAGAATGTGATTTACCTTTAGCAATTTTGTCTTGCCAAACTGAAATGATTGCTGTGGGTATAGCAAGAAGGACATAGAAAAATAGAAATATGCCTCATCAATTAATATATCTACTTATAATTGTTATAAGTAGTATAAGATGCCATCAGACCACCAAATCAGAACCTGGACCTCCATTTACCTGGCTGTCAGGGTAATTTCAGCATACCGAAAAGAATCCTTCATTGACGGACCTGGCTATAATTACCTGATGAAATGTTGAACAGCGATTTTGAGAACTTTAATGCTCTCTCTGGATGGATTTTATTTCACAGACGGTTTGAAAGTTGGACCCTATCCACACACATTCAAATGTGACTAGGGTTAGACAACAAAAGAGTATACAAAGAAAATATGGTGTGTGGAAAGTTTAAAATATGCATGAAAACCACATACATCGAGGGCCGATTTATCACGTGCACCATTTGCTTCTTTGTAGAGCCAAATTGGTTGCACTGAGAATGGACTACTTCCGAGAAGAATAATACCCTTCTTCATCTAGGAATATATTTCCTTAGTATTGCTATGAATGGATTAAATTGCCACTGGTGGAATGTAATTTCTCTACCTAAGATGAAAGGATCATGTTTTATTGAAGTTTAGAAACCAGACTTTCTAATCCAAACCCATTGCATGTGAAAATTGACAGCCAGCAAGCTTTTATGCAGAAGAATATGGGCTCCCTATGATGTTGTTGGAAAGCACAAAGAACAAGGACCTGATTTATCTGCTCTTGGCCCTGGATGCATTTATTGGAACACTGAAATAATTGCAATGCGAATAGCATGAAGAGGCCAAGTATGAGGACAACAGCATTCTGGGTCATTTAAAAAATTGTTTTCTTTATCTTGTTTTTAATGGATTAAACTGCCATTACCCCTTTCAACTCCAATACTCCAAATGGTTTTCTCTTTTGCTCTATTGTCATCAGGTAATGGTAGAGTAGGTGTTGTATTTGTTGGTAAGTTCAGAAATGTGCTTAATCCTTCAGTCCTATAGGATTAAATTATTACTGATCCTCCATCCCAGTTTGGTATGTACTTTTTTGTCTGCTCGTGACAGCCAGGGTTTTTCATTTTTTTAAAAATATGTATACATAACAGTTTGAAAGAGTTAAGGTATCCATTATCCACTTAGCTGAATGTGGACATCTGTATGCATAGGACTTACAGGGTGGAATTATTCTCTTGAAAGAATCCTCTTTTATAAGTGGCTACAATGCATTGATAACTGGCAGATTTTAGTCAACATGAATTTATGTTGAGTTGCAAATAAAGAGGTCACAAAACCAACTGGATTTATTAGAATATGGCTAGCAATATTTAATGTTGGCTACAATTCAGCCAGGCTGCAAAGGGTTACCTGGAATTTTGAGGACATTTGCTCATCTGCACTGCCTAGTGGAGGTTGGGTGAATGTTGGAAAGAAGAGCCACAAAATGGCAGATGAAAACTCCTCAGCTTGTTATTGTAATTTTGTACATAATGAATTCCATTTTATCAAAGTGTGCCAGCTGGACTCATCCAAACATTCTCCACTTAAATTATAGAAGTCTATACCGTGTATAACAAAGACAATGAAAGGCTTTCTGGAAATATGAAGACACCTCTGGAAACCATCTATAACAAGAATGTGGTTTATCTTTAGCAATGTTTTCTTGCCAAACTGAAATGATTGCAGTGGGTATAGCTGAAGGACAGAGAAAAATGACAATATGCCTCCTAGAAGAAAAAATCTACTGACCATAGTTATTAGTAGAATAGGATGCCATCAGACCACCAAATCAAAACTGGGATCTCCATTTACCTGGCTTTTAGGGTAATTTCAGCATACCGAAAAGAATCCTCCATTGATGGATCTGGGTATAATTACCTGATGAAATGCTGAACAGCCATTTTAAGAACGTTAATGCTCTCTCTGGATGGATTTTATTTCACAAACGTGAAAGTTGGACCCTATCCAGACACATTCAATCATTAGACAACAAAAAAGTATACAAAGAAGATATGGTTTGTGGAAAGTATGAAATATGCATGAAAACCACATACATCAAGGGCCTGATTTATCACTGGCACCATTTGCTTCTATTGTAGAGCTAAAATGTTTGCACTGAGAACGGACTAGTTCCGAGAAGAATAATACCCTTCCTCATCTGGGAATATATTTCCTTAGTATTGCTATGAATGGATTATTGCCTCTGGGGGACTGTAATTTCTCTACCTCATATGAATGGATCATGTTTTATTCAGGTTTGGAAGCCAGACTTTCTAATCCAAACCCATTGCATGTGAAAATTGATAGCCAACAAGCTGATGCACAGAAGACTATGGGCTCCC
This sequence comes from Pictodentalium vernedei, assembly GCA_031216915.1. Lineage (NCBI taxonomy): Eukaryota > Metazoa > Mollusca > Scaphopoda > Dentaliida > Dentaliidae > Pictodentalium > Pictodentalium vernedei. The sequence continues at coordinate 146,379,924 of CM062292.1, read as the reverse complement.
TATGATGTCGCTGGAAAGCACAAAGAACAAGGATCTGATTTATCTGCTCTTGGCACTGGATGCATTTATTGGAAAACTGAAATGATTGCAATGCAAATAGTGTGAAGAAGCCAATCATGAGGACAACAGCATTCTGGGTCATTTAAAAAGTTGTTTTCTTTATCTTGTTTTCATTGGATTAAACTGCAATTACCCGTTTCAACCCCAATACTCTGAATTGTTTTGTCTTATGCTCTATTGTCATCAGGTAATGGTAGAGAAGGTGTTGTATTTTTTTCTTGTCAAACTGAAATGATTGCAGTGGTCATTGCTGAAGGATAGAGAAAAATAACAATATGCCTCATCAAGGAATATATCTACTGACCATTGTTATAAATAGCATTGGATGCAATCAGACCACCAAATCAAAACTGGGACCACCATTTACGTGGCTTACAGGGAAATTTTAGCATACCAAAAAGAATCCTCCATTGATGAACCTGGCTATAATTACCTGATGAAATGATGAACAGCCATTTTAAGAACGTAAATGCTCTCTCTGGATGGATTTTATTTCACAAATGTGAAAGTTGGACCCTATCAACACACATTCAAATGTGATTATGGTTAGACAACAAAAGAATGTACAAAGAAGATATGGTATGTGGAAGGTTTGAAATATGCATGAAAACCACATATATCAAGGGCCTGATTTATCACTCGCATCATTTTCTTCTATTGTAGAGCTGAAATGGTTGCACTGAGAATGGACTACTTCCGAGAAGAATAATACCCTTCCTCATCTAGGAATATATTTCCTTTGTATTACCATGAATGGATTAAATTGCCACTGGTGGATTGTAATTTCTCTACCTCATATGAATGGATCATGTTTTATTGAGGTTGTGAAGTCAGACTTTCTAATACAAAGCCATTGCATGTGAAAATTGATGGCCAACAAGCTGATACACAGAAGACTATGGTCTCCCTATGATGTCTCTGGAAAGCACAAAGAACAAGGATCTGATTTATCTGCTCTTGGCACTGGATGCATTTATTGGAAAACTGAAAAGATTGCAATGCGAATAGCGTTAAGAGGCCAATCATGAGAACAACAGCATTCTGGGTCATTTAAAAAGTTGTTTTCTTTATCTTGTTTTCAATGGATTAAACTGCTATCACCTCTTTCAACCCCAATACTCTGAATGGTTTTGTCTTATGCTCTATTGTCATCATGTAATGGTAGAGTAGGTGTTGTATTTGTTGGTAAGTTCTGGAATATGCTTAATCCTTGAGTCCTATAGAATTAAATTATTACTGATCCTCCATCCCAGTTTGGTATGTACTTTTTTGTCTTCTCATGACAACCAGGGTTTTTCATTTTTTTAAAGATATGTATACGTAACAGTTTGAAAGGCTAAAGGTATCCATTGTCCACCAAGCTGAATGTGGACACCTTGATGCATTTGGCTTACAGAGAGGAATTATTCTCTTGAACGAATCCTCTTTTAAAAGTAGCTATAATGCATTTATAACTGGAGAATTTGAGTCAACATGAATTTATGTTGAGTTGCCAATAAAGAGGTCACAAAACCAACTGGATTTACTAGAATATGGCAAGCAATATTTAATGTTGGCTACAATTCAACCAGCCTGCAAAGGGTTACCTGGAATTTTGAGGACATTTGCTCATCACCAGGGCCTAGTGGAGGGTGGGGGAATGTTGCAAAGAGGAGCCACAAGATGGCAGGTGAAAAGTCCTGAGCTTGTTATTGTAATTTTGTACATAATGAATTCCATTTTATCAAAGTGTGCCAGCTGGATTCATCCAAACATTCTCCACCTAAACTAAAATTGCTGAGGACTATACAGTATATAAAACAGAAGATGAAAGGCTCATTGGAAATATCAAGACACCTCTGGAAACAATCTATAACAAGAATGTGATTTACCTTGAGCAATTTTGTCTTGCCAAACTGAAATGATTGCTGTGGGTATAGCAAGAAGGACAGAGAAAAATAGAAATATGCCTCATCAATTAATATATCTACTGACAATTGTTATAAGTAGTATAGGATGCCATCAGACCACCAAATCAAAACTTGGACCTCCATTTACCTGGCTATCGGGGTAATTTAAGCATACCGAAAAGAATCCTTCATTGACGGACCTGGCTATAATTACCTGATGAAATGTTGAACAGCAATTTTGAGAACTTTAATGCTCTCTCTGGATGGATTTTATTTCACAGATGGTGTGAAAGTTACACCCTATCCACACACATTCAAATGTGAATATGGTTAGACAACAAAAGAGTATACAAAGAAAATATGGTGTGTGGAAAGTTTGAAATATGCATGAAAACCACATACATCGAGGGCCGATTTATCACGTGCACCATTTGCTTCTTTGTAGAGCCAAATTGGTTGCACTGAGAATGGACTACTTCCAAGAAGAATAACACCCTTCTTCATCTAGGAATATATTTCCTTAGTATTGCTATGAATGGATTAAATTGCCACTGGTGAACTGTAATTTCTCTACCTAATATGAAAGGATCATGTTTTATTGAAGTTTAGAAGCCCGACTTTCTAATCCAAACCCATTGCACGTGAAAATTGACAGCCAACAAGCTGATACACAGAAGAATATGGTCTCCCTATGATGAGTTTGGAAAGCACAAAGAACAAGGATCTGATTTATCCACTCTTGGCACTGGATGCATTTATTGGAAAACTGAAGTAATTGCAATGTGAATAGTGTGAAGAGGCCAAGTATGAGGACAACAGCATTCTGGGTCATTTAAAAAATTGTTTTCTTTATCTTGTTTTCAATGGATGAAACTGCTATTACCCCTTTCATGCCCAATACTTTGAATTGTTTTGTCTTATGCTCTATTGTCATCATTTAATGATAGAGTAGATGTTGTATTTCTTGGTAAGTTCAGGAATATGCTTACTCCTTCAGCCCTATAGGATTAAATTATTACTGACCCTCCCTCCCTGTTTGGTATGTACTTTTTTGTCTGCTCGTGACATCCAGGGGTTTTCATTTTTTTTAAAAATATGTTTACCTAACAGTTTGAAAGGATTAAGGTATCCTTTGTCCACTGAGCTGAATTTGGACACCTGTATACATTGGGCTTACAGGGTGGAATTATTCTCTTGAAAGAATCCTCTTTTATAAGTGGCTATAGTACATTGATAACTGGCAGATTTTAGTCAACATGAATTTATGTTGAGTTGCAAATAAAGAGGTCACAAAACCAACTGGATTTATTAGAATATGGCTAGCAATATTTTTTAATGTTGGCTACAATTCAGCCAGGCTGCAAAGGGTTACCTGGAATTTTGAGGACATTTGCTTATCTGCAGTGCTTGGTGGAGGTTGGGTGAATGTTGGAAAGAAGAGCCACAAAATGGCAGATGAAAACTCCTGAGCTTGTTATTGTAATTTTGTACATAATGAATTCCATTTTATCAAAGTGTGCCAGCTGGACTCATCCAAACATTCTCCACTTAAATTATAGAAGTCTATACCGTGTATAAAAAAGACGATGAAAGGCTTTCTGGAAATATGAAGACACCTCTGGAAACCATCTATAACAAGAATGTGGTTTATCTTTAGCAATGTTTTCTTGCCAAACTGAAATGATTGCAGTGGGTATAGCTGAAGGACAGAGAAAAATGACAATATGCCTCATAGAAGAAAAAATCTACTGACCATAGTTATTAGTAGAATAGGATGCCATCAGACCACCAAATCAAAACTGGGACCTCCCTTTACCTTGCTTTCAGGGTAATTTCAGCATACCGAAAAGAATCCTCCATTGATGGATCTGGCTATAATTACGTGATGAAATGCTGAACAGCCATTTTAAGAACGTTAATGCTCTCTCTGGATGGATTTTATTTCACAAACGTGAAAGTTGGACCCTACCCAGACACATTCAATCATTAGACAACAAAAAAGTATACAAAGAAGATATGGTTTGTGGAAAGTATGAAATATGCATGAAAACCACATACATCAAGGGCCTGATTTATCACTGGCACCATTTGCTTCTATTGTAGAGCTAAAATGTTTGCACTGAGAATGGTCTACTTCCGAGAAGAATGATACCCTTCCTCAACTTGGAATATATTTCCTTAGTATTGCTATGAATGGATTAAATTGCCTCTGGGGGACCGTAATTTCTCTACATCATATGAATGGATCATGTTTTATTCAGGTTTGGAAGCCAGACTTTCTAATCCAAACCCATTGCATGTGAAACTTGATAGCCAACAAGCTGATGCACAGAAGACTATGGGCTCCCTATGATGTCGCTGGAAAGCACAAAGAACAAGGATCTGATTTATCTGCTCTTGGCACTGGATGCATTTATTGGAAAACTGAAATGATTGCAATGCAAATAGTGTGAAGAAGCCAATCATGAGGACAACAGCATTCTGGGTCATTTAAAAAGTTGTTTTCTTTATCTTGTTTTCATTGGATTAAACTGCAATTACCCGTTTCAACCCCAATACTCTGAATTGTTTTGTCTTATGCTCTATTGTCATCAGGTAATGGTAGAGAAGGTGTTGTATTTTATTCTTGTCAAACTGAAATGATTGCAGTGGTCATTGCTGAAGGATAGAGAAAAATAACAATATGCCTCATCAAGGAATATATCTACTGACCATTGTTATAAATAGCATTGGATGCAATCAGACCACCAAATCAAAACTGGGACCTCCATTTACCTGGCTTACAGGGAAATTTTAGCATACCAAAAAGAATCCTCCATTGATGAACCTGGCTATAATTACCTGATGAAATGATGAACAGCCATTTTAAGAATGTAAATGCTCTCTCTGGATGGATTTTATTTCACAAATGTGAAAGTTGGACCCTATCAATACACATTCAAATGTGATTATGGTTAGACAACAAAAGAATATACAAAGAAGATATGGTATGTGGAAAGTTTGAAATATGCATGAAAACCACATATATCAAGGGCCAGATTTATCACTCGCATCATTTTCTTCTATTGTAGAGCTGAAATGGTTGCACTGAGCATGGACTACTTCCGAGAAGAATAATACCCTTCCTCATCTAGGAATATATTTCCTTTGTATTGCCATGAATGGATGAAATTGCCACTGGTGGACTGTAATTTCTCTACCTCATATGAATGGATCATGTTTTATTGAGGTTGTGAAGTCAGACTTTCTAATCCAAAGCCATTGCATGTGAAAATTGATAGCCAACAAGCTGATACACAGAAGAGTATGGTCTCCCTATGATGTCTCTGGAAAGCACAAAGAACAAGGATTTGATTTATCTGCTCTTGTCACTGGATGCATTTATTGGAAAACTGAAATGATTGCAATGCGAATAGCGTGAAGAGGCCAATCACGAGGACAACAGCATTCGGGGTCATTTAAAAAGTTGTTTTCTTTATCTTGTTTTCATTGGATTAAACTACTATTACCCCTTTCAACCCCAGTACTCTGAATGGTTTTGTCTTATGCTCTATTGTCATCAGGTAATGGTAGAGTAGGTGTTGTACTTGTTGGTAAGTTCTGGAATATGCTTAATCCTTGAGTCCTATAGAATTAAATTATTACTGATCCTCCATCCCAGTTTGGTATGTACTTTTTTGTCTTCTCATGACAACCGGGGTTTTTCATTTTTTTGAAGATATGTATACATAACAGTTTGAAAGGCTAAAGGTATCCATTGTCCACCAAGCTGAATTTGGACACCTTGATGCATTGGGCTTACTGAGAGGAATTATTCTCTTGAACGAATCCTCTTTTAAAAGTAGCTATAATGCATTTATAACTGGAGAATTTGAGTCAACATGAATTTATGTTGAGTTGCCAATAAAGAGGTCACAAAACCAACTGGATTTACTAGAATATGGCAAGCAATATCTAATGTTGGCTACAATTCAACCAGCCTGCAAAGGGTTACCTGGAATTTTGAGGACATTTGCTCATCTGCAGGGCCTAGTGGAGGTTGGGGGAATGTTGCAAAGAAGAGCCACAAGATGGCAGGTGAAAAGTCCTGAGCTTGTTATTGTAAATTTGTACATAATGAATTCCATTTCATCAAAGTGTGCCAGCTGGACTCATCCAAACATTCTCCACCTAAAATTGCTGAGGACTATACAGTATATAAAATAAAAGATGAAAGGCTCACTGGAAATATCAAGACACCTCTGGAAACAATCTATAACAAGAATGTGATTTACCTTTAGCAATTTTGTCTTTCCAAACTGAAATGATTGCTGTGGGTATAGCAAGAAGGACAGAGAAAAATAGAAATATGCCTCATCAATTAATATATCTACTTATAATTGTTATAAGTAGTGTAAGATGCCATCAGACCACCAAATCAGAACCTGGACCTCCATTTACCTGGCTGTCAGGGTAATTTCAGCATACCGAAAAGAATCCTTCATTGACGGACCTGGCTATAATTACCTGATGAAATGTTGAACAGCGATTTTGAGAACTTTAATGCTCTCTCTGGATGGATTTTATTTCACAGACGGTTTGAAAGTTGGACCCTATCCACACACATTCAAATGTGACTAGGGTTAGACAACAAAAGAGTATACAAAGAAAATATGGTGTGTGGAAAGTTTAAAATATGCATGAAAACCACATACATCGAGGGCCGATTTATCACGTGCACCATTTGCTTCTTTGTAGAGCCAAATTGGTTGCACTGAGAATGGACTACTTCCGAGAAGAATAATACCCTTCTTCATCTAGGAATATATTTCCTTAGTATTGCTATGAATGGATTAAATTGCCACTGGTGGAATGTAATTTCTCTACCTAAGATGAAAGGATCATGTTTTATTGAAGTTTAGAAACCAGACTTTCTAATCCAAACCCATTGCATGTGAAAATTGACAGCCAGCAAGCTTTTATGCAGAAGAATATGGGCTCCCTATGATGTTGTTGGAAAGCACAAAGAACAAGGACCTGATTTATCTGCTCTTGGCCCTGGATGCATTTATTGGAACACTGAAATAATTGCAATGCGAATAGCATGAAGAGGCCAAGTATGAGGACAACAGCATTCTGGGTCATTTAAAAAATTGTTTTCTTTATCTTGTTTTTAATGGATTAAACTGCCATTACCCCTTTCAACCCCAATACTCCAAATGGTTTTCTCTTTTGCTCTATTGTCATCAGGTAATGGTAGAGTAGGTGTTGTATTTGTTGGTAAGTTCAGAAATGTGCTTAATCCTTCAGTCCTATAGGATTAAATTATTACTGATCTTCCATCCCAGTTTGGTATGTACTTTTTTGTCTGCTCGTGACAGCCAGGGTTTTTCATTTTTTTAAAAATATATATACATAACAGTTTGAAAGAGTTAAGGTATCCATTATCCACTTAGCTGAATGTGGACATCTGTATGCATAGGGCTTACAGGGTGGAATTATTCTCTTGAAAGAATCCTCTTTTATAAGTGGCTATAATGCATTGATAACTGGCAGATTTTAGTCAACATGAATTTATGTTGAGTTGCAAATAAAGAGGTCACAAAACCAACTGGATTTATTAGAATATGGCTAGCAATATTTAATGTTGGCTACAATTCAGCCAGGCTGCAAAGGTTTACCTGGAATTTTGAGGACATTTGCTCATCTGCACTGCCTAGTGGAGGTTGGGTGAATGTTGGAAATAAGAGCCACAAAATGGCAGATGAAAACTCCTCAGCTTGTTATTGTAATTTTGTACATAATGAATTCCATTTTATCAAAGTGTGCCAGCTGGACTCATCCAAACATTCTCCACTTAAATTATAGAAGTCTATACCGTGTATAAAAAAGACAATGAAAGGCTTTCTGGAAATATGAAGACACCTCTGGAAACCATCTATAACAAGAATGTGGTTTATCTTTAGCAATGTTTTCTTGCCAAACTGAAATGATTGCAGTGGGTATAGCTGAAGGACAGAGAAACATGACAATATGCCTCATAGAAGAAAAAATCTACTGACTATAGTTATTAGTAGAATAGGATGCCATCAGACCACCAAATCAAAACTGGGACCTCCATTTACCTCGCTTTCAGGGTAATTTCAGCATACCGAAAAGAATCCTCCATTGATGGATCTGGCTATAATTACCTGATGAAATGCTGAACAGCCATTTTAAGAATGTTAATGCTCTCTCTGGATGGATTTTATTTCACAAACGTGAAAGTTGGACCCTATCCAGACACATTCAATCATTAGACAACAAAAAAGTATACAAAGAAGATATGGTTTGTGGAAAGTATGAAATATGCATGAAAACCACATACATCAAGGGCCTGATTTATCACTGGCACCATTTGCTTCTATTGTAGAGCTAAAATGTTTGCACTGAGAACGTACTACTTCCGAGAAGAATAATACCCTTCCTCATCTGGGAATATATTTCCTTAGTATTGCTATGAATGTATTAAATTGCCTCTGGGGGACTGTAATTTCTCTGCCTCATATGAATGGATCATGTTTTATTCAGGTTTGGAAGCCAGACTTTCTAATCCAAACCCATTGCATGTGAAAATTGATAGCCAACAAGCTGATGCACAGAAGACCATGGGCTCCCTATGATGTCGCTGGAAAGCACAAAGAACAAGGATCTGATTTATCTGCTCTTGGCACTGGATGCATTTATTGGAAAACTGAAATGATTGCAATGCAAATAGTGTGAAGAAGCCAATCATGAGGACAACAGCATTCTGGGTCATTTAAAAAGTTGTTTTCTTTATCTTGTTTTCATTGGATTAAACTGCAATTACCCGTTTCAACCCCAATACTCTGAATTGTTTTGTCTTATGCTCTATTGTCATCAGGTAATGGTAGAGAAGGTGTTGTATTTTTTTCTTGTCAAACTGAAATGATTGCAGTGGTCATTGCTGAAGGATAGAGAAAAATAACAATATGCCTCATCAAGGAATATATCTACTGACCATTGTTATAAATAGCATTGGATGCAATCAGACCACCAAATCAAAACTGGGACCTCCATTTACCTGGCGTACAGGGAAATTTTAGCATACCAAAAAGAATCCTCCATTGATGGACCTGGCTATAATTACCTGATGAAATGATGAACAGCCGTTTTAAGAACGTAAATGCTCTCTCTGGATGGATTTTATTTCACAAATGTGAAAGTTGGACCCTATCAACACACATTCAAATGTGATTATGGTTAGACAACAAAAGAATATACAAAGAAGATATGGTATGTGGAAAGTTTGAAATATGCATGAAAACCACATATATCAAGGGCCTGATTTATCACTGGCATCATTTTCTTCTATTGTAGAGCTGAAATGGTTGCACTGAGAATGGACTACTTCCGAGAAGAATAATACCCTTCCTCATCTAGGAATATATTTCCTTTGTATTACCATGAATGGATTAAATTGCCACTGGTGGATTGTAATTTCTCTACCTCATATGAATGGATCATGTTTTATTGAGGTTGTGAAGTCAGACTTTCTAATCCAAAGCCATTGCATGTGAAAATTGATAGCCAACAAGCTGATACACAGAAGACTATGGTCTCCCTATGATGTCTCTGGAAAGCACAAAGAACAAGGATCTGATTTATCTGCTCTTGGCACTGGATGCATTTATTGGAAAACTGAAAAGATTGCAATGCGAATAGCATGAAGAGGCCAATCATGAGGACAACAGCATTCTGGGTCATTTAAAAAGTTGTTTTCTTTATCTTGTTTTCAATGGATTAAACTACTATCACCTCTTTCAACCCCAATACTCTGAATGGTTTTGTCTTATGCTCTATTGTCATCCGGTAATGGTAGAGTAGGTGTTGTATTTGTTGGTAAGTTCTGGAATATGCTTAATCCTTGAGTCCTATAGAATTAAATTATTACTGATCCTCCATCCCAGTTTGGTATGTACTTTTTTGTCTTCTCATGACAACCAGGGTTTTTCATTTTTTTTAAAGATATGTATACATAACAGTTTGAAAGGCTAAAGGTATGCATTGTCCACCAAGCTGAATGTGGACACCTTGATGCATTGGGCTTACAGAGAGGAATTATTCTCTTGAACGAATCCTCTTTTAAAAGTAGCTATAATGCATTTATAACTGGAGAATTTGAGTCAACATGAATTTATGTTGAGTTGCCAATAAAGAGGTCACAAAACCAACTGGATTTACTAGAATATGGCAAGCAATATTTAATGTTGGCTACAATTCAACCAGCCTGCAAACGGTTACCTGGAATTTTGAGGACATTTGCTCATCACCAGGGCCTAGTGGAGGTTGGGGGAATGTTGCAAAGAAGAGCCACAAGATGGCAGGTGAAAAGTCCTGAGCTTGTTATTGTAATTTTGTACATAATGAATTCCATTTTATCAAAGTGTGCCAGCTGGACTCATCCAAACATTCTCCACCTAAACTAAAATTGCTGAGGACTATACAGTATATAAAACAGAAGATGAAAGACTCATTGGAAATATCAAGATACCTCTGGAAACAATCTATAACAAGAATGTGATTTACCTTGAGCAATTTTGTCTTGCCAAACTGAAATGATTGCTGTGGGTATAGCAAGAAGGACAGAGAAAAATAGAAATATGCCTCATCAATTAATATATCTACTGACAATTGTTATAAGTAGTATAGGATGCCATCAGACCACCAAATCAAAACCTGGACCTCCTTTTACCTGGCTGTCGGGGTAATTTAAGCATACCGAAAAGAATCCTTCATTGACGGACCTGGCTATAATTACCTGATGAAATGTTGAACAGCAATTTTGAGAACTTTAATGCTCTCTCTGGTTGGATGTTATTTCACAGATGGTGTGAAAGTTGCACCCTATCCACACACATTCAAATGTGAATATGGTTAGACAACAAAAGAGTATACAAAGAAAATATGGTGTGTGGAAAGTTTGAAATATGCATGAAAACCACATACATCGAGGGCCGATTTATCACGTGCACCATTTGCTTCTTTGTAGAGCCAAATTGGTTGCACTGAGAATGGACTACTTCCAAGAAGAATAACACCCTTCTTCATCTAGGAATATATTTCCTTAGTATTGCTATGAATGGATTAAATTGCCACTGGTGGACTGTAATTTCTCTACCTAATATGAAAGGATCATGTTTTATTGAAGTTTAGAAGCCAGACTTTCTAATCCAAACCCATTGCACGTGAAAATTGACTGCCAACAAGCTGATACACAGAAGAATATGGTCTCCCTATGATGAGTTTGGAAAGCACAAAGAACAAGGATCTGATTTATCCACTCTTGGCACTGGATGCATTTATTGGAAAACTGAAGTAATTGCAATGCGAATAGTGTGAAGAGGCCAAGTATGAGGACAACAGCATTGTGGGTCATTTAAAAAATTGTTTTCTTTATCTTGTTTTCAATGGATGAAACTGCTATTACCCCGTTCATGCCCAATACTTTGAATTGTTTTGTCTTATGCTCTATTGTCATCATTTAATGATAGAGTAGATGTTGTATTTCTTGGTAAGTTCAGGAATATGATTACTCCTTCAGTCCTATAGGATTAAATTATTACTGACCCTCCCTCCCTGTTTGGTATGTACTTTTTTGTCTGCTCGTGACATCGAGGGGTTTTCATTTTTTTTAAAAATATGTTTACCTAACAGTTTGAAAGGATTAAGGTATCCTTTGTCCACTGAGCTGAATTTGGACACCTGTATACATTGGGCTTACAGGGTGGAATTATTCTCTTGAAAGAATCCTCTTTTATAAGTGGCTATAATGCATTGATAACTGGTAGATTTTAGTCAACATGAATTTATGTTGAGTTGCAAATAAAGAGGTCACAAAACCAACTGGATTTATTAGAATATGGCTAGCAATATTTTTTAATGTTGGCTACAATTCAGCCAGGCTGCAAAGGGTTACCTGGAATTTTGAGGACATTTGCTCATCTGCTGTGCCTGGTGGAGGTTGGGTGAATGTTGGAAAGAAGAGCCACAAAATGGCAGATGAAAACTCCTGAGCTTGTTATTGTAATTTTATACATAATGAATTCCATTTTATCAAAGTGTGCCAGCTGGACTCATCCAAACATTCTCCACTTAAATTATAGAAATCTATAGCGTGTCTTAAAAAGACAATGAAAGGATTTCTGGAAATATGAAGACACCTCTAGAAACCATCTATAACAAGAATGTGGTTTATCTTTAGCAATTTTTTTCTTGCCAAACTGAAATGATTGCAGTGGGTATAGTTGAAGGACAGAGAAAAATGACAATATGCCTCATAGAGGAAAAAATCTACTGACCATAGTTATTAATAGAATAGGATCCCATCAGACCACCAAATCAAAACTGGGACCTCCATTTACCTGGCTTTCAGGGTAATTTCAGCATACCGAAAAGAATCCTCTATTGATGGATCTGTCTATAATTACCTGATGAAATGCTGAACAGCCATTTTAAGAACGTTAATGCTCTCTCTGGATGGATTTTATTTTACAAACGTGAAAGTTGGACCCTATCCAGACACATTCAATCGTGATTATGGTTAGACAACAAAAAAGTATACAAAGAAGATATGGTTTGTGGAAAGTATGAAATATGCATGAAAACCACATACATCAAGGGCCTGATTTATCACTGGCACCATTTGCTTCTATTGTAGAGCTAAAATGGTTGCACTGAGAATGGACTACTTCCGAGAAGAATAATACCCTTCCTCATCGAGGAATATATTTCCTTAGTATTACTATGAATGGATTAAATTGCCACTGGTGGACTGTAATTTCTATACCTTATATGAAAGGATCATGTTTTATTGAGGTTTGGAAACCAGACTTTCTAATCCAAACCCATTGCATGCGAAAATTGACAGGCAGCAAGCTTTTACGCAGAAGAATATGGGCTCCCTATGATGTCGTTGGAAAGAACAAAGAACAAGGACCTGATTTATCTGCTCTTGGCCCTGGATGCATTTATTGGAACGCTGAAATAATTGCAATGTGAATAGCGTGAAGAGGCCAAGTTTGAGGACAACAACATTCTGGGTCATTTAAAAAATTGTTTTCTTTATCTTGTTTTCAATGGATTAAACTGCCATTACCCCTTTCAACCCCAATACTCTGAATGGTTTTCTCTTATGCTCTATTGTCATCAGGTAATGGTAGAGTAGGTGTTGTATTTGTTGGTAAGTTCAGAAATGTGCTTAATCCTTCAGTCCTATAGGATTAAATTATTACTGATCCTCCATCCCAGTTTGGTATGTACTTTTTTGTCTGCTCATGACAGCCATGGTTTTTCATTTTTTTAAAAATATATATACATAACAGTTTGAAAGGGTTAAGGTATCCATTGTCCACCGAGCTGAATGTGGACACCTGTATGCATTGAGCTTACAGGGTAAAAATATTCTCTTGAAAGAATCCTCTTTTATAAGTGGCTATAATGCATTTATAACTAGTGGATCTGAGTCAACATGAATTTATGTTGAGTTGCCAATGAAGAGGTCACAAAAGGAACTGGATTTACTAGAATATGGCTAGAAATATTTAATGTTCGGTACAATTCAGCCAGCCTGCAAAGGGTTACCTGGAATTTTGAGGACATTTGCCCATCTGCAGGGCCTAGTGGAGGTTGGGGGAATGTTGCAAAGAAGAGGCACAAGATGGCAGGTGAAAAGTCCTGAGCTTGTTATTGTAATTTTGTACATAATGAATTCCATTTTATCAAAGTGTGCCAGCTGGACTCATCCAAACATTCTCCACCTAAAATTATAGAAGTCTATACAGTATATAAAACAGAAAATTGAATGGCTTACTGGAAATATCAAGACACCTCTGGAAACCATCTATAACAAGAATGTGGTTTCCCTTTAGCAATTTTTCTTGCCAAACTGAAATGATTGCAGTGGGCATTGCTGAAGGATAGAGAAAAATAACAATATGCCTCATCAAGCAATATATCTACTGACCATTGTTATAAATAGCATTGGATGCCATCAGACCACCAAATCAAAACTGGGACCTCCATTTACCTGGCTTACGGGGAAATTTTAGCGTACCAAAAAGAATCCTCCATTGATGGACCTGATTATTATTACCTGATGAAATGATGAACAGCCATTTTAAGAATGCTAATGCTCTCTCTGGATGGATTTTATTTCACAAATGTGAAAGTTGGAGCCTATCCACACATTCAAATGTGATTATGGTTAGACAACAAAAGAATATACAAAGATGATATGGTATGTGGAAAGTTTGAAATATGCATGAAAACCACATACCTCAAGGGCCTGATTTATCATTCGCATCATTTGCTTCTATTGTAGAGCTGAAATGGTTGCACTGAGAATGGACTACTTCCAAGAAGAATAATACCCTTCCTCATCTAGGAATATATTTCCTTTGTATTGCCATGAATGGATTAAATTGCCACTGGTGGACTGTAATTTCTCTACCTCATATGAATGGATCATGTTTTATTGAGGTTGTGAAGTCAGACTTTCTAATCCAAAGCCATTGCATGAGAAAATTGATAGCCAACAAGCTGATACACAGAAGAGTATGGTCTTCCTGTGATGTCTCTGGGAAGCACAAAGAACAAGGATCTGATTTATCTGCTCTTGGCACTGTATGCATTTATTGGAAAACTGAAAAAATTGCAATGCGAATAGCGTGAGGAGGCCAATCATGAGGACAACAGCATTCTGGGTCATTTAAAAAGTTGTTTTCTTTATCTTGTTTTCAAAGGATTAAACTACTATCACCTCTTTCAACACCAATACTCTGAATGGTTTTGTCTTATGCTCTATTGTCATCCGGTAATGGTAGAGTAGGTGTTGTATTTGTTGGTAAGTTCTGGAATATGCTTAATCCTTGAGTCCTATAGAATTAAATTATTACTGATCCTCCATCCCAGTTTGGTATGTACTTTTTTGTCTTCTCATGACAACCAGGGTTTTTCATTTTTTTGAAGATATGTGTACATAACAGTTTGAAAGGCTAAAGGTATCCATTGTCCACCAAGCTGAATGTGGACACCTTGATGCATTGGGCTTACAGAGAGGAATTATTCTCTTGAACGAATCCTCTTTTAAAAGTAGATATAATGCATTTATAACTGGAGAATTTGAGTCAACATGAATTTATGTTGAGTTGCCAATAAAGAGGTCACAAAACCAACCAACTGGATTTACTAGAATATGGCAAGCAATATTTAATGTTGGCTACAATTCAACCAGCCTGCAAAGGGTTACCTGGAATTTTGATGGCATTTGCTCATCTGCAGGGCCTAGTGGAGGTTGGGGGAATGTTGCAAAGAAAGCCACAAGATAGCAGGTGAAAAGTCCTGAGCTTGTTATTGTAAGTTTGTACATAATGAATTCCATTTCATCAAAGTGTGCCAGCTGGACTCATCCAAACATTCTCCACCTAAAATTGCTGAGGACTATACAGTATATAAAATAAAAGATGAAAGGCTCATTGGAAATATCAAGACACCTCTGGAAACAATCTATAACAAGAATGTGATTTATCTTTAGCAATTTTGTCTTGCCAAACTGAAATGATTGCTGTGGGTATAGCAAGAAGGACAGAGAAAAATAAAAATATGCCTCATCAATTAATATATTTACTTATAATGGTTATAAGCAGTATAGGATGCCATCAGACCACCAAATCAAAACCTGGACCTCCATTTACCTGGCTGTCAGGGTAATTTCAGCATACCAAAAAGAATCCTTCATTGACAGACCTGGCTATAATTACCTGATGAAATGTTGAACAGCGATTTTGAGAACTTTAATGCTCTCTCTGGATGGATTTTATTTCACAGACGGTGTGAAAGTTGGACCCTATCCACACACATTGAATTGTGACTAGGGTTAGACAACAAAAGAGTATACAAAGAAAATATGGTGTGTGGAAAGTTTGAATTATGCATGAAAACCACATACATCGAGGGCCGATTTATCACGTGCACCATTTGCTTCTTTGTAGAGCCAAATTGGTTGCACTGAGAATGGACTACTTCCGAGAAGAATAATACCCTTCTTCATCTAGGAATATATTTCCTTAGTATTGCTATGAATGGATTAAATTGCCACTGGTGGACTGTAATTTCTCTACCTAAGATGAAAGGATCATGTTTTATTGAAGTTTAGAAACCAGACTTTCTAATCCAAACCCATTGCATGTGAAAATTGACAGCCAGCAAGCTTTTACGCAGAATAATATGGGCTCCCTATGATTTTGTTGGAAAGCACAAAGAACAAGGTCCTGATTTATCTGCTCTTGGCCCTGGATGCATTTATTGGAACACTGAAATAATTGCAATGCGAATAGCATGAAGAGGCCAAGTATGAGGACAACAGCATTCTGGGTCATTTAAAAAATTGTTTTCTTCATCTTGTTTTCAATGGATTAAACTGCCATTACCCCTTTCAACCCCAATACTCCAAATGGTTTTCTCTTTTGCTCTATTGTCATCAGGTAATGGTAGAGTAGGTGTTGTATTTGTTGGTAAGTTCAGAAATGTGCTTAATCCTTCAGTCCTATAGAATTAAATTATTACTGATCCTCCATCCCAGTTTGGTATGTACTTTTTTGTCTGCTCGTGACAGCCAGGGTTTTTCATTTTTTTAAAAATATATATACATAACAGTTTGAAAGGGTTAAGGTATCCATTGTCCACTGAGCTGAATGTGAACATCTGTATGCATTGGGCTTACAGGGTGGAATTATTCTCTTGAAAGAATCCTCTTTTATAAGTGGCTATAATGCATTGATAACTGGCAGATTTTAGTCAACATGAATGTATGTTGAGTTGCAAATAAAGAGGTCACAAAACCAACTGGACTTATTAGAATATGGCTAGCAATATTTAATGTTGGCTACAATTCAGCCAGGCTGCAAAGGGTTACCTGGAATTTTGAGGACATTTGCTCATCTGCTGTGCCTAGTGGAGGTTGGGTGAATGTTGGAATGATGATCCACAAAATGGCAGATGAAAACTCCTGAGCTTGTTATTGTAATTTTGTGCAGAATGAATTCCATTTTATCAAAGTGTGCCAGCTGGACTCATCCAAACATTCTCAACTTAAATTATAGAAGTCTATACCGTGTATAAAAAAGACGATGAAAGGCTTTCTGGAGATATGAAGACACCTCTGGAGACCATCTATAACAAGAATGTGGTTTATCTTTAGCAATGTTTTCTTGCCAAACTGAAATGATTGCAGTGGGTATAGCTGAAGGACAGAGAAAAATAACAATATGCCTCATAGAGGAAAAAATCTACTGACCATAGTTATTAGTAGAATAGGATGCCATCAGACCACCAAATCAAAACTGGGACCTCCATTTACCTGGCGTACAGGGAAATTTTAGCATACCAAAAAGAATCCTCCATTGATGGACCTGGCTATAATTACCTGATGAAATGATGATCAGCCATTTTAAGAACGTTAATGCTCTCTCTGGATGGATTTTATTTCACAAATGTGAAAGTTGGACCCTATCCACACACATTCAAATGTGATTATGGTTAGACAACAAAAGAATATACAAAGAAGATATGGTATGTGGAAAGTTTGAAATATGCATGAAAACCACATACATCAAGGGCCTGATTTATCACTCGCATCATTTGCTTCTATTGTAGAGCTGAAATGGTTGCACTTAGAATGGACTACTTCCGAGAAGAATAATACCCTTCCTCATCTAGGAATATATTTCCTTTGTATTGCCATGAATGGATTAAATTGCCACTGGTGGACTGTAATTTCTCTACCTCATATGAATGGATCATGTTTTATTGAGGTTGTGAAGTCAGACTTTCTCATCCAAAGCCATTGCATGTGAAAATTGATAGCCAACAAGCTGATACACAGAAGAGTATGGTCTCCCTATGATGTCTCTGGAAAGCACAAAGAACAAGGATCTGATTTATCTGCTCTTGGCACTGGATGCATTTATTGGAAAACTGAAATGATTGCAATGCGAATAGCATGAAGAGGCCAATCACGAGGACAACAGCATTCTGGGTCATTTAAAAAGTTGTTTTCTTTATCTTGTTTTCAATGGATTAAACTACTATTACCCCTTTCAACCCCAATACTCTGAATGGTTTTGTCTTATGCTCTATTGTCATCAGGTAATGGTAGAGTAGGTGTTGTACTTGTTGGTAAGTTCTGGAATATGCTTAATCCTTGAGTCCTATAGAATTAAACTATTACTGATCCTCCATCCCAGTTTGGTATGTACTTTTTTGTCTTCTCATGATAACCAGGGTTTTTCATTTTTTTGAAGATATGTATACATAACAGTTTGAAAGGCTAAAGGTATCCATTGTCCACCAAGCTGAATGTGGACACCTTGATGCATTGGGCTTACAGAGAGGAATTATTCTCTTGAACGAATCCTCTTTTAAAAGTAGCTATAATGCATTTATAACTGGAGAATTTGAGTCAACATGAATTTATGTTGAGTTGCCAATAAAGAGGTCACAAAACCAACTGGATTTACTAGAATATGGCAAGCAATATTTAATGTTGGCTACAATTCAACCAGCCTGCAAAGGGTTACCTGGAATTTTGAGGACATTTGCTCATCTGCAGGGCCTAGTGGAGGTTGGGGGAATGTTGCAAAGAAGAGCCACAAGATGGCAGGTGAAAAGTCCTGAGCTTGTTATTGTAATTTTGTACATAATGAATTCCATTTCATCAAAGTGTGCCAGCTGGACTCATCCAAACATTCTCCACCTAAAATTGCTGAGGACTATACAGTATATAAAATAAAAGATGAAAGGCTCACTGGAAATATCAAGACACTTCTGGAAACAATCTATAACAGGAATGTGATTTACCTTTAGCAATTTTGTCTTGCCAAACTGAAATGATTGCTGTGGGTATAGCAAGAAGGACAGAGAAAAATAGAAATATGCCTCATCAATTAATATATCTACTTATAATTGTTATAAGTAGTATAGGATGCCATCAGACCACCAAATCAAAACCTGGACCTCCATTTACATGGCTGTCGGGGTAATTTCAGCATACCGAAAAGAATCCTCCATTGACGGACCTGGCTATAATTACCTGATGAAATGTTGAACAGCGATTTTGAGAACTTTAATGCTCTCTCTGGATGGATTTTATTTCACAGACGGTGTGAAAGTTGGACCCTATCCACACACATTCAAATGTGACTAGGGTTAGACAACAAAAGAGTATACAAAGAAAATATGGTGTGTGGAAAGTTTGAAATATGCATGAAAACCACATACATCGAGGGCCGATTTATCACGTGCACCATTTGCTTCTTTGTAGAGCCAAATTGGTTGCACTGAGAATGGACTACTTCCGAGAAGAATAATACCCTTCTTCATCTAGGAATATATTTCCTTAGTATTGCTATGAATGGATTAAATTGCCTCTGGTGGACTGTAATTTCTCTACCTAAGATGAAAGGATCATGTTTTATTGAAGTTTAGAAACCAGACTTTCTAATCCAAACCCATTGCATGTGGAAATTGACAGCCAGCAAGCTTTTACGCAGAAGAATATGGGCTCCCTATGATGTTGTTGGAAAGCACAAAGAACAAGGTCCTGATTTATCTGCTCTTGGCCCTGGATGCATTTATTGGAACACTGAAATAATTGCAATGCGAATAGCATGAAGAGGCCAAGTATGAGGACAACAGCATTCTGGGTCATTTAAAAAAATTGTTTTCTTTATCTTGTTTTCAATGGATTAAACTGCCATTACCCCTTTCAACCCCAATACTCCAAATGGTTTTCTCTTTTGCTCTATTGTCATCAGGTAATGGTAGAGTAGGTGTTGTATTTGTTGGTAAGGTCAGAAATGTGCTTAATCCTTCAGTCCTATAGGATTAAATTATTACTGATCCTCCATCCCAGTTTGGTATGTACTTTTTTGTCTGCTCGTGACAGCCAGGGTTTTTCATTTTTAAAAAAATATATATACATAACAGCTTGAAAGGGTTAAGGTATCCATTGTCCACTGAGCTGAATGTGAACATCTGTATGCATTGGGCTTACAGGGTGGAATTATTCTCTTGAAAGAATCCTCTTTTATAAGTGGCTATAATGCATTGATAACTGGCAGATTTTAGTCAACATGAATGTATGTTGAGTTCCAAATAAAGAGGTCACAAAACCAACTTGACTTATTAGAATATGGCTTGCAATATTTAATGTTGGCTACAATTCAGCCAGGCTGCAAAGGGTTACCTGGAATTTTGAGGACATTTGCTCATCTGCAGTGCCTAGTGGAGGTTGGGTGAATGTTGGAATGATGATCCACAAAATGGCAGATGAAAACTCCTGACCTTGTTATTGTAATTTTGTACAGAATGAATTCCATTTTATCAAAGTGTGCCAGCTGGACTCATCCAAACATTCTCCACTTAAATTATAGAAGTCTATACCGTGTATAAAAAAGACGATGAAAGGCTTTCTGGAAATATGAAGACACCTCTGGAGACCATCTATAACAAGAATGTGGTTTATCTTTAGCAATGTTTTCTTGCCAAACTGAAATGATTGCAGTGGGTATAGCTGAAGGACAGAGAAAAATAACAATATGCCTCATAGAGGAAAAAATCTACTGAGCATAGTTATTAGTAGAATAGGATGCCATCAGACCACCAAATCAAAACTGGGACCTCCATTTACCTGGCGTACAGGGAAATTTTAGCATACCAAAAAGAATCCTCCATTGATGGACCTGGCTATAATTACCTGATGAAATGATGATCAGCCATTTTAAGAACGTTAATGCTCTCTCTGGATGGATTTTATTTCACAAATGTGAAAGTTGGACCCTATCCACACACATTCAAATGTGATTATGGTTAGACAACAAAAGAATATACAAAGAAGATATGGTATGTGGAAAGTTTGAAATATGCATGAAAACCACATACATCAAGGGCCTGATTTATCACTCGCATCATTTGCTTCTATTGTAGAGCTGAAATGGTTGCACTTAGAATGGACTACTTCCGAGAAGAATAATACCCTTCCTCATCTAGGAATATATTTCCTTTGTATTGCCATGAATGGATTAAATTGCCACTGGTGGACTGTAATTTCTCTACCTCATATGAATGGATCATGTTTTATTGAGGTTGTGAAGTCAGACTTTCTAATCCAAAGCCATTGCATGTGAAAATTGATAGCCAACAAGCTGATACACAGAAGAGTATGGTCTCCCTATGATGTCTCTGGAAAGCACAAAGAACAAGGATCTGATTTATCTGCTCTTGGCACTGGATGCATTTATTGGAAAACTGAAATGATTGCAATGCGAATAGCGTGAAGAGGCCAATCACGAGGACAACAGCATTCTGGGTCATTTAAAAAGTTGTTTTCTTTATGTTGTTTTCAATGGATTAAACTACTATTACCCCTTTCAACCCCAATACTCTGAATGGTTTTGTCTTATGCTCTATTGTCATCAGGTAATGGTAGAGTAGGTGTTGTACTTGTTGGTAAGTTCTGGAATATGCTTAATCCTTGAGTCCTGTAGAATTAAATTATTACTGATCCTCCATCCCAGTTTGGTATGTACTTTTTTGTCTTCTCATGACAACCAGGGTTTTTCATTGTTTTTAAGATATGTATACATAACAGTTTGAAAGGCTAAAGGTATCCATTGTCCACCAAGCTGAATGTGGACACCTTGATGCATTGGGCTTACAGAGAGGAATTATTCTCTTGAACGAATCCTCTTTTAAAAGTAGCTATAATGCATTTATAACTGGAGAATTTGAGTCAACATGAATTTATGTTGAGTTGCCAATAAAGAGGTCACAAAACCAACTGGATTTACTAGAATATGGCAAGCAATATTTAATGTTGGCTACAATTCAACCAGCCTGCAAAGGGTTACCTGGAATTTTGAGGACATTTGCTCATCTGCAGGGCCTAGTGGAGGTTGGGGGAATGTTGCAAAGAAGAGCCACAAGATGGCAGGTGAAAAGTCCTGAGCTTGTTATTGTAATTTTGTACATAATGAATTCCATTTCATCAAAGTGTGCCAGCTGGACTCATCCAAACATTCTCCACCTAAAATTGCTGAGGACTATACAGTATATAAAATAAAAGATGAAAGGCTCACTGGAAATATCAAGACACCCCTGGAAACAATCTATAACAAGAATGTGATTTACCTTTAGCAATTTTGTCTTGCCAAACTGTAATGATTGCTGTGGGTATAGCAAGAAGGACAGAGAAAAATAGAAATATGCCTCATCAATTAATATATCTACTTATAATTGTTATAAGTAGTATAGGATGCCATCAGACCACCAAATCAAAACCTGGACCTCCATTTACCTGGCTGTCAGGGTAATTTCAGCATACCGAAAAGAATCCTCCATTGACGGACATGGCTATAATTACCTGATGAAATGTTGAACAGCGATTTTGAGAACTTTAATGCTCTCTCTGGATGGATTTTATTTCACAGACGGTGTGAAAGTTGGACCCTATCCACACACATTCAAATGTGACTAGGGTTAGACAACAAAAGAGTATACAAAGAAAATATGGTGTGTGGAAAGTTTGAAATATGCATGAAAACCACATACATCGAGGGCCGATTTATCACGTGCACATTTGCTTCTTTGTAGAGCCAAATTGGTTGCACTGAGAATGGACTACTTCCGAGAAGAATAATACCCTTCTTCATCTAGGAATATATTTTCTTAGTATTGCTATGAATGGATTAAATTGCCACAGGTGGACTGTAATTTCTCTACCTAAGATGAAAGGATCATGTTTTATTGAAGTTTAGAAACCAGAGTTTCTTATCCAAACCCATTGCATGTGAAAATTGACAGCCAGCAAGCTTTTACGCAGAAGAATATGGGCTCCCTATGATGTTGTTGGAAAGCACAAAGAACAAGGACCTGATTTATCTGCTCTTGGCCCTGGATGCATTTATTGGAACACTGAAATAATTGCAATGCGAATAGCATGAAGAGGCCAAGTATGAGGACAACAGCATTCTGTGTCATTTAAAGAATTGTTTTCTTTATCTTGTTTTCAATGGATTAAACTGCCATTACCCCTTTCAACCCCAATACTCCAAATGGTTTTTCTTTTGCTCTATTGTCATCAGGTAATGGTAGTGTAGGTGTTGTATTTGTTGGTAAGTTCAGAAATGTGCTTAATCCTTCATTCCTATAGGATTAAATTATTACTGATCCTCCATCCCAGTTTGGTATGTACTTTTTTGTCTGCTCGTGACAGCCAGGGTTTTTCATTTTTTTTAAAATATATATACATAACAGTTTGAAAGGGTTAAGGTATCCATTGTCCACTGAGCTGAATGTGGACATCTGTATGCATTGGGCTTACAGGGTGGAATTATTCTCTTGAAAGAATCCTCTTTTATAAGTGGCTATAATGCATTGATAACTGGCAGATTTTAGTCAACATGAATTTATGTTGAGTTGCAAATAAAGAGGTCAGAAAACCAACTGGATTTATTAGAATATGGCTAGCAATATTTAATGTTGGCTACAATTCAGCCAGGCTGCAAAGGGTTACCTGGAATTTTGAGGACATTTGCTCATCTGCAGTGCCTAGTGGAGGTTGGGTGAATGTTGGAATGATGAGCCACAAAATGGCAGATGAAAACTCCTGAGCTTGTTATTGTAATTTTGTACAGAATGAATTCCATTTTATCAAAGTGTGCCAGCTGGACTCATCCAAACATTCTCCACTTAAATTATAGAAGTCTATACCGTGTATAAAAAAGACGATGAAAGGCTTTCTGGAAATATGAAGATACCTCTGGAAACCATCTATAACAAGAATGTGGTTTATCTTTATCAATGTTTTCTTGCCAAACTGAAATGATTGCAGTGGGTATAGCTGAAGGACAGAGAAAAATAACAATATGCCTCATAGAGGAAAAAATCTACTGACCATAGTTATTAGTAGAATAGGATGCCATCAGACCACCAAATCAAAACTGGGACCTCCATTTACCTGGCGTAAAGAGAAATTCTAGCATACCAAAAAAAATCCTCCATTGATGGTCCTGGCTATAATTACCTGATGAAATGATGATCAGCCATTTTAAGAACGTTAATGCTCTCTCTGGATGGATTTTATTTCACAAATGTGAAAGTTGGACCCTATCCACACACATTCAAATGTGATTATGGTTAGACAACAAAAGAATATACAAAGAAGATATGGTATGTGGAAAGTTTGAAATATGCATGAAAACCACATACATCAAGGGCCTGATTTATCACTCGCATCATTTGCTTCTATTGTAGAGCTGAAATGGTTACTTAGAATGGACTACTTCCGAGAAGAATAATACCCTTCCTCATCTAGGAATATATTTCCTTTGTATTGCCATGAATGGATTAAATTGCCACTGGTGGACTGTAATTTCTCTACCTCATATGAATGGATCATGTTTTATTGAGGTTGTGAAGTCAGGCTTTCTAATCCAAAGCCATTGCATGTGAAAATTGATAGCCAACAAGCTGATACACAGAAGAGTATGGTCTCCCTATGATGTCTCTGGAAAGCACAAAGAACAAGGATCTGATTTATCTGCTCTTGGCACTGGATGCATTTATTGGAAAACTGAAATGATTGCAATGCGAATAGTGTGAAGAGGCCAATCATGAGGACAACAGCATTCTGGGTCATTTAAAAAATTGTTTTCTTTATCTTGTTTTCATTGGATTAAACTGCCATTTCCCCTTTCAACCCCAATACTCAGAATGGTTTTGTCTTATGCTCTATTGTCATCAGGTAATGGTAGAGAAGGTGTTGTATTGGTTGGTAAGTTCTGAAATATGCTTAATCCTTGAGTCCAAAAGAATTAAATTATTAATGATCCTCCATCCCAGTTTTGTATGTACTTTTTTGTCTGCTTGTGACAACCAGGGTTTTTCATTTTTTTAAAGATATGTATACATAACAGTTTGAAAGGGTTAAGGTATTCATTGTCCATCGAGCTGAATGTGGACACCTGTATACATTGGGCTTACAGAGAGGAATTATTCTCTTGAAAGAATCCTCTTTTAAAAGTAGCTACGATGCATTTATAACTGGAGAATTTGAGTCAACATGAATTTATGTTGAGTTGCCAATAAAGCGGTCACAAAACCAACTGGATTTACTAGAATATGGCAAGCAATATTTAATATTGGCTACAATTCGACCGGCCTGCAAAGGGTTACCTGGAATTTTGAGGACATTTGCTCATCTGCAGGGCCTGGTGGAGTTTGCAAAGAAGAGCCACAAGATGGCAGGTGAAAAGTCCTGAGCTTGTTATTGTAATTTTGTATATAATGAATTCCATTTTATCAAATGTCAAATTCTCCACCTAGAATTGTTGAGGTCTGTACAGTATATCAAACAGAAGTTGAAAGGCTCACTGGAAATATGAAGACACCTCTGGAATCAATCTATAACAAGAATGTGGTTTTCCTTCAGCAATTTTTTCTTTCCAAACTGAAATGGTTGCTGTGGGTATAGCAAGAAGGACAGAAAAAAATAACAATATGCCTCATCAAGGAATATATCTACTGACGATTGTTATAAGTAGTATAGGATGCCATCAGACCACCAAATCAAAACTGTGACGTCCATTTACCTGGCTGTCAGGGTAATTTCAGCATACCGAAAAGAATCCTTCATTGATGGAAATGGCTATAATTACCTGATGAAATGTTGAACAGCGATTTTGAGAACTTGAATGCTCTCTCTGGATGGATTTTATTTCATAAACGGTGTGAAAGTTGGACCCTAACCACAAACATTCAAATGTGAATATGGTCAGACAACAAAAGAGTATACAAAGAAGATATGGTATGTGGAAAGTTTGAAATATGTATGAAAACCACATACATTGAGTGCCTGATTTATCACTTGCACAATTTGCTTCTGTTGTAGAGCTAAATTGGACTTTCTAATCCAAAGCCATTGCATGTGAAAATTGATAGCCAACAAGCTGATACACAGAAGAGTATGGTCTCCCTGTGATGTCTCTGGGAAGCACAAAGAACAAGGATCTGATTTATCTGCTCTTGGCACTGGATGCATTTATTGGAAAACTGAAATGATTGCAATGCGAATAGCGTGAAGAGGCCAAGTTTGAGGACAACAACATTCTGGGTCATTTAAAAAGTTGTTTTCTTTATCTTGTTTTCAATGGATTAAACTGCCATTACCCCTTTCAACCCCAATACTCTGAATGGTTTTCTCTTATGCTCTATTGTCATCAGGTAATGGTAGAGTAGGTGTTGTATTTGTTGGTAAGTTCTGGAATATGCTTAATCCTTCAGTCCTATAGGATTAAATTATTACTGATCCTCCATCCCAGTTTGGTATGTACTTTTTTTGTCTGCTCATGACAGCAGGGTTTTTCATTTTTTTAAAAATATATATACATAACAGTTTGAAAGGGTTAAGGTATCCATTGCCCACCGAACTGAATGTGGACACCTGTATGCATTGAGCTTACATGGTAGAATTATTGTCTTGAAAGAATCCTCTTTTTTAAGTGGCTATAATGCATTTATAACTGGTGGATTTGAATCAACATGAATTTATGTTGAGTTGCCAATAAAGAGGTCACTGAACCAACTGGATTGACTAGAATATGGCTAGCAATATTCAATGTTGGCTACAATTCAACCAGCCTGCAAAGGGTTACCTGGAATTTTGAGGACATTTGTTCATCTGCAGGGCCTAGTGGAGGTTGGGGGAATGTTACAAAGAAGAGCCACAAGATGTCAGGTGGAAACTTCTAAGCTTGTTATTGTAATTTTGTACATAATGAATTCCATTTTATCAAAGTGTGCCAGCAGGACTCATCCAAACATTCTCCACATAAAATTATAGAAGTCTATACAGTATATAAAACGGAAGATTGAAAGGCTTACTGGAAATATCAAGACACCTCTGGAAACCATCTATAACAAGAATGTGGTTTACCTTAAGCAATTCTTCTTGCCAAATGGAAATGATTGCAGACGGCATAACTGAAGGACAGAGAAAAATAACAACATGCCTCATCAAGGAATACATCTACTGACCATTGTTATAAATATCATAGGATGGCATCAGACCACCAAATCAAAACTGGGACCTCCATTTACCATGGCTTTCAGGGAAATTTTAGCATACTGAAAAGAAGCCTCCATTGATAGACCTGGCTATAATTACCTGATGAAATGAAGAACAGCCATTTTAAGAACGTTAATGCTCTCTCTGGATGAATTTTATTTCACTAACGTGAAAGTTGGACCCTATCCAAAACATTGAAATGTGATTATGGTTAGACAACAAAAGAGTATACGAAGAAGATATGGTATGTGAAAAGTATGAAATATGCATGAACACCACATACATCAAGGGCCTGATTTACCACTGGCACCATTTGCTTCTATTGTAGAGCCAAAATGGTTGCACTGAGAATGGACTACTTCTGAGAAGAATATTACCCTTCCTCATCTGTGAATATATTTCCTTAGTTTTGCTATGAATGGATTAAATTGCCACTGGTGGACTGTAATTTATCTACCTCATATGAATGGATCATGTTTTATTGAGGTTTGGAAGCCAGACTTTCTAATCCAAACCCATTGCATGTGAAAATTGATAGCCAACAAGCTGATACAAAGAAGACTATGGGCTCCCTCTGATGTCTCTGGAAAGCACAAAGAACAAGGATCTGATTTCTCTCCTCTCGGCACTGGGTGCATTTATTGGAAAACTGAAATGATTGCAATGAAAATACCATGAAGAGGCCAAGTATGAGGACAACAGCATTCTGGGTCATTTAAAAAAATGTTTTCTGAGTCTTCTTTTTAATGAATTAAATTGCCATTACCACATTCAATCCTGATGCCCTGAATGGTTTTGTCTTATGCACTATTGTCATGAGGTAATGGTAGAATGGGTGTTGTAACTCTTGGTAGGTTCAGGAATATGTTTAATCCTTGAGACACATAGGATTAAATTATTACTGATCCTCCAAATCAGTTTGGTATGTACTTTTTTCTCAGCTCATTGACTGCCAGCCAGGGTTCTCCATTTTTTTAAATATGTATGCATAACAGATTGAAAGTATTAAGGTATCCATTGTCCACCGAGCTGAATGTGAAAACATGTATGCATTGGGCTTACAGGGTGGAATTATTTCTTGAAAGCGTCCTCTTTTAAAAGTGGCTATAATGCATTTATAACTGGATGATTTGAGTCCACACAAATTTATGTTCAGTTGCCTATAAAGATGTCACATAACTAACTGGATTTACTAGAATATGGCTATCAATATTTAATGTTGACTACAATACAGCCAGCCTGCAAAGGGTTACCTGGAATTTTGAGGACATTTGCTCAACTGCAGGGCCTAGTGGATGTTGGGGGAATGTTGCAAAGAAGAGCCACAAGATGTCAGGTGGAAACTTCTGAGCTTGTTATTGTAATTTTGTACATAATGAATTCCATTTTATCAAAGTGTGCCAGCTGGACTCATCCAAACATTCTCCACCTAAAATTCTAGAAGTCTATACAGAATATTAAACAGAAAATTGAAAGGCTTACTGGAAATATCAAGACACCCCTGGAAACAATCTATAACTAGAATGTGGTTTACCTTTAGCAATTTTTGCTTTCCAAACTGAAATGATTGCAGTGGGTATAGCTGAAGGACAGAGAAAAATAACAATATGCCTCATCAAGGAATATATCTACTGACCATTGTCATAAGTAGCATAGGATGCCATCAGATCACCAAATCAAAACTGGAACCTCCATTTACCTGGCTTTCAGGGTAATTTCAGCATACCGAAAAGAATCCTCCATTGATGAACCTGGCTATATTTACCTGTTGAAATGCTGAGCAGCCATTTTAAGAATGTTAATGCTCTCTCTGGATGGATTTTATTTCACAAACGTGACAGTTGGACCCTATCCACGCACATTCAAATGTGATTATGGTTAGACAACAAAGGAGAATACAAAGAAGATATGATATGTGGAAAGTATGAAATATGTATGAAAACCACATACATCAAGGGCCTGATTTATCACTGGCACCATTTGCTTCTATTGTAGAGCTAAAATGGTTGCACTGAGAATGGACTACTTCCGAGAAGAATAATACCCTTAAGAATAATACCCTTCCTCATCTAGGAATATATTTCCTTAGTATTACTATGAATAGATTTAATTGCCAATGGTGGACTGTAATTTATCTACCTCATATGAATGGATCATGTTTTATTGGGGTTTGGAAGCCAGACTTTCTAATTCAAGCCCATTGCATGTGAAAATTGACAGCCTACAAACTGATACACAGACGACTATGGTCTCCCTATGATGTCTCTGGGAAGCACAAAGAACAAGGATCTGATTTATCTGCTCTTGGCACTGGATGCAATTAATGGAAAACTGAAATGATTGCATTGCGAATAGCGTGAAGAGGCCAAGTATGAGGACAACAGGATTCAGGGTCATTTAAAAAAATGTTTTCTGAGTCTTCTTTTTTATGAATTAAATTGCCATTACCAGATTCAACCCTGATGCCCTGAATGCTTTTGTTTTATGCACTATTGTCATCCAGTAATGGTAGAGTGGCTGTTGTAATTGTTGGGAGGTTCAGGAATATGTTCAATCCTTCAGCCCCATAGGATTAAATTATTACTGATCCTCCATCCCAGTTTGGTATGTACCTTTCCCGGCCAATGGCAAGCCAGACAGGGTTTTTCATTTTTTGAAATATGTGTACATAACAGTTTGAAAGGGTTAAGGTATCCAATATCCACCAATCTGGATGTGGATACCTGTATGCATTGGGCTTACAGGGTGGAATTATTCTCTTGAAAGTATCCTCTTTTAAAAATGGCTGTAATGCATTTATCAATGGAGGATTTGAGTCAACATGAAGTTATGATGAGTTTCCAGTAATGAGGACACAAAAGAATTTGTGAAGATTGGATTTACTAGAATATGGTGAACAATATTTAATGTTGCCTACAATTCAGCCTGCAAAGGGTTATATGGGATTTTGAGAACATTTACTCATCTGCAGGGCCTATTGGAGGTTGCAGGAATGTTGCATAGAAGAGCCACAAGATGGCAGGTGGAAAGTCCTGAGCTTGTTAATGTAATTTCCTACATAATGAATTCCATTTTATCAAAGTGTGCCAGCTGGACTCATCCAAACATTCTCCACCTAAACTTGTTGAGGTCTGTACAGTATATAAAACAGAAGATGAAAGGCTCACTGTAAATATCAAGACACCTCTGGAAACAATCTGTAACAAGAATGTGGTTTACCTTTAGCATTTTTTTCTTGCCAAACCGAAATGATTGCTGTGGGTATAGCAAGAAGGACAGAGAAAAATAGCAATATGCCTCATCAAGGAATATATCTACTGACAATTGTTATAAGTAGTATAGGATGCCATCAGACCACCAAATCAAAACTGGGACCTCCATTTACCTGGCTGTCAGGGTAATTTCAGCATACCGCAAAGAATCCGTCATTGATGGAAATGGCTATAATTACCTGATGAAATGTTGACCAACGATTTTTAGAACTTGAATGCTCTCTCTGGATGGATTTTATTTCACAAACGGTGTGAAAGTTGGACCCTAACCACACACATTCAAATGTGAATATGGTCAGACAACAAAAGAGTATACAAAGAAGATATGGTATGTGGAAAGTTTGAAATATGTATGAAAACTACATACATCGAGTTCCTGATTTATCACTTGCACCATTTTCTTCTATTGTAGAGCTAAATTGGTTGCACTAAGAATAGACTACTTCCGAGAAGAATAATACCCTTCCTCATCGAGGAATATATTTCCTTAGTATTACTATGAATGGATTAAATTGCCACTGGTGGACTGTAATTTCTCTACCTTATATGAAAGGATCATGTTTTATTGAGGTTTGGAAACCAGACTTTCTAATCCAAACCCATTGCATGCGGAAATTGACAGCCAGCAAGCTTTTACACAGAAGAATATGGGCTCCCTATGATGTCGTTGGAAAGCACAAAGAACAAGGAACTGATTTATCTGCTCTTGGCCCTGGATGCATTTATTGGAATGCCAAAATAATTGCAATGCGAATAGCGTGAAGAGGCCAAGTTTGAGGACAACAGCATGCTGGGTCATTTAAAAAATTGTTTTCTTTATCTTGTTTTCAATGGATTAAACTGCCATTACCCCTTTCAACCCCAATACTCTGAATGGTTTTCTCTTATGCTCTATTGTCATCAGGTAATGGTAGAGTAGGTGTTGTATTTGTTGGTAAGTTCAGAAATATGCTTAATCCTTCAATCCTATAGGATTAAATTATTACTGATCCTCCATCCCAGTTTGGTATGTACTTTTTTTGTCTGCTGGTGACAGCCAGGGTTTTTCATTTTTTTAAAAATATATATACATAACAGTTTGAAAGGGTTAAGGTATCCATTGTCCACCGAGCTGAATGTGGACACCTGTATGCATTGAGCTTACAGGGTAGAATTATTCTCTTGAAAGAATCCTCTTTTATAAGTGGCTATAATGCATTTATAACTGGCGGATCTGAGTCAACATGAATTTATGTTGAGTTCCCAATAAAGAGGTCACAAAAGCAACTGGATTTACTAGAATATGGCTAGCAATATTTAATGTTGGCTACAATTCAGCCAGCCTGCAAAGGGTTACCTGGAATTTTGTGGATATTTGCCCATCAGCAGAGCGTAGTGGAGGTTGGGGGTATATTGCAAAGAAGAGCCACAAGATGTCAGGTGGAAACTTCTGAGCTTGTTATTGTAATTTTGTACATAATGAATTCCATTTTATCAAAGTGTGCCATCTGGACTCATCCAAACATTCTCCACCTAAAATTATAGAAGTCTATACAGTATATAAAACAGAAAATTGAAAGGCTTACTGGAAATATCAAGACACCTCTGGAAACCATCTATAACAAGAATGTGGTTTCCCTTTAGCAATTTTTCTTGCCAAACTGAAATAATTGCAGTGGGCATCGCTGAAGGATGAAGAAAAATAACAATATGCCTCATCAAGGAATATATCTACTGACCATTGTTATAAATAGCATAGGATGCCATCAGACCACCAAATCAGAACTGGGACCTCCATTTACCTGGCTTACAGGGAAATTTTTGCATACCAAAAAGAATCCTCCATTGATGGACCCGGCTATAATTACCTGATGAAATGATGAACAGCCATTTTAAGAACGTTAATGCTCTCTCTGGATGGATTTTATTTCACAAATGTGAAAGTTGGACCCTATCCACACACATTCAAATGTGATTATGGTTAGACAACAAAAGAATATACAATGAAGATATGGTATGTGGAAAGTTTGAAATATGCATGAAAACCACATACATCAAGGGCCTGATTTATCACTCGCATCATTTGCTTCTATTGTAGAGCTGAAATGGTTGCAGTGAGAATGGACTACTTCCGAGATGAATAATAACCTTCCTCATCTAAGAATATATTTCCTTAGTATTGCTATAAATGGATTAAATTGCCACTGGTGGACTGTAAAAGTCTCTACCTTATGTGAAAGGATCATGTTTTATTGAGGTTTGGTAGCAAGACTTTCTATCCAAACCCATTGCATGTGAAAATTGACAGTCAGAAAGCTTATACACAGAAGAATATGGGCTCCCTGTGATGTCTTTGAAAGCACAAAGAGCAAGATCCTGATTTATTTGCTCTTGGCACTGGATGCGTTTGTTGGAAAACTGAAATAATTGCCATGCGAATAGCGTCAAGAGGCCAAGTATGAGGACAACAGCATTCTGGGTCATTTAAAAAATTGTTTTCTTTATCTTGTTTTCAATAGATTAAACAACCATTACCCCTTTCAACCCAAATACTTGGTATGGTTTTGTCTTATGCTCTATTGTCATCAGGTTATTGTAAATTAGGTGTTGTATTTGTTGGTAAGTTCAGGAATATGCTTAATCCTTCAGTCCTATGGGATTAAATTATTACTGATCCTCCATCCCAGTGTGGTATGTACCATTTTGTCTGCTCATGTTTTTCATTTTTTTTAAAAATATATATACATAACAGTTTGAATGGGTTAAGGTATCCATTGTCCACCAAGCTGAATGTGGACACCTGTATGCATTGGGCTTGCAGGGTGGAATTATTCTCTTGAATGAGTCCTCTTTTTAAAGTGGCTATAATGCATTTATAACTGGAGGATTTGAGTCAAGATGAATTGATGTTGAGTTGCCAATAAAGAGGTCACAAAACCAACTGGATTTACTAGAATATGGCTAGCAATATTTAATGTTGGCTACAATACAGCCAGCCTGCAAAGGGTTACCTGGAATTTTGAGGACATTGCTCATCTGCAGGGCGTAGTGGAGGTTGGGGGAATGTTGCAAAGAAGATCCACAAGATGTCAGGTGGAAACTTCTGAGTTTGTTATTGTAATTTTATACATAATGAATTCCATTTTATCAAAGTGTGCCAGCTGGACTCATCCAAACATTCTCCACTTAAATTATAGAAGTCTATAGCGTATATAAAAAGACGATGAAAGGCTTATTGGAAATATCAAGACACCTCTGAAAACCATCTATAACCAGAATGTTGTTTACCTTTAGTAATTTTTCTTGCAAAACTGAAATGATTGCAGTGAGTATAGCTGAAGGACAGAGAAAAATAACAATATGCCTCATCAAGGAATATGTCTACTGACCATTGTTATTAGTAGCATAGGATGTCATCAGATGACCAAATCAAAACTGGAACCTCCATTTACCTGGCTTCAGGGTAATTTCAGCATACCGAAAAGAATACTCCATTGATGGACCTGGCTTTAATTACCTGATGAAATGCTGAACAGCCATTTTAAGAATGTTAATGCTCTCTCTGGATGGATTTTATTTCACAAACATGAAAGTTGGACCCTAACCACACACATTCAAATGTGAATATGGTCAGACAACAAAAGTGTATACAAAGAAGGTATGGTATGTGGAAAGTATGAAATATGCATGAAAACCACATACATCAAGGGCCTGATTTATCACTTGCACCATTTGCTTCTATTGCAGAGCTAAAATGGTTGCACTGAAAATGAACTACTTCCAAGAAGAATAATACCCTTCCTCATTTAGGAATATATTTCCTTAGCATTGCTATGAATGGATTAGATTGCCACTGGTGGACTGTAATTTCTCTACCTCATATGAATGGGTCATGTTTTATTGGGGTTTGGAAGCTAGACTTTCTAATCCAAGCCCATTGCATGTGACAGCCAACAAGCTGATACACAGAAGACTATGGTCTCCCTCTGATGTCTTTGGAAAACACAAAGAACAAGGATGTGATTTATCTGCTCTTGGCACTGGGTGCATTTATTGGAAAACTGAAATGATTTGCAATGTGAATAGCGTGAAGAGGCCAAGTATAAGGACAACGGCATTCTGGGTCATTTAAAAAAAAATGTTTTCTGAGTCTTCTTTTTAATGAATTAAATTGCCATTACCACATTCAACCCTGATGCCCTGAATGGTTTTGTCTTGTGCAATATTGTCATCCAGTTATGGTAGAGTGGGTGTTGTAATTGTTGGTAGGTTCAGGAATATGTTTATTCCTTCAGCCCCATATGATTAAATTATTACTGACCCTCCATCCCAGTTTGGTATGTACTTTTTTCTTGGTCAATGGCATGCCAGACAGGGTTTTTCATTTTTTGAAATATGTATACATAACAGTTTGAAAGGGTTAAGGTATCCAATGTCCACCGAGGTGGATGTGGACACCTGTTTGCATTAGGCTTACAGGGTGGAATTATTCCCTTGAAAGAATTCTCTTTTAAAAATTGCTGTAATGCATTTATAAATAGAGGATTTGAGTCAACATGAAGTTATGTTGAGTTGCCAGTAATGAGGACACAGAAGAATTGGTGAAAATTGGAGTTACTGGAATATGGCCAACAATATTTAATGTTGCTTACAATTCAGCCTGCAAAGGGTTAATTTTGAGAACATTTACTCATCTGCAGGGCCTATTAGGTTGCAGGAATGTTGCATAGAAGAGCCACAAGATGGCAGGTGGAAAGTCCTGAGCTTGTTAATGTAATTTTGTACATAATGAATTCCATTTTATCAAAGTATGCCAGCTGGACTCATCCAAACATTCTCCACCTAAAATTGTTGAGGTCTATACAGTATATAAAACAGAAGATGAAAGGCTGACTGGAAATATCAAGACACCTCTGGAAACCATCTATAACAAGAATGTGGTTTACCTTTATCAATTTTTTCTTGCCAAACTGAAATGATTGCAGTGGGTATAGCAAGAACGACAGAGAAAAACAGCAATATGCCTCATCAAGGAATATATCTACTGACGATTGTTATAAGTAGTATAGGATGCCATCAGACCACCAAATCAAAACTTTGACCTCCATTTTCGTGGCTGTCAGGGTAAATTCAGCATACCGAAAAGAATCCTTCATTGATGGACCTGGCTATAATTACCTGATGAAATGTTGAACAGTGATTTTGAGAACTTTAATGCTCTCTCTGGGTGGATTTTATTTCACAAACAGTGTGAAAGTTGGATCCTATCCACACACATTCAAATGTGAATATGGTCAGATAACAAAAGAGTATACAAAGAAGATATGGTATGTGGAAAGTTTGAAATATGCATGAAAACCATATACATCAAGGGCCTGATTTATCACTTGCACCATTTGCTTCTATTGTAGAGCCAAATTGGTGGCACTGAGAATGACCTACTTCCGAGAGGAATAATACCCTTCCTCATCTAGGAATATATTTCCTTAGCATTGCTGTGATTGGATTAAATTGCCACTGGTGGACTGTAATTTCTCTAGCTTATATGAACGGATCATGTTTTATTGAGGTTTGGAAGCCAGAATTTCTAATCCAAACCCATTGCATGTGGAAATTGACAGCCAACAAGCCTATACACAGAAGACTATGGTCTCCCTATGATGTCTCTGGAAAGCACAAAGAACAAGGACCTGATTTATCTGCTCTTGGCATTGGATGCATTTATTGAAAAACTGAAATGATTCCAAATGCGATCAGTGTGAAGTGGCCAAGTATAAGGACAACAGCATTCTGGGCCATATTAAAAGTTTTCTGATCCTTGTTTTTAATGCATTGGATTGCCATTACCCCTTTCAACCCTGATGCCCTGAATGGTTTTGTCTTCAGTGCTATTGTCATCAGGTAATGCGAGAGTGGATGTTGCAATTGTTGGTAGGTTCAGGAATATTTATAGTTTTTCAGCCCCATAGATTAAATTATTACTGATCCTCCATCTCAGTTTGGTATGTACTTTTTTCTCTGCTCATGGACTGCCAGCCAGGGTTTTTCTTTTTTTTTCGAATATGTATACATAGCAGTTTGAAAGGGTTATGGTATCCATTGTCCACCAAGCTGAATGTGGACACATGTATGCATTGGGCTTACAGGGTGGAATTATTCTCTTGAAAGAATCCTCCTTTAAAAGTGGCTATAATGCATTTATAAATGGAAGATTTGAGCCAACATGAAGTTATGTTGAGTTGCCAGTAATGAGGCCTCGAAAGAATTGGTGAAGATTGGATTTACTAGAATACGGCCACCAATATTTAATGTTGCCTACAATTCAGTCTGCAAAGGGTTACCTGGAATTGTGAGGGCATTTATTCATTTGCAGGGTCTACTGAATTTTGCGGGAATGTTGCAAAGAAGAGACACAAGATGGCAGGCGGAAAGTCCTGAGCTTGTTACTGTAATTTTGTACATAATGAATTCAATTTTATCAAAGTTTGCCATCTGGACTCATCAACATTCTCCACCTAAAATTATTGAGGTCTATACAGTATATAAAACAGAAGATGAAAGGCTTACTGGAAATATCAATACATGTGTGGAAACAATCTATAACAAGAATGTGGTTTACCTTTAGCATTTTTTTCTTGCCAAACTGAAATGATTGCAGTGCGTAGTATAGCAGAAGGAAATGGCAAACTAACAATATGCCTCATAAAGGAATATATTTACTGACCATTGTTATAAGTATCCCAAAAAGAATCCTCCATTGATAGACCTGGCTATAATTACCTAATGAAATGCTGAACAACAATTTTGAGAACTTTAATGCTCTCGATGAATGGATTTTATTTCACAAACGGTGTGAAAGTAGGAACCTATCCACACACATTCAAATGTGAATATGGATAGACAACAAAACCCTATACAAAGAAGATATGATATGTGGAAAGTTTGAAATATGCATGAAAACCACATAACATCAAGGGCTGATTTGTCACTCGCACCATTTGCTTCTATTGTAGAGCTAAAATGGTTGCACTGAAAGTACTACTTCCTCATCTAGGAATATATTTCTTTAGTATTGCTATGAATGGACTAAATTGGCACTCGTGTACTGTAATTTCTCTACCCTATATGAATGGATCATGTTTTATTGAGGTTTGGAAGCCAGACTTTATAACCCAAACCCATTACATGTGGAAATTGACTGCCAACAAGCTTATGAGCAGAAGACTATGGGCTCCCAATGATGTCTTTTGAAAGCACAAAGAACAAGGTTCTGATTTATCTGCTCTTGGCACTGGTTGCATTTATTGGAAAACCGAAATGATTGTAATGTGAATAGCCTGAAGAGGCCAAGTATCAGGAGAACACATTTTGGGTCAGTGGTAGGAGAGAGATGAACTGTGCCCCATTGGCCCGATCTCATGGCGAATCTCATATGTGACGTCATAGTCACGTGGCCCAGTTACGTCTTGTTTGGTTGTCATGATTGCCCTCGTGAGCTGCCATCTTTTGACATCATTACCATACTGATTTGTGCTCCTAGTGAGCATGCACAGCACGTGTTATTAGGGTTATACGTGTTTCCGTCGGCCATTTTGTATACTGGAGGCTGCCATCTTGGTATCTATGGTAGCACGTGGTTGCTATGTGACCTAAACCCTTTTTTAGGACAGGGGAATGTTTGGCGGGTGTGTGTTGAATGACTAGTATAAACCTGACAATCCCTCCAATTCACCAAAATCCACTCCAAACTAATGAAATTGACTTTATTTACAACAGATTCTTCCCAGAATCCTTTTTAGGACCTCCATATCATGCATTTTAATTGTAGCACATAGTGTTATAGTACAAAGGGGAGCCCTTTGGATTATAGCCAACTGATAGACAACCTCCATGAAAGCCGATATCATTCCTAAAGCCATCAATCTATCTAGAAGTGACTGATAAGCCATTGCTCGATCGACACAAATCCCATCGAGCAAATTCGCCATAGAGTATTTACTCGATTGAGTGGCTCGCACATACGACTTTTAGCCTCATTTCCGTATTTGAGGATACCTGTGACCTTGTATTGTATTATCTTAGGATACCTTCTGGACAATCCCTTTTTTGTTGTATGAGACCATGAGGGCCATGTGAAAATCCCTCAATGAGGCCTAATTTACTATCCCTCTTATCCTCCTTTTGGTATTTAAGGACACCCATCACCTGGTATTGTATTATTTGAGGATACCTATCAAGGATACCTCCTGGAGAATCCTGTTTTTCTCGTATGAGGCCATGACAAAATCCTGCAATGAGGTCTAATTTACTATCCCTCTTCGCCTCATTTTGGTATTTGAGGATACCTATGACCTGGTATTCTATTATTTGAGGATACCTATTGAGGTTACCTTCTGTAAAATCCCTTTTTTTCATATGAGGCCATGAGGGCAATGAGAAAATCCCCCAATGAGGTCTAATTTGCTATCCCTCTTATCCTTTTTTCGTTTGAGGCCATGAGGGCCGTGAAAAAGTCAGCTCAGTGACACTCTCTGATTTGCCTCCTGCGCCGTCGACAGTTGCTGAGGAAGTTGTTACTGTAGATCCTATTTTGTATGATGGTGGCTCTTCCATCTCTTCTGGGGATGGTGTGCAGTCTCAGGGGTCCGAGACTGTATCTGCTGGTGTATCTCTGAGCTCTCAGCCTCCCCTGGCTTCGCGGCGAAGCTGGGCGGGTTTGCTGTCTGCTCCGTCTTATCTGGCTAGGTTTGCTCCTGATCGGTTGAGCCTTTCGGTCGCTTCGGCCATGATTCCTCACCCCTCAAGCGAATTGTCTGTTGTTCCTCCTTCCCCTGCTGGTGTGCCAACTAGCAGGATGGGGCTGGGACATTGGCATCCAGGGCCTGCTGTTCGGCCGAGGTCAGTGACGCTCTGGTTAGCTGTCACTCTTGGAACCTTCCTCCAGTGATTCCTCACTGTGTTCCGAGTATGGCTGTCGATCGATGCTTGTCGTCATTCTCAGAGGATGGGCAGTTGGGGCCTTCTGCCGCGCAGAGGCCAATGGCAGGTTCCTGTCATTCTTGGGACAATCCTCTGGTGTCTTCTCATCATGTCCCAGGTCCAGCTACCGATCGGCGTATGTCGTCGCTCTCTTCAGAGGATTTGCAGACAGGGCCTTCTGTTCTGCAGAGGTCAGTGATTGCCCCTGGGCGTCACAATCGGGACTATCCTCCAGTGTATTCTCACCATCGCCCTATTCTGTCTGCCAATCGACGTTCATCGTCGGTCCCTTCTGAGGTTTTGGGTTCTTCTGCCAGAAGGGTCCATTAGAAAGACACTCCATCGGGCGATGATTCAAGACGGATTCTCAGGGTGACCTGCATCAGGCCGTTTTGGCGCTCACCTGGTCGCTTTCTAGCAACCCTCAAGTTGGCTTCCCTGTGCCTCCTGAGGCACAACCTCCTTTGGTCAGTCGCCGAGATGCCTCGCCTGGTCCTTTGGATACTGCACAGTATTCACAGGAGGTTTCTGCTGGTCAGCCCGAGTTGGGCTACGTATCTTCTGCTACAGAGGATGACGATTTTCTTGAAGGTGATGGACCCCCTTCTAGCTCTGGGGCTTTGCATCCTCTGCAATTGGCTCAGGTTGTTGAATCCTTCCAGGGCTTGGACGCCAAAATGCGTTCTAAGGCCCTCAAGGGTTCTTTCTTTTCTCGGGCTGATGTCTTTCTTCCTCAATCGCGGTTTCGTGTTTACGATTTCGTCTGTCCACCAGTCTTCCAAGGGATGACTACTGTGGATGAGGATTCTTCCCTCGGGTTGACTAAGTCTAAGTCGGCAGTTCTC
The DNA here is from genome assembly GCA_031216915.1 of Pictodentalium vernedei. Taxonomy (NCBI): domain Eukaryota; kingdom Metazoa; phylum Mollusca; class Scaphopoda; order Dentaliida; family Dentaliidae; genus Pictodentalium; species Pictodentalium vernedei. Next base: position 146,339,738 of record CM062292.1, on the reverse strand, counting down.
CCGATGTCGGTAGTTGAGTCTATGGTGGGTCTGTCCCGAGAGATGCTGGGTATGTTATCTCTCGCGGACCATGTCGTCGCTGCCCTGGCTGAATATTTTCCACCAGGGGAGTTTTATGATGCTCAGGTGCCTTTTCGCATTTTGTCACAGGCTCTTATGAACTTGACACACGCTCATGCCTGTAACACGGCTAATTTGGAGCTGGCACGCCAGGATGCGGTATTGGATTCTTCTCCATCCCTTCCTTCTGAGCAGCGTGTTGTTCTGAGGTCTGCTTCTTTCGTTGGACCTCAGTTGTTCCATGGTTCTGTGCAAGCTGTCCATGGTGAGGTTCTTCGTCATTCGAAGGACCAGCTTTTGCTACGACAGCTGGACCAACCTGCTGCTCTGGGTGGTGGTCGTTCCAGGCCCGCCAAGCATCCTGCTGCATCTGCATGTTGGCGATGTCGACTTCGCCCTCGGCTCCGTCTGCTCCTTCTGCACAGAAGAAGCACCGGCGTGGCCAGGCTCACTGGCAGCCGCAGGGAGGAAAGTCTCAGGACTCTGTTGCTTCCCGAGGGGGTGGTTTCTCCTCTCGAAGTCTCGTCGAGGCTGCAAATGAAGGTCCTCACCTCGATTCGTCTCCAGTTGGGGGAAGGCTGTCGCTGTTTTACGACCGTTGGACAGAGATAAGGACGGACACTTGGGTCCTCGACATCATCCAATCCGGTCTGTGACTGTCCTTCCTTCGGCACCCCTGTTTATCTTGGGTGCCCCTCCCGACTCAGGTCCCTTCCGATTCTCTACGTCGGGACCTTCTGGTGCAGATCGACAATCTCCTCTCCAAAGGGGCGATCGAGGTGGTCAGGAACACCCTTTCACCGGGGTTTTACTTCTTGGTGCCGAAGAAAAATGGCCAGTTTCGTCCTGTCATCAATCTGAGTATCCTGAACGAGTATATTATAGCACCTCGTTGCAGTATGGAGACTTTCCGGTCGGTTCGACATTCAGTTCAGGGTGACTTTGCTGCCAGTATTGACCTGAAGGATGCCTACTTCCATGTACCCATTCATCTGGCATCACGGAAATACCTTCGGTTCTCGTTTTGGGATCGAGTCTATCAATTCAGAGCTCTCCCGTTTGGATTGAACCTGGCTCCTTGGGCCTTCACCCGACTGATGTCACATGTGCTTGCTTTTCACTGTACTCAGTAGTCTGTGACTTCGTCAGCCTACCTGGACGACATCCTCCAATGGCACCATGATGGTGCTGTTCTGAAGTCCGATGTCCGGCAGTTTCTTTGCCTACTAGCGTCGCTGGGTTTCAGAGTCAATCGCGAGAAGTCAGATCTCCTTCCTTCTCAGCAATTTCGTCATTTGGGAATGGATTTCGACACTCTTCACAATGTGGTGTCGGTTCCCAAAGCACGACCGACTATTCTTTCCGCCTTGACTCGGAACCTGCTCCAATCTTCCTCGGTCTTGGCCAGGACTTTCCTTCGGATGATGGGCCTTTGCGGTTCGGTGACAGATCTCATTCCGCGCGGTCGCTTGTTTGTCCGACCTCTCCAACACTTCCTGTTGGATCATTGGCGTCCGAATGTAGATCCTCTGGATCTGGAACTTCCTATTCCTCGGTTCCTGCTTTGTCACCTCCACCCTTGGGCTGATGTTTCCTGGTTGACACAACAAGGTGTTCCGTTGGATCTTCCTTTGGCCGATCGCATCCTTACTGCGGATGCCAGTGATCGGGGCTGGGGTGCGACGTTGGATCCTCTTGGTCTGTCCACTCACGGTGAGTAGGACAGCGAGCAGGTGGGCCTTCATATCAACCAGAAGGAGCTCCTTGCTCTTCTATTGAGTTTTCGGCTTTGGATCTCTCACCTGTCGGACCACATTGTCCTACTTCTTTCGGACAATTCGACAGTAGTGGCCTACATACGGAATCAAGGAGACAAACATTCGATTCCCATGTATCGGCTATCTTAGGATCTTCTACTGTTTGCACAGGATGTAAACGCTCGGGTGATCATTCGGCACATTCCCGGGCATCTCAACATCCTAGCAGACTCCCTGTCCTGACGCGACCGTGTCCTTCCAACCGAATGGATGCTGCATGGGTCAGTGTTTCAGGCGATTTGCGAGCATTGGGGCATCCACTGGTCAACCTTTTCGCCACTCGCTGGAATCATCAGGTAGAGACTTTTGTCTCCCCTTGTCCAGATCCTCTGGCATTTGCGGTAGACGCTCTGTCTCTGGACTGGACAGATTGGATCGGCTATGCCTTCCCTCCTGCGCTGATTCTTCTTCAAGTATTGGAGAAGATTCATGCTTGCAGTTGCAGGATCATTCTGATCGCACCTCTGTCTCCACAGAGGGTGTTGATCAATCTGCTGCGGCCTCTGTTGGCAGATCGGCCGATTCGTTTACCTCTACGTCGCGATCTTCTTTCCCAGTGTCATTCCAGAAAGTATCACAACAACCTGGTGAGCCTGTCCCTTCATGCCTGTCTTTTGTCAGGTCCTGTCTCCGAGTGCATTGCATGTCTGGAGTGCATTTCTGCATCGTGGTGACATTCCACTGGCATGACTTATGCTGCGAAGTGGAATGTTTTCTGCCGCTGGTGTACAGATCAAAATGTGGATCCATCAATCGCTCAAATTGCAGATTTTCTGGTATACCTTTTTGACTCCAAGGGCCTCCAGCCTATTACGATTAAGGGCTATCGGTTCATCTGTGGGAAAGCGGTGCATCGGTGGGAAAGCGGTGCATCGGTCATAATCTTTTTCTCTCCAAACTCATTTGGCACTTTTCTTTGAAGAGGCCTCGAGTTTTGCATCTTACACCCAAGTGGAACTTGGCATGGGTGTTGCACTGTTTGGACGGGGCACCATTCGAGCCTTTTTCTGAGACCGATATGCGTTTTCTCACCTATAAGACAGCTTTCCTTCTAGCGTTTGCTTCTGCCCGACGTGTCAGCGAGCTTCATGCACTATCTCTTGATTCTGCTTTCTTCAGAAATGAGGCTAACAGTGTCACCTTCACTACTGATTGCTCTTTTCTGGAGTCAAGAGTCAACTTCCTGATTTGGTACTTCCTCCCGTCTGCATTCGGGCTCTCCCTGCTGTCGATGGCCGGAGGCCTCTTCTTTGTCCTGTTCGTGTGATCAAGACTTACATGAATCGCACTCAATTCATTCGGAGGGGTCGGAAGAGATTTGTTTTGTCTCTCGTTCCTAGGAGGCAGTCTATCTCTTCCCATTCTATTTCCAGGTGGATCTGTCTTGCAATTAAGCTGGCTTATTCCAGCTTGTTTGCTTTGATTCTTGTTTCGAAACGGTTTAATGCTGATGATGTCCGTGCCATTTCTACATCCTGGGCATTTGCCAATTCTATTTCGCTCCGGGATGTTACGAATCCGGCTTACTGTAGGAATGCTTCTACCTTCTCCTCCTTTTATCTCTGCCACCTACAGCAGCAATCTGAGGACCTTTATTCTTTAGACCCTCTCATTGCTGCTCAGGCTGTTGTGCATCCTCGTTAAATTTGTTTTTATCGGGTTTGTGCTTTGCTCGGCCTTGTTCTTTTCAGGTGCCTTCTCTCTATCTTCATTACAGGTTTCGCTATTATTCTCTGCCCTCCTTGCTTTCTTTCTGCTGCTCTTGTTGGTATTGATTATGTGATTCACCTCCTCCTATTGTTTATTCAGCCAATTGTAAACAATTGTGAGTAGGTTGAAAAGAAATTAAAATTTTTTAGTAAATTTTTTCTTAACATACCTACCACAATTGTTTACCGGAGGCCCACCCACCTTGGAGATATCTTTGATATCAATGCCTCCCCGCTAAATCACAAACTTCTCATTGGCGGAAATACAGAATTGACGTCACGGTTGTTGCGCATGCGCTTGGTAAACGCAAGAGGTGTGCAGAGAGAGTACCTGTAATGATGAGCGCAGGTCTCGCTCGACCCTTTTTCGATTTTTTTGATGCTTTTGCACTCTATATTACTTTTCCAACTTGTTTGGATTTAATTTCAGTGCCTGCTACTAGCGTGACCTTCACATGATGTAAAACCGAGAAATTCCCTGATGGTGATAACAGAACATTTGTGCTAGGAATCTGGGTACACTTATGGTTGTGTCTCTTTCAAAGGCCTGGCATAATAAATACATTATGGGGCTTTCAGTGGGCGGATATGGTGTGACATAAGGCTCAGCAAGATCAGTATTAGGCGAGGCCTTCAGCCTCGCCTAATATTGATCTCACCTCGCCTTATATCACACCATATCCACCCACTGAAACCCCCATAACTATAATACCAGGTCATAGGTATCCTCAAATACCGAAATAAGGCTAAGAGTCGTATGTTGGAGTCACTCGTTCGAGTAAATACTCTATGGCGAATTTGCTCGATGGGATTTGAGTCGGTCGAGCAATGGCTTATCAGTCACTAGATTCTTGGCTTTAGGAATGATATATGCTTTCATGAAGGTTGTCTATCAGTTGGTTATAATCCAAAGGGCCCCCTCGGTAGTATAATACTACAGGCTACTATTAAAATCCATGATATGACAGTCCTAAAAAGGATTTTGGGAAGAATCCATTGTAAATAAAGTCAGTTCGGTAGATTAGGGTGGATTTTGGTGATTTGGAGGGATTGTCAGGTTTATTTGCGTAATTCCACGAATGACGTCACATATGAGATTCAGCCAATGGGGCACGGTTCATCCCTCTCCTACTACTTGGGTCATTTAAAAAATGTTTTCTGAGTCTTGTTTTTAGTGGATTAAATTGCCATTTCCCCATACAACCCTGCTGCCCTGAATGTTTTTGTCTTATGCTCTATTGTCATCAGGTAATGGTGGAGTGGGTGTTGTATTTGTTGCTAAGTTCATGAATATGTTTAATCCTTCAGCCACATAGGGTTAAATTATTACTGATCCTCCAAACCTGTTTGGTATGTACTTTTTTCTCAGCTCATGTACTCCCAGCCAGGGTTTTTAATTTTTTGAAATATGTATGCATAACAGTTTGAAAGGGTTATGGTATCCATTGTTCACTGAGCTGAATGTGGACATGTGTATGCATTGGGTGGAATTATTCTCTTGAAAGAATCCTCTTTTAAAAGTGGCTATAATGCATTTATAACTGGAGGATTTGAGTCAACATGAATTTATGATGAGTTGCCAATAAAGAGGTTACAAAACCAACTGGATTGACTAGAATATGGCTGGCAATATTTAATGTTGGCGTCATTCAGCCTGCAAAGGGTTACCTGGCATTTTGAGGACATTTTCTCATCTGCAGGGCTTAGTGGAGGTTGGGGGAATGTTGCAAAGAAGAGCCACGAGATGGCAGGTGAAAATATGAAAGGCTTAGTGGAAATATCAAGACACCTCTGGAAGCCATCTATAACAAGAATGTGGTTTACCTTTAGCTATTTTTTCTTGCCAAACTGAAATGATTGCAGTGGGTGTAGGTGAACGACAGAGAAAAATAACAATATGCCTCATAGAGGAATATATTTACTGATCATTGTTATAAGCATACTGAAAAGAATCCTCCATTGATGGACCTTGCTATAATTACCTGATGAAATGTTGAACAGCGATTTTGAGAACTTTAATTCTCTCTCTGGATTGATATTATTTCACAAACAGTGTGAAAGTTGGACCCTATCCATCCACATTCAAATGTGCATATGGTCAGACAACAAATGAGTATACAAAGAAGAAGATATGGAATGTGGAAAGTCTGAGATGTGCATGAAAACTATATACATCAAGGGACTGATTAATCACTGCCACCCTTTGCTTCTATTGTAGAACTAAAATGGCTGCACTGAGAATGGACTACTTCTGAGAAGAATAATACCCTTCCTCATCTAGGAATATATTTCCTTTGTATTACCATGAATGGATTAAATTACCACTGGTGGACTGTAATTTATCTACCTTATATGAATGGGTGTTGTTTTATTGAGGTTTGGAAGCCAGACTTTCTAATCCAAACCCATTACATGTGAAAATTGACAGCCAACAAGCTTATACACAGAAGACTATGGGCTACCTATGATGTCTTTGGAAAGCACAAAGAACAAGGACCTGATTTATTTGCTCTTGGCACTGGATGCATTTATTGGAAAACTGAAATGATTGCAATGCGAACAGCATGAAGAGGCCAATTATGAGGACAACGGCATTCTGGATCATTTACAAAAAATGTTTTCTGAGTCTTGTTTTTAATGGATTAAATTGCCATTAACCCTTTCAACCCTGCTGCCCTGAATGGTTTTGTCTTATGCTCTATTATCATCAGGTAATGGTAGAGTGGGTGTTGTATCTGTTGGTAAGTTCAGGTTAAGGTAGGTTCAGGAATATGTTTAATCCTTCAACCCCACAGGATTAAAGTATTACTGATCCTCCAAACCAGTTTGTATGTACTTTTTTATAGCTCATGGACTGCCAGCCAGGGTTTTTCATTTTAGCTCAACTTTGGCGAAGCCAAATTTTAGCTTATTCCATGGCCAGTCGTCCATCTGTCCGTCTGGCCGCACACATAAATGACTACTTATGTGGCTACAAGTTAGTAAAACAGGATACTTATGTGGTTATAGTCTGTTACGTGGCTAGCCATGTAACAGAATCTCTTATTGGGGGGGGGGGGGGGAGGGATGGGGGAGTGGGGGGGGATAAATGTAGAGTAGGGTTAGGGCATTCCAGGGTGGGGTTTAGGAGTGGGGTGGGGTGGGGGTCAGTGAAGGGGTGTTAGAGTTATGTGGCTAGGGTTATGGTTAGGGTTATGGTTAGGGGTGGGTTGGGTTAGGGTCAGGTTAGGGTAGGGTTAGGATTAGCTGACCCCCCCCCCCCCCCCCCCCCCGAATTTTCCCCCAAAAAAATTTTTTCATTATGTTGGACATGTGTTTTAGGTTAGTCACCTAATATGTCCATAAAATAGCCACATAAGTAGTCATTTGTTAGAACGTCCGTCTGTCCATCAACAATTCAATACAGCTCGGGCTAGAGGCCGCATTTATGAACCGATCTTTTCAAAACTTCTTGGGTGCCTTTGTTATGACCGTGGGACAAGAACGAGTGTTTTGGGGTCCGATCTGAAATTCAAGTTAGCCGCTGGCAGTCATTTTGTACAAAATTAGGAGCAATCAGATTTTTGCGCAGAACTTCCATATGAAAGCGCTGATTTGAATAATTTTTTTGTATGAATGTTTAGTACCATGGGATACATCACATATAATTTGGGTTTTTTTCTTGAGCGTAAATTATGCAAATTAGATGAACTTTGATTTTTTTCAGTGCTACTTACACACAGTAAGTACACATGTCAATACGGCTTGGGCTAGAGTCTGTATTTATGAACCGACTTTCACGAAATGTCTTGGGTACCTTTGTTATCACCTTGGGATGAGAACGAGTGTTTCTGGGTGTGGTCTAAAATTCAAGATGGCTGCCAGTAGCTATTTTGTACCAAAATTAGGTCTAATCAGTTTTTTGTACACAACTTCTATATGGCTCAGGCTAGAGGCCGTATTTATGAACCGATCATTACGAAACTTCTTGAGTACCTTTGTTATCACCGTGGGATGAGAACAAGTGTTTTGGGGTGTGGTCCAAAATTCAAGATGGCCACCATCAGCCATTTTATACCAAAATTAGTGCAATCAGTCTTTTGTACAGAACTTCTGTATGAATGTTCTGATTTGAATAAATTTTTGTATGAATGTTTAGTAACATGGAATACATCACATATAGTACGGGTTTTTTTCTCGTGCAGAAATTATGCAAATTAGATGAACTTTGATTTATTCAGTGCTACTTATACACTGCAAGTGCACATGTCAATACGGCTCGGGCTAGAGGCTGTATTTATGAACCGATCTTCACAAAACTTCTTGGGTACCTTTGTTATCACCTTGGGACAAGAACGAGTGTTTCTGGGTGTGGTCCAAAATTCAAGATGGCTGCCAGTGGCCATTTTATACCGAAATTAGGTCCAATCAGTTTTTTGTCACAACTTCTATACAGCTCATATTTATGAACTGATCTTCACGAAACTTCTTGGGTCCCTTTGTTTTCACTTTGGGACAGGAATGAGTGTGTTTTGGGGTGCCTTTGTTATCACTGTGCTATGAGAACAAAATATTTTGGGGTTCAGTCAGACCCACTCTGGGACTCAAAGATTTCTTTTCTAGTTTAGCATCTGACTGTCACCCACCTTTACAATACTTTACCTTACATTTGTTACAGGCTACAGTCAGTATTTATGTACAGACCATTACAATACTTTATATGTACCTTTGTTATCAGGTCATTATCTAGATGTTTGTCATTGCTGTGTCACATACTATACATGTACATGTCTTAACAAGTTGACCTACAGTGTCATTGACACTTTCATTTGAAATATGTATACATAACAGCTTGAAAGGTTCAAGGTATCCATTGTCCATCGAGCTGAATGTGGACACCTGTATGCATTGGGCTTATAGGGTGGAATTATTCTCTTGAAAGAATCATCTATTAAAAATGGCTGTAATGCATTTATAAATGTTATAAATGGAGGATTTGAGTCAACATGAAGTTATGTTGAGTTGCTAGTAATGAGGCCACAAAAGAATTGGTGAAGATTGGATTTACTAGAATATGGCCATCATATTTAATGTTGCCTACAATTCAGCCTGCAAAAGGTTACCAGGAATTTTGAGGACATTTCCTCATCCTGCATGGCCTGGTGGAGGTTCCAAAGAAGAGCCAGAAGATGGCAAGTGGATAGACCTGAGCTTGTTTTGTAATTTTGTACGTAATGAATTCATTTTGATCAAAGTATGGAAGCTAGACTCATCCAAACATTCTCCACCTAAAATTATTAAGGTCTGTACAGTATATAAAGCAGAAGCTGAAAGGCTCACTGGAAATATCAAGACCTCTGTAGAAACCATCTAAAACGGGACTGTCATTTACCTTTAGAATATTTTCTTGCCAAACTGAAATGATTGCTGTAGGTATAGCAAGGAGGATGGAGAAAATATCATTATACTTTATTAAGGAATATATTTACTGAGTATTGTTATAAGTGGATCAGTGGCTTATCATGCCATCTGACAGGCAACTGTGAACTGAGATCTGTATTTTTTAAGGATTTCTGGGTAATTTCATCATATTGAAAAGAATTTTCCATTTATGGAGCTGACTATAATTGCCTGATCAAATGTCTCAAAATCTATTTTGAGAAGTTGCTTTGTTTTATGCTCGGTATGGGTGAGTTTTTTTTGAAAGGGTGTAAAGTTTGACTTTTTATCCATACAAATTCAGTTTGAATATTGTCAGGCAACAAGTGTAAACAAAGAAGGTATGGTACATGGAAAGTTTTGAAAGTATGCATGAAAACCACATACATCAAGGGCCTGACTTATCATTGGCACCAGAATGACCAGATACTTCTGTTGTAGAACTAAAATGGTTGGCATGAGTACAGCGAGAATGGACATCTGAGAAGAATAATAACCTGCCTCATCTGGGAATATATTTCCTTTTCATTGCCATGAATGGATTAAATTTCCACTGGTGACAACTAGAAAGTATACAGAGTAGAAAGTGATAGTTTCAATAGAAAGCTTAAGACTTCCATTGACTTTCAATTTGGAGATCTGCTAGTGATTCTGCTGGAAAATATAATGCATGGATCAGAAAACTGACATCTTGATGTGTAGCTTAAAACAAAATGTGATATCTGAAATTCTTTGTGGCAGTAACAGTTCAGTTCATCTACAGTGAATTAGACCACTCACAGTTTCTTGGGCCACTTTTTATAAAAATGTTTGCAATTCTGTAATTTTTTAAGTGATTCAACGAATTTGAAATAACGTATTGGCATCATTAGCCTTTTTTTGTTTAGATAAAAATTTATGGTACAGTGGAGCCCATTTAATTGTATATCTCTTAACTGAATAACACAGTTAATTGTATATAATTTCCCAACACAAAACCATTTACCATACCTCCAGTACAAATTTGACCTGTAAATTGAATATGAGTTATAGAGTAAACTCCTGTTAATTGAATAAAAAATCTTGTAACCTGTCGAGAAATTACTGTGACTCTCCCCAGTTTTCCTTTGTTTATAGACCTATTTTGGCCTCAGTACATCCCATATAGTCATTAAACCTATTATATCTTGTTTGACAGAGCTCATGGATGTCAAGATATAATGGAATAAAGACCACGTTTATCTCTAGAATACAGAAAAGTGACACAATCCCTGTTAATTGAATACTCCTGTTAATTTAATATTTTCCATTGGCAAACTGGCTATTCAATTAACACTGTACTTCTCCTTTATCCACTCTCCTGAAATTTGGCACACTGGTAGATAATGATCATAATTATAGGTGGAATTTTTTTATTTATTTCAACTCCCCTCTCCAAATTCCAGCAGTGGAAATTTTAAGTTTTAACCTTGTTTCTTTTTTTCACTTTGATCTGATTTTTTCGAATTTTTGAGAATATAAATAAACTATGCAAAATAATTATCAAGTCTAAAATGAACTCTTAGGTGATGTCATAGAGGGCCATGGGATACAAAAGTAAAATGCATCAGTTTCTTTTGAAAATTTAGTATGCTGTAAAGCTCCTATAAATAAGGAAATAGTTGGGAGTTTTTTCCTTTCTTTTTTAGCTCACCTGACTGCAAGTCAGTGAGAGCTGTTGCCATCACTTGGCATCTGGCGTCCGTCAGCCATTAACTTTTGCAAACTTGTCTTCTTCACAGCCATTCAGCCAAATTCAAACATATAATGCCTGTTACTATTGTCCATATCCAAACAGACAGGGAGTATTTCGATTCAGTTGTCAAAAGTTAGCTCAAGTATCTATATTTTTCTTCCAGGTGTTCTGTAGATGTATATACATTGTTTTAGGGCTGTATAGATGTGATTTTTAATAAAAGATAGTTATATTAGTGTTTTGTTTAGTTTCTTTATCGGATATCAGTGGCGTGTTCCATATCTTCGCGCGGGTCATTTTCGGTGTTTTGTTTGTTTTGGTTATGGGTTCGACCGCTTTTTAAAATTCAAGCTTCTCATTCTAATTTTGGCTATGGATGGTAAGTGTTTCATGACGCGAGAAGTTCAGACCAGCAGGGCAGAGACTGTTAGTATAGGGTGTCCAGGTGGGGGGAGTGGTTGAGGCCAGCACAGGGGGTGCTACTGCTTGTGAGTTACCAACGATGTGTGTAGGCACTGCCATATGGTGTATGTGGATGGGTGTGAGCTGGGGGAGTTGGGGATGTGTGCCATCTGTGTAGATTAATGGTTGTTCAAGGGAAGTTGGTAGATAATATTTGGGCTCTCTGTGGGCACATAACTATTTGGGCTCTGCCCAAAGTTTCTATTTCAAGAACTGATGGGCCGATTTGAACCACATTTTGCACGTAGTATAAGCAGGTCCAAAGTACTTCATTGATGCCCGAAATGTTTTTTTTAGTAGCCCCTTGGGTACCCCAGGGGCTAAAAATAGAAACAAATTCAAATGCCCATATTTCCCAAACTACACGGAACAGAGAGCTGTTATTTGGTATGAAGCATCCTTTTGACCAGTGGAATGGATTTTATTTTAAAACAATGGCCATCAGATGTATCAGGTTGTCTCTAGGGGGTGTTTGAAAAAATGCTGAGTCAGCATATTGCCAAATTAAAAAAATAATTTCAGAATCGCTGATCAGAATCTTTTGATATTTGGTATACAGCATCCACAGGATGGTCAAATACAAGTGTGTTCAAATCGAGCCCCTCGGGTTTATATTTGGGCTCAACACAGGAGCCCAAATAATTAACTTACGGCACTATGGGGAATAAGCTTTAAAAAATCTTCTTCTTCAGATCAAACAGTCCGATTCTTTTGATATTTGGTATACAACATCTCAAGGGGGATCAGATTAAAATTTGTTCAAATTGACACCCTGGGTTGATATTTGGGCTCTTTATTGAAGCCCAAAGTTGACTTACTGCAATATGAGAAAATTTCTTTTAAAATCTTCTTTTTCAGATCCACAAGTCAGAAATTTTTCATATTTGGTATACAACATCTCTGGAGTGGTCACATTCAAGTTTGTTCAAATCGAGTCCCTGGGTCAATATTTGGGCTCCCCATGGGAGTCCGAATTTTAACTTAATGCAAAATGGAGAATAATCTTTAAAAATCTTCTTCTTCAGATCCACCAGTCAGATTCTTTTGATATTTGATATACAACATCTCTAGGGGGGGGTGGGGGGGGTGGGGGGGAGGGGGGTGTTATCATATCCCTGGGTTAATATTTAGGCACCCTATGAGAGCCCGAATTGTAACATAGTACCGTATGAGGGAATTTCTTTAAAAATCTTCTTTTTCACATCCACCAGTCAGAATATTTTCATATTTGGTATACCCCCCTCCCCACCCCCCCCCCCCCCCCCCCCCCCCCCCCCCATCTCTTTTGACAACTTGAGCCAGGTGAGCAATTTAGGCTCACTTGAGCCTCTGGTTTCTTTTCTTTTATTTATCTCCATTTTTGCATCTTCACATCACTTCAAAATTTGGAGTCTATTTTGCACATTTCTCATTGAAAATGTTATCTCTGTTTTTTGCGTCTTCACATCACGTCAGAATTAAGAGGTTATTTAGAACATTTCTCATTAAAAATGCTGATGATTTTCAATATTGCACAGCTCTTTGTAAACAATACAGCAATGAAATTTTAGACAGTTTTGCCATCATGAAAGCTCTATCAAACACATTTGTTACAATTTCAAATTTATATCTTTACCCACAATAAAGTCAAATTGGGCTTCTTTTTTTTTTATAAATATTTAATGTTTGCCCGCGTGTTCAACACTCTTGAAATTTTGGAAATATATTCTCAAAAAAAAAAAACATCTAAAAGTACAATTTGTTTTTAGCCAACGAACAATTGTCTGGTGCTGCCATTGAGGAAACAGTGGGGTATCCACATCGGAAAAATTAAAGTTTCCCCAATTTAGATGAAACTTTAGTACATTTCAGAGCTCTAAAATAAAACAATATTTGTTTTGGGATTTTTTTTATTTACCGGATAATGTCATTTTTGACATTTTTACAACATTTCAAATTTGAGAGCTTTGAAATATTGCCTGTTTGTTACATGCATAACTGACAAAATACAACAGATGCTGCTGGATATTCTATAGACAGGCCAGTCATTACTTGACTCATTTTTGTTTCCATTCACCTAATATATTTAACGCTACCACATTAAAATGACTGGGTTCACAAAACATCAACAATTAAATTTTACTTGATAAGGTTTAAATGAAGTGACATTTTTGTTTATTTTGATTCCAGTGATCTTTTTATATGCATTATTCCAATTACAAAGTAGAAAACAATTTTAAAATCCAGACGTTCATCACTTGAGATATGAAGTTAATACTGTCGGGCAAATTATTTGATCATTTTAGCCATTTTGGACAGTTTTCATTCAAGAATATCAGTCTTGTCATTCCAGTAGATCCATATCTATAAAAGACACAAGTTGGAAATTTCACACATTATTTTCTGGTTATCTGAAATTGTGCAAATTATACCGCCACTCTTGAAGAGACTGAGGGGTATACTGGATTGCATGCATCTGTCTGTTCATCCCTTCAGATCCAGGGTTCATAGAGTTTGCATTTTTGTGATGTTTTACAAATTTTGAGCTCAGCACGACGACTTTTCTGATTTTCAATAGAGATAGTTGCAACAACACGGTGTCTGCATCTCCGATACGCACCTCTTGTTTTTTAATTAATTTATGCTTTCTTGGGCCAGCACTGCAGTCTTAGTATGAATTGTCTTCCACAAAAGCTCTTGTTATTTTTTCATTTACAAGTTATTGTACTAAATATTTCCCCCATTGGTGACCATTAAAACGTTCAGGTGAAAAAAAAATATGATTGCATCACCTTAATTTTGGCATTCAAATATCTTTGTCAAGTACAGCCCTTCAAACAAGTTTTTCTGACACAAAAACGGGATCATGCAACAAATAAGAGAGAAAAACTGTCAGCAATGGAAGTACTGGCCACGTGCACATAGCTTTCAGGGAATTCCCTAGAAAAACACACCAATAGTCAATTGTATTTATTAGGTACAAGAAGTCATCAAATATCCCTCTTTATTTATCTGGAATATTTAACAATAATGCCAGTAGACATCAGTAGAATGCTTCAAATATTTATTGAAACAATATATTTTCCCAAGGCTGCTTAGTTTTGGAGATTGCATCATTTCCGAGTGCAACTTTTCAAGGTGGGTAACTGTAATTCAAATATTTGCTATAGAGATACCTAAAATTTATGCACCTGATACCAGCAAAGGAAATTTTAGGGTTCTTTTTCTAATCCTTTTGTTTTTAACCTCATTTGGGACCTCAGCTTTTCAAAATTTGGGGAATATAATCTCCCTAAAAGCACATCTAAAAATGCAGTGCCATCTAAAGACATTCCCAACTGGTTTGGCTAAATGATGAGGTGGCATCATAAAGGGTCATAGGGTCAAAAATAAAAATAATGTCAGATTTTCATGAAATTTGAATACAGTCTGCAGCTCCAAACAATGATCTTACTCCGCTTCAAAGTTTAGGCTATTTTTGACGTATTTCATTAAAAATGTGTGATGGCATATACTATATATCAAGCTGTCTATTATGTTAAAAGGCGACCAACACCCTCCCCTCATTGTTGGATGCTTTGGCATTGGCTTTGCATGCTTCATTGAATGACTTCTGGAAATTCTGTTTGCGATTTCAAACCCATTCAGTTATTTTTGTAATTATTATTTCTTTGCCATCAGAAGTTCATGTTTGGGATTTAAAAAAAAAAAATCCAGGCCTGACATTCTTAAAAATGCAAGAGGGCTAAAAATCACTCCCCTCACATGACCTAGGGGAGTGATTACCTCTCCTCAGTGAGTTCTGCCCAGTGGGCTTTGTACATTTTATTTTGTGTTGCTAAAAAGGTTACGTCTCTTGTGAGATGGCTACACTGCTCCTCCCACACCTCTGGGCCTCGGCAAGGCCCAGATGTGTGGGAGGTGCAGTGTGACCGTCTTACAGAGATCACTTACAGAGCAGAGATCTGAAAAGATGTGGGCTTCAAGAATAGGCAGGCTGTTATGGTAATCATTATTTTCTAAGGTCAGGAGGGATAGTCTTTGCCCTCCTTCAATTTTTTAAGGTGAACAGTAGGCGAGTGAATAAATCTTTCTCCTGAAAATGCTGGGCCTGATAATCTACAGAATAACATGGGTAGTGGTGTATTTCATCACTTGAGTGAAAAGCATTGCAGAGCCTTGTTGCATTCAGTGGACAACCTTGATCCATTTTATTAACTTGGGAAAAATATTTGACAACTGATTAATTTTTATTATGTATGTAATATGTGATCCCCAAAATGTCCATCTTGGAGGACCTGAGAAACAGTTTTTATCTTTGTTTACTGAGCGATCAATTCGGACTCCCGCATTGTGTCCTTGGGCAAGGCACTTAACCCCGATTGTCTACATGGGGGCACGATGACGCTGTGTACTGCACGTGGATGGTACGCAACGATGGTTCAACCAATCTAACCCTGCTTGTGCTGCAATGCTTAGTTACGATGTTGGGGAGCTGGCAGCCGCTTGTCGTTGCTCGGTGGTTCTCTCCGGGTACTCCAGCTTCCTCCACCCGTAAAACTGTCACGGTCATGATTAGCCATTGTGCATAAGTATATGACCTTAAACACCAATAAATAATAATAAATAAGTATCTTTGTTTACATTTGAATGACCATTTTTTGTCTCCACAACATTTTTAGGCTTTATCCAGCTGTCTTATCAGTTATTTCTTTCTTGTATGTGGTCTTGTCAGTGATCACATAGAAGGTTCTTTTTTGCTGCAACTGTTCATTTAGGACAGTAGTATGTTATCAGTTACCAACCAAGATATGCTCACTTCTTTTAATTTAATTTCTGGAATTTTCGTTGTGTAGTATTTTTTTCAGAGTAAAATTTTCCAAAGTGTAATCAAGCTGTTACTTCTGACAGCAACTGGAATTCTAAGGAAACATACAGCTAGTAGCAGACATAATTGATCAGTTCCATCAGATGTTTCACAAACTCCACTGCATGCAACAATGTTTAAAATCTGTAGAAATTTTCTGTACCAAACCATTCTCAACCGACATATTTGGAGAAGGGTATCTCCCCAACATGTCAGCCATATATTTTTACAGAGATTTCAGTTTGAAATAGGCAATTATTATTGGTTGAAAGACCATCATGTAAGTGAAAAATGTTTCAGAATTGCTTGGTGGACAAGCAGCTTCCCTAGGTTCTCCCCCTTTTTTAGCTCACCTGAGCAAAGCTCAGGATGAACTTTACTGATCACTTTCCGTCCGTCGTCGTCGTCTGTCGTCCGTCGTCTGTCGTCGTTGGGCGTCAACAATCATCTCCTCCCAAACCACTAGGCCAATTTTAATAAAATTTTGTGGGATTGATCATTAGGTGGAACACTCGAAGAATTGTGTTCGAAATCTCCGTCGCCCATCTAATATGGCTGCCTTGGCTGCTGATTGGCAAAAACACATTAAAATCTTCTTCTTCAGAACCGCTGGATCAATTTGAATAAAATTTGCTGGGGATAACCAGTGGGTGGTCCTCTCTCAGAATTATGTTCGGTTTGTCCGCCCGCCATCCAACATGGCTGCCACAGCTTCTGATTGGCTGACGCTCCACCCCTAAATTTCTATTTTTTGAATCAAGAGATCGATTTGAACCAAATTTTTTTTGAGGACTTATTGGGTCATGAGTACTTGATTTATGCAAAAAAAAAATTTCACGCAGCCCCGTGGGAACCGCAGGAGCTAAAAATAGAAAAAATTTAAAACGCCCATATCTCCAAAACTGCACGGCATTGAGAATTTTTATTTGGTGTGCAGCTTCCTTAGGACCAACAGAAAGGATTGGTCAAAAAAAATTGCCATCGGTTTTATCATAGGGTACAGTTTCGGGACTTTGAAAAAGTGCTGAGTCAGCACTTTTTAACACTGTAGGCAATGGGAAAAACATTAAAAAATCTTCTTCTCCAGATCCAGCAGGCAGAATCTTTTGATATTTGGTATGCAACGTTGCGGGGTAGATCTGATTCAAGTTTGTTCAAATCGGCCCCCTGGATTCATATTTGGGTTTACTATAGAAGCCCGAATTCGAACTTAGTGCATTTCAGGCAAATTTCTTCAAAAATCTTCTTCTCCAGATCCAGCAGGCAGAATCTTTTGATATTTGGTATGCAACATTGTAGGGTGGATCTGATTCAAGTTTGTTCAAATCGGCCCCTGGGTTCATATTTGGGCTCAGTATAGGAGCCCGATTTCGAACTTAGTGCATTTCTGGCAAATTTCTTAAAAAATCTTCTTCTCCAGATCCAGCAGGCAGAATCTTTTGATATTTGGTATGCAACATTGTGGGGTGGATCTGATACAAGTTTGTTCAAATCGGGCCCCTGGGTTTATATTTGGGCTCAGTATAGGAGCCCAAATTTGAACTTACTGCATTTCAGGCAAATTTCTTTGAAAATCTTCTTCTCCAGATCCAGCAGGCAGAATCTTTTGATATTGGGTATGCAACATTGTAGGGTGGATCTGATTCAAGTTTGTTCAAATCGTCTCCCTAGATTCATATTTGGGCTCACTATAGGAGCTCAAATTCGAACTTAGTGCATTTCAGGCAAATTTCTTCAAAAATCTTCTTCTCCAGATCCAGCAGGCAGAATCTTTTGATATTTGGTATGCAACGTTGCGGGGTAGATCTGATTCAAGTTTGTTCAAATCGGCCCCCTGGATTCATATTTGGGCTCACTATAGAAGCTCAAATTCGAACTTAGTGCATTTCAGGCAAATTTATTAAAAAATCTTCTTCTCCAGATCCAGCAGGCAGAATCTTTTGATATTTGGTATGCAACATTGCGGGGTAGATCTGATTCAAGTTTGTTCAAATCAGCCCCCTGGATTCATATTTGGGCTTACTATAGAAGCCCGAATTCGAACTTAGTGCATTTCAGGCAAATTTCTTTAAAAATATTCTTCTCCAGATCCAGCAGGCAGAATCTTTTCATATTTGGTAAGCAACATTGTGGGTGGATCTGATTCAAGTTTGTTCAAATCGGATCCCTGGGTTAATATTTGGGCTCAGTATAGGAGCCCGATTTCGAACTTAGTGCATTTCAGGCAAATTTCTTAAAAAATCTTCTTCTCCAGATCCAGCAGGCAGAATCTTTTCATATTTGGTAAGCAACATTGTGGAGTGGATCTGATTCAAGTTTGTTTAAATCGGCTCCCTAGATTCATATTTGGGCTTACTATAGAATCTCGAATTCGAACTTAGTGCATTTCAGGCAAATTTCTTAAAAAATCATCTTCTCCAGATCCAGCAGGCAGAATCTTTTGATATTTGGTATGCAACATTGCGGGGTGGACCTGATTCATGTTTGTTCAAATTAGCCCCCTGGATTCATATTTGGGCTCACTATAGAAGCTCGAATTCAAACTTAGTGCATTTCGGGCAAATTTCTTCAAAAATCTTCTTCTCCAGATCCAGCAGGCAGAATCTTTTGATATTTGGTATGCAACATTGCGGGGTGGATCTGATTCAAGTTTGTTCAAATCGGCCCCCTGGATTCATATTTGGGCTTAATATAGAAGCCCGAATTCGCACTTAGTGCATTTCGGGCAAATTTATTAAAAAATCTTCTTCTCCAGATCCAGCAGACAGAATCTTTTGATATTTGGTATGCAACATTGTGGGGTGGATCTGATTCAAGTTTGTTCAAATCGGCTTCCTAGTTTCATATTTGGGCTCACTACAGAAGCTCGAATTCGAACTTAGTGCATTTCAGGCAAATTTCTTAAAAAATCTTCTTCTCCAGATCCAGCTTCAGAATCTTTTCATATTTGGTAAGCAACATTGTGGGGTGGATCTGATTCAAGTTTGTTCAAATCGGCCCCCTGGGTTTATATTTGGGCTCCGTATAGGAGCCCAAATTTTAACTTAGTGCATTTCAGGCATATTTCTTAAAATATCTTCTTCTCCAGATCCAGCAGGCAGAATCTTTTGATATTTGGTATGCAACATTGTGGGGTGGATCTGATTTTGATTCATGATCGTATTTATTTGTAAAGTTGATAGAATCTTAGACAAAATTTGCAGAAAAGATTTACTATAGAAGGGGTGGTATCCAGGGTGAACCGTTTACCCAAATCTAGCAGTACTAATGCATTATTCACACAAATCTCCGTTCAAATTTGATGACCCCTCATTGGAACACACGCATTCAGCTCATTCCAACAAAGGTCATATGCCATGTTTTCGAGACAAAAGAATAAAAATTTTAGTTATTCATGAAATTTTTAGGCAACTGTTGTCTGTTATTCACATTGCTTCATGAAATTTCAGTACTTTTAGAAGTTACCTCAGTAATCAAGGGTTAATTCCCCTTAATTAAATGTCGCCTCTAAAAAACAACCACTTTGCATATCTTACCTTTTTACCAGCATAACTGCCAAAACTTGTCAGCATTCTTCGCAAAAATCGCTATTCAAATTTTAATTTTTGTCTCTTAAACATACATGTACTTATCGCTTGTAAATACCCCATCGGAATGAGCTTTTTGAGCTCATTCCAATGAGAGGTCGCACACCATGCTTTTTGAGTCAAAAAAGCAATTTTTTAGTTATTCCAGAATTTTGTACGTAAAACACAGCTTTATGACTTCACATTAAAATTAGCTCTCTAAGCTTGTTCCAATCAACATTCACGCACTATGTCTTTCACACAAAAAATAAAATTTTCCATTTATTCAGGAATTTTGTTTGCAAGAACACTCTTAACCTTCCCCCCCCCCCCCCCCCCCCCCCACACACACACACACACACACACAAACACAGACACACACATCTAAAAGTTCGTCAGCAAAAAAACAGTTACTTCAATTTTTAAATGCATTATAGGAACAACTTGCCTAATCAAATTTAAATACTTTTGCATCATTCTGTATCTAGAACAAACCATTTACCATATCTTTACGCAAAATTCTCCAGCATCATTCACAAAAAAACACCATTATTTATATATTCACATTTCTGTCTCAAAAATATACCTGATCTTCCCATACCCCTATTGGAATAAGCTGTTTGAGCTTGTTCCAATGATGATAAAAAAAACTAATATTTTGGAAAATTTGTGAAAATTTTTGTTTTCTTGCATGCAAATATATACATGTAGCACATGGAAGATATCCACAGTTGGGGAGAGATGTCCAAGGCTGTCTCTTCACATTCCTTGTTTGTGCTTCATGCTAAACCAGTTTGTCTGCAGAGATAAATTTGCTTTATTAAAAATCATTGGAGATTGGCCACACACCAATGATTTTAAATAAAACTAATTTTAGGTAACAAATGTTGAACTTCAAACAAAATCTATCACTCAACCAGTTAATGTTGATGAGGCATGACATGGTGAAGGTGACCTAAAATACTTCTTAGAGTCACTTTGTCAGGTGAGCGATTAAGGCCACGTGGGGCCTCTTGTTTGTATATGCTTCTGTACACAGTATTGGTCAGATGGTAAATTCCAGTTAATCCTCGACACACTGATGTCACAAAATATCAAACTTTTGCTATAATGCAACTCTGCATTTGATCAATTCAATTTGTTTGACAGAGCACAGTGAGCTCTGTCAAACAAGATTAAATTGCTTAACCCTTTACACAATGTAATGGCCAAAACTGGCTAGCGCTATTCACAAAATTTGCCAATTAATTTTCATTATTTTTTTCATTTTTTGTCTCAAAAACATAGGTTATGACCCCTCTTTGGAACGTGCTCATCGAGCTCGTTCCAAAGAGGGGTCATAACCTATGTTTTTGTGACAAAAAATGAAAAGAAATAGTTATTCAAGAATTTTGTTTGCATGTGTCATCTGCTTTTCATGTTAGGTAAAGGGTTAAATTCCAAGTTGTATTATGGGAAAAAAGGCTAAAATTTTGACATTTTCACACCAGGGTTAATAGAGTTTGGATTTTTGTGATGTTGCTCTTTCCAGCAGCATGCCACTTGACAGTCTTTTGTCAACAACCCATTAACTGCACAACTGGAGGACAGAACTTGCCAAAAAAGTTTATTCTAAAACATATCTTATGACACTCATTGGAAGAAACTCTATGAGCTTGTCCCAATGATGTGTCATAAGCTATGTTCTGGTTGCCAAACTTGGAAGTAAAATTTGTATGATGATTTTTGTGTTGAAGCACTGGCTGAATATAACCTTATTTATGTTAAGTAAAATGTTAGAAGAATCAAAATCCTGCAATTTAGTCAAAATGAAATATGTTCCAATAAGACTAAAATCCACATCCTCTGATTGGACAAGAGCTCGCTTAGTTTTTTAGCTCACCTACTTCTATTAGAAGTGGTGAGCTATTGTCGTGACCTCGGGCGTCAGCATCGGCATCCGGCGTGTCCATTATTGTAAGATTTAATGTTAAGGTTAATTTCTCAAAGATCAGTGGGCTCTAACCCTGATACTACGACTTTTTTTCCAAATTTCACCTAAAATTTTCTGCCAAAACTTGTATGAATTTGCGTTTAGGTGTTGTAAGAATTTGCGTTAAGTCAGCTTTTGTGCAGATTGTGCTGCTTTAACTTCTCATTACTGTTGATTTACATATTTCAATAACAACTGTAGGTATTAACCCTACTGTATGCAGAAATTTAACGGAAATTTTCTTTTTTTTTCAGTCAAAATTTTCATGTTTTTCTCGGACTTAGTAAATTTTAAGTTGTAAAACTTTGTAAACTTTGTGTTCAGGTGAGTAGTGTTTCTATGTGTCTTTCCATGCGATTAATATTCTACACTTGGGTTACTGAACTCCATTGCAGTAATATTTAACCCTCATTACATGCATATTTGAGGAATTTGAGGCTGATTTTCTGCCAAAACTTGTAAGAATTAGCGTTTAGGTGTGGTAAGAATTTGCGTTAAAGTCAGCTTTTGTGCAGATTGTGGTGCCTTCACCTCTCTTTACTGTTTATTTTCTCATTTCAATAACTACTTTAGGTATTAACCCTACTGTATGCAGAAATTTAACTGATTTCTTTTCTTTTTTTCAGTCACAATGTTCACGTTTTTCTCTGACTTACTCAATTTTAAGTTCTAAAAGTTTGTGTTAAGGTGAGTTCTGTTTCTATGTGTCTTTCCAGGTAATGGATATTGTACACATGGGTTACTGAACTACATTGCGGTAACGTTGCACCCTCATTACATGCATATTTGAGGAATTTGAGGGAGATTTTTGGGACTTATATTCACTTTCTTTAAAAAATTTTTTTTTTAACTTTTTAATTTTATTTAATACTTTCTCATACTTGTTACTAGTAACATTAAGGCTTATTTTAGTTGTTGATGTGATGTATTTTTATTGGGACTTATAGTCACTTTCTTGAACGAATGTTTTTCCGCAACTCCTCTTTAACCAATGAATGTACTTCAATTACAATTTCAGTGATTCTTCATTACATAATGCCATTTTGCACCTCCTATTTTATTTTTTGATCTGATGTATTTTTATTAGCTCACCTACTTCTATTACAAGTGGTGAGCTTATATAATGACCTCAGGCGTCAGCGTCAGGCGTGTCCAATATTGTAAGATTTAATGTTAAGGTTATTTTTTCAAAGATCACTGGCCTCAGGCCTTTCATATTGCATATGTACGTTGTAGGCGACATTATTTAAACCTGATACTACGACTTTCTTTCAAATTTCACCTACAATTTTCAGCCAAAACTTGTAAGAATTTGCATTTAGGTGTTGTAAGAATTTGCGTTAAAGTCAGCTTTTGTGCAGATTGTGCTGCTTTAACTTCTCATTACTGTTGATTTTCATATTTCAATAACAACTGTACATATTAACCCAACTGTATGCAGAAATTTAACTGCAATTTCTTCTTCTTTCAGTAAAAATTTCCATGCTTCTCTCGAACTTAGTCAATTTTAAGTGCTTAAAGTTTCTGTTTAGGTGACTTGTGTTTCTATGTGCCTTTCCAACCGATTGATATTCTACACTTGGGTTACTGAAGTCCATTGCAGTAATATTTAACCCTCGTTACATGCATATTTTAGGAATTTGAGCCTGATTTTCTGCCAAAACTTGTAAGAATTTGTGTTTAGGTTTAAGATTTTGCGTTAAAGTCATCTTTTGTGCACATTATGGTGCCTTCACTTATCATTACTCTTTATTTTTGTCTTTTCAAAAACTACTTTAGGTATTAACCCTACTGTAAGCAGAAATATAACTGATTTTTTTTTTTTATATCCAATGATTCTATGTTGAATTGATATATAATAAATGCAGAAATATAGACTTTCCAAAGCCATCACATAAACCACATTAATCATTTGATGCCTAGTTAATGATTTATATTAACTAAATATTAGGCATGTTACATTGGAACGACATTATCAAGCGCGAATGTAGGTGAGCGTTGGGATGTAATATCCCTGTTGTTCTATTTACGGCTCAAGTGGCGCATTTTACCATCTGATGTCATGAAGTGAAAAATATTTGAAAAGATTATAACAATGGGAGGAGATTCAAAGTGAATACTGCATATAAAATGGTATTTTTCGAGGCCTACGATCATTTTATGAATGTATACCCACAACACATTGATTAAAAGGTGGAGTTGCTCCATCTCAGGTCAAATCATGAACTCGTTCATGATTCGAACTGAGATGGAATATCTTTCAAACTGAGATGGAGTATTTTCAACCTTTATCTAAGTTATTGATTTTTTTGGTTGTCCAGTGGGTACACAAGAGGTTTATTAGCTCACCTGACTTTCAGTCAGGAGAGCTATAGTGATCACTCACCGTCCGTCGTCCGTCGTCCTGCGTCCGTCGTCTGTGAAATGGTGTTTGCGTCTTCTCCTCCCAAACCGCTGAACCAATTTAATTGATATTTGAGATAATAGTTTGTTATGACATCGCAATTTGATTTTGTTCAAATCAAGTTGCCTCGCCCGTGGGTAGGGCCACACCCAAAAAGTGTGCTGAAATCTTAAAAAATCGTCTTCTCATGAACCAGCAGTAGCAGAGACTTGATATTTGGTGTGCAGCTTCCTTTTGAGGTGTAGACTCAGATTTGTTCAAGAGAAGTTTGTGGGGCTATACTTGGCATCGTTATGGGAGGGGCAAAATTTTTGGCCCCGCCCAAAATTTTTATTTTCCAAACCGAGAGGCTGATTTGAACCAAATTTTATGTGAGGGCTTATTGGGTCATAAGTACCTAATTTATGCTGATTTTTTTTTTCCCGTAGCCCCATGGGAACCGCAGGAGCTAAAAATAGAAAAAAATTAAAACGCCCATATCTCCAAAACTGCACGGCACCGAGAATTTTTATTTCGTGTGAAGCTTCCTTAGGACCAACAGAAAGAATTGGTAAAAAAAAATTGCCATCGGTTTTATCATAGGGTACAGTTTCGGAACTTTGAAAAAATGCTGAGTCAGCACTTTTTAACACTGTAGGCAATGGGAAAAACATTAAAAAATCTTCTTCTCCAGATCCAGCAGGCAGAATCTTTTGATATTTGGTATGCAACATTGGAGGGTGGATCTGATTCAAGTTTGTTCAAATCAGCCCCCTGGGTTCATATTTGGGCTCAGTATAGGAGCCCGATTTCGAACTTAGTGCATTTCAGGCAAATTTCTTAAAAAATCTTCTTCTCCAGATCCAGCAGGCAGAATCTTTTGATATTTGGTATGCGACATTGTGGGGTGGATCTGATTCAAGTTTGTTCAAATCGGCCCCCTGGGTTTATATTTGGGCTCAGTATAGGAGCCCAAATTTGAACTTACTGCATTTCAGGCAAATTTCTTTGAAAATCTTCTTCTCCAGATCCAGCAGGCAGAATCTTTTGATATTGGGTATGCAACATTGTGGGGTGGATCTGATTCAAGTTTGTTCAAATCGGCCCCCTGGGTTTATATTTGGGCTCAGTATAGGAGCCCAAATTTGAACTTAGTGCTTTTCAGGCAAATTTCTTAAAAAATCTTCTTCTCCAGATCCAGCAGGCAGAATCTTTTGATATTTGGTATGCAACATTGTGGGATGGATCTGATTCCAGTTTGTTCAAATTGGCCACCTGGATTCATATTTGGGCTCACTATAGAAGCCCAAATTCGAACTTAGTGCATTTCAGGCAAATTTCTTTGAAAATCTTCTTCTCAAGATCCTGCAGGCAGAATCTCGTGATATTTGGTATGCAGCATCCTTATGGGGGTGAGATTCAAGTTTGTTCAAGCCGTGTCCCTAGGTCCATATTTGGGCTCACTGTGGGAGCTTGAATTGTAACTTTGTTCGAAATGAGGAATTTTCTTAAAAAATCTTCTTCTTCAGATCCAGCAGTCGGAATGGTTTGATATGTGGTGAGTAGCATCCTTGGGGGCGAGGGGGGGGATTCAAGTGTGTTAAAGCCAAGTCCATGGGTCCATATTTGGGCTCCCTGTGGGAGCCCAAATTATAACTTAGTCAATATGAGGAATTTTTCTTTAAAAATCTTCTTCAGATTCAGCAGTTGCAATGTTTTGATATTTGGCATGGAGCAACCTTAGGGGGCTGAGATTCAAGTTTGTTCAAGCCAAGTCCCTTGGTTCATATTTGGGCTCACTATGGGAGCCTGAATGACAACTTAGTTCAAAATGAGGAATTTTCTTTAAAATCTTCAGATCCAGCAGATGAATGCTTTTGATATTTTTTATGCAGCATCCTTAGGGGGGTAAGATTCAAGTTTGTTGAAGCCATGTCCCTAGGTCCATATTTGGGCTGATTGTGGGAGCTCGAATTGTAACTTGGTTCAAAATGAGGAATTTTCTTTAAAAATCTTCTTCTTCAGATCCAGCAGTTGGAATGTTTTGATATTTGGTGTGCAGAATCCTTAGGGGTGTGAGATTCAGGTTTGTTAAAGCCAAGTCCCTGGGTTCATATATGGGCTCCCTGTGGGAGCCCGAATTATGACTTAGTTCAATATGAGGAATATTCTTTAAAAATCTTTTTTTAGATCCACTGGTCAGAATATTTGGATATTTGGTTTCAGCTTTTCTTAGGAGGAGCAGATGCAACTTGTGGAAATCAATTCTCTGGGTTGATATTTAGGCTACCATGTCAGGTGAGCGCCCTCAGGCCCACTGGGGCCTCTTGTTTACTAAATTTGTTATCGTTGCCTTTTTCATTGAAAATGCCTTGTTCATTTCATGATGTGGGTTTTGGGCTATTGGTAGGGTCTTATTGGAACGTATTTGTTATTGTGATGAATTGATGGTAACATGGTCTGAGTTAGCAGCTGGGCTCCTTTGGGATATATATATAGATAAAAAATCAACCTTTTGGGATATTGAATTTTAATGAAAAAAAATTGAACACCCTTAAAAAAGTCTTGATTTTGAAGTGTGGGCCTTGATAATTTTTTGAAAATGGCAATTGGGGGAAATCCATCTGATAATTGCATTGGTAGATCTATTAAATCACCACATGTGTTAGGGTGAGTGGTGTTGAAAAGTCCAGTGTCTAAAACCTTGAATTTCCCTAGGAAAAGTATGGTAACCCCTGCCTTAGGCAAATTCAAAAATCATCATCATCATTTCCACTTTGTAATCATTGTTTTCAATGACTCCTCATCAGAACAAGTTAAAATACTAGATTATTTCGATAGTCAGAATTTAATTAACCCTTATCTAATATGAAAGACTGATGACACTTGCGAACAAAAATCTTGAATAACTAATTTATTTCAATTTTTTTTTGCGTTCAAAAATAGCTTATGCCCTCCTCATTGGAACAAGCTCAATGAGCTTATTCCAATGAGAGAACACAAGCTATGTTTTTGAGGCAATAAATGAAAAAGTAAGAAAAACTAAATGGTGATTTTTGTGAATAGTGATGACTGATTCTGGACATTACATTTGGAAAAGGGATAAATTTATTTATTTATTATTTATTAATGTATTTATTTATTTCATTTTTTTTATTTATTTTATTATTTAATGACACTTTGGACAGCCAGGGTCACCTTGTGTCAGCCAATTTTACATGTGGAGGAAGCCAGAGTACCTGGAGAGAACCACTGAACAATGACAAGTAACTGTCAGGCTTCCAAACATACTAACTCTACACAAACAGGGTTAGCATTGGTTGAAGACAAGTGCACGATCGATGTGCAGTATGCCTTAGTACACTGTGCCCCAACAAAAGGGTTAATGGTTTTGTCTTGTAACAAATTTATTAGTGAGTGAACTCATCAAACTGTAAGATATTCTATAGCCTCATCTCTGGTAACAAAAAGGTAACTGATGACATGTGAAAAAAAAGAACTCTGGTTGAAGGTATCCACCTTGTCGATGGTAGCCAGGCTTTACACCAAGAGAACCTACACTGACATTTCTGATTCACAATATCCTTCATCTTATGTTCTTTGGATTTTGTTATTTTCATTGTTTTTTTCATACCTCATATTTTCAGTATCTTTGCTGCTTTGGAAAAATGGATTCAGAAATGCACCAGCCAACTGGTAGTAGTGTTAATACACATCTTTAAAAGTTTTTGAATAAGCCCTTAAGTCCCATACAGCCACAAACTGCCCCTTTTATATTGCCCTGAAAAAGTTGCCCCACAGGTATTCTTCCTTGAAAGCTACTGGTAGGTAGCATTTACCTTAATGTTTTAACAACATTGTGGAAACACTGTTAAGTCATCAACAGCCTGTACATGTATATACAGTAGTTTTTATCGTAAAATTAGTGCAAGATTTAAGGGTTAAAAATTGAAATCCCAGTCATCGAGCTCATTCTAATGAGGGTGTCGCATGGTATGGTTTTGTTGAGTTTTTTCTCTAACTTAATTTTTAGCTCAACTTGACAATGGTGAAGCTGAGCTATTGCCATCACTTCTCATCCATCGCCGTATGTACGTACTTACGTCCGGGCATACGTACATACGTACACAATTTCCTTTGGCACACCTCACATTTATGATCAGATCGCTTTGAAACTTGGTATGCTTGTTTGGGGTGATCTCTAAATGGGAGCTATCGATTTTCGTCAATTTCCATCAAAAAATGTTGCTGCTGGCAATGTTCTTAGAACTTAGTTTAGGCAGACCTCAATATTTCCCTTTGGCACACCCTACAGGGCACATTTATGAGCAGATTGCTTTGAAACCTTGCATGGTTGTTTGGGGTGACCTCTAGATGGGAGCTATTAATTTTCTTCCATTTCTGTCAAAAAATGTTGCCGCTGACAACGACCTTTGAACTTAGTTTAGTCAGGCATCAATATATTCCTTTGGCACGCCGTACAGGGCACATTTTTGATCAAATTGGTTTGAAACTTGGTATGCTTGTTTGGAGTTACCTCTAGATGGGAGCTATTGATTTTCTTCGATATCCACCAAGAAATGTTGCCACTGGCAATGACCTTTGATGAACTTCGTGCAGTTATGCATCAGTATTTCCCTTTGGCACACCCTGCAGTGCACATTTTTTATCAAATCACTTTGAAACTTGGTATGCTTGTTTGGGGTGAGATCTAGATGGGAGCTATTGATTTTTGTCCATTTCTGTCAAAAAATGTTGCCGCCGACAATGTTCTTAGAACTTAGTTAAGTCAGATCTCAATATTTCCCTTTGGCACACCCTGCAGGGCACATTTATGATCGAATTGTTTTGAAACCTGGCATGCTTGTTTGGGGTGACCTCTAGATGGGAGTTATCGATTTTCTTCCATTTCCATCAAAAAATGTTGCCGCTGGCATTTACCTTTGAACTTAGTTTAATCAGGCATCATTATATTCCTTTGACACACCCAACAGGGCACATTTATGATCAGAATGGTTTGAAGCTTGGTATGTTTGTTAGGGGTTACCTCTAGATGGGATCTATCGATTTTCTTCAATTTCTGTCAAAAAATGTTGCCACTGGCTATGATCTTCGATCAACTTCGTGCAGTTATGCATCAATATTTCCCTTTGGCACAGTCTGCAGTGCACATTTTTGTCCGGATCGCTTTTAAACTTGGTGTGCTTGTTTGGGGTGACCTCTAAATGGGAGCTATCGATTTTCGTCCATTTCTGTCAAAAATAGTTGCCATTGGCAACAACCTCTGAGAAACTTAGTAAAAACTCAGTGCAGTTATGCATCAATATTTCCCTTTGACACACCCTGCAGGGCACATTTATGATTGGATTGCTTGGAAACTTGGTGTGCTTGTGTGGGGTGATATCTATATGGGAGTTATCGATTTTCGTCCATTTCTGTAGAAAAATGTAATGACCTTTGAACTTAGTTTAGTCAGGCTTTAATATTTCCCTTTGGCACACCCTTCACGGCACATTTATGATTGGATCACTTTGAAACTTGGTATGTGTGTTCGGGGTGACCACTAGATGTGAGCTATTAATTTTGTTTCATTTCCATAAAAAATTATTGTCGTTATCACCAGCCTTTGAACTTACTGCATTTGTGCAGTAACTTATCCCTTTTGCACTCTCTGCAGAGAATATTTATTAATTTCCATAAAGAGAAAAAAACATTGCCACAAGCAATGACCTTCAAACTTAGTAATTGTGCATTAACATCTTCCTTTGGCATGCCTCAGAGGGTGCATTCATTATCAGGTTGTTTTGAAACTTTATATGCTTATGCAGGGTGTCAAAGATAGGAGCTATCGATTTTCTTTTTATTTCCAACCAAAACTGTTGCTGTTAGCAACAATCTTTGAATTTATTGTCTTTGTGCATCAACATTCTTCTTTGACATGGCCTACAGGCCACATTTACCATAGGATTGTTTTTGAACTTGGTGTGCTCATTAGGCGAGACCTTTAGATAAGAGTTATTGATTAGCATCCATTTCTGTAAAAAAAGTTGCCATTTACCATAACCTCAGAACTTACTGCATTTGTGTATCAACATTCTTCCTTTAGCCAGTATTACAGTTTACATTTAAAAATGAATGGATTACTCTGGCGTTGTGCACACACAATGCTGTTATGTTGAAGTTATGTTGAAATTTCACCAAATAACATTGGTACCGATGATCTTCAATTTTGCCATTTCACTTATAACTTACCAAGTTCAAGTTTGTCAAGTTGAGCTTCAGTGTCATTGACACTTTCATTTATAGAAAAAAAAGTAAATGAGGATGGTGTAGTTCAAGAGGAAAAAATTGATCTTTTTCAACATTGGCATGGATGGTCTCATCTTATACAATACTGTCTACAGCAAACTGGGTGAATCCATTTGAGCTGTAGAATTAAATTATTACCAATCCTGACACCTGTTTATTGTTCATAGTATACTCAAAAGCAAATTTGTCTTTGTGTAAAATTTATGCATGCCAGGTTGAAAGGGTTAATCCCTATGTCCCCATAACAGGGTAGCTGTGGGTCCTGGAAATCCTAGAATATCCTTGAAGTTATAAGCTGGGTTTCAAGGACCCTTGAAAACCCTTGAAATTCAGGTTTGATGTTAAAAATCCTGGAAAAAGTTCATATCCGGGTCTGTTTCTGGCATTGCTGTTCCTACTTTTCTCATTCCTTTCCGTCGGTACAGGCCCTAAAGATAATTTTTTACTCGAAAGAAATAATATTCAAGGTCAGTACTATCATGAATAAATAAAGTCAGATATGTGACAAGCAAAATGTTTTTATATATATAAAGATTGTGTGTTGTAGACCTGGGATCGACTCCTGTCGAGGTCACTGTCCAAAAAACTTTGCAGTTTTCAATCCAGTGGTGTGGTGCCAGGACAATGCCTGGTGGAATTCCTGCTTGATAAAGGCGATATATAATTTTGTCAAATTGCCATCATGCTCGGGAGATTACTCCCTTTTAAGTGGCTTTCATTTTTGACTTATTCATATTCTGTTACGCTAAGTGCCGTACCAATGTACAATGTATACCACATCATGGGAACGTAAAATTTAGCGTCACGCTTATCCTAATTGTTAACTGAGAATTAAAAAATTGTTCGAGATAGGCGTACGTCTTACAGGTCAATTTATTACCTGGTTGTCGCTACCTAGCTCCTAATCACAAACCCAGGTATAAAATTACCATTTCATATCTTCCTTGGGTGTCAACAAGTAAAGATATGTTCTGTGTTTCACATTGTTTTCTGTATTCAAGTGTAAATAATGCACAAAAATACCATATCATATCTTCCTTGGGTGGCAACAAGTAAAGATATGTTCTGCGTTTCACATTGTTTTCTGTATTCAAGTGTAAATAATGCACAAAAATACCGTATCATATCTTCCTTGGGTGGCAACAAGTAAAGATATATTCTGCGTTATTACTCACAAAATTTGTTCTCAGCTTTAGAATTACAAACCTATCATTTATCTCAACTTTACTCTGGTAACAGAGGAAAAGGCAAGTTTGCATACAGTATTCACACCTCCAACCACCCCTTGACCCAAATCTTTCAAATGCATGGTTCTCCATATTTAAGTGTATTGCATGCAAAATCACTGTATCATATCTCCCTTGAGGTGCCACCTCTGACCCACCTTATTTGCAATTGAAGTACATAGATATTGTCAAATATCTCATACTACTTTTATTTTAGGAGTGGCCAGAGTGTAGAGACTTCGCACAGTGACACAGCTTTGAACTTGATGAAGCATTTTAACCCATTCAGTAATTTCAACTTCCTGGGTATAGCTACTTGATCTGGGTGTTATCCCTGACGTACATCATCCTGAAAATCAATTTTTGATTAAGTTATCTCCCTTCAATTTATTAGACAAGTGAAGAAAATCCAATGAATAAGTAAGTAATTGCTGGGAAAACAGCAATAGAAAATACTGCAAAGTTTCCTTATGTTACTTTTAATAAACAAAAACAACAGACAGCTCTCAGAGCTGTCCGTTGTTTTTGTTTATTAAAAATAACAAAAGGAAACTTGGCTTTTATGACAAGCAACTAGTTCAGTATCATACCTACCAACACTAAGTGTCCACTTTGGCACTTTGTTTAGCAAATGTGTTTTTACAGTAATTGCAAGTTTTATTCTTCCCATGAAAAAAAATAGCAAATCTCACCTCCTAGACTTTTTATGTTAATGGAAAGGATGATATATTAAAAACTTTCTGTGACGTCATCTATTGTGTATGGTAGCTGTTTAGATACACTAATCACCATTAAGGCATTGGATAGTTAAATATCCAACGCTTGACTGTTGGATAGTTGAATTGAGTCAACTATCCCATTGCAAACAATTGGATATTTCACTTGTCTCACATGATGTGATCGAAATATAGATAGGGACTTCATGAAAAGACAAAATTAAAGGACACGCAAATTTTATTTCAAAACAATAATTTGCTGGAAGTATACCATATAAACCGAGTCACCTCCAGTGATAATACCACGAACACATGGGTTGGTTGTGAGATTGGCCTGTAAGCACATAACAAATTTGAAAACATTTGAAAAATTAATTTCTATAAATACTTACAAAAAATTTTTTGAATTGAATGTGTTATTTCTTTGGTTTATTTTAAAATTAAGTCCTAACTGTTGAAACGCAGCGGTGACTTAATCGCACAATAAACTAAAAAAATAATACATTTACTGGTGCCATTGATTTGGAAATCATTGTCATTTAGACTGGTATATCTATGACAAGATCGCCTTTTCGGACTCGGACGGACTTGTTTGAATTCTTTGCAGCAGCCACAGAAACTCTCTCATCATTAACGTCACTGTCAGATGTTTTTCGCTTAACCCCCTGTACAACGTCACTAGCAAAATGTTCCTGCTCCACGCCGGTGCGTTTGTAATTCCTCACAGCGTCAGATCTATGGCCAGTCTTTTCGCAAATTATTTGTTCCGGCAACTCGGGTTGATACATACGCGTTGCTGCGGCGGCTCTCAGGGAATGGTTTGTAAAGAAACCATCTATTCCAGCATTTTAACCACTTTTGAAAGAGTATTGATACCGACGCGTGCATCTGCATACCATTGCGTTTCAGTAGGTTTGTTGAGAGAACGCAAATATAGATACACACATCTTCCCTGTTTGGGTCTTAATGAAATATACTTTTCGTACAAGGCTACTACACATCTGTCGGGTTTAAGGGTGTTAGCAGATGCCTTACTTTGCTTCTTTTTGAGCTTTCTGTGATCGATACCACCCATATTGCACTTTGATATATCCTCAGTGTATTCAAGGAATCTCAAGCCACTTTTATGATCAAAGTTAACTTTCAACTGACTGTTTTCGTCCGCACACAAATCGTAATGTTCTTGGCCACCCCTCAGAGCAAAATTCAATCCAAGAAGATACAATAAAGTGTTTCTGAGTTTATCGGGAGAGTCAGAACCCAAAATCCCTTCATTCCACATTCTCTCCTCATCGTCCACTGTTATGACATTTGCTTGCTGTTTTTCAATTCCAACCCCAGCCCTTGCTAATGACTTCATTTTCTGATCTAGAAGATTCCTAGTGCTGGAGAAGATTTTGTCATCCATTATGGTCACGAATCGTCTGTTCTCGCGAAGATAATGCTGGATGGCAATCAAAATTTCATACAAAGAATTACCACGATACTCGTCCCCGTTCTCCCTACGAACCTCAAAAATGAAGGCACCCAAACAATAGTCAAGCATATCACTGTCCATGGATAAAATGTCACCACTAACATGTCTGATATCACGTCTGTTGACTTGGACTTTCTGTCTGTTTTCCATCCAACCCTCAAAAAGCCTTAATGCCCATTGACTTTTGCTTTCAGTTTTTTTGGCAAAGCGAGAATGAGAGAGTACATCTCTGTCCCTATCCGGGATCGGCACAGAGTAATGGGCACTATTCTCTGCATTCTGTGTAATTTGACGTAGGGCTTCATCAGTTGAGCGGATCAACTCGGTGTCAGAAATATCCCTAAAAACCTGATTAAAACTGGTATTTAAGTTGAAATTAGGAAGTGTCTCAGTCCCAGATTTCTCTAGCTCCAAAGCATCGCTTAGTATAGCATCTGTGTCATTTCCAGAACCATTGGTTTCAAAAAATTTATTTTGTGTTATAAAAATATCAGATTCCGACTCGTATGCGTTCATCGTGGCAAGTTATTATGTGGACGCTGGTCAGTTAAACGAGGCAAGATATTAATGTGCACTCATTCAACTCAAAATTAATTAACAAGCGTGCGTAATCATTAAAATGTTTCATTCAACTATCCAACTGTTGGATAGTTGAAGCGTTTTAACAGTGAGCGAGGTTCCAAAAAGGGTGAAAGTTTTTAAGTAGGATAAATAACTCGTTGATGTTGGATAGGCCAGAGAAAGTACCCCGTCTCAGGCCTAACGGCCCTTGACGGGGTACTTTCTCTGACCTATCCAACATCAACTCGTTATTTATCCTCTACTTATATCACAGTGTGCACACTGTTGATAAAATGAACAGAAAAAAGTTGGGGAATAACAAAATATGTGAAAAGGACGTATTTTTAATTGGCTTTCAATTGAGAATAATAGTCAAAAGTTCAAAATGATTGGAAAAAGATTATACAGATTTAATAACATTACAGAATTTCAATATTTATATGAACATGCCCTTACCCTTATTGTTAAACTTACTGGCACTTTTAGGAATGGGGGGGGGGGGGGGGCAGGGAGGAGGGAGGGGGTAACTTTCCTGTAAATCACTCCTTTTATGAAAATTGTAAGCCATGAGTGTGAATTTGTTGCGTGATCTCAGAAGTTGTTTTTCTCACTCAACATCTTATTATAACAACTATTCACACAGGACATTATCAGAAAACTTCTTGATAATGTTTCTTATATAAAACATAACCACCTGAAGAAAGGGAATAATATTTATTACATACCTGTTCTGTGTAATCTACATTTACAGTAACACTAAACCATGAGGAAAATGAAAATCTGTTCCGTACGTATGTGTGGAACAGAAATCGTTGACTGACTATTTTTAAACCGAAGCAAAATTTCGCTGGATTTTTTAAAAAATTGCATGCAACACAATTACAATTTGAATCGCTATTGATAACTGAAAATCGTCCCCCGATTTCAACGTGTGTTATATGGCCCAGTAGACACATAGAACACATTGGAACTCAGGGAACAAGATGGTAACATGGGTTCCCTCGCAAATTTGGTTGGCGATAAATTGTGTGGTTTTTGTTGATAGTTATCAAATGAATTGCTGAGTGTCCTTCTAATAATTGCTTTTGCGGCCTCTTGTTTTATCCTTCCACGCTGGCACTCGTGCCATATTGATTAACCCATTCACACGCATGGGTCGTTCTGTGTATATACTTTTCAAAATCACTTTACCTTGACCATCAGTGGTGACAATTTTATCTCACCTCACAGAGCATCTTTACAAGTTTAGATGCACTATTTTCTAAGTTACACTGTTTTGACAGAAATGAAGTGCTGTAAGGCTGGTTATATACGTTGCACTACCATTGTGTCGAATTCAATTTATTTAGATTCGTCTAAAATCCATCAAATCATCATTTGATATATACGGACACACTACCAGCTGGTCGAATCCAGTTGACACACGACCTCAACTCACAATGTTTGAGTCTACTCACAAATCTTACGTGATATCAATACATATATTTTATCTGTGTATGGGAATACATTATGCTATGGTTTACTTTTATTTATACAGACAGTCCATCGTCACTCTGAATTAATTTGGAGATTGTCTTTCACATGATAAGGTTTATGTAGTTTGACCTGCATATACAGGCATATTTGTTTGCATTTTTAGCAATGTAATGGGGGTAACATGACTCATAATATCTTAAAAGGAATATTGCCGAGCAGTGTCTGTATAGCTTAGCTGGCTGCCTCCCTACCCCAACTCCATACCAATAAGAAAAGCAATTCCCAAATTCCAAATCGATCCATGTTGGTTGTAGACGATACATCATTGTCGACTTGAATTCATTTTCACTGCAAACGTTGAAAATTGTAAATTACAGCACAACATTCAAACATAAAAATCTTCTACGGAATCACCAAAGAGAATGCTTTGATAATTGGCATGGAACTTCTTTGGTGTGAAGATTAAAGTTTGTTCAAGACAAGTGTGTAGGTCAATATTTGGGCTCACTGTGGGTGCATGCTCACTTTGGGCTCCACCCAAAATTTCTTGTTTAAGAGCTGATGGGCTGATTTGAACCAAATTTGGCATGAAGCATAATTGAGTCATAAATACTTGCTTGATGCTAGGAAACATTTTTACCAGCCCTGTGAGAACCCCAGGAGATAAAAACAGAAAAAAATACAAATGCCCATATTTCAAAACCTGCACAGACCAGAGTATTGTGTGTGTGTGTGTATGTGTGTGTGTGCGTGTGTGTGGGGTGGGGGGGGGATGTAGCTTCCTTAGGACCAATGGAATCAGATGAGCCAAATAAATTGCCATTGGTTTTGTCATGGGGTGCTGTATGAGGATGCCCATTTTAACACTCTTGGCAGTGGGAAAGTCATCATCTTTCTTGTGCTCCATCAACTAAGTATTCTTCTTCAGAACCTTTGGATCAAAACTAAACTAATTTGGTACACAGCATCATAGTAGAGTATACTCTTCTGAGTTCTTTCCCAAAACGTTGCTAACCCCCTTGGGGATAGGTATAGCCTGGGGTTAATGCCCCCAAAGCCTAACATGCTTTAAAAATCATCTCATAAACCACTTGCAATAATGATTGGATTTCTGGCGTGGAATTTTATTAAGTGATGTAGATTCAAGTTTGTTCAAAAGAACTCAGTAGGTCAATATTTGGGCTCCCTGTGGTAGGATGCCAATTTTGGGATTCACACAAAATTTCTTTTTCCAGAACCGACTAAAAATAGAAATAAATTCAAACACCCATATTTACAAAAATGCACAGACCAGATTTTGGGGTTTTTCTGTTACACAGCTTCCTTTGAACCAGTAGAATCAGATGGACCAAATAAATTGCGATTGGTTATGTCACAAGATGTTGTAGGGGGGTGCCCATTTTAATACTGTTTGTAATGGGAAAGTGCTGAATCATTAACTTGTGCTCCTTCAACTAAGTTTTCTTCTTTAGAGCTTTTGGGCCAAATCTAAACTAATTATTTGGTACAAAGCATCTTGATGGTCTCTCATCTTTTGAGTTTTTCCCAAACAGTTGCTTCTGCCCTTGGGTTTGGTAGAGAGAACCACGGAAGTTAACCCTTTACCTAACATGAAAAGCAGACGACACTTGCCAAAAAAATTCTTGAATAACTAATTTTTTTCATTTTTTGTCTCAAAAACATAGGTTATGATCCCTCGTTGGAACGAGCTCGTTGAGCTTGTTCCAACGAGGGGTCATAACCTATGTTTTTGAGACAAAAAATGAAAAAAGAAAGAAAATTAATTGGCTATTTTTGAGAATAGCGCTGGCCGGTTTTGGCCGTTACGTTGGGTAAAGGGTTAAAAACAAAAGAAATTTTGTAGGACACTTTATTAAGACTCCTCAGAGGAGAGATTTGTTTTTTCCTGAGAAGCTTTCCTTGGACAAGCAGAAATGAATAGCCAAAAAAATTGCTTTCAGTTGTGTCATGGCAAATCCAAAAATTGCTCTTGCTCTCCATCACTTACTGACACACTCATCTCTTTTGACAACTTGAGCCAGGTGAACATTTTAGGCTCTTTTGTGCCTCTAATTTTCTTGACTTTTTTTGTTTTGTTTTGTTTTCTGCCCTACCAGCCACATTTTACTGAGACCATAAGAGAGTTTGTAATTTTTTAAATTTATTTTTTTAACAAATCAAAACAGACTGAAATCAAACCAAAAGTCTAAGCCGCATGTTGCTATTTTTATAAATTTTGTTGAACCAGGCATATCTGATCTCACACATCCAAAATGAGCATGTGATCTATTATATCTTGCTTGATGCATCATCATGGACTCTTTCAAACCAGATATAATAGAATAAAATGTTCAGTTTATTACAAGAATACAGAAATGCTGGGAAGTGAAGCAGTATTTGTTTACCATAGTGTACACTCATCTACGTCTAAAACAAGGTTCCCTCTGGGCCTTGGATTCAAGGAATGGTCTTGAATTTGATGAAGGTTTATTCAAGACCTTGAAATCCTGGAAAATGTGTCGGGAGGCCTTGAAGAGTCTCGAATATTCATGAAATAAAATGATGAAGCACATAATCACAACTATATAGTTTTATAGGCCCAAGTTTGTGAGAAACCTCATCGTAACTAGGATCTCCAGTCAATACTCCCTCCTCCCACTTCCCTTGTAGGAAGGAGGGGGTAATAACTGGAGGTCTCAGTTGGGTCTAATGAAGGCAGGGACTTGAAAATCCTTGAATTTGTCTATTGTAGGACCTTGAAAAATGCTGAAATATATCGAGAAACGGCCTCAAATTTAATTTTATCAGTCCTTGCCTGCAGGACAGGCCTGAAAATAAGCAGTCTAACATTTGCAGATGAGGTCCCCAGAGGGTGAATTTGATAATGCTATCCCATACAGTGGGCCAATTTATCCTCTAGGTATCTCTTTCTGTTTAGTTTTGAGATCCTGATTCAGATTGTGGTTCACAGAGGGTAAATGTAGTGATGCTACCCTGCTATGCAGGGTAGCATCACTAAATTCACCCTCTGGGGACCTCATTTTGCAGATGACAGTCTGTTTATTTTCTGGCTTGCTGCAGGAACCCTGTAAAATAGGACCTGGTAACCACCATGTGGGGCAGAAGTCCTCTAAACCAGGCAGCATAAGTATAAATGATTGACTATATATAAAAACTTAACATATGTTGCAGTCATGTTATAACCATAGATGCTGAAGGTGACCTTAAATGCCAATAATAGCCAATTTTTTTTTAATAAAATACAGGAAATGAACAAATTCTTGTTGATGTACTACTCATGTAAATTGAACATTTTTCACTGGAAAAGTATAATACAGAAGTTCACAAAACATTTAAAACTGTTCAACTTTGGCCTTTCTGTGGACAGAATCTGACAAGTTCCAACCAGTCTCTTTAGCTCACCTGACCTAAAGGGAGATTACTTTCTGTCCATCGTCCATCCAATGTGAACTTTACATTATCAACTTCCCCTCATAAACAATTAGGTCAATTTAACTCAAATTTGATACGCACATTTCTTACAAAGTGACAATTAAAGTTTGTTCAAATAAAGTTACCACACCCACAAAGGGCACCCATAAATTGTTTTGCAAAATTTGAAAAAGAATCTTCTCCAGAACCATCAGTTACAATCTTTTGATATCGGGTATACAACATCTCTAGGGTGGGGGAGGGGGCAGATTCAAGTTTGTTCAAATCGAGTCCCTGAGTTAATATTTTAACTAAGTGCAATGTCAGGTAATTAGTCCCCTACTGGCATCACCAGAGGGGACTATAGGTTTGCACTCCGTCCATCCGTCAGTCTGTCCATTTGTCCTTCTGTCAGTCTGTCAGTCACACTTTAGTTTTCCAGAGTTTTTTTAGAAAAGCTTCAACGGAATGATTTCATTTTTGGTAAACTACTATAGAAGGATGACTTACAGATCAAGTTTGAGTTTCATGCTGATTGCATTATTCTTGTGTGAGTTACGGCCCTTGGAAATATGGGAAAAAGCACCAAAATATCAGTTTTCCGGAGTTTTTTTTGGAAACGCTTCAACGGAATGGTTTCATTTTTGGTAAACTACTATAGAACGATGACTTGCAGATCAAGTTTGAGTTTCATGCTGATTGCATTATTCTTGTGTGAGTTACGGCCCTTGGAAATATGGAAAAGCACCAAAATATCAGTTTTCCGGAGATTTTTGGAAACGCTTCAACGGAATGATTTCATTTTTGGTAAACTACTATAGAAGGATGACTTACAGATCAAGTTTGAGTTTCATGCTGATTGCCTTATTCTTGTGTGAGTTATTGCCCTTGGAAATATGGAAAAGCGCCAAAATATCAGTTTTCCGGACTTTTTCTGGAAACGCTTCAACGGAATGATTTCATTTTTGGTAACCTACTATAGAACGATGACTTACAGATCACGTTTCATTTACACTCTGTCCATCCATCTGTCAGTCTGTCAGTCAGTCTGTCGGTTGTACTTTAGTTTTCCGGACTTTTTTTGGAAATGCTTCAACGGAATGATTTCATTTTTGGTAACCTACTATAGAACGATGACTTACAGATCAAGTTTCATTTACACTCTGTCCATCCATCCGTCAGTCTGTCAGTCAGTCTGTCGGTTATACTTTAGTTTTCCGGACTTTTTTTGGAAACGCTTCAACGGAATGATTTCATTTTTGGTAACCTACTATAGAATGATGACTTACAGATCAAGTTTCATTTGTACTCTGTCCATCCATCAGTCTGTCAGTCAGTCTGTCAGTCATACTTTAGTTTTCCGGACTTTTTTTGGAAATGCTTCAACTGAATGATTTCATTCTGGATAACCTACTATAGAACGATGTCTTACAGATCAAGTTTGAGTTTCATGCTGATTGCATTATTCTTGTGTGAGTTATGGCCCTTGGAAATATGGAAAAGTGCCAAAATATCAGTATTCTGGACTTTTTTTGGAAATGCTTCAACGGAATTAATGCTGATCACATCTAGGTTATAACATTTGTATAATTATTAATGCTTATTAGTCCGGTAGGGGACATTATATTGCTTCAGCGGTACGAGCGCTCTTGTTTGTTTAAAAGTCTTGTTCACATGCAACTATCAAAATTCTTTCATATTTGGTATACAACATCTGTGGGAAGGGGGTGGGGGCAATATATCAGTTTTCTGGACTTTTTTTGGAAATGCTTCAACGGAATTAATGCTGATCACATCTAGGTTATAACATTTGTATAATTATTAATGCTCATTAGTCCGGTAGGGGACATTATATTGCTTCAGCGGTACGAGCGCTCTTGTTTGTTTAAAAGTCTTGTTCACATACAACTATCAAAATTCTTTCATATTTGGTATACAACATCTGTGGGAAGGGGGTGGGGGCAATAGGATTCAAGTTTGTTCAATTCGGGTCCCTGGGTTAATATTTGGGCTCTCTACTGGTGCCCAAAGTTTAACTTAGTGCAATATGAGGATTTTTTAAAGTATCCTCTTCTTCACACCCACCAGTCAGAATCCTTTCATATTTGGTATGAGACATCTCTAGGGGTGTCAGATTCAAATTTGTTCAAACCTAGTCCCTGGCTTAATATTTGGGCTGTCTGTGGGAGCCTAAAGTTTAACTTACTGCATTATGAGAAATATTCTTTAAAAATCTTCATTAGATCCACCAGTGAAAATATTTTTATGTTCGGTGCCCAACATCTCTAGGGACGGAGGGGAAGATTCAAGTTTGTTCAAATTGGATTCCTAAGTTAATATTTGGACTTGATGTACCACCTATACCAGTCATGGGATAATGTAAAGTATCAGGTAGGTTAGTAGTAAATAATGTAAAGTAACAGGTGGGTTAGTAGTCAAAAGGGCTTGCAGTATGGGTATATACCGTCCATACTGTACTACCATCAGAATGAGAAGC
The DNA here is from genome assembly GCA_031216915.1 of Pictodentalium vernedei. Classification (NCBI taxonomy): domain Eukaryota; kingdom Metazoa; phylum Mollusca; class Scaphopoda; order Dentaliida; family Dentaliidae; genus Pictodentalium; species Pictodentalium vernedei. The sequence continues at coordinate 146,298,097 of CM062292.1, read as the reverse complement.
CCGACTCACCCTGACCCGAACAACGTAATGACGGATTGTACAGTGGACAACAGTGGCCAATGTTTTTATGACTTTGTGTGTGCATAATGACGTCACGGTGTCAAAAGCAACATCAACCGTTTTGCGGGAAAAACTTTCAAAACTCATCTTTCCCATACATTTTCCATCTCGTACCCATACTATATACTCAAAGCCATCGTACATACATAACAATACATGCCATACCCATGCATATATATACAAACCATAGCTTACTATAATTGCATTACGTGTACCATTTACCGGTTTTAGCTGGACTGAGTTGAAGTTCAGCACAGGAATAAGTTGCTCCGGCAAAGGTCCGGTCCTGGAAATTTAATACTAGCTGCTCCGGAAAGTGATTCGCATAACAGGGCATGATGCGTCGCTCCTATATTTCTATAATAATACCAATTTCGAAGGCAGCTGATTTGACGCGGTTCTCATGTGAGACGGCCTTGATTAACCTTGTGCTCCAAACACCTCCCTATCTGCACGCCTCTCCTCTCAACACCTAGAAACGGACTGGTTGATGACATCCCATACCCCATTCTTCCCAATCTCTCCGATAAGCATATCAACCCTCTCCTTTGTGTCAACCTAGATTCACATAGCCTTCACCCACATGCCCATTATACTCCCATTAAATCTTGTGTAAGACTGATGTTTGGACATTCTGTTAGAATGTATTCCGAGGTCTCCACTTTTTCCTTAAATTACATGCTTGGCGGTCTTTTTATCTGCCCCCACCCCCATCCCCACTAAGTGCCAGCGACCTCACTTTAAATAGCAGTGACCCCTTAAAGGTGCCATCAGGGTACTCTTCAAACCTGGCTTTTCTTTATCACGCAGACTACCAAAGACCTCTTTGCTTTAACCACCACCCCCTTGCCAATTTCGGTTACAATAATCCATGACTCTTTCTCTGATGTTTTATTTACTATGGGTTGTCAGGGGTCGACTGGGCCAAGAAAAGTTACAGTGACATTCAACCAGGAGGCACTGGACCAGAAGAAAACTTTGATTTTTTGAACTGAAAGAATGGTGCTTTCTTTCATCTGAGCAATAAACGTCAGTCCTCACATAGGCCATTACCAAGACATTTCTGTATAATCCTGGTCGCCAATTCAGCAAAAATGGCTGCAAGAGGCCTCCTGACCCATTGTGCCAACCACAAAGTTCGACCTTATGTGAGAAAATGTTCATTCTTCAAACTGAAAGACCTCCGTTTCCTTGCATTTTAGTGAACACTGGCAGACTATACAGTGGATATATCGAAACATCTTCTATGTAGCCTCCACAAAAACATTACGTGTACAGCCCCTGTAAAAGTTGTCTTCCATTTTACCCCAGTTGTTACATATGATTACATAATGCAGTCACTGTTAATCCGGTTCAATTGATCCCAGAATCAAAATGGTTTTGCGCGCCAAAGACAATTTGGGGAGCAAGCCCCTTTCGACCCTCATTAGCTGTAGAATTTGAAAGTGTCAGACCGTGGTAAAGGAGGAGAAGTTGTGTGTTGTTAGCGGCGCTTGTGTCTTTTCTGCTTCTTTTTCAGAGGTGGAGGTTTGGAAGGAGAGACAGTGGTAGTTGGTGTTGTTGGTGGGCTACCTGATGGTGGTTGCTGAGTTTTGTAGGGTCTGGTCCTAGCCGAGTCTGGAGTGGTTGTGGGTGATTGCTGAGTCTTTTGTTGTTGTAGGTTTCTGGCGTCTATTAGTTTTTTGGCTTCTTCAACTTGTTGGAGGAATACTTGGTATTTTCCGTCCATCTCTTGCCTGTGAAGGTCCCCTTGTATTTGGTGTTCCCGTAAGATGTTCTCTATCCTGTTGTCCGCGTCCTGGCATTCTGGTTTAGAAGGAAGAGGCGAGTGGGGATCAGGAAGAGGTGAGAGGGCAGATTCCATTTCCACCTCCACATCCAACAATACCGACTGGGAGGCCGGCATTTGGATGGGGCTGTCTGTGGGAGTGGGAGGGGAAGTGGTGGCCCCCTCCGGCTCTTTCTTTTCCCCACCTTTCTCTTTCTTCATCTCCAAGAATGCCTCCAAGCGTCGGGAATCCCTCCACTTGGTGGACGGGCTCTTCTTTCTCTTTTTAGGGCCTCCTGACCTACTCGGGTGAGGACCAGTGAGAGAGGGGATCCTCTCATCAAAGGTACTACCTCTCCCCGAGTAGGGTGGTGATTTCTTGTCTTCCTTGATCTTGAACTCAAGAGACAGATGGACGCTCTTGCCTGTCTAACGAAAGGAATGGTTTCGTGCGCCGAAGGCGCGCAGGGACGGTATGGGGGACAAGCCCCTTTCGACCCTCAGTGACTGTAGATGGTTAGTTTTCACATGTCTAGGCGTGTTGAAGGAGGAATGGCTTCAGGTACTCGGCAGGTGTCACCAGTAGCGTTGTGATGGTCTCTTGGCTGATGTCGGTTGAACCCTCGGGTGAGGACCAGTGTGAGGAGGGGTTAGGTCCTCTCACAAAGGTACTACCTCTCCCCAAGGGTGCAGTCGGTCTGTATTTTCGGGCAAGTATAGTCTGCCGCTTCGAGGATGATTTTGAGTGATGGCTATCACTGGCAAGTATAATCTGCCTCAGGCTGTCTCTGTTTGGTTGGACTCTTTGAAGGAAAACAACAACGACCCCTTTCGGGGACCACCAAGAAGAAGACCCGAACTTCCCTGGTTCGGGGGCAGGCCTGCATTGTAATCCTATTGGGTTAGGACAAAAAAGATGTGCAATGCGCTTACAAAAAGGGGCAGAGGCGGGACGCAGGACCAACGCTCGCCTCCCCTAAAGTGGTCGACCACTTTTAGGGATGGAGCAGAGGATGTAATACTTGCCTGTCTACTGATCTCTGTGTCTATTTATAGAGGAACTTTTTATGAGTGGGCAGAGCTAATTAATGGGGTTTTCCAGCTCTGGTCTGATAAAGCATAACACTTTTGAGATGTTGTTTATAACCTTTCTGACAACTTTTATTTATCAAATGTTATTAAATATCTTTTTGAAATTTAATCTGTATTTTGTTACAATTTATTGGGAATGCATATATATCAATACATTTAATTAATTGTAATTTGTAACAAAAACAAAAAATCACATTAAAATAATCTTGGCATATAAAGTTCAAATGGAGAAATATTCAAGTCTAATTACTGTGTAATATTCATTTTTGCATTTAACACTTCACGTGACATCAGGATGTTCCGATGGGTTAATGTAATAATGTATAAAGAAAATAAATTCATTTTTATGATTTATTTCAAGTTATCGACTAACAATATTCAACACATATTTACATCATCAACACAAAAAAAGACTTACAACAAATCGAGATGCAATTGATCGCCTTCTTTTTCAGTTATGACCGCTTATGATCTGCCCATATTAATACTGTCGAAAATAATTTTAATGATTTTATTTGCAATGTCCGGTTTCCGTTTTTGAATGCACTCAAATTAAATCGAGTTCCGGCAACAACATAATTATGCCAAAAAATAACTTTTAACTTTCTGTGGAACTAGAGGTGGTGTCTGCAGGCCTATCTCTGCGATAGGTGATCCCTGACATGTGGTGGTGGTGGGGGGGGGGGGGGTACATCTGTTATTTATGGGGGGCGGGGGGACTTTAAACTATAAGGGTGTCGAAGCCTGCTCTTACTGAACGTCGACTCGGCCCATGCAGATACGGCGATCTTAGGTGGAAAAGACAGATATCCAGTGTTAAGAAAACAACACTCGAACACTTGGTCTCTCAGTGTGCTGCAAGACACGAGGCTGTAGAAATTGTTTTTTTTTCTCATTTTTTGCAAATATCTAGTTAAAACACCGCTGGATGTTTTCCAATAAATTGTCGCAAAAAAAAATCTGTTGTTGTGGTATAAAGTCTACAAAGAGTTAAATGGTGAGAAGTCACCCCCAAATGAAGTCGCCCATGGGAGAGGTCGGCCAAAAATAAAGTCAGCAATTGAGGTATGCCCCTAAGTCGGTCCACTGATTAAATCGGCCCAGGGCTTTTCGTAGTTCTAATATACATGTGCACGGTTAACTTAAGTGACAGGCCGAATGTTAGAAATTGAATTTTTTCTCATTGTGTTGCAACTATTTGTTGGGAGACGACTTACATAAGCTGTCAGCTTTTTGTCGAATCCCTTCTTTACATTGTAACCCATCTATTTGTTCATCTTTGTTATCTTGTGTACTATTGTGCATTTTGTGTTGTACCTTTCTTATTATCTGCTATGTAATGTATACAAGTAACAAATTTTCCAATAAATATTGTTTAAACTAACTATTTGTTGGAAAACACCACACGAGCGCTGTCTTTTCCTATAAATAGATTCAAAATAATTTCAATATTTGTCGTAGTGCTAATAAAATTGTTAAATGGTAGGTCGAATGTTAGAAACAAATTTTTCTTTACAAGTCACAGTGCAAATATAAAAGTATATAGATATACATAATTGTAATTCAGTTTAACCAGTTTCTGATGTTGGAAATCTCAAAAGAATATATTTCATAGGAGTAATTTAGGCATTATCTATTGTCACCAGTCAATGTTTTCATTGCGATCAGAGGCTGATTCAGAAACAATCAGTAGCTATTGTCGGCTCTTGTTTTACATCCTTGGAAGGGTAATTAAAGGATTTCTACCAAATTTTATTGCTGCCTCGAGAACTCAATAATTGATCATGTTAAGTGTTGTGTTATATTCAGTTATATTACAACAGCCTGGGTCTATTTTTCTCAGTGTTTCAAAGCAACAAACCTCAAACTATACGCAGCGTTTTTTAACGAAATATAAAATATATGTACGTTTCTTCTAATTTTGCTGAGTTCAAACGGGAAACTTGAAACTCTCCCAAATTCTGCCAATTTATAATTTTTAACTGGTTTCAGATACAATCAGACACATCGCGTCCCATCTTGCCACATAAAGAAGGGTCTCTGCTAAAACACTCGAAGAGTGAGGTTTTCACTCACAAAATATGCTCTCAGCTTTGGTTGAAAAGGGACACCGAACACAACATATTTCTGCAGATGGACCGTAGGTTGTCGTTCAAAGGACACTCAGTTCAATGAAATGCTTCTTTCACATGGGTTAAGACGATATATGTGTGAAAATTCCACTCTGTTAGTGTTTCTGTTTAGAATTTCTCTCCATGTACCGTTAATAGGTTCCAGGATATCCACAACTGCAGTCTTGGTCATCCACAGTGTTTCAAAGGCCCTGCATGGTTCAATGTAAAAGAATATTCTGTTCACCTGAACAATGGGTTGAACCGCATGCTGGACGAAACTGTGTTGGAGAGGATTTGACTCAGATTTCTCACCCCATGTGTTATTCAATCATAATAGACGATTTCAGCAAAGCACCATCTTACATCCGGGAACTGATGTGTAGGTGCACGTGCGGTTTGTTTATCAAATTTGATTCCAGATCTAAAATCAGTCTGGAAATTATTTTGGTCTGTCAGGAAATTTTGTTCCGCCCCATACGGCAAGGAGCAATACCTATATTGCACTTGCATATACCTCTTGATGCTGTGTAATATTCCCACCCCACCCAAGTTCACCGGGATTTTTTTTAATAGGCTTAGGCATACAAATAGTAGGCTTACAGCAACACTGAACATTAGGAGACAGAAACACAGACATTAAATGTTTGTGGGGTTGGCCTATGCAACTGCACCCTCTGATGGCAAGATGGTAGGCCTATAACAGTTGGCTCCCTGCCTCCATTGAATTTGTACTTAGCCCCCCCCTCCCCCCCCTCACCCAACCAACCAACCAACCAACCAGTCAGTAATATCTATACCCGACTGGTCTTCCACTGCATTTGGTTTTACCAAGAACATTTTTTTGGGGGGGGCAGGGGTATTTTGGGTATTCTTTTTATATTTTTCCTCCGCCAAGTTGAGTGGGAATATCGCCTTATAAAACGTGGATGCTTTGCCGCGTCACTGGGGCAAGTTCGCAATGGATCGGCTCGTTCTCTGCACCCCTTGAAGTCCAACATTACCCGTTGAACGCTTATTTTTTTTATTAAGAAATGTTGTATATCATCCTCAGATTAAAGGGGATGTCGTCATTCGGAGTTGCTGTGCATCCCGCCCCCAGGTCCCACTGCCTAGTCTAACCAGAGACGTCTGGCGACCTGATTAATATCACATCACCCCCAACATCACACCTCCCTCTTATATATGCCACCCCCCTCCCCCCCCCCCCCCCCCCACACACACACACACACACACACACTTCCATAAATAACACACAGATCTGGGTATTATATATTTCGGGGGGGGGGGGGGGGGGTGCATATAAGAATGAGGTGTTTTGAGATAGGGGTGATTTAGATCAGGTTTCCAGACGTTTGTGGTCTAATAACTCTGGTAATTTGGCCCGTTTAGTGGGTAACGAAACTACGTTGTTCTCAACCTGTTAAGTCGACGTCAGCTGTCCTTCATGCGAATACCTGGAAATGCAACCAAATTGTGTAAAGTTCTTTTTCATTGCCCGGAATATGTCTACCACTGCAGAATAAAAAAGGTGTGTATTTCTTTTTCATTGCCCAGGATATGTCTACCACTGCAGAATAAAAAAGGTGTGTATTTGAATGACTCTTTTTGAAAGGGTTTTTCAACTTGTTACAAATGAGATTTCTTTCTTATTTCCATTTTTGGCATAACTTCGCTAATAATAGTCGGATTGTAAAAATTCAAGGACGAAAACGCACTGATTTTTACTCAATATATTCGAAACGAAATGCGTTTTTAAAATTTCCCTATGATATTAAAAATAGTATTTGCCCAACTGGTTGGAAAAATGTGCTAATTGGTATCCAAAAATTACGGGATCAAAGAAACACCGACATCGACAAAAAGTAACGAGAAGGTCTTCACAAATATTCATGCGAGATCGAAACTGCCCTGAAAAGTCATTTTGTGCGATATTTCGAAATAAATTTTAACGATTTTATTTTTATTTGTGTAGTTTGGGAGCGATGCGCTTTTTTCCCTAATTATCAACGGCCGTTTTGCAGAGAAATGATGTTTGGAGGTCCTATTTTGGGTCGGAAGCATAACCTTGTCACAACACTGGGAAACACTTCCTGCTAATTATAACCAATTGTACGTCTTATTGAAGTCACGTGGTTGGGTTTTGATACCCCACCTCATAGAGCAGTTAGTGGGGAGTCGATTGTTATTTTAATATAAGTTAACTACCCTCTATCAGCATTTCTACAACTTCATCTGCAATTCTTACTCACCTTACATCACCTCGCCCCCTCTTATCTTCCTTTCTTTTCTTCCTTACATTATTTTCTAACTCGCAACTGAAGATATACCTTACTCTCAATGCATACTTCACGATTATAAATATGCCAATCTTAACACCTATCAATCCTGCGTTCTTGCACATTGTGGAAGATTTTTTAATGTGAAATGACATTCCTTTAAAAAGGTGATGACTAATATGTTTCTTGACTCATATGAAACGTCCGTCAGATGCAACAATATGGCATGTCAGGAATGCAGAGAAGTGGCGGCACGTCTGTAACAAGAACTGACCCACCGAATTAGGTTCACGACACTTGAATACCTGTACTCACTTACGTGTACTATACACGGTCCGTGCATTTTGTCAAGTGGTGTACAAGTAATGTACTGACCTTGCTGTCGGCGTTCCTGAATTTGAACAGCCTGCCAGGGTGCTGTCAGTCACCGCAGATTGGTAGGTTGTTAGAGTTCATGAATGCCCCCAGCTTGGTTAGTAACTATTACATATCTCTCAAAGTATGCAACTGTCTCACTCACATTCTCCCAAAGAAAATCTATGACCCATCATTGGGATTGACAGCCTGAGGATGCTCCAGTGGGTGTCATGGGCTATGCTACCAGGAGTTCGAAATTACCAAATTATTTATAATTATGAATGAAGGTGTTATTTTCTTGTTTTATTTCTTTAACTATGGAATTAGCCCAGAATATATACTGTCAACAACGTATTTAATTTTCTATACTAAACTGGCTCTGGATAACACCTCACATCTAATATATCAACTGTACACTGTGCAAGAACCTAATTACAGTTTAACTGACATAATGCATGCGCCACATATCCCAAATTTAGCAAAAACTGTTCCGAAATGATTTTAATTTTTGAGAATAAATACTTTTAAAATATTTTTTCAGTTGCCCCATCCTCCAGCTAACTCTTCTCTCTGTTTCTCCCCCTCTTTCTCTCTTTGTTTCTCATTTCTTACTTCTGCTACTTTCCTCTCTCGCATTTTTTTTCCTTTCTTCTTTACTAAGGTGGTTGACAATAATACAGCCAGTTGGCTAAGTCACCCCCCTGTAGAAAACAAGTATTTAGTTTGACAACGCTATTTAAACCTGCGGTATAAAATGTAAAATATATTTAATATTGTGTAATTATATGACCATATACCTGTACTATAATGTTTTCTGCAAATAAAGTTATTCATTCATTCATTCATTGGCAGTGTTTTACAGGGAGCATACACGTAATGAGGACAATTCGATATATCGGACATTACCGATAGTCTACCTTCCAAATCCATTTCACCTTTTGGTCATTTTCATGAAATTTCAAGCACCAACAGGTTGCATCAATCAGGGTTCATACAGCTCTTGAAAAACCCTTGAAAATGAGTTTTTTCTTGAAAAACCCTGGAATTTGAAATTAGCCCTTGAGAAACCCTTGAACTTTCATAAATCTCTTGAAAAACCCTTGAATACCAAGCTATTTCCTGGGCATTGTAAATATGTGTACTCGCCTTTTACTTGTTTGTTGTGCTCGTGTCGCTCAGTTAAAAAAAATTAAAAAAAACATAAAAAAAGTATGGAACGTTTTACCAAGATTACTGTAACACAAATCACACTTTGGGTACCAGTACTTCCTGTCTTTTTCACTTCATCTCCATTGCCCGCGTGGGGGCACGATGACGCCGTGTATTAATGCGTACTGCACGTCGATGGTACGCATGTCTTCAACCAATCTAACCCTGCCTGTGTTGCAGTGCGGAGTTACGATGTTGGGGAGCTGGCAGCTGCTCGTCGTTGCTCGGTGGTTCTCTCCGGGTACTCCGGCTTCCTCCACCCGTAAAACTGTCACGGTCATGATTAGCCATTGTGCATAAATATGTGACCTTCAACATCAATAAATATAATATACTTCCTGTCTTCCAAAGTCAGATCCGTGTCACATGAATCTTAGATTTTTAGAGCTCAAAAAACTTGGAAAAAACCCTTGAACTTTGTGAGCAAATTTTTGTATGAACCCTGTCAATTTATTTTTTGGGGGGTGGGGTGGGGAGAGACATGGGGAATCTTCTCTGTGGACCATACAGCCCATCCGCCTCTATGGGTTGTCCCCACTTCTAAGTCAGAGAACTCTATTAAATAGTCCTCTATCAACTCCCACACTCGCTCAGTCCATCTTGTCTTTGTAGTTGACTTCCAAATATTCTGTAACATTAGTGTACACCATCGACAGTCAGGGAGAATTACCAAATTAAGACAACAGAGTTTCATTAAGTCTATTTAGCAGCTAGGTCAATGCGGATATGCCGATTAGATTTAGTTATTACTGCACTGAAGTCAAGTCAAGATCTACGCCAATGCTGGTTCCAGTCCCCATGTGTTTCACTCATTAGTCTGGGGCATTGGGGTGTCATTATGGGTGCTTTGAAAGTGGGGCACACTCATATCACAGTGGTGGTATGACCTAAGGACCTGGTACCAACACCAAATGAGCCCAAACTCTATGGAGGTTTCAAATAAGTGTCAAGGTCACTGATGTAACCCAAGGGTCATTGAGTACATTTTTCAGAATTGCTGTAAATCATATTTTTGACCATGTAATGCATTCCTGAAGTTCATACAGGTATTAAAACCCTCAAAAAAGTGGGCGGGGGCAAAAATATTGAAAGTGGGTCACACTCATATCTCAGGCATGGTATGACGTATGGACCTGGGACCAACACCAAAAACTCAATGGAGGTTTAAAATATCAGTCGAGGTCACCAGGAGTCATCGAGTGCATTTTTCAGAATTGCTTGAAATTGCATTTTATGGCCCCTAATGCATTCCTGAAGTTCAAACATGTATTTGTACACTCAAAAGGTTGGCGGGGCCAAAATATTGAAAGTGGGTCACGCCCATTTCTTATCAACCTACCTCAATTGTTTACTACAGGCTTGCACTACAGTGGAAGAACCTAACTCGGATAAAATACTCTCTATTTTAATCTTTCCCAAGATTTGGGAAAGAAAAGTGGTGTAAAAACACCACGAAAAAATAAGCCAAAACTGGGTCGAGCGCCATCAGCGCACGCCCAGTATGGGACGCTCTTCCATAGTACAAATCCATGACTTCCGTAAAACAGTGTCAATTCGTCATTCTTTTGATTATCCGCACACGTGGTGGATGTGTGTGCCATCTTTGCTGCAGTAACAGTGATATTTTAACTTGTCAATAATGGTTTTCCTGTGACTGGATTTATGGTTCTGAAGATTGTATAATAACGGACTGTGCTTTATATATTCTCGTTTATATTTTCAACCACATTCTCATTGTTTATTATTTACTATTCCGTTTTTGCGAATGTTTTGTTTTCGACATCACGCGATTCGACAATGAATTTTTCGGTTGATGAATTAATTTTTGGAGTTAGGTGTCAATATGGGACTGTCTGGACAAGCGCACGCCCAGTATGGGATGCTCTTCCATAGTACAAATCCATGACTTCCGTAAAACAGTGTCAATTCGTCATTCTTTTGATTATCCGCACACGTGGTGGATGTGTGTGCCATCTTTGCTGCAGTAACAGTGATATTTTAACTCGTCAATAATAGTTTTCCTGTGACTGGATTTATGGATCTGAAGATCGTATAATAACGGACTGTGTTTTATATATTCTCGTTTATATTTTCAACCACATTCTCATTGTTTATTATTTACTATTCCGTTTTCGCAAATGTTTTGTTTTCGACATCACGCGATTCGACAATGAATTTTTCGGTTGATGAATTAATTTTTGGAGTTAGGTGTCAATCTGGGACTGTCTGGACAGGATTTCTTCACTCTGTTGAGGGCTGAATTTCTGGTTTTTCGGTCCCTGTCGACCGTCTGGGTTCTGTCATGTACCCACCGGTTTTTTTCTGCCATCTTCTCCCATAGTTGAGGGTGTTCTTCTACTTTCTGTTTCTGTTGAGTTCACCTTTTTCTTCTACTGCTCTCACCTCTGTTATTTCCAGTTCGGTTCCTTTAGGGCAATTCCTTTTGCCCTCGCCTTGGTGCGTTCTCGTGGCCTTTTGTTCCGCACCCGTGGGTGGTGCGGAACGCTGTCGTTTTGGGAGCCTCCCAACTCAACCACGTCTGGTGTGAGTTTACCCCCTCCGTGGGGGATGTGCAGTTCCTCCCGCACCAGTGGGGGGTGGGGAACACTCTCGTTTTGGGGTCGCCCGATTCGACTATGTCTGGTGAGAATTGCTCCCCCTCTGTGGGGGATGTGCAGCTCCTCCCGCACCAGCGGGGGGTGGGGAACGCTGTCGTTTCGGGGCTTCCCGACTCGACCATGTCTGGTGCGAGTTATTCCCCTTCCGTTTTTTCAGTTTTTTACCGTGGTGGATACTGTGGGAGCTGTTGGATTTCTGGTGAAGAGATGCCTGGTTCCGGGACTATGCGCCCTCTCCAGTCGACATCTGAGGCTGTCACTAGGGTTGTAACTCCTCCTTTGGAGGCCGAGCTTAGTGGCTCTCTCCACTTTTCCGCCAGTTCCAACAGCTCCCTTCATATCTGCTGCTACTGCTGTTCCATCTACAACGTCATTGGGCACCGTTTTTAGCCGGCCTCGGCTTATCCCTGCCAGGGTCTGCAGGGATGTCTGTAGTGTGGTTGTGGGGTATTGGCCTCAGCCTTCCCCGACTTCCACTCGGCGAAGTCGGATGGGGCTGCCGACTGAACCCCCTACTGTGTCCTCTCAGCCATTGAGCACAGTAGTTTTATACCTGCAGTGGTCTGCTGCGGTGTCTGGTTGTGTAGACATGGGGGTATCGGCCTCAGCCTTCCCTGACTTCAACTCAGCGAAGTTGGAAGTGGCTGCTGGCCGGACCCTCTACTGTGGTCTCTGCACCATCGAGCACCACAGTTGTCATTGGATTCGGATGTTCCGTCCACTCATTCTGGCCACACGACCAGTTTTGGGGGACCAACGTCTTTTGTGCAGCCTGGACCTTCTGCCCTGCAGAGGTCCGCGGTGACTCTCATGAGTTCCCGTTATGTTGATCCTCGGGGTGTGTCACACCCCTATACACATCTGCCTTCAGACGTTGCGGCTGCCGCCCGTTGTCCCACGTCGGGTGTTTTGGAGGATCGTGACCCTTCGCTGGTTAAGAGGGTCAGAGGTGAAGCCACTTTTCCGGTTTGTTCCCCTGTCGAACCGGCCAGTATGGGCAGTGAGCTTAGGGAGGCCCTCTCCTTACTCACTCAGGTTCTGTCAAAGAGCCTTCACGTTGCTTCCAGTGAGGCAGTGAGTGGTTTCCAGGCGCCCCCTATGACGCCGCCTCCCGGGATTGGAAACGGGCCACTTTCTGATCCCCCTGGTGTTCCAACACCATGGGAGGCGTCGGCTGGTTTGCCCACGATGGGCTATGTGTCTTCCGACTCAGGGGAAGAGTCAGACATGCTTGATCTCGAGAGCCAGCAGTCTTCGGACTTGGGGGCAGCTCTTGATTTCGTGTTTGGGTTCCTTCCGGGTCTCAAACCATCTAACCAGTCGACAGCGTCAGCCAGGCCGCGATCATCGGTCGTGCGCCAACAGACTATGGAGCAACCCGCTTCTGGGCATCTTCGACCGTGCCAGTCGGTACAGTTGGTTGAAGCATTTTCAGCCTTGGACTCTAAGCTACGTCCAAGGCTATGAAGGCTCCGTTCTTCACCAGGGTTGACACCTTTTTTGCCTCTGGTGCATTATCATTCCTACGATTCCGCCAATCCGTCGGTCTACCAGACTTTGACGGTTTTGGATCAGGACTCCAATTCCCTAGGGCTTTCCAAGTCCAAGTCTGCCGTCATTCCGATGACGACTCTGGAGTCTACATTTGGCTTATTGAGAGAGATGCTTGGTATGCTTTTTCTCTCCGATCACGTAGTCTCAGCTTTAGCTGCTTATCTGCCCCCAGATAAGTTTGACGAGGTACAGGCTCCTTTGCGTGTGCTGTCCAAGGCGCTCATGCATCTTACTCACACGCATGCCTGTAACACGGCTAATCTGGAATTAGTTCGAAGGGACTCTGTGCTGGACACCGGCCGATCCCTTCCTGAGGAGCAGTGCGCTACTCTTCGATCTGCTTCTTTGGCAGGTCCGCAACTTTTCCATGGTTCTGTGTTGACGGTCCGGGATGACGTCCTACTTCATTCCAAAGATCAGCTGCTGTTTCTTCAGCTTGATCAGCCTTCTAGGGTAGGCACGGGCCGTTCCAAGCCTAACAAGTACCCTCTGCTTCCTCTGCGAAGCAAAGGGGCTGATCCTTCTGCCTCCACTTCTACTTCTTACTCAAGGGGTAAGGGTAAGCATCGGCAGTCTTGAGGGAAGTCCCAGGATTCTTCATTCAGTAGAGGAGATGTTTTCTCTTCTCGCAAGCCTCGTCAGGGTTCAAAATGAAGGTCCTCACCTTGACTCATCCCAGGTTGGAGGATGGATAGCCAAGTTCGCAGACCGTTGGGCCACCATCACATCCGATCCTTGGGTGTTAGATGTTGTTTGGTCCGGGCTGCAAATATCCTTCCGAAGGCACCCCACTCTGTCCAGGGTGCCTCTTCCAACCACAGTTCCTTCAGACATTTTACGTCGGGAACTTTTGTCCATGGAGATAGACAATCTCCCGACAACGGGGGCGATTGAGGTCATCAAGAACATTAGGTCAGTGGGTTTCTATTCCCGCCTGTTCTTGGTGCTGAAGAAGGACGGCCGACTCCGACCGGTTATTGATCTGAGTTTCCTGAACCAGTCTATCATTGCTCCCAAGTTCAGCATGGAAACTCTCAGGTCAGCCCTCCGTTCAATTCACCAGGGAGATTTCGCTTCCAGCTTCGACCTGCGAGGCGCTTACTTTCACGTTCTGATTCATTGGGCGTTACAGAAGTATCTCAGGTTTGTTTTTCTGGGGCGAGTTTACCAGTTCAAGGCCATGCCTTTCGGCCTCAACCTGGTTCCTTGGCCCTTCACCAGACTGATGTCGCATGTGATAGCTTTCCATCGCACACAGCCCAGGGTGACTACTTCGGCATATCTGGACGATATCCTCCAGGGGCATTCCAATGCTGCCTTACTGGAGTCGGATGTCGCCACTCTGTTGAGCTTGCTCATGTCGCTAGGTTTCAGAGTCAACGAGGAGAAGTCAGACCTGGTCCCTTCTCAGTCGTTTTATCATCTGGGGATGGCTTTCCGCACACAATTCAATTTGGTGGCGGTTCCCCAGGCCAAGGCTGTGATTCTCTCAGCTTTTGCTCTGACTCTGTCCCAGTCCACTTCCGCGATGGCTTGGAGTATTCTCCGGCTAATCGGTCTCTGCTGTTCAGTGATGGATCTCATTCCTCTAGGTCGGCTGCGTGTCAGACCTCTTCAACACTTTCTGCTCAGTCGTTGGAGGCCGAATGTAGATTTTCTGGATCTGATGCTTCAGTTTCCAGAATATCTTTATCCTCACCTTCTCCTCTGGGCAGATGTCCGGTGGCTTTCGCAGGGTGTTCCGTTGGACTTACCCACATCCGATCGCGTTCTGACGGCAGATGCCAGCGATCTCGGATGGGGTGCGACGTTGGATCCTCTAGGTCTTTCCATTCACGGGATGTGGGACCAGGATCATGCAGCTCTACACATCAACCAGAAGGAGCTTCTTGCTCTTCTGAATTTCAGGCAGTGGATCCCTCACCTGTCGAATCGCCAGGTCCTTCTGTTGTCCGACCATTCGACGGTGGTTGCTTACATTCGAAACCAGGGCGGCACGCACTCTGTTCCAATTGTTACGAATTGGCTTGGGATCTTCTACTGCGCGCTCAGGATGTCCAAGCCGGGGTGGCTGTTCGTCACATTCCCGGTCGTCTGAACGTCCTAGCCGACTCCTTGTCCCATCGGGGCAGGGTCATTTCCACCAGGTGGATACTCCACATGGTGGGTTCCATCGATCTCTTGCGACTCGTTGGAACCATCTGGTGGACACTTTTGTGTCCCCGTGTACAGATGCTCTGGGTTTCGCCGTGGATGCTCTGGCCCTCCTTTGGGATGGTCTTGTCGGCTACGCTTTCCTACCGGTTCCGATTCCGCCTCAGGTTCTCGCCCAGATATGAACCTGCAGTCGTCGAATCCTTTCGATCACACCCATCGCCTCGGTGGGTGTGGATCAATCTGCTCCGCTCTCTGTTAGCGGCGGTTCCGGCATGTCTCCCTCTACCTCGCGACTTTCTTTGCCAAAGTTGCCCGAGGAGGTTTTATGTTGACCCGACTTCATTGTGCCTTCGCACATGTCCTTTATCGGGTCCTGTCTACTCCGTAGTGGTTTTTGAGACACGCAGTGGAGTTGCTATTCTTCTTCAAGGTGGCACTCACTCCACTGGTTTAGCCTCTGTGGCTAAGTGGAAGGTTCTTCTGTCGATGGTGTACAATCACTCTGTTGCTTCTGTCACTCCTTCGATCACACCGCTTGCAGAGTTTCTGGTATATGTTTGTTTCTGGGGGTCTCCAGCAATGGGTACATGTCCATGCTTCGGAGACATTTTTTCATTTGCGATACCGCATTGTTTCGACACTCATCCTTGCCTCTCCAAGCTTGTTCAGCTCTTTTCCTTGAAAAGGCCTAGGACTATGCAGTTTCCTCCAAGATGGAGATTTCTTGGGCACTGCTCTGCTTGGGGGTGGGGGGCATTCACGCCTTTATCCTGGATGAATATGCGTTCTCTCACATGCCAGATCTCTCCTGCATCCATTTCTTGATGGATTTGTCTTGCTATTCGTGCAGCTTCCGCTCGTCTAGCTACTGGTGATTGTATTACCAATTGTTTTTTTCTGCCACGAGGTGCATGCATTGTCTTCCTCTTTTAATAACTCTGTCATGTTGTCGGATGATGGATGTTATTCTGGCAGCCTTTTGGAGAAATGCTACATTCTCCTTTTATCTGCGACAGTTGCTGGAGCCGATAGAGGACCTTGGTCCTTGGAGCTCTCTTTCTTCGGCTCAGGCTGTTGTCTATCCCAGCCTTTCTGCTTTTTTCAGGGTCAGTTCCAGCTTTGTGCTGCTACTGCCCTTTCTGTCTGTGCGTCGCACTTCACCATACGCCTCATCTTTCATTGTCTTTTCTAATGTTTGTGATGCTATGGTTTGATAGGCCTAGGGATCTCTTCCTCTGTCCACGGTCCCAGTGCTATTGAGTTATGTGTGGGTTGGTTATGTGATTCCCTCCAGCCTTTTGACTATTCAGCCTGTAGTAAACAATTGAGGTAGGTTGATAAGAAGTATAAATTTTATAGTAAATTTCCTTTCTTATTATACTCACCGAAATTGTTTACATGGAGGCCCTCCCGTCTTCTTTTCGGGTAAGAATCCTTCCTCCCCACTGATCACATAACTCCAGTGTTGTTCGGAGTCAAAGGAATGACGAATTGACGCATTGCGCACTGTTTTACGGAAATCGTGGATTTGCACTATGGAAAAGCGTCCCATACTGGGCGTGCGCCAATGGCGCTCGACCCAGTTTTGGCTTATTTTTTTGTGGTGTTTTTACACCACTTTTCTTTCCCAAATCTTGGGAAAGATTAAATTAGAGAGTATTTTATCCGAGTTAGGTTCTTCCACTGTAGTGCAAGCCTGTAGTAAACAATTTCGGTAGGTATAATAAGAAAGGAAATTTACTATAAAATTTATACATCTCAAGCATGGTATGATGTATGGACCTGTGACCAACATCATATGAGTCGGAACTCAAAGGAGGTTCAAAATATAGGTCAGGGTCATTAGGTCACTCATGAGTCCAATAGTTAATTTTATATGCCAGTTTGTAAAACAGTCGTATTATGTAAATGGTCTGCCTGTCTGTTCATCTCTGTCTATCCGTCCGTCCATCCGAATGTCTCTGTTCGTAAACAATTGGTTTCTGACTGATAACTCCAGTTTGGATTATTTTGATTTCAACTAAAGTTGGTATGTGTATTCCCCAGCTAGTAATACAGTCCAAGTTCGAATATGGGTTTGATCCAATTATTTTTACATGACTTATGGCCCTTTTTCGACTTAGAATTTGACCTTCTATTAACATTGTTGGTTTCCGACCGACAACTCCAGTTTGGATTATTTGATCTCAACCAAAGTTGATAAGTGTATTCTCCAGCTAGTAATACAGGTCCAGTTCGAATATGGGTTTCGTACAATTATTTTTACATTAGTTATGGGCCTTTTCGACATAGAAATTTCTCATTACCATCAACATTTTGGTTTCCAGGTGATAACTTTTGGTTGAATTCATAGATCAGGACCAAACTTGCTTTCTGTCTCAGTTATATCAAAATGAAAGTTATCTTCGAATTGGGGCATGGCCCGATGATTTTTACAAGAGTTCTGGGCCTTTTTGACTGGGAAATTGCATATTTCCATCAACATTTGTCCGAACTTGGTTTATGGCATAACTTGAACGTATTTCAGGTTTTTTTTGGTGTATGTCTCTATAGCATAAATGTCTACATCAAGTTCGATGACCAGCCATATCCAATAAAAATTATGGGCGTTATTGCCCTTTGTTAATAAATATTGTCTCATGCTTCTTCGTGGAATAACTTAAACATTAGTAACCAAATATCAATTTTTTGGTATATAACTTTTTGGGAACAATGTCTATCTCAAGTTTGAAGACCACCATTATCTGATGAATATTGTCAGAGGTATATAATCCCCCATTTTGAAGGATTGGAAGTTATTACATGCAGAAAAAAATTTGACTCATATATATATAACCCAACCACCCTTTCTCCACTCCCCCCCCCCCCCCCCCCCCCCCCCCGGTGTCATTTAGGCCTTTTTTCTTTGCCCCTAAATGCATTTTGGAGGGATTATATGTAGAAAAAAAAGGACTTGTAAAACTCAAATCCCTCCACCACCACCCCACCCCCCATGTCATTTAGGCAACTTTTCCCAAATGGCATTCTGAAGGATTTAGAGTGATTCCACACAGAAAAAAATCACTTCTATAATTTCCCCCCTCCCTGTGACATTTAGGTCTTTTTTTTCTTTGCCCCAAAATGCATTTTTAAGGATTTGGAGTGGTTACATGCAGACAAAAATTTGACTCCTAATATGCCTCCCCCCCCCCCCCCCACCCACCTAGTCTAGTGAGTTAGGTTTTTTTTTTCTTTCCTCCAAAATTCATTTTCAAGGATTTAGCGCTTGGCATTGCAGACCGTTTGTTGGATGAAAACAGTGATTATGTACAATTCGAAAAATCCTAAAGGGTGCATTATGCAAAGCTGTGCGAAGCTCTTGTTTCAAAAATGCTGGAAACAGCATTTTCAGCCCTCCTGATGTGCTCTCGAAGTTCATACATGTATTTCGTGACTTGGAAAAGCTGGCTGAACTGAACATTTTGGGACCAACACCAAGTGAGTCGAAACTCCCTGGAAGTTTAAAAATTTGGGTTCAGACTCCCTGGAAATTAAAACTTTGGGTTTAGGTCACTAGGGTCGCCCAGGTCGCACTAAGTGCAGTTTTCAGAATTGCTAGAAATTGCATTTTATAACCCCAAATGCATTTTTGAAGTTCATACATGCATTTCTTTACTCAAAACAGTCAGCAGCCCAAAATATTCATTTCTTATTTCTTTATAGAACACATTGAATGTTGAAAAGAAGTTATTTCTGGTTGCTGCAGGTGTGAGGGGGGCGGAGAGGGGGTCAGGAAAAACATTTCGGACACTAGGCGCAAAAAGTTTTTTTCCGACGCTTGGGCACCCACCCACCCCTTTTTTGAAGGAAACTTTTTTTTTCCCATTTTGAAATTTGGTACCACCCCCCAAAATTAGTGTAAATCGCACATAAACTGCTTTGATTGGCAATTTCAATGGGGTATTTTTGCTGGAACATGGTTTGTATTATTCCAGTAACCATTCCCAACATTTAATCTACCCACAACCAGCTGATGAAGATTGATCGGAATTTGGTCCCATTTCTTGGCACGTTTATGAATTATTCAAACTATCTCACCGACACTGACAGTCAATGTATATATGGGTAATCAGGAGAGTATATAGCATATACTGGCATGCTACCTGAACAGTATTAAGATGGGTGTAGCAGGAACAGGTGTGAAGTATGTTGAACATTTTGCTGTTTTACCTGGTTTCACCACTGTATTTGCTGCTATTTCTACTACTTCTTTCTGTTTCTACACATTTCTACACTCAATTTTAGTTTTATCAGTCTAATATGAATTTATTAAGCATTATCAAGTGCACAATTTCTAGAGAAAGTTAGCTCAATGATGAATTGAACCTATCAATAGTCAATATGATGAGGGGTAATTCTTTGGTATCAGAAATCCACTCCTCATAAACTGCACTGTTGCACCTTGGATGAATTGAGTAGTGCATCATTTGATGGACCGGTTAGTAAACTTTGGTTCATTCATCTTAGCAAGTCAGATGAGAAAGTGTGAAAGAAGTGGTGACCCCGTTGAGGTGAAAAGGCCTACCACATCTCTCCAAATTTGGTCAGGATGCATTATGGAAATTTTGGGGCTATGATGTGTTGAGTGACACCCCTGTGATTTATATATTACCATTTACGCAATGAATGTCAGTGTTATCCTACATATTGGAGGCTGTTCATTCAGCTCAGAGGCTTGAAACCTATTTTCTCAAAATATGGTACCGGACCAGTCACAGGACAGTAACTTTCCAAGTGGTTGTTACAATATTCAGCTTGATCTCACTGAAACATCATGAATGTGCATTACACGGCATCCCCGTGCTCCCACATGGGCAAACGAGTAAGTTGCTTGCCCAAGGACACGACACAGTTACCCCTGGCGGGGATCGAATCATGGACCTTTCAGTTTGAAGCATAATGCCGTAACCACTGTGCCACTGCGCTCCCACTTGGCCTCCAGTATGTCTTGCAATCTGCCTCTATACAGTTCTTGATCACAAAAGTTTTTTTGCAATCAGACATGATCCAATCGTGATGTTGTGATACACTTACTGTGGGTTGAGATTTTTAATCTAAAATACTAGGGCTGCATGATATTTCGATATACCGGTATTGAAATAATCTTCATCAGTTGAATATCGTCCATTCTATGGGAATACCGGTATATCATCTCTAACAAGATTCATTTTTAGCATACGATATAAAACATAGAGGTCTTCATTTTAAAAAAAAATTGATTCAATCAAACAGCTGATCAGAGAAACAGGAAGTGTTTTTTCACTTCTCAGACAAACGATGAATAACAAGATATTACCTGACGTCGGCTTGTGACCTTTGAACTATGCCTCATGTCGACAAACAGACATGATTTTCAAGGTGCGTGGGGAATATTAGTTTGTTTGTTTTTATCAATAAACTGCATACCCAGTACAAGAAATATTCAACATATATTATTGGCCAATATTCTCCCAAGTGCACAAAAAATCCTCATTGTCAATTAAACTTCTGTAAAAAAACAACTGTCGTTCGATGTGGGTAACTTAGTACTCACTGAGCCACACTATTGCTGTAATAACTACTCTTTGTAAGTTGCTTATGTGCGGCTTAATGAGAAACAGAAAACATAAAGTGATGTTCTTCAACCAATAAAATGACAATAATACTTTTGTCTTCTCTCTTGTCATAATATTGTTGGGCCCACTGAAGAAATTTTAGAGTCCCACTATACAACAAATATGCATTGAAGAGTATATATCGCCCCAATTTTATCTGTAAATCATATCAAAGTTTCATTCATTTGTTCAAATCATATCAGTAATTAGTTAGCTATAATGGATCTGGTCACAAAATCTAAAGCAACGTCAATAATATGGACTTATTTTGGTTTTGTACCTGGTGAAGATAGAAAACCCAAAGATGAGACTAAACCTATCTGTAAGACTTGCCAGAAAGTAGTGGTTTCTCATGGGGGTAACACCACTAACTTGTTTGCTCATTTAAAAGAAAACCATCCAATTTTATTCTCACAGGTAGCAACCCAGAGAATGAGAAAGCGAGAGTCGGAGGTACCCACACAGTGTACCAACAAACAACCAAAGCAATGGAATAGTCTTACTGAGTATGTGACGAAGTATCTTGCTGGCAATATGGGGCCAATCTACACTGTTGAGCAGCCGCATTTCGAGCAAATGCTTTGGGCTTTTGATCGACAATACCAACTTCCAGGGCGTAATTATTTTAGTGAAACTGCTATTCCAGAACTATACAACAAAATTCATGAACAGGTACAGGAGGTCAGTGAGGCCCAATTTTATGCAATCACAATGGATTTGTGGTCTTCTGTTGGTTTGATGCCCTATCTTGGGTTGACTGTTCATTTCATTGACAAAGATTGGAATTTGTGTTTGCGTGTACTGGAAACCTTATATTTCCCTGATAATCATACGGGAGATAATATTTCAAGTGTTTTACGTGATACAATAGCTAATAATATAGGAAAAAGACAATTTTCTATGGTATCATAATAGCAGTGATATCAGACTACTTTCTCAACTTTGTCTTTGAACAAATGTTTGATGATATACCGGTATATTGCGATATGTTTTTAGCTCACCTGACTGAAAGTCAGGGTGGGCTTTTCTTATCACTCTTCGTCCGTCGTCTGTCGTCCGTCGTCCTGCGTGAAGGTGGTGTTTGAGCCTCTTTCTCCTAAACCACTGGCCACATTTTAATTAAATTTCATGAAAGTGGTGGTTATATAGGGGCATTTTGATTTTTATCCAAATTAGGTTTCGGATCATATTGAGCAGAGGTGTGGGGAAAAAATGGCAAAATTTTTTGAAAATCTTCTTCTAATGAACCACCAGTAGCAGAGACTTGATATGTGGTATACAGAGTCCTTTTGAGGTTTAGAATCAAGTTTGTTCAAGAGAAGTTTGTCGGGCATTATTTGCCTTCGTTATAGGAGGGGCAAAAATTTTGGCCATGCCTAAAATTTCTATTTTCTGAACCGTGAGGTCGATTTGAACCAAATTTGATATGAGATGATAATGGGTCATAAGTAGTTGATTGATGCAAAAAAAAATTTTCTCATTTGCCCTGTGGGAACCTCGGGAGCTAAAAATAGGAAAAACCTTAAAACTGCCATATCTCCAAAACTACACGGCACAGAGAATTCTTATTTGGTATAAAGCTTACTTTTATCCAGTAGAATAGAATGGTTAAAAAAAAAATCCCTATCGGTTTGATCACAAGGTACTTTTCTCAGGATTTTGAAAAAGTGCTGAGTCAGCACTTTTTAACACTGTAGGCAATGGGAAAAACATTAAAAAATCTTCTTCTCCAGATCCAGCAGGCAGAATCTTTTGATATTTGGTATGCAACACTGTAGGGTGGATCTGATTCAAGTTGGTTCAAATCGGCCCCCTGGGTTCATATTTGGGCTCAGTATAGGAGCCCGATTTCGAACTTAGTGCATTTCAGGCAAATTTCTTCAAAAATCTTCTTCTCCAGATCCAGCAGGCAGAATCTTTTGATATTTGGTATGCAACATTGTGGGGTGGATCTGATTCAAATTTGTTCAAATCGGCTTCCTAGATTCATATTTGGGCTCACTATAGAAGCTCGAATTTGAACTTAGTGCATTTCAGGCAAATTTCTTAAAAAATCTTCTTCTCCAGAGCCAGCAGGCAGAATCTTTTGATATTTGGTATGCAACATTGTAGGATGGATCTGATACAAATTTGTTCAAATCGGCTCCCTAGATTCATATTTGGGCTCACTATAGAAGCTCGAATTCGAACTTAGTGCATTTCAGGCAAATTTCTTAAAAAATCTTCTTCTCCAGAGCCAGCAGGCAGAATCTTTTGATATTTGGGATGCAACATTGTGGGGTGGATCCAATTCAAGTTTGTTCAAATCGTCTTCCTAGATTCATATTTGGGCTCACTATAGAAGCTCGAATTCGAACTTAGTGCATTTCAGGCAAATTTCTTAAAAAATCTTCTTCTCCAGAGCCAGCAGGCAGAACCTTTTCATATTTGGTATGCAACATTGCGGGGTGGATCTGATTCAAGTTTGTTCAAATCGGCCCCCTGGATTCATATTTGGGCTTACTATATAAGCTTGAATTCAAACTTAGTGCATTTCGGGCAAATTTCTTAAAAAATCTTCTTCTCCAGATCCAGCAGGCAGAATCTTTTCATATTTGGTAAGCAACATTGTGGGGTGGATCTGATTAAAATTTGTTCAAATCGGCTCCCTAGATTCATATTTGTGCTCACAATAAAAGCTCGAATTCGAACTTAGTGCATTTCAGGCAAATTTCTTAAAAAATCTTCTTCTCCAGATCCAGCAGGCAGAATCTTTTGATATTTGGTATGCAACATTGTGGGGTGGATCTGTTTCAAATTTGTTCAAATCGGCCCCCTGGGTTTATATTTGGGCTCAGTATAGGAGCCCAAATTTGAACTTAGTGCATTTCAGGCAAATTTCTTCAGAAATCTTCTCCTCCAGATCCAGCAGGCAGAATCTTTTGATATTTGGTATGCAACATTGTGGGATGGATCTGATACAAATTTGTTCAAATCGGCTCCCTAGATTCATATTTGGGATTACTATAGAAACTCAAATTTGAACTTAGTGCATTTCAGGCAAATTTCTTAAAAAATCTTCTTCTCCAGATCCAGCAGGCAGAATCTTTTGATATTTGGTATGCAACATTGT
Source organism: Pictodentalium vernedei (assembly GCA_031216915.1). Taxonomy (NCBI): domain Eukaryota; kingdom Metazoa; phylum Mollusca; class Scaphopoda; order Dentaliida; family Dentaliidae; genus Pictodentalium; species Pictodentalium vernedei. The sequence continues at coordinate 146,274,147 of CM062292.1, read as the reverse complement.
GGGGTGGATCTGATTCAAGTTTGTTCAAATTGACTTCTTAGATTCATATTTGTGCTACCAATAGAAGCTCGAATTTGAACTTAGTGCATTTCAGGCAAATTTCTTAAAAAATCTTCTCCAGATCCAGCAGGCAGAATCTTTTGATATTTGGTATGCAACATTGTGGGATGGATCTGTTTCAAGTTTGTTCAAATCGGCCCCCTGGGTTTATATTTGGGCTCAGTATAGGAGCCCAAATTTGAACTTAGTGCATTTCAGGCAAATTTCTTAAAAAATCTTCTCCTCCAGATCCAGCAGGCAGAATCTTTTGATATTTGGGATGCAACATTGTGGGATGGATCTGATACAAATTTGTTCAAATCGGCTCCCTAGATTCATATTTGGGATCACTATAGAAGCTCAAATTCGAACTTAGTGCATTTCAGGCAAATTTCTTAAAAAATCTTCTTCTCCTGATCCAGCAGGCAGAATCTTTTGATATTTGGTATGCAACATTGTGGGGTGGATCTGATTCAAGTTTGTTCAAATCGACTTCTTAGATTCATATTTGTGCTCACAATAGAAGCTCGAATTCGAACTTAGTGCATTTCAGGCAAATTTCTTCAAAAATCTTCTTCTTCAGATCCAGCAGGCAGAATCTTTTCATATTTGGTATGCAACATTGTGCGGTGGATCTGATTCAAGTTTGTTCAAATCTGCCCCCTGGATTCATATTTGGGCTTACTATAGAAGCTCGAATTTGAACTTAGTGCATTTCAGGCAAATTTATTAAAAAATCTTCTTCTCCAGATCCAGCAGGCAGAATCTTTTCATATTTGGTATGCAACATTGTGGAGTGGATCTGATTCAAGTTTTTTCAAATCGGCTTCCTAGATTCATATTTGCACTCACTATAGAAGCTCGAATTCGAACTTAGTGCATTTCAGGCAAATTTCTTAAAAAATCTTCTTCTCCAGATCCAGCAGGCAGAATCTTTTCATATTTGGTAAGCAACATTGTGGGGTGGATCTGATTCAAGTTTGTTCAAATCGGCCCCCTGGGTTTATATTTGGGCTCAGTATAGGAGCCCAAATTTGAACTTAGTGCATTTCAGGCAAATTTCTTAAAAAATCTTCTTCTCCAGATCCAGCAGGCAGAATCTTTTCATATTTGGTATGCAACATTGTGGGATGGATCTGATGCAAATTTGTTCAAATCGGCTCCCTAGATTCATATTTGGGCTCACTATAGAAGCTCAAATTCGAACTTAGTGCATTTCAGGCAAATTTCTTAAAAAATCTTCTTCTCCAGATCCAGCAGGCAGAATCTTTTGATATTTAGTATGCAACATTGTGGGGTGGATCTGATTCAAGTTTGTTCAAATCGGCTTCCTAGATTCATATTTGTGCTCACTATAGAAGCTTGAATTCAAACTTAGTGCATTTCAGGCAAATTTCTTAAAAAGTCTTCTTCTCCAGATCCAGCAGGCAGAATCTTTTCATATTTGGTGAGCAACATTGTGGGGTGGATCTGATTAAAATTTGTTCAAATCGGCTCCCTAGATTCATATTTGGGTTCACTATAGAAGCTCGAATTCGAACTCAGTGCATTTCAGGCAAATTTCTTCAAATATCTTCTTCTCCAGATCCAGCAGGCAGAATCTGTTCATATTTGGTATGCAACACTGTGGGGTGGATCTGATTCAAGTTTGTTCAAATCGGCCCCCTGGATTCATATTTGGGCTCACTATAAAAGCCTGAATTTGAACTTAGTGCATTTCAGGCAAATTTCTTAAAAAATCTTCTTCTCCAGATCCAGCAGGCAGAATCTTTTGATATTTGGTATGCAACATTGTGGGGTGGATCTGATTCACGTTTGTTCAAATCGGCCCCCAGGGTTTATATTTGGGCTCAGTATAGGAGCCCAAATTTGAACTTAGTGCATTTCAGGCAAATTTCTTTGAAAATCTTCTTCTCAAGATTCAGCAGGCAGAATCTTCTGATATTGCTTAGGGGGGTGAGATTCAAGTTTGTTCAAACCAAGTCCCTGGGTTCATATTTGGGCTCACTGTGGTAGCCCGAATTATAACTTAGTTCAAAATGAGGAATTTTCTTTAAAAATCTTCTTCAGATCCAGCAGTCGGAATGTTTTGATATTTGGTATGCAGCATCCTTAGGGGGTGAGATTCAAGTTTGTTCAAGCCACGTCCCTAGGTCCATATTTGGACTCACTGTGGGAGCTCGACTTGTAACTTAGTTCAAAATGAGGAATTTTCTTTAAAAATCTTCTTCTTCAGATCCAGCAGTCGGAATGTTTTGATATTTGGTGTGCAGCATCCTTAGGGGGGTGAGGTTCAAGTTTGTTAAAGCCAAGTCCCTGGGTTCATATATAGGCTCCCTGTGGGAGCCTGAATTATAACTTAGTTCAATATGAGGAATATTCTTTAAAAATCTTTCTTTTTTTTTTAGATCCACTGGTCAGAATCTTTGGATATTTGGTATAAGCTTTTCTTAGGAGGAGCAGATGCAACTTGTTGAAATCAATTCTCTGGGTTGATATTTAGGCTCCATGTCAGGTGAGTGCCCTCAGGCCCCTTGGGGCCTCTTGTTTAGGGATTGTCACCAGTATTCAAATCTGACTATCGTGCAGCCCTATAAAATACTGTGAAATCAAGACCACATGAAACCAACAAAAAACAGAATCTCAAATTCAATGTCCTCAATACTCCTCATATTACATTTTCAACAAGTGAGATTTTGTATTTTTGTGGGTTTGTAAATGGACAGAGCATTTTAATCAGATCGCAACCCAGTCTCGATCCAATTAAAATGCTCTTTTCACTTTTGTGATCACAATAGTGAGTAATATTTGTCTGAGAGGTTTAACTCAAGGAAATAGTTGCTTATTCTAAGCGCTACAACCAATATCATGTCACTGATATTACTGATATTGCACAAGCTGAAAATATATCAAGGAAATTTTAAGATGATAAAGGGGAACAACTCAATAGAGAAATATTGAACAAACATCAAAATTAAACCTGATCAGTATTTTCTTTGAATGAGATCACTTATCAAATAAGGCTTAGTTGTGTTAAGAATACCAAAAGTTATCTAGGCATGCAGATTTCAGAAATTCACGGAACCTTAAAACAGGTTACGTGTATTTTATGTCTGGGAAACCCACAGAACCTACTTTTGGGTTCCAACAAGAGCTATCAGGGAACCTATTTTTATTTCTTTTGATTCTGTACCCATTTTCTTATCCTGATTTATAGTTTAAGACCTTTAAGAAGGACCTAGAATATGCAGTGGATTATTATTGATGAGAGGGTGAATACATTTGATGAAATAAAAACGTGAAACATATTATCTGTGTTTTCATTCGTCTATTTTGTGCCCTTGAACACTCAATTTAATTGCGACACATGAGCTGAGGCAATGATGACTCTCAGATGAGTGTATACAACATTATTTGCAAGTGAAAAAGATAACAAAGAAAAAACAATCATAAATGTAGGACAATGAAATAATTATTTTGTTTATTTACTTTAAAGTTGAACACATAAAAAAAATAATGAAATAAAAATTCTGCATGTATTCTGATTCAGGAGGGGCGAACCGCCCAAGTGCAAAACGCTCTGTTCAGTCCAGGAAGGGAACGGTATTGATTGATTGGGGAAAAATGTCTGTAAACTTTGATTATAAAGAAAGCTTGAACACATGTTACACACCTCTTCTCCTTGGTTCAGCACACAGCACTGTGAAATTGGAAGAATATATCTTTCATTTTAGCAAAGATATTTTCTCCTAATCATCAGTTTCAGTGATAAAAAGTGATTTTGTTATTGTTTTCAGTGATATCATCTCGTGTGTCTGGCTTCATGTGGTTTTGTTGTCAAACACTCTGAAATTGTGTGCATTCAATTGTAATTGTAGTAATTTAGAATAAAAAAGTGTTGACAACAAGCATGCTCAACAATCTGGTTGCACTGAGATTGTCAAAATGAGCTCAATGTTGTTACTATTGGTTGTGATCACTGTTTCATTGATAATAAATAATACAATTTCAGTCTTGGCAGAAAGCTTTTAGTGTGTTTTAAATGCCCCTTGTTGAAAAGTTTGATGCAAAAAATATTACGGGAACCTGTTTTTCGTTCCCGTGATTTTGCCCTAACGGAATCTGCACGGAAATGAAACAATCATTTCCGTGAAATCTGCATATCTGTCATCTGTAAACATAAATCATGGAAATTGAAGACAATAAAGAACAATACCTCCATAAAGTAAGTTGGAAAAATGGCAAAATTGAAAAAATTGAAATTGGCCTTCGTTTGTTGAGACCATATATATATATTGAATTATTTGTGTTGAGTATAACAATAATAATAACAAACTTTTGGAAATTCCAAGACATAAAGGGGAATTCCAAAAATCAAAAACTAATCTACATTTTCTGTGGATGAGGGCAAACACCAAATATGGATTAGCTGTGTTAAGGCTAGGTCATCTTTGAAAATCTGAGGTAATAAGGGGCAGTAACTCCATAAAATAATGGTAGAGAAAACATCAAAGTCAAATATGTACTGCATTTTCTGTGAACGATGCAATGTATCAAATATGGAATGGTTGTGTTTAGTATAATTGATGTTACCACTGAAAAACATAGTCTTGGAAATTCTAAGATAATAAAGGGTTATATCTCAAGTGATGTCAGGCAAATGTTAAAATTGGATTGACCTATGTTTTCTGTTGATGAGGTTATGCATGTGTACCAAATATGAATTGGATTATGGACGATTCGGACCATGTACGATTTGGACCAGATTTTTTTTGGACAATTCGGACCAGATCTATGGACGATTCGGACCAGATTTCTGGATGATTCGGACCATGCTTATGGACGATTCGGACCATGTTCACGGACGATTCGGACCATGTTTATGGACGATTCGGACATAGTTCTTTGGCGGTTGGGATCAAGTTTTGGGGAGGTTTGGATCATGTTTCTAAGCCATTTGGACCAAATTATGAGACAGTTGACTGATTCGGGGTGAGCAATAAAAAAAAAACAACAACTAATGCCAAAGAAGATAAAACATACTTTTATTCTAGTCAAAAGCAGGTAACTCTCATATTACAAAAACCGAAATGAAAAGATTATAATACATAGATATAAATATTGCAGACATATAGCACAATTCATTTGAACAGGAAACATGTAAAGACTACATAAATATCGGTAAAAGGGAGATAGCACATGGATTTGGGGTGAAAATTGAAAGAGACCAGGGAAAGGTCTGCCAAATGCGTGGAGACCCGGTGCAAAAAGAATGCAAGTCCCGCCTTACTACAATTCTGCGAAATAATAGTCCATGGTCTAACATTTCTAGGAATAGATATCCACGGGACATCTATTCCTAGAAATGTTTGACCACAGACTATTATTTCGCGGAATTGTAGTCCGGAGGTACTACTCTTCGCACGGACTTGCATTCTTTTTACACCGAGTCTCCATGCATTTGGCGGCCCTATATGCATCGAAGAACAAAATTTTCTGCAAGTATAAAGGACATTATTAAACAATTTATATCTGAATGCTGGGGTGAGAGGTTTGAGAGAGAGTTACAATGTATAGGGTTGCACATTTATAGCACACATATATAGCACAGCTTGGAAGGAGTAAACATAGCACAGTTCATTGAAAGCAGTCACTAAATACAAAGTAAAAAATAATATAATATACAGTACAAGTCAAAATATAAGTTGGAAGAGAACCACTATAATACAAGTGTTCAGCTTTCCTACATTGTTAACACCGTTAACACCACTTTCTGGCATTATTTTGTGGAAAGATCTCATACAGAGTGCTTTCCAAAAAATAATGCCAGAACCTGGGTATTCAACACATAGTTAATCGTGGTTATCCTATAATTTAATTGACTTTTACTGTACTTGTAGCACATATATAGCACAACTCATAAATACATAAAAATAATACAAACAGTAGGCCTACAAGTCAAAATACACTGATGACACCGGGGCTCTGGCATTATTTTTTGGAAAAAATTCAGATGCTTTCCAAAAATAATCTCAAAACCAGGTGTTTATATTATAAACGACTATAAACCATATAGCGGTTACCTTACCCCCCACCCCCAGTGTATTTGGCAGCCAAGATGACTGCCCCCCCCCCCCCAGTCCAGTTGACAGACAGGACAACTGCCCCCAGTCCAATTGTTAGCCCCCCCCACCCCACCCCACCCCCCCTGCATCTTACTACTTATTTTGACTTGTACTGTCTATCTAGCACAGGCACAGCACAATTCAATGGAATAAAATACACTTTCACATGGTAATTTAATTTCAAATTCGTTAATAAATATTGTTTAAACTAGTTAATGAAAAGGCGAAGGAAGCCAAATATTTCCCATCATCTATTAATTGAAATTGATAATTTCTTTTATGGTGTAGCACCCTACTGTGATCACCAGAGCCTGGGCAAGATTTCAGCAGTATGGCACACCAGTAAGACAGCATGGTGGTGGCAGAGACAGGGCAACATCTGCAGCTGAAGACCGATTTTTGATCATTCAGGCCCATAAGAACCGCTTTGCCACAGCAACCCAGCTTTACTGTGACCTTCAGAATGCATCCGGGGGTAAATGTTTCGATGCAGACTACCTGGGCAAGGTTGCACGAAGATGGTCTCCGATCGAGAAGACCATGTATTCGCATTCCGCTGTCCCAGAACCACCGCCAGGCACGATATGAATGGGCCACGGACCATGCTGGATGGACCAGAGAAGATTGGCGACCTGTCCTTTTTACAGATGAGTCAAGGTACTGCCTAGACCACAGATAGGCATTCTAGGGTATGGAGAAGACCAGGAGAGCGATTCCATGCAGCCAACATTGCTGAGCATGACCGCTATGGTAGAGGGTCAAACATGGTCTGGGGTGGCATCAGCTGGGATGGACATACAGAGCTCTGTGTCCTTGACCGTGGTACATTAACTGCACAACGATATATTGATGAGATCCTGGATGTCCACATCAGATTGTATGCGGTGCAGTGGGCGATAGATTCATTCTGACAGACGATAATGCCCGTCCTCATGTTGCCCATGCTGTCGGGGAGTACCGACAGAGGGAGGGGATTGAGCGTATGGACTGGCCAGCAAGATCCCCTGACCTCAATCCAATCGAACATGTCTGGAATGAGTTGCAGCTTGCAGTTTCAGCCCATCCAGTCCTGCCAAGAAGTGTCCCGGTGCTTGGTGCCATGCTGGTCCAAGAATGGAACAACATCCCACAAAGGACCACCAGGAACCTGATTGGGTGCATGAGAAGGTGTTGTCAAGCTGTAATTAACAGTAATGGGTCCCATACTCGTTATTGAACCCATACCAGTTCGCTCCGTCAACTTTTTGGCATATTTAAAAATTTCGTCTTTTACCAATAATATCCATTTCCATGGTTATCATATTCAAAAGCTAAAAAATAATGTCAAACACAAATAAAATCTTAATTTCTGTACTTAAATCATTAAAGATATAATTAAATAAAAAATATATCCACTTTTCATAAAAATATTTCAACTAAAACGTAAAACAGGTAGTTGGATATACTTGGTGCTTAGCAAACTTTGAGTAGTATAGTATGGAAACTTTTAAACCTATGTTTCTCTATAAATTGAATCAACTATTCCACAGTGATTTTTTAGTTAAAATTTTATGAATTTGTCATCAAATTTAGTCATTGCTGTCTCACACCATCCATGACAAAAACAGAGAAAAATGCTTTTTAACTGATTGGGTGCTAGAAGTCACTATAGTGGCTCTATTGAAAAATACTGAAAATCACAATAGTGGCTTTACACTGTCTGCATTAGAATTTGATTGTTGTTTGCTCAGCAGTAGGAAAAAATGTTTATATGAAATTCTTTTGTCACCATTTATTGGAGGTTGCCAAGAGGCATTCTCCAATAAATGGTAATAAAACAATTATTTATGAAGAATATCTTGCTAAACTAAGGCTCCCCTAGCTGGTAACATGATATCTTTGAAAAGAAATATTCATGTCACAAATCACGTTTGAAAAATAATGTAGCACTCTACCAGTTAAACAAGGCCATCGCCAGGCATAGGTTATGTCCCCTGACAGCAAGTTCTTACGTTGGACATATTGAAGACTAAAATAAAAAATTTTCAAAGTTGGAAAACTGGAAAAAGGGCCATAACTCAGCCAAAATTGGTCAGACTGAAACTAAATACAAACTTGACCTGCGTATTCATGAGACAGACATATATACAATATTCTTGTCGATTTAATAAATCAAACTAAAGTTAAACCGGACTTCCAATTTTCAAGATAAAAAAAATGGAAAAAGGGCCATAACTCAGCCAAAACTGGTCGGACCGAACCAAAATTTAAACTTGACCTGTGTATTCTTGAGACAAACTTATGTATGGTGTTGGTTCAATAACTCAAACTAAAGTTATCATCCAGACAGCAAATTTCCAAAGTGGCAAAATTGAATGGAAAATCGTTGAAAAAGGGGCATAATCCCAACAAAAATTATATCCAGCAATATTTGGAATTCACCTAATCAATGGAGTCAGGGACATATACACTAAATTTGGTTTTGATTCGACAAGCCAAACTTTAGTTATCACTCCAGACACACACATGCACAGAGGATGCAGCTGATTACAATAGTCCTCTGACAAAATGTTTTGTTGCAGGACAATAAATTCCTTTAAGAAACCAATCATATGCTATGATGTAATACACTGTTCAAATGAGCATGAAGAGTCCTTCCCAACAGTATATAACATCAAGGCAGTTCCTCGATAAAGTCAAAGAACTCTCCTTTTTAGCATCTTTAATGGCAGATTAAGATTATGGTTCTGGAAGAATTTTCAAATGAATTCCAAAGGTGGGTCAGTAATCTTTCTTACCATTTTTATAAGGCCTTATAATGTACAGTAGGTGGACAAAGAATCAATTACCTTCTTTTCAGGTGAATGCTTGATGATTGAAATGATTTTTTACCCAATTTTGTATAGAACTGTTCATGTGGTCACAAATAGAAATTTTTAACCCCTAGCACACTGGTAGTGCAACAGAATTTTCTCCAATCACTCTGTTTTTCTCTTGTTATAACTATGAATTTAATTGATGGAGCTCTGTCAAACAAGGTATATTTGGTTCAATATCAAACTGCATTATGAGAAATATTCGCTGCTAAAAACTTTGCCATTTTGACATTAGTGTGCAGAGGGTTAATACAGTACAACAATTTTCATTCACTAAACAGGTAATTTATTTATTTATTGGTGTTTAAGGTCACAAACAGGTTATTACCGATACTTTTTCATTCATATGGAAGAGCATATCACTGATGACTGACTCCCCAAATGTACATGTGCACCAATCTTTACTGCCACATGCTCACTGGAAATTATGGGTAGATATCTTTATCTGCATGTGCCCTTCCTGTAATCAAGAAGGAATTTGGTCATGCTTGCTACTGTCAGTACTGAAACAACAATGTAATGCTACAGACTTGCCTTACTAATCCAAGTGAATCTCTTTGAAGATGAATATTTTACTCTGGCATTCTACACATTGAATGTCATTTTGTCTTGTGAACACATACATGTACATGTACACAGCATTCATGCAGTCTGTTAAAATTTATGCACCAATACACACTACAGGATCAAATCTGTTGCTAACTGAAAAAATAAAGCAGGAAAGATAAGGATGCTGTATACTAAATATCAAAAGATTCTGACTGGTGTTTTTTGGAGAAGAAGAGTTTTAAAGATTATTCCTCAAACTGGACTAAGTTAAAATTTCGGACTCCAAAAGGGAGCCCTATTTAGGGTCCTCCAAATTGCAAATTTTGATTGAATCGAATATTGAATCGAATTTGTTAAATTGTCTAGAATTTTGAATTGAATTCGAATCAAACTGCAAATTGAATTACAGTTGATGGATACATTGTCAAAAGAACTATTTTCCTAATGATGAAAGTTCGAAACTTAACATTTTCATAAATGGTCACCGTCAGGTCACAGGCAATAATGCACAATAAGCAGAAATGAACAGTTTTGGCAGTAACAGAGTTTGTAGAGATGTTGTAGCCATATAAGCACAAACACTGTTACCGTTACAACTCAGTTACGTTTCAACTCAGTACTGAAGAATTGTCAAGAATATGACTCAATATGAGATAACAGGACCAATGATTGGTCACATTATCTTATATTGAGTCATATTCTTGATAATTCTTCAGTCACGGATCAGGTTGTGGAACAAGTTATTCACTGAACATCAACAGATGAATAACTTTTTAAAGTTTGAAGCTTAGAATTTAAAAAAAAATGTAACTGAGAGGTGGGGTAGCTGGTTATAATTCCTGTTTGGTGTAGGAGAGAGAGAGAGAGAGACTCGGACTCCCTACCTCCCAGACCACTAGGCGATTAATTTAAATGGGGTGGGGATGCACACAAAGTTGAAATGGACAATTTCAGCAGTAATATAATTATATAAAATAAAAATAATGTAACTTCTCAGAGTTCAAAAATTGGTTGCGGGCATAATTCACAGTAAGTGGAAACGGACAGTTGTAGCATGTAGCAGTAATAGTGTTTGTAGAGATGTAGCTACAATTGTTGAGTTGTAGTTACATCGCTACAAACACTGTTACTGCTACAAGTTAGTTATCTTGCCAGTTGCCACTCATCAGTCAGAACAATACTAAATATTCAATGTAAAATAATGTGATCAATCTCTGATCATGTTGTGAAACAAATTGTTTATTGAATAGTTTGATAACTTTTCAAAGCTCAAAACGTAAAATGTTTATATGGTTAAGGTTACCCGTTACCGGTCACAATGCTCAACAAACATGAAATGGACAGTTGTAGTAATGTAGTGGTAATAATGTTTGTACCATGTAGCTACAACTGTTGTAGCTACATCACTACAAACACTCCTGCCACTACATTAGAAGTTAGTTACATTTCTACTCAGTTCAAAATTTTAAGTTTAAAAGGTCCTTGTTCTTCCTTGCCCATATTAACATAGCAGCATTGTGTCATGATAAGCGATGTCTCTGGTCGGTTACAACAGATGAGCCCACTGAATTTACCCTCTCCAACGAACAGTTAGTTGCCTGTATTGACAACATATCTTTTGCAACTGCACTAAGACAGGGGAAAATTGCAGTGTGATTGTTCCAAAATGTGAGTGGATTCACATTCTTGTCAGCTACTGCAAGAGCAGAATAACGACCCATATCTGTCTGCATTTGCTCATTTGCGCTCAATATTTTCGGTGCAGTTTGCTCGCCAATGTCCTCAAACATAGCATCCATCAAACTGGTGGATGAGCAAGCTGTATCACCAAGGGTTACGCTCGACGCCTAACATTCCGGAACATGTATACAGAGTACAGCACCAGCCTTTTGAGGTATGTTGGCTTTATTGTGGTCAGTGTGGTACTCGTGTATCTTATTGACATATGCCCTCACAGTATCCAGTTCCGACTCGTCTTCTAGGGTTGTCTTAAAGCGAGAATCAAGATAAGTTACTGTTAGAAGGTAATCCTTATTCAAGTTGAACCAGTCAGTCAATTGTGATAAGAGGCCTTCTCGAAATGCCTTTGCCCCACAAGCTGTGTTGGCTTGCAACTTTCTTTGTAGGGTTATGATACAACGTCTAACCATGGACACACTTACGACATTATCCGCACTTAGAACTGTTGTTGTCGCCGACAGTGGTTTCAACAAAGGTAGAACTGACTGTCAGGTAGCACAGAGTGATGCAGAGAGAGGCGTCGGAGGTGAATTAACAGACCTCTTCTCTTGACATCCCACGAGTGCTCGTGCAGTAGGACCATTGTTGATCTCTGAACATTCAAGTAATGTACACATGCTGTTAAAATGAGTTGTTACATTGAGTGGCGGGTCTGATTTGGCGAGATTCATGTCTGTCTCATATTTGTGTAGTGCACGCAGGCCGACTGTTGATGAATGGAAGAAGGCTGCTATCTTATGAATGTAAGCTATCAGATTTTTTACCATTAGCTGAATTGTTAGAACAGAGTTTATACACAGCTGTAGCTTGTGCGCCGCACTCCCATGCCAGTTGACACCTAACCCACAAGCGGTACAGGGCATGGTATTGGTGGTGTCTGTCATTGCAAACAATATTCAATGAAATGGGATTTCATATTTCTCAATTTGGTTGTGCACTATTGTCTCGGTGGCGAGTGCTGTATGATCAGCATCAATATCTTCCAGATTTGTCACTGATAAACACTTTGATACCAAATTCCAGTCAGAATCTATATTGTGTATGGTAAGTACTATGTAATTGGAGGCATTATCAGCTTTCCAATGGTCAAAAGTTATTGAAATCTGACTGTTGCCCGACTGGTCTTTAATGCGCTGACACAGTGTGGCTTCAGTTTTATCCCTCATATCGCCAAGATTACTAGAAAGTGTCGTCGGGTGAGGAGGAATGTACAAACCATCGGTCAACATTGCACATAAATGTTTTAGACATTGACCAGCGGCCACTTCAAATGGCCTACCATCAGCAACTACAAAACTCAAAATGGCTGCATCATATTTCTCTTTCAAGTCAGGGTTTATTTTCCTTCAGGTAAAAGCCGCTAAACTCGTTTGCCTTTTGCCCTCGCCGCCCTCTGCTGGAGAATGCGTCTGCCTTTTGGCTTCCTTGGCTTTTGCCATAGTAGCCTGTGTATGTAAGCCTGGATGCTTCTTTTGGAGGCGAGTCCAAAGAGGCGTTGACAACCCAGTTGCATGTGCTTTGTACACGGCATTGCATTCAATGCATGTGTAAGTCCCTGCAGCCTTATCGGTGCAAAAATATGTATGCACGACGGAGGACATTTTGTCTCTGGATATCGGAAAGAGAAAACGAATCGACACCACATTGTCGGTGCTACTATACTCAGGCCTTTGCACCAATAGAATTTTCCAGGCTTGATTGAAAATTATTTGACACGCAGACACAGTGGAACATCAATTTCATCAAACCAATTGTTAATTTCAGCAAAAAAGAATGCCTCGGTATTAAGGTAGGATGCATGTGTGTGGGGAAATGCAAGATGTCAATAACTCTTTGAAAACGATCACTCAATCAGATAATCATGTGTCAATTTACTGTCAAAGAAACGCACTTTTGTCGCCCAGCATGAACTGCTGTACTAGCTGTAGCAGGCTATCAGTAGTGAGCAGTGCGTGTATTTCTTCAATCAAAATTACCAACATGTGTTAAGTTTGTGAATTTAGTTGAGCGTAGTGGGTATGTTAAAAAGAAACTTAGGAAATCAGGAAGGAACAAATCCCCCCCCCCCCCCCCATGGTTCAATAAAGGGTATAAGACTGTATAACAGTGTTTGTATGCAATCTGTAAACAATCTCGTTTATGGCCAGAGTAAATTCGAAAATTTTCGAATTCCTGATTTCAAATCGAATCGAATATTGACATTCAAATTGAATATTGACATTCAAATCGAATTGCAAATCAAATTTCGAATATTCGCAGGACCGGGGACCCTAGCCCTAATATTAACCCAAAGACTTGATTTGAACAAACTTAGATTTGACTTCCTTAAGGATACTGTATTCCAGATAACAAAATATTCTGACTGGTGGAGCTTGAGAAGATTTTCAAAGACTATTCCTCATATTGCACTAAATTAAAATTCGAGCTCACCTACAGGGCCCAATTATTAACCAATGGACTTGAGTTGATCAAATTGGATCCAACCCTTGTAAGGATTCGGTATACTACTTATTGAATGATTCTGACTTAGACTTCTGGAAAAGTAGAGTTTTAAAGATTGTTCCTCATATTGGACTAAGTAAAAGTTTAGACCCCAGTAGAGAACCCAAATATTTACCCAGGGACTTCCTTTGAACAAAATGAGATCTAACCTCTCTAAGGATACTGTACACAAAATATCAAAAGATTCTGACTGATGGATCTGAAGAAGAAGATTTTTAAAGATTATCCCTCAAATTGCACTAAGATAAAATTTAGGCCCCAATAGGAAACCCAAATATTAACAGAGAGACTTGATTTGAACAATCTTGATTCTAACCCTCATAATAACGATGTATACCAAACATTAAAAATTCTGACTGGTGGTTCTGAAGAAGACTTATAAAGATTATTTCACACATTGCCCCAAGTTAAAAATTTGGGCTCCTATATTGAGCCCAAATATGAACCAAGGGGCTTCATTTTTGCAAACTTGTATCTGACCCCTATGGGTGCTGTATACCAAATATCAAAAGATTCTGACCATTCGTTCTGGAGAAAATTTTTTTGCAAATATGCTGACTCAGCATTTTTTTTTTACCCTTTACAGAATACCATGACACAACGGATGGCAATTTCTTTACCACTCAATTCTACTGGTCCTAAGGATGCTTCAAACCAAATAACAGTTCTTTGTTCCATGTGGATTGGGAAATATGGCCATATGGGTGTTTGAAAATTTTTCTATATTTAGCTCCTGGTATTCCCATGGGGATACAGGAATTTTTTTTGGCATGAATCATGCACCTATGACTCAATGATATCACATACCAAATTTGGTTCAAATCGGACCATCGGTTCAAAAATATAAATTTTGGGAGGAGCCAAAAATACTGCCTCCATTACAAAGGCAAATAATGCTTCACGAACTTCGTGCAAACAAACTTGATTCTACACTTCAAAAGGAAGCTCCATACCAAATATCAAGTCATTGTACCCACTGGTTCATGAGAAGATTTTAAAAATATTTTGGAGCATTTTTCCCACCCTCTTCCTATGGGGCTGGGCATGTTGAGTTCAACAAAAATGAACTCCCCCTTTGGGACAATCACTCACACAAACTTTCACTTGAATTGGCCTTTTGGTTTTGGAGGAGACCAAAACATGGTGTTGACGGCCGACGACCGGAGAGCTATTTGATCAGCTCAGCTTGACTTCATCAAGGTGAGCTAATAAAGCATGAAAGATAAGGAATTAGATTGGTGAAAAATGAGGAATTATTACAAAATATGATATCAGGCTTTTGATAAAAAATAATAGAGTTGTGCAGTTATCAAGCCAATAATTTTGTTTTAGCTATCGCAGCCAGAGATGAAAGTGCCCCGAGACAAAAATCACTGAAAATCTTTTGTCAGGAGCCAAAGGCTCTTGCTTATCGCCAAAGGCAGAACCTGAGAGGAGCCACAGGTATATATATGTGCAGGGATCTATGTGTGTTAAGACAAAAAATTGAAACCTGCCTTCATTGAAAATCACTGTTCCTGAACACTCTAGGGACAAAACCTAAGGAAAATTCCTGAATTCTGTCAAGTCCCTGAAAACTTTATCCCTGATCTCCCCCTGAAAATGAAACCCACAAAATGCAAAAGTTTAAAGTTATCACATTCAGTGGTTTTAGTCCAGAAATGTGGTGGTCATAAAAGTTTATTTAATTATTTATGGGTGTTTAATGTCACTTTCAGTATCTTTGGCGACATAGGTACAAAGTCAAGATTAGCGAATCATTTATATCAATACTGTCCACTTTAGAGGACTTCCACCCTAGGTGTTGATCCTAGGCCTTATTCACCCATAAAGCAGACCTTATTTACCACAGTAAACAAGACTGCTCCATCAATGAGAAACTCAACCCTCTGCACACTGATGAGAAAATACAAAAATTTCC
The DNA here is from genome assembly GCA_031216915.1 of Pictodentalium vernedei. Classification (NCBI taxonomy): domain Eukaryota; kingdom Metazoa; phylum Mollusca; class Scaphopoda; order Dentaliida; family Dentaliidae; genus Pictodentalium; species Pictodentalium vernedei. The sequence goes on along the minus strand of CM062292.1, from coordinate 146,258,416 downwards.
TGCGGCAAATTTTGTTCACAATGCAACTAGGAATTTAACCAATTCAATATTGTTTGACAGAGCTCAATGAGCTCTGTCAAACAAGATTAAGGCCCCCCCAAAGTACATGTAGATCTGTTCCTCAGGTCATTTTTTAATTTAGTTTTTATTTTTGTAATTATATTTTTGCCATCAAAAAGTACATATTCTTGGCTTGTTTTATGTTTTAGACCTCACAATCTACAGAATAGCATGGGTGGTGGTGTATTTCATCCCTTGAGTGCAAGAAGGCTTTGCAATCCTTTTAGCATTGGTTGCACTAAAGGGACAAATTTATCAATTTTATTAACTTGGGTAAAATATCAGACATAAACCATTTAATTTTTATTTTTTTAAGTTTGCATTGGTTATAAAAAGAGAGCATGTGGCAGCCAAAATGACCATGTGGGAGGGCCAGAGAAACAGATTCTCAACTTTCTTAGGCCTAAATTGATTAAATTCCTGGTCGCAACAGGTTATAACTGGGAAAATTTGCAGGTTGAAATTTTGACATAAGTGTGAAGAGGATTATCAATTATTTTGATTACCTGGTGTATATGGTATGCATAGGGAGGTTTATTAACAACCTGACAAGTGATTATCAGCAGATTAGAGCTGAAACGGTTAAAGGGCTTCCTTGATCGATTAATCACATTGATTAACCTTGGTTAACTGATTAATCACTTGCCCTAATAGGTAGCTGAGAAACTGCCATACTGTTGATGATTTACAGCATTAAACCTTTACCCAACGTAACGGTCAAAGCCAGACAGTGCTATATACAAAAATCTCCATTCAAAGTATCTTGTTTTCAATGTTTGCCTCAAGAACAAAACTTATGCCCTATCATTGGTACAGGCTCATTGGGCTCGTTTAAATGAGGGTCATAAGCTATATATTTGAGAAAAAAGTTGAACATTTTTAGTAATTCAAGAATTTATTTTGTATGTATAGTCTGGTACCCAGATTGGGTAAAGGGTTAAGGATGACCATTTCCAGCTACTGATACAGTATAATGATCATGCAAGTGAACAAGTATGTCAGCATGTAACTTGCATGCTTCTTACTCTGTCTCATATAATTGTTGTGAGTCAGCATGACAATGTTTGCCCATTTTGGAGCAAGTTTGTTTCTTTATTAAAGCATATAATACAGTATATTTAATAAAAGCTCTGGTGAGCCCGAGAGAGTGGATAGTTGGGCTATACCCTGGTTGTAGCTATAGTAACCTGACCGGTTTCGTTCCAGTTTGAACTCGTCAGAGGTGGCGTGGTGGTGCGGCCTTCCCCTATTTATACTGTTTGGTGTGGCGGTACCGTTTATTGGTGTGGCGGTACCATTTATCGGTATAGCGGTACCGTTTATGCAATGTGGCAGTTGGTGTGCTTTATCGGTACCGTTATTGTTTGTTCTGTGATGTAACAATGGACTGTGGTTTGTAGAGTTTCATCTGGCGGTACCGTTCGGGTATGGCGGTACCGATGTTCTAATGCAGTGTTAATAGTGTCCTGGGGCGTTCATAGTTAGTCCTTAGGATGGACTGTAAACCAATAAATAATGGGTTGTTTTCCTTTTTATTTGTAGGTAATAGCAGTGTCGCCATTGAGGGGAAGGTGTGGTAACAATTTAGTTGTTGAATAGCTGGGAGATGACAAGCGATTAAGAGGTCTAGGGGCCTCTACCAATTTGTATAAGAAAATAATAAATGTGTATAAATCTGAATAGTCTTTATTATTATTTTGTGAAAAGGATACAGCTCTTGTTCAGCTGTTGTTTTGATGACTGTTGGCAAAATGTTCCAGGCTATGACGTGCGAACCTAAGGACTCGGTCCGTCTTATAGAGTTCACTGATATCTGCATTACAGGGCATGTTGCCTAGGGGCTGAAGTTGTAAGGGTGAGGTGAGCCGATATCTGAGTTGATGGTGATGTCTTGGTAGATGTTAGTAGCATTTTCCGTTTCGGTGTTTTCTCCTCTTCTTGCATCTGGGTTTATTGTTTCTGTATGTTTGGTATTGGTGAAAATTTCATGAACTGCCAATCCTAGAATGTCCTGATGTTGGGTTGTCTCTCTGTCTGAGAGAGGTGTTATGAACGATTCGACGTCATTGCTGAATTGGTCGATGATGTCCTGTACACTTTTAGGTGGTATAATGCTGTAGAATCCGGCTGAGCAACACACACACTGAGCAACGTCAAGTATAGGATTATACAAATTCTCAACACCAACCCAGATGACCCAAAAAATTCGGATAGAAGACGCACTGCTGAAATCACATGGATCTTCGAACTTAAAACGCTCATACCGTTCGGCCTGAACAGAAAGTACTTTTAGTCTATTATTCTCATATAATACAGTAGTTCGAAAGTAATGGTTAATCGATCGATTACTTTTTTTTAATCGATCAAGACACTGACCATTGGTTAATTGATTAATCGGTTAACCATTTCAGCTCTACAGCAGATACATTGTATCTCCACTTTCAAGACCTGTAGAAACCAAAGGGTGAACAAGCAAATGTACAGTTTATGAACTACTAGGAGACAGAATAAGCAATGTCACCATATTGCAATGAAAAGTCAAGTAGTTTGAGAAAAATCACAAATGTAATGTTTTTAAATGTAATGTTGGAATGATGGTTGGAGGAAGGAGAAAAGATGAATGAAGAGGGGTTGAATTTCATGAGAATCAAAGAATCTGATTCTCGTAATGATTCTCACAACTTTATTTCTGAACTGAATTGGCATTAGGCTGCAGAAAGTAGATCTTCTGTTTCTCAGGCCATTTTTGTGAAAAATTGCACATGGATTGGTGCTTTTTTATTTTATTTTGATTTTTGTAATTATTACTTTGCCATCAAAAGTTCAGGTTCTTTGTTTGTTTCATGTTTTGGGCCTCATAACTACAGAATAGCATTGGTGGTGGTGTATTTCGTCCTTTGAGTGCAAGAAGACTTTGCAATGCTAAAGCATTGCAAAGTCTTGTTGCACTCAAGGGACAAATTTATCAATTTTTATTACATTGGGTAAAATATCAGACATAAACCATTTAATTATTATTTTTTTTAAAGTTTGCATTGGTTATAAAAAGACAGCATGCGGCAGCTAAAAGGACCATAAGGGAGGACCTTAGAAACAGATTTTTAACTTTTTTACAAAGTTTTTCGAAATTCTTCCGCCTGGGAGTGGTAAGCAGTAACTGTAATTCATCCTGTGTTTCATTCAGCTGAGTTAGAACATCCACAATTTGACCTTCACAAGGCTAAAAATCACAATTTTCTCCAATCCCGCCAGGGGTAACTGCATTGTGTCCTTGGGCAAGGTACTTAATCCTGATTGCCCATGGGACACTGTGTACTGCACATTGATGGTGAACTTGTCTTCAACCAATGCTAACCCTGCTTGTGTGGAGTTAGTATGCTGGGAGTCTGACAGTTGCTTGCTGTTGCTTGGTGGTTCTGTCTGGGTACACCAGCTTCCTCCCCGAGGTGACCCTGTCTGTCAAAAGTGTCATTAAATCCCAATAAATAAATTTCTTTTCCGATGGGTGAGATTCTATAGTGTTGCAGGGAGAAAAGCAGAAAGGCAATTTCATTCAGATTATGACCCAGTCACGTTCCAGTTGAAATTCTCTATAGAGATGGGCAATATACCGAAAAACTGAACCGATATCGATATCATGGGGATGCCGAAAAAACGAACCAATCATTGAATACCAATACCGTCTGAATTTTCAAATTTTCCTTCATTTGCTATTCAACAGTTGAAACGTTTATTTTCATGAAAGGAGTTACTGACTGGGCAACTGTCCTGAATTCCCACTAGACTATATGAACAACCTGTACACATCCAATTGCTCAGAAGCGATTTCTAGTCAGGTCTTGGCTGCCTGTAAAGGCAGCCAAGACCTGACTAGAAATCACTGCCCAGGTGTTTTGTATACTGTCAGCAGGATCTACTAAAGATGCCATGGTTAGGACACATGCTCTGAGATCGCAAAAGCTTGAAATAGTTCTTTAAACAATAAGGGACATTTAGAACAAGACACAAAATTACTGTAGATATGATTTGTGGTCGTAAAAGAATGCTACTGTTGAGCTCATTGGCAGTGTCATTTATAGCAGTGCGGTAGAAGGATACTACAACAACTTATTCTGTTTTTCCTGATGGGAATTCCTCTTTGGTACCATCAGCAAATCTCAGTCAAGTCAGATATTGAATACGGAATACTAAGGTATACCCCACTAAAAATACCGAAACGGAAACCGAACTCTAAATTCCAATACCGCCCATCTCTAATTCTCTGTCCTTTTTTGTCCCCCACAGAACTGTAACTACCATACTATTTGTGTATATAATATAATGTTGAGTCAAGATCCATGAAGAACTGTGGAAGATCCAATGACAAGTGTATAGTTACAGACTACGTGTCAAGAAACATAACTATTGGAAAATACTGTGGGTCTGTGACCCCAGTATTAAATACCTATCTACCTGTCATGCTGTTCAAGAAAATGAAACTTGGTTGAAAGCTACTGAGATCTTTAGGAGAGGATGTGATGACAAGGTTTCAGATTAAGTGTTTGGATCAATTTATAAGAGATTTAACGACATTACAATTTTGTTTGGCAGGGAAAAGATGAAATAAATTATTTAAAAGGTGAGGTGAAAATGATTGAAATAGACTCTTTTATTCATTATTTGAAAATTTCCTGGATACGTAGATATCTAATGAAATCATCAGTATGGCAAAAAATTGCAAGTACACAGTTCTGGTGCTTTAGTAAACGTTGGTATTTGGCACACTCTAACCTTCTAAGAAAAATACAAACAAAAATTTCATCGCCTTTTTGAAAAAATGTTCTTAATTCATGGGCGAAGTATTCGGACAAACTAATACCAAGTTCCAAAGTCGATGCATATAGAACATCCCTATGGAACAATAAAAAATATTACAATAAACAGGAAAAAAGTGAGTTATAAAACTTGGGAAAATTTGGGCGAATTGTTTCTTAATGGTTTGTTGGACTCTGACGGAAAATTATTAACGTTTGACATGTTCAAAAGGAAATTCTGTACAGAAACTGATTTTATCACATTCACTGGCATTCGGAAATCTCTTTCCGGCTATCTAAAAACAATCCCAGGAATACACTGCCCCCCCCCCCCCCCCCCCCCGCCCCCCCTCCCCCTCCAAAACCCTATTCTCCCACACCAAATATCTGAGTTACTTCTCCATCCAAAAAACATATACAAAACTTTAATCGAAATAACCGAAGACCCCATTTTCAAAAAGTGGTGGGAATCTGATTTGGGGCAGCCACTAGAACTATCCAGATGGCAAGTGACCTTGGTTATACCCTTTCAGTGTAGTATTGAGACGAAATATAAGTGGTTTCAGTATCGAAAACTTTCTAGGATCTTGGTCACAAACTGTTTGCTAAAAAAAAAGTAGGAAAATCAACAAGCAATCAATGCAATTTCTGTAAGCTCCAGAAAGAAACGATAACCCACATTTTTTTTAAATGTCCAGTGATAAGGCCTTTTTGGGATACTTTTAAGCAGTTGGTTGTCGAGTTATTAAACTACTCCTTAGACTTTTCAAAGGAAATAGTAACACTTGGTCTCTCAATTCACGACAAAGAAACTGAACTTATAAATTTCCTCATAATTTTTACGAAATTCCACATTTACAGAGCTAAAATGAGAAACATTTTACCGTCTTTTGCTTCACTTAAGAATGATATTTTGTCTCAGTACTACACAGAGAGGGCGGCTTTATACCAAACCTGTCATAGAGAAAGGTTTTTGTGGTGGTGGTCCGACTGGAAAAGTACAAGAGAAACCAATAGATACATTTATAAATGAACTCACAAGTATTTCACCCTTCACCTTGCTTCCAATCCACAAATCAGCCATTACGACATTTGTGCCTACTCACTAATGCACTCGTTTATACACGCTTGGGTGGGTTGGGTTGAGGGGTTGGCTGGGTGGAGCAAATGCGAGCCCAATTGGGTTCATATTTGCTCGGCCCAGTTGATTTGGGTTGATTTTTGGCCCAACTGATTTTGGAGTGTATATGTATATATAGTATAACTTCGTCCATTTGCCGTCATGCTCGGAAGATTACTTCCTTCTCAGCGGCTTTCATTTTTGACTAATTCTTATTCCGTTATGTTGAGTGCAAATTGACAAAGTTATATAAAATATTTGATGAAGTGTATATATAGTATATATATTTATATGCTGAACACAAAATAGTCGTCAAAGACAATTTAAGTATGTATTTAAGCATGTTTGTGTTTTTAGCTCACCTGAGCGAAGCTCAAGGGGAGCTTTACTAATCACTTTCTGTCCGTCGTCCGTCGTCCGTCGTCCAGCGTCCGTCGTCCGTCGTCCGGCGTCCGTCGTCCGTCGTCCGTCGTCGTCCGTCCGGCGTTAACTTTACATTATCGACTTCTCCTCCTAAACCACTAGCCCAATTTTATTCAAATGTTGGCTAAATGATTATTCCCTAATGCCAATTCAGATTTGTTCAAATGAAGTTGCCCCTCCTCCTGGGTGGTGCCACGCCCCCAAGGGGCACCAAAATCTTTGTAAATCTTCTTCTCATGAACCAGCAGTAGCAGAGACTTGATATTTGGTGTGCAGCTTCCTTTTGAGGTGTAGACTCAGATTTGTTCAAGAGAAGTTTGTGGGGCTATACTTGGCGTTGTTATGAGAGGGGCAAAATTTTTTGCCCCGCCCAAAATTTCTATTTTCCAAACCGAGAGGCTGATTTGAACCAAATTTTATGTGAGGGCTTATTGGGTCATGAGTACTTGATTTATGCAAAAAAAAATTTTCCCGGAGCCCCGTGGGAACCGCAGGAGCTAAAAATAGAAAAAATTTAAAACGCCCATATCTCCAAAACTGCACGGCACTGAGAATTTTTATTTGGTGTGCAGCTTCCTTAGGACCAACAGAAAGGATTGGTAAAAAAAAATTGCCATCGGTTTTATCATAGGGTACAGTTTCGGGACTTTGAAAAAGTGCTGAGTCAGCACTTTTTAACACTGTAGGCAATGGGAAAAACATTAAAAAATCTTCTTCTCCAGATCCAGCAGGCAGAATCTTTTGATATTTGGTATGCAACATTGTAGGGTGGATCTGATTCAAGTTTGTTCAAATCGGCCCCCTGGGTTCATATTTGGGCTCAGTATAGGAGCCCGATTTCGAACTTAGTGCATTTCAGGCAAATTTCTTAAAAAATCTTCTTCTCCAGATCCAGCAGGCAGAATCTTTTGATATTTGGTATGCAACATTGTGGGGTGGATCTGATTCAAGTTTGTTCAAATCGGCCCCCTGGGTGTATATTTGGGCTCAATATAGGAGCCCAAATTTGAACTTACTGCATTTCAGGCAAATTTCTTTGAAAATCTTCTTCTCCAGATCCAGCAGGCAGAATCTTTTGATATTTGGTATGCAACATTGTAGGGTGGATCTGATTCAAGTTTGTTCAAATCGGCTCCCTAGATTCATATTTGGGCTCACTATAGGAGCTCGAATTCGAATTTAGTGCATTTCAGGCAAATTTCTTCAAAAATCTTCTTCTCCAGATCCAGCAGGCAGAATCTTTTGATATTTGGTATGCAACGTTGCGGGGTAGATCTGATTCAAGTTTGTTCAAATCGGCCCCCTGGATACATATTTGGGCTTACTATAGAAGCCCGAATTCGAACTTAGTGCATTTCAGGCAAATTTCTTAAAAAATCTTCTTCTCCAGATCCAGCAGGCAGAATCTTTTGATATTTGGTATGCAACATTGTAGGGTGGATCTGATTCAAGTTTGTTCAAATCGGCCCCCTGGGTTCATATTTGGGCTCAGTATAGGAGCCCGATTTCGAACTTAGTGCATTTAGGCAAATTTCTTAAAAAATCTTCTTCTCCAGATCCAGAAGGCAGAATCTTTTGATATTTGGTATGCAACATTGTGGGGTGGATCTGATTCAAGTTTGTTCAAATCGGCTTCCTAGATTCATATTTGGGCTCACTATAGAAGCTCGAATTTGAACTTAGTGCATTTCATGCAAATTTCTTAAAAAATCTTCTTCTCCAGATCCAGCAGGCAGAATCTTTTCATATTTGGTAAGCAACATTGCGGGGTGGATCTGATTCAAGTTTGTTCAAATCGGCCCCCTGGGTTTATATTTGGGCTCAGTATAGGAGCCCAAATTTGAACTTAGTGCATTTCAAGCAAATTTATTAAAAAATCTTCTTCTCCAGATCCAGCAGGCAGAATCTTTTGATATTTGGTATGCAACATTGTGGGATGGATCTGATGCAAAGTTGTTTAAATCGGCTCCCTAGATTCATATTTGAGCTTACTATAGAAGCTCGAATTCGAACTTAGTGCATTTCAGGCAAATTTCTTAAAAAATCATCTTCTCCAGATCCAGCAGGCAGAATCTTTTGATATTTGGTATGCAACATTGCGGGGTGGATCTGATTCAAGTTTGTTCAAATCGGCCCCCTGGATTCATATTTGGGCTCACTATAGAAGCTCGAATTCAAACTTAGTGCATTTCGGGCAAATTTCTTCAAAAATCTTCTTCTCCAGATCCAGCAGGCAGAATCTTTTGATATTTGGTATGCAACATTGCGGGGTGGATCTGATTCAAGTTTGTTCAAATCGGCCCCCTGGATTCATATTTGGGCTTAATATAGAAGCCCAAATTCGGACTTAGTGCATTTCGGGCAAATTTATTAAAAAATCTTCTTCTCCAGATCCAGCAGGCAGAATCTTTTGATATTTGGTATGCAACATTGCGGGGTGGATCTGATTCAAGTTTGTTCAAATCGGCCCCCTGGATTCATATTTGGGCTTAATATAGAAGCCCGAATTTGGACTTAGTGCATTTCGGGCAAATTTATTAAAAAATCTTCTTCTCCAGATCCAGCAGGCAGAATCTTTTGATATTTGGTATGCAACATTGTGGGGTGGATCTGATTCAAGTTTGTTCAAATCGGCTTCCTAGATTCATATTTGGGCTCACTATAGAAGCTCGAATTCGAACTTAGTGCATTTCAGGCAAATTTCTTAAAAAATCATCTTCTCCAGATCCAGCAGGCAGAATCTTTTGATATTTGGTATGCAACATTGCGGGGTGGATCTGATTCAAGTTTGTTCAAATCGGCCCCCTGGGTTCATATTTGAGCTCCGTATAGGAGCCCAAATTTTAACTTAGTCCATTTCAGGCATATTTCTTAAAAAATCTTCTTCTCCAGATCCAGCAGGCAGAATCTTTTGATATTTGGTATGCAACATTGTGGGGTGGATCTGATTGTGATTCATGAACGTATTTATTTGTAAAGTTGATAGAATCTTAGACAAAATTTGCAGAAAAGATCTACTATAGAAGGGGTGGTATCCAGGGTGAACCGTTTACCCAAATCTAGCAGTACTAATGCATTATTCACACAAATCTCCGTTCAAATTTTATGACCCCTCATTGGAACACACGCATTCAGCTCATTCCAACAAAGGTCATATGCCATGTTTTCGAGACAAAGGAATACAAATTTTAGTTATTCAGGAAATTTTTAGGCAACTGTTGTCTGTTATTCACATTGCTTCATGAAATTTCAGTACTTTTAGAAGTTACCTCAGTAATCAAGGGTTAATTCCCCTTAATTAAATGTCGCCTCTAAAAAACAACCACTTTGCATATCTTACCTTTTTACCAGCATAACTGCCAAAACTTGTCAGCATTCTTCGCAAAAATCGCTATTCAAATTTTAATTTTTGTCTCTTAAACATACATGTACTTATCGTTTGTAAATACCCCATTGGAATGAGCTTTTTGAGGTCATTCCAATGAGAGGTCGCATACCATGCTTTTTGAGTCAAAAAAGCAATTTTTTTAGTTATTCCAGAATTTCGTACGTAAAACACAGCTTTATGACTTCACATTAAAAAGAGCTCTCTAAGCTTGTTCCAATCAACATTCACGCACTATGTCTTTCACACAAAAAATAAAATTTTCCATTTATTCAGGAATTTTGTTTGCAAGAACACTCTTACCCCCCCCCCCCCCCCCCACACACACACACAAACACACACACACACACAAACACAGACACACACATCTAAAAGTTTGTCAGCAAAAAAACAGTTACTTCAATTTTTAAATGCATTATAGGAACAACTTGCCTAATCAAATTTAAATACTTTTGCATCATTCTGTATCTAGAACAAACCATTTACCATATCTTTACGCAAAATCCTCCAGCATCATTCACAAAAAAACACCATTATTTATATATTCACATTTCTGTCTCAAAAATATACCTGATCTTCCCATACCCCTATTGGAATAAGCTGTTTGAGCTTGTTCCAATGATGATAAAAAAAACTAATATTTTGGAAAATTTGTGAAAATTTTTGTTTTCTTGCATGCAAATATATACATGTAGCACATGGAAGATATCCACAGTTGGGGAGAGATGTCCAAGGCTATCTCTTCACATTCCTTGTTTGTGCCTCATGCTAAACCAGTTTGTCTGCAGAGATAAATTTGCTTTATTAAAAATCATTGGAGATTGGCCACACACCAACGATTTTAAATAAAACTAATTTTAGGTAACAAATGTTGAACTTCAAACAAAATCTATCACTCAACCAGTTAATGTTGATGAGGCATGACATGGTGAAGGTGACCTAAAATACTTCTTAGAGTCACTTTGTCAGGTGAGCGATTAAGGCCACATGGGGCCTCTTGTTTATATTTTTGTATGTCGTGCATGTGTATCATATAGGCCTTACATCAAAGCAATATAAGCATTTTCATGTGTTTGGATCCATTTTTTCGTCATACATCTGCTATACTAGGAAATCTACCCCGAAAACCTTCTCTTTTGGAAGTGTTTGGAGCAATAACTCTTGAAAAAGTGCCTGACTGTCATATGTTACTTCAGTCACATCTATGCAGCATACTGTATTACTGTTAATGCATATGATCATTTGGTGGAAATCTATGGAGAAATTACGAAAAGAAAGGTGTGATGACAAAGTTGTGAAAAGAGGATGGATGTGTCATAAGGTAAATGTTACAGATATATTTTTCGAATTATGTTTCAAATTGTTTTAACCTTTTAGGAACAAGTGTTTGTTAATATAGGAATTATTAAGGTACAGTTCAGTCATAAATTAGCATCTGTTTGGACTGTGAACTTGTGTCAGTCAATCAAGTGAAAAATACATTGTTGTGTTCTACCTGTGCTGCAGTTACAACACAATAGGAGATTAGTGGCTTTGATTCCCTGACACTTAATTCACAGTGAGATATAATAATAATTTATCTTATACCTGTTGAAGATATAGCCCATGTGTTATAGATTATCTATAACACATACCCCTATGTCATATAGATTGGAGAACGGACTATAGTCTTTTTCTATATTATAATATAATGATGACATTCGCAAAATTGTTTATAAATCGTGTCAAATCTGGTGAAATTGATTATCAAACATATTTTTGTCATAAATCATAAGAATTGAGGTGTAAGTATATTTTCTGTAATTGTTTTCCCAGTTACAGGGCCACTTTCTAAGGGAAACTATACTCTATCATTCACTTGAATTTGTAGCCTTGTTACGCACCAACAGCTTTTCCGGGCACATCACATGTATTCATGCCCAACAAGAGAAAGCAGTCGACTCCACTCCAGATGAGTCGACATTTTGACACGAAATCATCCCCAAAACCCTTTTAAAAATGCAGAAAAGAACAAAAATGGTCGGTATAAGATAAATACGATAATACCATAGTGTGTTTTGATATGTTTGATATCTCAACTCGTTGAAAGTGAGTTTTTTTCGCTCGGCAAGCCTCGCGAAAAAAACTCACTTTCAACTCGTTGAGATATCAAACATATCAAAACACACTATGGTATTATCGTATTTATAATAACACTTTGGCCAGCCGCTGATTTGTCGCGGTTCTCGGACGAGAAGGCCATGGTTACCCCTGTACTTGCAACTGCCTCCTTATTCCCACGCTGTTCCTCTCCTAACCAACACTCAGAGACGAACTGCTTGATGATATCCCTTGTCCCATTCTTCCCAATCCCTCCGATTAGCATATTAACCCTCTCCTTTGAGTCTCCCCCTAACTACATGTCCTTCATTCTCCCATCACACTTCCCCATTATACTCCCAGTGAATCTCATTCTTTTAGACTGATACTTTGGACATTCTAGAAGAAAGTGTTCCAGGGTCTCCACCATGTCCAAGTAACACATCTGGCACTCCCTTTCACCGTCTTTCCCAATTTTTCCCCTCAGCTCCAGGGATCGCGACCTCAGCTTGAACAACAGTGACCCCCCAAAGGTGCCATCAAGGTACTCTTCAAAACCTGGCTTCTCTTTATCACGCAGGCCACCCAAAGACCTCTTTGATTTGACCTCCTCTCGCCAATTACAGTTACAATCCTCCATGACCCTTTCTCTGACGATTTTTTTACCCTGGTTTGCCCCAACGTCCAGGTCCGAGATCCCCAGTGAGTAGTTCTCTACTAGCTCCCTCACTTGGACCATCCACCCTGTTTTGATATTTGAGTTGAAAATTCTCAGGAACAGTACTTTACACCATCGGCTGTCTGGGAGATTTACCAAATAATTAAGATAACCGAGCTTCAACAGGTCTATCCTGTCCTTGATCCTCATCCACCCAAGCTCACCCCTGATTGCTTCTAGCGCTGCGGCATTACTCGACCCCGTTATCCATCGGCCTGCATCGTTCTGCAGGATTTCCAAGCTCTTTACGGCCGTCTGGTTTAGGGGTACCACTTCCGTACCGTATGTTATACTTGGCAGTCCCACCATTTCCCAAATGGTTTTCCCCACGAAAACCTTATTGAAACTGTTTCTCCCTATAAGTTTCATTTGGTTAAGGATTCGCTTCCTCTTCAGAATCAATTTATTTGTGTGGTTCCGGTAGATACCTCTTCCTGTAATGTTTATATTTACCCCCAAATACTCGTAATCACCTGTCTCTCCCACACTGAGAAGTTTGCTGCTCCCTTCTGGAATGCAGAACTCACCCACTCTCCACCTTCGAGTGGGGTCCACTTTGCAGCCCACAGGTATAACTTTGCTCTTACTTTCATTAAGTTCGAGTCTCCATTTGCTCCCATATTTCCCAACAATTCCCAGCATTTTCGTTAGCCCCTCTTCGCTTTCTGACACTAGAACCATATCGTCTGCAAAAAATAGCCCTGGGATCTTCAAGTCCCCAACTGCTACCCCCTCCTCGCTACGCAGGAGTTCATCTCCTAAACCTTTGATGTACAATGCAAACAGGATCGGTGAAAGGATACACCCCTGTTTTAGGCCTATCTCCATAGGCACACGTTTCGTTGTAATGTTTCCCAGGCTAAGTTCACTCTGTACATCTTTATATAATGCTTTCATAATTTCAACAAACTCGCCTCCTAAGCTTGGGCCACATACCTTCCCTCCATACTCTATCGTATGCCTTTTTGATATCCAAAAAGGCCATAAACATCTTTTTCTTTTTTGCTTTCGCGGATTCTATCATTTGGGATAGTGTGAAAAGATGGTCAGTAACTCTCCTTCCCTTCCTGAAGCCATTCTGGATTTCTCCCCAAAAAACCCTTCTCCTCAATCACCTCCTCTAGTCTCCCATACAGGACTTTACAGAAAACCTTTCCAATGTTGCTACTGACAGAGATCCCTCGATAGTTATCCAAAACGTCTTTTTCCCCCTTTTTGTGAATAAATGTCACTTTACTTTCTCTCCACTCCTTTGGGACCTCTTGATTCTTTCCCACATAAAACTCAAGCCTCCTGGATTACTATAGCATTATGTCATCACATATTGCATGCCTGATCTCTTTTTGAAGCACAGAGTTTAATTAATCACGAGATTTCATGGATGGCTGACCGTCCACTATAAAAGCCACTGAACCCAAGTACTGTCCATATTTTGTTGTCGAGTTGCATGTCTTATCAGTTGTTTAAATCATACCTCTGCTTTGTCATGTCGGCGTCAAAACGCCCTAATCTTTCGGCTTCTAAGAGCACTGATCCTTTGAATTTGAATGCGGATATCCAGTGTCACGAATCGTCTTCCCTCATTTTAGAGGATGATGTCCTCAGTATTTTTGTCTCTGATTCGGAAGAAAGTTCACTCAGAGGGTTTTTAACGGATGGGGAGGCCATGAAATGCAACCGTAAGGCTTCTAAAAATGATATTCATACCGCGGCACAGCCGCATTCCGCCTCAGGCAAATTTGCATCTTCAGAAAAGAATTTAAAATGGAAGCGTAAACACAAGGGGAACAACCCTGCTTCCTTTATGTCCGACAAGGTCACGGACATTGTCGTCATGGCCAATATCGAAAAGAACGGTAGCAAGAAGCAGAAAACTGTAAATTCTGTCACTAAACCTGACGAAGATGTACTTGCTATACCTTTATCTAACACTCCTGCAGTTCTCAATGAAATTCTTTCATCAATATCTCTGTTGAACAACAGACTTGATCAGGTGGAATCAGACAAATCAGATTTCACTAAGCCACCGGTAACACTAAATTCACATCCCAATAATAATGCCCGCTCGACTCAGTCGTCTCGGCAAAGTGTTTCCAAACGGGGATTCAATACAATTCCTCACACAATAACTAGGGAAATGCTTGGTGACAAGGATGATTTGATTAACCCTGATCCTAATCAGCCTAATTTCGAAAATGTCACAATCACTAAAGATAATCCTGAGGGTGTTGATAGCATCAATGAGGTCAATGATCTATTTGGTTTGGATGCTTCACCTGATTATAGTGGAGATTTTGATTTTGAACTCCCAGACATTACTGTTGAATACAGTTCTATCAAAACAGGCCCCAAAATAAATGAGAACATAGCTCAATATGCTAATAAAAATGCTACTAACTTGGGCGAGAAAGAAAAGATCGAGAAGCTCATTGATCGATACCCAATTCCCGGAAAATGCAGTGCTTGTGGCACCACCCAGGGTAAACCCTGAAATTTGGGGCCAGATCTCAGTGTAGGACACGTGATTGTAATCTTCAATGCATTCAGAAAATTCTCTCATCATCTATAGCGGCTAATTTACAATTAACCGAAGAATTTCGGGCTAAGAAAGTTAATATGGAACACAGTAAAGAAAATTGCTATCGATAATTTGCAATTGCAAACAAACACTCAATTTGAACTATCTATGCTCAGAAGAAATGCCTTTAGACCAATTTTCAAAAGCACGTATAAGGGCCTTTTTTTCTGCCGACAATAAGGTTTCATGCTGCTCTTTGGCGATGAAATCTGTAGGAAAATTAAAGAAATTAATGAATTAAGCAAAACAGCCAACAATACCTCATTGAGAGATTCTTTTTCTGGCTCAGGAAATTATGGCAGGCCTTTTTTAGGCCGAGGTATGGCCCGCAGCAGGGGCCGAGGCTTCAGCAGGGGAAGGTGCCCTTATTATCACAGGAGACAGGCCCCGTGGCAATCCAGGGGGAGAAACAAAGAGAATCAAGGAAATTAGTGGTAAGTACATGTACAGTCCTCAATTGTGAGAGTTCTTCATTCAATATGGCTGGGAAACTCAGACAATTTGTCCAAGCCTGGAAATCTTTCACTACGGATCCATGGATCATCAAGGCCATTTCAGGATATCAACTCGAATTTGATGAACTTCCTGCAAATCTAAAGGCTCCATTTCCCATCCAATTTGAGGGGAATGAAATTCATTTTATCACTGACTCAATTAGTGACTTGCTAAAAAAGGGGGCTATCGAGGCCACTCAGCAACAATCCGGTCAGATTGTTTCAAATATTTTCTTGCGGGAAAAGAAAAATGGGTCTTTTCGGCTCATTCTAAACCTGAAGCGACTCAATGAGTATATTACCTATTACCATTTTAAACAAGAAACTTTAGACTTTGTGCTTCAGTCATTACAACCCCAAGAATATTTAACATCAATCGATCTCAAAAATGCTTATTTTAGTGTTCCCATTCACAGTAGTGACAGGAAGTATCTTATGTTCATATGGGACGGTCAACTATATCAGTTTACTTGTCTCCCTTTCGGATTATCCAGTGCGCCTCGAGTTTTCACAAAAATTTTAAAGCCAATTTTTTCGACTTTGAGAACTCGAGGAATGAAATTGTTTTATTATATTGATGACTCTTTATTGGCAAATTCTGATCTTGCACTATGTGCCAAACAAATCCAAACTTTAATTGAAACATTGAGTTCAGTTGGTTTTACTATTAATTGGGACAAGTCTATCATAATGCCCACAAGACAACTCACATATTTAGGATTTATTATCGACACTGAACTTTTCCAGATTTTTCTCACTGAAAAGAAATTGGATAAACTCTTGGGCAAATCAAAATTTATCTATAGGAAATCCCTTGTAACTATTCGGGAATTAGCTGAATTAATAGGCATCTATATCTCAGCAATGAAGGCTATTCAACTTCGGACACTTTATTACAGAGTGTTGGATGCATTAAAAAATGTTGCCTTGCAATCTAACAAATTTAATTTCAATTATGTTATCTGACTCTCCCCTGATGCAAAACAGAAAATTAAGTGGTGGATAGATAATGTGAGACAAATGAATGGACAGGTTATATGACCCGGGAAAATCTTGGCTACCATTCAGACTGATGCATCTTTAACAGGCTGGGGTGCAGTCAGCGGTGATCGTTCTGCTCAGGCTAAGTGGGCAGACAAAGACCACCATCATATCAATTATCTACAATTAATGGCTATTTTTCTTGGACTGAAAAGCCTCTGTGAACATTTTTAGGCTTGTCATCTTTGTATAAGTTTTTCCTCAGTAAGGAGATTTTCCTTTGGGCACATCAAAGGAATATCTATCTATCAGCATCTCACATTCCAAGGCTTTCGAACACACATGCTGACTGGCTTTCCACGAAATTTTGTGATTCCACGGAATGGCGTCTTGATCAAAAAATTTTCACGCAAATATGCAGGAAAACATTTCAACCAAATATTGATCTTTTTGCATCTGAGCATAATTTTCAACTTTGTCCATTTGTTTCATGGATTCCCCATTCATCAGCATACCATATTGATGCTTTTACATTATCTTGGTCAAATTTCTTACCATATATTTTTCCTCCTTTCAGCTTGCTCATGAAAGTCATGTCCAAGATTATTCAAGATCAGGTGAGGAAAGCTTTACTCATAGTTCCAAAGTGGCCAACTCAACCATGGTTTCCCATTCTCCTTCAACTCCTCATAGCGGAACCAATTTTCATTCCACCATCAGACAGCTTTCTTACAATATCTCAAAGGGACATTTGCAACACAGTGCAACAACACCCTTTACGAGACAGGCTGTGCCTTCACGCTTGCATTGTATCAGCCGATATTTGCAAACAAAAGGAATTTCTCCAGTCGCTGCAGATTTCATCTTGCAGTCATGGTGGAAATCGTCTGAAAAGCAATACACTCTTGCATGGAAATTCTGGTACATTTGGTGTACTGACAGACAGATTAATCCCATCAGTCCATCTGTATCAGAAGTAGCTCATTATCTTAGCTAAAAATGGCAAATCATATAGTGTCATTAATACCCACAGGTCCATGCTAAATCAAACTTTACTTTTGATCAATGAACAATCATTTACAAACTCTCCTATCATAAATAGAGTAATGAGGGGTATTTTCAACTCAAATCCTCCAGCTCCACGTTATACAGCCACATGGGACGTCTGTATCCTTTTGAAATATTTATCGACATTGACACCTCTCGCTAATTTATCTCTCAAACTTCTCACATACAAATTAGTTTGTTTGGTAGCCTTAACTACTGCAGCTAGGTCGCAGACCTTAATCGCTTTAGATACTCAGTCAATGACTCTTCTACCAAAAACTGCTATTTTTACAATTTCAGAACTCTTGAAAACTTCAAGGCCATCTAAGCCTAATCCATTGATTAAACTTTTTGAGTTCAAAAACCACAAGTTATGTGTAATTCGTACACTGAAGGAATACCTTGGCCAAACTAAGGACCTCCGGAAGTCCACAAAGTTATTTGTTTCTTTAAAGACCTTTAATAAAGTATCCACTTCAACCATTTCTAGATGGATTACTGATAGTTTAAGCCTTGCTGGCATCAATACCTCAATTTTTCATGCTCACTCAATACGAGGTGTGGCAACATCTGCTGCCTATTGGTCGGGACTCACATTACAGAATGTCCTTAAAACAGCAGACTGGTCCTCTGCTAAAACTTTTCAACAATTTTTACTTCAGAGATGTTGTTGATTCTGAAAGTTTTTCTAAAAGTGTCTTATCTCAATTGCAGTGATATTATGGTTCTTTCCAACAGTTGGTTTTGGTTTGTCATTCTTGATGAAATTCAGATGGAAGTGCAGGGTTGAGTTTTGACGTTCACGATGAAGTTTCCAGGAATATGAACTTTGAAGCTTGTACAATGACTGTGTAATTCAGTTGTGACCAGTTTGGTATAATATAACCAGTATTTAGAAAATTGTGTTATGTGTTTCTGTTTTACTGCGGTGAGTCTTCATATTCTAGATACCTTAATCCACGGTATGGCTCCCCTTTATTCTGACTTCAGTTGTAAAGCTTTAAATTTGCTATAGTAATCCAGGAGACCTGAGTTTTATGTGGGAAAGAATCCCCCTCTCATACAAGCATGTATGCGAGGGATGAGATGGATTCTTTCCTACATAAAACGAAATGTCGGAGGGATTACTGCCCTTCCTTACTGCTTGGGGCAGTGTCCCTCCCAACAAATTGTTTACAACTGAACTGGCTTTAAAGAATGGACAGTACTTGGGTTCAGTGGCGTTTATAGTGGATGGTCAGCCATCCATGAAATCTTGTGATTAATTAAACTCTGTGCTTCAAAAAGAGATCAGGTGTGCAATATGTGATGACATAATGCTATAGTAATCCCTCCGACATTTCGTTTTATGTAGGAAAGAATCCATCTCATCCCTCGCATACATGCTTGTATGAGAGGGGGATTTTCTATGGCTAGATTGAATAGGGCAGTTAGGCTTTCCACGAGTTCCTCTCCCCCTTTTTTGATAAACTTGTTAGGAATTTCATCCACTCCTCCCGCTTTTCCATCCCTTAATTTTGATATCACCTTTCGCACCTCCTCCGTTTTAATTTTGCTGCACACGAAGCTCGATAGGTTTTCCTCGACCTGATTCGGACACTCTGGTGGGCTCCCCATGCCCCATCGCTTATCGTTTACCTTTTCCCAGTGCTTGACTAGTTCTGCTGCGACTTGATCTTGCTCGTCCGAAACTCTGCCATCTACGTTAATACTCTGTGGTTACTTCCTTTGTTACGTTTTTTATAACAATGCCTTATTGTTACAACTCAACTCAAGCAGTCAGACTGAAACAATAATTAATAATCACTACAAAAACACTGGTCTCCAATAGTAGTAGATTCGGTTTACATGACAACACAACTCACTTCTGAAGAGAAAAAATAAAGGAGCATGCAGTAATCGAGCTAACAGACACTTCCTGATCCCCACTCGGCTCTCCCTTCGATACCTGAAAGCCCTGCATCAGAAACCGTCCAAAAGAAAGCCGAAAAGTTCATGTTCGATCTAGAAAAACACCGAGAAGAGAGTGAAAAGTGCGTGATTGAAAGCGAAAGGCAACATCAAGAGCTACTGTATAAGGAATGGACACATCAACAAAACCAGGGGCAGCACAACAACAGGCACCTCCAAGGGAAACACCAACCACACCAACAGCCATAGAGACCCTTTCACCATCTCAGCCACCTCCTCACAAGAAAAAAACCTTCCCTTCCTATTCCTCCTTTAACACGATCAGACATGGTTTATGACATAGTAAAAGAAATAATATGATATCTTAATTGAAGGGGTCAAAAGGGGCTTGCCCCACACCGACCCTGCGCGCCTTCGGCGCGCTAAAACCTTTTCATTTCTTGAACATTCAGTACCCATTGCCTCTGACTTCAGAGTGTGAACACCATCTGGACAATCACAAAAGCAACCACGATGGCTAATTTGGACATTCCTATTAACCTACAGAAAGCTTTGTCAGCTCCAGGTGGCTCTTGTCCTCTCAACTGGACTCTCCAGACGAGAGGCAAGAGCATCCACCTGACACTGGAATTGGACACAGTGCAGAACACCACCACACCTTCTTCGAGGAGAGGTAGCACCTTTTGTGAGAGGAACCCCTCTCACACTGGTCCTCATTCGAAGAAGCCTGGACCTGGCCCTGAAAAGAAGAGCAAGAAGAAGAAGAGCCCATCCACCAAGCGCTGCGATGCCCGGCGGTTGGAAACGTTCCTGAAAAGGAAGAAGGAAGAGAAGGCGGAAGAGAAGACAGAGGAGGCCACTACCATTTCCCCTCCCCCAACTCCTGTGACTCCCATCCACTCCCCAGCTGCCTCTCCTGTGAGGGGCAACCTGGAGGATGGCGACGTCATCAGTGAGGCGGAGATGGAAATGGAAACTGGCTCTCTGAAGTCTCCTTCTCCAGTCTCTCCCCTCCATCCGGATCAGGAGCAGGAACTGGAACTGAAACGAGATCTACTTGATATGATGGCCAAAATAAGAAGCGTGCAGGAAGACGTCAATAATACCATAAAGGAGTCAGCTGACAAAGACAAAAGAATGATGGCACTCCTGGGACAGCACACCAGCCACAGCACTCCTGAAGGAGACAGGACTAGGTCATTCCATTCTAGTCAGTCCTCCAAAAACATCAACAGCCCTACTACACCAACAACCACTACAGTCTATCCATCACAGCCACCTCCACCCAAAAAGAAAAACAAGCGGCATAAACACTGCTAAAACGGTCAGAGAGGGTCGAAAGGGGCTTGCCCCACACCGTCCCTGCGCGCCTTCGGCGAACTAAAACCATTTCATCTCGAGCTAACATCAAATAGCTCGAGAACTGCATGTAAATAAAAATATATTTTCTTCATTTTAAGGTGAATCCAGTATCTTTATAATTTTGTTGTTAGTATCCGTGGTTTTGAGAGTTAAGTAGTAACTGACATTATTTCAAAGAATTATTTAAATGGTAAACAATATAAACAGTGTTTCACACGACCTGGTCATTATTTATGAGATGGTTCTAAATATTATTTGATATTTAACTGCACAAACAGCGTTCACTTCTAGTCTTTATTTGTAAAATAATTGTTTTGAGTAAAATAACATAATTCTTGCCCATTTGTAAATATGGAGAGCAAAGTTAAATTTTCATGAAGTCTGGTTGCAAAATAAATGATATTGAATGGTAATATTGAAATAAATTTTGTTGGCAGGGGAAAGTTGAATATAAATTGCTCACACAGTGCCGAGCTGATCCCCGAGCTAGTTTTATAATGTTTTGTTGTAGTTGTTGGAGAATGTACAAGGGGCACCTTCCAGCAAATGGCAACATGGCAAATTAATATTAAATTGCTGGTTGGCTAGTACAGGATTGCTTTCCAATAAATTGCAACAAGGCAAATTCATAACAATGGAATATGTTTGTTGAAATTAAATATTAATTGTGAATTGCGCAACCAGCACGATTCAGTACACCCTTGTAGGTTGTAATAAGAGAAGTTATTTTATAGTGTTTCATTTTTATGAGTGTGAGTTCTATAATTAAGAGTGTCATTAATTTAGGAGTTGAAAGTCTGTCTGCCTTAGTGAATTAAAGGTTTCAGAAATGTTTGCTGAAACTGCATGCAAAAATCTAGTACTAATTGATGATAAATTAGTATTTATGTTGTGAAAGTTAATTAAAGTATTCTAAGGTAATTAACAGAGCTATAGCTCTGGGAGCTTGTTTTTAGGTACAGATATTAATTAAGTAGCCCAATGTGCTTACTACATTAAATGGTTCTATAAAGAGAGCCAGCATAGAGTTGAAAAGATTTTATTAGTTCAGTTTAAATCTCGGAGCTTGTAGTTGTAAATAATGGTAACCAAGTCCTTCCTCATAAGCAAATGAGGCAAGCAGAGCCTGTGGCCCTGTTTCTTTCATTTGCTTGGAGATGGACTGCTGAATTTGTAGCTCGGGGGGACTTGTACAGTGGGCAATACGTACCTTTGCTGTTGTAAGTATTTTCGAGTTCAACTCAATGGGCATCAACAGTTTATCATTTAGGGTAGCCCTAGTGGTCCAACTGGTACCTCAGAACAGGACTCTATACAGGGATTACTAAAATCTCCCAGAAGGTTATGATGCTGAACAATATTACCGAATATCACGATATATTTTAAAACATCGAAGATATTTTAAAATTCAAATATCGTCCAGCTCTACTCCGGTACCTGATAAGGATGGCACCAAAGAGTCAAGAGACCACACCTGTCCAGTTGCATCAGGGCTTGCATTCTAGAAATTTAATCGGGCTGGAAAACAGCCCGGTGAAAGACTTCATGGGGCTGTTTTTTCTACACACAGGCTGGTTTAATAATTTTATTGCTAAATCCTTGTTTCAGGTTGACAAATCTTCCAAGTAAAGTTTACAGAGAAATTTTTAATTTTCGATGCATATTAAGAGGTAAATGGAAATTTTTTTAAAGTTTGTAACAATTTTTTTTATGGCTGTGGAATTTGTGCAAAGCCAAACTTCTCAATCACATTCTTAGACCTGTCAAATTAGGGATGTGTTCTATATAAACGGAGCTCGAGCTGGAAGAACAATGTTCTGATACATATTCAGATTAAGTAACAAAACGCACTCTGTTATTTTGAGAACTTTAAGAACATTGGCGCTTAACTGGTTGAGCACTGGAAGCCATTATAGTGGCTTTTGCCATCTGCAGTAGTTTTACAAATGACTTATCAATGTTAAATGTCCTTTGTTAATAAATACTAAATTGTTATCATTTTACTGGAGAATGCCTGTACGCATTCTCCAGTAAACTGATACAATTGAATATTTATGTGCAACAGGACAATCAACTGAAACAATTGTATATTTATGTGCAACAGGACCTCCAATGTCCAGAATTCTTGCATATGTAACATACAGGCAGACATATAAATAATTTAGCACTCTACCAGTTGAGTATTTTGGTGGAATATTCAGAGGGCTAGTTTTCTGGCCCTGTAAAATTGGTTACAGGGCTGTTTATGGGGCTGGGGCTGACCAGCCCTGCTGAAATGTAAGCTCTGTTGATGGAAATGAAACTGGCATAGAATGAGCAGAAGATGACACAGATTGACTTTGTGGGGTTGAAGTCAGGCAAAGTCAATGATCAGTCTCAGGAGTGCTTGAATCCCTTGGAGGAATCCAGTCTCCAGGGGTGAAAGATATCATCAAACTTACAGACTTGCAAGTGACAGGCAAAAGAACAGTTTCAACTATAGCAGGTGGAAATGGTGGATCAAAAACAGAAGAAGCCGAAAGAGGCTCCAGAGCAGTAGTCACAGAAGTGACAACTGTAGGCATCAACTCAAGAGACAACATTCCGGCATCAGGCACCTCATCATAACACAACCTGCCATGGTGGAACCAGCTTCCAAAAAGACCTTCACCACCACAGGAAGGCAAGAATAATTCTCGTCAGAAACCTCAGGAGAGCAGCACAACCTGTTCACATTTTGCGCATGAGTGGGTGGATTGAGCCATTATGAACTGAGTAATCCAGTGTGCAAAATTTGATGAGAATGCTTGTGTCGTTCATGTGGTGGTTATGCAAATTTAAATCAATGCAAACGGCTGATCGGTTAGCCAAAAGTTGCATCTTGAATGGTAAAGTCTGAGTCACTTAATTGGTAGAGTGCTAAATTTTTTCTCAGCGTCGATTTTTTTCACACATTTTTGTCTTGTTACAATTCATGGGAGAGTGCCATAAATTGTAACAATGTAAATCAATGGAGATGAAGTAATTTTACTTACAAGATAATACTAAGGACATCCACATAATATGAAGCCTTTATCTTTAGGTACCTGCAGTTCAGAATAAAGCTCAAATATGGGCTTCTAGCACTCTGCCGGTTAAGCAGCCGTTCTTGTGTCTTGATAGGCTATATATATTTCAATTCCATGCAATATTTGAATACTTGCTAATGATAAAAAAGCAGTTTCCTAAGAATTTTACATGCCCAAGCGTTCAGTTACCCACCTGCAGCACATGTGAATGGTCAGTCAGTTACAGTAATTTTTGAAATTTTGCACACTGGTAACCGATCCCCAAATGAAAAAAAAGAGGTGCCACACCAACCCACAGGTTTTAGAGAAAGTGCACCCATTGCACAAACCACATTGAACAACAGTGCTAGGCATTCTTTGTGTTCTGTACATTATAACCTTCATTTTTGAATGTTTTGAATGCCTAGCTTTGTTCTTGGATATCTGAAGCACATTTGGTCATGATTTGTTCTCCTGAAATATTATTTATTATACAAATATGGCAGCAAACTTCCAGGAACCAGTGCTGCCTGCTGGCAACTCTGTTGGCTGATTGCATATATATTTTTGTGTTCTACATGTATACATCATAACCTTCATTTTGATGTAGAATTTGTGTATATTTAATTTATATCTATGGAATGTCAGACTGGGAAATTTCAAAGTAAACTAATTTTCCTTACTCATATAGTACTTTAAAAACCAAATTTGAACTTTTTTTTTTGAAGCATACTATTAAATGAAGAATTCAGGTGGCTTTTGGGTGAGAATCCTCCTAGTTTTTTGAATGGTGAAAATTACGTTTTTCTAACAGCAGGTTTCAAAAATCCAAATTCTGTCTCACTATCAAATTAAACAGTAACTGTTAATCATTACTTGAATGACCTGGAGAGTAATAAACAGTTCACAGTTTACCTTATCTGGCCATGCTGGTTCAAATCTTCGACGTTTTCGACATGCGACAGTGTGACTGTCACTTATACACTGACTGGAACATCTCCGAACAAGTTTCGAAGATGTGTATTAGCCTATTTGCACAACAGTTTCTTAACTATTTCCCAGTATATATTGTACTTTCAGTTTCATGAGACATGTGTTTACTTTGACATTACAGATCAATGTCATCAGGATTTCCCCACCCACCAATCAGAAGCGATATACACTCTATAAGCTGCATACAGGTACAGTAGTTGATGATCTAAATAGTACACAGTTTGCCCTCTCATTATACATTGTACCATCAAACTTGGCAATTGTGAGAATACTTTTTGCATTCGTAAATTTAATCCCAAACTAAAAAAAATGCTTATCAATTCCAGCTATTGCATCGAAGCTCACAATTCTTGCTTCACAATTTGCAATGCGAAACCCAAGAAACCAAGGCCTGCCAAAAGTTAGATTTGATCTATTTAGACCACATTTATCCTGTGTAAAGGTATACAAACCATAAATAATTAAAGATCATATGGAAGCGTATTGGTGCCAACAAGTACAAAAAAATTGGATGTCATAAGTCCTAATGATGAGATATTATTTCATCATTAGGAGATATTTTCTCATCATTAAGACTTACATGTATTATCTCATCATTAGGACTTTTTATCTCATCATTATGAGATATTATCTCATCATTAGGAGATAATATCTCATCATTAGGAGATAATATCTCATCATTACAAGATATTATCTCATCATTAGGACTTTTTATCTCATCATTAGGAGATATTATCTCATCATTAGGACTTTTTATCTCATCATTAGGAGATATTATCTCATCATTAGGACTTTTTATCTCATCGTTAGGAGATAATATCTCATCATTACGAGATATTATGTCATCATTAGGACTTATTATCTCATCATTAGGAGATAATATCTCATCATTAGGAGATATTATCTCATCATTAGGAGATAATATCTCATCATTAGGACTTGTTATCTCATCATTAGGACTTTTTATCTCATCATTAGGAGATATTATCTCATCATTAGGAGATATTATCTCATCATTAGGACTTATTATCTCATCATTAGAACTTTTTATCTCATCATTATGAGATATTATCTCATCATTAGGAGATATTATCTCATCATTAGGAGATAATATCTCATCATTACGAGATATTATCTCATCATTAGGGCTTATTATCTCATCATTAGGACATATTATCTCACCATTAGGACATATTATCTCATCATTACGAGTTATTATCTCATCATTAGGACTTTTTATCTCATCATTAGGCGATATTATCTCATCATTATGAGTTTTTATCTCATCATTAGGAGATATTATCTCATCATTAGGACTTATTACCTCATTATTAGGACATATTATCTCATCATTAGGACTTTTTATCTCATCATTAGGAGATATTATCTCATCATTATGACTTATTATCTCATCATTAGAACTTTTTATCTCATCATTAGGAGATATTATCTCATCATCAGGACTTATTATCTCGTCATTGGGACTTATTATCTCATCATTAGGACTTTTTATCTCATCATTATGAGATATTATCTCATCATTATGAGATATCTCATCATTAGGAGATATTATCTCATCATGAGGCGTTAGTCGAAATTAGGGTAGTATTAGTGTTAGGAGAGGGGTGGGGTTAGGGTTAGCCCCAGGGCAGGACTAAAGGTTGGAGGGGGTTAGGACCCAGGGGGGTTGGGGTCAGGGGTGGGGTTTTAGTTTTTATAGCCCCTAAACCAAAAAATAGTCCCTAATCCTTTTGGTCTGGCTAGGGTGGGGGTCAGGGGTGGGGTTGGGTTAGGGTTAGGGGTAGCCCCAGAGTAGATCATAAGGTTGGGGTGGGTTAGGTCACTGGGGGTTAGGGTCAGGGGTGGGGTTTTAGGGTCAGGGTAGGGTAGGGTTAGGGTGTGGTTTTTGAGTGGATGGGGTGGGGTTAGGGTTAAATATAAGTTCTAGGGTGGAGGGGGTGGGGTTCTGGCTAAAATAAGGTGATGGACATATAAAATGTTTTTTTCGAAGCCTTAAGCTTAAACCCAAATAGTCTGTCCGTACGTCAACAATTGGATACGGCTCAGGCTAGAGGCCGTATTTATGAACCGATCTTTACGAAACTTCTTGGGTACCTTTGTTATGACAGTGGGACGAGAAGGAGTGTTTTTGGGTGCGGTCTGAAATTCAAGATGGCTGCCAGCCACCATTTTGTACCGACGATGCAGAAATCTGTTTTTTGTACAGAACTTACATATGAAAGCTCTGATTTGAATAATTTTTTGTATGAATGTTTAGTACCATGGGATACATCACATATAATACGGGTTTTTTTCTTGTGCATAAATTGTGCAAATTAGACTAATTTTGATGTTTTTTGGTGTTACTTTCAGCACTGTAAGTGCAAATGCCAATACGGCTCGGGCTAGAGGCCATATTTATGAACCGATCTTTACGAAACTTCTTGGGTACCTTTGGTATCACCGTGGGACGAGAATGAGTGTTTTGGGGTCCGGTCCAAAATTCAAGATGGCCGATGGCAGCCATTTTGTACAAAATTAGGTGCAATCAGATTTTTGCGCAGAACTTCCATATGAAAGCGCTGATTTTAATAATTTTTTGTGTGAATGTTTAGTACCATGGGATACATCACATATAATACGGGTTTTTTTCTCGTGCAGAAATTATTCAAATTAGATGAACTTTGATTTTTTCAGTGCGACTTACACACAGTAAGTACACATGTCAATACGGCTCAGACTAGAGTCTGTATTTATGAACTGATCTTCACGAAATGTCTTGGGTACCTTTGTTATCACCTTGGGACGAGAACGAGTGTTTCTTGGTGCGGTCTAAAATTCAAGATGGCTGCCAGTGGCCATTTTGTACCAAAATTAGGTCTAATCAGTTTTTTGTACACAACTTCTATACAGCTCAGACTAGAGGCCATATTTATGAACCAATCTTTACGAAACTTCTTGGGTACCTTTGTTATCACCGTGGGATGAGAGCGAGTGTTTTTGGGTGTGGTCCGAAATTCAAGATGGCCACCAGCAGCCATTTTGTACCAAAATTAATGCAATCAGTCTTTTGTACAGAACTTCTGTATGAAAGTTCTGATTTGAATAAATTTTTGTATGAATGTTTAGTAACATGGAATACATCACATATTGTAAGGGTTTTTTTTCGTGCAGAAATTATGCAAATTAGATGAATTTTGATTTATTCAGTGCTACTTACACAATGTAAGCACATATGTCAATAGGGCTCAGGGTAGAGGCTGTATTTATGAACCAATCTTCACAAAACTTCTTGGGTACCTTTGTTATCACCTTGGGACGAGAATGAGTGTTTCTGGGTATGGTCCAAAATTCAACATGGCTGCAAGTGGCTATTTTGTACTGAAATTAGGTCCAATCAGTTTTTTGTCACAAGTTCTATACAGCTCGTATGTAAGAACTGATCTTCACAAAACTTCTTGGGTACCTTTGTTTTCACCTTGGGCCAGGAACGAGTGTGTTTTGGGGTGCCTTTGTTATCACTGTGCTATGAGAACAAATATTTTGGGGTTCAGTCAGACCCACTCTGGGACTCAAAGATTTCTTTTCTAGTTTAGCATCTGACTGTCACCCACCTTTACAATACTTTACCTATACATTTGTTACAGGCAACGGTCAGTATTTATGTACAGACCGTTACAATACTTTATATGTACCTTTGTTAGCAGGTCATTACCTAGATGTTTGTCATTGCTGTGTCACATACTATACATGTACATGTCTTTGTCTTGACAAGTTGAGCTACAGTGTCATTGACACTTTCATTTTAGTACGAATTGACCCGAACTGAAAAAAGCTGTGTTAATTCGTAATAAGTTTTTTTTTCAAGTCGGGTCAATTCATACTCAAAAAATGGTGACGAAACAGAAAAAGCTAAGTCGTTTTGGAATTGACAAAAAGAAAAACAAGTCCCAATTTTCGTAAATGTAGGTTTATTTCGACGATTTTCGAAGTAAAATACGGTACAATGTTACAATACAATCAATTTATCACACACATATCAATTTTACATTCAGACATAAATATATATATACATTTTTACAAAATACAATGCATTGAATCTCCTGGTGTGTATATGTTGGTGCATGCTCTTAACTGCATTGGCCCTCTCTCTCCCTTGCTGTGCTCTTCCCATAATTCGAATAACTTTCTGGTTGTTTTCTTGTGTATATTTCTCTGGTCTTTCTTCAATTTTCTTTCTGATATTAATTTATACTGAACTTTTAAATATTTCCTGAAACAGCCTATCAATTAGCAGGTAAAATGCTGGGATGCCGTTGCTTTTATAATTCAGGCGCCTATGCCATCCTACAAAAGAAAATTAACATTTATTTTATTCAATGCTATGATTGCGTAGTATTCAGAAAATAAAAATCGGAAATAAAATATATTTAATGAAGGATGATACCTTAAATTTAATAAATTTACTTGGTATTGGCAATTAGTAATTAACCTGTGAAGAAATAAACTGCTACATACCTTTAACATCATTATTTGTTCTAACTGATCCCGTTCTCAGGTGGCCATGTTGTTGAAGTTATCCAAGATTACTCGATATAATTCACTGGTGGATCAAGCTGTTGGCTGCTTTCCGTCTTCATGTGATCAAATGTTGGTTTTATATGTTCAGCTGGAAGGAATGGGAGAGCTAGGAGCTTCCAGACAAATTTATACGTCGTTTCTTTCTTTGTGTATTCAGTAGCCAAGCCAATGTTCTTCGAAGAAAGAGAAGATTGAAGTTACTACTCAAACTATGAAACAGCTTAAAGACAAGAAAGAGGAACCCAAAAAGAAGAAAGATGCTAGACAAGAAATTAAAGCAACCGACAAAGCCAAGTTACCAGCTATCAATGAGAGAACGTGTTTTATCAAGAACCTAGCCAGACAATGGGAGGAAGCTCCAACCCACAAGAAGATGAGATGGTTAGCCTATGCGAGAAGACAAAGACAAAAATGCTGCCTTGGGCAACTGAAATGTACACTCGAATAAAAATGAATGAAATGTTATATATTGCATTTTTTTATAAACTGTCAAACAGAAGTTCCTGGATGTAGCATGAAGTGCCCGGATGTAAGGTTTCTACAACAGGTATCCTCCAACAATATAATACCAGGCCATAGGTATCCTCAAATACCCGTATGTGCCTATGTGCTATTGCACAATGTGTCACATTGTGCATTTTCACATAAGCACATATCGACACATCCAGCATATGCTAATGTGTTACAGGTAATGTGTACACATTGTGACACAATGTGTAATAACACACAAGCACATTCCACCAAACTCCCGAGTTGCATGGAATCCCTTTTTGGAGAAATGTCGGTGGTTATAGAATCCCTTTTAGTCGTATATGCCTGTGTGCTAGTGCACAATGTGTCACATTGTGCCTTTTCACTTAAGCACATACGCACATCCAGCATGTGCCTATGTGCTACCTGTAATGTGTAAAACAGAATATAAGCATATTTAGGGGTGTCAGAATAAATAGAACAAAAAAGACATAACATAGCTTGTAGATACATGGGTAGAAACATAGAATTTACTGGGAAATCAAACAATCTGATTGGTTAGTTAGCGCCAGGAAAGTGAACTGATTGGGTGATCTAGATAAATGAAACAAGAGTACTCGGAATAGGATCAGAACTAACAAGAACATACCAGAACAGCTGAATATGGTAATAATAAGCAAAGCTGTTCCAGCTGATAGGCTCTTCTACTCTACTGGAGTATACTCCAGGACAAAGGAACATGGTCAGGCCGACGAAAACTATTGCATTGATAGATCGAACACTCCCTCCGAACATACACCTATCCTATAAGAAGGTTTTAGGTCACATAGCAACTACGTGCTACCATAGAAACCAAGATGGCGGCCTCCAGTATACAAAATGGACGACGGAAACCCGTATCACCCTAACAACATGCACTTTTGCATGCACACTAACACCACGTATCACTATGAAGATGACGTCACAACATGGCCGCTCATGCGGGTTACCATGACAGCACAACATGGCGCCACTAGGTCACGTGACATGACGTCACTTCCGAGGTCCCCCAAATGGGAGGGGAAACATACGAGACATACTACTTAGGTGACCCATTATTCACAAACACAATAGATCCCCAATTACGTACGTTGACACTTTTCAATGCTGCTTTATGGAAGCATTTCATATACATGTATTTCTCACATTGTGTCTCGCCTATTGATTTCAAAAAACTGTTTAGGAGTATAATTATCCATTTGAATACTTTAAAACTTTTTTGTTGGTGTTGACATTAATTTGATAAAAACTTTGAAACTTTTTGCTGTTATTTATATACTTTAAATGACCATACGTCATTTAATTCCCATAAACTTTTTTAATTCCTTAACGAAAATTATTATTATATTATATTACGCAAATTGTTAGGGGGACGTCATAGCAATTAAAATTTAAAAAGGGGGAAGGGATGGGGTAAAGCGTCATAGCAATTAAAATTAGCTGATACCTCCTTTCAGTTGTTAAATTTAATAGAGGGGAGAGGGGTTACTGTGTGGTAACAATTTAAATTTAAGAATGGGAGCGGGTATGACGTCATAGCAATTAAAATTAAATTTATCGACTTAAGAGGGGTAGGGGTATGACATCATAGCAATTAAAAATTTAAAAATATGCAACGTCAGAGCAATTAAAATTATTAAAAAAAAATAATTCTTAAAATTTAATAATGCTCTATACCTCTGAGGCACCGCATACTTCTGGGGTATGGAGCCAACCAGGTCCGAAAACCGCATTCCCTGCTACTAACGGTAGCCACAGGACATATTAACAAATGGTCTCATTGATGTTCACGATGTCATTGATTCCCACCTTGGACTCCGAGGTGCTAACAACTGAAACAATGGAACTACCATTAGTTATCCAAGAGACATTGATCAAAGTGAATGCCTCCATTGCTACCGCCTGGGGTATCTAGGTGCGCAAGGGAACAATTCACTTGACAGTGGATCTTGAGACTAAAACAGAAGCGACGTCCTTGGAGAGGTGTAGCACCTTTCGTTGGGGATTTTCACGTCACCCTCCTTGGGACTCGGACAAGCTGGATGAATAACCGCCGGAGTAGTACAGCCACCACCAAGAAGAAGAGAAAGAAGGGATCCTCCGCCAAACGACGAGATGCCCGCCGAATGACGGAGTTTCTGGGGAAGGAGAATGAGAAGGAGGCAAGTGAAGGCGTCCTAGGGTCGACACCTGTCACCCCTGACAACCCTTGTCCAGCCCGGTACCACCTTCATAGGAGGAGGGTCCGGAGGACTATGAGGACTATGAGCCGTCAGGTGACATATCAATCTCTAACCCATCAGACTCTTCATCTGAAGAGGAGATGGAGGAGGAAGATCTGTCTATGGTACAGGAAGTAGTCACGGATGACGCACCTTAGTAGTATGTCAGGTTGAGATCTGGCCTCTTTACCAGGACCCCGAGGGGTCAGACCATGATCGGGGTCATTGACCCCGGCGCCCAAATCCCTTAGGCCTCCCCTCTCCCCTCCCCTCCCCTCCCCACACTAGACCTAGGTTATTTTTAGGCCCCTCACCCTACCCGCCCCTTATGTACCCTATTTTTTAGGCTATCCTTCCCCAAAGCCCATTAGGGGTCCAGAGTATGTATAGCCCATTTAGGCTTACCCCACATTGTTTAGGTTTTCCCTGTATGTGGCTCCCCTTCCAAAAGCCTAGTCCCTCCCCACCAAAGCCCTGGACTGTTCCTCCCGCCTTCCAAAGGCTAGCCCACAGCTGGGGGACATTCAAACTGAGGTGTCCAATGAGTACTAACAAAAGAGTGCCACCATCCCCTATCCCCCTCTCCGCCCCACGTAAATTTCGAGCTCTGTTGGTGTATCTAATGTAAATGGTGTCAAGGACATGTACACGTAACTACAAAGGTTAATTTGAAGACTACCTGGTTTTGTTTAGACATGTCATAAAGGAATTATGATAGAGAGAATCTTTGTTTATAAGTAGATATGATAGTGTCACGTTGTATAATTATGCAAATAGATAAGGGACAACTGGTATGTTTGATTATGTCCTAGATAAAGGTATTATGATAAAGGGCTCCTTTGTTTATAAGAAGCTTAATATGATGAAGACCATGTACACTGTTTGATTATGTCATAGATAAGATGGTGTCACGTCTCAGGTGTTTGATAACCCAGTGAGATCGCAGCGGTGTCTGATTGGTCAAACAGTTGTCCAATCAGACCATCCCACACGGCGGTATGTTCCATAGGACCAATAGATAAGCGTGTTGTAAAATTATTCCACGCAAGCGTTCTCTGATTGGTCAAACAACTGTCCAATCAGATCGTGCCATGCAGTATTTTCTGCGTGGCGAATAGATGAGTGATCCGGGATGTTGTGGTAAACTACTTTCGCATGCTCAACTCATAGGTAAGCTGAAAAGGAATGAACAACTCTAAATTTTCTCTCTATTAAATTTTATTTTCACATAAAATCAGTTTTACAAGTAATTAATTGGTTTTACAATGGTCAAAATGGATTTGCAATCAGACTTACAAACTTACAAGTAATTTTTTCAAAGCGAAAATGGTTTTACAATCAATTAAAATGGATTTACAATCAGTCAAAATGGATTTTCAATAAGTTTTTACAAGTAATTTTACAATTTCTCCATAAGTAATTTCTACAATAAGTAGTTTTACAATACTTCTTTTACAGGTAAGCATACAATAAACATAATTAAATGTTCAGTAACTGTCTTTTGTCCCTGAAAAGGGATAGTTTTTGTTGTTGTCGTTCTTCTGGACTTTCTCTAGTTATGATCCCAAGCTGTCTGCACATCCAGAAAACGTGTATTTTCTTAACAATGGATCAAACAAGTATTTTCGTTTCTCAATTGCGAATTTTTCAGCTTCGTTCATTCCGTAACTCTCCTCATCTCGAAGTCGCTGAGCAGTTTTTTCTAATTTTTCCATAGATACTCATTGCCTTAAATAATCTTCCACAGAGGGAAGCTCTCACGTTGTCTCTAAGAGCTTCCCTGGCCGCTTTGGTGGCCTCATCTGTGGGCAAGCCATTTTCTATGTACGACACTTTCAATCTCTGAAATTTAGCTGTATTATCTTCATATGCTCTTATGATTAAAGTGTCTATTATGTTCGTTTCGCCATCTTCCTCTTCTGAATATTCACTTTCAGTGGTTGTATCACTATTGTCTGACTCTGAATATGTGCTCTCGTCAGAATCAGACAAGTTATAATCTTCGTTTGACTGTTTGCCTTCACCCGTCATCCCAAACCTCTTGAGGCAGTAACCATCTTTGTGTCTATTGCGTGTAAAGGCTCTTGTGAATGCTTTCCTACAGAATTTACAGTTGTGGCTCGGCATGTCTTCTCTCTTTGAACGCTCTGAGAACAATTGAGAACTGGGTGGACATCACGAATTATAAGACAGTGAAGAGTACCCTCAAATACGCGCATGCGTACATCAGTTTTACATATGTGCACATCCGTTTTACATACGGGCACATCGGTTTTAAACATATACACATCTGTTTTAAACATATACACATCGGTTTTAAACATATACACATCAGTTTTACATATGTGCAAATCGGCTCTACCCACCCTACCAATTGATGGTTGCTTCAAATTCTCCCACTGTGCATTGTGGGAAATTACAGTGATGCGACTCTGGGGTAAAATACGTTTTTGCTCGACTTCACACTACTTGACACAGTTTACTTTAAAAAAAAAACAAAACAAGACATAAAAGTCAGATAAATGTCACACGCCATCTTGATAACAAACTTCCGTCCATCAATGTTACAGGAATTTTCTGCTTATTGAACAACATATGTGCCACAAAATGGTCTCAAATAGTCTTAAATATTTCTCAAATGGTCTTAAATATTTCTCAAATGGTCTTAAATGGTCTCATATGGTCTTAAATATTTCTCAAATGGTCTTAAATGGTCTCAAATGTTTCTCAGATGGTCTTAAATGGTCTCAAATGGTCTTAAATGGCCTCAAATGGTCTTAAATGGTCACTAAATGGTCTTAAATGGTCACTAATTTGGTGTATTTACTATATGTAAAACCACGTGCACATATGTAATACCGATGTGCATATATGTAAAACCGATGTGCACATATGTAAAACCAATGTGCACATATGTAAAACTGTTGTGCACATATGTAAAACCAGTGTGCACATATGTAAAACTGCCGTGCACATATGTAAAACCGATGTGCACATATGTAAAACCACACATTAGTTTTACATATGTGCACATCGGTTTACATATGTGCACAACGGTTTTACATATGTGCACACTGGTTTTACATATATGCACATCGGTTTTACATATGTGCACGTGGTTTTACATATAGTAAATACACCAAATTAGTGACCATTTAGTGACCATTTGAGACCATTTGAGAAATATTTAAGACCATTGGAGAATATTTAAGACCATTTGAGCCCATTTAAGACCATTTGAGAAATATTTAAGACCATTTGAGACCATTTAAGACCATTTGAGAAATATTTAAGACCATTTGAGACCATTTGAGAAATATTTAAGACCATTTGAGAAATATTTAAGACTATTTGAGCCCATTTAAGACCATTTGAGAAATATTTAAGTCCATTTGAGACCATTTAAGACCATTTGAGAAATATTTAAGACCATTTGAGACCATTTAAGACCATTTGAGAAATATTTAAGACCATTGGAGAAATATTTAAGACCATTTGAGCCCATTTAAGACCATTTGAGAAATATTTAAGACCATTTGAGACCATTAAGACCATTTGAGAAATATTTAAGACCATTTGAGACCATTTAAGACCATTTGAGAAATATTTACGACAATTTGAGAAATATTTAAGACTATTTGAGGCCATTTTGTGGCACATATGTTGTTCAATAAGCAGAAAATTCCTGTAACATTGATGGACGGAAGTTTGTTATCAAGTTGGCGTGTGAAGTTTAGATGTATCATTCTCTGACTTGACATTTATCTGACTTTTATGTCTTGTTTTGGGTTTTTTTTAAAGTAAACTGTGTCAAGTAGTGTGAAGTCGAGCAAAAACGTATTTTACCCCAGAGTCGCATCACTGTAATTTCCCACAATGCACTATGGGAGAATTTGAAGCAACCATCAATTGGTAGGGTGGGTAGAGCCGATGTGCACATATGTAAAACTGATGTGTATATGTTTAAAACCGGTGTGTATATGTTTAAAACCGATGTGTATATGTTTAAAACCGATGTGCCCGTATGTAAAACGGATGTGCCCGTATGTAAAACGGATGTGCACATATGTAAAACTGATGTACGCATGCGCGTATTTGAGGGTACTCTTCACTGTCTTATAATTCGTGATGTCCACCCAGTTCTCATTTGTTCTCGAGCGTTCAAAGAGAGAAGACATGCCGAGCCACAACGGTAAATTCTGTAGGAAAGCATTCACAAGAGCCTTTACACGTAATAAACACGAAGATGGTTACTGCCTCAAGAGGTTTGGGATGACGGGTGAAGGCAAACAGTCAAACGAATATTATAACTTGTCTGATTCTGACGAGAGCACATATTCAGAGTCAGACGATAGTGATACAACCACTGAAAGTGAATATTCAGAAGAGGAAGATGGCGAAACGAACATAATAGACACTTTAATCATAAGAGCATATGAAGATAATACAGCTAAATTTCAGTGACTGAAAGTGTCGTACATAGAAAATGGCTTGCCCACAGAAGAGGCCACCAAAGCGGCCAGGGAAGCTTTTAGAGACAGCGTGAGAGCTTCCCTCTGTTGAAGATTATTTAAGGCAATGAGTTGAGTAAGGCACTTCAGACAACATCCAATCTATGGAAAAATTAGAAAAACTGCCCAGCGACTTCGAGATGAGGAGGGTTACGGAATGAACGAAGCTGAAAAATTCGCAATTGAGAAACGAAAATACTTGTTTGATCCATTATTAAGAAAATACACTTTTTCTGGATGTGCAGACAGCTTGGGATCATAACTAGAGAAAGTCCAGAAGAACGACAACAACAAAAACTGCCCCTTTTCAGGGACAAAAGACAGTTACTGAACATTTAATTATGTTTATTGTATGCTTACCTGTAAAAGAAGTATTGTAAAACTACTTATTGTAGAAATTACTTATGGAGAAATTGTAAAATTACTTGTAAAAACTTATTGAAAATCCATTTTGACTGATTGTAAATCCATTTTAATTGATTGTAAAACCATTTTCGCTTTGAAAAAATTACTTGTAAATTTGTAAGTCTGATTGCAAATCCATTTTGACTATTGTAAAACCAATTAATTACTTGTAAAACTGATTTTATGTGAAAATAAAATTTAATAGAGAGAAAATTTAGAGTTGTTCATTCCTTTTCAGCTTACCTATGAGTTGACCATGCGAAAGTAGTTTACTACAACATTCCGGATCACTCATCTATTCGCCACGCAGAAAATACTGCATGGCACGATCTGATTGGACAGTTGTTTGACCAATCAGAGAACGCTTGCGTGGGATAATTTTACAACACGCTTATCTATTGGTCCTATGGAACATACCGCCGTGTGGGATGGTCTGATTGGACAACTGTTTGACCAATCAGACACCGCCGCAATCTCACTGGGTTATCAAACACCTGAGACGTGACACCATCTTATCTATGACATAATCAAACAGTGTACATGGTCTTCATCATATTAAGCTTCTTATAAACAAAGGAGCCCTTTATCATAATACCTTTATCTATGACATAATCAAACATACCAGTTGTCCCTTATCTATTTGCATAATTATACAACGTGACACTATCATATCTTCTTATAAACAAAGATTCTCTCTATCATAATTCCTTTATGACTTGTCTAAACAAAACCAGGTAGTCTTCAAATTAATCTTTGTAGTTACGTGTACATGTCCTTGGACAACATTTACATTAGATACACCAACAGAGCTCGAAATTTACGTGGGGCGGAGAGGGGGATAGGGGATGGTGGCACTCTTTTGTTAGTACTCATTGGACACCTCAGTTTGAATGTCCCCCCAGCTTTGGGCTAGCCTTTGGAAGGAGGGAGGAACAGTCCTGGGCTTTGGTGGGGAGGGACTGGGCTTTTGGAAAGGGAGCCCACATACAGGGAAAAGCTAAACAATGTGGGGTAAGCCTAAATGGGCTAAACATAGTCTGGACCCTAATGGGCTTTGGGGAGGGATAGCCTAAAAAATAGGGTACATAAGGGGCGGGTTGGGTGAGGAGGGCCTAAAAATAACCTAGGCCTAGTGTGGGGAGAGGAGGGGAGGGGAGAGGGGAGGCCTAAGGGATTTGGGCGCCGGGGTCAATGACCCCGATCATGGTCTGACCCCCGGGATCCTGGTAAAGAGGCCAGATCTCAACCTGACATACTACTCACCTTCCACGTCTCCAGCTCTTGCTTCTCCGGCTTCTTCGGGCCAAGATTCCGACCAGGAGGAGAGCATGCCGGACTCCGTGGAGACATTCATTGGGGAGGAGATCCAGGACGACAGATTCCAGGCTAAACGTCAGGAGAAACTCGACTTCTACGGGAAAGCAGGACTACCCCCTGGTTTAATCAAGTGGTGCCTTCAAAAAGAGTTCAGTGGATCCCAAGAGACAGCAGCTAGGATCAGGCCGTTCGAAGCTAAACCACAACCTACGCTTCCTCCTGGTCCGACAACGCCAACAACATCCCTCTCTCCATCAATGCCACCTCCTACAAAGAAGAATCGCCGGAGATACAGACGCCGCTGATTACCTTAACTCTCTTCTCCTTTACCACGCCCGGACATGAAAGGAAAAAGGAAATTTAAATACATCCATTGCTGAGGGTCGAAAGGGGCTTGCCCCACACCGTCTCTGCGCGCCTTCGGCGCGCGAAACCATTTCGTCTGCGTTGACTGTTTCATAATAATTTTTTTGATGAAAGACACGTTATATCAGTGGTAAAATAGAAAGAGGTAATACATTGCAACTTTGTATTATATTTATTTTAAATGTGAACTCCCTTTGGGAAGCCCGGGAAGTGGGACAGTGTTTGTTAACTGTGATAAAGAAGTTCTGCCTTACTGGTAAAATAGGACCCGAGACCAACGTCTGGAGTGGAAGCCCTGTGAAGTGGGCAACATGGGTATACACACTTGGCTAAACTTGACTTCATATCTCTGTTGTTGTTATAGCTAAAGATGCTGAAAGTGTTCTTAAACACCAATAAATAAATAAATTCAAATGTGAATTAAAGTTTTAAAATTTAGAATTCTGGAATTTAATTTTGTTTTCTCTCAATATGAAACATATGTTTAAAAGAATTTGTAGTTTTTGAGTGTTTTTTTTTCAAAAGTATTCATTGTTATTTGAAATAAAAGGGAAAAATATTCTAAGCTATCACCGGTGTAGAGATCTTTTTGATGGTGGGCAAGACCAAATCCATCAAATTTCCGATAGAAATTGGAGACGCGGAGCATCGTCGCATGCTACAAATATAGTTCGCGGCAAGCAGTGCTCGGCTAATCTTTGTCCTACATTTTATCGTCACACCCTCCCCACGCCCGACACGTCGAGAGAGAGAGAGAGAGAGAGAGAGAGAGAGAGGGGGGGGGGGGGGGGCGTTTCTAAACTAAACTTGGACAATTTTAAAAAGAGGAGTGGATGCTTAAGTGTGACAGTTGGCAAATTTTTGGACATGAACCAACCACTGTGTTAGTCTAAAAACCGACTGGACTTTAAGTTTGTCACAAAATACTTAGACCTGGCCACTTCTGCAGATATCCACACCGCTTGTTCTAATCCGGATCCGGGAACGTTAGTCCCCCAATATTATCCAACGCGATATGACTCCTCTGTTCAGCTCGTCGAAGTGGGAGAGCTAAAAAGAATGCTGGTTTGAAGAGTCAAAGTGCCCACGGGACGACCAGGGTTCGCCCGGCGGTAAGAAAGTTTTGACAAATTATACCCAAAACACTCAGTTTCCTTATATTTCAGTATCATTTTAACGCAGAAACACTGAATCCTCGTGGGCAGAACGTCCCCGAGAGCCCGATAAACAAAGAATCGGGTATCTGACGATTAAGCATGTCAAATGAGATCATACAAAGCCGAAAACTAATTCAAGTTTGCCATAATTTGTTATAAGGATTACCCAAAATAAGTGTTGTTAATTGGATAAAGAAACTGTACAAATTGCTTCTAAGGAACACACTCGGCGAAAAAAAAAGTGTGTGTGGGGGGGGGGGGGGGGGGGCGTCCTTGCTGTTATATATACCACTAGAGAACGAGTCACGGGGATATTTTCATCGCCCTATATTGCCTATCGAAAATACCGATTCTAATGTGACCGGGAGTTTTTTGTGCCTGGATCACGGGTAATTTCCATCAGGGGTGAGGCTCAAGTGATTATAAGCCTTGTGACTGATGATGGAAGCCTTTCGTTTTTAACCTCTCCGTGTTCCTACATGCGAAATATTATTTTCCGCAAGGGCACAACCGACCACACCCATTGAAATGTCCAAATTTACCCATCGCCTTTGCCAATCCGATCGCTAACGGTAAGTAAGAATCCCATACACCCGACTACCCAGCTTCCCAAAGTTAACGGTCAGAGAAACTAAACGCTCAATTCCAACCCGTATTTCCAAACGATTCAATTTGACAAATGCTGTTCCACATGGCTTTTTACCAATTAACTCCGACACAATTGCGTCGAAAAAAAAACAACATTTAATAAAATTCCTAGCCACAGAACAAGTGCCGTTACCTCACGATGCGATAAAATCCAAAGACCACTTTAATCACAATTGAGGCTCACTAAAGACTCCCACGGCACTTGGATATCTTCCCCATCCATCCAGTATAGCCCACAAAAAGAGCGATACATCCAAATGATCAAAGTGCTCAAATGTTACTCCCACCGCTGATGAGTAATGCTGCATCCCGCACTGCGTTCCCGGGAGTGATGCCCATCAAATATTACTGGAGCAGCTTACCCATACATACAGATTGACTTTACCAAGTGCATGTATGACCAGGCTAAAATCTGGAATCTAAAACACTGCGTTAATTCAGATACTTTAAGAATAAAGGATTTATAAATTAATGAATAGATGGATTAACACATTAAGATGTTTTTCACTCGTACAATCCATTGTAATGCCCACTTGATTAATACAAGAGTCTACATGTTATTTTCACGGCTGCCAATGTTGATAGTTTTAGTAGCTCACCGAAGGGAGCTAAACTTATCACTTGCCGTCCGTCGTCGTCCGTCCGGCGTCGTGAACATTTTTCAAACGATTTCTCCTCTGAAACCGCAAGGTCGATTTGCTCGAAACTTGGTATGGATGTTCATTACCATATGTCAATTCACGTTTGTTCAAATGAAATGGACATGCTCACTTGGGGCTCCATAGGGGGCATAACTCCGATAGCACTCTATGTATATTAGAGAAATTACTAAAAAAAATCTTCTCCCGCACAAGTGGGCAGAATCATTTGATATTTGGTATACAGCATTATGGGGTGGATCTGATTCAAGTTTGTTCAAATCGGCCCCCTGGATTCACATTTGGGCTCAGTATAGAAGCCCGAATTCGAACTTAGTGCATTTCAGGCAAATTTCTTAAAAATCTCCAGATCCAGCAGGTAGAATCTTTTGATATTTGGTATGCAACATTGTGGGGTGGATCTGATTCACGTTTGTTCAAATCGGCTCCCTGGATTCACATTTGGGCTCAGTATAGAAGCCTGAATTCGAACTTAGTGCATTTCAGGCAAATTTCTTAAAAAATCTTCTCCAGATCCAGCAGGCAGAATCTTTTGATATTTGGTATGCAACATTGTGGGGTGGATCTATTTCAAATTTGTTCAAATCGGCCCCCTGGATTCATATTTGGGCTCACTATAGAAGCGCGAATTCGAACTTAGTGCATTTCAGGCAAATTTCTTTAAAAAATCTTCTTCTCCAGATCCAGTAAGCAGAATCTTTAAATATTTGGTATGCAACATTGTGGGGTGGATCTGATTCAAGTCTGTTCAAATCGGCCCCCTGGATTCATATTTGGGCTCAGTATAGGGGCCCAAATTTGAACTTACTGCATTTCAGACAAATTTCCTTAACAATCTTCTTCTCAAGATCCAGCAGGCTGAATCTTTTGATATTGGGTATGAACCATGCTTAGGGGGTGAGATTCAAGTTTGTTCAAGCCAAGTCCCTGGGTTCATATTTGGGCTCACTGTGGTAGCCCGAATTGTAACTTAGTTCAAAAATGAGGAATTTTCTTTAAAAATCTTCTTCTTCAGATCCAGCAGTCGGAACGTTTTGATATTTGGTATGCAGCATCCTTGGGGGTGAGATTCAAGTTTGTTCAAACCATGTCCCTAGGTCCATATTTGGGCTCACTGTGGGAGCCGGAATGATAATTTAGTTCAAAATGAGGAATTTTCTTTAAAAATCTTTTTCTTCAGATCCAGCAGTCGGAATGTTTTGATATTTGGTATGCAGCATCCTTGGGGAGGGGGGGGGGGGAATTCAAGTTTGTTCAAGCCATGTCCCTAGGTCCATATTTGGGCTCACTGTGGGAGCTTGAACTGTAACTTAGTTCGAAATGAGGAATTTTCTTTAAAAATCTTCTTCAGATCCATCAGTCGGAAGGTTTTGATATGTGGTGTGTAGCATCC
The DNA here is from genome assembly GCA_031216915.1 of Pictodentalium vernedei. Lineage (NCBI taxonomy): Eukaryota > Metazoa > Mollusca > Scaphopoda > Dentaliida > Dentaliidae > Pictodentalium > Pictodentalium vernedei. Next base: position 146,215,677 of record CM062292.1, on the reverse strand, counting down.
TTAGGACGGGGGGGGGGGGGGGGGGGGGATTCAAGTTTGTTCAAGCCATGTCGCTAGTTCCATAAAATTTGTCTCATGACTTCATTCCTTTGTAGTGTTGATGAACCATGTCTAACTGAATGTGACCTCAAATACTTCTTTGAACCACTTTGGCCGGTAAGCGATTAAGGCTCCTTGGGGCCTCTTGTTTTAATAATAATAATAATAATAATTAATAATAATAATTTATTAAGCCTAAAATTCCATTTAAAAAATGCTCTTTGGCTGTACATCACACAAATGGTAAAATCATATGAAAAAGGTTAAAACATGTTAGTAAAAGCCTGTCTGAATAAAAATGTCATTAGTTTTGATTTAAAAAAGGGCAAGGAACTGGCCTGTCTGATATCATGCGGAAGTCTATTCCAAAGTTTAGGCTCACGGACTGGAAATGCCCTGTCACCCGCTGTACGCAACTTGCTACTGGGTTGTTTGAGATTCAACATGCTGCAGGATCTAACTGTTCTGGATGGTCGGTAGTATTCGACTAAATCAGCTAAGTATGTCGGGGCCAATCCATTCAGGCACTTGTAGACCAGCAACAGTACTTTAAATTCAATTCTTTGTTGGACTGGAAGCCAGTGCAAACTCATGAGAATAGGTGTGATATGCGATGACTTTGCTGTTTTCGTAATGAGACGAGCCGCGCAATTCTGTACCCGCGGGAGCTTGTCAATGTTATATTGCTTAGCCCCACAGAGCAAAGAGTTGCAATAATCTAGTCGAGTAGTAACAAATACATGAACAAGTTGTTCCGACATCTGCAGATCAATAAGACATCGCATTTTACCAATATTTCGAAGGTGAAAGAAAGCTGAACGACAGATCTGGGTAACGTGTGTGTCAAAAGTGAGGCTATTGTCAAAGAGACAGCCCAGGTTTCGGACTTTGGATGCAGGAGACACCTCAGCTTCGCCAATATGGATGCTGCAACACGGGGACTTGTACAGCTGTTTAGGCGTTCCGACGTAGATAACCTCAGTCTTCTCGTCGTTGAGCTTGAGAAAATTACTAGACATCCAAAGTCTTATCTCCGTAATACATGCTTCAATAACCCCACGGGCAAGTTTTTCATTGTCGTGTGTGAAACGAATATATAACTGAGTATCATCAGCATAGAAATAATAATAATAATAATATATCACTTATATAGCGCCTATCCTAATAAAAGCCCTAAGTGCTTTACAAAAGAAATCACGAATAAGATAGATAAAAATCAATAAAGTCACCCGGTTTGTGTGTCAGCGAAGGGATAGCCAGGGAAGTTCCTCTGTAGGTTTTTAGTCCCTTTTTAAAACTTTCAAGAGATGGTGCATTTCGTAAGGTTTGGGGCAACGAGTTCCACACACGGGGCGCGCTAATCCTGAAAGCCCTGTCACCTACAGTCTTCAAATTCCCCACGAACTGTGTTAAAAGCCCTTCGTCGCTGGATCGCAATGATCGCTGCGGCTTGTATGGTATGAGGAGTTCGCTAAGGTAGCCTGGGAAGTCAGCCGAATTTCTCTGGTAGGTGAGTATTGCTGGTTTATATGTTATGCGGTCTTTAACTGGGATGTAGTGCAGCTTGGCAAGGGCGGGTGAGGTGTGCTCCCTTTTCTTCGTCCGTAGAGCAATCCTAGCAGCAACGTTGATCAGCCTCTGTAAACGTTGGAGCTGGCACTTAAGATTATGGCGGCGAACGATATCCCCCAAAGGAAGAACATAAATCAGATACAAGATCGGCCCCAATACCGAACCCTTGGTTACACGGTACGGAATGACAAATTTTCCAGACATTTGGCTATTGATACAAACACTCTGCGTTCTGTTCGTTAAGTATGATTTAAACCAATCAAGAGCTTTTCCGGTTAATAATGTTACTTGGATATTGTACATATAAAAGCATCTTAACTCTGTAAATTTGGTAATTCGAATAACTGATTGCAAAAACGTTGGACGGAGAGTTTAGTCACCACTCCCGTCAATATTTTGTATTACTTGTACGCTGCAGTCCAGTTAATAAATTTGTTACGTGGTGTAAAGACTTTTACTCCCAGTAGTTTGTGAAGTGAGATCCCCGGTACGAACTATCTTAGCGACCAGTTCCTCCGGTCATAATTTTGTGGAGTAATTAGGGCATATGGTGACTTTTTAGCTCACCTTGAGATATCGGAAGACATTTCTGAGTCCAAAATGTGCATTGTAATTCCCCTAAATCCTGTGCGGAGCTTAAACGTGGAGAAATTAGAACTGTCTTGGGAACTTCAAGCAGAAACACACGAGACCAGTCTTATGCTTAAGTGGAAGAAACCAGCGTCATGTGCCAAGAAACCAAGATCAGCAGTAGCAGCAGCAAAACGTTCTAGAGACCGAAAGCGTCGGGAAGATTTCATTATGAGGAAACAAAGAGACGTCTACGTCCATGAAAGAAGTGGAAATGATCATAAGGATATTTGTGCTTCTGTTCCGAATACTGGGACGACACCTGATGTGAGTAAACAAACGTTGCCTTTATCTGCTGTAAACTTGGATAAAAACTCTCAACCAAATGGCATTAGGAGACCCACCCAAAATGTGACTGCTACATCAGACACGTCAGCAAAAGCGTTCGTCGCGCAAGGGACCACCTTGTCGGGTATATCCATAGATATCGGATAGAAGTCTTCTGTCCGATATCTATGCCAGTATGGGTATATCCGAACCAAGCTCGTTCTGCACTATGACGTCAAAAAACATGGCGACGAAAAAGGCCGACCAGAGAGATAAAAACCCTTCAGAAGCTAAGAACATTTATTCCTCAGGTGACAAAACTGTAGGAAAAAGAATTACTCGTAAGAAATTTAGTGTCTCACCCAGGGTCTCTAAAGTAAATTCAACAAACAGAGTGAACAGTGATTATGGCAATTCTCTTTCGATGGATTTACCAAAACGTCAGAAACTCAATTCCCGTCGCGGAAACATGAACTCGAACAAGAAGTTTCGAAATCCAAATGAAATAGTGGACATTTTATGTGGACATATTTCACCACAGGGTTCAAAACTCTTCTGTGTAGAGTTTTGTGATGGCGACATACAAGAAGTGTCTTTCGAATCGGTAGCTGTTATAAGAGACCGACTAGATCCAAACTGGTCTACTTGGTTTAGTGGATAAAATTATGTGCACTAATATGTTCATCTGTGTCACTAGAATGCAGTCAGTTTTTCGCATATTGCTGTTACTAGTGCAAAATGAGAACCACTCCTGACTACTAAAATATTCAGGAACAATGTAGCCAAATGCCAGAAGGCATATTTTTGGGAGGCAGCGAGGTATTATGACCAGACTAAAATCTGGAGTCTAGAATTACTGAGTTAATCCAAATACTTTGTGATTAACAGATTTATAAATTAATGAATAGATGTATTAACGCATTAATATGTTATTCACTCATACGATTCATTACAATATCCACTTGATTAATGCAAGATACTACATGCTATTTTCACAGCTACCAATGTTGATTGTTTTATTTTAATAATGTTACTTGGAAATTGTACATATAAAAGCATGCTAATTCGGATAACCGATTGCAAGAACGTTGGACGGAGAGTTTGGTAACCGCTCCCGTCAACATTTTGTATTACATGTACGCTGCAGTCCAGTTCATAAATTTTGTTAATCTTCATCGGCTTTTCATTTCACACTAAAGAAGCCCTGCCTGACCCAGAAATGCAGCCTGTCCCCAGCTTTTCCTTATCGTGACCCAGCGCCTATTAGTTCTCTTCCGCTGTTGACCATTAATGATAACTACGACGCCGTGTGGTGTCTAGAAAAAAATTAATCGTAACCTGCGGGAGAGAGCTGGTGCTTCTACCCCTGGTTTACATCATTTTAAGCCCTCACCCTCGGTAGAAGTCGCTGTCGGTCGCCCTGACCGATATTCCCACGGTCATACATGCACTGCTAACTAACTTACAGTAGAACTACACATTTGTTAAAATAATAGTCTTTCGCCCATAATTTAACTTCCACTACACCCACGATTTCTCCCTTTCAAATTCAGACACACCAGCACCAATGGTAGACGAAAATCAAAACGGCACACTTGTCACCCAATCAAAATGAAGATTCATTGTATGTATAAACAACAAATACGCAACACCTTCGAACCTGTTCAGGGGCGGACTGGGCCAAGAAAAGTTGGAAAAATATTTTCGAACTGAAAGGACGCAGCTTTCCTACTGAGCGATCAATTACAGTGCACACAGAGGACATTTCAATGGCATATTTGTATCACCAAAGTCGCTCATTCGGAAAAATGGTTCCGGTGGGGGGGGGGGGGGGGGGGGGGGGGACATTTTTTTGATGTTTTAGTAAATTGTTTATTCAAACTACTAATTTGGTAATTCAATTTACTAATTTGAATATTCAATTTATCACGAACTGTTCATTCAAATTATTAGAAGACCGTTAATTCAATTTAGTACAAGACTGTTGATTCAGGTTACTAATTTGTCTATTTAATTTACTAATTTGAATATTTAATTTATTACAGGACTGTTAATCAAATTATTAGAATACTGTTGGTTCAATTTATTACAAGACTGTTAATTCAATTTGGTCAAATTTTATATACATTTACCACTTTTTTAGTAATTCATTAATATAATATATATAGTATGATATTTATGCACTCATCTACTAGTTTATCATACTTGATTTTACAAACACAAATTATTTTATTTGTGTTCGGCGTTTAGTGACATCGGGGCCGCTAAGAAGCGGACGTTTTTGGGGAGATTGCAGTGGGCGTTTTGGCTGGAGCTGCTTGGGGAGATTGCAGTGGTTCGTTTTGACTGGAGCTGCTTTGGGTTAATTCCGAATCCTGGACTTGTCGCCGAAAGTAGGCGTACACTTCGCCTGAAAAGACAGTTCGCCGGAACATCAAATTTTGAAAAAGTTTTTTTGTAAAGTAACAAAATGTAACTATATCTTACCACCCTGCAAATATCTTAATAATTTCTTACCGACAATCACAATATATACTACTCAAAGTTTGCTAAGCACCAAGTACACCCAACTACCTGTTTTAAGTTTTAGTTGAAATATTGTTATGAAAAGTGTATATACTTTTTATTTAATTATATCTTTAATTATTTAAGTACAGAAATTAAGATTTTATTTGTGTTTGACATTATTTTTTAGCTTTTGAATACGATAAACATGGAAAATGGATATTTTTGGTAAAAGAGGAAATTTTTCAATCTGCCAAAAAGTTGACGGAGCGAACTGGTATGACTTTAATATGGAGTATGAGACCCATTACTGTTAATTACAGCTTGATAACGCCTTCTCATACTCCCAATCAGGTTCCTGCATGGTGGTCCTTTGTGGGATGTTGTTCCATTCTTGGACCAGCATGGCACCAAGCTCCTGGACACTTCTTGGCTGGACTGGACGGGCTGAAATTGCAAGCTTCAACTCATTCCAGACATGTTCGATTGGATTGAGGTCAGGGGTTCTTGCTAGCCAGTCCATACGCTCAATTCCCTCTCTCTGTCGGTACTCCCCGTCAGCATGGGCAAGATGAGGACGGGCATTATCGTCCATCAGAATGAATCTATCGCCCACTGCATCTGCGTACAATCTGACATGGACATCCAGGATCTCATCAATATACCGTTGTGCAGTCAATGTACCACGTTCAAGGACACAGGGCTCTGTACGTCCATCCCAGCTGATGCCGCCCAGACCATGATTGACCCTCCACCATAACGGTCATGCTCAGCAATGTTGGCTGCATGGAATCGCTCTCCTGGTCTTCTCCATACCCTAGAACGCCTATCTGTGTGGTCTAGGCAGTACTTTGACTCATCTGTAAAAAGGACAGGTCGCCAATTCATTTATATCGTGCCTGGCGGTGGTTCTGGGACAGCGGAATGCGAATACATGGTCTTCTCGATCGGAGACCACCTTCGTGCAACCTTGCCCGGATCGTCTGCGTCGAAGCATTTACCCCGGATGCATTCCGAAGGTCACAGTGAAGCTGGGTTGCTGTGGTAAAGCGGTTCCTACGGGCCTGAATGATCAAAAACCGGTCTTCGGCTGCAGATGTTGCCCTGTCTCTGCCACCACCAAGCCGTCTTACTGGTGTGCCATACTGCTGAAATCTTGCCCAGTCTCTGGTGATCACCGTATGGTGCACACTAAGGGCATTACCCACCTGACGATGGGTAGCCCCTTGCTCCACCGTCCCTACAGCCCGCCACATTTCTACTTCAGACAAATGTCTTCTGACATTTGCATTTGCCATATTCATTAAATCACAAGAGTTTGTGTTGAAATGAAGATTGAATACCCTACACATGTCATGTACATGTAGACAGTACACGAAAACATCATGAAAATCAAGGAGTACATGCTTTCCATGACTATCACGAAGCGGCTGCCTGTCAAGAGAGCTAGGAATGTATTGACCATCTCAATACATTCCTCAATCATATCCACCAAAAATATCGCAATTATGTCACAAGCAAATTTCACAATGATGTGTCAAATATTTGGTGATTAGCAAACTTTGAGTAGTATATTTTTTATAAAGAAGTAAAGTCCGTCTATATGGGTGATTTTCTTCAATCAACAACAGTGGGCCTATTGTTTACAGTTGACACTCTATACAAGGTACGAAAGCATGTCTAGGACATACACAGCTGAAATGTTTCTGTAAGTCGTTATAGGCCTACCTGGCTGGCGTTTCTCAACTCTGACATTTCTATCATAAGAAAGCAACGAGTATAAACGGTGTGTTTGTGAGTGTGTGTTGGTGGTGGGGAGTGGTTAGGGTAAGCAAATATTCTTTCACTGGGCATCCTGACACGCGCTACCCCAAAAGCAGCAAATGTGCTTGCTATGGAATGGATCCTTCGAGATCTGGTCGGTTTTATCGTCTCATATTATAGTTCTGTGCAGAACGGGGTATTTATTATTTCTATTATATTAAATTTTATTTTTTTGCCATAACAGATTTGTTGGGGACAGCAGTCATTTTTAGTCATAATAAACACCGAGAGATACCGAGGTGAAGGAAAATAGGGGTGAGGATGGGGTTGAAAACTCTGAAAAGGATACATGGGGTTGTGTATTATGAGTTTATAAATAGATTTAAGCAGTATGTGGATGGTTTTAATGCCATATTTGAGAATTATGAACGCAAATATAATATCGTTCGCTGAAAAATCTTCCCCTCGGTATTTAGTATAGGTAGCTTAGTAATTAGTATTTACAGCGGCTGCATCTCGATAAGCGACGGTGTGAATTGTTAATCACATTGTGACTTGTTAATTAATTCTCTTTGTGGCTGGCGGCATTTACAATCAAAGCCTACTTCCCAAACTCAACACCAATATTTTGTTCCAGGCATTTGAAGGAATGCGCTCAACAATCTTCATAAGACACATAACAAAGAAACCGCGAAAAGCATGATCAGTGTTATCGTCAATTCAGATACATGGCTTCTTGAAGACATTGTTATGGACCAATACCGTTACATTAGGAATTAATATTTTCGGAAGTGATTTTTCATTCGCCAACGATGCAAAAAAAAAAAAAAAAAATGCTGTAAGACAAGAGACGTGGTCAGCACTCACGGCTAACCAACGGGATCGACGAATTAATGAAATGTTACTGACTTACGTTTCCGACAATTCTAAAAATCAAACTTCGACTGACGGACGTTTGACTATAACTAAAACGACGGCAATTGCAGAAACATTTTTATTTCGAGCTAGGGAGACGACACGCATAAGCTTAAAGCTTCTCGTCGAATCCCAAATCTGTCTTGTCTCAAAATCGTCGACTGTCATGTTATGTGCTGTGTTTCCTGTAGTATTGTGTTCATTCTTTATCTTATGTTGTGTATTCATGTAACATGATACCCATTTCTTTTTTCAATAAATATTGTTTAAACTAATTGCAAAAACACTGGTCAGGTAAAGAGGGTGAATACCTCTAAGCAAAAAGTGTCAACAAAAAACCAGGGCTAAATTAAAGCCGTTGACACTAAACCGAAATAGCTAAAAAAAAATACACCTTATATACACATGTACTAAAATAAAGCTGCAGCTTTGGATGTATCAGGCACAGCCGAACGATACTTATCACAGTACGCCACAAAACCCAAATAACGGCACAAACACAACAATGGCAACTGGCAAAAGTTCGGCTTGTCCAAATCGGAGATAAAAGTTGATAGGAGTTTTTTCTTTTATCAAATATTACAGAAATCTGTCTTGTGATACCCAATTAGCACTAACTTTGTGATACCCAATTAGCACTAACGCGCTTCACCCAGACACCGCTCGAGGTAGCCTATTAAATACAAAGCTACCCACTAATACCGAGGGGCAGTTTTCGGCGACAGCTCGGTCTATATATCTTGCAGTTACTCGAATAAATCAAGGCCCATATCACATACATTGCTCCAAAGGGCTAAATTATGTTTAAATTTGAACCTTTTGAACAACTCCAGCTTACTTATTTTCCTTCACCTCGGTATCACTCGGTGTTTAGTAGGACCCGTCATTTTTTATCTAGAAAACAACTGAAATGCCTCAACCTTTGGTTACATGTATAATGAGCTGTGTCATATTATTGAAAAAAAACAACACATGTACTAAAACTGTGTTTGTGATAATTAACACGCGAAATCAGCTTAGCAATTAATGTTCTTATAAACTTCCAATTAATACTTATTTGGCCACCTTTACGAATATAAACCGATTCACAACATAAGAATTGTTTGAAAAATGGGTTATTTTGAGTAAAAGTATTGATTTTTCTGTGCAATTATCAGCAAGAAAAATGAAAATGGTTGTAAAGTGTTAGCCCTGGGGTAATACTTTTTGCCGGTAAAAAGGACAGTCTCTAGTAAAAAGGACGGTAAGTGTATAAAAACTACGTTTTAAAGTATTAAATGTACCTCTGAATGTGTGAAAAGTGATTATTTAAAGAAGCTTACGCAATAATAAATATATAGAAGGAAGATTAAGTATTGTTTGTTTTATTGTAGACTATTTTCAAGACAAAATAGATCATTTCGCCATCGACACCGATCGACACGCCATTTTGTGCAAGGAAAACAACAATTTCGCTGAGGTGCACGACGGGATGAATAGTGTAGCTAATTAGTCTTTGTGAAACACACAGACTATTGTTTTTGCACGGTTTCTTTTTTTTCTTTTTTTTAATCTCCTTCTTCTTCTTCTTCTTCTTCTTCTTCTTCTTCTTCTTCTTCTTCTTCTTCTTCTTCTTCTTCTCTTCTTCTTCTTCTTCTTCTTCTTCTTCTTCTTCTCCTGTCTTATGTCTTCTAACCACTTTTTTGTCCGCAAGATAACTCGAAAACGAATTGCCCGATCTGGTTGATTTTTGGCATACTGGCAGAGAGTCACAAGTTCTCGGCACCTAATATTTTTCAGATTCCTGGGGCATTAGGGTTCTCCGTGGGGGTGTTTTGAAAGTGGGTCACGCCCATATCTCGGGCGTGGTATGACCTACGGACCTGGGACCAACACCAGATGAGTCGACACTCGATGGAGGTTCAAAATATGGGTCAAGGTCACGGAGGTCATCTAGAGGTCATTGAGTGCATTTTTCAGAATTGCTGGAAATCACATTTTTTTACCCCTAAAGTATTCCTGACGTACACACATGCATTTTGACGTAAAAAAGTGGGCGTGGCCAAAATTTTTGAAAGTGGGTCACGCCCATATCTCAGGCATGGTATGACGTATGGACCTGGGACCAACACCAAATGAGTCGACACTTGATGGAGATTCAAAATATGGGTCAAGGTCACGGAGGTCACCTAGGGGGTCATTGAGTGCATTTTTCAGAATTGCTGGAAATCACATTTTTTGACCTCCCTAAAGTATTCCTGACGTACACACATGCATTTTGACGTAAAAAAAGTGGGCGTGGTCAAAATTTTTGAAAGTGGGTCAGGCACATATCTCAGGCGTGGCATGACCTACGGACCTGGGACCAACACCAAATGAGTCGACACTCGATGGATGTTCAAAATATGGGTCAAGGTCACGGAGATCAACTAGGGGTCATTGAGTGCATTTTTCAGAATTGCTGGAAATCACATTTTTTTACCCCCTAAAGTATTCCTGACGTACACACATTCATTTTGACGTAAAAAAAAGTGGGCGTGGCCAAAATTTTTGAAAGTGGGTCATGCCCATATCTCAGGCGTGGTATGACATATGGACCTGGGTCCAACACCTAATGAGTCGACACTTGATGGAGATTCAAAATATGGGTCAAGGTCACGGAGGTCACCTAGGGGTCATTGAGTGCATTTTTCAGAATTGCTGGAAATCACGTTTTTTGACCCCCAAAAGTATTCCTGACGTACACACATGCATTTTGATGTGAAAAAGTGGGCGTGGCCAAAAAGTTTTGAAAGTGGGTCACGCCCATATCTCAGGCATGGTATGATGTATGGATCAGGGACCAATACCAAATGAGTCGACACTTGGAGATTCAAAACATGGGTCAAGGTCACGGAGGTCACCTAGGGGTCATTGAGTGCATTTTTCATAATTGCTAGAAATCAATTTTTTTGACCCCAAATCATTCCTGAGGTTCATACATGCATTTTTACGTTAAAAAAGTGGGCGTGACCAAACATTTTGAAAGTGGGTCACGCTCATATCTCAATCGTGGTATGATGAGTGGACCTGGAACTAACACCAAATGAGTCGACACTTAATGGAGATTTAAAATATGGGTCAAGGTCACAGAGGTCACCTAGGGGGCCGCCTGAAAGAGGTCACCAAAGTCATCAAGTGCATATTATTCAGAAATACTGGGAAATGCCTTTTATTACACCTTAATGCATTTCTAAAGTTTATGAACGTATTTCATCACTCAAATTAGTGGCAGAGCCAAAAATATCCATTTCTGATTCGAGTATCGCACCCTTTGAATGCTGGTCACATATATGCCTTTTCTGGTTTCTTATAAATAATTGTTCTGATTCCAGTATGAATATCTGTAAATACTATTAACGAAAACCCATTTCTGATTTGTTTAAAAATATTTTACTCCTGAAAATAAGCCTCCATAAATTCTCTTTCTGCATAGCTTATTTCTGATACTTTAACCCTTTTTCACACAGACTTGAATTTACTGGGTGCAGTAAATTCTGTTTCTCTAGTTTTAGATGTTTCTGTTCACTACGAGGGGATTTAACAGAAAGTTTTTTGGGGAGAAACCATTTATAATTTGAAAATAGTCTACAATAAAACAAACAATATTTAATCTTCGTTTTATATTGCGCACGCTTCATTAACTTGTCACTTCACACTCTCAGAGGTACATTTAGTAAAACAGTTTTTATACGCTTACCGTCCTTTTTGCCGGCAAAAAGTTGTGTTCAAGGTTTTTTTTTTAAACGGGGGTTCATATTTTATTTTCAGTTAGCGTTTCGCCAAACACATGCCGAGGTGATAATAAATATTAAAACCAACCATACATCAGTGGATACTAGTTCTAGATTCCTGTAAGTCCCACCTCAGTGATACCCACATGAGCCTGTTAAGACTAGGCCCCCTTGTGCTCACTCCACCAATCCCTATGTGTGAGCTCACAGTGCTGGGCCCGGATGGGGGGGGGGGGGGGGGGGGGCTGCGGGGCCCCAAATGCAAACCGTAACTATATGTTTGCAACCCCCACGTTTCCCCAGGAGGCGCCAGAATCGATCTGAGAGCTTCAGAATTTGAAGAAAAAAAATTTCCGGGAAAGGGCCCACAACCGTGAGAGGGAATACGCCCAATTCCATAGTTCAAGCCATTGAAATATGGCAGCGTTATGTCGATCTTGCCCCCCCCCCCCCCCCCCCACCATTTCGAAAATATGGGAAATGGATTATATATCTAGCGGGGCGTAGCCAGGATTCTGTAATGGTGGTGGTGGGGGGGGGGGGGGGGGGGGGGGGCAATCATGATATTTGGAACTAGGGCTAGACCTCCCCAGAGACAAATTATCGTAAACAATTCCTCAGTTATTATTTCCAATCGCCCGCTATACACTTTAGTGTCTATCATACACAATATGTATAGTGGGCGACTGGAATTAACAAGCAATAGATTTGGAATGCGTCCAATTACTTGATGCCCAATCTTGGAGTGCAAGTTCAAGATAGCCTAAAGCGCCAGTGTGTGTCAGAGAAAAGCAGTAGGGATTGTGTTCAGATGCCAGTTTCAATGAAATCGTATGTGCTTACTGGGCAGGGAATATAGATAAGAGAATTAACATGTACAGGGATTGGACACTCGCCTAGTCTTCGATTTTGGTCGCCATGCTGGCTTACCAAGCAACTTAAAAAAAAAACAACAAAGATCTTTGTGAACATAATTTACTGAACAGAGTTTATCATCGTGTCGAGTAATATCAAAATAACAAACAACAGAAAAAAACATGATTTTGTACAAAATAATCTTATAAAACATTGACCGTTGCAAACAACTAATGACCAACCCAGTTGTAACGGCCAAAACCGGCCAGCGCTATATACGAAAATCGCCATTCAATTATTTATATATTTTAATTTTCTGCGTCCAAAACATAGCTTATGACCCCTCATTGGAACGACCGTGTTGCGTACTTTAGGTCCAAGTTTGGACTACCGTCTCATCAGATTGATAACGCGTCTGATGGCTATAGACAAACAGGCGTAACATGGTTTATTCAAGCTAATTCCAGACAGAAACTGGCCGCCAACCCCCAACTGTGGAAGGGGAACACCTCCTCCTACACCTACACTTGCCTCAATAATGCCTGCAGTATCACTTTTCGAGCAAAATATTTTAGCCCCCTCCAAAAAATTGGGCCCGTACACCTATGAAAATATTATTTATTCATTGGTGTTTAACAGCATTGTCAGCATCTGGGCTATATCATGACACAACATTAGTATAAAGTCAAGTCGTGCCAATCGTTTATGCATATGTTGCCCACTTACTAAGAAATTGCACTCCAGTGGCATTGGTTACCAGGTCCTATTTTACCAGTGGGGGGAAACAAATCTACCTCAGTAGATATGCAGCCCTTCACTTCCCGGGCGTCCCATGGGGGGTCAGAATATTAAAATTTCCGACTGTGAATATTTCCCATAATGCAACTAGAAATTTAACCAATTCAGTCTCGTTTGACAGAGCTTGAGGAACTGTCAAATAAGACTGAATTAGTTAAATTTCTCGTCGCATTACGGGAATTGTTCGCAGGTGTAAGTTTTAATATTTTGACATTAGAGGGGTGGGTGGGACTAAGAAGCAGTATCCTTCATATTAACTTGCGACTCTAATTTAAACCTTGATGTCGAACAAAGACAGATTGATTAAACCGAGGACAATATTTAAAATTTACAATCACTGAATATAATTTTTACATAATGATATGTTCAAACGAAATTAACATTTTTACATAAAGGGCATTCGAATTTCTTTTCTTTGGTCTCAATACATGAACAGTGAAACCATTTACAGCATTGTTTGTTTTCACATTGTTTCATATCCTCAACAAACTCTGGAAGTCTACAAGTACAATACAATTTGATTTTTCTTTTCACACTACTTATAACTGAACGACAAAACGATCTGTTTGCTTTGGGAAATTATCAAGAGGCAACTGAAAACATTCGTTTTGCAGTCGTTTTTTTCGTTAATTTGAAATAAACCGATTGGAAGATATCCCAAGCTGAAAAAAGATCATACGATATTTTCCAGCAACTCAACCTTTGCATTTGGGAGCCTCACCCCCACCCCACCACTGGGAAGAAGGTTAAGTTGCTAGACTCTGGGGGAGATTGATCCTGGTGTCTCCTGAAGAAAGGTAGGGGTAACGACCTTCCAAATATCATGATTTCCCCACCCCCCCCCCCCAAAAAAAACAAACAAACAAATGTCCCCCCCCCCCATTATAGGATCCTGGCTACGCCCCTGCTAGATAAAAAAAAATCCATTTCATATTTTCGAAATGGAGGGGGAGGGGGGGGACTAGATCAATATAACGCTTTTGAATCTCTGAGCTCGATTCTGGTGCCTGCTGGGGAAACGTGGGGGTTAAAAAACAGTTAATTATGGTTTGCATTTGGGGCCCTCAGCTCCCCCCCCCCCAGACCCACCACTGGGTGCTCACACAAAGGGATTGGTGGAGTGAGAACAAGGCGCTCCAGTCTTAATAGGCGCCTGTGAGTATCATTGGGGTAGGACATACAGGAATCTAGAACTAGTATCCACTGATGTGTGGTTGGTTTTAATATTTATTATCACCTCGGCATATGTTTGGCGAAACGCTAAGTGAAAATAAGTTATGAACCCCCGTTAAAAAAAATAGCTTGAACACAACTTTTTGCCGGTAAAAAGGACGGTAAGTGTATAAAACTAATTTTTAAAGTACAAAATGTACAGCTGAATGTGTGAAAAGTGACAATTTAATGAACCGTACGCAATAATAAATATATATAACGAAGATTAAGTATTGTTTGTTTTATTGTAGACTATTTTCAAATTATAAATGGTTTCTCTCCCAAAACCTTTTTGTTAAATCCCCTCGTAGTGAACAGAAACACCTAAATGTTACGCACACGAATATTCACCCCGTCGTGTACCTCAGCGAAATCGTGGTTTTCCTTGCACAAAATGTCGTGTCGATCAGTGTCGATGGCGAAATGATCTATTTTGTCTTGAAAATAGTCTACAATAAAACAAACAATACTTAATCTTCCTTCTATATATTTATTATTGCGTAAGCTTCCTTAAATAATCACTTTTCACACATTCAGAGGTACATTTAGTACTTTAAAACGTAGTTTTCATACACTTACCGTCCTTTTACCGGATACCATCCTTTTTACCGGAAAAAAGTATTACCCTTAGCCATGTATTACCTAGCAGTATCGCAATAGCAACACAATTCGCAATAATAATATTAATAACACTTTGGCCGGCCGCTGATTTGTCGCGGTTCTCGTGTGAGAAAGCCTTGGTTACCCCTGTTCTACCAACTGCCTCCCTATTCCCACGCATCTTCTCTCCTCCCAACACTCGGAGACGAACAGCTTGATGACATCCCTTGCCCCATTCTTCCCAAGCTCTCCGATTAGCATATTAACCCTCTCCTTTGAGTGGCCCCCTAACCACATGTTCTTCATTCTCCCATCCCACTTCCCCATTATACTCCCCGTGAATCTTGTTCTTTTAGACTGGTATTTTGGACATTCTAGCGGAAAGTGTTCCAGGGTCTCCACCACGCCCAAATTGCACATCTGGCACTCCTTTTCACTGTTTTCCCCAATTTTTCCCATCAGCTCCGGGGACCGCGACCTCAGCTTGAACAACAGTGACCCCCCAAAGGTGCCATCAAGGTACTCTTCAAAACCAGGCTTCTCTTTATCACGCAGGCCACCCAAAGATCTCTTTGATTTGACCCCCTCTCGCCAATTACGGTTACAATCCTCCATGACCCTTTCTCTGACGATCTTTTTCCCTGATTTGCCCCAACGTCAAAGTCCGAGATCTCCAATGAGTAGTTTTCTACTAGCTCCCTCACTTGGACCATCCACCCCGTCTTGATATTTGAGTTGAATGTTCTTTGGAACATTACTTTACACCATCGGCTATCGGGGAGATTTACCAAATAATTAAGATAACCGAGTTTCAGTAGGTCTATCCTGTCCTTGATCCTCATCCACCAATAAACCCTTTTCCTAACGCAAGTGGCTGACGGCACTCTTTAAAACATTTTCGTGTAACTAAAAATTTTCATTTTTTACTACCAAAGCGTAGGTTATTACCCTTATTTGGAATGAGCGCGACACACTCGTTCTAATGAGGGGGTCACAACCTATGTTTTGAAAGCAAAAAAATAAAAAATTATAAAAAAAAAAATTAAACATTAAATAGCGATTTTCGTGTATGGCGCTGGCCGGTTTTGGACGTTACGTTAGGTAAAGGGTTCAATAACATACAAAACCCTTTCAATTTACTGTTTTGACTGTACGTAGTTGTGCGCAGTTGTGCGTAGTGTTGGCAAAAAATACCGGTATATATTACGATACAAGAAAGATTTTATTCATTAGACTCACTCTATTTAATTATTAAGGGCCTTCGCCTGACTACTGAAGTCTCCTAATAATGGAAATACTATATGAGAATCATTGTGGTGCTATTTGAGCAAAGTTGTCCACAAATTTGCTATACTGAGTGTTTGGGGGGTGGGGGGGGGGGGGGGGGGGTGTACGTAAACAAATCTCGTGTAACCGAAACTTTCCTCATTTTTTTGCTTCCAAAACATAGATTATGACCTCTAACTGGAACGAGCGCGACATGCGTGTTCCAACGATGGCTTATAACCCATCTTTTGGAAACAAGATATAAAAATATAAAAAAAACCTTAATAGCGATTTTTGTGTATAGCATTTGCCGGTTCTGGTCGTTACATTAGGAAAAGGGTTAAAAAGACGGAGTTTCTTGCAGAAAACATATTTGAAATTTTACGTACCTGTCTAGAGCAGCTGTGAAATTATAATTTTCACCATTAAATGCGCAATTTCGACAGAAAAAGGAAAGTTGAAAACTTTCATCTAAGACCACATGTTGAATGTTTTTCTGGTCATTGTTGGAACACACACAAAGTGAATCCATTCTTTGCATTTAGAACATTCTATGCAGTCTTTGAAACACCTTCTACTGCACATAATACATGAGTGACGTGGATTTGTTAGTCGCATGATTGCAAATAATGATCTCCGAATGAATGAAAAGTTTCTGCGCGCCGAAGGCGCACGGGGGCGATGTGAGATTGAAATCCCTTGCGACCCTAATAACTTTATTTGCTTGAAAGCTTTATTTGCTTATAAATCCACGAGAGTCGGGAGCGAGAGCCAATAATCTTATTAAGTTTGAGTGTGCGTCTGGCAGTAGGATAGTGGGTTGAGAACCTCGAGCTGGAAAATGGCTAGGCATTTGCATAATTACAAAAGTTATGCTCCGTGTTTGCTAAGAGAAGTGGGCAGATAATACTGAAACCACAGTTTGGTGGTTATTTTAGAAAAAAGAAAAAGAAACCCAAACATTCGCTGGTTTGGGAACAGCCCTAGCATATTATCCTTAACGGTTACAAAAAGGAAAAATCCACCAATATGTGTTTTTGAAAGCTTGGAGTCATCCGTCAGCCTATAAGGGAGAGTGGATGCTGGGTATTGGCCACGGTGTCTGCCTTCAGGGGGTACAGATGACAGGGTGATTGGAGGGAAAAAAAGAACAAAAAAAAATAAAAAATAAATAAACAACCCATACACACACCCTCTCACAGACACACACCCGAAAGCCCTTAAAAAGGGCTGTTAAATGTTTATTCAAATGTTTATTTATATAAAATGAACACTCGTCCCCAACCAGACAAGCTTATTTCAATCCTTGCCTGGTGTTTGGTGGTTTCCTGTGTATGTTAACAGAAAGTTAGGTTGCTCCAATTCATCCTACGCTTTGTCTACCATTTCCATGCGTTTTCTTGATAAGAGTGTTGCAAGAAAATTTGAGAATGATCAATTAGTAAAGTTATAGGTAAAGAGAGAGATAAGTATCCGCTATTGTATATTGTGACTGTTGTGTGATTGTTGCTATGGATGGGGTGAGGGGTGGGTTTCTTCGGCCCACTCCCCACACGCAGAGTTGCGAGGCAATCCTCACAGACTCAATCCTAAAGATCTCAATGAATAGCGAGGCAATCCTCACTGACTCAATGCAGTTTAATTCTACTGAGTAATTTTAATTTACTGTGGCTTCTTTTGTTTTTCTGTTAAGGGTTCGGTGTTCGTTCAGTTTCACCATTGATTCACTATCCTGGAGTATGTGGAGGGTTTTTGTTATATAGGTCTTATTAAACGCATTTCAGTCGCGCTTCAGCAGAGTTGTGAGGCAGTCCTCACAGACTCTATCCTAAAGTTCTCAATGAGTAGCGAGGCAATCCTCACTGACTCCACGCAATTTACTTATATTGTATCATTTTTTTTTTATTTTCTGGAAACTTATTTTGTTTTTCTGTTAAGGGATCTATGTTCGTTCAACTCAACCATTAATTCAACTATCTTGGAGTCTTTTGAGGGTTTTGTTCTGTAGGTCTTTCAATCAAGTATCAGTAGTTTCTATTTTTGCTAGCTCGTGAAGCTCCTTTATCAGTGTCCATTTAGGTTTGCACAGTGCCACACGTGGGGCATAATTTTGAACCCTCTGTAGCTTCTGAATGTTGGTTTTGCTCAGGTCACTTGTTATTATGGCACCGTATTCTAGTACCGGACGTATAAATGTTTTGTAGAGCTTGAGAAGCACATCTTTGTTTGCTACCTCTGATCATCTTCAGAAAATTTATACGTTTAGTAGCTCTAACCGTACTGGTGTTTACGTGACTGTTTTGACTGAGATTGCTATCTTGGATAAATCCAAAAAATTGGCCTCTTTGATTGCTTCTAATTTGTGATCGTATAACTGGAGATCGATACTGGGGAGTGTTTTTTTCCATTGCTTCTTGAAGAACGCAACTTTTTGCTTTTGCATTTTGACGACATTGAGTTTGATGCGCCACAGGGCGCACCAGCTCTCAAGATCCCGAATGGTATTCTGTGGACGATTTTTAATTATGTTTCGGGACTTGCTGGCCATCCAAATGCCTTAGTCGTCTGAGAACTGCGATAGTTCAACACAGTTTTTCCCTACTTCTTCTGTCATTCACATATATTATGAAAAGAAGTGGGCTTAGAACCGACCCTTGTGGTGTTCCCGTTTCGAGTATTAGTTCCTCTGACACCTCGCGATTAACCCTCATCTTGATTTTTCGGTCAGTTAGAAATGATGAATTTTAGTGGGTAATCCCATTTTCGCTAGTTTATATCTCATGCCATTGTGTCATACCGAGTCGAACGCTTTTTCTACATCCAAGAAAAGCGCTGCTCCGATTTCGTTTTGACTAAATGCTGTTTTCATATAATCGACCAGTCTATATACGTGTTCGATTCGCTCTTTCTGACTCATATACGCTCTTTGCCATTTGTTGACAAAGTTGATTGATTCGAGATAGCTGCGAAGTCTCGTAGTGAGAATCCGCTCAAATATTTTTCCAACACAGCTAAGCAAGCTGATTGAGCGGTAGTTAGAAGGGTTGGTAAGGTCTTTGTCGGGCTTAGGTATCATTACTCCTGTGGCCACTTTCCAGCATTTTGGGAAGTACCCACAGGAGAGACAGCAGTTTAGGAGTTTGGTAAGTCTACAGTAGAAGATCTTGGGGCACTGTTTCATTATTTTGTAAGAGACTTCGTCTTCTCCTGGGGACGAAGATGACTTGCATTTTTTTATTATACCCATGACCTCTTCTGCGCTTATTGGTTCGGTTAATTCATGGTCGTCCCCATCTTCATGCCTTTGGTCGAAGTTCGGTTCATTGAAAATTTAGTTGTTATCTTGGACAAATTTATTTACTTTTACCTTAAAATCGTTGTTGTCATATCTGTTCCCTTCTTGTGGACGATGCGCTTTCTTTAGAAGTTTGGCAAAAGTGCTGGCCTTTGCCTTGTTGTCCTTGGCCATAGTCCCGTCGCTAGTCTTCCACGCATTATTATTGGCACTTTTGCTTTTTTGGCCAGTAAGAGTTTTAAATGTATCCCAGAACCTCTTAGGTTCTCTCAGCCCATTTAGGTTCTGTTGCTTTTTCCCATCTCACGCGATTGTCGTTAGCTATGGCCTTTTTTACTTCTCCATGTAGGCGATTATACTCGGTTTCAAGTTCTGCTCTTTTCATTTGATCATTCTCTGATTGGCAAGCCCGGAAGGCTTTTCTTTTTTATTTGATTATTTGAAGAGTTGTTTGGGTTATTCTGTTTATCCACGTCTTTACTGTTTGCTTGGGACAAATTTCACCTAGTGTACTGTTGATAACCTCGTTAAGATGGGGGCTGGCTTTTTCTAGTTCATGAGCAGTTAAGGGGTCATTTGCCTTTATATTTACTTCGATAATGTTTCTGATGAGGTTCCAGTCAATTTTTGATAGGTTCCTCCTATTCACGGGAGGATACCTTGCGGGACTAGTATTACATTTCAAAGTGGCGTGAACCGGCAGGTGATCACTGCCTAGCTCATCATTCCCTACAAATATGTCTTGCATTTGGCTGGTTAGTGATGTGCTGGTGATAATCAAGCCTAGGATATCTGATTGATGGCGTGGGTTGTTGCTTATGTATGTTACGTCTTGATCATTATTTACCACGAATAGATCGAGTTCTTCAATGATGTTGAAAAGGGCGTCACCATTAGGCTCAATCTTATGACAACTGAATACCTGGTGTTTGGAATTGAAATCACCCAAGAATATGCAGTGCTTGTACTTTTTGGTAAAGAATTCAAATACTTTCCTGTCTACTGTTGCTTGCGGCTTGTTATAATATGATGGCCACGTGTTTGTGGTCAAGTTCAATTTCAGCTGCAATCACTTCAGCATTGAGGTGGTCGCATGGTATTGTTTTGTATTAAATCTCCTGCCTTTTTAGCAGAGCGACACCGCCACCTTTTTGGACGGGGCGATCTCTTCTAATAATATCAAAACCACATAACGAGAATTTTTTGTTTGGTTTAAGCCATGTTTCCCTAATTCCAATTACGTCCGTATTTTTGAAATAATGTGACATTTACAAGTTTTTCTGATTAACGCTTCGAGCGTTCCACTGGACTCTTTTTAGTGTATCCATGAATGGTTTAGGAATAACTGTACTAAGTTTATTTAAGTTTATTACTTTTGTCATATTGTTACATAATTATATTTTGTTGACGGCCGCTTCTAATAGCGTGTGAGATATTTGAGTTTTATATAACTTAGAGGCTGTTTTACTAATCTTTTTGCAAACGTCCGAAAGACTGGTGTCCATGTGTTTCTTCATTATGCTGAAAATAGTGCCAGCCATTAGAGTACACGTGGAATAAGGGGAGGAGGAGTTCTCGACATTACTTACATTTAGAGCTTTAAGCTGGATCTTTGTTTTAACTTTTTTGAAGTGGCTACACCCCCAGTAGTTGCTGGGGTGTTGACCACCGCAATTGGGGCATTTCAGAGTTGTAGCACTACATACCTTCGTGATGTGTTTGTCACCGCATTTCATACATCGTTGCTCCCCGTTGCATTTGTGTGACAAATGCCCAAATTTCTGACACTTGTTACACTGAACGGGTTGCGGAAGAACACGATATTCCTCGGTTTCGTATTGTTTACCGTTGATAATTACCCCTTTGCTTATCAGATATAATTTCGTTGCTCTGTTAGGGCATTTTACTTTTATCTTCCAAGTATGGTTGCCCGTGGCTTTGGAGATTAGTCTCTCCCACGAGCATCCTGGAAGGGCTTTATCAATCGAATTTTTTCCGTTTTGGGTTGGACGCATGTGATTACGACACAGGGGTTTGGTTGCGGATGACTCTGTGTCTTGTTGGTTTTATTGGTCACCTTAGGGGGGGGGGGGGGGGGTCGGCTTTTACTTTATCGGCATACATCGCGCTATCGGTTGGGCAAGCTGTCGCATTCACTATTTCCGGTGATGTAGGCTCTGTTGCGTTAACAGAGCCCCCATTTCTTGGTGTGACCACCGAGTCCTTTTCAGTAGTGGTGCTCAGTGAATTTTGCTTGATAGTTTTTGTCTTCTTGACATGCCGATCAGTAGTCGTACAGAAACCACTTTTGTCTTCGACTTTCACGGTTTCATCATTTTCACGGAACTCATAGGAGAATTTCCTCTTCGACCGATTTTGGTTTGATGATTTTTTCTGTCGCTCCGATTTGGGGATTTTAGCTGAATTTTTATCTAACTGAATTTCAACCGCCTCAGCAGGGGAAGCTGCGGCCGTGTTGGTGGCTTCTTCTACTATGGAACGCAGCCAGTTATCCTGGCTGGTGGTAATTAGATCTGAATCTATATCAGATATCTCCGCCAGTGAGCCGGCAGACTCAGGTCTTCTCATTTCTGTAGCGGCGTCAATATATGGTGAAACAGGAGCAGGAGGAGTTTGGCTCTCAGAATTGCCTTTTCCAATTCCCTTCTCAATTTAGCCTTTTCTTTATCTGCCTGCCGCTTCTGGGCTTGAAACTCTGACCGCAAACCCTCTATTGTGTCATTCAATCTGGCAATTTCTTTCTGGAAGCCAGACATCATCGACATCATCGAATTTCCACTGTTGCTTACACAGCCAGAATTAAAGACAGAACTGTTTACCTGAGCTTGACTTTGTTTATCCATTGTTTATATTTGTAAATAATTCGTAAATTTATATTTTTAGGTTATTAGAGATTTTAATTTAATTGTACTGACTTAAATATTCGTTTTTAGCGGAAAATTGCAGAAAGAAATACCAAGAGAAAAAAAAATAAACACTTACAGTGATACAAAAAGATACACTGAAATAGTGCAAATGGCGGGTAATACTTTTGCCGGTAAAAAGGACGGTACCCGGTAAAAAGGACGGTAAGTATATAAAAACTACGTTTTAAAGTACTAAATGTACCTCTGAATGTGTGAAAAGTGATTATTTAAGGAAGCTTACGCAATAATAAATATATAGAAAGAAGATTAAGTATTGTTTGTTTTATTGCAGACTATTTTCAAGACAAAATAGATCATTTCGCCATCGACACTGATCGACATGCCATTTTGTGCAAGGAAAACAATGAATTCGTTGAGGTGCACGACGGGGTGAATATTATCATACTTGCTCGCGGAGGTGTAATTAATTCGTGCGCGTAACATTTAGATGTTTCTGTTCACAACGAGGGGATTTAACAAAAAGGTTTTGGAAGAGAAACCATTTATAATTTGAAAATAGTCTATAATAAAACAAACAATACTTAATCTTCGTTATATATATTTATTATTGCGTACGCTTCATTAAATTGTCACTTTTCACACATTCAGCTGCACATTTATTACTTTAGAACATAGTTTTATACACTTACTGTCCTTTTTACCGGCAAAAAGTTGTGTTCAAGCTATTTTTTTAAACGGGGATTCATAACTTATTTAGCGTTTCGCCAAACACATGCCGAGGTGATAATAAATATTAAAACCAGTCACACATCAGTGGATACTAGTTCTAGATTCCTGTATGTCCTACCCCAATGATACTCACAGGCGCCTATTAAGACTGGAGTGCCTTGTTCTCACTCGGCCACCAATCCATATGTGTGAGCTCCCAGTGGTGGGCCGGACGGGGTGGCTGAGGGCCCCCAAATGCAACCCATAATTAACAGTTTTTAACCCCCCATGTTTCCCCAGGAGGCACCAGAATCGATCTCGGAGATTCAGAATTTGAAGAAAAAAATATCCTGGGAAGGGCTCATAATCGTGGGAGGGAATACGCACAATTCCATAGTTCAAGGGGCGTAGTCAGGATTCTATAATGGGGAGGGGGTAGCCATTTTGGGGGGGGGGGATCATGATATTTGGAAGGTCGTTGTGAGGTTTGCCCCCCCCCCCCCCCCAAGTAGAAGACTAGGCTAGTGTCCAATCCCTGTACATGTTAATTCTCTTCTCTATATTCTGAGCACAATCCCTACTGCTTTTCTAAGACACACACTGGCGCCTTACGCTATCTTGAACTTGCACTCCAGGATTGGGCATCAAGTAATTGGAAGCATTCTAAATCTATTGCTTGTTAATTCCAGTCGCCCACGAGAAAGGCCGCGAAGGACTCCATTAGTGATAAATGCTGTAACAACATCGACTTACAATACTGAATGAATGAATGAAAGGTTTTAGCGCGCCGAAGGCGCGCAGGGACGATGTGAGATTTACAAATCCCTTGCGACCCGGTTAACCTTATTTTATTTCACTTGGATTGCACCGGCCTAGCTTTCCTATTGCCCAAAATGGAACCTGAGGGGGGTATGCACGCGGTTAGAATACCCGACAGTTTACGTTGGAGTGTTAGATGGCCAATACTCAATCCCTCAACGCCTTTAAAACTATTAGAGAGTGGGCTCTATTCGGTTCCAGTTCGACGATGGTAGAGGTTTGAGTCCCACCATGGTGGCGAGCCAGAATGTAATGTTGTGCGATGGCAAGTTTAAGGGAAGAAGAGAAAAGAAAACCAAACAGCAACGCCGGTTTGGTAGCGGCCCCGGTATATGACCATAGCGGTTACAAAAAAGAAGTGGAGAAAGCTCCAACAGTTTAGTTTTGAAAAACCGGGAGTCATCCATCAAGCCTTGTGGGAGATAGGATGCCGTATGTGATTTTGAGGTATCTGGTTATCCTTCGGGAATTCCAAATGACCTCCTCCACCCCCCCCCCCCCCCACCCAAAAAAAAAGAAGAAAAAAAAAACACCCTCTCACTGACACACACCCTCAAGCCCTTAAAAGGGCTGTTAAATCTTTATTCAAATGTTTATTTATATAAAATGTACACTCGTCCCCAGCCAGACAAGCTTGTTTCAATCCTTGCCTAGTGTTTGGTGATTTCTTGTATATGTTGCAGAAAGGTAGGTTGCACCAATTCCTCCTACGCTTTGTCTACCATTTCTATGCGTCTTCTTGATAAGAGTGTTGCAAGAAAATTTGAGAATGTTCAATTAGAAAAGTTATAGGTAGAGAGAAAGATAGGTATCCGCTATTGTATATTGTGCCTGCTGTGTGATTGTTGCTGTGGATGGGGTAAGGGGTGTGTTTCTTCGGAGCCCACTCCCCACACGTAGAGATGCGAGGCAATCCTCACAGACTCAATCCTAAAGATCTCAATGAGTAGCGAGGCAATCCTCACTGACTTCACGCAGTTTAATTCTATTGAATAATTTTAATTTACTGTGGATTATTTTGTTTTTCTGTTTAGGATCCAGTGTTCGTTCAGCTTCACCATTGATTCACTATCCTGGAGTATGTGGAGGGTTTTGTTATATAGATCTTATTAAACGCATTTCAATCGCGCTTCAGCAGAGTTGCGAGGCAATCCTCACAGACTCTATCCTAAAGTTCCCAATGAGTAGCACTGACTCCACGCGATTTTGTTATATTGTATAATTTTTATTTTATTTTATTATTTTTTTTTATTTTCTGGAAACTTATTTTGTTTTTCTGTTAAGGGATCGGTGTTCGTTCAGCTCAACCATTAATTCACTATCTTGGAGTCTGTTGAGGGTTTTGTTTTGTAGGTCTTTTAATCGCGTATCAATAGTTTCTATTTTTGCTAGCTCGTGAAGTTCCTTTATCGGTGTCCATTTCGGTTTGCATAGTGCCACTCGCAGAGCATAATTTTGAACCCTCTGTAGCTTCTGAATGTTGGTTTTGCTTAGGTCACTTGTTCTAATGGCAACGTATTCTAGTACCGGACGTATAAATGTTTTGTAGAGCTTGAGAAGCACATCTTTGTTTGCTCCCCAATTACTACCTCTGATCATCTTCAGAAAATTGATACGTTTAGTAGCTCTAACCGTAATTGAGTTAACGTGAGCTGTTTAGACTGAGATTGCTATCTAGGATAAATCCCAAAAGTTTGGCCTCTTTGTTTGCTTCTAGTTTGTGATCGTATAACTGGAGATCGATAGGCCTACTGGGGACTGGTTTTTTCCTTTGCTTTTTGAAGAACGTAACTTTTTGAGTTTTGGCGGCATTGAGTTTGATGAATACAATACTGCAAAAGAGGCAAAATTTAAAAAGTCCCTCTCCAATTGAAATAAAAACCCCAGATAATAATCTCCAGGGGCATTGTTTTGACAATTGATGATCATAAAACTTCAACGCCAGCTTGTTTTGAACAGATAAAATATCAGAGTGCACAAGCCGATCGGCCTTTGTCAACATGATTAAAAAACAAAACAAAATCAAACGAAGCAAGTAGGCTATCAAAGAAACATTTCCACACAGCCTTTCAAAAGATTTTTTTTCATAATTATACTTCAATCTTACACACACGCGAGATCCCGCAAATTTTTCAAAGATTCCACAAAAACGCGGTTCAAAATCACGCCTATATCGCTCCTAATTTGGAAAAAAAAACCCACAAATAAAACAAAAATAAACAATCGACATGTAGTTCTATGGTTAAGTATCTCATTTTTAATTTTGGACCGCATTAACGATGTGTTTTAGAGGGACTTGCTGTATTTAGTATCCGCTCGAGGGGATTTAGGGACGGACTTATTAGGAGGGACTTGCTGTGTTTTGTACAATCGGGAAATACGGTACTACGTCCTAAATATAAGACATTTCGCGGAAAAATTTACTTTCGGCGAACTGTCTGATATTTTCTGGCCACTATTCTTTTTTGCTGCGAAATGTCCAAAGTTCCGTTGAAACATCCAAAATTCTGGCGAATTGTACAGCTTTTTTTCAGCGAGATGTCCAAAAGTTCGGCGAACTGTCCGAAATTTTCTTCAGGCGAAATTTACTTTCGGTGAAAAGTCCACTGTCTAGACCCCGTAAATCCAACTAAATTTGTAAACTCTACCATTGCTCCTGAATTTCACTGTTTAACCATTTTAAATAAAATAAATTGCATGCGAATGCAGAGAACTTTGATCACCATATCATAGGGCATCACTTTGCAAGCAAATCAAATTTGCTTCCATTTTTGTAGGTTTTACAGTAATCAGCGTTGGTTGTTCGCAACTTCCTGTCCCGCAAGACAACAACAATGCCCTGAAAGAAATTTTCAGTGGAGGATGGGACTGCTTGAAAGTTCAATATTTTGTTCATTCGGATAGCTGGGGACAAAATGTCTTCAAGGCCAACAGACCTGGAAGTTATCAGCGTTTCACCCAAATCGCAAAGCTCTGCTGGAAGTGATTCAAGCAGTACAAGCGAGGAAGAAAGACTTCGGCGGTTGTTCAGCAATTGTGATGCTGACGGAGATGGTCTTCTTGATGTGTAAGATTTCAAATTTTAAACTGAATTTATTTGAAGGTCCCCGAAAAATTGTCACGTACATTAAAAAAAATTTCCCATCACAACTCAGTTATATCCCCAAAATAAATTGAAAATTCGATTCCTTTGTAAAATAATGGTGGTATTCAAGTTCATCTCATATTGTTGCCTAAATTCGATGTATACAAAAGATCTTTGACTTTGAGTTCCTACGTGCATGTACCGATTCTTCTAAACACCGACATTGACCGAAAGGAATGCGGTCTACCAACATGTATATACCTAAATCGCCAATAAATACTAGAATCACCCTAAAAATTATGAAAATGACTAAAATGCATCATTGTTGTATATTTATTTTGTCAATTGGCCTAGGTTAGATGTTAAAGTTAAACCACAACTGTTGAACTTGAAAGTAAAATAGGGAGTTGGAAAGTAAAATATCAGGGGTACGGGACCACTCGCCCCCAGGCCAACTCGCCCCCTAGTGGCAAGTTGGCCCAATTTTGGGGGCGAGTTGGCCCACTTCGAAAATTATCGTTATTTATTTATTTTTTTTATTTGAATTAAATTGAATTATTTTATATTTCCTGTTCATTACAGTTTTCTGAATTAGTAATCCCAGTTATATCAGATTTCCTTTTAATCATCAGCTTCACAGACTTAGTACATTCCAACACAAATAAATTTTACAGTATGACTGAAACATCCTCCAATCAAGCAGCACAGTTGCAATGTAAACATAACAGATATGGGGGTACCGGGTACTGCGTTAAAAAGAAGGTATTTGACAGAATAAGAGTGAACATGCAGATGTGTTCCCGTGTTTTACAGTGACTGGAAAAGACCTGCTCCCGTTGACCCAACCACCTTCGGAATCCAAGATAATAATAACTGAGAGATTTTTTTTAAAATAAACAAAATTATTTTTGAAATCGCGCGTTGTTACTCATTTCTCAACACCCATCATGACCAATCCTCATTATTCCATCCGGGGGGCGAGTTGGCCCGAGGGCGAGTTGACCCATCAGCAAGGGGGCGAGTTGACCCAAGGGCGAGTGGTCCCGTTCCCAAATATCAGGAGGTGATACCAGTATTTAAAGGTGATTCCACTATTCTAATTATAATGTGGTGATTTTTTTAAGGCAAATGTTAACTATGCAATGCAATGCTGCGCATATATCTATTAAAAATGTGTTGGCAGCGTATGGTCTCGTTCCACTTCCAGAAAGGCTCTAAGGTTTAACCTCTGCTGTGTTGACACTGAGACTGGCACATGAATGTCGGGATGGTGTGTGTGTGGGGTGGGAGCTTCCACACCATTAGTTTTTCCGATAACATGGATACCTGTAGGAAAGTTGTTGAAGTCTGTAGTTGCGATAGATGTATATAAATATTATGGAGATTCTGATGTCAACTTCCGCTTCAACACTAAAAGACAGCATCTTTTAAATATTCACTGGCTCCCCATTTAACAGGTACCTGGGGGACAATAATTTTCTATTTAGTTTAAATAATATTTATTTCCAATTATCAGAGAAAAAGACATACAACAATGAAATGTGTGTGGCTTCGCCAGTAAGCTGGAAGCTTATAAAGGTCGTTTCCACTAAAGGTACATTTACAACTGTGATGGCACGAGATGTTAATTAAATGACTTCTATAACCCAAACATTTACCATACATGTACATAGCTTCTGCTATGTCAAGTGTGTTCTATTCAATATGATATCAGAATGCAGTCATTTTGGAAACAAATATTACTACATTGGTTTTCAAGTTGAACAGAGTGAAGAAGTTAGAGCAGGTGAAAGAGATAATACTGATGGGCTACAATTTTAAGAGGCCTCAACAATTCACTGAGTCGAAGACGAGCAAGGAGTGCCCAGAACAAAATCTATGGGTGTTTATGGCCAGCAGGATGAGTAGGTGTGGGACAATCGTCAATAACTGTTTATTGATATCGGTCGGATAGTGTATACATTTATAAAGGCATGAGTAGTGGCCATCAATCAAAGACCCCATTTTAAGTTCCAGAATTGTCGTGGTATGAAATTTCTGCATTTCAATTCTATAGTCGACTGAAAAATACTATATGTTATTGTATTGTTGAATCAAGTCTTGGTAGCAAGGGCCGTCCTACACGTGCGCCAATGACGCTAAGAAGTTGGAAAAGACTACAATTTGGCTTTAAAAAACAGATAAGTGGCGCTAAATTTGTCGCTCGGATAAACTGACGGCTTCCGAAATTAACACAACTGAACTTGATCTGAATTATAAAGGTTCAAACAACTCAGACTTGACATAAACAAACAACGCGATTGGCAAGCATCAAATAGTTGCCTTATGCATTGAAACATTCATTATACAGTCTATCATTAATGTTACAATAACATTATTTTACCACGGGGGCGAATCCAGGCATTGACGACTTGGTGTGCCCTCACCCCCCCCCCCCCCCCCCCCTCCCCGCCCCCATTTTTTCCCGGGGATGGGTTGCACTTTGTGGATATCTGCATAAGATGCGAGCCTGGTAATCGCATCTTATCGGATTAAATTGTAAAATTTGGTTGACAGTGCACACGCCGGCAAACTTGGTCTTGGGCCCAGGTGTGCCCCCCCCCCCCCCCCAGTCCCCCCAGTTTTTTCATAAAGTCCTTAATCAGCTACTTAACCAACACAGCGTTGGAGGTGGTATTGAGACATAACAACTGCAGGAATGAAACTCACCAGGCAAAAAATAAAAGTGTCTTTTTGTAATGTTGGAAAGGATTCTGGTCTAAGGGAGGTAATCAAATTAGCTATCGAAGAACTTGACTTGTTTCATACAATGGAAATTTCTGACAGTGCTTCCACCTTAGGTGATGCCCCATATGTCTCGCCAAATTTAATTTGCTTTGTTCCAATGCTGATTTTAAATAATAAATTTTAAATAATATAAGTGATCTCAGACTTTAGTATCATTTTTATTCAGATTTGGTTATTGAAGCATTTAAACTCACGCTGGTCATTATTGCAGTGTCGTTATGCTCACAAGTCACAACAAATGAACAAACCTTTTCACCTCAAGCGAAGTTTAAGACGCCAGTATTGCAGTCTCTCTGGTGGATTGCTGGTTTGGGGTTCCAGCCTTAAAACGTCCCCCGCGCAGTCACTTAACTGTGGCTTAATTTATTCTTTTTTTCAGACAAAAGAAATATACTTGAAATTTTATCACTATGGACTAGAGGTCCATTGTTAGTTTTGTGAGGCTTGGTAAAGGGTAAAATTTTGTCATTACTTTTTTCCAGCCAATTTTCATTTTCATAAAATCACTTGAAATTTGACTCCTGATTTCTGCCATTTGACTCCCAAATTTCTTAATTGGTCCCTAGACTGGCCCCATCTTTTTTTTCCCCAGGTGGGTCCCTGCTTGGTAGCATGACGGTATCAACTGCAATATTAGGGTATTGCAGCTGGAATCGACATGTCCCCAAGGGTCATGGTAGTGCTATTCCTTGGAGCTTCCATAAGGACAAGAACTTATACCGAGTCACAGCTGCTCGGTATTTATCTTTTAAGTATCGCTAGCAACATCAAGGTATTGCAAGGTATATTTGAAGATTTTATGCTAAACGCTATGATTGCCCGCCAGGAGAGAGACATGTGGTGCAGCTTCGAAGAGTTACAGGTAGAGGATCAGCGTAGGAATAACACCAACAACTCGGATGAGACAGCTATGACCTCATTAGCACCAAACTTATAAACAGTCCGGTGGTACCACAGTACGTGTAGAGTGTACCACCACCAAATCACCCGCAGAGTGGAGTCTCCACCCAAGCAATAATTGCAAGTTTGTTACCAAGCATAACAAACACAAGCAAAGCTCTAACCAGCGGACATCTGAATTTAACCTGGAGGTCCACTGGCTCCAACATTGCCTGTGTTTTCTGTCCATTTGCACAAAACTTGAAAATGATACCTCGGGTGACAATTCCACCCTGCTGGCAACCCCGCTACAGCTCACTCCCCACGTACCGTGTGCATAGGAAGATTTAAACTTTTGGGTAAAATAAGAAGAGAGTAAAATAAGCCCGAGAATTTGTCCTAGATTATGTTTATAATTATTTTGTTTTTTTTTCCTGTTGTACAATGTACATGTATCTGCCTGGTCCCCAGTGCCCGTGTGCACACATGTAATATGGAGATGTACCACGTTTTGCCATTTGGAACATTTTCGTCAGGATTGAAGTCTAATATATATTCTTTCTTGCTAGTAATTGTGTACTTTCTAAAAAAGATTAGATTTGCTACTTGGTCACAGTTGATCATACAAATAGAGATCTGTAGTACGGTACCCGATATGAGCCATTGGGTGGGGGGTATACAGTAATGCAGGGGAAAGGCACGTGATCACTCTCGCGCACCATCGCTCATGCAAAAATTGTCCAGGGTGCTCGAATAATCGCTCGCCTCTATTCTTGGGTGTGTTTTCATCCTTTTGATTTGCGTCAACTGAAGCAGTCAATTAAATTTTGATGTTGGGAATTTTTTAAGAATCACTCACAATTTGAAGCTTTTAAAGTACAATTCCAAACAATTTCCTTTCCATCGTTATGAACATGACACGCAGTAGTTCGCTTATACATCCACACACAACATGCTGACAGTAAGAGGGTTGTACATTGACAACTCGCCCAGAGCTTACTCCTGCCACAAAATGAATGTGCATGTTCAGATAAAAAAAAACGGTGGTCATTCTGAGATCTGAGAAACGTTTTAATACTTCCGTATTTTTTTTTTATCGAAGACATGCAGAATGTTGCCCCGTTCCTTATTTTCTTGTATACACGTGAACCTGTCGCTCCAGTTCACCAGTGACACTAATTAATGTGCCCGATTTGGAATGTACGCATCCATTTTCCACTTTTTTAATAATCTGCCATTTAAAATCCTGAACTAATTTTAGTGGGTTACATATATTTTCACCGTCAAAATTTCCATCCGTGCTCAGTTGTATTCATAAGTTTGTTTCGGAGGACGCTTGTCAATGGAAACTGCAAAATAAATTTTTGTACATGCCATAATATACATGTACTACTCAAAGTTTGCTAAGCACGACGTATATCCATCTACCTGTTTTACGTTTTAGTTGAAATATTGTAATGAAAAGTGTATATATTTTTTATTTAATTATATCTTTAATGATTTAAGTACAGAAATTAAGATTTTATTTGTGTTTGACGTTTGTTTTTTAGCTTTTGAATAAGATAACCATGAAAAATGGATATCATTGGTAAAAGAAGAAATTTTTCAATTTGCCAAAAAGTTGACGGAGTGAACTGATATGGGTCAATATTGAGTATGAGACCCATTACTGTTAATTACAGCTTGCCAATGCCTTCTCATGCTTCCAATCAGGTTCCTAGTGGTCCTTTGTGGGATGTTGTTCCTTCCATTCTTGGACCAGCATGGCACCAAGCTCCTGGACACTTCTTGGCTGGACTGGACGGGCTGAAGTTGCAAGCTGCAACTCATTCTAGACATGTTCGATTTGATTGAGGTCAGAGGATCTTGCTGGCCAGTCCATATGCTCGCTCAATCCCCTCCCTCTGTCGGTATTCCCCGACAGCATGGGCAACATGAGGACGGGCATTATTGTCCATCAGAATGAATCTATCACCCACTGCACCTGCATACAATCTGATGTGGACATTTAGGTTCTCATCAAAATACCGTTGTGCAGTCAATGTACCACATTCAAGGACACAGAGCTCTGTACGTCCATCCCTGCTGATGCCGCCCCTGACCATGATTGACCCTCCAACATAGCGGTCATGCTCAGCAATGTTGGCTGCATGGAATCGCTCTCCTGGTCTTCTCCATACCATAGAATGCCTATCTGTGTGGTCTAGGCAGTACCTTGACTCATGTGTAAAAAGGACAGGTCGCCAATCTTCTCTGGTCCTTCCAACGTGGTCCATGGCCCATTCATATCGTGCCTGGTGGTGGTTCTGGGACAGCCGAATACGAATACATGGCCTTCTCGATTGGAAACCACCTTTGTGCAACCTTGCCCGGATAGTCTGCGTCGAAACATTTACCCCGGATGCATTCTGAAGGTCACTGCGAAGCTGGATTGCTGTGGCAAAATGTTTCCTACAGGCCTGAATGATCAGAAACCGGTCTTCAGCTGCAGATGTTGCCATGTCTCTGCCACCACCATGCCGTGTTACTGGTGTGTCATACTGCTGAAATCTTGCCCAGGCTCTGGTGATCACCGTATGATGAACACCAATTTAGGCTTCACCAACCTGACGATGGGTAGCCCCTTGCTCCATCATCCCTACAGTCCACCACATTTCTGCTTCAGACAAATGTCTTCTTACATTTGCATATGCCATATTCAATCATTAAATCTCAAAGGTTTGTGTTGAAATGAAGATTGAATACCCTACACATGTCAAGTACATGTAGACAGTACACGAAAACATCATGAAAATCAAGGGGTACATGCTTTCCTTGAATGTTACGAAAAGTCTGCCTGTCAAGAGAGCTAATGTAAACACTGGGGACCATCTCAATACATTCCTCAATCATATCCACCAAGAATATCACAAATATGTCACAAGCAAATTTCACAATGATGTGTCAGATATTTGGTGCTTTGCGAACTTTGAGCAGTATATATAGTTCAGTATGAAGAAAACAAAAGGCAATAAAGTGAATTTTCAACTTTTAAATGGTGGCTCACAGGAGGATGTATATTTAGAAAAAAATACATTTTGAATGTACAATTCAACAATATTAAAATAATGATGTTAAACATTGAAATCAACACTCTCAATCAAAATCACGGGGAGCGCGGTGGCTCAGTAGGTAGAGGTGCAGGCTGCAAGCCGAGAGGTCCTCGGTTCGAATCCCACCTGCGGCAACCGCGTTGTGTCCTTGGGCAAGATACTTCATCTCCATTGCCCGCGTGGGGGCACGATGACACCGTGTACTAAGGCGTACTGCACGTCGATGGTACGCATGTCTTCAACCAATCTAACCCTGCCTGTGCTGCAGTGCGGAGTTACGATGTTGGGGAGCTGGCAGCTGCTCGTCGTTGCTCGGTGGTTCTCTCCGGGTACTCCGGCTTCCTCCACCCGTAAAACTATCACGGTCATGATTAGCCATTGTGCATAAATATGTGGCCTTAAACACCAATAAATAAATAAATCAAAATCACTCTCCTCACATTTTTCTCTCTTGCAAACTTTATTTGAGGTGAGCGATTTTCCACTCACCTCCATTTTGCTCCCATTCATCACTGGGTATGATCAATTTGGTGTACCAGTAAAATACATGTTGTAGAGGTGGGAGGTATTGAAACGTTAAGTTTGGTAACAGTGTCGATAATTTTTTCTGTAAAATACGACAGTATGGTTCGGGATCGGTATTATTCTCCATGATCCACTCACCATCTTTTCTGTGAAATACTGTGGAATGCTTCGGTATTATTCCATCATCCATTCCCATCATGTATGTACAGTACAAGTCAAAATAAGTTGTAGCATAACTGCAATAAACTAAGTATACTGCTACTCCTGCACTGATAAGATCAGAATCTGACATCATTTTCTGGAAAGCTCTCAGTGAGTGCTTTCCAGAAAATGATATCAGCTCCTGGACTTACCAGTGTATGAAGAGAAAGATACATAGTTTATAGTGTTTATCCTACAACTTATATTGACTTGTGTGCTTACATGTAATGGGGTACAAATACAATTTGGCAAATGGACATATGGTTCAATAATCAAGGTGTACCAATAGAAAAGAAAACATTTTAATAGTGGTTTCTGTAATTTGTGAATGTATTGAGTACTCTCCTCACCTTGTTTCTTTTTACTCCTGACTGACAAATCTCCGTAACAACACAGAGAGATCTAAAATCTGCACAGGTGTGTCTTCTTTCTGTGCAGGGCCTGCCATTTTTCTTTTGATTTTTATCCTCCATCAATAGCACACAATGCTGTACAGGGCACATTGCAATGATGGGAAGGAGCTCCTGTCAAGTGGTATCAGTACATCGTACACAAAGTGACCTAGGCATGCCTTGATGATGCAGTTGAAATATTAGTCAGTCCGAGCTTGAGCCATCACAGTTGAGACAAATCAGGTTTATCCCCTCAATTGGTCATCTTTGCAATGCCCTGGGGGAGGGAGTGTATGGCTTGGTTGGGGAGGCAGTGATGTGGAAGAAAAGCGCCGGCAATGCTAACACAATGAAACTTATATTTTTTGGAATAGTAATTTCAGTTTGGGAATGTAAAATAACCCAAGCTGGTCATGACATGTAAAAAAACGTGAAAATTTTTTGCTACTGTTAAATTGTCCTGTCTTTTAAAATGCTATTGTCTTATTTTCTTCATGTTTGGTCAAAAATGGTAAGTAGAATTTTGTTTCAATGATTGAAGTCCCAATTAGTGCAAAAAAGTTGCCATCCAGTAACCATGGGTCGCCAGTTCAAGTGTTTCATTTTGTGTATCAGACCTTTCCTTGAGAGGCGAGTAACAGCTCACGTGTGCCTAGTCATTTTATGGCGAGCTCCCTGTTGGTCACCTTGAAAAATCATAAAATTGGGCGAGTTTGGGTCAATAATAAACAGTGAATTTATTACAAGTAATGAATATGTACGTATCCTACCACATCGTAAGTGCATTGTATAACAGGGATTTTGTTTCCGGTACTTTTTACAGGTCCCATTAAAATGAGACTGCAAGAGAGCACTTGAGACTGCTAGTTAAGTATAAAAGAAATCACTACAATTTGAGTCATATATGGACGTGTGGATGTTTCTGGATGTCTACACTACAGAGATTGTTATAAACTTATTGAATATTTGACCCTATTCCCAAGGTGATACCATCCGGCATGCTGTTTTCCAATTTCAAGCTTAAACTTTCCCAATTTCCAGAGCCCCCATATTATATCAAGATTGATATGTCCTTAGTTGATAATTCCACATAATTGATATTTTTCTGAAGGCTTGTTTAGTTTTCACAGTAAGGCAGATTCTAGCTGGTCTGACTCATTTGCACTTAGTAACCTTTAGGTGCATGTTTACATCTTTGTTACACATGATCTATTTTTAGATCATTGTACATATAGCTGTTGATTGCTTAATTGTTTAAGTAGGTCATCCTTGTTTACATCAATTAAGACAGAATCACCTGGAAACTGATAGAAAACAGAACTTTGGAGAAATTGACTTCTAGGGCATTCTATCAGAACTATTTCAAGGTTTGTCAGCAGAATTCAGGAACTCATTTTTCAGAAAATCCCATTTCAGAAAAACATTTTTCAGATAAACATCATTTCAGATAGACAGAGCATTTGTTTCGCATTGGAGATTGTTATTATTCCAGAACAGTGCATTATATTATACGTGTAGAAGCAGTGCTTCTTTGTGAATTTGGAAAAGTGATTCAAAAAGAGAACTTTGAAGAGAATTTATTCATCTTGTAAAAGAGAATTTATACTTTCTGTGAAACAGAATATATTTTTGTGAAAAGCCAGGATTCTACTGGATTATTCTTGAAATTACCTGTGGCACCAATATTTATTGGATTTTTACTCCATTTGAATTTTGCTGAGGATTTTATTATATTTTATTGGAGACTGCTGAAATTTGTAAGTGAACATTTCATTACAAATCTATGGGATATTGTTTCTGAAGACACATTCTTGGATTTAATACAACCAATTGGAAAATCTCTTCACAAGATACTTCACCACTGGATTACTGGATTATGTCAAACTGTATTTTGGACTAATTCAGTAATTGATAAGTACCACTGGTTTTATTTTCTGTAAACCAATTAGTGTAAAAGATCTTTGTATCATTTTTAGCTCAACTTTGGCGAAGAGCTTATGCCATGGCCTGTTGTCCGTCTGGCCGTCTGTCCGTCAACAATTGGATACGGCTCGGGCTAGAGGGCATATTTATGAACCAATCTTTACAAAACTTCTTGGGTACCTTTGTTATGACCGTGGGATGAGAACGAGTGTTTTTGGGTGCGGTCGGAAATTCAAGATGGCTGCCAGCCACCATTTTGTACCGACGGTGCAGAAATCTGTTTTTTGTACAGAACTTCCATATGAAAGCTCTGATTTGAATAATTTTTTGTATGAATGTTTAGGACCATGGGATACATCACATATAATACGTTTTTTTTTCTCATGTGTAAGTTATGCAAATTAGACTAACTTTGATGTTTTTTGGTGTTACTTTCAGCACTGGAAGTGCAAATGCCAATACGGCTCGGGCTAGAGGCTGTATTTTTGAACCGATCTTTACGAAACTCCTTGGGTACCTTTGTTATCACCGTGGGACGAGAACGAGTGTTTTTGGGTCCGGTCCAAAATTCAAGATGGCCGATGGCAGCCATTTTGTACAAAATTTGGTGCAATCAGATTTTTGCACAGAACTTCCATATGAAAGCGCTGATTTGAATAATTTTTTGTGTGAATGTTTAGTACCATGGAATACATCACATATAATACGGGTTTTTTTCTCGTGCAGAAATTATGCAAATTAGATGAACTTTGATTTTTTCAGTGCTACTTACACACAGTAAGTACACATGTCAATACGGCTCGGGCTAGAGTCTGTATTTATGAACCGATCTTCACGAAACGTCTTGGGTACCTTTGTTATCACCTTGGGACGAGAACGAGTGTTTCTGGGTGCGGCCCAAAATTCAAGATGGCTGCCAGTGACCATTTTGTACCGAAATTAGGTCTAATCAGTTTTTTGTACACAACTTCTATACGGCTCAGACTAGAGGCCGTATTTATGAACCGATCTTTACGAAACTTCTTGGGTACCTTTGTTATCACCGTGGGATGAGAACGAGTGTTTTTGGGTGTGGTCCGAAATTCAAGATGGCCACCAGCAGGCATTTTGTACCAAAATTAGTGCAATCAGTCTTTTGTACAGAACTTCTGTATGAAAGTTCTGATTTGAATAAATTTTTGTATGAATGTTTAGTAACATGGAATACATCACATATAGTACAGGTTTTTTTCTCATGCAGAAATTATGCAAATTAGATGAATTTTGATTTATTCAGTGCTACTTATACATTGTAAGTGCACATGTCAATACGGCTTGGGCTAGAGGCTGTATTTATGAACTGATCTTCACAAAACTTCTTGGGTACCTTTGTTATCACCTTGGGACGAGAACGAGTGTTTCTGGGTGCGGTCCAAAATTCAAGATGGCTGCCAGTGGCCATTTTGTACTGAAATTAGGTCCAATCAGTTTTTTGTCACAACTTCTTCACAGCTCATATTTGTGAACTGATCTTCACGAAACTTCTTGGGTACCTTTGTTTTCACCTTGGGACAGGAATGAGTGTGTTTTGGGGTGCCTTTGTTATCACTGTGCTATGAGAACAAATATTTTGGGGTTCAGTCAGACCCACTCTGGGACTCAAAGATTTCTTTTCTAGTTTAGCATCTGACTGTCACCCACCTTTACAATACTTTACCTATACATTTGTTACAGGCAACGGTCAGTATTTATGTACAGACCGTTACAATACTTTATCTGTACCTTTGTTATCTGGTCATTACCTAGATGTTTGTCATTGCTGTGTCACATACTATACATGTACATGGCTTTGTCTTGACAAGTTGAGCTACAGTGTCATTGACACTTTCATTTAAAATGCCCGTCATTTTTTGACAGACGTATTATGTTATGGCATTGTCTGTCTGTCTGTCTGTCTGTCTGTCTGTCTGTCTGTCTGTCTGTCTCTCTGTAAACAATTTTTGTGTAGCCTACATTTTACATGCTACATTGTTCAAACTTTGCACACATGTTGATCACCAATTGCCGTTGTGCATGTGACAAGTGCATGTAATTCTGTTTTGTATTTCCAGAGTTATACTCCCTTTTAGTACTTAAAACATTACTGTATTGTATCGCCTACTCCTTCAACATTACATGCTACATTGTTCAAACTTTGCACACATGTTGATCACCAATTGCTGTTGTGCGTGTGACAAGAGCAGGTAAGTCTGTTTTGTATTTCCAGACTTATGTCCCCTTTTATTACTTAAA
The DNA here is from genome assembly GCA_031216915.1 of Pictodentalium vernedei. Classification (NCBI taxonomy): domain Eukaryota; kingdom Metazoa; phylum Mollusca; class Scaphopoda; order Dentaliida; family Dentaliidae; genus Pictodentalium; species Pictodentalium vernedei. Next base: position 146,176,637 of record CM062292.1, on the reverse strand, counting down.
ACATTTACAGTATTGTGTCGCCTACTCCTTTAACATTTTACATGCTATATTGTTCAAATTTTGCACACATGTTGATCACCAGTTGCCATTGTGCATGTGACAAGAGTAGGTAACTCTGTTTTGTATTTCCAGAGTTATGTCCCCCTTTAGTACTTAAAACATTCCAGTATTGTGTCGCCTACTCATTCGACATTTTACATGCTATATTGTTCAAACTTTGCACACATGTTGATCACCAATTGCTGTTGTGCATGTGACAGGAATAGGTAACTCCATTTTGTGTTTTCAGATTTATGCCCCTTTTAATACTCGAAACATTACAGTATTGTGTCACCTTCTCCTTCAACGTTTTCCATGCTACATTGTTCAAACTTTGCACACATGTTGATCTGTAATTGCCGTTGTGCATGTGGCAAGAGCAGGTAACTCTGTTTTGTATTTCCAGAGTTATGCTCCCTTTTATTACTTAAAACATTTCAGTATTGTGTCGCCTACTCTTTCAACATTTTGCATGCTATATTGTTCACACTTTGCACACATGGTGATCACCAATTGCCATTGTGCATGTGACAAGAGCAGATAACTCTGTTTTGTATTTCCAGTTATGCTTCCTTTTAGTACTTAAAACATTACAGTATTGTGTCGCCTACTTCTTCAACATTTTATGTTATATTGATCAAACTTTGCACACATGTTGATCACCTATTGCCGTTGTGCATGTGACAAGAGCAGATAACTCCCATTTTGTATTTCAGGAGTTATGCCCCTTTTAGTACTTGAAACATTACAGTAATGTGTCACCTTCTCCTTCAACATTTTACATGCTGTATTGTTCAAACTTTGCACACATGTTGATCACCAATTGCCGTTGTGCATGTGACAGGAATAGGTAACTCCATTGTGTGTTTTCAGATTTATGCCCCTTTTAATACTTGAAACATTACAGTATTGTGTCACCTTCTCCTTCAACGTTTTACATGCTACATTGTTCAAACTTTGCACACATGTTGATCTGTAATTGCCGTTGTGCATGTGGCAAGAGCAGGTAAGTCTGTTTTGTATTTCCAGACTTATGTCCCCTTTTATTACTTAAAACATTTACAGTATTGTGTCGCCTACTCCTTTAACATTTTACATGCTATATTGTTCAAATTTTGCACACATGTTGATCACCAGTTGCCATTGTGCATGTGACAAGAGTAGGTAACTCTGTTTTGTATTTCCAGAGTTATGTCCCCTTTTAGTACTTAAAACATTCCAGTATTGTGTCGCCTACTCCTTCAACATTTTACATGCTATATTGTTCAAACTTTGCACACATGTTGATCACCAATTGCCGTTGTGCATGTGACAAGAGCAGGTACACCCTGTTTTGTATTTCCAGAGTTATGCTCCCTTTTATTACTTAACATTACAGTATTGTGTAGCCTACTCCTTCAACATTTTGCATGCTATATTGTTCAAACTTTGCACACATGGTGATCACCAATTGTCGTTGTGCATGTGACAAGAGCAGGTACACCCTGTTTTGTATTCCCAGAGTTATGCTCCCTTTTATTACTTAACATTACAGTATTGTGTAGCCTACTCCTTCAACATTTTACATGCTATATTGTTCAAACTTTGCACACATGTTGATCACCAATTGCCGTTGTGTATGTGACAAGAGCATGTACACCCTGTTTTGTATTTCCAGAGTTATGCTCCCTTTTATTACTTAACACTACAGTATTGTGTAGCCTACTCCTTCAACATTTTGCATGCTATATTGTTCAAACTTTGCACACATGGTGATCACCAATTGCCGTTGTGCATGTGACAAGAGCAGGTAACTCCATTTTATACTTCCAGAGTTATGCTTCCTTTTAGTACTTAAAACATTGAAGTATTGTGTCGCCTTCTCCTTCAACATTTTACATGCTATATTGTTCAAATTTTGCACACAGGTTGATCACCAATTGCCGTTGTGCATGTGACAGGAGCAGGTAACTTCATTTTGTATTTCCAGAGTTATGCCCCTTTCAGACTTGGCAATTTCAGGAGAGCGATTTTTTAGCTCTCCTTACTGCCCTCCTGAAAGAATTAAGGAGAGCGAAAAATTGCCCTCCTAAATATTTTGGTCTGGGATGATTGAGATTACATGTATTATGCTCACATTAAATTTTTGTTGTAAAGCAAAAATGTAATTTAACTTCGAAGTCACATAACATCACGTAATTTCATTTTGAAAGTGGTTTAGTGGTAAAAGGTAATGGCTGCAACCATACCCAAACACAGTTGCAATCATTTGAAGCAAAATGGGTCACAGCAATATTTTTTTTTCTGTCAGTTTCAAGTTCAACAACTGACATCACAGTGTGAGGGGTAATTATTCAAGGAATATTGACATTATAATATACTACCATTACTACTATCCTGTCACTTGAAGCACTTGCACCAGGATGTGACTGTAGATTCAAGCAGACCTGTTGTCCAAGAAAGTCATACGCATACCACTACCACCTTCAACCCCCCTCGGGGGTTGAAGGTGGTAGTGGTAGGCATATGACTTTCTTGGACAACAGGTCTGGGTACACACACAGGTCTTGTCAAGTGTGTGTTCGGTTGTTGAGTGAGACATCTAGATGTCTAAGAGATTTCGCTTTACCTTAGTAAAGTTAATAAAATCACTGATGTAGTCTGTTGGTTTCAGTTTCAATGAGTTCGTTCTACTGGATACTTAAAATGCTGTGTAAAGCTAATTGCTCTCCTAAGCTGATTAAGGAGAGCGATTTTTTGCCCTCCTGCATTTTTCAGAATGCCAGGCCTGCCCTTTTAGGTCTTGAAACATTGCAGTATTGTGTCGCCTTCTCCTTCAACATTTTACATCCTATATTGTTCAATTGTGCACACATGTTGATCGCCAATTGCTGTTGTGCATGTGACAAGAGCAGGTAACTCTGTTTTGTATTTCCAGAGTTATGTCTTCGCCTTCCCTTTTAGTACTTAACCATTACAGTATTGCATCGCCTACTCCTTCAACATTTTACGTTACATTGTTCAAACTTTGCACACATGTTGATCACCAATTGCTGTTGTGCATGTAACAAGAGAAGGTAACTCCATTTTGTATTTCCAGAGTAATGCCCCTTTTAGTACTTAAAACATTACAGTATTGTGTTGCCTTCTCCTTCAACATTTTACATGCTATATTGTTCAAACTTTGCACACATGTCGATCACCAATTGCCGTTGTGCGTGTGACAGGAGCAAGTACATGAAACTCCATTTTGTATTTCCAGTGTTATTGTGTTGCCTTCTCCTTCAACATTTTATATGCTATATTGTTCAAACTTTGCACACATATTGACCACCAATTGCCAATGTTCATGTGACAAGAGCAGGTAACTCTGTTGTGTATTTTCAGAGTTATGCCCCCTTTTAGTACTTGAAACCTTACATTATTGTGTCGCCTACTACAACATTTTACTTGCTTTATTGTCCAAACTTTGCACCCATGTTGATCATCATTTGTCGTTGTGCATGTGTCAGGAGCAGATAACGCCATTTTATTTTTTAACGACGAGAATCCTTGCCGTTTATAGCTGTTATGATCCTCAAAATGTCCTTTTCCTTGGTGCCACCTATCGTCAATCGTTATCAATGAAGTTAACCTGTCAATGAATGGACGCTACCATTGTAAACGGCAAAGAGAATCTTCCACAGCAGCCTTGCAGCCCTTTAGAAGTTATCTTATGAACAAAATGGATGCTACCATTTTTAGCTCAACTTTGACGTAAGTCAAATTTGAGCTTATGTCATGGCCAGTCGTCCATCTGTCCATCAACAATTCAATACGGCTCGGACTAGAGGCCGTATTTATGAACCGATCTTTACGGAACTTCTTGGGTACCTTTGTTATCACCGTGGGACGAGAACAAGTGTTTTGGGGTCCGGTCCGAAATTCAAGACGGCTGCTGGCAGCCATTTTGTACAATATTAGGTGCAATCATATTTTTGCACAGAATTTCCATATGAAAGCTCTGATTCGAATAATTTTTTGTATAAATGTTTAGTACCCTGGGATACATCACATATAATACAGGTTTTTTTCTGGTGCGTAAATTAGGCAAATTAGACTAACTTTGATTTATTTAGTGTTACTTTCAGCACTGTAAGTGCAAATGCCAATACGGCTCGGGCTCAAATTTGATCTTATGTCATGGCCAGTCGTCCATCTGTCCATCAACAATTCAATACGGCTCGAACTAGAGGCCGTATTTATGAACCGATCTTTACGGAACTTCTTGGGTACCTTTGTTATCACCGTGGGACAAGAACGAGTGTTTTTGGGTCCGGTCTGAAATTCAAGATGGCCGCTGGCAGCCATTTTGTACAAAATTAGATGCAGTCAGATTTTTGCGCAGAACTTCCATATGAAAGCTCTGATTTGAATAATGTTTTGTATGAATGTTTAGTACCATGGGATACATCACATATAATACAGGTTTTTTTCTCGTCCATAAATTATGCCAATTAGACTAACTTTGATCTGTTTAGTGTTACTTTCAGCACTGTAACTGCAAATGCCAATATGGCTCGGGCTAGAGGCTGTATTTATGAACCGATCTTTACGAAACTTCTTGAGTACCTTTGTTATCACCGTGGGATGAGAACAAGTGGTTTTGGGTGCGGTCCGAAATTCAAGCTGGCCGCCAGCAGCCATTTTGTACTAAAATTAGTGCAATCAGTTTTTTGTACAGAACTTCTGTATGAAAGTTCTGATTTGAATACATTTTTGTATGAATGTTTAGTAACATGTTTAGTAACATGGAATACATCACATATAATACAGGTTTTTTCTCGTGCAGAAATTATGCAAATTAGATGAACTTTGATTTATTCAGTGGAACTTATACACAGTAAGTGCACATGTCAATACGGCTCGGGCTAGAGTCTGTATTTATGAACCGATCTTCACGAAACTTCTTGGGTACCTTTGTTATCACCTTGGGACGAGAACGAGTGTTTCTGGGTGCGGTCCAAAATTCAAGATGGCTGCCAGAGGCCATTTTGTACCGAAATTAGGTCCAATCAGTTTTTTGTCCACAACTTCTACATGTATATGGCTCAGACTAGAGACGGTATTTATGAACCGATCTTTACAATACTTCTTGGGTACCTTTATTATCACCATGGGATGAGAACAAGTGTTTTTGGGTGCAGTCCAAAATTCAAGATGGCCACCAGCAGCTATTTTGTACCAAAATTAGTGCAATCAATTTTTTGTACAGAACTTCTGTATGAAAGTTCTGATTTGAATAAATTTTTGTATGAATATTTAGTAACATGGAATACATCACATATAATATTGGTTTTTTTCTCGTGCAGAAATTATGCAAATTAGATGAACTTTGATTTATTCAGTGCTACTTAACACTGTAAGTGCACATGCCAATACGGCTAGGGCTGGAGGCTGTATTCTTGAACTGATCTTCACGAAACTTCTTGGGTACCTTTGTTATCACCTTGGGACAAGAGCAAGTGTTTCTGGTTGTGGTCCAAAATTCAAGATGGCTGCCAGTGGCCATTTTGTACCAAAATTAGGTCCAATCAGTTTTTTGTACACAACTTCTATACGGCTCAGGCTAGAGGCCGTATTTATGAACCAATCTTTACGAAACTTCTTGGGTACCTTTGTTATCACCGTGGGATGAGAACGAGTGTTTTGGGGTGTGGTCCGAAATTCAAGATGGCCACCAGCAGCCATTTTGTACCAAAATTAATGCAATCAGTCTTTTGTACATAACTTCTGTATGAAAGTTCTGATTTGAATAAAGTTTTGTATGAATGTTTAGTAAAATGGAATACATCACATACAGTACAGGTTTTTTTCTCGTGCAGAAATTATGCAAATTAGATGAATTTTGATTTATTTAGTGCAACTTATACACATGTCAATACGGCTAGGGCTAGAGGCTGTATTTATCAACCGATCTTCACAAAACTTCTTGGGTACCTTTGTTATCACGAGAATGAGTGTTTCTGAGTGCGGTCCAAAATTCAAGATGGCTGCCAGTGCCCATTTTGTACTGAAATTAGGTCCAGTCAGTTTTTTGTCACAACTTCTATACAGCTCGCATTTATGAACTGATCTTCACGAAACTTCTTGGGTACCTTTGTTTTCACCTTGGGACAGGAATGGGAGTGTTTTGGGGTGCCTTTGTTATCACTGTGCTATGAGAACAAATATTTTGGGGTTCAGTCAGACCCACTCTGGGACTCAAAGATTTCTTTTCTAGTTTAGCATCTAACTGTCACCCACCTTTACAATACTATACCTATACATTTGTTACAGGCTACGGTCAGTATTTATGTACAGACCGTTACAATACTTTATATGTACCTTTGTTGTCAGGTCATTACCTAGATGTTTGTCATTGCTGTGTCACATACTAGACATGTACATGTCTTGACAAGTTGAACTACAGTGTCATTGACACTTTCATTTGTACAGAACTTCTATATGAAGGTTCTGATTTGAATAAATTTTTGAATGAATGTTTAGTAACATGGAATACATCACATATAATACAGGCATTTTTCTCATGCAGAAATTATGCAAATTAGATGAACTTTGATTTATTCAGTGCTGCTTATACGCAGTAAGTGCATATGTCAATACGGCTTGGGCTAGAGGCTCTATTTATGAACCGATCTTCACTAATCTTCTTGGGTACCTTTGTTATCACCTTGGGATGAGAACGAGTATTTTTGGGTGCGGTCCGAAATTCAAGATGGCTGTCGGTGGCCATTTTGTACCAAAATTAGGTACAATCAGTTTTGGGTACAGAACTTCTGTATGAAGGTTCTGATTTGAATAAATTTTTGAATAAATGTTTAGTAACATGGAATACATCACGTATAATACAGGTTTTTTTCTCGTGCAGAAATTATGCAAATTAGATGAACTTTGATTTATTAAGTGCTACTTATACACAGTAAGTGCATATGTCAATACGGCTCGGGCTAGAGGCTCTATTTATGAACCGATCTTCACGAAACTTCTTGGGTACCTTTGTTATCACCTTGGGACTGGAACGATTGTTTTGCGGTGCCTTTGTTATCACTGTGCTATGAGAACAAATATTTTTGGGTTCAGTTGGACCCACTCTGGGACTCAAAGATTTCTTTTCTAGTTTAGCATCTAACTGTTGCCAACGTTACAATACTTTACCTATACATTTGTTACAGGCTACGGTCAGCATTTATGTACAGACCGTTACAATACTTTATATGTACCTTTGTTATCAGGTCATTACCTAGATGTGTGTCATTGCTGTGTCACATACTATACATGTACTTGTCTTAATCAAGTTGAGCTACAGTGTCATTGACACTTTCATTTAGCTTAACTTGACAAAATCAAGATAAGCTATTGCCATCACGCGTGCGGAAGTTTGTTAGTCTGTTCACATTTTCCTTTAGCACAGGCTACACCCCGTAGTTCTTGTCCGATTGTCACAAAATTTCATATGCAGGTTTGAGGTCATGTCTAGATGAGAACGTCCCCTTTTAGTCGCGACCGGTCAACCATGATGGCTGCCCAAGCCCAAACCCTGAAAACCTTTAGCACAGTCTACAGGTCGTATTTATGAAGGGATTTCATTGTAACTCGGTAGGATGACTCTGTATATGGTCTAGGTGGGAACATCCCTTTTGGGTCATGATCTGTCAACCGTGACGGCTGCCCAAGTCTGAAACCGAAAAACCTTTAGCACAGTCGTACAGGTCATATTTTTGGAGGGATTTCGTTGTAACTTGGTAGGATGACTCCATATAATGTCTAGATGAGAACGTCCCCTTTTGGTCGTGATCAGTCAACTGTGATGGCTACTGGGGCACAAAGCCCAAAAACCTTTAGCACAGTCTACATTTCGTACTTACATGTGTATGAAGGGACTTCATTGTAACTGGTAGGATGACTCCAGATAATGTCTAGATGAGAATGTTCCCTTTTGGTTGCGATCATTCAACTGCAACAGCTTCCTGGGCCCAAAACCCGAACACTTTTAGTACATACTAGCGGCTGTATTTATGAAGGGATTTCATTGTAACTTGGTAGGATGACTCAGTATAATGTCTAGATGAGGACGTCCCCTTTTGGTTGTGGTTGGTCAGCCATGATGGCTACACAGGCCTGAAGCCTGAAAACCTTTAGCACAGTCTACAAGCTGTATTTATGAAGGGATTTCATTGTAACTTGATTGGACGACTCGTTTTGGAATAATTTCCCAGTAACTTGGTAACTTTGGTTGACATACATTAACTGAGGGCCACATTAACCCACCCCTCAATTCTTTAGTACAGTCTACACCTCAAGTTATTTTTATTGAAAACATTGCGTACAGGGAACCGAAATTAACATATTCTCAATTATCGCAATTCTTGTCTTATTTCATAATCCTTTCATAAACTTTGAACATTTCCTTTTCATCAAACACAACACACAGTCAAGTTAAGCTACAGTGTCACTGACACTTTCATTTTTTTGGGGGGTGGGTGGAAGGGTGGGGGTTGTTATTTAGAATTACATGTATGAAAGAAAATCTTCTATTTATTTATTTATTTATTTATTGGTGTTTAAGGTCATATACTTAGCACGATGGCTAATCATGACTGTGACAGTTTTATGGGTGGAGGAAGCCAGTGTACCCAGAGAGAACCACCGAGCAATGATGAGCAATTGCCAGCTCGATTGGTTGAAGACATGTATACCATCAACGTGCAGTACGCCTTAGTACACATGCCCCCATGTGGATAATCAGGGTTAAGTGTCTTGCCCAAGGACACAATGCGGGAGTCCGAATTGATCGCTCCAACGGTCACCCATCCAATGATTAACCGGGCTCAACTTTGCTTAACTTCGGTGATCTGACGAGAACCGGTTTCTGCAATACCCCTGCGCCCCCCAAGAAAATCTTATAACCCACAAATACATGGCATCTAATGTAATCTACCTCATGGTTCTCTGTTGGTAGTTAGACAGTAATTTTCTGTTGATGAGTAACTTCCCAATGAACAGAGAACCAATGGGAGAGGCAGACTACATCCAATTGAAAGAGTAAAGTCTATGTGCTTTTTAATTGTAAAGCTCAATGTAATATTCCTGGTGATGAGCCCATTCCAGTGAGGGGTCATGCATGTATGATATGCTTTTGTTGAAAGTTTTTGAAATATATATTTTTTTGCAACTGCTTAATTTGTAAATTATGCAGTTGGGTGTTGAAAAATCACAGATCGCCAGGCGTGACCATGGTTTGTGACAGGCGAGGAAAATATTAGAATTGAACACTGTAGGAAGGTGTCCTTGCATTTCCTTGCATCTGAGACGATGATTCATTGTTAGTGTGAATGATTTTGTGAGAATAATTATGTCAAATCTTCGGGGAAACACCCAAAGCTGTCGCCGTTTCTTTGCTACAATCGGCATTGACATCTTACCTAATCAGAAAACAGCGGAAATTAGCAATAGATTCCAAATGACACTTGACAATCTTAAGTTGCAGAATGCCAATTTCAGAAACGGTGTTCCTAAAATGTGTCAACTTTGTTGGGAGAATGGCTGCATCTTGACTAAATTTATATGGCGTCATGATGTTTGTTTTTTTTGACTGGATTTTCTGTAAATGATTGGCGGGGTAATGGGTCCGGTTGATGGACCCTCAGCCATGGTAGGTGGAAACCCTTACTTAGAACCAAATTTGGCATTGATTTCTCTTGAGTGTGCTCGCTTATGTCAAAATATCAATATTTCAAAACAGCAAATTTTTCCCATAATGCAACTACATGTAGGAATTTAACCAATATAGTCTTGTTTGAGAGAGCTCATTGAGTTACATGTACATGTATGTCAAAGAAGACTGAATTGGTTTAATTCCTACATATAGTTGCATTGTGGAAAAAAATTGTTTGAAATTTAAGTATTTTGATTTTTGTGTGCAGAGGATTAACTAAGTTTACTCGGGATGCAGTTATGATATTTTTACTATACATGCTGAAACTGATACTGCCCCCCCTCCCCCCCCCCCCCCCCCCCCCAAAAAAAAAAAAACAAAAACAATCACAATCACAAAACAAACCAAAAAATAACCCCCAAAACAATCTGCAAGTAGTGTAATCAACTTTGAATAGTTAAATTGTACAGAATGAACATTTATGAAGCTAACAGTAGCATGCATGTGGCCACATTGGAAGAGTTAATAATGGAGATATTCTTGAGATGCACACTGTGTTCATTGGCAGAATTTTTTAAAAAGTTTTTATGCACACAATTTATTACATTTAGTTTTTTATTACTACAGTTATCCATGGATTTGTTGTGTAATGGTTCTTGTGCCTGCAGCTTTCTGTTGACTTAACTTTGTAAATTACATGAAGCAGTTCATGTACTCTGTGCAATTAGGAATAGCAATGCAAGAAATACTGGAATATATTTTACTGCATACAATAATTATGCATGAGAGAGCTGTCTCCAACATGCATGTATGTACAAGTACTTGTATCAAAACTAACTTTTGAAGGATATGATGATTGTGCATGTGCTTCACAAGATACATACATGTACTGTACATGTACAGTACAGTCGCTGTGGACTGGCTGTAATCCATGCATTGGCATTAATTTTCATGCATGCGTTTACCAGGTAATAACAATCGTCATCAGCTAAATTTTTAATTAATGAAGCACCAGGTTTTTTCCAGTGCTTTATTAATTAAATATTTGATGTCTCTTCCTATAACTACATGTAGTGTTTGGAATCTACCGGTAATATTATTGCATACGTGCAAATCAGTGTTCACGCTGGCTCAATATTTTAATGTGCCAAAGCTGAATATTTTTTGTGCCAAATGAGAATTTTTTGTGCCAAATGAGATTTTTTTGTGCCATGGATATTTTTTGTGGGAGAACTATAAAAAAAATTTTTTTGATATTTTATTCAAGAAAGATCAGAAGCATAAAATTACATAAAACCCATTTTTATATAGAAACTCGCTCATCGACGATCTATACAGTAACTAAATGACATGTGGATTGAAACCTTCGCTATTTTATTATTGTGTTAATCTTTGATTTTGGTCAATAGGGAATGTACAACCAACAGTTAAAGACGATTGATAATCTAGTCTATTGTTCACTGGTGAAGAAATAAAGCATGAGAGTAACTGGTCATTGTGTACACAAACATACAATACAGCATACATAATTAGGTGCGAATTAGTAGATTAATCTGTTTACAGCTCTACGCTGGGAGCTCAGAGTTAGGACTTACCAGCCAGATGGACGAAAATCAAGAATATACCAGGTTCATGATTTTGAATTTATGTGCCAAATGTTTGTGCCAAATGCTCACATTTATATGCCAGATTTATAAAAAATGTGCATTTGGCACATGCCAGCGTGAACACTGGTACCAATATTTCCCGCCAGTGGAAGTGACTAGTCCACGGCATCTGTACTGTATATCACACATGCCAGGATACAGGTACTGGCATACATGTATGTTTCTTTTCCTTTTTTTCTGCTAGTATACAGGCTTCCAACACAAGGTGACCCTGTCTGTCGATAATGTTGTTAAACTCCAATAAATAAAAAAGAAGTACACAGTTTGTAACAAAGGTGTCATCTCAACAAGGTGAATCCCAACAAGACGAACTGGTAAAATATCCCAACAAGACAATCCCAGCAAGACAAATCCCAACAAGACGAAATTTTTTTTTCTCATCAGATATGGGGGAAATTTACTTTAAAAAGAATGTGAACATTACAATGTATGCAATTTGAAGTATTTTAGGGTATTATATTCTGCATGTGGTTGGGAGTTTTGTTGACGAAAAAAGATATAAAAAAAAACTATAGCAAATACATTGTAGTGTCTTGTAACAAAGCGTGGTGCCTCTGTTAACTGGTAGCATGCTAAGTTTTTTGGGGGTTGTCAAAATTTTGTTCATACACGTATATTATCACCTTGTTACAGTTAATGGGAGAGTGCCTATATGCACTCTCCCATAGATTTTAACAGGGTAAATCCACCCAGACTTAATAATATCATATAAAAAAATAATTGAAGTACATCCACAGAATATGAAGACTTTTAGATGCCCACGCTTCAGGATAAAGCCCCAAAATGGTCTTCCAGCACTCAACCGGTTAATTGAAATCTCTTCAAAAAGTAAGCCATGTTTACAGTTTACGATGGAAAACCTAAAACAAATGGGTTATAAAGTCATTTTAATTAAATTTGTCTTGTTGGGATTCCTCTTGTTGGGATGACTATTTTCGACGTTGTCTTGTTGGGATTCAACTTGTTGGGAATAAACCGTAATAAATCACCCAGCTCTCTGAAGGACTTTACACAAAAGTTATCATTTTGTTTTTTTGGTCATCTGCATGAAATTCAGGGTGAGGCTGTTATCTTTTGCCACTTTTCCATTTTTCCATTTTCCTTTATTATTTTCCGAACATTCATTACAGAGGAACCCTGTTAATTGAATGACCATAATGCCAATGAAAATTATTCAATTAACAGGAGTATTCAATTAACGGATTGTGTAACTTTCCTGTATTCTAGAGATAAACTTAGCATTTATTCTAGTATATCTTGTTTAACAGAGCTTCATGAGATATAATAGATTAAATGCATGTATTGGATGCACTAAGACTAAATAGGTCTATAAACAAAGAAAAAACTGGGGCGAGTCAGGGTAATTTCTCGACAGGTTACAAGATTTTTTAAATTAATTTACGGGAGTTTACTCTGTAACCTATATTCTTTTAACAGGTCAAATGTGTACTGGAGTTATGGTAAATGATTTTGTGTTGGGGAAATTATATTCAATTAACAGTGTTAAGAAACAAGATATAATAGATTAAATGCATGTATTGGATGCACTAAGACTAAATAGGTCTATAAACAAAGAAAAAACTTGGGCGAGTCAGGGTAATTTCTCGACAGGTTACAAGATTTTTTTTATTAATTTAAAGGAGTTTACTCTGTAACCTATATTCATTTAACAGGTCAAATGTGTACTAGAGTTATGGTAAATGATTTTGTGTTGGGGAAATTATATTCAATTAACATTGTTATTCAGTTAAGAGATATCCAATTAAGTGGGCTCCACTGTATTTAGTTGTTCATCGTGAACATGACATTTTCATCTCTTTATCTGAAACCACTGATATATTTTCAGTGAAATTTGATGTGAATATTTGTTGCCACACACATTCAGATTAGTTCAAATGGGTGTGCTATGCGTGATGTGTTAGATGTATGACCAAAATGCCAGTATTAAAAAAAATCCTCTCATGACCCTGTGCATGCAAATACGTCACTTTTGGTTATTATATGTGGTGTACATGTTGATCACATTTGTTTGATTGAACTTCCAGTGGCAGAATTTGGAGTCATCGTGGAAGAGACGTCAAATTCCAAATTACATGTATGCCTTGGCCAAATTTGTCCGTATTTAGAGAACCTTTGCCAATCTGAGGGGCCACTGTGGAGGCTGTGGTGCTATGTACTAAGGCATATTGCACATTAGTGGTATACTTGCTGCTAACTCAACATGTTCAGCGTTTCATGTAGTAAGTCTGACAGTTGCTCACCACTGCTCAGTTGTTCTCTCCGTGTACTCCTTCCTTCACCAATAAAAACTTTTGATACAATGTGAACCTGGCTGTTGAAAGTGTTATTAAACTCCAATAAACATACCAACATTTTCCAATCTGAACAAATTTGAGACTGAAGTAGAACTGCATGATGACATGTGTTACATGTTAAACAATGTGCAGCACCACAACAGGGGCTAAAATTATTTGTATACAAAAATTTATTCTTTTTTGTCTGAACTGCTTATCACAAATAATTGGTATTAGGTTTGGAGAATCTTAGCGATTTGGAAAATTAAACTGGTAAATAACAATGATAATTTACTTAAACACCATATTGGGTCTGACAAAATATCTCGATTTCTGAAAAATGTGTTTGTATAAACTAAATGAAACTAAAAAAAAGTAACAAAGTCAAATGTGAATAATAGTTTGAAGAAGGAGGTGGGTGGTCGGGTATGCATTACTATAACAATAACATGAATTTGGAGGGCATTATGGTTTATTAACGGCCCAACAGAAATAAAGATAATGACATAAGAGGCCCGAGATGAAGTCGAAGCCTGCGAATAAGATTTAGGGCTGCAATTCATTTCTGGAGGGCCGTTAATAAAACCACAATGCCTGACAAAGACTTGTTACTGCTACTATCACCATTTGTGTCTCTTTGTGTATTACTAGACTTTGAACTATCTTCCAAAAAAATTAATTGTACTTCGCCAAGATCACTCGATTGAGACATTTTGAATGATTGAATTATTTAAAATTTATCATCTGTTTGTTTACAAACTAATGACAGGGCACATGATCAATCAGATGATTTAATTTTACGGCAATAGTGTGAAATTGAGAAATGTGATGCTAAATTATTCGCTAAATATTCAACATTTTCTTCCAGTAATGGCCACAAATAATCATATATTAATTAAGTTACTTGTAAACTGAAAGTGTCATTATTGATGGGCAGATCGATAAATCCCATAAAAACAACAAATTATCGCATTGTTTTTTCCCTTTGAATTTCGAAGCGGCTGAATAATTTCCAGGAGCTATCTCTAAATTCTTTGATAATGTGACACAAGCTTAAAGTGGTGGGCCGATATTGGAAATTGATTTCAATGTTGGCTTGCAACTTTAAAGTCGAAATTGATTTCAATATCGGCCCGCCACTTTGTCGCATTGCGCAATTTCAACACCAGGTAAAACATCGTTATTATCAGGGACCGACCTAGTAAGTAGCGAGTGTGAATTTGACTCCTAAAATTCTGATTTGGCTCCTGAATCTTAAATATTGTCGTCTAAGTTGGCTCAAAACTGTAAGACCCTATTATTTCCATTGGTTACTTACAGGGCTAAGACTTGACTACAAGTAGAAACCATTGTGAAATGAAGGATTATTGTGGTGTAATAAAAATAGTTGTCAATTATTTGAAAAACAGCTTGAGTTCTGCCAAAAAATAATGTAATTAAATACATAAATGTATATGCTACACTGCTGAAAGCTTCCAACAAGAAAATCATTAAGAAAAGTAATATAATTACAGTTAACCGGTTGAGTTCTTGAGGCCCATATTTGGGCTTCATGCTGGTGTGAAGATACTGCGACTTACTAGCTTCATGTTCTGTAAATGTACTTCATATTATCTTTGAAATGGAATTATATAATCTGTATGGATTTGTCTTGTTACAATTTATGTGAGAGTGCCTATGGGCACACTCCCATAACTTGTAACAAGACACAACACATGAACAAATTTTGACAAACAGTATTTTTGCACTGTACCGGTTAAGAAGTAAATCTGGCTTCAACATGTATATTTCAAACATAGGCTCCAGGACTGGCTCTTATTTTTAAATGTTCAAGTCGGTCCCTGGTTATTATATTATGGATGCCCTGTAAAATGGTAATAATAATTGGTTTCAGGGTAATAAATTTAGTTTTGTTTAACCCTTTACCCAACGAATCGCCCGCATCCGCCCGCGGAATATGTAAATTCTGCAGCTGAAAAAATATTATTTTTCGAACATTTTCAACAAAACTATATCATGTGACCCCTCTTTGGAACGAGCTCATCGAGCTCATTCCAAAGAGGGGTCACATGATATGGTTTTGATGAAATTTTTGGAAAAAAATTAAAAAATGATATTTAAAATAATAAATTTTGAAATCGTCTGCGTTGGGTAAAGGGTTAACCCTTAACTCCTTAGATTAATTTTATGACAAGCTACTGTTTATCCATGTACATGAACACAGATGCAACTCTCTTAACAGTGATTCTACACTTTCTTTAAAGAATCTTCTCCAGAACTGCGAGTCAGAATTTTTTAATATTTGGTATATAACATTGTTACAGGTGTTAGATTCAAGTTTATTCAAATCAAGTCCATCAGTTAATATTTGGGCTTCCAGAATCCATAGGGGGAGGTGGGGATTAGATACAAGATTGTTAAAATTGAGCCCCTCGGTTCATATTCGGGCACCACACTGGAATCCAAATTTTAACTTAGTGCAATATGAGGAATAGTCTTTAAAAATCCACTTCTTCAGATCCACCTATTAAAGTCTTTTTATATTTGGTATACTCTATGGGAGTCTGAATTTTATCTTAGTGCAATATGGGGAATAAGCTTTAAAACTCTTCTCCAGAATCACCAGTCAGAATCTCTGATACATGTATGTAGTATACAGCATCCTTACAGGGATTGGATTCTAATTTGTTCAATTCCAGTTTCTCGGTTAATATTTGGGCTCTCTATGGCAGACCAAATTTTAACATCATGCAATATTGGGAATAATCTTTAAAACACTTCTTCAGATCCACTAGTCAGAATGTTTTGATATTGTGTATACAGCATCCTCAAGGAGGTCAGATCCAGTTTTGTTCAAATCAAGTCCCAGGGTTGATATTTATTTGTGTAATATGGGGAATTTCTTTAAAAATCTTCTCCAGAAGCACCACCAGAATCTTGATATATGGTGTCTACATGTGCAACTTCCTTACAGAGTTGGGATTCTAATTTGTTCAAATCAAGTCTCTTGGTTAATATTTGGACTCATATGAGAACCTGAGTTTTAACTAGAGATGAGACGATTAATCGGTGTAACATCGGCACTCGGCCGATAAGCGCCTATCGGTTCACCAGCGGCACTCATGGTTCAACATCGGCCCTCGCCGATTGTCTGAAACTCAGTGAAAGTGTTAGGCTATGGATGATCTGTAATGAACTTTCTTCCCCTTCGTGGGACAACCAGTGGCAAGCGATCGGAATGTCACTTGTCTGTTACTGATATCAGGTAATTGATGATTCATGAAAGAAAAGGCAGAATATTATATTAAAGAATAAAGATTTTGATTGTGTAACTGTGTACCAAGTTGTTTTTTATCCATCACGATTCATGTGAATGCGGATGCTCTTCACTGCCCAAACTGGACTGCATTCTGCAAATATTCCTTTCAACAACGCTCATCGCCTCATTAAATATATAATGGCATTCTTTATTCCCATATTGGACAGATAATTTCTCCATATTATTAATCTGTGTTAATTGTGAGAGGTTTGGGTGCAATAAGTTTAATATCGGGTGATTCGGGGCGGGATTTATCAACACGAAGACACTGAATTGTTCTCATGTTGAACTGTGTGGAGCACATGATAAAAATAGACACCACAGGGGGCAGTTCGCAGCCAACATTGACGTATCGACACTGAACCTGGCTGTTATTGCCAGAGAAGAAAAAATTGAGAATTTTTCTTGCGGTGACCACACAACTCATTTCATTGGTAATAAGTTGTAGGATAACTGCACCAAGATCAAGATGAACAGGGGATGTTTGATTGAGAATTTTTCTTGCGGTGACCACACAACTCATTTCATTGGTAATAAGTTGTAGGATAACTGCACCAAGAGCAAGATGAACAGGGGATGTTTGAGGCCCCCCCCCCCCCCCCCCCCCCCCCACAACCTGTGGCATTCACTTTCTCGAAGAGCAAGATGAACAGGGGACGTCTGCGCCCCCGTCTGCGTGGGGGGGGGGGGGGGGGGGGCTCAGACAGGCAAGCCTGCCTATCTGTACAGGCCAATAACTTGAGTAAGTTGCAAGATAGTCACAAAAGAATTTCCTCACGTTTTTTCGGCATTGATTCTTTCAACAAGCAAAACAAAAATTCATGAACCATTGTCACTTGTCTTTCATTTGCTGACTGTAAAAGTGTGGGGGATGGGGGGGTGGTAACTGAATTCTGCATGTGGGTTAAATGGGTGGAAAACACTATTGCTTCAAAATGAAGACACAATACACAGCTGGATCCACATGTTCTGAATCTGTTTGTTCAGAAGTAAGGGGAGGTAACTTAATTCTTGTGATATCTCACAACAGAATTTTTTTCAGTTTTCAACAAACTTTCAATTATATTTTTTTTGACACAAAACAGATAAATTTGCCATGAACCATAACAATAGTATATATAATAGTTCAGTTGAAGTTAATTAAACTTGAGAGGTCATGTTTTTATTTAATTTATATTTCGAATTTATATAATTTTGATTTCACATAACTGTGACAGTATGAGAATATATTTGTCATACAATGCATTTGATAAAACACGTGAGCATATTTTATAAATAAACAGACAATATTTAAACTGACCACCCTGGTGCACATAATGTGTCCCCATGTAGCATGGATCAAGCTGGATATTACAACTCGGGGGGGAATGAATTCATATTTATTTTTGAGCAGCTATTTCTGCAGGGATCACATCAGGTAATTTCTCAACTAATTTTCTAAGGTAATAAAAAGTAACAATTTGGGTCACTGAAGTCTGAACACGCTGTCATTAATAATTTATGAACTGGGAATTTCCCATTCTTCTTCATCATAAAGTTGATAAACATGAGGACTGAGAGTAATAAATAACACAAAAGCATGTAGTTGGGGAATTTTACTTTTTTTTTAGCTAAAATGTGAAAAGATTAAATTGAGAAAAAAAACAACTCCATAACACTTTCACATAATTTTAGTTTGATTGAACAATTGAAATTTTCGTGCACATTTTCGTGATGACCGGTACTGGTAGTCAAAACTTTAATTCAGAGAAATATGGAGTGGGCTCATTTTGGGGTGATACCCCAAAAAGTACATTTTCTAAAAAGTTGGGGGTGTGCTCACCCACGAGAGTGGCCTTACCTAGGGTCGGTACGGTAAATTAAATTCTGATTACTGTAAATCAGCCAGCTTCCCCAGTAAGCTTGAATAATAAAGAAACCATTTGACATCGGCATTCGGTATCGGCCGATTGTTGTCTAAAATAATCGGCATTCGTCTTAAGGGGCATTTTTCTAATCGGCTCATCTCTAATTTTAACTTTGGGAAATAATCTTTAAAAATCTTCTTCAGATCCAAGTTTGTTTAAATCAGGTCCCTGAATTGATATTTGTCCTCCTTCAGAACCACCAGCCAGAATCTTTTGATATTTGGTATACAGCATCCTTCAAGTTTGTTCAACTCAAGTTTCTTTGTTGATATTTGGACTCCATAGTTTTCCTTTATTGAAAATCTGGGCACTATTTCTGTGTTGGTATTCCAGTAATAAGAAAAAAATCATCTGGCATGGACAGCAGAGTTATAAATAATTAAATACCTTCATTCCTCCATTGTCTTAACTAGCCATAGTTGGTAATTGAATCCTTCTTAAAACAACTTTGGTCAGGTAAGCACCTCAGGCCCCATGGGGCCTCTTGTATGTTATTCACTATCCTGAGGGCAATCAGATTCAAGCTTGTTCAAATCAATTCCCTGGGTTAATATTTACGCTCTCTATTGGAACCCAAATTTTAACTTAGTCCAATATGGGAAATAATTGTTAACAGTTTGCTTCTTCAGATCTACCAATACAAATGGTTTCATATTTGGTATACAACATGTCTAGGGGGATCAGAATCTTTTGACATTTGGTATACAGCATTCTTAGAGGGGTCAGATTCAGTTTGTTCATATCAAGTCCCTGGGTTGATATTTGCATTCCCTATGGGACTTCACATTTTAACTTCGTGTTATATTGGGAACATTCTCTAAAAATCTTCTCCACAACCACCAGTCAGAATATTTTGATATTTGGTATACAACATTGTTAAGGGGGTCAATTTCAAGTTTGTTCAAATAAAGTCTCTGGGTTAATATTTGAACTCCCATTGGAGGTCCGAATTTTAACTTTGTGCAAAAGGGGAATATTCAGCACTCTACCAGTAAAACATCACAAGAGTCTCCTTGTGTTACATGACTGTGGCTCCAAAAGTGGGCCGAGAATTTTTACCAGATCATTACCTGCAACACTTGAATCTCACCTCTCGGAAAATAATTCTAAGAACATAATATCAATGAATCTGAGATGCTGTTTTTGTTTGTTTTGCATGATTCAGTGTTAGTTTTGCAATATTTTATTGATGAAATCTCGCCCCTACTAGCAAACAAGTGTGTCACATGACGATGGCAGTCTGATTTAGAAAAATTCTGCTATTGTACTGTATTTTAGATTTTATTATTTTCCAGAAAATATCTAGGTTGGAATTTCACTCCGTGGGTGTTTTAGTGATTATAGTGCTCTCTAGACACACATATACATGTATTCTGAATCACTGGCTTATAGATGTGCATGTGTTACCTGCACCACAATGTACGGTCACCCTTTTTGTCAAACTGACTTGAATTATGGAGGCACTGTTATCCAATCCTACAATTGTTGAGTACCCGGTAATGGAATAATTAACTCTTACCCCACTGAGTATATTAAAGATCTTTTTCATTGAATCTAGTGATGGATGCTTTACAGCAGCCATGACTAGGTTTGATGAATAAATTCATCTAAATTTAACTCAAGAAATCAATGGTGAAAAAACCTGTTCAGTTTACAGGGTGGAAATTGGATTAAATCTGCCTGAATTATTGATATTTCATTGGCAAGCGAAATCCTGTCCTGGGCAGGAATATCTGCCAGCAGCGTGTAAGGAGTTAAACTTGAGAATATTTTTATATTTTAAAGTACAACTATGCCATCTAGAATTTTAGTCAATAACTAGAGTTTTTCTTCATTTTCTGATCACTAAACTATCAACGTCTTGTGCTATTTTGAATTGATGGAGCTAATTGCATTTTTCTCAGCTAAGATGCATAAGCAGGTGCACTTTTATTAAAGATTTCTGTGATTATGTATATCTAAAACATTTTGTGTGCTCATTCAAATACTGTGTTGGACATCTGGCTGTAATTACATTTGTTATGAACTCTTTATTCAACACTATTAACCCCTTAACCTTTTAGGGTAAAAAGTCTCCCAGATCTGAACAGAAACTTACAATTGTTCATTTTACAAAAGCAGATAGAGTATTTCGACACTAATGATCTGTTCAAATTCTCTGTCTTCATCCCTTCCTGACAAACTAGTCCGGCCGCCGAGGCACTGAACCTGGTTTTGTTGTATTAAGTTTTTTTCTCAGCGGATTATTATTCTATAGGGTCTCCTTGATGAGATTTTTCTTACTGGACAGCTGACAGTGTTGAGCAATTTTTTTTAATAGACAAAATTCAAGATGGCCGCCAGGGTGGCCGCTATGAAAAAATACAATATCACCATATAACTTGGATCAGAATTTTGGGTAAGATAATATGGGATTTTGAAGATTTTTCTTCTTGATTCATCGTACACATATATAATTGTTACTTAATGGCCAAAATTGCCGGTCTGGTTTTGGTAGACACGGGCCAATGAAGCATCCAGAGCAGTGCACAGCCATCGATAACAATTGCAGATTTCTTATCCACACCAGACATTCTTTTTGGTTTCTCAACAACTGTTTTATTTTTCAATACTGATTTTGATGTGCACACGTGCATATCCCCGGATTCATCAAATATGGCGGTTGGTAGTGGTGACAGTTCAAAGGAAAGAATATGTTTGATATATAATTCACATGAACTACATAAAAGTCTGATAACTCGGGAATAAATGAGATTAGTGTCATATATTTTGACCTCCCCAACCTTCAGCGACTTTTTCAAGATTGCCACAGTTTGTACTATTTTCGAAATTGACTCATAAAATCCACTCGGAAAGGCCTCTTCAAATTCCCTCATTTTCCAAACTCCAAGGCTGACAATCTTATCGACATTGACAGACATTGGACCTATCCTACCAGTTACGATGTTAATTATGGTCTCGGGGTGTCTGTTTGGATCCAATGGGTCGATACACATTCCTAGTTTAGTTCTCAGACCCATACTGTCGACAGAATCACTTGCAATTCTAGACTTGGCCTCTTCCTAATGTGCAATCTGTAATTTGTCACTATCTCGATCTTCTCGCAAATTTGATATACCGGTAGCTAACTTCCCACATGCATGCAAACTCAGTGCCCAGGTTTTTAGTGTTTCTGGCTTTAATGTGGTCCCTATTATACCGGATTTGCCATGGCCATATCGCATGAAGGTAGTTTCGATATACATATTTCTCCATATGCCATTCCATAGACCAGGTATGTGTCTCATCACATGTTCACCCTTCAAAAAATGAGATAAAATATCCGATGGCATATTTTGCATCTGCCGCAGATAGTAAAGCCCATATCTTGCGTAATTTGCATGACCAGAAGCAAAGAAATAAGGAAGCATGCTTTTCACAGCTTCGATGTGCAAAAGCCAGTCACCTTCTCTCTCCGCTCGTACGTACAACATCATGAAGCATGGTTTCAAAAAAGCATCAACCCACATTTTTGTCGTACGACTTTTGCATGCGTTATCTTCTAGCAATGCAAATAAATCTTCTGCACATTGCGAATCATTATTCTCGAAAGCTGTTCGCAAAAGTTCTGATAACAAACGCATGGCTCTCATATTCATTGGAAACTTTTTCCCAGTCAACATCTTTTCAACCCCGCCGAATACTGACTCAAGTATATCTGAAAGTCCAGTATTGGCCATGAGCGTTCCAACTGAACCAATGAAACTCATGAGCAAATGCATACCACCCAATCGAGGAACAAATGCCGTGAATTTGTCTGGACAAGACCATAACACCTGAACTGCTGTCTTGTATAACTGCTGATCGGCAGTAAATATAGTGAACGGCTGTCCTGCATCTGACGATAGTTGCTCTGCCTTTTCCATAGCTGTCATGATAGTGTCTGGATCAGCAGGTGTCATGTCTATTAGAGGGAGGTATGCTGCGTTCATTTTTGGGTTCGTTGCTTGACCCGAGTCTCTCGTCATGCGGGTATTCTACCCATTGAACTCTGGACAGTTCTGGTCACTGACCATATCTTTCAAAAATGCGAAGTCAAGTTCTATCGCTCTGCGTAATGACATTGCACTGCGACACAATGTTGAAAGAAGGGGAACAGTGTTTCATACATGTGATGCGGGCATGTCAGGTCGTTTGGGTCCATTGAAACGCACAACATTCAATTCGTACTCTGGTGGTTTTGTCATATCTGACTTTTCAATCTTGGGATCATCTGAGACTCAACGGAATCATTATTGTCCTTTTGAACAATCCCTATTGCCAATGAATGGGTGCTTAGCTTCCCATTTTGAGAAGCAATTTCAGCATCAAAGTTGTCAACAACCACTTGTATGAGGCCATTGTTGGCATCCGAAATCGTTGTATCATTTGCATTCTTTGCAACCAGAGCTGCCACAGATTTTTCGAATCTCAATAGCTCGTCATATGAGCATGTAACACCAAAATCATGCATAGTGTTTACCAACTCTTTAGAATCTCTTAACAGCGTTGCCAACGGAATTTGAAGCGGTGTGTATTTTCCACACAACGCTGATGTCGCTATGTTTCCTATCATCAGAGCAGGTAATGTGTGGCCCAACCGTGGAGCTAAACGACTTAGTAATGTGAGAAGTGTACCACTTACAAACGAGGATACGCTCTCGCTGTTAACATCAGTGGCGTAGTTATCTTTGTCATGATCCATATCTTTGATTTCTTTGCCAATTGCTTTACTGAGAATCTTTATGGAACTGTCAGTATTGTCATCATTCGAGTCTTTAACGTGCCGAAGTAAGGTGCCAGCTCTGGATTTGTCTGCCAAAACGGTGGCTTTTCCCGGGGAAGACAACACCAAAATGTCATCTCCGCAGCTATCGACTAGATCAGACACAAATGATCAATGGGAATTGTAAGTCCCACCAGATTGCAGATAAAAATCAAATAATTCGACAGAACTCCACGTGGGGGATGTGTCATTTTTCATGTAAGATATGACAGATTGTATGGCCTGACTATGTGGTGACGAAAGATCAATTTTCTGTTTTGCAGCTGATTCTACCGATTTTGGATTCATAAATTTCGACCTACAGTCAACATGGTATCGAGCATCGGCAGCATGTAAGTCGCTAACAGCACCACACACTCTAAGCTTTACTTCTTCGGACCATTTATTGTTCCTACAACAACAAATGCCAATTATTTCATCACTAACTGACATATGCGGTGTATGTGTGCCTATTTGGCGAAACAGGTAGGCGGACCTCCACCTTGAAGGATTCTTCGTATCCCGGTCAACTATGCAGTCATCACCACAAAATAGGCAATGACGCCTGAAAGTAAATTCGTCATGTGAACGTTTGGGTCGTTTTTCGGGCAGAGCATCAGAATCTAGGGATGTGCTATGAGCAATGCTTGCTTGCTTCACATTCTTCGGGCGCAAATACTTCTCAACACTGTATTTATGGCAACTCCAAGTCAAATCTGGGTCTGCATCGTACCCATGTTGCAAAGCTATATGTAAGTCATCGTTATAAATCCTACTACACCTGAGTATATTCTCAATTCGCTTTGCTTTCACGTTCATTAGAGGATCTTTTCTCCTCCATTCAGCACAACCGAACGTGGTTGAGAAAAAACAAGCATCTGACATGACAGAGTTAGTCTATGTCGTTTCAAAGCAAAGGTCGCCCGAACCTGATGCTATATCGAGTGAAGTTGAAGAAATAGAAACGCTAGTGATAAAAGGCGAGACAAAATTGTAAGTTTATGAGATGTGTAGTGAGACACAATTGCACAGTTGCAATAATGCGTCTTCGCTCTAAGAAATCAAAGAGAAAGAACAGTTATATGACGTAATCACCAAAGGCATTCACATATAAAGAGCGTTGTTAGATATAAATAGCGTTGATAGATATAAATAACGGTGTAATATCCATTCAATTTCTACCAAATACCCAATGCGGATGTAGTTACTATATCGAAACACAATTACATCACGTTTTGTGCTTATATAGTGAGTTAAGATGAAATAATCATTCAGATCTGTAATTTCCACATTAATTTTCAACCCCTTCAACAGTACCTCACTTTAAGGCCCAATTAAAAAAAATGCTCAATGCTGTCAGTTGTTGAGTAAGAAAAATTAGTAAGAGGGGTGTCTGAACTAATAAAAACCATTGAGAAAAAAACTTAATACAACAAAACATGGTTTGGTGAAAAAATGGCATTTGGCGGCTGGACTAAACAGTTGTCTGTTATTCCCCCGACTGATCTGGTCGGAGGGGGTATCTAGTAGAGAGCTGCATTCGTAAGTTTGTACGTTACATATGTTAACTTACATACGTTCGTAACACAAATGTGTCTGTCAAACATATTTGCTGCTCTAGCACTGTCATTATTTGGCGGATTCAAATAATTTTTGCTATGCTTGTATCTCAACATGGAGGAAAAGGTCCTACCCCAGAATTAATATTTTCCCGTAAATATTTACGGAGTTATTTGCCCTTGTTTAACTTAGAGGTTTATTATTGAAAAATGTGTCCGTCTAACATATTTGCTGCTGTAGCACTGTCATTATTGGTTGGATTCAAATGACTTTTGCCATGCTTATACCTCAATATGAGAGAACGGATCCTACAACAGAATTAATATCTTTGCGTAAAGATTTACAGAGTTATTTGTCCTTGTTAACTAAGGGGATGATTGAATAATGTGTCCGTCCAACATATTTGCTACTCTAGCTCTGTCATCATATGTTGGATTTAAATAATTTTTGTCAGGCTTGTACTTCAACATGGGGGAACGGACGCTATATCAGAATTAATATCTTTGTATAAACATTTACAGAGTTATTCTCCCTTGTTTAACTTAGGGGATGATTGAAAAATGTCTTCACACTCATTTCTGGGCAATAACTTTTGTACTATTGGTCGCACAATGCTGATACTTCACACATAGGTTGCCCATAATGGGACAATGTTTTGCATTGATTTTGGGATCTGTAGGTCAAAGGTCAAGGTCACTTGCTATAAATAGATTTTTGCTTTCTGTGCAGTAACTTTAGTTTCCTTTTGCGTACGTTGCTATAACTTCATTTTGATTGCATATGAGGTATCGATGGTTTGGATTGCATTTTGGGTGAATAGGTCAAATGGCAAAGTCACTGTTACTATAAATAGATTTTTGTTTTCCATGCAATAACTTTAGTTTCCTTCTACGTACAATGCTATAACTTCACACACGGATTGCCTATGAGGTATCAATCATTGGGATAATGTTTTGCTATGCTTGCTTTTTTGTGATGCATTGTTGGTGTCTAGAGGAAGCTTCCTTTTGATTTTGGTTATGCCCCAAAGAGACATACCTACTCTTTTATGACACCGTTGGGGGCATATGCCACACTTCGCATTGCTCTTGTTTTACAAAAGCAGATAGAGGATTTCGACACTCATGATCTGTTCAAAACTCTCTGTCTTTATCTCTTCCTGTCAACAACACTTTAGAATTTCACCTGTCTAAAAAGAAATGCGAGTAAGGTTAGACTCAGATGGCATTTTCCTTTGTTTTCCTTGATCTTGCATACTCTTGATTTTGCATGATTTTATTTTTAAAATGTTGACCTACTGGTGTCAGTGTACAGTACAGTCAGCGTGGACTGGTCGTAATCCATGTTTGAGCAGTGATGTCCATGCAATGCTTTTACCAGGAAATCATCATCAGCAAAATTTTAATTAATGAAGCACCGGATTGTACCACAGTGTTTTAATAATTAAATATGTGATGGTTATTCCTATAATTAGTGTTTGGAATCTAATATTATTGCCTCCCTGGAAATATTGCTCACGTGTGGAAAGTGACCAGTCCACGGCGGCTGTATTATGTTCCAAATCAGAATCAAAGTAGTTCTGGAAGCAGAACCTCCTTGAACTCTACTTCTGTCTGTACAGGAGAGCTGTTGATAGAAGTGTTCAAGGCAGGATGTTGAGATCATGTCGATGATTCAAAATTTTCTAAATTGGTGTGACTGAAATCAAATCATCAGCACAATTTAGAATCAAATCAAATTTTCGAAGGTTTGTAGGACCCTGTGGATATACCATGTTTTAGTAAAATAATCCACCCTCCACATTCTGTAGGTTGGAGGAGAGGCTGAATGCATGAGAAATGTGTCACTTTCACTGAAATTTTGTTTAATGACAGGCCATGTAGTTTTGAAAACAACCACACATGTGACACTGACACTACCTTTGCTTTACAACTCTATCCAGGGTTTACAGTAACAACATAAAATTGCACTAGAATATGTGGATTAAATTTTTGATGAATTTTCCATGTGGCTGTTCAGATCTGCCAGAGAACTGTTAATTAGTGAATGGGCTCTTGAAGGATGTGTAAACAATTTTGGAGCTGAAAAAAGAACAAGTGCAGTTGATGAGATCCAGAATTTATGACAGAGATGCTATTCTCTCAGCCTTCATAAGTTTATATGTGAAAGGCTGTTCACGTTCTCTGACAGACAGGGGCACCTTGCTTTTGCTTAATTTATGACTGTTGTATTACTCATGGAATTGCAGCATTTTCTGGCAAGCCAAACACATGTGCACTGTACAAGATTATTTTATTTTAGTGTGTAAAGTATGATTCTATCTGTCCAGTATTTTTGATTGGCCAAATTGCTAATTCAGTTAATTGATTAAGGATAATTTATTGTATTAATACCTGAAAGGTTCCTTGTTACCCAGTGCCCTCACCCACCCCAGTGTGACAATGTGTCTTTTAAGATTATAAAGAGCCGATTATTTACTTAGTTATTATTGTTTAACCTGTTGCATGCTGTTGGCGGTTAATCCTGTCGAGGACAGAAAATATCTTGCCAGTAAAATAGGTATAATTTGGGCAATAAAATAATAGTAATAAAGTTTTTCCCTGTAAATTGAATCCACCTTTTGTCCAGTGATTTCTTGAGTTGACTGTCATGAATTTTCCATTAAATCTAGTCATGGCTGCTTCACAGCAGCCCTGACTAGATTTGATGGAAAATATTTTTTTTAAATACCCAGTGGGTTAAGAATTAAAACCACTTTCAGCATCTTTAGCTTCCAGTATATCATGATCACAGCACAACTATAAAGTCAACTTTAGTCAGTTCTTTATTCCTATATGTACAGTACAGTCGCCATGGACTGGACGTAATCCACGCATGGGTAGTGATGTCCACGCATGCGTTTACCAGGTAATAAAAAGCATCAGCAGCAAAATTTAAATTAATGAAGCACCGGGCTGAACACGATGCTTCATCAGTTAAAATTTATGATAATTATTTCTGTAATTAGTGTTTGGAATTTAATATTATTGCGTCTGCGAAAATAGTGCCTACCAGTGGAAAGTGACTAGTCCACGGTGGCCGTACTGTACATGATGTTCATGTTTGATGCCTACATGTAAATTTAAAGACTTTCACTGCATGCATTGGTTACTGGGACCTAAATTGTATTTTATCAGTAAAACAGAACTTGTTTACCACAGTAAATAAGCAGTGGTCTATTATCCAGAATCCCACTCGGATATAGAGGTGCAAATTTCAAGTCAAGTCTCTTCTGGTATTACAGTCCCACCCAGATATAGAAGTGTAAATTTTAAGTTGACTCTTCTGGTATTACAGTACTAAGGATATTTCCATATCTTGTTTGTGTGAAAAGCCCTTATCTTGTTTGTGTGAAAAGGAAAAAAGATTACTGCATCAATTTTACATGTTTATGTTTTTAAGTATTCAGATATGTTTTTCAGGTAAAGCCTTTCAGGCAGCTTTTCCCCCTTTTGTTTTGGAGTGGGGGGTGGGGGAGGACATGGAGGGATCAAGTAACAAATAAGATAAAAAAATGAGCAGAAAGTGAAGTACTGGTCACATTCTAAAAAAATTTCTCAAAAAGTCCGATAATCCTAAAAATTAATTGTATTTTCTAGGCCAAATAATTCATTGAACTACCCTCTTCTTTTTGAAGAAAAACTTGGATAAAATGGTTGGAAAAAACTTTTCAAAATAAAATATCTTTTTAGCTTATGCACACCTACTGAGAAGTTGTGTTGAAGTAAATCATGACAGACTGCAGCTTTGAAGGCATCAATATCTGTGTCCAATTATATAAAGAGTTTACTTTTATGTGCCCATTTGAAAAACAGATAATATTATAGTATAGTGTTGTCTGTCCAACTATCTGTCCATCTATCCATTTACTTTTGGTTTCCAGGCGATAACTTGGGCTATATATGTGATATCCAATTCTTTTTAGCTCACCGGACTTCAAGTCAGTGTGAGCTATTGCCAACATTTGGCATGTGTCGTCCATTAACCTTTGGAAACTTGTCTTCTTCACAACCATTAAGCCAAATTCAAACATATTTTACACAGACCATCCATGGAGAATACCCTTTCTGTTTTGTTCAAATGAAGCAGCTGCCATCTTTGCTCTGTCAAACAAGATATGATTTTTTAAATTCTCAGTTGCATTGTTGGAAATATTTGCTGTTGAAACCTTTGGTATTTTGACATCAGAGTGCAGAGGGTTAAGTTCCAAACACACATGATGTTTGCATTTATTGTACATCATTATGTAAGAATTTAATGCAAAATGTTCAAACAATGTAATTGTATGTATTGGTTTTGCCACAATGTTATCCAGTTGTTTTGTTCACATGGACATATCTCATGGCCTTCAGGACATACCAAACTAAAAAAATAGATTCTGCCCTTACAGTCCATGCTTGGACCACCACATCCTTTCAGGGCAAAAAGAAAAGCAGCCTGTCCACAAGATGGGGGACAAGTCGCTGGCTAAACCTCTGTGTACAGTTTGTACAGGGTAACCTGGTACTCAGCCTGTGATGGATGGACATCTATCTACCTATAAACTTTCTTGCTATACCACTATCAATTTGAAGGCCCAACACACAAATTTGTTGATGCCCATGTATATTATCCAGTGGTCCATTAATTACAAAGTAATTACTTGTTTGGTCTTCAATGATTCATAAGATTACCTTTGTTAGCTCACCTGACAGTAAGTCAGTGTGAGCTATTGCCATCACTTGACGTCTGCATCTGTTTACTTTTGAAAACTTTTCTTCTAAACAACCATTAAGCCAAATTCAAACATATGTTGCACAGACCATGTATGGAATATCCCCTTTCTATTTTGTTCAAATGAAGCAGCTGCCATCTTTGGGCTCTGGTTAATGCCCCAAAAGCCTAAAAATCTTCTTCTCATGAACCACCAGAGAGAATGCCTTGATATTTGGTATTGACATCCTTTGGTGTTGGAAGATGAAAGTTTGTTCAAGGGAAGTTGTTGGAGCATATCCATTTTGTGCTCTGCCCAGAATTTGTATTTCAAGAAACGGTGGGCCGATTTGAACCAAATTTGGCATGTAGTATAAGTGGGTCCTAAGTAATTCCCCAGGGGCTAAAAACAGAAAAAATTAAAACACCCATATTTCCCAAACCACACAGAACAGAGAACCGTTATATTGTATGAAGCATCCTTAGGACCAGTAGAATGGAATCGTTAAAAAAATTGCCATCTGTTGTGTCAGGCTTTTAGGCTCACGCTCAGCTTAGTTACCCTCTATTTATCATACAAAATGTGGATAAACTTCCCCCAGTGGAGTTTGATTTTTCTTTTTCTTTAATTTTTGACTAACTTTAATTTTTTCAGGGAAGATTTGCTGTATATGTGCCGGCAGCTGAACATGGAAGAATCAGCGTATGAAATTATCCAGCATTTGGGAATGAATGATCAAAGTAGGATTTCATTTAATGATTTCCTTAGATGTCGAACAAGAGTATTGACTGAAGTGGAAAACTGCCCTTGCAGCCCATACTGTGATGACCAAGGTGTTGAGTCAGATGCCAGTGGTATGGGAAAGCCCCAGAATGTAACTTCTTGGCCAACAATGAGTAGTGACAGCTTAGGTTTGTTCATTCACTGTTTATTTTCTTGTTTTGTTTCAGTAAAATTGAATATGCTGCCCAGCTTGTACATGTGTACTGTTCAGTACAAGGTTTTAAAATGATATATAGAACAAGTGCAATCCCAAAGGTGACTTCCCCCACCCCTCACTGCCAAGCATGAGCTTCTAGTCATTTAACATTGTTGAATATTGAATTAAAAAAGATCTTATCTTAACTCCTTTAAACCATAGCACGTAGCACCAATGCAGCAGGCCACCAAATGTGTCCATGGGATACTGATGCCCCGCTTCATGATAAACTATATTTAGTGGTTAACGAAGTCCAAAAAGGGGCCATTACTCGGATTAAAAATGATCACTCCACTCTCAAAGTCAAACCTGTCTGGTATATTGTCTATAATAAACTATATTCCAAATTTGATTGAAATCGGACACCTATAATTCAGGTTACCATCCAGAAACCAATATCAGCATGTCTTCTAAGTTAGAAATGGGCCATAACTCTGCCCAGAAATATTGGACGAAGCCCACTATCTCCCAATCTGTATTATGTGGTAATATACCTATGTATAAAATTTTGTTTCATTTCGTTCAGTCTAGGGCTGCATGGTATTACGGTATTCTGATTGGTACCAGTATTGAAATCGTCACTGGTTAAAAACTGTCATTCAGAAATAAGTAACGGTACACAATTTTTGGGCCCGGTATTTTGATTTGAAATTTGCGTTTTCTTGAAATAAAAATATATATAATGCACGAAAATAGGGAAAATTCATATTAAATGCAAGGGATATCACCAATAAAAAATATATTTTTGGAGCTATAGATACAAGTATTACTTACAGCCCTGGGGAAATGAGTGATTTGAATGGATTCACTTGAAGACTAATCCATGTCTGCAAAGTCATTGAACCTATTGTTACGAAAATAAGCCATAAAATTATTAGTCAGTTTAAATGCTTTCCTCCGATAGAAACTCGGATAAAAGTAAATTAGTCTTTATCAGTTTAACTCCTGTAAAAACATGGTTGACCTCTCTTGTCTCGATAAGCGTTCGATTATTGAGCCAGGCTATTGTTACCAACACTGTGCCAATTGCGTGTGTGTGGCAATCTGCATAATTTGAAACAGTATTTGTCAGATTGCTGACAAACAACAAATCAATGAACATCAAAATTCTTTTACATCCAAAGTAAACTCAACAAATTGTTTTTCATCTGGGATGGTGGGACTGTGTACATCACATTTATGAAGGGCTTAACAGAAAAGTAAGGTATTTCAGTTTTATTTTGCTTTCAATCTGAACTGTTTGAAGGTGTACCAGTATACCGCTGTATTGTTTTCAATACTGTCACCAGTACTCAAATCCGAATACCGTGCAGCCCTAGTTCAGTCAAACTAAAGTTATCGTCCAGAAACCAATATGAACATGTTTTCTCTACCCAAAAATATTGGACCAAGCCATCTGTCAACCCTAATCTGTACTATGTGATTATAACCTATTTATAAAATTTCGTTCAATTAAACTTAAGTTAGCGCGCGGAAACCATATTCTGGACGGACATTCAAGATGGACAATCGGACGCACATGCAGACAGACAAGGGTAACACTTAATGCCCGTGCCAAATTTGGTGGGGGTGTAATAAATAGGTACTAGGGCCGTTAATCAGATTTAAACCATGAGTAGGATAAGGGTTTTAACCATGAGGCTCAGCTGAGTAGTTAAAATCCTTATTCCACGACTGGTTCAAATCTGATTACTGGTCCTAGTACCTATGTTTTATTTATACCATGCTCTTAATAAATAATCGACTTTGTCACTTAAAATGGAGAAAAAAAAATGATATTTTCAAGTGTAAACACATGGGTTTGTTTTGTTTACATCTGTGCTGGTGAGCAGTACTTCTGGCTTGATTGACAGTTGATTGTATTTACCTTGCTTTTTCAGTCAAATTATTATTAACAATTCTTAAATTTTATTTTAAATATTTAATTGTAGATATTTTAAACTCAATAAGTCAGAAGAGCTATATCTAGCAAGTAATATTGGAAAAATAAACCATTATAATTGTGTGCATGTGTGTGTGTGGTGGGGTGGGTGGGTTCTTGGAGTCAATAAAATGCAACAAATGGGGATGAAGACAAAATCACTGGCCTGTCACAAGGCTATCAGCCCTAATTTCAATCGAGGTAACCCAATAGAAAAAAAAATATCACTTTTTAGTGGTTTCTTTGTGCCATGGTTGCACAGAGAACTTTGGAGTTGGGCCTCCTTTACCACTGAGTGTTGATGTTTCATTCTCTGTAGTCCCTAGTACCAGGGAAAAACTGCCCAACCATCCAATGCTCAAAATTTAAACACACAAGCCAAGAGGTTAACTAAGTCTTTATTCCATAATAGTCCATTGGCTGAGAGGGGTTTATGTGCACCCCCGCCACAATCCTCCCTACTTAGTATTTTCATGTACCCTGGTGTCTAGTCATTAGAAAATGAGTTGTTAACAGCAAATATTTTGGGTCTCACTATATTTTCTGGGTCAATGTTTAATGGTACCCAGATATTGAGTGGTGTAAATAAGGATGGGGTAGGGGAAATTCAAACACTTAATACAAGGTCATTGAGAAAGATAATTCTGACAAATAAGACAGCATTTTGAAGGTAATTGAATACCCTAACCTACCAATTTATTTTGTTCCAGATAATTGCATCGATGTCATCACCAAAGGTCAAATGGTCACATGACTGCAGCGAAAATGCAATGCTAGCTCGGAACAATGCTCTATTAATAAACATTTTCGTTTACTGTTGACAAATGGTCAACATGCTTGGTGTTTTTGTATATCCTTGTGGGTACCAACTACAAAAATAGTTGTTAACATCATATCTTTTGAGAACTAATGTACCCTGTTAGAGAAAACCTAATGTTATAAAGATTCTCTGCAATCCAAATATGTTGGGGGTAGAATAGATTTAAATAGTCAAATACGACTGATGGCTTGAGCATTTACTACAAGTATGGTAGTATTTTAAATGTAATTGGATGCTACAGTTGATTAAAAATTCTTAGTCTCTAGATTTTTTTTCTTGATTATGTCATTAGAGGTTGAAAGGTCAAGTTACTGTGAAATATTCAAATTTTAGTTTCACTTTCAGGAAGAGCTACTGCAGGGCCACAGAACTGACATAAGCTAATTTTTATTCTGTTTGCACCCCCCAACATAGAGTTTCTCTTTAGTTTCGGGTTTGATAGTAAATTAGAAATGTGAAGAGAATTAATAGAAACAAGAGAAGGAAGCTTGACGATAGCGAGTTGAAAAGAACTGTTGGAGTTTACATTGTACATCTGAAATACTCAGAGGAGGAACGTTTTGTCGAAATCAAGGATGTTGCAAATCCTGCTGAACGATTTGAAAAGATTTCTGAAATTAAGGATCAACGACAATCACAGCCTATGGATTCTCCTTATCGTATGGATAATACCTGTGCACAAATTCCTGTTCAATGTGATGTCATATACAAATACCATCATTACTGCTATGCTTCACATCAAATCTTAATCATTTGAAACAAATGTTAACTGAGCATCCTTCTTGTTTAACATCGTACAAAGTTAGAGATTCTTCAGCAGACAAAGATAAAATTATTTTTAATCCAGACTGTGGCAGTGAAAGCAGAAAGAATGTAAAGGTCAATGGAGTCTGGACAAGTGAGGGTACAACAATGTTTGAATTTGGAGGTGGTGTAACAAAGACGGTCTGGTGATTTTGAGAGAATCTCTGCTGTTGATTTATTCGGCTGTGAAGCAAAGTTTCACCTATATTTTCGTGCAAATTATTATATGAGGCCTTAAGAATGGCGCTCAAAAGATTAAGAAGACAAAACGAACCAGGGCGCAATGGAGGGAGCTCACAGACAATCATTTGATAGAGTTTGGGATATTACAAATACTGAGGTGATCAAAAATAAGGCAATAGTGAAATTGAGTGAGCTATGTGGTGTCTACAGAAAGAACCTCGAATATACTGCATTTTCAAATCCTAATTGCAGAGGACAAAAACGGAAACAGAAAAAAATTAGAAAGATGTGAGGCATACCAAAGGATTCAGTCCCATTTGGGGAACTAGATGGTAGTACTTCTTGTTTGGTGTTTAACCTGAAAACTGACATTCATGATGCCGTAAAGCAAAGTTACCTGCTCGGTTCTGTGGATCAAATCAAGGAGACAGCTGACTTACTAAGGTTTGATAGTCTGAAGACATTCAAGGATGCTAATGAGTTATCCTGGCCACCAAGATAGGTTTATCGTTTGGTCAGTTCTATTGGACAAGGTATCTGCTGTGCAAGTACTGAAGGTAAATGGATTCTACCAAAACACATTCTTCTTGGAATGACCCTAAGACATTTGTTCAGGAATGCTGACCTTATTAAACTCAAACATCATAAAGTCCACTTTCATCCATATTTTCCCCAATCATTTTCATATAACCACAAACCAAGTGGAAATGTGAATGAATGGATAGAAATAAGAGGAGGAAGCTTGACGATAGTGAGGAGAAAAGAAGTGTTGGAATTTACATTGTACACAAGATATACTCAGATGAGGAACTTTGTTATGCCTCATATCTTTCTAAAAAAATTTTGTTTCTGTTTTTGTCCTCTGCAAATGGGATTTGAAAATGCAGTATATTCGAGGTTCTTTCTGTAGACACCACATAGCTCACTCAATTTCACTATTGCCTTACTGTTGATCCCCTCAGTGTTTGTAATATCACAAACTCTATCAAATGATTGTCTGTGAGCTCCCTCCATTGCGGACTGGTTCATTTTGTCTTTTTCATCTTTTGACCGCCATTCTTAGGGCCTCATATTATAATTTGCACGAAAAGATAGGTGACACTTTGCTTCACGGCCGAATAAATCAACACCAGAGATTCTCTCAAAATCACCAGATCGTCTTTGTTACACCACTTCCAAATTCAAACATTGTTGTACCCTCACTTGTCCAGACTCCTTTGACCTTTACATTCTTTCTGCTTTCACTGCCACAGTCTAGATTAAAAATAATTTTATCTTTGTCTGCTGAAGAATCTCTGGTAACTTTGTACGATGTTAAACAAAAAGGTTGCTCAGTTAACATTTGTTTCAAATGATTAAGATTTGATGTGAAGCATAGCAGTAATGATTTTATTTGTATATGATCCCACATTGAATAGGAATTTGTGCTCAGGCATCATCCATACGATAAGGAGAATCTATAGACTGTGATTGTCGTTGATCCTTGATTTCAGAAATCTTTTCAAATCGTTCAGCAGAATTTGCAGCATCCTTGATTTCGACAATAAGTTCCTCATCTGAGTATTTCAGATGTACAATGTAAACTCCAACAGTTCTTTTCTCCTCGCTATCGTCAAGCTTCCTTCTCTTGTTTCTATTAATTCTCTTCATGTTTCTAATTTACTATCAAACCCAAAATGAAAGAGAACTCTATGTTGGGGATACAAACAGAATAAAAATAAGCTTATATCAGTTCTGTGGCCCTGCAGTAGCTCTTCATGAAAGTGAAACTAAATTTGAAAATTTCAAAGTAACATGACCTTTCAACCTCTAATGACATAATCAATAAAAAAATCTAGAGACTAAGAATCTTTAATCAGCTGTAGCATCCAATTACCTTTAAAATAATACCGTACTTGTAGTAATTGCTCCAGTCATCAGTCATATTTGACCATTTAAATGTACCCTACCCCCACCATATTTGGGTTGCAGAGAATCTTGGTAACGTTAGGTTTTCTCTAATAGGGTACATTGGTTCTCAAAAGATATGATGTTAACAACTATTTTTGTAGTTGGTACCCACAAGGATATACAAAAACACCAAGCATGTTGACCATTTGTCAACAGTAAACAAAATTTTTTTTAATAGAGCATTGTTCCGAGCTAACATTGCATTTACACTGCAGTCATGTGACCTTTTGACCTTTGGTGACGTCATTGATGCAATAATCTGGAACAAAATAAATTGGTAGGTTAGGATATTCAATTACCTTCAAAATGCTGTCTTATTTGTCAGAATTATCTTTCTCAATGACCTTGTATTAAGTGTTTGAATTTCCCCTACCCCATCCTTATTTACACCACTCAATATCTGGGTACCATTAAACATTGACCCAGAAAATATAGTGAGACCCAAAATATTCACCGTTAACAACTCATTTCCTAATGACTAGACACTAGGGTACATGAAAATACTAAATAGGGAGGATTGTGGCTGGAGTGCACATAAACCCCTCCCAGCCAATGGACTATAAATATGGACTGTTAACTCTGTTTCTGTGCCCTGAGCATTTTTAACTGGTGGAGTGCTAGAAGCCACTATAATGGCACTATTGAAAAGTGCTTAGTGGCTTTACACTGCATGCATTAGCTTGTTGTTTGCATAGCAAAAGAAGAAAAAAAAATGTATAAATTGTTTGGTTGCAATTTATTGGAGAGTGCCTATTGATAAATTGTAACAAAACAATTATTTATGAACAAAATATTGCTAAACTAAAGGTACTATTGCTGGTATGATGGTATCTTAGAAAAAAAATATTCATGTTTCAAATCACATTTGGAATATAATTTACCACTCAACCAGTTCAATAAATGACAGAAAATCAGTGCTATTTATTTTACCTTATATGTGTTATGACATTCTGTTGGAAAGGGCTTTGCCTTTACAGAAGAAACACAAAAAAACTCACTGAAGCATTTCAAGCCACGAAATCCGACTTGGCTAAAAAATAAATGGGCTTTGTTTTTTACACATTGGTACAGTGGTAATTGTATCCAGATCATAATATGTGTACTCAATCATTGCATTCAACTTGAATCCAGGAATCTTGTTTCTCCATAATATTCCAGTAAAACTGAACAGTGGGAATCTCTGATCATATTCCAGTCCATTCGAGTGATCAAAACGTCAATTTTTTTTTTTTTAAATTTCTGATATGAACTGGCAGCAAAGATTTGTTGGGACACTGATTGGTGATAATAGGTGTGTTTTTATGCTCCCCCGTAAAAACTTTGGGGGAGCATATAGTCACCGCTTTGTTCCTCTGTCCGACTGTCCAAAACAAATGATTTCCAGATGATAGCTCTAGTTTGTTTTGATGTATGACCTTATAATTTTACAACAGTACAACCTACCATGAAATGCAGGTCAAGTTTGATTTTCACCATTATGGCATTTACCCTTCCCGAGTTATGCCCCTTGAAAAGTTGCAAAATGGTAAAATCAGTGGTTTCCGGATGATGATTCTAGTTCACATTGATGTACGACCTTATAATTTTGCAACATCACTACCAGCCGTGAAATGTAGATCAAGTTCAGTTGTGATTGTTATGGCACTTACTGGTCCAGAGTTATGCAATTTGAAAAGTCACAAATTGGTAAAATCAGTGGTTTCCGGATGATAACTCTAGTTCACTTTGATATACGACTTTATAATTTCGTAACTTTACTACTACCATGAAATTTAGGTCTTTCACCGTTAAGCAATTTACCATTCCATAGCTTTGCCTCTTGAAAAGTGGCAAATTGTAAAATTAATGGTTTCCAGATGATAACTCTAGTGTGCTTTGATGTATGACCTTATAATTTGGAATGTTACTGTATACCATGAAATGCAGGTCAAGTTCGAATGCTATTGTTAAGGCACTTACCATTCCAGAGTTATGCCCCTTGAAAAGTCACAAAATAGTAATGGTTTCCAGATGATAACTGTAGTCCCCTATGATGTAAGACCATATAAATTTGCAGCATTACTACCTACCCTGAAATTTAGGTCAAGTTTGAGTTTCACCATGATGGCATTTACTATTCCAGAGTTATGCCCCTTGAAATGTGACAAAAGGGTAAAGTGATAAAAAACATTTTTAGCTCAACTTTGGCGAAGCCAAATTTGAGCTTTTGTCATGGTCCGTCGCCCGTCTGTCCGTCTGTCCGTACGTCAACAATCGGATACGGCTCGGGCTAGAGGCCGTATTTATGAACCGATCTTTACGAAACTTCTTGGGTACCTTTGTTATGACCGTGGGACGAGAACGAGTGTTTTTGGGTGCGGTCCTAAATTCAAGATGGCTGCCAGCCGCCATTTTGTACCGACGATGCAGAAATCTGTTTTTTGTACAGAACTTCCATATGAAAGCTCTGATTTGAATAATTTTTTGTATGAATGTTTAGTACCATGGGATACATCGCATATAATACGGGTTTTTTTCTCGTGCGCAAATTGTGCAAATTAGACTAATTTTGATGTTTTTTGGTGTTACTTTCAGCACTGCAAGTGCAAATGCCAATACGGCTCGGGTTAGAGGCCGTATTTATGAACCGATCTTTATGAAACTTCTTGGGTACCTTTGGTATCACCGTGGGACGAGAACGAGTGTTTTGGGGTCCGGTCCGAAATTCAAGATGGCCGATGGCAGCCATTTTGTACAAAATTAGCTGCAATCAGATTTTTGCACAGAACTTCCATATGAAAGCGCTGATTTGAATAATTTTTTGTGTGAATGTTTAGTACCATGGGATACATCACATATAATACGGGTTTTTTTCTCATGCAGAAATTATGCAAATTAGATGAACTTCAATTTTTTCAGTGCGACTTACACACAGTAAGTACACATGTCAATACGGCTCAGACTAGAGTCTGAATTTATGAACTGATCTTCACGAAATGTCTTGGGTACCTTTGTTATCACCTTGGGATGAGAACGAGTGTTTCTGGGTGCAGTCTAAAATTCAAGATGGCTGCCAGTGGCCATTTTGTACCGAAATTAGGTCTAATCAGTTTTTTGTACACAACTTCTATACAGCTCAGACTAGAGGCCATATTTATGAACCAATCTTTACAAAACTTCTTGGGTACCTTTGTTATCACCGTGGGATGAGAGCAAGTGTTTTTGGGTGTGGTCCGAAATTCAAGATGGCCACCAGCAGCCATTTTGTACCAAAATTAGTGCAATCAGTCTTTTGTACAGAATTTCTGTATGAAAGTTCAGATTTGAATAAATTTTTGTATGAATGTTTAGTAACTTGGAATACATCATATATTGTAAGGGGTTTTTTTTCGTGCAGAAATTATGCAAATTAGATGAACTTTGATTTATTCAGTGCTACTTACACAATGTAAGCAAACATGTCAATACGGCTCAGGGTAGAGGCTGCATTTATGAACCGATCTTCACAAAACTTCTTGGGTACCTTTGTTATCACCTTGGGACGAGAATGAGTGTTCTGGGTACGGTCCAAAATTCAAGATGGCTGCCAGTTGCCATTTTGTACCGAAATTAGGTCCAATCAGTTTTTTGTCACAAGTTCTATACAGCTCGTAGTTATGAACTGATCTTCACAAAACTTCTTGGGTACCTTTGTTTTCACCTTGGGACAGGAACGAGTGTGTTTTGGGGTGCCTTTGTTATCACTGTGCTATGAGAACAAATATTTTGGGGTTCAGTCAGACCCACTCTGGGACTCAAAGATTTCTTTTCTAGTTTAGCATCTGACTGTCACCCACCTTTACAATACTTTACCTATACATTTGTTACAGGCAACGGTCAGTATTTATGTACAGACCGTTACAATACTTTATATGTACCTTTGTTATCAGGTCATTACCTAGATTTTTGTCATTGCTGTGTCACATATTATACATGTACATGTCTTTGTCTTGACAAGTTGAGCTACAGTGTCATTGACACTTTCATTTATGGTATCTTATTAATGCCCAGGGCATGTGTAATCAAACCTGCTGATACTTTCACTCCAATTAAGCATTGACCTGTCGTCAAAGGCCAGTTTAATCTCCTTACCAAGGAGCCTTTAATACAGGTTTTCTAGCTGTGTAATGTTACCCTTGTCCTTCCACATGTTTTTGGATATTTTTTTTTATATGGCTTAACATATTTCACAGTTCTGCATTTGAAAAAAAATAAGTACGTTGTTTCCATCAGTTTGCATTTCTGGAGCATCTGTTGGCTGTGCCCACTTTTCACTTGTTTTAAACTTTTACCTAAACACAGGCCTGCCCAAATTGCGTTCATGATCGTTCAGGTTACGCACCGCTCGCACAAACCTCCTGCAGCGGGTCTGATTCTTCGGTCGCGCAAAGAATTCCTTGAATTTCCAACTGAGGGCTGAATAAAAAATGTCGGGCAGTACCATAAAATCCAAACAGGAATCTCTCACTAAAATAAAACTTTCAAAAGTTGGTCAATGTCGCACCATTTTAGTTATTAAGTCGATAAAGAAGGGTGTGTTTGAACTGAATGCGTGAGTGACCAAACACCCAAAAAGACGCCCTCAATCACAGACTGCGATGAACTGTATAACCAATGTGGTGAAACAAAAAAGAGATGGCATAAAACCGCATAAAAGTATGGCTTACAGCGCCCGTCAGTATTTGGTTGATGATTTAAAACATGCTTATCAATTAAATATTGAAGGGCATGCATGACAAGCCATCTTCGTTGCACCAGTTTGTTACGAATTCAAGCAAATCTAACCAGCAATAAATTCTGTTGCGAATGGTATTTTCTTCACAAGCTCGAACACTAAAACCCAGATCATCTGGTACAAATAAATTATAAAGCGAATCAACCAATGGCGCAAGGCTCTGGCGAAAATAAAACAGTGGTGACGTGGTGTGAATGAGGTATGTAGAGCGAATCACAAGTGCTCTTTGTTGCATGTTCTCATCACCTACACCTGGTAATGTTGTGAAGGTTTTTTACAACTCAATTCGTGGCAAAAGTTCCGGGGAATGTTTTAAAAGGTTGGACCAAAGATCACTTTCTAAAAAGTCGGACCCCGAATCCGTAACGGAGAAAACCTTTAGAAAGTGGCCAATGTCACACCACTTGACCTTTGAGGTCGACGAGGAGAGGAAAGTTTTCAATGTGAAATGCCTAACGTGTTCAACAAAGTGTGACACCATAGTAAAAGAGGCAGCCAAACGAGGCTGCGTGGGGTGGTCATCAGCGGCGTTAAACAGTACATTGGTGTGAAACACACCCAGCGGTCCAATATTGAAAGACATTGTAAACCGGGCACCTTTCATGAATTTGCCCAGAATTTGTGTAAATTGGACAAGGCTAGCAATGTAACACAGCCGGTAAATGACCCCACACCCTCACTCAACTCTCAGTTAACAGTGAACAAAATGTTTGTTGACTCAAGTCACCAGTCATATGTCAAGCTGTCCCCCCCCCCCCCCACCCCCCCCCCCCCCCCCCCAATTTGTTTTGAGAAAAGTTTTAAAGATAGTAGATTGGGTGGGTAATACTGGGTATACATTATTTGGAGACACAGAGCACAATAGTAAAAAAAATTAAGGAATACAACAATGTAAATTGTTTATTTGTAAAACATCAGAATGAGCTTGGTACCGATCAAGGTATACATGTAATTGAGCCAGCAATAAGCAAGGAGCATTACATTCAATAAAAATCCATTTCCTGCTCAATATGATGCTCCTGGCTTCTTTTTGGCACATCGTTTTCATTATTATACCAATGGGTTACGCAAAGCAAAATGGGTTATGCAAAAAAAGTTTGCGGGCCCCATTTTCGGGTTACCCAAAATTTAAATTTTGGCAGGCCTGCTAAACAGCCAAAACAGGCAAGTGCTATTCACAAAATTCGTCATTCAAATGTTATTATTTTTGCTTCAAAACCATAGCTTATAACCCCTCAAAGGAATGATCTTGTTGGATTATGGAAATAATGGATTCTGGTGGAATCCTAAAACAGAAATTTGTGGAAATCTAAATGGATCTTTAAAAAATGTGATGAAAACAAGGCCAGTGCAATCTATTTTGCTGTTATATTTGCTGCAATATAGGTAGAATAACAATGTTTTTATGAATTGGTGTACAATAATTACATGCTCAACAGCTCACAAAAAGGTGTGGAACTAATGATATGAATAGAAGTGTTTAGAAATTGTTTAACATACTTAGGAAAAAAAGTGAGGTGAAAAAATCATACAATGATTTGTTTGCACTCCTGAATAAAAAAAAAATGGGATGATGGTGTACTTTGTCATTCCTTTCTGTTTCTTTGTATCACTGTATATCATTGGGAATATTCAATAGGATCTGTTAGGAATTCACCTTAGATGTTGTAGATCAGTACTCAACTACATTCAGGTCAAGCTACATGTAAGGAAGCACGTTGGCTCAGTGGTTACAGCATTGGATTTCAAACCGAAAGTCCACTGTTTGACACCCCCCCCCCCCCCCCCAACCAGGGGTAACTGCATTGTGTCCTTGGGCAAGGCTCTTAATGAGCTCAACTTGACGTCGTACATCCGATACGTACATCGGTCTGCCAGTCTTTCTGTCCTCAATTCCTTTAGCACACCCTACAAGCCGCAGCTTTCACTCGATCAGTTCCAAATTTCATACATGACTTTGGGGCAATGTCTTGATGGAATCTATTGAATTTTTCTGAATTTCATTGAAAAACATGGCTGCCAGCAGCCATCTTAGATGTGGCATATAAATTGTCAACAATTCCATTGGAACCCCTACAAGCTGCTTCTCTCACCCGATCTTTTTCAAATTTCATATGTTGCTTTGGTATGATGTCTCAATGGGAGCTATCAACATTTTATGAATTTCGGTGAAAAGGCCATCAGCAGCCATCTTGGATTTGGAACATAAATTGTCAGTAATTCCATTAACACACCCTACAGGCCACATATCTCATCCAATCTTTTTCAAATTCCATATGTACCATTGGTGTCATATCTAGATGGGAGCTATCAAATTTTCTGAATTTAGTTGAAAAGCATGTCTGCCGGTGGCCATCTTGGATTTGACATAATTTGTCAACAATTCCATTAGCACACCTTACAGGCTACATATCTCACCCAATTTTTTTCAAATTTGATATGTAGCTTTGGTGTGATGTCTAGATGAAGAGCTGTAAATTTTTCTGAATTTCATTGAAAAACTTGGCCACCATCAGCCATCTTGTATTTAGCACATTAATTGTCAACAAATCTATTAGCACACCCTACAGGCCACATTTCCCACCTGATCTTTTTCAGATTTCATATTCAGCTTTGGTGTGATGTCTTCTCTGTGGAAACTTGTTTGAATGACTTGTCATTACTGGAGCTTTCTATTCAGTTCAACCCCTTCTTGGACAAGTTGAGCTGCAGCGTCATTGACCTTTTCATCCTGATTGTCCATATGGGGCAGGGTGACGCTGGGTACTAATATGTACTGCACGTCGATGGTGCACTTGTCTTCAATCAATGCTAACCCTGCTTGTGTGGAGTTAGTATGTTGGGGAGTCTGACAGTTGCTCGTCATTGCTCGGTGGTTTTCTCCAGGTACTCTTGACTCCCTCCACCTGTAAAACTGTCAGACTCGAGGTGACCCTGGCTGTCAAAAGTGTTGTTAAACTCCAATGAATAAATAAATAGGCTACATGTAGTACAGTGAATCCCTGTTAATTAAATCGCCACTTTACCAGAGAAAAATATTCAATTAACAAGACTATACAATTAACCAGAATTGGGGCATTTTCTATTTTTAGCTCAACTTTGGAGAAGCCAAATTTGAGGTATTGTCATGGCCCGTCTGTCCGTCCGTCGGGCCAGCTCAGGCTAGAGGCCGTATTTATGAACCGATCTTTACAAAACTTCTTGGGTACCTTTGTTATCACTGAGAGACGAGAACGTGTGTTTTTGGGTCCGGTCCGAAATTCAAGACGGCCGCTGGCAGCCATTTTGTACAAAATTAGGTGCAATCAGATT
Organism: Pictodentalium vernedei; assembly: GCA_031216915.1. Lineage (NCBI taxonomy): Eukaryota > Metazoa > Mollusca > Scaphopoda > Dentaliida > Dentaliidae > Pictodentalium > Pictodentalium vernedei. The sequence goes on along the minus strand of CM062292.1, from coordinate 146,131,938 downwards.
TTTGCGCAGAACTTCCATATGAAAGCTCTGATTTGAATAATTTTTGGTATGAATGTTTAGTACCATGGGATACATCACATATAATACAGGTTTTTTTCTCGTGCGTAAATTATGCAAATTAGACTAACTTTGATTTATTTGGTGTTACTTTCAGCACTGTAAGTGCAAATGTCAATACGGCTCGGGCTAGAGGCCGTATTTATGAACCGATCTTTACGAAACTTCTCGGGTACCTTTGTTATCATAGTGGGACGAGAACGAGCGTTTTTGGGTCCGGTCTGAAATTCAAGATTGCTGCTGGAAGCCATTTTGTACAAAATTAGGTGCAATCAGATTTTTGCACAGAACTTCCATATGAAAGCGCTGAATTGAATAATTTTGTGTGTGAATGTTTAGTACCATGGGATACATCACATATAATATGGGGTTTTTTCTCGTGCATAAATTATGCCAATTAGACTAACTTTGATCTATTTAATGTTACTTTCAGCACTATAACTGCAAATGCCAATACAGCTCGGGCTAGAGGCCGTATTTATGAACCGATCTTTACGAAACTTCTTGGGTACCTTTGTTATCACCGTGGGACGAGAACAAGTGGTTTTGGGTGTGGTACAAATTTCAAGATGGCCACCAACAGCTATTTTGTACTTCAGTTAGTGCAATCAGTTTTTTGTACACAACTTCTGCATGAAATGAATAAATTTTGGTATGAATGTTTAGTAACATGGAATACATCACATATAATACAGGTTTTTTTCTCATGCAAAAATTATGCAAATTGGATGAACTTTGATTTATTCAGTGCTACTTATACACAGTAAGTGCACATGTCAATAGGGCTCGGGCTAGAGTCTGTATTTATGAACCAATCTTCACGAAACTTCTTGGGTACCTTTGTTATCACCTTGGGACGATAACAAGTGTTTTTGGGTGCGGTCCGAAATTCAAGATGGTTGCCAGCAGCCATTTTGTACAAAAATTAGTGCAATCAGTTTTTTGTACAGAACTTCTGTATGAAAGTTCTGATTTGAATAAATTTCTGTATGAATGTTTAGTAACATGGAATACATCACATATAATATGGGTTTTTTTCTCGAGCAGAAATTATGCAAATTAGATGAACTTTGATTTATTCAGTGCTTCTTATACACAGTAAGCGCTTGTGTCAATATGGCTCGTGCTAGTGGCTGTATTTATGAACCGATGTTCTCAAAACTTCTTGGGTACCCTTGCTATCACCTTGGGATGAGAACGAGTGTTTCTGGGTGTGGTCCAAAATTCAAGATGGCTGCCAGTGGTCATTTTGTACTGAAATTAGGTCCAATCAGTTTTTTGTACACAACTTCTATACGGCTCAGGCTAGAGGCCTTATTTATGAACCGATCTTTACGAAACTTCTTGGGTACCTTTGTTATCACCGTGAGATGAGAACGAGTGTTTTTGGGTGCCGTCCAAAATTCAAGATGGCCTCCAGCAGCCTTTTTGTACCAAAATTAGTGCAATCAGTTATTTGTACAGAACTTCTATATGAAAGTTCTGATTTGAATAAATTTTTGTAGGAATGTTTAGTAACATGGAATACATCACATATAATACAGGTTTTTTTCTTGTGCAGAAATTATGCAAATTAGATGAACTTTGGTTTGTTCAGTGCCACTTATACACAGTAAGTGCACATGTCAACACGGCTCGGGCTAGAGTCTGTATTTATGAACTGATCTTCACGAAACTTCTTGGGGTGCCTTTGTTATCACCTTGTGACAGGAACAAGTGTTTTGGATGCCTTTGTTGTCACTGTGCTATGAGAACTAATATTTTTGGGTTCCGTCAGACCCACTCTGGGACTCAAAGATTTCTTTTCTAGTTTAGCATCTAACTGTCACCCCACTTTTACAATACTTTACCTATATATTTGTTATAGGCTACGGTCAGCATTTTTGTACAGACTGTTACAATACTTCACATGTACCTTTGTTAACAGGTCATTACCTAGATGTTTGCCATCTGTGTCACATACTATACATGTACATGTCTTAAACAAGTTGAGCTACAGTGTCACTGACACTTTCATTTAGTTGAAGAGTGAGCATTTATTCTATTATCTCTTGTTTGACAGAGCTCAGAGCTTGGGGACAAGGTTGTTCAAATCAAGTCCCTTGATTAATATTTGTGCCCCTTACTGGAGTGGGAATTTTAACTTGGTGCAATATAAGGAACTTTCTTTAAAAATCTTCTCACGACCCCCCCCCTCCCCCCTCTCCATTTAGAATCTTTTGATATATGGTGTACACATATGATGTCTGATACAGTCAGATACAAGTTTTTAAAAATGAAGTCACTGGGTTAATATTTTGTCTCTTTAACTTAGACCCATTTGCGGAAAAATCTTTGAAACTCTGCCTCAATCAGATCTGATGGTCAGAATCCTGATGAGCAAGGCTGGGGGGTTGGGTGGGGGTTGCTTAGTCAGTACATGTTTGTTCAAGTTAAGCCCCATAGGTTAATAGTTGGGCTCCCTATTTTCCATTGCTGGAAATCTGGGCATCATTTGTGTAGCAGCATCTCAATACCAGAAAACATCATCTTACTGGACAACAAAGTTATGAATTGTTGCATGACTTCATTCCTCTGTAGTGTTGACTGGCCATAGATGCTAAGTAAATCCTTCTTAAAACAAGTTTGCCAGGTGAGTGTTTCAGGCCCCATGTGGGGCCTCTTGTTAAAATAGAACTTGCTCGCCAAATCAAGTAAAATCAACAGTAAACTTAGACTGGTCTAAAAGGATTACTCTTTTTATCATGGTCTATTTAAGTTGGCCCCATGTAGTCTAAGAAGAGTATAAGTATTTTCTTATCTCCCTGTGGTAGTCCAGGAAGGTGGAGCAGTGCTTGTGTAGCATTCCATGGTAGGCAGGTCTGCTTTGTGGTAGACTTCTAAATAGGCAACGTACATGTAATTTGAAATGACTAAACTTGATTATACTTTTGGGGTGGATATGATACACATGTAGCCATGGATGCTAAATATACCCTAAATGCCAGTAAATAAAAATATAATGGCTGAGTTCCCGTTAATAAAGTGTGGTTAACCCTTTGGGCCTGGAGATTTTTACACATTTTCCATATACGTTGAATGCCTACCTCCTGTGGCTTTACAGTTGGTTCTAGTCAAGTCTTGGCTGCCTACAGAGGCAGCCAAGACTTGCCTAGAAACAACTGACAAGGTACTTAGAAAACACATTTGGAGTTTATCCAAACAATGCATGTTGGGGCAACTGTTTATGTGCATTAAAAAGTCAGAATTAGGTCCTTAAGGGTTAACATTGTGGGAAGTTATTTATGAAACACAATTTTTCTGCAATATCACTAGACAAAGTCGAAACTAATTTTATGTACACTGCTGTCATTTATCTTTGTATCTCTTGAGTTTTGTCTGATGGGGAATTGATTGTAAAATTCAATAACTTGGTTCCTAATTATACTATAAATACTTCGTCTAGCCAAGTGAATCTGTATTGAATATAAGTTTTGTCTTGTAAAGTCTCAGATAAATCCTTATGTTTATATCTTCCTGTTAGCTTCATGCAAAGTTCCAAGTGATACGATTCTATTAGATGTGCCTTTTCGCATTTATAGTTATACTTTTCCCCAAATTTGGTGCGGTTAACTCCTTGCATGGGGGCATGGTGGCTCAGTAGGTAGAGGTGCAGGCTGCAAGCCGAGAGGTCCTCGGTTCGAATCCCACCTGTGGCAACCACGTTGTGTCCTTGGGCAAGACATTTCACCCCATTGCCCACACGGGGGCACGATGGCATTGTGCACTAATGTGTATTGCATGTTGATGGTGCACCTGTCTTTGACGAATGCTAACCGTGCTTGTGTGCAGTTAGTATGTTGAGGAGCTGACAGTTGCTCGATGGTTCTCTCTGGGTACTCCGGCTTCCTCCACCCATAAAACTGTTGTTGTCATGATTAGCCATTGTGCAGAAATATGTGACCTTAAACACCAATAAATAAATAATAACTCCTTGCATGCTGGTGGCGGATCTTCCCGCCAAGGACAGGAAATCTCTTGCTATTAAAATAAGTCAAATTTGAGGATATGTAACCACATTTTCCCCTGTAAGTTGTGCAGGCTTTTTAATCAATGATTTCTTGTTTTAAAAGTTAAGGAATTTTTCATCAAATCTTGTCACGGCTACTTCACAGCAGCCATGACTAGATTTTATGAAAAATATTTTAAAATTACTCAGTGGGTTAAGAGTTAAATTTTAGATTTGCTGAGACTCCTTGGATTCCTTTAACTTATTGAGTGCTAGAAGCCACTTTCAGGGATCTACTAAAAAGTGCTGAAAGCCACTTTAGTGGCTTTTCACTGTGTGCATTAGCTTGTTGTTTGTGCAGTAGTAGATAAAGAAATGTTCATATAAAATTGTTTTGTTACAATTTATTGGAGAGTGCCAACAAGCACTCTCCAATAAATGGTAACAAAACAATTATTGATAAACAGAATCTTGCTAAACTAAGGCTCCTCTTGCTGACAGCATTGTATCTCTGAAAAAATACTCATGTTATAAATCATCTTTGAAAATTAACTTTGTACTCTACAGTACAGTCACCGTGGACTGTCCGTAATCCACGAGTGGGCAGTGATGTCCATGCATGTATTACCAGGTAATAAAAATCATCAAGAGCAAAATTTTAATTATTGAAACACCGGGTTGTACCCGGTGTTTCATTAATTCAACTTTTGATGACTATTCCTACATGTATAATTATTGTTTGCAATCTAATTTTATTGCATGCATGGAAATACTGCCCACCCTGTGGAAAGTGACCAGTCCAAGGTGGCCGTACTGTACCTGACTCTACCAGTTAAAGTACAAGTCAAAATAAGTTTTTGGATGACCACTATAAATTATGTGTGGGTGTGGTGGCATTGCAGTAACCGGTTCTCGTCAGATCATCAAAGTTAAGCAACTTTGTGTCCTTGCGCAAGGCACTTAACCCTGATTGTCCACATGGGGTCACCATGATGCTGTGTACTAAGGCATTCTGCATGTCGATGGTGCACATGTCTTCGACTAGCGGAGTTACGATGTTGGGGAGCTGGCAGCTGCTTGTTGCTGCTAGGTGGTTCTCTCCGGGTACTCCGGCTTCCTGCACCTGTGAAACTGTCACCAACACAATATGACCTTGCCTGTTAATGTGACATTAAACCCTAATAAATAAATAAATAGTATAAACTATGTATCTTTCTCTTCCTATACTGATAAGACCAGAAGCTGACATCATTTTCTGGAAAGTTCTCACTGAGAGCTTCCAGAAAATGATGTCAGATTCTGATCTTATATTATCAGTGCAGGAGCAGCAGTACACTTAGTTTATTGCTGTTATGCTACAACTTATTTTGACTTGTACTGTAAAGTCCAGGAATTTACAAATCCTTTACCAAGGACCTGGAAAGTTCTTGAATATTGGAACCTTTCTTAACCCTTTATCTAACAAATCTGCTGCATCCACCCGCATAATATGCAAATTGAGCAGTTGAAAAAATTATATTTTTCAAAATATTTCAACAAAACTATATCATGTGACCCCTCATTGGAACGAGCCCATTGAGCTTGTTCCAATGAGGGGTCACATGATATGGTTTTGTTGAAATTTTTAAAAAAATTAAAAAAATGATATTTAAAATATTAAATTTTGATATCGTCTGCGTTGGGTAAAGGGTTAACCCTTTATCTACCAAATCTGCTGCATCCACTCGTGTAATTTACAAATTAAGCTGTTGAAAAAATATATATATTTCAAAACAAATTCAACAATACCATATCCTGTGACCCCACATTGGAACAAGCTCATCAAGCTTGTTTCGATGAGGGGGTCACATGATATGGTATTGTTGAAATTTTATGAAAAATTTCAAAAAACAATTATTAAAATAATTAATTTTGATAACCTGTGTGTTGGGTGAAGAGTAAAAAAGCACACTTGAAAAAACATGATATCTGTGAATAAGAGAGGATTCATTTTGAACAGCTTTATTCATCTTGCTTGCCACTATGGTGAATATAGCTGGAATGAATCTTACATGGCAAATAAATTATTTGCCTAATTTATTTATTGGTGTTTAAGGTCACATACTTCTGCACAGTGGCTAATCATGACCACAATATGGTGATAAATTCAAGGTCACTCAATCGTTTTTACCCCATGTTGCCTATTTCAGAGGACTCACACCCCAAGAATTAGTGACTGGATCCTATTTTATCAATGAAACAGAAAAGCTCATGTAGTAACTTCTGTATTAATGTTCTCAGTTCAGTATGCAGGTGACATTTCTTATTCTTTGTGTGTTTCTTCTCCCAAACAAATTCCCAACTGGAGCCTTCATGAACTGTCCCAATTGCATGGGCCCCAGATCTTTTCTCAAAAAGGACACTGGAATCCTTGCAATTTATCCTCACTGATATTATGATTCTTTTCCAAATTATGAATAAATCATTCATTGCTTGTTGAATTTGAATTTTGATTTTCTCTCGATTTAGTGACATTGCATTTGGTTTCTCTAAACATAATCGCATTTCTCAGTTGAGATTTTGTTGAATTCTGCTTCTATGAAATAGGCTAAAAGACCACTTTTCTGATCACAGTACTGTTTGTGTAGCTCTCGGAAGAGAGCTCCATTGTTTTTGCACAAGAACATCTTTGAAAATCATTGAATTTTCTCATCTTGGAAACTTCTTGAATTGACTTCTCTTTGAAGTACTTGAACCATGAACTTGGAGCTTGAATTTTTTATGCAGTTTAGTTTCCTTTGCGTGTTCAACAGGAATCAGACAGACACCCTTCTACATGTAGGTGCTGAAAGCCAGTTTTTGTACTCTGTAAAAAAGTACTTATATTAGGCCATACAAAGTTGATTGTCTGTTTCTCAGGCCATTTTTTTCACAAAAAGCATGCGGGTGGGCATTTTTTTTTTTTTAATTTTTATTTCTCCCCAAGAGGTTGATTGTGGTAATTCGCCCCCCACCCAAATGCCTGGTGGACCACGTTAAATTTCGAAAATATATTGGTTATTCACCGTAGGGGTGTTGGGTCATAAAATGAAGTGGGGTTTGAATGTTTGTTTTTTCAGTGAAACATGAAAGTTATGACACAGGACAAAATGCCTCATGGGTGAAACATCTCGGGATGAAACGTCTCTGGGACAAATCAAATGTCGAAGTGCCAACTTTCACAGATTTATTTTACAAAAAAAAAAAAAAAAAAAAAAATCCTTTCACAACCTGCCTAATAAAATCGTGAATCGCAATTTTTCCCCATTATATTCAAAATTATCACAACCCATTTGAATGGACAGTTCATCCATAAATCATATTTTTTGGAAATCTGAAAATGAAATACAAAACGAATGTTTGCGTGTTTTTATTAACCAATTCAACCGCACATACCTCCCCATATGCGATTTATTTTCAACTATGACTGTTACTTTTATATCAAGCAATGGTTACTATTAGTTATCCAATTATCCTGCATCTCAAATGCATTTATTTAAATTAACTGGGAAACTTGTAACCAGTGCTTCATGTGAGACGGGCACAAGTGCGAACGTGCCCGTTCGCGCTCGTATTTTAAATTTGTCGGGTGCCATTAATCGCGCTCGTAACAGACACAGTGTCACTGAAATTCTGGTTTGAAAATCAGGCGAGTAATTTGTGCGTGCCTCAATTTTTTAATAATCTCTCAAATCACATCAATAGTTTACCCACGAAAACAATTTCGTTATAGTAATACACATGTGGCATCATTCCGGCATCATTCTGGCATGCGCAGTTGTGACTGTTACTATATACTGACTGTGATTTTCCAAAACGTGTGCACGTTCTGGAAAATCCTTGGCTAAATTTCGTAACAGGCACTCTGCGCATGTGATGTGTACAGTGCAATTGGTTCCTAGAGGGGTCTGGCCAATCGAACAACATTATTTATTGACAATTTGTTCCAGAAAGTGTGACCATCTCAGTTTTGTTAACTTGCACATGAAGAGTCAGAAAGTGTGATGTTGGTCATACGTTCATCTACTTCTATTTCCTCAGCTGCCCTCGTGGGTATCAAATTTTTCTATACCAAACCAACAGCGAAACTTACCCATATATAAATTGTTATTAAACTCCCACGCACCTGTTTTCCCTGATGCGTCTTTTTCAAACAACAAATTACAATAAGCCATTGCGATTCTGACATTTTTAGAATGGGAACGGGAAGATATAGAATTACAGACAACTTGAACCGAAGACAACTCGGACCAAGACCAGTCGGCCCACTTTTGAAGACAACTCGGCCCACTTTAACCTGGTCTCCAACTGGTCCGACTTGTCTTGGTCCGAGTTGTCTTGATTGATACTGAAGGTACGACCCCAGGAAGATTCAGCCCGAGAAGATTCGGCCTCAGACTTCGAAATTACGGAATTTACGCGAGTTAAAAAAAATACTTAGTATGAGTAACACAGATTTATCATAAAATAATATGATGTTTCGACCTGATATCATTTTTAGATAATCTGTGATACAAAATATTTTAAGATCAGATAATGACATTGTTCCCCTATGGGAACCCCAGGAAGTGAGGCAGTGCTTGTTTACTATGGTCAGCAAGTTCTGTTGTACTGGTAAAATAGGACCCAGTCACCATTGACCAATGCTTGGGGTGGAAGTCCTCTAAAATGGGCAACATGGGTATAAACGATTGGCTATCCTTGACTTTATCTCCATGTTGTGGTCACGATTAGCCATTGTGCATAAACAGGTGACCTTAAACACCAATAAATAAATAAATAATGGCATTGTTGGAATAAAAAACAACACACACTGTAGAGATCATTAACTTTTATTTATTTACTGCCAGTGCTATATTAAAATATAGTTTCATTTGAAAATACTATCTGTGAAATACTGATTCAGATTATTTGTATACACAGAATAAATGTGTGTCGATCCCCATGATTTTGATTTCCCCCTCATACTCACACCTGACTCTCTTTCAATGACTGATGTGTAGTGTGTGTGGGGGAGGGGAGGGAGGGGGGGGGTGGGTAACTTCACTGGGAAGAAAGTGTTGCAAAAAGTTCTGGTAAAATGGGTTTCCTGGACAATTGGCATATTGGTGATTTATGGCTCGTCTGATGTCAAATGATGTCTGCAGTGTGCACTCTCCTGCTGTTTTCTGTATGGCAATCCTCTTTAATTCTTTTTTTCCAAGCTTATGTACCTGTATAGATATCAATACTCCAAATAATTAAAACTGCAGTTCACGAGTGTGAATAGCACCTGTCTCATATTCTGCGAGAGCTAAAAGTAGCACCCGTCAAATTTGCTCATACGAAGCACTGTTGTAACAGTTTCAAATAACAGTACACAAATTCCCAATGACGGCCATTTACAATACAAATGTTACTAAAAAAAAATGCCATGAGACTGTGTTCCATTCAACATAGCACCTGACTTTCTGAGGGTTGGTGCGAATCAAACATGGTGCTTATCGACCATTCCCCTTTGTGACTGTTTGTTGTCAAACTGAAAGACACCTTCCTTCTTGCTGTCATTATGACTTACCTTTTACAGAATAAAACACTTTCTGTCGTGAATATTGCTAAAACCCACCCACTTTATTAAAGTATGATGTAGAAAAAGCTTGAAGTGTGTTAATTTAAAATTCGCCACCGCTTCGATATCGATTTACCGAAATGAGCACATTATCTCAAATTTTTTATAAAGATTTTTTAGTGTCATAAAAAGGTTGCATGCGCAGCAAAAATTACCATGCGTGCGGACCCGAGAAACAGAGGATCTTTTTTTATGGCCTTATGATGAAACATTCATATGCTTTGAGATGGCTTGATATTGTATTTAATCTGCAAACGACCCACTCAAATGAAAAGTCCTTCAACTTCAGCCCTTTCCTTGAGAAATGTTTGAATTTGTTCCTATGCCTGAAAAAGTACATAATTTTCTACCACCTCCCATGAAAAGTACGTGAATTCAGTTTACCTACATGTATATTGTCTACATGCACATTGTAAGTCAAGAAGTTCTATGCTAACATGCCTCTGTCTGGTGTGTACATTCTAGATCATTGCAGTTTATTGCTTAGTAATCCGATAATATGCTGTGATGTAATTCACTTTTGGGAAGGATTCAGAGTGCCCTTTCCAACAGTGTGTTACATGATAGCATTTCATTGTCATGCAAAGATATTTGTCAAAGATCTAGTAATAAAGGTGAATGAAAAATTTCTCTTTAGGCGAATGGCAAGGGAATGAAACGATCCTTCGCCCACTTTGTACAGCCCTCATAGTTCTTGAAAATTGTTCTCAATTTCCTTGAAAAGTGTTAAAATACTGCTTGAATTTGATTCTCCTGTATCTGTGGGAACCCTGTCTCTCACAGAGGCTTTCCCACTTCTGTGCTTCTACAGTACAGTCGCTGTGGACTGGTCAAAATCCACACGTGGGCTGTAAGGTCCATGGATGCGTTTACTAGTACCAGTTATTAAAAATCATCATCAGCAAAATTTTAATTAATGAAGCACCGGGTTATACCAGGTTATATCAGTACACAAATTCCCAATGACGGCCATTTACAATACGGGTTATATCAGAAGTGTATGTAAACAAATTTCTGCGACATTATTTCTGAATACACATGGATTCTAATTTTAACTTTGCTGCTGTTCGAATGTATGACAGCTATGAACAGCAACTGTGCATTGTTTTAGCAAAAATTGCACATCATTAGATACAAAACTTTGTATTATTTCGAATAAATTGTAGTTCTGTGTCAAATAAAACCCGCAGCATCATTATCAATAACTGCAATCTGAAATAGACTTCATTGACATGAATGCTCATGCAGAAATAAACCTATGTGATCAGAAACTTCACCTTTGTCCTAAGAAAGCTAATTTTGAAGAATATGGAAAATGACATTGTGCAGAATTTTCTGTGAGTGATCATTTAATCAGTTCAGTTTGAAAAACTTCTGCATGCCATTTTTCAAATACAGTCATCAAAACTCTTTAAAACTCTTTAACCTGAACCTTGCCGCACCAACAGTGAACTTCGAGTTACCTGGGTGTTCGAGTTATCCAGTTGGGGTAATTAGGTGATTTTGACCAGCGAGGGGAATGAGATAACAATTATGAATTTTGAATATACAGCATTCAGAAAAATGTTCTAGTTGTCAGTCTTATTACATGCATATTGTAAAGGCCGACCTGAGCATTTAAAAATAAGAGGCAGACTTAGGGCTGCATGATATTCAAAACTGAATACCGGTATCGGTATTAAAAAAATACCGCGGTATGCTGGTATATCGAAAACTGTTCAGATATATAAACACAAGTACCACAATCGAGACTCGAGGCACCACAGTCGGAATGAATTAGCATGCCTTCATGACGCAGTTCAAAAAACCTTTACCTAATGCAGACGATATATCAAAATTTATTATTTTCAAAATTAGTTTAACAGTTTTCCCCCCGCAAAGATTTTAACAGAACTATATCATGTGACCCCTCATTGGAACGAGCTCAACGAGCTCGTTCCAATGAGGGGGTCACATGATATAGTTTTGTTGAAATTTTTGAAAATGATTTTTCAACTGCTGAATTTGTATATTAAGCAGACGATTCCTTGGATAAAGGGCTAATATTATTCATTCGGGACTACAGTTACAAAACTCAAGACATTTTGGAAATTAAATTGTGGGTAAATAAATAATGATGGTAAAACAATATTTATGGGAACGCTCCAGTAGTGAGCGAAGGGGAGCAACCCAGCAGCAAGCTTGTTTGCTCCGTGAGATAGATAACTTGACACCAAGTTTGCGAATTCGACACACTGCCATTTATTGTTATACATAAACATGGATTTTATGGATACATGTACGAGATTGGTTTACATAATGAGCAGTGTGCCATGATAAAAGTTACAGAAATATGTACAAAACAAAGCATGTTTCAGTAGCCTAGAGCAAAGGTTGGCGATGATCCGCCGTTACAGAAATATGTACAAAACAAAGCATGTTTCAGTAGCCTAGAGCAAAGGTTGGCGATGATCCGCCACTAACAGAAATGAATGCTGTAAACATGGAGGATGATGGGGCTGGATGGAGGGGAAATTGACTGTGTTTAACCTTGACTCGACTGTTACAAGTTGTACTTAGGTGACGCTGGAAAAAGGACGCAATTTGCTTGTCCTACTCCTTATATACTTGAAGTACTTTGGCTGACCTTTCCGCTAGTGTTGCTAATTATAGCACAAAGACAAAGAAATTGCAGACTGGCCCTAATTATTTGGCAGTAATATGATAGGACCTTGATGATAACAGTACGTATTCTTGCGCCGCAAACATGTGTTAAACTTGACCGGAAGTTTGCGACCGGGTTGCGCAAGTCGCAAATGGCACAGGGCGTAATCATTCGAGGATACGTCTGCAAGGCAAATCTATTCTTGGCTGGTCGATATAACTTAGAATTAATAAATTTAAGGCTTGGATCGTTCCCATAAATGTGGCTAATAATTAACATTCTTAGCCCCGTATTTATGGGAACGCTCCAGTAGTGAGCGAAGGGGAGCAACCCAGCAGCAAGCTTGTTTGCTCCGTGAGATAGATAACTTGACACCAAGTTTGCGAATTCGACACACTGCCATTTATTGTTATACATAAACATGGATTTTATGGATACATGTACGAGATTGGTTTACATAATGAGCAGTGTGCCATGATAAAAGTTACAGAAATATGTACAAAACAAAGCATGTTTCAGTAGCCTAGAGCAAAGGTTGGCGATGATCCGCCACAGATGGCACCCACACAGCATTGAAGTCCCATAACCTCAATGAAGTGGGGGTGCCATCCCGCCAACCCGCAGCTGCTGGAGGAAAGTGTCCCCGAGGAGAGAGACCAGGGAAGAGATGCAAAAATGTGAACTCCCAACATGTACGGGTCGGAAAGGATGGAGATAAAGACGCCACCATTGTGACCATGTGTGGCCTACGTCTGAAATAAACAAACTTCATAACAAATCAAACGGAATTGGACAAGTATGGAAAAAAGTGCAACTGAAGGGGAAGTGGTAGAATATGCTAGGAACTCACCATGCAGCAGCCTCATCTGCGGAAAGGAACTTACAAGGTGAGGGTGACACCGTAATGCATCCTGAAGACTCCATGCTTGAAATGTCCGAATCTGCACCTAATCTATCTGTGGTGAATGACACTGGCAGACCACCATGAACCACCGTTGAGTGTCCCGAAACGAAATGCCTGTAGTCCATACTGTCCATGGGACCCACGGAGGAATGCGGCTAAGACGACACAAACTATATTCACTATTTATGTACAGAGTCCAGAGAGAAGAAAAAATTCATGACACAACACAATATGAAGGGTGAAAAATTCAGTCCAGAAAGACTGGCTGGTCACTATACACTATGTACAATATACCACAAACGGAAGGTAAAAGGTACATGCCTCCCCCGTATAGAGGGAAATGAAAAGTTTTTGCAACTTGTGAAGAGGTTGTCTGTAGATCTCCCAGTAATGCTGAAGGTCAAAGTCTAAAAAGGCAGTGTGCGGGATGCCAATGGTGGTGTCATTGTGAGAAACAATCGGGTAATCATCGAGAAAACATCGGGACTACAGGTGACTGCCATCATCGGTGCCCACTCTATGATTACCCGGAAGTTAAATTGCAGCCCAACTGACAACCCACCAATTATTCATAAACGCGTACAAGCCCAAGCCTGTATGAAGGGAAATTATCCCAGGTCCAGCCCAAGCCGACCCAGGTGAAGCTGTGTGTACACCTTTTCTTATTTTGTGAGAGTGACCTACGGTTGTCAACGGTGTCGATAACATGTCCAGCCCAAGCCGAGTGTGATCGATTTGCGGATTTGTTTGTTGTAGGCCAAGCCCAAGCCGGCCGATCGAGATAATAGAGTAGCAGCCCGGCCTATGAAGAACCCAGTTAAAAGCAATGTAACTCGCCCCACCCATCGGGTTAAAACATGGTATAGTTGTCCAAATACAGCCTCCCAGGGGTACACTGGTATATTATAAGAATCGAGCCCAAGCCCGAGTTTATGAAAGAGAAGGGGCACGGATATAAGTCCTAAAGGCATTGGAACGCCAGCGACCCATTTGCCTTATCTGTGCATCACTGTAGTTCCTGGAGGCCGCTAAAGTAGCGGCTCCAATTCGGAAACTGTGACCTTTGAAAAAGGTGGGGTCAAGACCGGAAAACGTCAAGCACTGATTCAAGGCCCGGGTGAAATCTTTGCGGAGGATCGGAGAACCGTCCGGGTAAGCAAAAAGAGGACCCATAGTGGAACCCCTGAGTGCTAGAAATGCACGCAGAAGCCCAACCGGACAACTGGGTTCCCCAGTTGCCGGAATTGTCATTATGTGCGGTTTTCTGGTGATGTTATGCTTGAAATCGCGATAGGTCAAACTAACCGACTGGGGGGCAAAGGAAGCATCCGCATACTGCAGTACCTTGCCTCTGATGTCTGGGAGGGACAAAGTTCGCCAATGCGCGCAAAAGAGTAGAAGGCTGTGGTAAACAGGGCACGGAAGAGGCTGCACTGATAGGCACTGTGGGAACAGCTAGGTAGGCAAATCAGCAATTGACCAAGAATAGGTTCTGATATTGGCATCCGTAGGTCGGAAGTGGGTCGTAGACGCTGGACTCCTGACAAAAGCTTGCGCACTAGAAATGCTTGTGTGGGGTCAGGTAGCGCCTGAAGTTTATGATAATAGGAAAGACCTGAAAGCATTGACGTGATTGATTTGGAAGAATAATTTTCGTGGAACAAGTGAGACACAAACAGGCAAATGAGATGAACGCCGATGGGCCACTGGACAGCGATACTGAAGCGAGAACAAAACTGATAAAACTTTTCCCTGGTGTGTCTGTAAAATTGACTGGTGGATGGAGCGAGAGCATTATCCAACAAGGTGGTCATGGTACTAATAAGGTCTGAAGTTCCAGTTCCGGTGGGATTGGTGTTGGTTCTGGATCGCATGTTGGTGCAAGGGCCTTGAACGCTGCCACCTGTGAACGAGAAAGATGATCGGCCATCACATTGGTCTTGCCTGGAATGTGCTTCGCGCGGAAAAGCACATTGTTGCGCAGGCAAATAAGTACTAAAACACGGAGGAGTTTGAGGAGATCTGGATTCTTTGAAGTTTGGGAATTGATGACCGAGACCACAGCTTCATTGTCGGATAAGAAGGAGATGCGTTTGTGCTGCATGGACCCTCCCCAAAGGTGGAGTGCCAAAACGATGGGATAAAGCTCCAGGATCGCAATGTTCAAAGATCTGAGGTGTGGGGGCCAAGTCCCATGAAACCAATGGCGACCAAATATTCCCCCAAACCCACAAGAAGCAGCAGCGTCTGTATAAAGAGACAAGACGTCGTTCTGCATCCACTGGTTTTCAAGAAAAAGAGTCTTACCATTATAGAAGGTCAGAAAGTCCAACCACATCTGCAAATCAGCTTTGACTTCTCTAGTCAAACGGACACGGTGGTGGGCATGGGTCAAACCAATGGTGAGATTAATGAGACGGCAAAGAAAGACCCTACCAGGTAAAATGACTGTGCAGGCAAAATTAAGCAGCCCAATAAGTCCTTGCAATTCGACCAGTGGGGCTTTTTTGCGCTGCAAAAAATTACGGATTGTGACTTCACATTTCGTTAATTTGTCGGCTGGAAGGCGGGCACACATGTCTTGGGTATCCAATTCAATCCCCAGGAATACCAAACACTGGGAAGGATGGACCGTCTTATCGTCAGCGATGGGGACCCCCAAAAATCTGCACAAAGCAAGAAAACGGTCCAGATACTGTTGACACAGGTCCTGGGTTGGTGCAGCAAAGAAGAAATCGTCCAACACATGCAGGATGTCGTGAACTTTAAATTTAGTTTGGGCCACCCAATGGAGCGAGGTACTGAACAACTCAAAAAGCTGACAAGAAGAGGAACAACCCATTGGGAGACATTTATCATAAAAATATTGTTCTTGCCACCGGAAACCCAAGAGCGGCTGATCAAGAGGATGAATAGGTAATAAGCGGAAGGCAGATTTAATATCGGTCTTCGAAAGAAAACACCCTCTCCCCAGGCGACAAATGATGGAAATGGCATCCTGAATGGTATCATAATAGACCGCCGACCACTCGGCTGGAATGTGATCATTCACAGAGAAACCCTTAGAATATGACAGGTGCTGTATCATCCGAAATTCCCCTGGGTTCTTTTTTGGCACCAAACCTATGGGTGATAAGACCAAATCTGGAAAAGGGGGGTGTCGAAAGGGACCTGCCACCCTCCCCGCTTGAACCTCTTTCATAATTTTTTCATGCATAACGTCAGGGTAGTCACTCGCTGACCGTAAGATGGAAACCTTGCGGGGGGCGGGGCAACCTTGTATACCTAATCGAAAACCATGTGAAAATCCCTGGATTAGTGTAATCGAAAGCAATAACCAGCAGGAATGAAACGGCGCCCCCTCCGCCCAGATCCACGATCCTTAGAGGCTGGGACCTGTGACTTCTGAAATTTGGGAGCACTGCCACCGGGAGCTGCTCTCATGTTTAGCTCCCAATGGAATTGGTCCCACTGGAGCTGTGGCTGCTGTTGTCTAATCAGCCTAAACTGCTGATCGTAGAAAGACCAGTCAAAGCCAATTGTGGCGAGATGGCGAATATTTGACTGGTACTTTAACAAAGCTGCAGCTTCCTGTGGAAATTTTTCAATGCGAACGGACATAAACACTTCAAAGGCACTCAACCACTGAGCCACAGATGTGAGTGCCTTCGGTGCCTTGGGGACCCACATGATGGTGGGGTTGCCTTGCGAGGCATCCACAGATAGTGCATAAGAGGAATCTATCCCCGTGGCATGCTGCGGAAGCAGGGCAGCCAAGGTGACAAATTCCCCAGCCCAAATCTGGGCTTTAAGTTTTGAACTCACATTCGCCGCCAATGGCAGCGAGGTGGAAATGAATTCCGGAACAGGCCCTGCTGGGCCTGCAGGAAGCATCTCCTGGGTATCAGGGGTGACCTGAGGAGGGCCAAATGTATTGGTGTCGACATTAGTAGAAGTAGGAAAACCCTGCGCATGGTTATTACCTTGGATGGTGGGAACCTGCTGAAGGGCATCCCGCACTGCCTCTGAAACCTGAGTGCCCAGGGTGGTCGCAGATCGCAAACTGGCTGGGATATGAACTGTCACTGTGATTGTGTCCCCCGCCGGTGTGGTATCTGAAGCTGAAATCTCTGGTGGTTGAGCGGCTGATGTAGAGTCTCTTGTCGGCGGAGGGACAGGTAAAGTTGAACTGTGCCCAGAGGGTGGAGTGGTCCCTGTGTTGCGGGCAGATGACGGACGAGGTGTCCTTTTACTAGCCCTTGGTTGATAGGAGCTAGAAAGGCCATCCTGAAGTTGACTCCTTTTACGTTTTGGTGGCATGACTGAAAGAGAAAGCAGAGGACCACGGCATGCCGTGGAGGTAAGGACCGATAGTGATAACGGAGAAGAACCTGCCGAACAATAGGGAGGACCTATATGTGAAATGGTGGGAGGAAGCAGGCCGAGCACCCAGTAGGTGTGGTAATGAAAAACAGCAAAAATGGCTGTGAATTGTAATGGTCAGGAAAATTTAGGGCACATGCTGTAAGGCAGTTGACCCAAACAGTCCTCGCTGTTATTCGGCAGGTTGAAACACGATTCACGTTTACGAAGGATGCCAAAGAATAATGGGGTGATCAAACGAGGATGTATGATGCCATCCGGTAAGACTTGGGTGGAGGCAGCCAGGTTATGCCAAAAAAGCCAAGTAGGAATGGGAGGTCCAAGGCAGCGGTGTTGAAAACGATCCAGATCAAGAAGACATAAGCCCAGCCAGTCCGAACACAACGGGCACAAAACAAACTGCTGGCCAGGAATAAACTGCTGCCCACACCACGACACTTTTTTTTTTTTTGTTGTGAGAGATGAATTACCCTCAACAGTTTATAAAGTGCCCCAACGATGAAAAGATACATAAATATTACGTGTTATTGTGTAATAACGAGAGACACCTGTGCAAAAAGGGGCAGCAGTATTAATCACGACACCGTGGTGGTATACCTCAGAATATGAGCTCATTGCCATCCCAGTGGGAGTAAAAGGACAATATAAACCTGACTGAAAGTCAGGAATGAGCCGACTCATTCGACGTACACCCCAGAAGATCACCTTCAACACCGGACCCAAGTGTGACCCCCCCAAATGTGGGCTGTGATCAATATATATCTACAAAGATTATTAAAAATTTTTTTTTTTTTTTGTTTTTGTTTTTTTTTTTTTTAATATACCGTATGTTGGTAGCATTCGGTTTTGTTACGGCTGCCTCGTTTTTTTTGTTTTTTTTTTTGTTTTGTTTTTGGTGTTTCGTTTTGTTGTGGTAAGGCACATAGGCCTGAGAAAGCCTTTTCCTCAAGTTAACATTTGGAGAGAAAATTGTTGAGGAAAAAGAGGATAGCACCCCTTACACTACGACAATATCTTTCCAAGCCACGGTCATTAAAATGAACACCATCGCACAAATAGTGCGATGCCACACTGTGGAATTTACGGTGCTTCCAGAAGTGAAAAGCCTGTGAAGTGGCTGGGAGGACGTGTTCCAGATACAGGTTAAGTTTGTAAACACGCATGTTGAACTCAGGCACGGACATGGTGCTAACACGACCATGGGCAGCTGACACTTTGGTTCGATAAAAGGCCTGACAGACAAACACCGACCGGACCCCGAATTCCGATTGCAATTCGGAGGCCAGATCGTCGATTGAGCTGCCGACCGTTTCCGCTGGAATACCAGCGAGATCATTGGAACCAATCTGCAACACAACCAATTCCGGCTTAAATTCTTTAATAATGTGCATATCCAAAGATCTTAATTTTTTTACCGTCGAACCGCCCCTGCCGTGGAAGCGACAATGCACCGGTCGGCCATGAAACGAGCTCAACCTAAGTGACGGGGCAAAGTCAAAGGCGGACGGAAACCGCACATCCCGCCTTAAGTAACGCCCCAGCCTGGCAGTAAATGAACTGCCCAGAACTAACACTTTAATGGGAATACCATGTCCCGCCATAATAATAAATAATGCTAAAAAAATATAATGGAACAAACTCACCGGACTTCGGAAACGTGAATACAATAAACGTGGAAACGAAAGTGAAACCGAAAGTTGAAACGAAGTGAACTAGGAAAAATGGAAATTGACTGTGTTTAACCTTGACTCGACTGTTACAAGTTGTACTTAGGTGACGCTGGAAAAAGGACGCAATTTGCTTGTCCTACTCCTTATATACTTGAAGTACTTTGGCTGACCTTTCCGCTAGTGTTGCTAATTATAGCACAAAGACAAAGAAATTGCAGACTGGCCCTAATTATTTGGCAGTAATATGATAGGACCTTGATGATAACAGTACGTATTCTTGCGCCGCAAACATGTGTTAAACTTGACCGGAAGTTTGCGACCGGGTTGCGCAAGTCGCAAATGGCACAGGGCGTAATCATTCGAGGATACGTCTGCAAGGCAAATCTATTCTTGGCTGGTCGATATAACTTAGAATTAATAAATTTAAGGCTTGGATCGTTCCCATAAATGTGGCTAATAATTAACATTCTTAGCCCCGTATTTTTGTAATTACACCAGTATTCAATCGATATTGGTTTGAATACCGGTATATATCGGTTTATCGATATACCGTGCAGCCCTAGGCAGACTTGGAGCCTACTTTTGAAATCCAGAAGCCAAATTTACTTCTTATCCGGTAGAGTGCTAAACAGCCCTCTCCCATAAATTGTAATAAGACAAATCCACACTGATGATAAAGATTCAAAGATAATATGAAGTACATTTATGCAACATGAAACCTTTAAATTGCAGCACCTTCACACCAGCATAAGGCCCAAATATGAGCTTCAAGCATTCAACCACTTAACTATAGTAATATTACTTTTTATGGTAACATATCTAACAACAATAATATCCACCCCCAGTGATGTCCTTTGGGGTTAAGCTTGTTTGACAATGCACAGAACCATATGTGTGATGTTTGAACAGAGCCACCAGGTGTGGTGGCCAAATTTTTATTTATAATTTTACAAGCAGGTCAGCTTATGGGCCCAGGATGCCCAATGCTTGACTCAGAACAATTACAATGTTGGAGCCCAAAATGCTCCGCCCCTTAACTGATGTGAGCCTATACATATACATATGTACAATTTTGTCAAAGGTGGAGCAAATACATGCTAATTTGAAAGGTGGAGCAAATACTGCCGCACATGTGTACATATATCTCTATATAATCTCACAAGGATGAACAGTGTGAACAAAGAGTATAAAGTTGAGAAAAATAACTAATGCTAGTACACATAGCCAATGGCCCCGTCCAGAATGCAGGGAAACGGAGAGAATACAGGTAATGTTCGTGAATGGAAAATGATAGAAATGAAAGTCTGAAAGGTCCCCACCCAGCATGCAGGGTACTACAGCAACAAGTTATAATAAAAGCATAAGAAAAGCCAATACCTGTGTATATGTACATCCCCGCCCAGAATGCAGGGTGAGAGAGTCACAAGGTTCTGAAGAAATATGCCAATAACACAACTACAGATACACACATGAAAGTCCTAAAGAATCCCCGCCCAGCATGCAGGGTTCCACTGAAACACATGGAATAAAAATAGATGCTTGTGGATATTTACATCCCCGTCCAAAATGCAGGGATTTGAGTCAAATGCCTCTGAAGAGATACACCAAAACTTGAATCCCCTAAGCTGGGTAGCCGAGAACTGAGATACACTTATACACATCCCCACTCAAAATGCAGGGCGTTGAGTTTCAAAACGCCTTGTTGAACACCCAGCCGCGAAAGCTGCAATCGCTGTGCCTTCTGATGCCTCCAAAGCTGGGGTTTTGAAGTAGAATCGATGACCAAATGTGTTGACCCATGTATCCATTGCTATGGTTCAGAGGTAATCTGAAATCTGGTTGATGTTGATCGGGAAACTGCAGGAATACAATCTTCAGGGCTCTCGCAGTTGAGTATGTAGCCAACTTCCCCACCAAACTGGCAGGCATCATATTCTGGAAAGACTGGTGAAGCACAGGGGGATTAGACAGAAAAAGCTTGAGTGGCAGTGAGAAAGCTAAGGAGGAGGAAACCTAGATCTGGTGGCGATGGGGTGGTGGTTGGAAAAATGGCAACTTGTCCCTTCCACAGAAAGCTGGAGAATGCTGCCACAGTGTCGTGATATTCAGATGGGTTAAATAATTGACAATGGGCATTCCCGAAATTTTGCGGGACTCATTTAGCAGAAACAAAGGGGGTATAGTTTGTTCTAGTTTTGTGGATGTGCCAACATTTGGTAAGAGTACTGCCTGGAAGTAAACACTTGCCAGGGATTTTGAAGTATATTATACATCAATCAGATGCCAAAATTCAAATATTCAAAAGGGGAATTTTCCGTGACTGGATATCTGGCCCATCTGTAACTCGAACTGTTGAACTTGCTTATCTTCTTTACCTTTGATTGAACTTTGTGTATCTCCCATAAAGACATTTATGCTTGTGACATAAATAGGATACCCAACAACAATAATATCCCCCCCCCCCCCCCCCCCCAATGATGTCCTCTGGCTGGGGTTAAGCTTGTTTGACAAAATCAAAATGCACAGAGCCATTTGTGTGATGTTTGAACAGAGCCACCAGGTGTGGAGGCCAAATTTTTATTTATAATTTTAGAAGCAGGTCAGCTTATGGGCCCAGGATGCCAAGGCTTGACCCAGAACAATTACAATGTTGGAGCCCAAAATGCTCCGCCCTTAACTGATGTGAGCCTATATAAATACGTATGTACAATTTGTCAAAGGTGGAACAAATACATGCCACAAGCTGGCGTGAGCGAGTAGCACTGCAGCTGCTCCACCCACAAGCCCCAGAGGAAAAGCCCCTTAAGCACAGGGAATATGACGCAGGTACAGCTTGAAAGCATTCAAAGACCAACTCCCAATCTGCCGAATCTGAATATCAGAGTGCTGTTGACTAGCAAGGTATGATGCACCCCCTATATGAAAGCTGTGCGATGTATAAAAGGAAGCATCCACACCACTAGCCAAAAGACAACTTTTGAGGATTCTGGTGAAAAAGGAGCGAGTGATGGACTGGCCCCTCTGGGTCACAAAGTAAGGGCTAGGGACTGGAGGACGGAAATTCCGGAATGCAGTGAGAGCTGCCACTTGACAAATGGTCCGCCTCAGCTTGGGATCGATGTGTAGAGAAAAAGGAGGGCCTGTGGGATGGTGTTTAAAATGTGTCATAGTCAAAACAATCCCCTGTGTATCCCAGACCAGGGAGGAAGAGTGGAGGACGTGGCGGCGCCTGCAAAGTAATTTCCCCCACCCTAAGGAGAGCGAAAAAAGCAAGTGAAAACATGGCCCGGAAAAGTAGGACCTCATACCATGAGAGGCCAAATCGAGGCGGTGCTGTCAGGAGAGTGGTGAGAATCGGTAGCATTATGGGCAGGCGGACATCTGGGGTATAGCATAGGTGCCGAATGCCGAGCAGTAGTGTTTTAGGCAAGGTGCTCTTTGAAGGGACGGGATAGCCCCTGATTTCATGTATGTAGGCGATGGCAGAAAGATATGTATGCATAGAACTGTGACTAAAATTTTTTGAAAACATCCAAGAGATGAAAAGGGATATGTCATATGGGCAGAGTGGAAAAAGAGGTGAACATAGAAAAGTGGAGCGGAAAAACAGATGAAGGTCCTGCAGGGCTTGATTGTAGGTCCTGTGAGTAGAGGGTGCTAATGATGCCTGTAATAGGTGGGGGATCAAGTGATTAAGGTGGCTGGCTGCAGGTGTGGGGGGGATAGGTGTAGGCTGACTGTTGGCAGATGGGTACCGCTCTCGGAATAGACGGACCTGTAAACAAGAGAGAGCATTTGCATGAATATTATCTTTTCCAGGTACGTGCTGAGCTTTGAAAACAATATTATATTTGAGACAGTGGATAACAAGAGTGCGTACTAAGGCCATAATTTGTGAATCCTTTGACGTCTGGCCATTAATGATAGGCACAAGTGCTTCGTTATCTGTGTGAAAGAGGACACAGTGGTTCGACGTGTTGACCCCACAAACCGGCAGCCAACACAATAGGATAAAGTTCAAGGACAGAAATAGGTAGTAGTTTGAAAAGCTTGGGCCATTGGCCATACATCCAATGTGAACCAAATATTGCTCCGAAACCCAAAGTAGAGGATGTGTCAGAAAAAGGGAGATGGTGGAACTGGAGCACCATTGGTAGTGTAGAAAGAAGGATGTTCCATTAAATTGGGCCAGGAAAACAAGCCATGCAGAGAGGTCTCTGCGGGCACCCGCATTGAGGCGGATGTGGTGGTTGGGTTTGTTGATGCCTGTGGTAAAGTCCATCAGGCATCGTAGGAAGGCTGGCCCCAGATGAATGACAGCGCAGACAAAGTTAAGAAAACCGATAATGCTCAGCAGGTCCTTGAGTGTGACTTTGTTGCGATGTTGCATGTTGGCAATGAGTTCATGTGCTTTGACAAGTTTGTCCTTGGGCAGACGGGCCTGCATGTAGGTAGAATCAAGGGTAATACCCACAAAGATAATGCACCTAGTCGGGAGGACCATTTTGTCCTGCAGGACCATTTTGTCCTTCACGAAAGGGATGCCAATATGTGCACAAATGTCTTGAAATGTCTGAAGAGTGGAATGGCATGGCTCCTCAGAGCGGTGATTGAATAAAAAATCATCCAGAAAATGCACCTGTGATGCAGATGTATGGTGCGCCACAATATGATGCAAAGCTGAGCTAAAACGTTCAAATAGCTGACAAGAAAGAGCTTCCCATGGGGAGGCAACGATCATAGTAGAAAGCATCGTCCAAATGAAGTCTAGTAGAAAGTGGTTGTCAGGGTGAATTGGGAGCAGACGAAGGCATCGTTTATGTACAGTTTTGCCTAGAAGCTGTTCTGGCCCCAGTGCTTAAGATGGACAATGGCATCCTGGATGGAAGAATATGAGACCTCTGAGCATTCCTTGGGGATGCCGTCATTGACGGAAGACCTGTGTAGGTGCGAAAGATGGCGGATTAAATGGAATGAGCCGGGAACTTTCTTGGGAACTAGACCCAGCGGTGAGGAGTGAAAGTGTAGAAAGGGCGGGGCAGAGAAGGGGCCCATAATGTGCCCCAACATTGATTTCATGTTGAAGCTTATTTTGAACTATGTCTGTCTGATCAAGAGCCGACTTAATTGCGGGGAAAGGCTGATCGGGCAGGTTACCTGAGAAACCCAGTCAGAAATCATGCCGGAAACCTTCCAGGAGAAAATCTGCATCGGGATGGCAAATGGTGCCGAGATGGTGTGCCAAGCGATCAAACCTTATGGGCGTTGGCAAGGACAGATTGTTTTCTGCCACCCTGAGGTGCATTGAGGGGAGGGGTTGGTTGAGATCCCTGGGAACTGGAAAGGGAGGAAGGTCGAGACCAGCAGTAGACTGCAGGGTGCTGGCGCTTGCAGAGGAAACAGCAGTGTGGGAATGGACAGGGGGTGTGTCAAGTTTGGCCTTTATGAAATTTGAAACACTCCCCACCCCCTTGACGTGAAAATTGTTGACCTGCCCATTTCCTTGGGAGTTCCGAAAAGTGCCTATCCGGGTGTTTTGAAAGCAGAAAGTGGTCTGGCATGGGGCAACCTGATCCATCAGCTCCCAGTGGATCATATTCCAAGGTAATTTTAACGATTCCTGCAGGGCACGAAACTGTTCGTCATAGACGAACCAGTCTGAACCCTTAGGGCCAGAGCCCGGATGTTCACCAAATATCTCATGAGATGGGTAGACTGAGTGGCGTGTTGCTGCGTGTAGATGGCGACAAAGGTATAGAACGCTGTGATCCACTGATCCAAGCTGAGGTGATGACGGCATGGAGCGTGGGCCACACACAAAGACGGGGCACCCGAGTCAAGGTTCCCTCAGGAGAGGACTGAGGCTGGTTGATGGTTATCCTTACCTAACAATACGTCCAAATGTATAAAATTGTCATCCCAAATTTTTTCTTAAATGGCCAATGGAATAAAGGCATTAGTGATGAACCGATAATCAGAAATCGGAACCGACTGGTTATGGGGCATCTGCCGATTTTAAAAACCGACAGTTTCCAGTTATTCTATATTTAACACTGACTATTAAAAATCCCTTTGATATCTGGCCATTTTGATCAACTTTCCCCATTAAAAAACAGGTGTAGTGCACAGCAGAAAATTTGGGGATTTGCAGAGCAGAGATATTACGGAATTTACCAACTGCAATCGGTACGAGATCGCCTCCATTTCCCAAAGATTGTAGAGTTCATGTAAACATTAGAGAAACACATCAAGGGAGGTAACACGTTGAAAAAAAAGAACAGTGAATAACACGTTCTGAAAAACGTGTAAACCATGTGCTCAGTATATTCCTGGTTAATACAGCCAAGTGTATTGTTTCCTTACACAAAACCGTATTAACACTATTTACCGGAATACAACACAATCTTCACGAGAACAATATCGTGTGATTGTATCGTTAATAACAATCTTTTCCCCACACCCCAATGAAAATGCAAATATTATTTCGGCTAATATTTCCCAGGGTTAAAAATATGCATACTCTGAGAACTTATGTTGTATTAAGCTTTCGTAATTGATGATTTATCAACAAAATTTCTATAGTATAACAGGCACCAACAGATTTTCTTCAGTGTCCTACTTCAGGCATCAGAATCGGCATAATCGGCAGAGAAATAACCGGTAATCGGTTGATAGCCAGTTTTGATAATCGGTTCATCACTAAAACACATCCAAGGTGGGTAGCAAGAAAATGGTAAACTGGGAGAGATGCATCAAGGACAGGTGATAGAGAAGGTGACAGAGAGGATGAAAGTTCAAAGTTAGAAGTACAGTGAAAGCCGGAGGAGAGGTGACCATAGAAATACTCTGACCTAGTTGCGTGAGTGGTTCGGAAGGAATGGCAGTGTCTGGTAAAACTTCCCCTGATGGGTCATCCTGTACAGGTGGCTGTCCAATGTGATTGGCAGAAGAATCCTGGTCCTGGCACAACTGATTCTCTGTTTCCGCCAACTGGTTAATTGACTGCTTGATGAAGACTAAATCAGCGGAAGACATCAAGTCCATGGATTGGGAACCCATTGGCAGTGGAGGTTGTTGGTTTGAATACCAAGGCTGCAGACCATCACATAGGCTGGATGTTTGAGGCTGAATATTCATATGCGTCTCCAAAGCTGGAGGAGACACAGCTGGTGACTGATGTGAAGTTACCCTGGTTCGCCCCCAGGCACGAGAACTTGCACGGCGGGTAGTGGCCTGAATTTGCGCTGTAGTAGGTGCAAGGTCAGAAGTCTCTGGCCTTGGCCTGGGAGTTGAACGCAGCAAAGGAATGACGTCTGGTGAAGGTTGTGTAAAGATGGGAGAGAGATGTGGATTGAGAACTGAGGCCGATGTGATAGAGTCAGACTGAGACGGTGGTATCGCTATGGAGGAAGAGTCTGAGTGATCCCCAGTCTGGGTGGAAAGAACAATTGCACGTCGCACACTTTGGCGTGTAGCAGCAGCCCTATGTTTTCTGGGAGCCATCTGAAAAGAATGGAAACAAAGTGAACCAAAGAAAATACAAACACCCGCAAGAGCATAACCCAACATCCCTGCGATAGTATAATCCTAAGGAGCGTTGCCCATTCATGTATCCTCGGTGGGTTGTTTGTGGTGTGTGGGTGGGTGTAGTTCTGTGATACGTGTATGTGTATGTCGTGTCTGAGGTGAGATAGATATACATCGAGTAAGTATGTAAGCAATGAATACCAGGAGAGAAGCTATATCATGACTCTCACCAGCACACCCGACCCAGGAAGATGGGAAGGTGTGAATGTGGCCTGAAGAGCATAATGTACTGGAAAGGGAGAAGGTAAAAGCCACTCACCAAAAAGCTTCTCAAGCATGTACAGATTGTGGGAAAATGGGCAGAGCCCAGAGGAATGGAGCAAAAAGGAAGGGAAACGGAGTGCACAAAGGGGGTGGGGGTAAAGTTAAATACGAGAGGGACAGAGCCCAACGCACCGGCTCCCCCCAATAACCAGACCAAACAACAGCCTGATCCAACAAAAGGTCACCCTAAAGAGAAAAAGTCCAGGTAACTGCTGCCGATAGGGCAAGGTTGATAAATTGCTCCCACAACGTGCTGTAAGGGCAACTGTGGGGCATCGAATAAGCCAGCTTCACAGAAAGCCAAAAAATAAATAAAAAACAAAAATAATGTAAAATTCTGAGTAAATGGGTGATATAAGCAGATAAGTCAGAACTGCCCTGACTGCAAGTGGTATCGTGCAAAACCCTGGTAAGGAAGCATCTCCACCAACAAAATGGTGGAGAACCGATAAAGAGGTTCAGAGACCTATTACTGCCATGGGTGGGCAACACGATACTTACAATAAGTGACAAGGGAAAAAGCAGGCTAAACTATAGGGAGACATTAGCCTTTTTGCATCCAGTGGGGTATGACCAGAGTCATGTGCTCCATGGGAGAACAAAGAAAATCAGTGATAGAAAAACACGGTCATAGCATGGACCAGGAAGCAGCATACTGATATCGGGCTGATTGCCCACTGGGAGGGTAATAAAGTAACAACCAACATTAACGAGCAAACACAAACTGTAGACCAAGGGCAGGTGTGCCCCCCCCCCCCCCCCCCCCCCCCCCCCCCATTTTTAGCTCAACTTGACAAAGTCAAGCTGAGCTATTGCCATCACTTCTCGTCCATCGGCGTACATACGTACGTACATACATTAGTACGTACGTCCACAATTTCCTTTGGCACACCTCACAGGTCGCATTTATGATCAGATTACTTTGAAACTTCTTATGCTTGTTTGGGGTGACCTCTAGATGGGAGCTATCGATTTTCTTCAATTTCCGTCAAAAAATGTTGCCGCGGCCAACGTTCTTAAAACTTAGTTTAGTCAAACCACAATATTTCCGTTTGGCACACCCTACAGGGCACATTTATGATTTGATTGCTTTGAAACCTGATACGCTTATTTAGGGTGACCTCTAGATGGGAGCTATCGATTTTCTTCAATTTCTGGCAAAAAATGTTGCCACGGCCAACGTTCGTAGAACTTAGTTTAGTCAGACCTCAATATTTCCCTTTGGCATACCCTACAGGGTACATTTACGATCAGATTGCTTTGAAACCTGGTATGCTTGTTTGGGGAGACCTCTAGATGGGAGCTATCGATTTTCTTCAATTTCTGTCAAAAAATGTTGCCGCGGCCAACGTTCTTAGAACTTAGTTTAGTCAGAAGACTCAATATTTCCCTTTGGCACACCCTACAGGGTACATTTATGATCGGATTGCTTTGAAACCTGGCATGCTTGTTTGGGGTGACCTCTAGATGGGAGCTATCGATTTTCTTCAATTTCTGTCAAAAAATGTTGCCGCGGCCAACGTTCTTAGAACTTAGTTTAGTCAAACCACAATATTTCCCTTTGGCACACCCTACAGGGCACATTTATGATTTGATTGCTTTGAAACCTGGTATGGTTATTTAGGGTGACCTCTAGATGGGAGCTATCGATTTTCTTCAATTTCCGGCAAAAAATGTTGCCGCGGCCAACGTTCTTAGAACTTGGTTTAGTCAGAAGACTCGATATTTCCCTTTGGCACACCATACAGGGCACATTTATGATCGGATTGCTTTGAAACCTTTCATGCTTGTTTGGGGTGACCTCTAGATGGGAGCTATCGATTTTCTTCCATTTCCATCAAAAAATGTTGCCGCAGCCAACATTCTTAGAACTCAGTTTAGTCAGACCACAATATTTCCCTTTGGCTCACCCTACAGGGCTCATTTATGATTAGATTGCTTTGAAACCTGGTATGCTTATTTACGGTGACCTCTAGATGGGAGCTATCAATTTTCTTCCATTTCCGTCAATAAATGTTGCCACGGCCAACGTTCTTAGAATTTAGTCTAGTCAGACCACAATATTTCCCTTTTGTACACCCTACAGGGCACATTTATGATTGGATTGCTTTGAAACCTGGCATGCTTGTTTGGGGAGGCCTCTAGATGGGAGCTATCGATTTTCTTCGGTTTCTGTCCAAAAATGTTGCCACTGGCAAAAAAACTGACATTGGTCCCAATGATCTTCAATTTTGCCATTTCATTTATAACTTACCAAGTTCAAGTTTGTCAAGTTGAGCTACAGTGTCATTGACACTTTCATTTAGGGTTTTTTTTTGTTTTGGGTGGGGGAGGGGAGGGAGATTATTTTTTTGTGTTTTGTTGGTTTTGGTGTTTTCGTGGTGTCTCGGTTGCGTGTCGGTGCTACATGTTTATGTGGAGTCCAAAACAAACGTGTTGAACCGGTTGGAGACCTGAGACATTACAAGGTCAGACAGCGACGGACCTAGCTCCCTGCAGACTAAAATAGAAGCGCCCATTACCCACGCGGGGGAGGTTTACCCCATCCTCGACAAACTAACCCTTGGGCAATGGGTTGAAACGTTGGTGCTTCCAAAACATCAAATAGTCCGGTTGGATACACAGGTTCTCCAGTCGGACATTGAATTCCCACAAATTGGAAGTATACATGTCATCGTTCCGCCAGAATTCCAAACACAAAATGATCCCTGTCATGATGAGCGGAGGAGAGTTCCAAATCTGAAAAGCTGGTAAGTCACTCTGGCTGGGTCAGCCGAAACAGATTAAAGATCATTGCCACTGAGCTGTATAATGACCACATCAGAGTGGAAAAGGCCTAAAACTCACAGCCCTTCATCGTATGCCCTGTCAATAGTTAAACCCCCAAGACCTAAATAGTGGACATCGCAATCAGGACAGCCCAGATCCTTCCGACAGTTGACATGGTGGCGGTCCATAAAATCATGGAAACGCCTGACAAAACTGTGACCTAAAAGTAAAATTTTGTTGGGGGTACGAGGAGACTTCGTAAATAACCATAAAATTGAACAATACAGAGCTTACCGTGGTAGAGCAGATCCGAGACCTTCGTAAATAACCATAAAATTGAACAATACAGAGCTTACCGTGGTGGAGCAGATCCGAGACGAATCCGTGCTTGATAAACACAAAGAAGCACAACACCAAAAAATGGCAACTTGTCCCTTCCACAGAAAGCTGGAGAATGCTGCCACAGTGTTGCGATATTCTGATGGGTTCAAGAATTGACCAATGGGCATTCCCAAAATTTTGCGTGACTCAAGTAGCAGAAACGAAGGGGGGATATAGTTTGTTCTAGTTTTGTGGATGTGCCAACATTTGGTAAGAGAACTTCCTGGAAGTAAACACTTGCCAGGGATTTTGAAGTACATTATACGTCAATCAGATGCCAAAATTTAAATAAACAAAAGGAGAATTTTCCGTGGCTGGATTTCTCGCCCATCTGTAACTCGAACTGTTGAACTTGCTTATCTTCTTTACCTTTGATTGAACTTTGTGTATCTCCCATAAAGACATTTATTTATGCTGTGACATAAATGTAGATATAACTATCTTCTTATCTGAAGCTTTCAGCTGTGTAGGACATACATTTGTGCTTTTAATTTCATTTTTTGGCATAATTAAAGTTATTTCGCAAATGATTGAAAAATATATTTATTACACCACAATAACCATTCATTTTCCCAAGGGTTCCTAGTCAAGTGACCAATGGAAGAAATGGTGTCTTATGGTTACAAGCCATCTTAGAAGCCAATATTTAAGATTCAGGAGCCAAATAATAATTTTAGGAGTATAATTCACACTGGCTTCTTACTTGGTCAGTCCCTGGTACATGTTTGTGCATGAAGCAATGACTGTGTGAACATGTATTTGTACTGTACTTTGCAGACTTGATCAAATAAATTACAACTTAACCCACATAGTTTGTTATGTTTGTTTTTTATTTATTTCAAATGATAAAAAAAACGAAAGGTTCAGAACAAGAAGTACGACAGATAGAAGTCATTATCAGATTTTGCCAGAAAAGTTGCCCTTTACACCTGGGGTGTCTGGTGTGCAATAAAGTTTGCCTTATTGCTGTTTCTGTTTTGTATGACCATGAATGCTATCATTTCAACACCAACAAGTCCGTTAAATTTTATTGCTTAATGTGATTTTTGGTAATAAAATGACAATCTATCACTAAACTGCAAGACTTGATACAAAATATCCCCAAAGTTTGAATGTTTTTTGTGAGAAAACGACCCAGTTTAGTCATGGTACACACTGCAATGTCTCTCTTCTAACAATGTAGAATAGAGGCAAAATAATGGGCAATCCCTCTTGCTGACAGAATCTTAACTTCCTGTTTGTGAGAATGTTACACTTGA
Organism: Pictodentalium vernedei; assembly: GCA_031216915.1. Taxonomy (NCBI): domain Eukaryota; kingdom Metazoa; phylum Mollusca; class Scaphopoda; order Dentaliida; family Dentaliidae; genus Pictodentalium; species Pictodentalium vernedei. Next base: position 146,100,406 of record CM062292.1, on the reverse strand, counting down.
GACAAAGGAAAAAAAATTGCTAGACTTCTCACTACAATAAACTCTCAAAATAGGTCTTCAAGTTGGGGCGAAGCAGTGCTTGTTTTTTGTGGTAAAAAAGCTCCATTTTATTGTGGTAACATGGGACTCAGTCACCAATGCTTAGGGTGGAAGTCCTCTACAATGGGTAACATGGGTATAAAGGATTGACAAAACTTGACTTTATCTCCATGTTGTGGACACAATTAGCCAGTATGCAGAAATATGTGACCTTAAACTCAATAAATAAATAGAAGACAAGTGCACCATCAAGATGCACTACACCTTAGTAGACAATGTAACCATGCATCCACACTGGCATTTGGGATTAAGTGTCTTGCCCAAGGACATAACACAATTACCGCTGGTCAGTATCAAACCATTAATAGAGAGCACAGTGGCTCAGTGGTTATGGCATTGGACTTCAAAATTAAAAATCCATGATTCGATCCCTGTCAGGGTTAACTGTATTGTGTCCTTGGGCAAGGCACTTGCACTGTGTACGTAGGCGTACTGCATGTAACTGGTGCACTTGTCTTCAACCAATGCTAACCTTTGGTCATAAACCACAAGACCCAATTTAACCAAATTTGATGTGCACTTTCCTTATCATATGTCAATTCACGTTTGTTCAAATAAAGTTGCCACACTCTTAGGGAGCACCACAAGGGGCATTACTCTGATGGCACCCATAAATTGTTTTCTAGAATTAAAAATAAATCTTCATCTCCATCAGTTAGAATCTTTTGATATTTGGTATACAACATCTCTGGGGGGCAGATTCAAGTTTGTTCAAATCAAGTCTCTGAGTTAATATTTTGGCTCCTTATGGGAACCCGAATTTTATCTTTGTGCAATATGAGAAATTTCTTTAAAAACCTTCTTCAGATCCACCGGTCAGAATCCTTTCATATATTGGTATACAACATCTCTAGGAGGGTCAGATTCAAGTTTGTTCAAATTAGGTCCCAGGGCTAATATTTGGGCTTTCTATTGGAGTCCGAATTTTAACTTTGTCCAAAATAAGGAAATTTCTTTAAAAATCTTCTTCAAATCCACCCGTCAGAATGCTTTCAAAAATGGTATACAACATCTCTGGGGGGTCAGATTCAAATTTGTTCAAATCAGGTCTCTGGGTGAATATTTGGGCTCTCTCTTGGAGCCTGAATTTTAACTTAGTGCAATGTGAGGAAATTCCTTTAAAAATCTTCTTCAGATCCACCAGTCAGAATCCTTTCATATTTGATATACACAACATCTTTTGGGGGGACCATATTCAATTATGTTCAAATCATTTCCCTGAGTTAACATTTGGGCTCCCTTTGGGAGCCCAAATTTTAACTTAGTGCAATATGAGGAAGTTTCTTTAAAAATCATCTTCTTTAGATCCACCTGTCAGAATGCTTTCAAATTTGGTATACTGCATCTCTAGCGGGGACAGATTCAAGTTTGTTCAAATCTGGTCCCTGGGTTAATATTTGGGCCCTCTATTGGATCCCAGAGATTAACTCACTGCAATATGAGGAAATTTCTTTAAAAATTTGCAACATCTCTAGGTGGGGGTCAGATTCAAGTTTGTTCAAATCGCGTCCCTTGGTTAATATTTAGGCTTCCTATGGGAGCCCAAATCTAAACTTCGTGCAATATGAGGGAATTTCTTCAAAATCTTTTTCTCCAGAACCATCAATTAGAATATTTTGATATTTGGTATACAGCATCTCTAGGGGAGTCAGATTCAAGTTTGTTCAAATAAAGTCCATGGATTAATATTTGGGCTCGAATTTAAACTTAGTGCAATATGAGGAGGTTTCTTTAAAAATCTTCATCTTCAGATCCATCAGTTACAATGCTTTCATATGCTTTTCATATAACCTCTCTAGGAGTATCAGATTCAAGTTATTTCAATTCAAGTCCCTGGCTTAATATTTGTGTTCTCTATGGGGGGAGGGGGGGGGGGGGGTAGGTTCAAGGTTGTTCAAATTCATTCCTTAGTGTTTTGCCATAAAATTTGCCTTTCAAACTGCAGTGACATAACCCATGGAAGTTTGGCTGTGCTTTTCTACAGCTGATAGAATTGGAAGTAGTCAGATGAGCTATGATAATAATCACCTGACATGGACACTAGAATAATGAATAAATTCATGACTTCTTTCCTCTGTAGTGTTGATGAACCATGACTAACTGAATGTGACCCAAAACACTTCTTTGAACCACTTTGTCAGGTGAGTGATAAAGGCTTGTATTTCAATCAATGTTCATTTTACCCAAAATTTTATAAAAACATTCTCCAGTCCTGGCATTCTTAAAAATGCTGGAGGACTAAAATCGCTCCCCTCGTATCACCTAGGAGAGCGATTAGCACTCCTCAAGCTTACAAAAGCTAAAAGTGCAAAATGAAGTTTCACTATTAATGCGTTCTGCCTAGTGAACTTTGTATATATTATTTGGTGCTGCTAACAAGGCAGTCTCTGTGAGACAGCTACACTGCCTCTCCCACAGCAAGGCCCAGAGGTGTGGGAGGGGCAGTGTGGCCATCTTAAAGAGATCACTAACATAGCAGAGATCTGAAAATTGTGTGTTTTAGGAATAGATTGCTATGGTAGTCATTATTTTTTAAAGCCAGGAGGGCTAGTTTTCACCCTCACTTGTTTTTAAGCCGAGCAGTAGGCAAGCGAATAAATTGCTCTTCTGAAAATGCTAGGCCTGATCCTTGTTATGCATTTTATTTTGTTGTTACTGTCAACTCAAAGTTTGGCCAAATCTGATATTGACTCCTTATATGAAAGCGGAGCAACATGAATATGGATAAATAGAAAATAAAAATTCAAAATAACAGAAGGCACAGCATTATAAACTGAGTAAAATTGAAGAACACCCAAAGTTGCTGTGCAAATAAGTTGTGGGATAACTGAAAGAAAATGGCTCTTTTGTTTCTGTACTAATGATACCAGTCCAACTTATGAGATAGTATTTTCAGTATGGACATAAGAGAAAAACTTTCTTGCATCGATTCCACAACATTACTGCCACACTATTATGAAACACCTTCAACAATATTATCCCTTTTTACACAGTAAGCGGAATAAATCATGAGATAATTGTCAAGGATTTGTATGGAAAATTAAACCATGAATTCCAGCTCATAAAAGGGTCTTTTTACTTTGGTCACATAAACATTCAGATGTGTAATTAATGTTTAGCAAGCCAATTAACGCAGTAATCACACAGTGTCAAAATAAGAACATTAGTAATTCGTTGTTTGACTACTACTGTTGTCCCACTAATTGACCAATTGCCTATTCATCAAATGGAGTCAACACCATACATTGACTACTCTGATACTCAAACAACTTTGCCTGACTTTGAGTTTTCCCATCCTAATTTCTACTGACTTACTGGTATGGGATCAGGTAATTATTTTGAGTTATCCATGTTTGACTTATATTTTTTTAAAATGAATTCCACAAACAATTTTTCAGAGGCTGATGACAAACTTCAAATTATCTGAGTTATTCAAGATAACCGACTTCAAGTAATCGAGTTTCAACTGTATCTGATAAATTCTTGCCTTCAAGTTAATTTAATTTAATCGAATCGGACGCTTTCATACAAATGATATATAAAACCAAAGGCACTTTTCATAACAGAAATTGTGATTTTGTTAACCCTTTACCCAACGAATCTGTCACATCCGCCCACGTAATATGCAAACTCAGCAGCGGAAAAAGTATTATTTTTCCAAAAATTTAAACAAAACCACATGCGATCCCTCATTGGAATGAGCTTGACGAACTCGTTCCAATGAGGGGTCAGATGATACGGTTTTGTTGAAATCTTAAAAAAATGATATTTAAAATAATAAATTTTGATATCGTGTGCATTGGTTAAAGGGTTAACTGACAAACTTGTTTGTTTTCAAAATCGTGGCTTTTTGTCCTTTTAACTCTTCCAACGGGAGCATGGTGGCTCAGTGGTAGACTGTTGGACTTCTATGCTAGAGGTCCTGAATTCGATCCCCGTCCTGGACGGCCTGCATTGTGTCCTTGGGCAAGGCACTTCACCCCGGTTGCCTACATGGCACGATGATGTTGTGTACTAAGGCATACTGTACATATGTATGTCGATGGTGCACATGTCTTCAACCACTGTAACCCTGCTTGAACAGAGTTAGAATGTTGAGGAGCTGACAGTTGCTCGTCGATGCACAGTGGTTCTCTCCAGGTACTCTGGCTTGCTCCACCTGTAAAACTGTCACGGTCACCATTAGCCATTGTGCATAAGTATGTGACCTTAAACACCAATAAATAAATATGAATAAATAACTCTTCCAACAGTTTTCAGTGGCTTTTTATGAAATTTGGTGAGGGGTAAAACATTAAATGTAGATGAACATATTATATTGATCGTTGTTAGGCACATTTCCATGTTTTTTTATTTTTGATGATTGTCCATCACCATCTATGTTAGTTTTGTTAACTATTCCACTTTCCAACAAGTTAGAGGTAAAATACTACTCAAAGTTTGCTAAGCACCAAGTACATCCAACTTCATGTTTTAGTTGAAATATTGTTATGAAAAATGTATATATTTTTTATTTAATTATATCTTTAATGATTTAAGTACAGAAATTAAGATTTTATTTGTGTTTGACATTATTTTTTAGCTTTTAAATACAATAACCATGGAAAATGGATATTATTGGTAAAAGAGGAAATTTTTCAGTTTGCCAAAAAGTTAACATGGCGAAATGGTATGGCTTCAATATCAAGTATGAGGCCCATTACTGTTAATTACAGCTTGACAATGCCTTCTGATGCTCCCAATCAGGTTCCTGATGGTTCTTTGTGGGATGTTGTTCCATTTTTGGACCAACATGGCACCAAGCTCCTAGACACTTCTTGGCTGGACTGGACAGTCTGAAATTGCAAGCTTCAACTCATTCCAGACATGTTCGATTGGTTTGAGATCAGGGGATCTTGCTGGCCAGTCCATATGCTCAATCCCCTCCCTCTGTCGGTACTCCCTGACAGCATGGGCAACATGAGGATGGGCATTATCGTCCATCAGAATGAATCTATCATCCACTGCACCCACATACAATCTGATGTGGACATCCAGGATCTCATCAATATACCGTTGTGCAGTCAATGTACCACGTTCAAGGACACAGAGCTCTGTATGTCCATCCCTGCTGATGCAGCCCCAGACCATGATTGACCCGGTCATGCTCAGCAATGTTGGCTGCATGGAATTGCTCTCCTGGTCTTCTCAATACCCTAGAATGCCTATCTGTGTGGTCAAGGCAGTACCTTGACTCATCTGTAAAAAGAACAGGTCGCAGGTTCAATCATTAAATCATAAGGGTGTGTGTTGAAATGAAGATTGAATACCCTATGCATGTCATGTATATGTAGACAGTACACGAAAACATCATGAAAATCAAGGGGTACATGCTTTCCAAGTCTGTCACAAAAAGTCTGCCTGTCAAGAGAGCTAATGTAAACACTGGGGACCATCTCAATACATTCCTCAATCATATCCACCAAAAATATCGCAAATATGTCACAAGCAAATTTCACAAGGATGTGTCAAATATTTGGTGCTTAGCAAACTTTGAGTAGTATAGTATTAAATGAAGATGCACATTACACAAAATGTGGCTGCAGTGATTTTTTTTCTGAAGCTGAAGTTGGTGCATTGTTTATTTTCTGTCACACATGTTTATTGCTATTTTTACCGCAGCAGCAATTTCAATAAAATTGAGAATAAATTTTTTGAAGGTATGCATTCAGACAAACCAGATAGTTTAGGATATGATAGTGGTGTAAGAGATTTGATGAGCCCTGAACCAACAAGTTTGCAAAAATTAATGGAATCACATGATCCCAGGACATTACACGACTTGCAAGAAAGTTGCAAAAGTGCCACAGGTTTCTTGGAATTGGCCAATCGGGTAAGTGCATCTTTCTTGTACCAAGTTTCTGTTTTTATTATTTCAATAAATTTAAAAGGCAGTTTTTTTTTACTGCACTGCCTCTTCTGCAGTGGAGTGTTTCATCATATGAAGTGTCTTGTCAGATAAGAATTTGTTTTGTTGGCAAGTAATAACTCTGATCCATGCTGAACAAGCTTTCAAAAATCCATCACAGGGTTAAAATTTCACCAAATTTTAGGCAAATCTAAGTGGATTCTTGTGAAATGGTGCTCATGCGAATCTTGGGAATCATATTGCAAAGCAACCTGACAAAATATCTCCAGACTAGCATATATGAAAATTAAATTTCCAAAATAATGGTAAAAATTGTGTTAGTTTGGAATTGCTTTTAGGAAATCGTCCTAAGGTTTTATTTAATAAACTCTGTGGGCTTTTAATAAGTAAGGTAAGTATTCTTTATTAAAAAATAAAATGCCTCGCATAATGACATTGACTTGCTTCATTTCTAAAACTGTTAATACCGGTTGGTGGCCATATTTTCGATCATGTGCAAGCTCCTGTCAATAATTCTCTAAACCATGCTCACAATGACAGTTGTCGCAATGGTTAAAATCAAGTCTTATTATTTTAAAAAATCTTTTTCTGGTACCATGCCAGTTAGTGCACAAGTCGTACCCCCAAATTTTCAGCTAAATTGACATTTACATGTAACTGATGTACAGGTTGCAGTGACATTCAACGAGTGATCACTTCAAGAACTCTTTTATCTTGATGCGTAAGTTACTAAGTATACCCATACCAGCAATTTGAAAGTTGAAAATTATAGGAATGCGTCAAATTCAGAGAATGAATACTTTTGACACAGTCACATTTGTGTATGTAATCTCACGTTTTTGCATGTAGATAATAAAATTACTCACAAAATCATTATAGGGAATGTTTGTTTTATTTATTCTATCCATCTTAGAAACAGATAAAACCTGGAGCCAAGTTGATCAACATTTCCATCAACACTGTCATTGTGAACTTTGAACTTATGAATCTTAATAAGCTGCTGGGAGCACGGTTGCTCAGTAGGTAGAGGTGCAGGCTGCTAGCCGAGAGGTCCTCGGTTCGAATCCCACCTGCGGCAACCGCGTTGTGTCCTTGGGCAAGACACTTCATCTCCATTGCCCGTGTGGGGGCACGATAACACTGTGTACTAAGGCGTACTGCACGTCGATGGTACACATGTCTTCAACCAATCTAACCCTGCCTGTGCTGCAGTGCGGAGTTACGATGTTGGGGAGCTGGCAGCTGCTCATCGTTGCTCGGTGGTTCTCTCCGGGTACTCCGGCTTCCTCCACCTGTAAAACTGTCACGGTCATGATTAGCCATTGTGCATAAATATGTGACCTTAAACATCAATAAATAAATAAATAATAATAAGCTGTTCAATGGCAGTGAAGACGTGGGTAAGTCGTGCCTGTCACTTGGTACCAGCTTTAAAAAATGGCAACCAGCGATCTTAAACTGAACTTTTTTTGTAACTTCAAATATTTTTTTTTTTTTTTTACAGATGTTACCCCAGAAATTAATAATGAATTCAAATAAACCTAGTATTTATATCTTAACCCTCTAAGAACTGTGGTATCCACGCATCACATTATGTGTAGTTTTGGGGGGTATGTCCATGCACGGTGCAGAAACGAAACAAAGTGAAATCTGCACAATAATAATCCATTTAGACCTTAATAATGGTCGCTTTCATGAATATTAATTACTAAGACAAACATACCACTGGGCATATCTATCAGCACTTAAAATACACTAGATCATAAGAAGAACCAAATAATGGAGAGGAAAATGCAGGGTGCGAAGTGCCCACATTCTATAAATAGCTGTATCAACTAATAATATTCATGAAGAAAGGAAAATAAGGTTGCAAGTACAGAAAATATAACTGTCGTCAACTGTTTACGAACTCAGCTGCCCAGAGCATCGCCTGAGTTTTTCACCCCAGAATTGTATAGTTTATTCTACTGATGTAGAAGATACACCCTTAATTTGGGGATAATTTTTTATGGAAAATGTTCTACTTATACACCTGCTGGATAAACTTGACTTTAGACATGTATTATGGTCATGAAATAGCCATAGAGCAGAAGTAACATGTGTTCCACAATAGAACACAGCCAATCAAAACTGTATTTTTTGTGTGCATCTACGATTCATGTACTTGGTGATTTGGGCTAATCTTTACGTAAATCGATTCGCAGATTTGTGTAAAAATTTGGCCCCTACAGCAAATTAGCTCATTTCTGCTAATTAATAATTAAAGTTCTGAAATTTTATTTTCAGTAAATTTCTATGGAAATGCTTCAACAGACCATCATGTTTTTGTGAATTATAGGGAAAAAGTGCCTGCCAATAAATATTTTAGCTATATGTTTTCTGTTGAAACATAATTTTTTTTATATATTTTCCTCTTGAAACATCAGAATTTTACATACTTTTCAGCAAATTTAGCTGTATTCTACTTTCATACCTGATCACATAGTACGTAAACAATGATTTGGTCTCTCTATTCCCCTTGATAATGAAATAAGGTACACTGTTTCTTACATGCCTTGCTTTGACAGAACTGAGGGACTGCACCAAGCTGATACTGACTGGTCCATTTACACACATTGTGTGGAATTTGCAACTTACCCCCAGTGGTAAACAAGTTCTACTTTACACGTAAAATAAGATCCAGAATCAATGCCTGAGGTGGACGTCCCCTAAAGTGGGCAGCATGGATATAAATGATTAGTTGAACTTGTCGACATCCTTACAGTATATGTTGTGGTCAAAGATAGCCAAAGATGCTGATAGTAACCATAAACACCAATAAGTATATAAATAGATTTAGTCTCTGGCCAATCAGCGAGTCTGTATCCATCCATATTCTCACTTGCCTATGCAAACTGGAACTCAAAGTCCCAACAAACTAATTTTGAGAATTTTTGAGTTGTTGGATCACTAGGTAATTTACTACTCAATTGTTCTTGAACTGCAGATTTGCCTTGGGAGCCCACAAGGGAGGGATACAGCGAAGACCTCTGCTCACCCATCCATCCATCCGTCCATCCATCTGACCGTGTTTACATACGACTACTTATGTGGCTAGGATTTGTCATAAATGGATATTTATGTGGCTAGTTTCTGTTACGTGGCTAGCCACATAACAGAAATTTTCCGGGCATCTGAAAATCATCTATGTGTCTAAATAAGACACTTTACATCATAGTCACATGAAAGGTTTGAACAGCGATGTCCAAATCTTTGGACATCCATCCATTGGTAGCCACATAATTGATAGCCTCATAAAAGTTGAGAAGCCACTTAAAAATATAAGACTCATAAAATTAAATATGGACAGCCACATAAAAGTTGGAAAACCACTTAAGAATATATGGCCCGCCACATAGAAGTTTGGAAGCCACTTAAAAATATAAGCCACTTAAAAAATTTTAGGACATGGGCACATAAATAGCCATTTCTTTGAAAAGCCACATAATTGATAGCCACATAAAATTTGAGAAGCCACTTAAAAATATAAGCCACATAAAATATGAATGGACACTGGACACATAAATAGCCAAAAGGCCACATAATGTTGAGAAGCCACTTAAAAATGTTAGCCACATAACTATTGGTTGGACAAAGGAGCCACATTAATTTGAGAAGCCACTTAAAAATATAAGCCACATAACTACTTACAGCCACATAATTGATAGCCACATATCTACTCAGATGTGCATTTATCCATTCATCCGTCTGTCCAAACTTTCTTTATAGCATGGCTCGAACAATAGTTAACAGAAATCAATTCTTTTTATACGCCCGTTTAAAAAACGGTCGTATTATGTTATCAGTCTGTCCGTCTGTCTGTCTGTCCGTCTGTCCATCTGTCTGTCCATAAACAATTTGGTTTCCGTTCATTTAAAGTCGAACGCCTTGACGGATCGACATCAAACTTTCAGAAGTTGTTTTTAGCTTTAAAATACAGGTCAGGTTCGATATTGGTATTTGTCAGTCCATCTGCTGCAGAGATATGGCCTTTTGAAAACACAATTTTTCTAAAAAAATTGGTTTCCGTTCATTTAAAGTCGAACGCCCTGACGGATCGACATCAAACTTTCAGAAGTTGTTTTTAGCAATAAAATACAGGGCAAGTTCGATATTGGTGTTTCTGAGTTCATCTGCTGCAGAGTTATGGCCTTTTGAAAACACAATTTTTCCCCGTGGGAACCCCGGGAAGTAAGCAGCACTTGTTTACTGCGGTAAACCAGTTCCGCTTTACTAGTAAAATAGGACCCAGTCACCAATGCTTGGGGTGAAAGTCCTCTAAAATGGGCAACATGTTGATCAACGATTGACTATCCTTGACTTCATCGCCATGTTGTGTCACGATTAGCCATTGTGCATAAATATGTGACGTTAACCACCAACAAACAAACAAACAAACACAATTTTTCTAAAAAAATTGGTTTCCGTTCATTTAAAGTCGAGCGCCTTGACGGATCGACATCAAGCTTTCAGATGTTGTTTGTAGCAATAAAATACAGGTCAAGTTCGATATTGGTGTTTCTCAGTCCATCCGCTGCAGAGTTATGGCCATTTGAAACCACAATTTTTGAAAAAAATTTTTGTTTCCGTTCATTTAAAGCCGAACACCTTGACGGATTGACACCATATTTTTCAGATGTTGATTTTATGCACCCGTTTGAAAAACGGGACGTATTATGTGAATGGTCTCTCCACCCGTCTGTCAGTCTGTCCGTCCATGGACACATTTCGTTTCCGGACAATAACTTTAGTTGTAATGGATTGAGCTGAGTTAAATTTGGCATGTGGATTTAGTATGACAAAATACAGGATGGGTTCGATTTCCGTTTCTAGCGGCCCATTTGCAGTAGAGTTATGGCCCTTTATTTATGGGAATTTAGCCCAACTTTTCGTTTCCGGACGATAACTTTAGTTTGCCTTGACCGATTTATTTCAAATTTTCAGTTTTTTGTTTTTGACCACAAAATACAGCTCAAGTTCACTTTTGACCACAATCGCATATACCTTTCCAGAGTTATTCCCCTTGAATGATTGCAAATTTGTGGATTTTGTGGTTTCCAGATGATAACTTTAGTTTGCCTTGATCGATGTTTTTCAAATTCTCAGGTTTTGTTTTTGACCACAAAGCACAGCTCAAGTTCACCATTGGCCATAATCGCATGTACCGTTCCATAGTTATTCCCGTTGAATGATTGCAAATTTGTGAATTATGTGGTTTCCGGATGATAACTTTAGTTTGCCTTGACTAATTTATTTCAAATTCTCAAATTTGGTGCATGACCACAAAGCACAGCTCAGGTTCACTTTTGGCCAAAATCGCATGTACCTTTCCAGAGTTATTCTTTTTGAATTTGTGCATTTTGTGTTTTCCGGATTATAACTTTAGTATGGCCTAACTGTTGGACATAGAATGCATAAAATATTTGGTTTCCGGATGATAACTTTTATTATTTGTATTCCGATTGGTTCCAAACTTGGTATGTTGTCTAATCACAACAAAATACAGGTCAAGTTCGAATATGGGGTTGGTCCAAACAATTTTCACCCTCACCCCCATCCTTACCCAACCCTTCAAAACTACAAAACGGGCGTATATTGTCCCGCTACGCGGTGCTCTTGTTGGTATATGCTTCTATAGCAACAATGTCTATGTTAAGCTCAATGACCACTGCTATCTCATGAAAATTATGGGAGTTATGGCCCTTTGTTAGAAAAATATCCTGTAAAACTTGTTTATGGCATAACTGAACAATAGTTAACAGATTTCAGTTCTTTTCGGAACATCTTTCTATATCAACATGTCTACGTCAAGATCAATGACCACCAATATCCGATGAAAATTATGGGAGTTATTGCCCTTTGTTTAAAAAATATCGTGTAATGCTTGTTTATGGAATATATGAGGGGGTGGAATCACTTTGCGATGGTTTTATTGTTGGTTTAGTCCTTTACCTAATGCAATGGAAAACCCTTCAGAGCTATTCACTAAATATATCATTCAAATTTATTTTATTATATTTTAAATCTTTGCATCCAAAACCTAGTTTATGACCCTCATTGAAATGAACTTGTGCTCATTCCATTGAGGGGTCATAAGCTATGTTTGTGCTTCAAAAATGAATTTTTAGCTCAACTTTGGCGAAGCCAAATTTGAGCTTATGCCATGGCCAGTTGTCCGTCTGTCCGTCAACAATTCAATACGGCTTGGGCTAGAGGCCGTATTTATGAACCGATCTTTATGAAACTTCTTGGGTACCTTCGTTATGACTTGGGGACGAGAACGAGTGTTTTTTGGTCCGATCCAAAATTCAAGTTGGCCGCCAGGCGCCATTTGGTACTGACGATGCAGAAATCTGTTTTTTGTACAGAACTTCCATATGAAAGCGCTGATTTGAATAATTTTTTGTATGAATGTTTAGTACCATGGGATACATCACATATAATTCGGGTTTTTTTCTCGTACGTAAATTATGCAAATTAGACTAACTTTGATGTATTTAGTTTTACTTTCAGCACTGTAAGTGCAAATGCCATTACGGCTCGGGCTAGAGGCCGTATTTATAAAGCGATCTTTACGAAACTTCTTGGGTACATTTGGTATCACCGTGGGACGAGAACAAGTGTTTTTGGGTGCGGTCCGAAATTCAAGATGGCCGATGGCAGCCATTTTGTACAAAATTAGGTGCAATCAGATTTTTGCACAGAACTTCCATATGAAAGTGCTGACTTGAATAATTTTTTGTGTGAATGTTTAGTACCATGGGATACATCACATATAATACGGGTTTTTTTCTCGTACAGAAATTATGCAAATTAGATGAACTTTGATTTTTTCAGTGCTACTTACACACAGTAAGTGCACATGTCAATACGGCTCGGGCTAGAGGCTGTATTTATCAACCGATCTTCATCAAACTTCTTGGGTACCTCTGTTGTCACCTTGGGATGAGAACGAGTGTTTCTGAGTGTGGTCCAAAATTCACGATGGTTGCCAGTGGCCATTTTGTACCGAAATTAGGTCTAATCAGTTTTTTGTACACAACTTTTATACGGCTCATGGTAAAGGCCGTATTTATGAACCGATCTTTACGAAACGTCTTGGGTACCTTTGTTATCACTGTGGGATTAGAACGAGTGTTTTTGGGTGTGGTCCGAAATTCAAGATGGCCACCAGCAACCATTGTGTACCAAAATTAGTGCAATCAGTCTTTTGTACAGAACTTCTGTATGAAAGTTCTGATTTGAATAAATTTTTGTATGAATGTTTAGTAAAATGGAATACATCACATATAGTACAGGTTTTTTTCTCGTGCAGAAATTACGCAAATTAGATGAATTTAGATTTATTTAGTGCTGCTTATACACTGTAAGTGCACATGTCAATACAGCTCGGGCTAGAGGCTGTATTTATCAACCGATCTTCACGAAACTTCTTGGGTACATTTGTTATCACCTTGGGACGAGAACGAGTGTTTCTGAGTTTGGTCCAAAATTCAAGATGGCTGCCAGTGGCCATTTTGTACCAAAATTAGGTCCAATCAGTTTTTTGTCACAACTTCTATACAGCTTGTATTTATGAACTGATCTTCACGAAACTTCTTGGGTACCTTTGTTTTCACCTTAGGACAGGAATGAGTGTGTTTTGGGGTGCCTTTGTTATCACTGTGCTATGAGAACAAATATACTCTCCCAAAAAAGAAAGTGTGCATGCTAAAAAATAACACTAAAAAAAGATATATATCATTTTCATTCATGGAAATTTTATTCAATCACAAATGAATCAATTTGTGATCAACATGAGAAATTTCATTACACTACGACGAATACACGTGGTGCCATGGAGAGTCAAAGACACTAAGGGTCAAGCACAAAAGTCACACACTCAATATTTGGTATGACCTCCGTCTGCATCGACTACTGCTGTGCATCTACTCCTCATGGAAGCGAACAAGTTAGCATAGAAGTGTTGTGGGATGTTGTTCCATATTCTGATAAGCTGTCTTTGGAGTTCCACAAGCATTGACGGTGCATGGGGAAGCCGGCGTAGCTGACGTTTCATTTCATCCCATACGTGCTCAATGGGTGAGATATCGGGCGAATTTGCGGGCCAGGGAAGAACATCCACTTGTTGTTGCTGCAGATACTGTTGAACAACACGAGCTGCGTGGGGTCGGGCATTGTCCTGCTGTAGAATGACGCAGGGGCCGTGACGTTGCAGAAATGGGACAACAACAGGTGTAAGCACTTCATCACGATATCTGGCTGAGATTGCCATCAATAATGACCAGCTCAGTTCTATTACGGGCAGTGATGCCACCCCACACCATGAGAGACCCTCCCCCATAACGGTTTCGCTCCACGACACATGGATCTGCATGGCCTTCGTTTCGACGTCTGTACACTCTCTGGCGGCCATCTGATGATGAAAGATGGAAACGACATTCATCTGTGAATAAAACACTTCGCCACCAGTGTAAGGGATGCCTGAGATGTTGTCTACACCACTGCAGTCGAGCACGATGATGATGTAACGTCAAAATCGTACGAATTGCAGGTCTTTGAGGACGTAAGCCGTATTCTCTCAGCCGGTTGATTACTGTTTGAGGATGTATCTGTCTCAGGTTAGGGATGTTCCTGGCTGTTGTCGTTGCCGTTTGTTGCCGGTTCCGGAGATGGACGACACGGATATACCGATCTTGTGCAGGGGTGGTAACTCGGGGTCTCCAGGAGCGGGGTCGGTCTCGAATGTCATCATGTTGTGCATGTCGATGGACTAGCCTGTCTACAGTGTTATGGTGGCAGTTCAAATGCTGGGCAACCTCTCTGTGTGTTCTGCCAGCTCTAATCATACCCAGGGCAAGGAGGCGTTGATTCATTGTCAATCTTGGCATGCTAATGTGGAGTCGTTTTAACAGCAGCGCAAGTTTGAATGTGAACAATAGGAAGGCCTTACTTTAGTGTTTAAATACCCAAGGATTCACACTGCTGCATGAATTTTCAGACTCTCCACGTGCAAAACATGCCTTTTCACAAACGTGCAGCACGTCATTTAACGTTAATGCAATTTTAACGGGGAAAGCTGTTTTTGTGTTCAATATAACTTATTCATGAACAGGTTAACTCTCTTTACACCTACGAAATTATTTTTGTGGAGTTTGCTCAATTTCTGCAATGCACACTTTCTGTTTTGGGCGAGTATATTTAGGGGTTCAGTCAGACCCATTCTGGGACTCAAAGATTTCTTTTCTATTTAGCATCTGACTGTCACCCACCTTTACAATACTTTAGCTATACATTTGTTACAGGCTATGGTCATTATTTATGTACAGACCGTTACAATATTTTATATGTACCTTTGTTATCAGGTCATTACCTAGATGTTTGTCATTGCTGTGTCACATACTATACATGTACATGTCTTGACAAGTTGAGCTACAGTGTCATTGACACTTTCATTTTTAGTTATTCCAGATTTTTGGGGGCAAGTGCATCTGCTGTTCATGTTAGGAAAACTGTTAATGAGTAAGACTACACATACCATTTTCAGGAGATTGATGCTCATGCTGGAACTCCCATGAAAAGATGCAGTCAATATGGTTTTTTGACAGATCAGAGTTCTCTATCAAACAAAATGTGGGTTGTATTTATATCATACTAGCGGGTGTTACCCGGCGTTGCACGGGAGAAGATAGTTATATCAGCCATTTTCGAAATAAAAGGTCAAGGTCACCAATTTCAAGGTCAAGGTCACCCTGCACAAGGTCAAGGTCACCCCGCATAAAGTCAAAATGATCGATGGGTCACTGTACCCGCACATATGAAATTTCAGCTCAAACAGCCCAGCCGTTTTTGAATTAAAAGGTCAAGGTCACCAATTTCAAGGTCATGGTCACCCCGCACAGGCACCCCAATAAAGTCAAAATGATCGATGGGTCAATATACCCGCACATATGGAATTTTTGCCCGATCGGCCCAGCCGTTTTCGAAATAAAAGGTCAAGGTCACCAATTTCAAGGTCAAGGTAACCCGATAAAGTCAAAATGATCTATGGGTCAATATACCCACATTTATGAAATTTTAGCCGATCGGCCCAGCCGTTTTTGAAATAAAAGGTCAAGGTCATCAATTTCAAGGTCAAGGTCACCCCACACGGGCACGCCATCCCATGTTACTCGCAGGGACGAATTACCCCTGTGTACAAAATTTGAGATCGATCGGTCGAGAAACGGAGGAGTTCACCCGGAACAAAGATAGATAGAGAGATAGAGAGAGATATAGATACAGACATTCGCATTTTTATATTAGACTGGTTCTTTTCAAGATGAGGCACCTCAAAAATAATTGACTGCATTTGACATTAGTGTTTCATCATTCTGTGCTTGCAATCTGAAAGGTTTTAGCTGACTATATCTCATTATAATGTTTGCACAGGCAGAAGGTTATATTATCAAAATTCTTGTATTCTGAAAATATTTGATAATATTTTCTAAGAGAAGAGGTACTATGATCAGGTGAACTAAATAATTTATATTCTGCACAGAAGCATGTGTTGGGTATCACTTACAGATGTGTAACATGCTCTTAAATATTGGATGATGCTTTAAAACTGAACACATTAATGTAAAGACAATGTTAGAGATTGCTGTGAAGAAGGCATTGTACCATGAACTCCACAGGGAATGTTCTTTTTCTTGCTTTTTACATCCTGGATTCTCTTCCGTGATGCATGTCACAAAATTGTTGATTTCATGTATACAAATGATCATTTGTAAGACAACACCAAACATGATTTTATTGTGTGTCGCTTGATTATGTGCATACCTCCTAATGCATTCAATCTTTTTATACCACTGCATTTTTCAAAAATGGAGTCTGGATATGAATCATCTAAATGTCTGTCTCATCCTGTCCAACCCCTTTTTAGCTCACCTGACTGAAAGTCAGTGGGAGCTATTGCTATTACTTAGCATCAGGCATCTAGTGCCCTTTGTTCATTGTCTGTTGTCTGTCATCCATTAATTTTTTAAACCTGTAGTCTTCTTCACAACTACTAGGTCAAATTGAAACATATATTGCACAGACCATCTTTGGAGCATATCCTTTCTACTTTGTTCAAAGGAAGTGGCTGCCATTTTCTAGCTGGAGATAATTGTCAAAAAGAAGATTTTTAAAGATTCTTAATCTTTAAAAATCTTCTCATTGAACCACCGGAGAGACAGCTTTGAAATGTTGGTATGGAACTTCCTTTGGTGGTGAAGATTAAAGTTTGTTCAAAGCAAGTTTGTAGTTCAATATTTGGGATCTCTGTGGGAGCATGCCCATTTTGGGCTGCACCCAAAATTTCTATTTCCAGAACCAATGGGCTGATTTGAATCAAATTTGGCATGCAGTATAATTGGGTCAAAAGTACTTGACTGATGCCCCCCTCTCTCCCAAATATCCAACAGCCCTGTGGGAACCCCAGGAGTAAATAAATTATAAAGCATTGTACTATGAATTCCACTGGGAATGTTCTTTTTCTCTCTTTGTACATCCAGGATTCTCTTCCGTGATGCATGCCACAAAATTGTTTTTTTCATGTGTAGAAATGATCGGTTCTTAGGCAACACCAAAAAATTGTTT
This sequence comes from Pictodentalium vernedei, assembly GCA_031216915.1. Lineage (NCBI taxonomy): Eukaryota > Metazoa > Mollusca > Scaphopoda > Dentaliida > Dentaliidae > Pictodentalium > Pictodentalium vernedei. The sequence continues at coordinate 146,082,738 of CM062292.1, read as the reverse complement.
TATTGTGTTTCCCTTGATTATGTGCTCACCTCTTAATTCATACAATCTTTTTATTCCTCTGAATTTTTCAAAAGTGGGGACTAGATAGGAATTATCTAAATATCTCTCTCATCCTGTCTGTCTCTGTTTTTGCTCACCTGAGCGAAACTCAAGGCTTTTTGATACCCCTTTTTAATGTGGCATGAGATTCTAAATTATTTTCCTATCACTGATTTGGAAAACAATACAGATTTGTTTCCTGAAATAGTCAGAAATAGAATTTTGCCTTTTTTTGTGACACTACAAAAAGAAACACTTATTAATCTGCTCTTTGAATTCTTATAAACATGGATTGTATTATTTCTTCTTGCAGAAAAAAAGGTAACATATGTAATATACTTGAACTTCTTGCAGCAGAATATTAATGCACATGTATTCTGCTTGATTTTGCCAGACCCAGTCCACACGTACCTCCACTCCAGTCCTGGAAATGAGATGGGTGCAAGTGCAATTGCTCCCATCAGCACCTGTGTTTTCTTTTTTATGGGAGCTAAAAAATGCACTCGTTGAAAAATATTGTGGAGCACTAATATACTGTGAGGGCATATAAATGTGTGTTGTTTTGAGAAAGCAGCACTTGGTGGCCAGTGGCAAGTTACTGTCATAATTCAGCAATTCCTTATACATTTATCCCTTTGAACACTAGTGGTATCTGCCATGCCAGTTCAGTGGCAGCAATTAGAAGAGTCCACATTCATTATTTGGGGTAGACCAATCAATATTTTCAGTGTGCAGCCTCGGGGCTGTACGTTGAAATACTAATTGGTCTACCCCACACATTTACTGAACAGCCTTCCTATTTAATGATGTTATGGCATATCATGTTCCTGGCTGGAATTGCGGCTACTCGTATTCAATGGGTTAAGCTTTCTGGTGTTTGGTGACAGTATTCCCTTGAAAATTCATATACTAACATTTTACGGGTGCAGTTTACTCTTGTCTCTGATTTCACGGGAGCTTAAAACTGCACCCGCCAATTTTGTTCAATTCGAGTACTGCCACTCATCATTAATCATTAGATTGAATACAAGTAATGGTGAAACTACTAAAACTAAAATAAATCTCTCCACACTTTTCATGAATTGTTTGTTTAGGTAGACACATATTTGGTTTGCAATATCTTTGTCATCATAATTTACAGGTTTGTTCAATTTGAGGCATTTGAGTCACATTTTGAGTTGGCATGAGATTTGTTCAGTTTGAGACATTTGAGTCATAATTTGAGGTGGCATGTGATCATCTACTTTAACAATATGGCTAAAATGTTGCAAGAAAAATTATCATAAACGTCAGCTGCGATACCATGAAATTCATCGATCGGAAATGGGAACCAAAAGTAGATGTTTCGCTTGTGCAATTAGGGTGGATATCAACTTCTTCTGAGACTAACTTCGTCATTGAAGCAGGGGTTTTATTTCTAGAATGGTAATTTCCTGGTGCCCGGTTCCCAAAGTCAGTCCCGACAGCTCAGAAATTTCCCTGGTATCGTGCCTGACTTTCAGAACTGTAATGCAGTCTTTGATTCCCAGTTTTTGATCTTTGAATTTCTTAGGTATTTTGATTCACTTTGAGAACAGGGAACTGAGAAATTACTTTTCCTGTGATTAAACTCTTAACTGTGAACCATTATTCTTGAACTTCTTACATTGTGCAAATAACATCTCATATTAAGTTGAATTTGGGGGAGAGGGTTGTTTTATTACTGTTAGTCAAAATACCATAATATCATCTGTGTATGAACTGGGACATTTTTACACATTAATATGGCATTTTTACACATTAATATGGCATTTTTTGTACATCACATTATTTTAGTGTTGTACATATTATTCATCTTTTACATATCAAGGGACAAAACTCTGCTATAGCCATTACATTCTACATAAAAACATGAGAGGTGAAATTAAGTTGACTGTCAGATAATATTTTTCTTTTAGAATATTTCAACCTGATTTGATATATTGGGCTGGCATGATTATGAAATTTCCTGATCGACATTTGAAGAGGAATAATCGATTAAAGTCAACATTAATCATTCTCTGTGACCTCTAGAAACAACTATTATATAGAAAACAATATTTTTGGTCATCACGTCTTCAGGCCAGACATGCCTACTGCTTTCTGAGGAAAATTCAGACTCCTGACCACTTCAAGCCCAAACCTGAGATGAGTCTCAGGTTGGACCTGAGGTGGTCGAGAGTCTAATAATAGCTGTATTGAGATTTAAGAAGGCAATTGCACTCCTTGGCAAACTGAGAAGGGCAATTATTTTACTTCTATTCTCTTTAGAATGCCATTCCTGGGGACATGTGTTGTATGTTTATACTTCTTTCCCATATCAATCACAATGTATTTTGATATTCTACAGCCTCTGACACTTCTTATGAGTATGATGGGGAGGAGAGTAAACAATTAATAATTCATCAGTAAAGGAGTGATGAGAACCCATAATCATTGATTTTGAAATTGTAGTTGATTAAGGGTGTTTTGTTGATTAGTTGACTTCCCTTGATTTATCATGAAAAGCCTATTGATATATACAGTATGCTCATGGTGGGGTTAAGTACTCTGTTATATGATGGGTGACATGTAACTATTCACCTGCTTGATCGACAAGACGAATATTGATGTACCTGGAAGAAAATTTGCATTCCATTGACCAATAAACTACCTGATGGTCCATGCATTGCAGATTTATGAATGGAATGCGACCCAGTCTGATCTGATCACACTTCTCTGTCAGCTTTTGTGTTCACAGTACTGTATGCTGAAAATAAACTCTAAAGCACTCTGGGCAAGTGGCAAACGGCTGCTCTGGCAAGCATGTAGGCGAGTGGTAGAAGATAGGGCTGCATGGTATACCGGTAAACCAGTAATTACCGGTATTGAGAATGATACTGGATGAATACCGATATTGTTTTAAAAGTACCAGTATATCGTAAAAAACGGTACTGTATCAAATTATTGAAGTTGAAGTCCATATATTATTGGGGAAAATACCAGTTATTGTATTCTATCATGTCTGTCATTCCCCAAATGTCAGTCACAGAAAACAAATCAATACTACATGAAACTCCTTCCAGACTGACAACTCCTGTTATGAAGTCCATGTCAACCAATCTTCATTCAACCAATGAAAACCCAGTTTGCAGCGTACTTGAGCTGCGTAAGTTACAAATTAGTGTACACGTACCAGCAATTTGAAACTGAAAGTTGAATATTTTGGGAGTGCTTCGAATTCAGGGAATGAATACTTTAACACATTTATGAATGTAATCTCACCTTTTCCCATGTGGATGATAAAATTACTCGCAAAATCATCGTGGGGAGTGTTTGTCTCAAAAACAGATAAAACCTGAAGCCAGGTTGATCAACATTTCCACCAACACTGTCATTGTGAACTTTGAACTTAAGAATATTAATAAGCTGTTCATTGGCAATGAAGACTTTTCGTCCCAGTTTTAAAACATTGACAACCATCAATCTAAAGCTTCCCTTTTTTTGTAACTTCAGATATTTTTTTTTACAGATGTTATCCCAGAAATTAATAATGAATTCAAATAAACCTAGTATTTATATCTTAACCCTTTAAGAACTGTACTAACCACCCATCATATCAGGTGCAGTATTGGGTGTAAGCACGTGCATGGTGCCGAAACAGAAAAATAGTGAAAGGGAAGTCCGCAGAATAACAATCCATTCAGACATTAATAATGACTGCTTACGTGAACATTAATTACTAACACAAACACACCACTGACCATAACTATCAATACTTCACTCTTAACCCAATGAGTATTTTCAAAATGTTTTTCATCTAGTCGAGGCTGCTGTGAAGCAGCCATGACTGGATTTGATGGAAAATCCCTTTAAATTTAACTTAAGAAATCATTGGTCATTAAGTCTGGTGAATTTACAGGGAGAAATTTGGTTAATGGTGCCCAGCTATATACTTATTTCAGTGGCAATATATTATGTGTCCTGGCAGGAATATCTGCCAACAGCATGCTAGGAGTTAAAACACAATTGGTCATAAGAAGAACCAAACAGTGGAGAGGAAAATGCAGGGTGCGAAGTGCATACACCCCATAAACAGCTGTATTAATTAATATTCATGAACAAAGGAAAAATAAACACTGCAGTGGCGATTTGTGTGATATTTTTTTTTAACAAAAAAGTCATGGCATTTGTTTTCCCTCATGTCTGAGCTGTCTCTGTGATGTGATTTTAAATCAAAATACAATAACGTTGTGCATGTTTGTAAAAAATTCCTTATTAATTAAAGATATTGGTTTCAGCTGAACTTAATATAGCGGGTACAGTACATTTTATTCAACTGTTAATCGTCCAAATTATAACTGTTGTCAACTGTTTACAAAATCAGCTGCCCAGAGCACCACCCAAGTTTCCCCCCCCCCCCCCCCCCCCAAATTGGATAGTCTATCCTACTGATGTATGAGATACACCCTTAACTTGGGGATAATTTTTTATGGAAAAAGTGCGACTTATACACTGGCTGGATAAACTTTACATTATACATATATTGCCGTCATGCAAAAGCAATAACGCAGAAAGTAGCAAGTGTTCGACAATCAAAAACTCTATTCTTTATGCGAATCTACTAAAATTGGCATACTTGGAGATTTGGGCAAATTGATCCATAGATTCACGTCGTAATTTTGCCCCTGTTACTCTGTTAATTAGTTCAGCAATCTGAACTTAATCATCAGTATCAGTGGCTATCAGTCTCAGGTACTGAAAACTTTGTTCAGATTCTGAACTAATCTACGATATACCGGTATATCGCAGTATTTTTTCTAATACTGATACCGGTGTAACAGGATATCTTTCCCCCCCTGGATATCCCCCCCCCACAGGAGGGGGGGGAGATATCCTAGTATATCTCCCCCCCCCCCCCACCACTACCACCCATAAAGATTTTTTTTATTAATTTGACATTATTTGATGATGAAATGGTGAGAACAGATCCTGGCCTGGATATCTTCCCCCCCAACCATGACAAAAAAATTTTTGTCAAACATTTGACATTTGACCCCCCACCTCCCATTCCAACCAACCCTAACTCAGTGTTTATCCGAAACCATTTTTAAAGTCCCAAATCTATTTCTCTCACCATTTCATTATCAATTAGTGTCAAATGTTCGACAAAAATTTTTTTGTCCTGGTGGGGGGTGGGGGGGGGAAGATATCCAGGCCTGGATATCTTCCCCCTACCTCCCATTCAAACCAATCCTAACTCAGTGTTTATCCGAAACCATTTTTAAAGTCCCAAATCTATTTCCCTCACCATTTCATTATCAATTAGTGTCAAATGTTTGACAAAAGATTCTTTGTCATGGTGTGGGGGAAGATATCCAGGCCTGGATATCTTCCCCCTCACCTCCCATTCCAACCAACCCTAACTCAGTGTTTATTCGAAACCATTTTTAAAGTCCCAAATCTATTTCTCTCACCATTTCATTATCAATTAGTGTCAAATGTTCGGCAAAAATTTTTTTGTTATGGTGGGGGGGAAGATATCCAGGCCTGGATATCTTCCCCCCCCCCCCCACCTCCCATTGTCACCAACCCTAACTCAGTGTTTATCCGAAAACCATTTTTAAAGTCCCAAATCTATTTCTCTCACCATTTCTTTATCAATTAGTGTCAAATGTTCGACAAAAATTTTTGTCATGGTGGGGGGAGTGGGGGGGGGGGGGGGGAAAGATATCCAGGCCTAGATATCTTCCCCCACCCCCACCTCCCATTCCAACCAACCCTAACTCAGTGTTTATCCGAAACCATTTTTAAAGTCCCAAATCTATTTCTCTCACCATTTCATTATCAATTAGTGTAAAATGTTCGACAAAAAATTTTTTGTCATGGTGGGGGGAAGATATCCAGGCCTGGATATCTTCCCCCCCCCCCCCCCCCCACCCCCCATCTCCCATTCCAACCAACCCTAACTCAGAGTTTATATCCGAAACCAATTTCTCTACCCAAAACAGTTACACTTCATGTCACATGACAAAATGAACCAGAATAGTTGAGAAAATATTGAAATGATTTTTGTCACAGGTTTTCAACTGGATAAGAGCAAGATATCCAGGTTGAACCTGAAAAAAAACAACATTCTGCCAAAAAACTCCATTTTTCTTGCCATTTCATCATCAAATAATGTTAAATTAATAAAAAAAAAATTTTCGTGGTGGGGGGGGAGGGAGATATTCAGGGTGGGGGGAAGATATTCAGGGTGGGGGGGGAGATATACTAGGATATCTTCCACCCGGAGGGGAAGATATCCAGGGGGGGAAGATGACGTGTGACACCGGTATTGAAATTTGAATACCGTGCAGCCCTTGTAGAAGACAAAATAAAGACAGCTGATTTAACCCTTTTACTAACAAATTGGATACATCTGCCTGCATAATATACAAATTGTGTAGTTGCAAATGTATATTTAAACAAAAATTCAAATGAAACCATATCATGTGCCGCTCTTATTGGAATGAGCTTGTCAAGCGCATTCCAATGAGAGGGTCATAGATAGTTTTCATGAAATGTTGGCCAAAAAAATAATTAAAATAACAAATTTTGATATCATTTGCAATGGGTAAAGGCTTAATACAACAAATGAGAAAGATGAGTAACATACAGTTGGATTATTGCCTAGTGCAATGATCTCTGAATACTCAGTATAGCATACCTTGGGAATCAACTAGTTGGTTCAGGGAATGCCTGGATTAGCTGCATGCAGGTCTAAAGCTTAGATGTTCAATTGGGTTTGGGGAAACTGAACATCTCTAATTTTGGCTAATGACAGACTGGACAGCAAAATCTGTGAGTCCGAGAATTTAACTAATAAATATCCAAAGAAAACACCTGAAATCGCAGTTGTACTGCACTCACCATGATGCATGCTTAATTGATGTACCACCCATGTCATTCCCCAAATTTAAGGATGCTGCTTCTATTTGTGTAACATGATTCAGGGGAGGTAAGTCAAAATTATAGCTCATACAGGGTTTGATCCAAGTGGATTGGGAAAGGGGCCTTTTTATGTGTACCCATACTATGTATGGTACACATTATGCCAGCATCTGGGGTGGCCATCCGTCGTTCGTCCATCCTTTGTCCGTCTCTGTATGTCTGGCGTCCGTATCCATTTCTTTGACATTTGATAACTTGAAAAATATTGCTTGGATTGTCAAGTTACTTTATATTTGTGTTCAAGTTACTGATTTGCCGAGCTGTATAGTTTTTGGTGTAAATCTGATGATTTGATCCTGAGATATTAACCCTTTGTCCTTCAAATTGAAAATTCCACCAATCCCTTTGGCATTCGATAACTTGATAAATATTGCTTGGATTGCCAAGTTACTTTATATTTGTGTTCAGGTTACTGATGTGCCGAGCTGTATAGTTTTTGGTATAAATCTGATAATTTGATCCTGAGATATTAACCCTTTATCCTTCAAATTGAAAATTACTCCAATCCCTTTGGCATGAGATAACTTGAAAAATATTGCTTGGATTGTCTAGTTACTTTATATTTGTGTTCAGGTTACTGATTTGCCGAGCTGTATAGTTTTTGGTGTAAATCTTATGATTTGATCCTGAGATATTAACCCTTTATCCTTCAAATTGAAAATTCCTCCAATCCCTTTGGCATTCGATAACTTGATAAATATTGCTTGGGTTGTCAAGTTACTTTATATTTGTGTTCAGGTTACTGATGTGCCGAGCTATATAGTTTTTGGTGTAAATCTGTTATTTTGATCCTGAGATATTAACCCTTTATCCTTCAAATCGAAAATTCCTCCAATCCCTTTGGCATTCGATAACTTGAAAAATATTGCTTGGATTGTCAAGTTATTTTACATTTGTGTTCAGGTTACTGATGTACCGAGCTTTATAGTTTTTGGTGTAAATCTGATAATTTAATCCTGAGATATTAACCCTTTATCCTTCAAATTGAAAATTCCTCCAATCCCTTTGGCATGAGATAACTCAAAAAATATTAATCCGATTGTCATGTTACTTCATATATGTGTTCAGGTTACTGATGTGCCAAGCTGTATAGTTTTTGGTGTAAATCTGATAATTTGATCCTGTGATATTAACCCTTTATCCTTCAAATTGAGAACTCCTCCAATCCATTTCTTCGGCATGCGATAACTCAGTAAATATTAATCCGATTATCAGGTTACTTTATATATGTATTCAGGTTACTGATGTGCTGTGCTGTATAGTTTTTTTTAAATCTAATAATTTGATCCGGAGATATTAACCCTTTATCCATCAAATTAGGCACTCCTCCAATCCATTTCTATATGTACCCATACCATGTATGGTGTACATAATGTCGGCATCTGGGGTGGCCCTCCGTCATACAGCTTTCTACTAGTTGCGCATATGGGTACACATCTGACGATTTCATCGGCCTATTTTTCTTGGTTTGGGGAAAAATATTCAATTGGTCAACTAAACATAAATCCACATGGAGGCTATTTTCCAGAGAGAATACAGGTTAAAATAGGTATCACTTTATTAGGATTAACTAGCAGAAGAGCACAATGGTTATGTAACCTGGTAATGCTGTATAAGATTGGGGATAGTAGCAAGTCTGAAAATAAGCAGTCTGACATTTGCAGAATGAGGTCCTCAGAGAGTGAATTTGATGATGCTATCACATACAGTGGTCCGATTTATCCTGTGGGTACCTCTTTTTGTTTAGTTTCGAGACCCTGATTCGGATTGAGGTTCACAGAGGGTAACTTTAGTGTTGCTACCCTGCTATACTGGGTAGCATCACTAAATTCACCCTCTGAGGACCTCATTCTGCAGATGACAGTCGGCTTACTTTCTGGCTTGGATAGTAGTGTTTTGTGTCAGAAATTGGGAATTTTATAGCATCTACCCCATTGGGAAAGGGAGCTTATTTCAGCCCCCAAAAGGGCCTAGATTAACCCTTTACCCAATGCAGATGATATCAACATTTATTATTTTAATATTTGTTTTTTCAAATTTGTCAAAAAATTTCAACAAAACCATACCATGTGACCCCCTCATTGGAACGAGCTCATCAAGCTCATTCCAATGAGGGATCACATGATATGGTTTTGTTGAAATTTTTTGAAAAATATATTTTTTTTAACTACTTCATTTGTAAATAAAACGTGCGGATGCGACGGATTCGTTATGTGAAGGATTAAACTCTGAACTCATGAAATGCCATAATACCCAGATTGGCCCTCACCTTACTTGTCTGTACTGGTCTTGTTGCTTCACTAATGCTACCATTGTCAAACAGGGAGAAACACTTTCAGCACAAACATGCCTGAAAAATCATTCAGGCAATGTATAAGATTCAGGCAAGAGACCAATAGCCTCTTACAGAGAGGCCTGTTCATCATCAAAACTGCAAGTATAAACCCCGCTAGTCATTATTAACTGGTTGAACCGTTGAGTGCTAGAAGCCACTGTCATGACCCTGCTGAAAAGTGTTGAAAGCCACTATAGTGGCTTTACACTAAATGCATTAGCTTTTTGTTTGCTCAGCAGTATAAATTGTTTTATTTGAATGAATTTGTTTTGTTATAATTTATTGGTGAATGCCAATAGGTCCTCTCCAATAAATGGTAAATAAACAATTATTTTTGAACAATATCTTGCTAAATTAATGCTCTCCTTGCTGGTAATATTATATCTTTGAAAAAAAAATACTGATGTTACAAATCACCTTTGAAAAATAATTCAGCACTCTACCAGTTAAAAAATATTGACTCAAAAACAGAAGTCCAGTAAAAATATTTATTTCCCTTTTACTTTGTGATGATGTTCTATCATGTAATATTTTTTGTTATATAATGCTTTCTAAAAGTTTGCAAAGGACTGTCATGTTTTCTTGATTCAGTAATAAAGAAAAACTGAGAGTGATTTTAGCTTAACTGGACAAAGTCAAGATAAGCAATTGTCATTATGTGTGCGGAAGTCTGTTAGTTTGTCAGTCTCAGTCTGTTCACATTTTCCTTTAGCACAGGCTACACCCTGTAGTTCTTGTCCGATCATCACAAAATTTCATATGCAGGTTTGAGGTCATGTCTAGATGAGAATGCCCCTTTTTGGTTGCAGTTGGTCAATCCTGATGGTTGCCCAAGCCCGAAACCAAAAAAACATTTAGCACAGTCTACAGGTCGTATTTATGGAGGGATTTCATTGTAACTTGGTAGGATGACTCCATATAATGTCTGGATGTGAACGCCCTCTTTTGGTTGCGATCGGTCAACTGTGATGGCTACAGAGGCCCGAAGCCCGAAAACCTTGAGCACAGTCTACAGGTCGTATTTATGGAGGGATTTCATTGTTACTTGGTAGGATGACTCCATATAATGTCTAGATGAGAACATCCCCTTTGGTTGCGATCGTTCAACTGTGATGGCTGCCCGAGCCGAAAACCTTTAGCATAGACTACAGGTCATATTTATTAAGGGATTTCATTGTAACTTGGTAAGATGACTCGTTTTGGAATAATTTCTCCGTAACTTGGTAACTTTGGTTGATATACATTAACTGCAAGGGTGACATTATTCCACCCATCAATTCTTTAGTACAGTCTACACCTCACATTATTTTTATTGAAAACATAGCATGCAAGGAACAGAAATTAACGTATCCTCAATTATTACAATTCGTATTTCATAATCCTTTCATAAACATTGAACATTATCCTTTTTATCAAACACAGTCATGTTAATCTACAGTGTCATTAACACTTTCATTTATGGTTGCTGTTGACATGAAAATTGGTACAGCTTCCATCTTATAGATGGTTGCCACTGCTTGTTGATGGAGATAATTTCAAGAAGTTGGAGAAAGCACAGTAGAAAGATTGTTATGCACTGATGTAATTTTGATGTGACCTATTTTTGGACCTTGAAAACATCAGAACCGTTTATGCCACCACTGATTATAAGATATTCCCATAAATAAAAAGAAGCACCATGGCTTATCAAATATAATTACCTGCTATTTGATCTATATGACTGTTTGTACAGTTAAAAGAAATTAAAGGGAATCAAATGAATTCTGCTACATGTAACAAGTAATATTTCATTACTGGAGAAAACAAACAGGATAACCCCTTAACATTTTCAAAAAAAATAAGTTGTTTTGTAACAGCATGACAATTTCTGTAATATGTTTACTCTTTTCTTATCAAATCTGAGGAAGGTGTGTATTTTTGGAACCAATTATTCTTTTGAATTTCCATAGTAAGGGGCCCAACTGCTTCAGGTGTCTGGACGTAATATTCTTGATCAGTTTTTCTGAGAGAAAGTATCCCCCTACTCTGTTCTCAATATGCCCCTGGTGTAATAAACATGTTTGAATTTTGATCTACTATGAAGTGAGTTTCAGCCTACATGCCGTACGGCCTATAATAAAGTGGAAACCTGATCGTACAATAATTGCCTTAACAGTATGATATCATTGCCATACTGTTGCCACAGCATGGAAATATTACAGAACTAAAATTGTGCTAAACACTTGAAAAACATGAAGTCAAGGAGTGTTGATCAAGCTTTTAATCATAATGGTATCTTCTCCATCAGTTCAGTGTTATCAATTGGAAGAGTCTATATTTGTTACTTGGGGGAAGGCAAATCAATATTTTCAACGTACAGCCTTGGAGCTGCATGTTCAAAATCTTGATTGGTCTACCACACAATTTCACTGATTTATTTATTTATTGGTGTTTAAGGTCACACACTTATGCACAATGGCTAATCAATCGTGACAGTTTGACAGGTGGAGGAAGCCGGAGTACCTGGAGAGAACCACTGAGCATCGATGAGCAACTGTCAGCTCCTCAATATTCTAACCCTGTTCAAGCTCCGCTCAAGCAGGGTTACAGAGGTTGAAGACATGTGCACCATTGATGTGCAGTACGCCTTAGTACATGGCATCATTGTGCCCCCATGTAGGCAAACGGGATAAAGTACCAAATCTGAACACACAACGTGGGTCGGAAATTTCACTGATCAACTGTCTACTTTATGAATTGAGGTCATATCATGATCCTGGACCAGAAAAGTGGACTTTGGGGTTCAATGGGATAACCCTTTACCTAACATGAAAAGCAGACAACACTTGCAAACAAAATTCTTGAAAAACTAATTTTTTCATTTTTTTGTCTCAAAAACATAGGTTATGACCCCTCTTTGGAACGAATTTGACAAGCTCGTTCCAAAGAGGGGTCATAACCTATATTTTTGAGACACAAAATGAAAAAAATAATGAAAATTAATTGGCTATTTTTGTGAATAGTGCTGGCCGGTTTTGACCTTTACGTTGGATGAAGGGTTAAGCATGAAGAAATTTTGAAATACTTAAAAGTGATTTATCTGATCAGAAAACATTCCTGCAAATTACTTTTTCAGGTCAGGTGGCAAATGCTCATAATGAGCAGGAACATTATTTTCATAACACTAATGTATAGCATTACTATCTATCGGGGGGCACAGTGGCTCAGTAGGTAGAGGTGCAGGCTGCAAGCCGAGAGGTCCTCGGTTCGAATCCCACCTGCGGCAACCGCGTTGTGTCCTTGGGCAAGACACTTCACCCCCATTGCCCATGTGGGGGCATGATGACGCCGTGTACTAAGGCGTACTGCACGTCGATGGTACGCATGTCTTCAACCAATCTAACCCTGCCTGTGCTGCAGTGTGGAGTTACGATGTTGGAGAGCTGGCAGCTGCTCGTCGTTGCTCGGTGGTTCTCTCCGGGTACTCCGGCTTCCTCCACCCGTAAAACTGTCACGGTCATGATTAGCCATTGTGCATAAATATGTGACCTTAAACATCAATAAATAATAAATAGCTTTACTATCAGTAGTAGTAAGGCAATAATCTGGCATTATTAATACGGTAATATTGCCTATTGGCACACTTTGTTATAGGCTGTAGTATACTGCCCAGCCAGCAGATTGTGGGGGGGGGGGGGGGGGGAGAAGGGAGGGGTAGTGGCAGATGACAAAGTTATCCATATAATTTCACCAAATGACAGAAACAATAAAATTGCAGGTTCTTCATTCGAACAGTATTGTCGATTATTCATTGTGCAGAAATTTGTGACCTTCACCCTATGCACACTGATGGCAAAATGCTGAAAATTCAAAGCAGCAATTTTTTTGTATGATGGATCTTAGAATTTAATTAATTCAATCATTAAATAAATAAATAAATAATATTGCAAATCATTACATTTGACCTGAAAAAATACTCATGTTACAAATCACCTTTGAAAAATAATTTAGCACTCGAATCAATTATTACACTATATTATTTTTTAATGTGTAAACTTGTTTTGAGCCACTATATTGTGATTACAAGAACAGAAAGAGAATTCGAGGGGATCACAACTGGGTTCCAATTCAATCTAAATTCTCTGTGCACTTTCCTTTGCACAACACTTTAAAATCTCACCTGTCAAAAATAGAATTGCGAAAACATTGAAGATACTGTTTTCATTCATTTTATTGATTGGGTCTTGATTCACAATAATTAGTCCCCAACAGATTACCATGAGGAGACTTAGGCCATACAAAGTTGATTGTCTGTTAATCAGGCCATTTTTTCCAAAAAAGCATGCGGGTGGGCGGGTTTTTTTTTTGCTTTTTATTTTCTCCCCGAGAGGTTGTTTGTGGTAATTTGACCCCCACCCAAATGCCTGATGGACCATGCAAAATTTCGCAAATATATTGGTTATTCACCACAGGGGTGTTGGGTCGTAAATGAAGTTGGGTTTGAATGTTTGTTTTTTCAGTAAAACGTGAAAATTATAACACAGGACGAAAGTCACGAAACGCCTCGTGGGTGAAACGTCTCGGGTTGAAACGTCTCTGGGACAAATCAAATGTCGAAGTGCCAACTTTCAGAGATTTATTTTAACCAAAAAAAAAAATCCTTTCACAACCTGCCTAATAAAATCGTGAATCACAATTTTTCCCCATTATATTCAAAATTATCACAACTCATTTGAACGGGCAGTTTATCCATAAATCATATTTTTGGGAAATCTGAAAATGAAATACAAAACGAATGTTTGTGTGTTTTTATTAACCAATTCGGCCGCACATACCTGCCTATATGCGATTTATTTTGAACTATGACTGTTACTTTTATATCAAGCAATGGTTACTATTAGTTATCCAATTATCCTGCATCTCAAATGCATTTATTTAAATTAACTGGGAAACTCGTGACGGTTTCAAATAACAGTACACAAATTCCCAATGACGGCCATTTAAAATACAAATGTTACTAAAAATAAATGCCAGGAGACTGTGTTCCATTCAGCATAGCACCTGACTTTGCAGACTTTCTGAGGGTTGGTGGGAATCATTCCCCTTTGTGACTGTTTGTTGTCAGACTGAAAGACACCTTCCTTCTTGCTGTCATTATGACTTACCTTTTACAGAATAAAACACTTTCTGTTGTGAATATTGCTAAAACCCACCCACTTTATTAAGGTATGATGTAGAAAAAGCTTGAAGTGTGTTAATTTAAAATTTGCAAACGCATCGATATCGATTTACCGAAATGAGCACAATATCTCAAATTTTTTTGGTGTCATAAAAAGGTTGCATGCGCACCAAAAATGACCGTGAGCGCGGGCCTGAGAAACAGAGGTTCTTTTTTTTTATGGCCTTATGGATTGCACTCCATCTGTCTGTCTGTCCTGTTACCACCTGTATTGCAGAGACGCTTTGACGCTTTTGTTTCAAAATTTCAGCATTGATCAAACATTATGTAAAATTGATGCACGTTAATTTTTTTAACAAAAATTCAAGATGGGCACTTTCAGGGCTTGCATTTTAGAATCATGACCAGGCTGATCGACAGGCCTGGAGAAGTGGTCGACCAGGCTGATTTTTCTTCACTGGGGCTGATTTATTTTTTTATACTTGCATGTGCATATTATATTGATATTTCAAGTATATTGTGTTATTTGATGATTTGTTATGAATAAAGATTAATAATTCCAACCTAATTGTCTTTTATTAATTTGCTATGGGCTATTAACCAAGCAATATTAATACCATGCTGATCCTTGTCTTGCATCTTGGAACATATTCGTGATTTAGCCCCTCTCCCCCCCCCCCCCCCCCCCACACACACACACCACACCTTTCTGCTTGTTCAAAACAAGTTCCCCTATCTGTGTTCAAGCCTACTCCCTCAGTTTTGAAGACTTTAAAAGTTGGTGGTGCTCAGGCGAATTTGAAGCGAAATTAGGTGAGTAGAAATGTGTTGTCATTTCCCAGAGGATGATGCAGATTTCATTTTTCATCTAACGTTCAAGAAATGGATTGTTGCCTGTCTTGATATGCCAAAATGAGGTAAATGGATTTTATTTTATTAAAATAAAATCCATTCCGAAGCAAAGACGGTGTTGTTTTTATTTCCACGAATTCACTTTGCTGAATATCAACCAACTTGACATCATGCACTTTCACTTGTCAATTATTCCCTAAAAATGCCCATAATATAAATCGCTCATGAACCAGTACATGTTCAGTGTATTTTTTTCCAAATCAATGTAATTGCTTTGTTTTGTAACAGGTTATTTTCAAAGACAGTATGGAGGGAGGGGAGGAGAGAATCCACATAAGATGCAGAAATTACAAACTCTTGTGTAAACATTTTAGAATAAACGCTCAATCAATCAGAGGTTATGTTTATTCTCTTTATTATAATAGACACACATGGTTCTGTTGACAACACAATCATACAAAATAATTTTTTTTTAAAGTCTGCCGATGATTTTCGTATGGCTTTTCCCACCATATGTATAAAACTTGTGCCAGGCAATCAAACAGTAATCGCAATGGAATGTGGTAATAAAAAAGGGATTCAAAGTCATTGCACCATATATGGTTTGTAAAGTCAGTATCAACCCATTTCTGCAATTATTTTCGCCAAACCCACCATCAACGTTTTCTGCGCACTTCTTTTAGTACATCCCCGGTGGAAGTAAACGAATAAACCCAGAATTGCCCAATCGATTAGTCCCATTGCCGAAAGTTATTTTGTTTTACCTTTTTGGTCTCGTCAGATTATTTTTGTGGCCGATTACCAGGCTGAGGCCGATCGGCCTGGTAAAAATGCAAGCCCTGTATTTAGTGGCCATTTTTGTTGGAAATTGATTGTAACTAGTTTTCTGCCTAGAACTTCTAAACAACATTTCTGATTTAAATAATTAGCTTAACTTGACAAAGTCAAGATAAGCTATTGCCATCACGCGTGCGGAAGTCTGTTAGTCTGTGAGTCTGTTCACATTTTCCTTTAGCACAGGCTACACCCCGCAGTTCTTGTCTTATCATCACAAAATTTCATATGCAGGTTTGGGGTCATGTCTAGATGAGAACGTCCCCTTTTGGTCGCGATCGGTCAACCGGTATGGCTGCCCAAACCCAAAACCCCAAAACCATTAGCACAGTCTACAGGTCGTATTTATGAAGGGATTTCATTGTAACTAGGTAGGATGCCTCTGTATAATGCCTAGATGAGAACGTCCCCTTTTGGGCATGATCTATCAACCGTGATGGCTGCCCAAGCCCGAAACCCAAAAACTTTTAGCACAGTCTGCAGGTCATGTTAAAACGCCCAAATGGGGAAATTCTCTTCTAGACATCACAGGATGACTCCTTGTGATGTCTAGATGAGAATTTCCCCATTTGGGCGTGATCTGCCAACCGTGACGACTGCCCGAGCCCAAAACCCGAAAAGCTTTGCACAGTCTACATGTCATATTTATTGAGGAATTTCATTGTAACTTGGTGGGTTGACTTCACATAATGTCTAGATGAGAAAGTCTGCTTGTGGACGTGATTGGGCAACTGTGGCGGCTACAGTGGCCCGAAGCCCAAAAACCTTTAGCACAGTCTACAGTTGATATTTATGAAGGGATTTCATTGTAACTTGGTAGGGTGACTCCAAATAATGTCTAGATGAGAACGTCCCATTTTGATCGCGATCATTCAACCTTGATGAGTGCCCGAGCCCAAAAACCTTTAGCATAGGCAAAAGGTCAGGATTTCATTGTAACCTGTTAGGTTGACTCCATATAATGCCTAGATGATGACATCCCCTTTTGGTCGTGATTGGTCAAGTGTGATGGCTACGGAGCCCAAAAATCTTGAGCACAGTCTACAGGTCATATTTATGAAGGTATTTCATTGTAACTTTGTAGGATCACTCCAGATGATGCCCAGATGAAAATGTCCCCTTTTGGTTTCGATCATGCAACCATGATGGCTACCCGAGCCCAAATCCCGAAAACCTTTAGCACAGTCTTCAGTTCATATTTATGAAGGTATTTCATTGTAACTTGGTAGGTTGACTTCATATAATGTCTAAATGAGAACAGCCCCTTTTGGACACCATTAGGCAACTGTGACGGCTGCAGGGGCCTGAAGCCCGAAAACCTTTAGCACAGTCTACAGGTGATATTTATGAAGGGATTTCATTGTACCTTGGTAGAATGACTCCAAATAATGTCTAGATGAGAACATCCCCTTTTGGTCGTGACCATTCTGCCTTGATGGCTGCCCGAGCCCAAAACCTTTAGCATAGTCTGTAGGTCATATTTATGGAAGGATTTTATTGTAACCTGTTAGTTTGACTCCATATAATGCCTAGATGATGACTTCCCCTTTTGGTCATGATTGGTCAACTGTGACGGCTTCAGGGGCCCGAAGCCCGAAAACCTTGAGCACAGTTTACAGGTCATATTTATGAAGGGATTTCATTGTAACTTCGTAGGATCACTCCAGATGATGCCCAGATGAGAATGTCCACTTTTGGTTGCGATCATTCATCCATGATGGCTGCCCAGGCCCAAAGCCCAAAAACCTTTAGCACAGTCTACAGGTCATATTTATTAAGGGATTTCATTGTAACTTGGTAGGTTGACTTCACATAATGTCTAGATGAGAACGTCCCCTTTGGACGCAATTAGGAAACTGATGGATACAGGGGCCCGAAGCCCAAAAACCTTTAGCACAGTCTACAGGCCATATTTATGAAGGGATTTCAATGTAACTTGATAGGATGACTCGTTTCGGAATAATTTCACTGTAACTTAGTAACTTTTGTTGATATACGTTAACTCTGAGGGCCACATACATTAACTGTGAGGTCATATTAACCCACTCCTCAGCTCTTTAGTACAGTGTACACCTCATATTAATTTTTATCAAAAACATAGCATACAGGGAACAGAAATGAACATATTCCCAATTATCACAATTCTTGTCTTATTTCATAATCCTTTCATAAACATTGAACATTATCCTTTTCATCAAACACAACACACAGACAAGTTAAGCTACAGTGTCATTGACACTTTCATTCCTGTAGCCAGCCTTACAGTTTACATTTAAAAATATGTGGATTGCTCTGATGTTGTGCTAACTTTGATTTATTTAGTGTTACTTTCAGCACTGTAAGTGCAAATGCCAATACGGCTCGGGCTAGAGGCCGTATTTATGAACTGATCTTTACGAAACTTCTTGGGTACCTTTGTTATCACCGTGGGACGAGAACGAATGTTTTTGGGTGCAGTCCGAAATTCAAGATGGCCGCTGGCAGCCATTTTGTTCAAAATTAGGGGCAATCAGATTTTTGCGCAGAACTCCACATGACAGCTCTGATTTGAATAATTTTTTGTATGAATGTTTAGTACCATGGGATACATCACATATAATACGGGGTATTTCTCGTGCAAAAATTATGCAAATTAGATGAACTTTGCTTTTTTCAGTGCAACTAACACATTGTAAGTACACATGTCAATACGGCTCAGGCTAGAGGCTGTATTTATCAACCGATCTTCCTGAAACTTCTTGGGTACCTCTGTTATCACCTTGGGACGAGAACGAGTGTTTCTGAGTGCGGTCCAAATTTCAAGATGGCTGCCAGTGGCCATTTTGTACCGAAATTAGGTCTAATCAGTTTTTTGTACACAACTTCTATACGGCTCAGGCTAGAGGCCGTATTTATGAACCGAACTTTCCGAAACTTCTTGGGTACCTTTGCTATCACCGTGGGATGAGAACGAGTGTTTTTGGGTGTGGTCCGAAATTCAAGATGGCCATCAACAGCCATTTTGTACCAAAATTAGTGCAATCAGTCTTTGTACAGAACTTCTGTATGAAACTTCTGATTTGAATAAATTTTTGTATGAATGTTTAGTAAAATGGAATACATCACATACAGTACAGGTTTTTTTCTGGTGCAGAAATTATGCAAATTAGGTGAATTTTGATTTATTTAGTGCTACTTATACAGTGTAAGTGCACATGTCAATATGGCTTGGGCTAGAGGCTGTATTTATCAACCGATATTCCCAAAACTTCTTGGGTACGTTTGTTATCACCTTAGGACGAGAACGAGTGTTTCTGAGTGCGGTCCAAAATTCAAGATGGCTGCCAGTGGCCATTTTGTACCAAGATTAGGTCCAATCACTTTCTTGTCACAACTTCTATACAGCTTGTATTTATGAACTGATCTTCACGAAACTTCTTGGGTACCTTTGTTATCACCTTGGGACAGGAATGAGTGTGTTTTGGTGTGCCTTTGTTATCACTGTGCTATGAGAACAAATATTTTGGGGTTCAGGCAGACCCACTCTGGGACTCAAAGATTTCTTTTCTAGTTTAGCATCTGACTGTCACCCACCTTTACAATACTTTACCTATACATTTGTTACAGGCTACGGTCAGTATTTATGTACAGACCGTTACAATACTTTATATGTACCTTTGTTATCAGGTCATTACCTAGATGTTTGTCGTTGCTGTGTCACATACTATACATGTACATGTCTTGACAAGTTGAGCTACAGTGTCATTGACACTTTCATTTAGAAAAAAATTCAAAATGGCCAACTGACCGCCATTTTTGTTGGAAACTGCACACAATTAGTTTTCTGCCTAGAACATCTAAATGACATTTCTGATTTCAGTTATGTTTGGTATGGAGGTGTAGCAGCTTAAGATAAATAACACAGCAGACAGTTTTTTTTCAGTCATATTTGTACTTACATTTGTGTGTTCTATTGGAGGTGCGGTGGCTCATTTGTTATGGAATTGAACTTCAAATGGAAAGGTCCAAGGTTCGATCCCCTCCAGGGGTGACTGCATTGTGTCCTTGTCTTCAATGCTAACCTTGCTTGCGCAGTGTTAGTACGTTGGGGAGTCGGACTGTTGCTCACCATTGCTCGGTGGTTCTCTCCGGGTTCTCCAG
The DNA here is from genome assembly GCA_031216915.1 of Pictodentalium vernedei. NCBI lineage: Eukaryota > Metazoa > Mollusca > Scaphopoda > Dentaliida > Dentaliidae > Pictodentalium > Pictodentalium vernedei. The sequence goes on along the minus strand of CM062292.1, from coordinate 146,062,390 downwards.
CTTCCTCCAGCCATAATACTGTCTGACATGAAGTGACCCTGGCTGTTGGAAGTGCCATTAAACCCCAATAAATAAATATGTGTTCTATTACCACCTTATCTCATATACACTTTGAAGATGCTGTTTCTAGTTTTTACCAGTGATCAGACATTACACAAAATTGCAGCATGTATTTTTTTTTTTAGATTTTGGTAAAAAAATTCAAAGCAATATTCCCAAATTTGGTGACACTGCTTATTGTCTGATCACAGATGATCAGCATTGCACTTGTTTTTTTTAAAGAAATCTCCCCCACTGTTGTTGAATGTTTCTCAATCAGATCACGATCTGATCAATAAAGAGACTGTTTGCCATCACAGAATACCAACAGCTAAATTTATTGAAAATAATAAAAAAAAAATATGCATGTTTTTTTTTATCACTTTACACACTGTGGTCAAGATACAGAACTTTTTTCATCATGCAACTAGGAATTTAAGCAATTCGTTTTTTTTTGACAGAGCTCAATGATCTCTGGCAAAAATGTCTAAATTGGTTACATTCCTAGTTGCATTGTGGCAAAAACTTGTTCTTAGTGATTAACCGATGTTCGGCAATTGCATCTGACATTGGCCAATTTTAAGCCATCGGTTGACGATCGGTAGAGGTGTTTGAACATCGCTCCTTGCTGCTGGTTACATGGAACACCACTGGATCAAAATTGTTTGTATTTACGTTTAACAATCTCATACAAGCAGTAACAAACTTAATAAGTTGCCACAATGTTTGGAAGGATTCAAGATTGGTCTAATCTCATTGATTGGTCTGATCTTCCCCTTGATTGCTGCTCATGCACACACCCCACATGATGTGTGATGACTCCATGAAATGTGACATCAGCAGAAACAAGTTAACAGTGCAGCATCTTTGATCAAAGACGGTGCTCTGTTCACTTGTTTCCACTGATGCCGTGTTTTTATTTTAATACACACACTGGCATACTCTTGAGGTCAATAAACAAATCAACCTGACTGTACTGTAAAATTAACCCCGTTCTATGCATTCTTAAACATACTACTTCTTTTGGTTGTTACTATCTGACATCGGCACTCACAACCGGCAGATTGTGTGCTCAACTGATCAGCAAGGAGATGACGGTCGCAAATCCTTATCGATTAATCACTACTTGTTCTTTGATATTTTGAAATCAGTGTACAAAGTGTTAAGATATCTTATCCCTTTGTCCTTAAGTCACCTCAAATCAGGGCTTCCATTAGAAAAATGTAAATGGGTCTGTTTTTATATTTGAAGAAATTTGTGCTTTAATTCATAGGTTATTTTTTCTGAAACTGTCTTTATCCACTTTTTGTCAAAATTACTCTGAAATAGTATTTTTAGAGCAGTTTGACATTTAATTACCAGTGACTGAAAACACTGGAAATCGGATTACTGCACATCTGAAATGACACTATTTGTGTTGGCTTGCAGTTACATTTTTTCAACTTTCCATTTGGAAATTACAGACCGTTAAGCATTGAAACATTGTTCAAAGACACATGCACTTTCCATTTCAATACATGCTTTATCAAAGTGATGTAATTGGTCTGTATTTATTCACTGCTGTAGTAGTGCCTCGTTTCATACATTTTGTGGTATCTTCCAAGATGACTGTCAGGAATTTATACACAAACTCCTGATCAGTGAACTACATTTGTGATTAAGTTGGAGAATTTCTGATTGACTAAAACTTACGTTATATCCACATTGCAGTCTCGGTTAACCATTGGTCAGAAATATGTGACCTTAAACACCAATAAATAAATAGTGGGACCTTTATTGTTTGGAGAATGTGTAGCTATCAGAATTCTCTATAAAAATTAGAAAATAATTTTCATGAAGATAAATTCAGGTTTACACAAGTAGCGTATCCACATTGTGATTTAGTACAGTATATTCAATTAACTGGTTGAGTGCTAAATTATTTTTCAAAGGTGATTTGAAACATGGATATTTTTTTTTTTTCAATGATATCCTACTACCAGCACAAGTAACCTTAGTTGTTTAGCAAGATTTTGTTTATAAATAGTTTTGTTACAATTTATTGGAGAGTGCCAATAGGCACTCTCCAATAAATTGCTACCAAACAATTTTATATAAAAAAATTTCTTCTGATCAAACCTCAAGCTAATATATACATTAAAGCCACTAAAGTGGCTTCCAGCTCTTCAATAGAGCCATGATAGTGGCTTCTAGCACTCAACCGGTTAACAGGAGTATTAAATTAACTGGAATTTGGTCATTTTTCTGTATTCTAGTATTAAAATGAGTATTTATTATTAGATTTTGTTTGAGAGAGCTCACAGAGCTCTCTCAAACAAGATATAATAGAATAAATGCCTTTAGTGGATGTACTGAGATCAAATGCATCTATAAACATAAGGAATTTAATGGTTGTTAGAGTAATTCCTTGATATAGTACAAGACATTTTAATCAATTAACAGCAGTTTACTCTATAACCTGCATGCAAGTTAGCAGGTCAAATTTGCATTAAAGGCATGGTAAATGGTTTGGTGTTGTAAATTATATTCAGTTACATATAACAGGGTTATTCAGTCAATTAAATAGCCAATTTAGTGGGCTCCACAGTACCTGGTGACTCACAATACTGTGATCGTAAAAGCATTCGTTTTCTCATTGGGTGCCCAATGAGATTGCAACATATTTACAATGGTAGGTAAACTAGACTTGAGACTTAAAAAAAAAAATATTGCAAAATCAAGACTGGATCAAAAAACACAATGAAAATAACATCTGGGTTGCAATATTTCCCCTTTTCATTTTTGACGGGGCAAGATTCAACAGTGTTATGGGCAGAAAGCAGACTGAATTTTGGCCAGATCATGAATGAGTTGTCATCTGGAGAAAATTCTCTCTTTGCTTTTGTAATAATAGGAATGTAGATGGTAAACATTGGCTTTTATTACACGCTTGTTCTATGAAATCCCCTCTACAGCAACACTAAACCGTGTTGAAAATGAAAATCCATACCCCACACAGAAATCGTTGCCAGACTATTTTGGGATGATCACGTCATGTGTCAAAACTTAACCCCACCTACTTGGAATTTCCGTTTGACCTAAATGACGGAAGCCGTTCAGTTTAAACAAAGTGATTGTGTTGTTATAAGCTATCGCAAAGATACTGAAGTAAATAAAAATACCTGTGTGTATAGAAGTACTTTTAAATTTTAGAAGAGAGAGTTCAAACCCATCATTATTAACAGTATAATTATAACAAACTTAATAGAACTAGCTCAAATATGCTTGTACTACAATAGTACAGACATACGTACACTACATATTCGGGCTATTTATAAATCTGCCCATGGGACTTTCCCCAAATGTGTTTGTAAACATTAGCAGATGATTGATAACCTGAAACTGAACGGATTGTGAAATAAGTTGTTGATAGTTGTCAAATGAATTGCTGAGTGTCCTTCTAATAATTGTTTTTATAGATGTGAAGCTTGTGTAATAAACACCAAACAACATGCTCATTTGAATGGGTTAATCGATATGGCACTTGTGCCAATGTAGAAGGATAAAACTCCAGGCTATAGGCCTCTCATTCTATCCTTCTGTGCTGGCACTCGTGCTATATTGATTAACCCATTCACATGGCATCAAGTTCTGTGTATATACCCTTCATTGCTAGATCAGTAGAAACAGAACCAAGCAAGGAAATTGGGAGTTCATGGTCTGCTGTATCAGGCTTCAAATTTGTTTATTTTGGGCACATCCTTTTGCCCTAATTTGGGCACATTAAAATCGGAAATAACAGCCTTATCCTTTTTAAGTTTTAGCCTTATCATTTTGTTTTATTGCCATGCCTTTCTTTGTGTTTCTATGTGGAAAGTTATTTTCAAATGAAGAAGAGGCACAGAGAATTTATATATTTTTCTTGATGCCTTCACACCTTCTCTAATTTAGCACAACTGTAAACGGTCTGAAATTGGGGTAATCTAAAGTCCTGACTGTATAGTCTACCTGGTAGTTCCTGACCTGCAAACTTTTTTCTTGGATTCTCAAATTTCTAACTCTATAGTGAATAATTGTACATATATTGTAAGATGTCCATCCATCAAGTGGTCCAGTTCCAAATCAGCCTGTGTATATTGATAATCTTTTACCTATTGTGGCTTGGAGACCACACATTTTTCTTGAATAACAGAACATTGTTTATGTTTTTCTATGACTGGTGGAGTGCTGGAAGCCCATATTTTGCATTATTCAGGATTGCAGGTAACACAACTTACTAAAGGTTTCATATTCTGTGCCAACAGGCAACCTCCCATAAATTGTAACAAGGCGATAGAGATGGGCGGTTTTCAAATTTCATGTTGGTTCTGGTTTCTGTTTCATTTAAAGAGTCTGGTTTTCTATTTCTGTTTTCATTGTACAAACACAACAAGACATTGCATTTGCATATAAGAAGATGCATTGGGCACCAGTCAGTGTTACAGGGACTAACTGCAAAATCACCCCCCCCCCCCCCCCCCCCAATACCTGTGTTTAGAGTAACCTGACACACCCTACAAAATTATGGCGACCATAATCATTTTATCGAGTAAAAGTCACTCACATATGTCATTGTAATGTAACCCTAAATTTCCAACTTCAACTGTGATTTTGATTCTGGCTTTGGAGTTCAAGCTTTCAAAATTACTTGTAGAAATAAGTATATTTGTCATTATAAATGTGGAACAAGTGACAAGTTCCAGTTCTGCAAAGGAAATTGCATTTGATAAACAGATGAACGTTTAAAACACGATGCGTAAAAAGTAATTTTGCCACCTATTTTCGCTGTACATGCCACACTCGAAAGCATTACCAATTAATGCAGCTGTTCTGAAAAAGCAGTGTTGTGACTCTGAAGTTTGAAAACAAGGTAAAATTTAGATTGTTTCTCTCTTTATTCTGAGAAGGGAAGACCTGATTAGAGTTTTTAAACATTGAAGTTTAAAACCGCGATGACAGGTTTTCTGTAATTGTTTCGGTTTTGATAACAAAACCAAACCGAAACAAATGTTTGGTTAACCGTCCATCTCTACAAGGCAAAGGAATGTGAATAAAGTTTGATGGCCAAGAATAATTCAGTGCTCTACAGTAGTCGAGGATTTATAGTAATCCACACGTGGGCAGTGATGTCCACCCATGCATTTACTCGGTAATAAAAATCATCGTCAGCAAAATTTTAATTAATGAAGCACCGGGTCATACTCAGTGCTTCATTAATTAAATTTTTGATGAATATTCCTATAATTAGTGTTTGGAATGTACTATAATTGCATCCATGGAATATCGCCCACCTGTGGAAAATGACCAGTCCACAGAAGCCGTACTATAATGTTCATGGTTGTAAGAAGGTGTAATACATGTATCTACAACTTGAAGTGCGTTCAGTTTGATCAGAAATGATTTGTGCGATTCAATTCATTAGGGCTTAAAATTCATTCACGGATCAGAATTGAATGTAATATTTTTGTATCCGTGGAAATATTGCCCACCTGGGGATGTGACCAGTCCTTGCCTCCATGACAGCTGTACCTGTTAAAAACATAGCTTATGACCCCAAATTAGAACTGGCTTGACTAGTTAATTCAAATGAGGGGATCCTGAGTTTTGTTTTAAAGGCACAAAGTGAAAAAAATAATTAAATTTAAATGGCAATTTTTGTGAATAGTGCTGGCAATTTTGTTATGTGAAATGTTGACAAAATATGTTTTGAATCTCAAATCCAGTCTAAATACAAGGCTTTAGCACTGAGCGAGTTAATCACTTTTCTGATTTTCTTGCACAGGAATGATGGATTGTCTTTCGATACTAATAATTATTAAATGCATTGTGTTGTTTTATAGAAATTCTGCGGGAAAAGTGGATCACTTAAAAAATTAAGATCTGTGCCACGTACAAAACTCAACTCAGAGTTTGATATTTGATGTGATAACTTCATTACACTATCTTTTCTTCATTGATAAATTTGATTTAGTTTCACAATCAATAATTCTTTCACAGGCTAATCAGATGCAAACTATATTTTCTTGGTATAAACGTCATTAAGCTGTTGAGCTACATACAGCATGTATCAGTGAACCCTTTTTTCACCAAAACAACATTTTAAACCAACTTTTAATGAATACTTTTTTTATATTCAAGCTTTTTTTTTTCAAAAGAAAAGTATATATCTGTTTTCATCTCAGTTTGTCCACCAATTCTTTTTTATGTTATCTCAAACTCACTCCTCTTCAAAAAATGTTGATGTGAATGAAACTTGGTTGGAATATCTTCACATATCAAAAGAGATAACACAGTCCTGAAAGTCAATGTCAGACCTTAAAAAATACCATTATTGAACCTGTTAGTACAGTAGAGCCCTGTTAATTGAATAGCCAGTTTGCCAGTGAGAATTATTTAGTTAACATGGATTTGATCACTTTCCTGTGTTCCAGACTTAAACTGAGCATTTATTCTGTTATCTTGTTTGACAGAGCTCAATTAGCTCTGTCAAACAAGATGTAATAGATTAAATACCAGCATTGGATATATACTGAGGTCAAATTAGGCAATATACAAGGGTAATTCAGTGATTGTCAGGGTAATTTCACAACTTATTGCAAGATTTTTTATTCAATTAACAGGAGTCTGCTCTGTAACTTATATGCAAATAACAGGGTAAATTTGTAGTGAAGGTATAGGTAAATGGTTTTGTGTTTGGAAATTATATTCAATTAACAGGGATATTCAATTAAAAGATATCCAATTAAGTGGGCTCCACTGTACCAGTGTCCACACTGTCACATGCCAATTGCTCTAAAATGTTTCCTTAGGCACCAAATGGAGCATTTGGTGAGACACAGGCGAGACAGGATTCACACCTGTCAAGTAATCTACTGGTAACAGCAAGGTATAATCATTGTTCTTTGTTAACAGTTTATCCATTTAGTTCGAATTAAAACATCTCCTTGTTAGGCCTCATAAAATAGATTTTCTGTTTCTCAGGCCATTTTTTTGATAAAACTGCATGCGGGCGGCAGGTTTTTAGCTCACCGAAGGGAGCTCAACTTATCACTTGCCGTCCGTCGTGAACATTTTTCAAACGACTTCTCCTCTGAAACCACTGGTCCGATTTTCACGAAACTTCATGTGGATGTTCATTACTATATGGCAATTCATGTTTGATCAAATGAAATGGCCACGTCCCTTGGGGGCTCTGCATGGTGCATAACTCTGATAGCACCATATGAATTATAGAAAAATTATTAAAAAATCTTCTTCTCCAGAACCAGTGGGCAGAATCATTTGATATTTGGTATACAGCATTATGGGGTGGATCTGATTCAAGTTTGTTCAAATCGGCCCCCTGTATTCATATGTGGGCTCACTATAGAAGCCCAGATTCGAACTTAGTGCATTTCAGGCAAATTTCTTAAAAAAATCTTCTTTTCCAGATCCAGCAGGCAGAATCTTTAGATATTTGGTATGCAACATTGTGGGGTGGATCTGATTCAAGTTTGTTCAAATCGGCCCCCTGGGTTCATATTTGGGCTCAGTATAGGAGCCCAAATTTGAACTTAGTGCATTTCAGGCAAATTTTTTTTAAAATCTTCTCAAGATCCAGCAGGCAGAATCTTTTGATATTGGGTGTGCAGCATGCTTAGGGGGTGAGATTCAAGTGTGTTCAAGCCAAGTCCCTGGGTTCATATTTGGGTTCACTGTGGTAGCCCGAATTATAACTTAGTTCAAAATGAGGAATTTTCATTAAAAATCTTCTTCTTCAGATCCAGCAGTCGGAATGTTTTGATATTTGGTATGCAGCATCCTTAGGGGGGTGAGATTCAAGTTTGTTCAAACCATGTCCCTAGGTCCATATTTGGGCTCACTGTTTGGTCAAGCCAAGTCCCTGGGTTCATATTTGGTTTCCCTGTGGGAGCCCAAATTATAACTCAGTCAATATGAGGAATTTTTCTTTAAAAATCTTCTTCAGATTCAGCAGTCTGAATGTTTTGATGTTTGGCATGCAGCATCCTTAAGGGGTGAGATTCAAGTTTGTTCAAGCCAAGTCCCTGGGTTCATATTTAGGCTCACTGTGGGAGCCCGAATGATAACTCAGTTCAAAATGAGGAATTTTCTTTAAAAATCTTCAGATCCATCAGATGAATGCTTTTGATATTTGGTATGCAGCATCCTTGGGGGGGGGGGGGGGGGGGGGGGGGGGGGGGGGAGGTAAGATTCAAGTTTGTTCAAGCCATATCCTTAGTTCCATAAAATTAGTCTCTTATGACTTCATTCCTTTGTAGTGTTGATGAACCATATCTAACCGAATGTAACCCCAAATACTTCTCTGAACCACTTTGTTTGAATCACTTTGCCCGGTGAGCGATTAAGGCCCCTTTGGGCCTCTTGTTTATTTTATTTTTTATTTTTTTAATTATTTCTTTGCCGTCAAAAGTTCATGATCTTGGTTGTTTTATGTCTTATGCCTCATAATCTACAGTCCAGAACAGCATCGGTGGTGGTGTATTTTGTCCCTTGAGTGCAAGAAGGCTTTGCAGTGCTAAAGCATTGCAAAGCCTTGTTGCACTCAAGGGACAAATTTATCGATTTTATTAACTTGGGTAAAATATCAGACATAAACCATTTAATTCTTATTTTTTGAAGTTTGCATTGGTCATAAAAAGAGAGCATGCGGTAGCCAAAAGGACCATGCGGGAGGGCCTGAGAAACATATTTTAAATTTTTTAGGCCTTTCTTAATCTTTTTATGCCCCCGCACTGAATAGTCAGGGGGCATAGTGTTTTCCCCCTGTCTGTAAGTCCGTCCACCATCTGCTGTCCATCCGCTGTCCGACTACTGTACCTCTGCTGTCCATCCGTCTCTCTGTCCATTCATCTGTCTGTCTGTCCATCCATCTGCATCTAGGATACATTGCTGGTCTAGCTAACTACTCTCACAGTTTTCAATCTAGGACTTTTTTTTTATCTCGCAGGATGTTTGTATGTACATATACCAGAGGTGTGCATATTGTCAGGATTTTGATTTGCTTCAATATTTCACAGAATTACAGGTTATTGAACTTTTTGTAGAATTTCACTTGCATGGCACTTGGTTTGTGTGTAGTAGACTTTGCAGGGGCACCATATGTGTCTTACAGACACAGGTCATGTACAAGTAACAAATCACAGTTTGCTCTTCAACCTCCGGTGTCCCTGGGGCATGCTTCAGTCTAGTTTATATCTTGCTTAATCTTTTTTATAATCCTTTTGGAAGATAATTATCATTTGTTACTAGTTTATTTGGAGCGAACAAACCGTAAGAAAATAATAATCATGAAATTGTTTTGTAAACGTTAATAATAGCCTTTCACCTTTTTATTATCTCACCTGGCCTAAAAGGCCATGTGAGCTTTTCTCATCACTTGGCGTCCGTCTTCTGTCATCTGTCGTCTAGTGTCCGTAAACTTTTCACATTTTCATCTTCTCTGTAACCGCTGAGCCGGTGTGAACCAAACTTTGGCAGGAATGGTCTATGGGAGGTCCTCTACAAACTATCCTCATTTTGTTCCTGTCGGATAAAAAACACGGCTTCCAGAGGCATTCATTAATATTGATCGGGTTGTAAACATAGCCACAATTGTGGCTTATAGTTACTATAGAAACCCTATGGGAAATCACATTTTCATCTTCTCTGGAACTACTGAGCTGACGTGAGCCAAACTTCGCAGGAATGGTCTATGAGAGGATGGAAATATGTGGCCACCAGAGGTTATATTCTAATGCTTAACCCAGTTAGTTTCCTGTCTGCACGAAGATCAGTACTGTCATCAAAATACTTGTTTTTTGAGAATCTGGTAAGGGTTGGTTCCAGTTTTTTATCCACTGTGTATACAGTACAAGTCAAAATAAGCTGTAGCATAACTGCAATAAACTAAGAAGACTGCAGCTTCTGCCCTGACAAGATCAGAATCTGACATTTTCTGGAAAAGCTATCACTGAGAGCATTCCAGAAAATGATGTCAGCTTCTGGTTTTATCAGTGTAGGAAGAGAAAAGATACATAGTTTATAGGATTATCCTACACAACTTATTTTGACTTGTACTGTAAAACAAGTGCAACTGTAGGTTGATATCTTCAGCTGTAATCAAATTATGTTTGAGAAATGTTGACAGCTTGTTTAGAAAATCTGGGGAAGTTTGTTCATTATCTTGCAATCATGTCAGCTCAGATGACAGTAATTATTGTATATCTTTTAAGAGTCCTGTAACCCTTTACCTATCCAAAAGCTATTTTGAAAGAGATTACTGTCTGAAAAAATTGTAATTTTCAAAATATTTTAACCCTTTTTTTTTACTGATTTCTTATGTTAAAACAGAATTCATAAATGTGTGCACTTTCAAGAAAATCTTCTTTGAAACTGCAAGGCCAAATGGTTTGAAAAAACTTAATGTGACTGATGCTTGTAACCCCCTCTACCAAGGATTCTTATTTTAATCTTCATCGGGTTGCAATTATGGCTGCAATTGTGGCTTATAGTTACTATAGAAACCATATAGGAAATCACATTTTCATCATCTTCACTGAAAGTATTGAGCCAATGTGAACCAGACTACTTGGCAGGCATATTGTCTATGAGAGGTTCTTTACAAATGTTACTCATTTTATTCCTGTTGGGTGAAAAAACGTGGCTACCAGAAGCATTCTTTGATTCTGATTGGTCAATTTTGAAAACTCTTCTCCTCTGAAACCACAGGGCCAAATGGTTGGAAACTTTGCATGGTTGACACCTGTGACACCCTCCACCAACCTTCCTCATTTTAATGTTGATCGTTTTGCAAACATGGCCACAATTGTGGTTTATAGTTACTATAGAAAAAACCTATAGGAAATCACATTTTCATTTTCTCTCTGGAACTATTGAGCTGACGTGAACCAAAACTTGGCAAGAATGGTCTATAGGAGGCCCTCTACAAACGATCCTCTTTTTGTTCCTATTGGCTGGAAAATATGGCCACCAGAGACATTCTATGATTCTGTTTGATGGATTCAACTGTTTTGAAACTTCACATGAATGAAGACTGGGACACCTTATACCAATGATCCTCATGTAAGTTTGATGTAATGTTGCAAACATGGCCACAATTGCAGCTCATAGTTACCAAGGAAAGCCTATGGGAAACCACATTTTTATATGTATTTTCAGGTGAGAGATTACAGGCTCTGTAGAGCCTCTAGTTATCCATATTTTTATTATTTGTGGTTTGTATTTTCCACTAAAATACTTAAAAGTGCCAGGTAACACAAAATTAAAAATATCATACTTTAGCATTGCAGATGGCACCTTGTTGCACTCAAAAGACGTTGCATGGTTACTTAATCTCATTTACAATCAGGAGCCAATACTATAAAACTTTTATGTTTATCTTTTCTAGAATTGTATTTTCTCTCTCTTTATATAAATGACTAAAATGAATCATTAGCATTTTAAAAGATATGGCACTTTTCCAACTGGCAAATTGCCAGATCTTTGAAAATGCTAATGGTTCATTTTAACCCATTTAACTGGTAAAGTGCTGAGTTTTTTTTTACAACAAATCAAAGCTCATCATATACTGCTCTCTGACATTTAATTGGATAGTGCCTAAAATTAAATGTCAGAGAGCAAGGTATTGTATAAAAAATCTGATTCATATCAGGGACAATAAAGGCTTCCTCAGGCAGAATGTAGCTACAGACAGTTATTGCCTGTCACTTTTAGTAAAGCCCAAAATAGGGCTTCCAGCACTCTACCAGTTAAAGTCATCACTTGAAAATACAATTCTAGATACAATACAATTGTAAAAGATTTATAGTATTGACCCCATGTTACATTTTTTAGCTTAACTTGACATAGTCAAGATAAGCTATTGCCATCACACGTGCGGAAGTCTATTAGTCTGTGAGTCTGTTCACATTTTCCTTTAGCATGGGCTAAACCCTGCAGTTCTTGTCTGATCGTCATGAAATTTCATATGCAGGTTTGGGGTCATGTCTAGATGAGAACGTCTTCTTTTGGTCGTGATTGGGCAACCGGTATGGCTGCCCGAGCCCGAAAACCATTAGCACAGTCTGCAAGTCGTAATTTATGAAAGGATTTCATTGTAACTTGGTAGGCTGCCTCTGCATAATTCCTAGATGAGAACGTCCCCTTTTGGGCATGATCTATCAACTTTTAGCACAGTCTGCAGGTCATGTTTAATATGGAGGGATTTCATTGTAACTTGGTAGGATGACTCCTTATGATGAGAATATCCCCATTTGGGCGTGATCTGCCAACTGTGACGACTGCCCGAGCCCAAAACCTGAAAACCTTTAGCACAGTCTACAGGTCATATTTATTGAGGAATTTCATTGTAACTTGGTGGGTTGACTTCATACAATGTCTAGATGAGAAAGTCCCCTTTTGGTCCTGATTGGGCAACTGTGACGGCTACAGGGCCCGAAGCCCGAAAACCTTTAGCACAGTCTACAGTTCATATTTATGAAGGGGTTTTATTATAACTTTGTAGGATGACTCCAAATAATGTCTAGATGAGAACGTCCCATTTTGATCGCGATCATTCAGCCTTAATGGGTGCCCGAGCCCCAAAACCTTTAGCATAGGCAAAAGGTCATATTTATGGAAGGATTTCATTGTAGCCTGTTAGGTTGACTCCATATAATGCCTAGATGATGACAGTCCCTTTTGGTCATGATAGGTCAACTGTGATGGCTGCAGGTGCCCGAAGCCCGAAAACCTTGAGCACAGTCTACAGGTCATATTTATAAAGGGATTTCAGTGTAACTTCGTAGGATCACTCCAGATTATGCCCAGCTGAGATTGTCCCCTTTGGTTGCGATCATTCAACCATGATGGCTGCCCGAGCTCGAAGCCCGAAAACCTTTAGCACAGTCTACAGGTCATATTTATGAAGGGATTTCAGTGTAACTTCGTAGGTTGACTTCATATAATGTCTAGATGAGAACGTCCCCTTTTGGACACAATTGGGCAACTGTGATGGCTACAGGGGCCCGAAGCCCAAAAACCTTTAGAACAGTCTACAGGTCATAATTATGAAGTGATTTCATTGTAGCTTGGTAGGATGATTCCAAATAATGTCTAGATGAGAACATCCCCTTTTGGTCACGATCATTCAGCCTTTATGGCTGCCCGAGCCCAAAGACCTTTAGCATAGTCTATAGGTCGTATTTATGGACGGATTTCATTGTAACTTGTTAGGTTGACTCCATATAATGCCTAGATGATGACATCCCCTTTTGGTCGTGATTGGTCAACTGTGATGGCTACAGGTGCCCGAAGCCCAAAAATCTTGAGCACAGTCTACAGGTATATTTATGATGGGATTTCATTGTAACTTCGTAGGATCACTCCAGATGATGCGCAGATGAGAATGTCCCCTTTTGGTTGCGATCATTCAACCATAATGGCTGCCCAAGCCCAAAGCCTGAATACCTTTAGCACAGTCTACAGGTCATATTTATGAAGGGATTTCATTGTAACTTGGTAGGTTTGACTTTATATAATGTCCCCTTTTGGACACGATTGGGCAACTGTGACAGCTACAGGGGCCCGAAGCCCGAAAACCTTTAGAACAGTCTACAGGTCATAATTATGAAGGGATTTCATTGTAGCTTGGTAGGATGACTCCAAATAATGTCTAGATGAGAACGTCCCCTTTTGGTTGCGATCATTCAGCCTTGATGGCTGCCCGAGCCCAAAAACCTTTAACATAGTCTATAGGTCGTATTTATGGAAGGATTTCATTGTAACATGTTAGGTTGACTCCATATAATGCCTAGATGATGACATCCCCTTTTGGTCATTATTGGTCATCTGTGATGGCTACAGGTGCCCAAAGCCTGAACACCTTTATCACAGTCTGCAGGTGATATTTATGAAGGGATTTCATTGTACCTTGGTAGGATGACTCCAAATAATGTCTAGATGAGAACGTCCCCCTTTGGTCGCGATCATTCAGCCTTGATGGCTGGTCGAGCCCAAAGCTCCAAAACCTTTAGCATAGTCTATAGGTCATATTTATGGAAGGATTTCATTGTAACCTGTTAGTTTGACTCCATATAATGCCTAGATGATGACATCCCCATTTGGTTGTGATTGGTCAACTGTGACAGCTTCAGGGGCCCGAAGCCCAAAAACCCTGAGCGCAGTCTACAGGTCATATTTATGAAGGGATTTCATTGTAACTTCGTAGAATCACTCCAGATGATGCCCAGATGAGAATGTTCCCTTTTGGTTGCTATCATTCAACCATGATGGCTGCCCAAAGCCCAAAAACCTTTAGCACAGTCTACAGGTTATATTTATGAAGGGATTTCATTGTAACTTGGTAGGTTGACTTCATATAATGTCTAGATGAGAATGTCCCCTTTGGACGCAATTGGGAAACTGACGGCTACAGGGGCCCGAAGCCCGAAAACCTTTAGCACAGTCTACAGGCCATATTTATGAAGGGATTTCAATGTAACTTGATAGGATGACTCGTTTTGGAATAATTTCACTGTAACTTGGTAACTTTCGTTGATATACGTTAACTGTGAGGGCCACATACATTAACTGTGAGGTCATAGTAACCCACCCCTCAGCTCTTTAGTACAGTGTACACCTCATATTATTTTTTATCAAAAACATAGCATACAGGGAACAGGAATGAACGTATTCCCAATTATCACAATTCTTGTCTTATTTCATAATCCTTTCAAAAACATTGAACATTATCCTTTTCATCAAACACAACACACAAGTTAATCTACAGTGTCATTGACACTTTCATTTCATTTGGCACCAAATCAATTCATTTGACACCAAACAAAAATTCCACTTGGCACCAAAATTTTTGGGCCAGCATGAACTGCACCATTTCCTTCTGAAGCTGGAGGGGACAAAAGTTGATTACCAAAAATGTGGGGATGTGCTAACACCTTGTAAATATCACCATGACACTTAAAATCAAGGTTAGGTCCTTGAAATGTGCCATTACTGAGTTTGTTAATGCAATCTTGCATCACTTACAAGACAAAATTATCAGAGCTTGGTAGGAATGTTGGATATGAGAAATATTGAGAATGAAGATGTGCATGTATATCCAGAAAATTATCTTGAGTATCTCTAGAAGGGAGCTCATTTGTTTTTGTCTTTGAAACTTAGAAAATCCTTGAATTTCTCATCTCCAGCTCCTTAAAAACCCTCAACTGGTAGAGTGCTACATTTTTCTTGACCACAGATTTCATTTCATCATATATTGCTCAGTTACATTTGATTGGATAGTGCCAACAGGCACCAACCAATCAAACTTGACTGACCAACGTGTCATTAACAATATCTGCTTCTTTCCAAGATCAATATGAAACCTCTTCTGACATTATTTATTTATTTATTGGTGTTTAAGCTCACATACTTATGCACAATGCCTAATCGTGACCGTGACAGTTTTACGGTGGAGGAAGCCGGAGTACCCAGGGAGAACCACCGAACATTCTAATCCTGTTCAAGCTCCGCTCAAGCAGGGTTACAGCGGTTGAAGACATGCACCATCGACGTACTTGACATCATTGTGCCCCCATGTAGGTACCTGGGATAAAGTGCCTTGCCCAAGGACACAACACGGGTCGTCCCAGACGGGGATCGAACTCGGGACCTCTAGCATAGAAGTCCAACAGTCTACCACTGAGCCACCGTGCTCACATCTTCTAACAGAGCTTAGGTATTATTGTCAGAACCTGTGGTATTTCATAAAGCCCAAATATGAGCTTCCAGCACTCTATCAGTAAAACTATACCTGGTAAGTTCTGGAAACTGAGAAACTCTTTGAATTGCTTACTCCCTCAACAGCTGAACCCTGAGGAGGTGCAGGGTCATGAGCTTTGATTCAGAAGTAAATCGTGGATTTTAGGGGGTTTGTAGACAGCAACAGCATTGCTTAATACCTTGAGGAATCATTGTTATATGGATTGTCTGCCTGTTATAGCTTGGACACCTACATGTATTGACACACCATAACTCTCTCCTTTACCAAACATATCTTCCTGCTGACACTTTCTGTATTCTACTCTAAATAACTAAGCACTTCTATTTTTATTTTTTGCTCCCAAAATATGGCCATTAACCCCTAATTAGAAGGTGCTTATTGAGTTCTTTCCAATGGGATAATGAATTATGTTTTGGAACTGAAAAATTGAGAAAAACTAGTAAAGTTTGAAGGACATAAATAATGCTGGCTGGATTGGCCTGTCCGTTCTGTAGAGAATAGACATCCTGAATTATTACTTGTTGAAATATGCCTGTTGAGTAAAAATATGACCAGGGGCAGCATGGAGTTATTAACCATTATGCCCCCATACAGCCACAAATAGCACCTTTTATATTGCCCTGAAAAAGTTGTCCCAAGTGTTTTCTTCCTTAATAATTCTGCTGGTAGGATGCATTTATCTTGACAGTATTTTTACATCATTGTTGGCTGCCTGTACAGGCAGCCAACAATAATGTAGAAACACTGTTAAGTCATCTGCAGCTGGAGTACCTGAAGAGAACTACTGAGCAGTGACGAGCACTTGTCAGACTCCCCAACTCCACACAAGCAGGGTTAGTAACATTGGTTAAGACAAGTGCACCATCAATGTTCAATATGCTTTAGTACACAGCGCTGCCATGCCCACATGTGGGCAATCAGGATTAAGTGCCTTAATTGCCCAAGGATACAATGCAGTTAACCCTGGTGGGAATCGAACCATGGACTGTTTGGTTTGAAGTTCAGTGGCATAACCACTGAGCCACTGCACTCCCTAAGAAAAACAATATTTGTGTCATGAAAGACATTGATAATTGATACTGTTTGTCTCAAGTTGTGTTAATATGAGGGGCTAAAGTCCAGTTTGGCAAAAATGTTACTAGGAGCTGCATGGAGTCATTAAAAGGAAAAAAAATATTGTTATTTTTATTAGCTCCGCCTGACAAAATGTCAGCGAAACTTTTCTAATACTAATCGTCTGTCGTCTGTCAATCTGTCTACAATATTTTGTTTGTGTGGGCCATAACTTCTTAACCACTGAATATTTTTTGACCAAACTTTATAACAATATGTATTATCAAAAGACAGTGTGTCACGAATTATAATATGGTATGTGCCTCTCAGGGTGAAGGTCACAGGTTCTATGTTAAAGGTGACAGAAATATTTTGACATTACACTGTCACTTTTGTCCTATCCATATAACTTGGCATGATTGACAGATCTTATTCGTAGTTGATACAAGTATCACTCATGACTCAAAGGTGTGTCACGACTTTGATCTAAGGTCATATTGAGATCAAGGTCACAGACAGCAAAACTTTGATATAGTTATACAGCCCTTGTCTGGTCTGTATAATTGAATCTTTGTGACACATCTCATTCATACTTCACAAAATTGTTACCCATAACCCAGTGTTGTGTCATGACCTTGACCCATTGTCATATCATGATGAAGGTTAGGGTCACAGGCAGTAACACTTGAATTTTTGTCTTATATTTGGCTACCCCCCAAAGCAGTGACCCTGGTTGGAGCTGTCTAGGCTGAGAGGCCTCTTGTATAACCATAACTTGTGACTCCTCAGTGAAACACTTTTGTTGAGACTCATCCTGTAAGAGTTTAGGTGCTTCCTTTTGAAAGAAAAAATAGTTTTCATGTCATTCACAAACGGCATGTGAATTGGTACTGGTTTATCTCAAATTGTGTTATTGTGAAAGGCTGAATACACAGAATGTCATGATGTGTGAATGCATTCATCAATACGGAACAAGTGCCAGCACAGAAGGATAGAAGGGGGCGCGGTGGCTCAGTTGGTAGAGGTGCCGGCTGCAAGCTGAGAGGTCCTCGGTTCGAATCCCACCTGCGGCAACTGCGTTGTGTCCTTGGGCAAGACACTTCACCCCCATTGCCCACGTGGGGGCACGGTGACGCTGTGTACTAAGGCGTACTGCATGTCGATGGTGCACCTGTCTTCAACCAATGCTAACCCTGCTTGTGTGGAGTTGGGGAGCTGACAGTTGCTCGGTGGTTCTCTCCGGGTACTCCGTCTTCCCCCACCCGTAAAACTGTCACGGTCATGGTTAGCCATTGTGCAGAAATATGTGACCTTAAACACCAATAAATAAATAAATATAAATAGAAGGATAGAATGAGAGGTGCTGCCTCAAGTTCTATCCTTCTGCGATTGCATGAGTGCCTTATTGACGAATGCATTCACACTTCGTGGCATTTTGTGTTTATTACACAAGGCTTTGTGACATAGAATCCATTAATTTTAAAAAATTGGAGTTATTTGTAGAATTTGACAGTTCTAACGTTTGAAATAAAAACAAAAAACAAAACTCAGGTGTGATTGTCAAACACATGCAACAGATCGATACTCGAACACAAAAATATAAATGAAAATATGTGTCCAAATTTTTGGTTTTAAGAAATTTGCTGCTGTTATCTGAGAGATATTCACTTGAAAGTCAGAACTTGGGTGTTATAAAATCACTCGCCATTTATAGAATAAGTTTAATTTTGTTAATTTTGGTGGATCTGAACACAAACATTTTCCAATTGTCATTCGAATATCAGCTGTCACTGGAGCTTCTGAATTGAGCTAGGTCAGAATGCAATTTTTTGATTGGTCAGTTATGAAAATGGGTTGAGTTTAGTTCTTTCTGTAAATGTAGAGCTGGAGACAATACTGTAAAACTTTTACAAGTGTATTTTCTTGAATTCTATTTTTTACCTATTAATATAACTGACTAAAATGAATCATTAGCATTTTAAAAGATGTGGCAATTTGCCAGCTGGCAAATTGCCACATCTTTTAAAATGCTAATGCTTTATTTTAACCCATTTAAAGTGAACTAGAAAATACAATTCTAGAAAATACAGTTGTAAAGGTTTTATAGTATTGGCCCCTGGAGAAAAAGTAATAGGCATGTAATAAAGGCTAGTATAACCTTACAGGATGCATCTTTTGCATTTTTCAACAACTTCTTTTTATACTCATGATTTTTCAATTTCTAACACAAGGTAACCCTGGCTGTCGAATGTGTCGTCAAATCCCAATTAAAAAAAAGGATTTTTCAAGTCCCGGTACTGTTAATTTTGATATGGTTATTAATTGATCATCCTGTAGACCTGTACTGTTCTGCTTACATTTTTTTTACTATCAGCTATATGTGACCTTAAACACCAATAAATGAATAAATGATTCTATCAGCTCACTCATGACAGAATTGTGGAAATCTTTTGTTTTGGTGGATTCAGAAAATGAGAAATATACAAAATGTAACTTCTGCAAATCTTGTCTAAAAAACTCAGGCCTTTTCATCATGTGTGGATATTTTCAATTGAACAAGATTTGTATAAGTTGTATTCTGTTAGATTTATGTATTTTATGCAAAATTTCTTTCTGCATATTTCTCCTTTTCTGAATCCAGTAAATACACAGTACAGTATAAGTCAAAATAAGTTGTAGCATAACCACAATAAACAAAGTATACTGCTGCTCCTGCACTGATAAAATCAGAATCTGACATCATATTCAAGAAAGCTCTGAGAAAGATACATAGTTTGTATTGGTTATCCTATAACTTATTTTGACTTGCACTGTATATCGATCTAGATGCTGACTTCATTATTCCTTTTCAACATCTTGGCATATTGTCACCTCTTCATTCGAGAGTGCAGTGGCTCAGTGGTTTGGGCATTGGATTTTCAACCAAAAGATCCATGGTTTGATCCCTGCCAGGGGTAACTGCATTGAGTCATTGGGCAAGGCTCTTAATCCCGATTGCCCATGCAGGGACATGGTGGGGCTGTGTACTAAGACACGCTGCATGTCGATGGTGCATCTGTTTCAACCAATTCTAACCCAGCTTGTGCTGAATTAGTACATTGAGGTGTCTTATGGTTACTTGCCTCTGCTTGGTGGTTCTATCCAAGTACACCGGCTTCTGCCACCCATAAAACTGTCTGACATGATGTGACCCTGGCTGTCAAAAGTGTCATTAAACACCAATAAATAAATAGTCACCTCTTTATCAAAGCTTTCTAACTTACTCCTTGGAAAATAAAAGTATCATTACAAAGTGGGTTACAAGATTTTGTTTGATCCCCTCTCATGTGGAAAGAATTCTGTATGCAATTTGTATATTTTTGCACCAATGCCAACCAAAAAAGCTTGTTAGCAGTGATTTCTCTGGAACATTTGCCTCCTATCTCTTTTATCACAAAAGAGAGAACATACTGGGTGTGATTTCTGTATTATTGTGTAATTAAGAGGAAGAGAAATATTTTGATGTTTTATTCATTATGCTGATATCGACTCATCATCATGCAGTAGTGTCATGTACAGTTTCAGAATTCAGCAGTTACATCCACTAACTTGTCTTAAAATTAACCATTAATTTTTTGTGAACTCACATAACTTATTTTCGAGAAAGCAGATAGGGCTCTTCCTCAAAAGAAATCATTTCCATGTGGTTCAAATATTTCCTTTTGGTTAGGCCCCCACAAAGTAGATCATCTGTTTCTCATGCCATTTTTTTGTAAAATTGCATGTGGGCGGTCAGGGTGAGCTATTCTGGTCACTTTTTGTCCGTCGTCCCTCATATGTCGAGAAGGTGGTGTTTGGGTCATTTTCTCCCAAGCCACGGGCTGCAGTTCAATGAAAATTCACATGAGTAGCGGTTATATAGGGGCATTTGGGTTTTTCTTCAAATTGGGTTTCTGCTCATATTGTGGAGGGGGGTGGGGCCAAAATGCACAAAATTTAAAAAAATCTTCTTCTCATGAACCAGCTGTAGCAGAGACTTGATATTTGGTATGCAGCTTCCATTTGAGGTGTAGACCCAAGTTTGTTCAAGAGAAGTTTGACGGGCAATATTGCCTTTGTTCTGAGAGGGGCAAGAATTTTTTTTTACACTGAAAATTTGGGGTCCGGGTGGGACTTAGAAATTTTGGACTAAAATCCGGAAAGTTTTTTTGGTTTTTTATGCGTTTTGGTCAATTTTATGACAAATTTTTTTTTTTTTTTTACTCTGAAAATTTGGGGTCCGGAAGGGATTTAGAAATTTTGGACCAAAATCTGGAAATTAGTTTTTTGGTTTTTTATGCGTTTTGGTCAATTTTAAGAAGAAAAAAAAGTTTTGGTCTGAAAATATTTTGAAAATTTCCGAGCAAAAATAAAAACAAATTTGTTTTTTATGCGTTTATCTCAATTTTGGGCCGTAAAAGTGCAGGAACTGAAAATGGAAGGAAAATCCTGTGTATTGTGTGGGCACAATCGCTTCATCTATTTGTTTTTGCTTTTCTTAGGAGGGGCATATGCATCTTATTCAAGTCAAGTCCCTGGTTTGATGTTTAGACTACCATGTCAGGTGAGCGCCCTCAGGCTCCAAGGGGCCTCTTGTTTTATTTTTGATTTTTGTAATTATTTCTTTGCAATCAAAAATTAATATTCTTGGTCTGTTTTATGTTTTAGGCCTCATAATCTACAGAATAGCATGGGTGGCAGTGTATTCCATCCCTTGTGTGCAAGAAGGTTTTGCCATGCTAAAGCATTGTAAAGCCTTGTTGACAAATTTATCAATTTTATTAACTTGGGTAAAATAGTACACATAAACCATTTAGTTGTTAGTTTTTTAAGTTTGCATTGGTCATAAAAAGAAAGCATGCGGCTGTCAAAAATGACCACGT
The DNA here is from genome assembly GCA_031216915.1 of Pictodentalium vernedei. NCBI lineage: Eukaryota > Metazoa > Mollusca > Scaphopoda > Dentaliida > Dentaliidae > Pictodentalium > Pictodentalium vernedei. Next base: position 146,040,598 of record CM062292.1, on the reverse strand, counting down.
GGGAGGGCCTGAGAAACACATTTATAACTTTTTTAAGCCTTATTTTTTTTTACTTTACTCAGTCTTCCCTACATGGAATGTGGAAAAAAAGTTGCGACCTGATGCTAAAATATTTCATCTGATGTATCTTTCTTGTATATGATGATGATGTGTATGATGTATCACTTTGTTTAAAGCATATTCCTGAGGTATATGTTATGGTATTGTTCGTCCACATGAGCAGTCCAGTTGTACATGCAAGACTGGAAAGAAGCAAGCTGTCATTTGGAGAATGAGATCCCCAGAGGGGGAATATGCTGATGCTATCCCATACAGAGGGCCAGAATCCCCCAATTTATCCTCTGGGTACCTCTTTCTGATTGGGCCGGAGACCTTGATTCAGGTTGAGGTTCACAGAGGATTAATTTAGTAATACTACCCTAGAGTAGCATCACCAAATCCAATTCACCCTCTGGGAACCTCATTTTGCAGATGAGTCTGCTTATTTTCAGGCTTGGGTACATGTACAGTGCTGTGATCACAAAAGTGAAACCTAAATGTTGATTGTGTTGAAACAACATAGTTATCTGATTTATGACACTAAGAAAAACTTTCTGTAAAAATGCATGAAAATCAATACAAAATCGTGATTTCCTCGGTGAGTTGAACATCATCAGTAGACTTGGGATTTTTATTTTAATGAATGAATTGATGCATATATTATTATATTGTCTTCAGTATGAAACTGAGCGCAATTTATCCTTGCTGAAATCACAAGTTTTGAATAAATTGGTCATTGGCCATTCAGTTTGAATCTTCATTTTTTTCTCGATTCAGTGTCCATTGTGTTTGGTTTCTTTAGATAAAATTGCAATTTTCAGTTACAACTTTTTTAAAATGTTTTTTTCGATAGAATCAGATAAATGACCTCTTTTGTGATCACAGAACTTTATAATTGGAAAGGAATATTATTACCACTTTATGGAGAGATCCCTAGTAATATTTATTGCACCTTTACATAATATGTCGGGTGTCAGAATGATAAGGAATATCAATTTCATTTATGTTTGTTGTCACATGTCATGTGATGTCACAATTTTATATTGCATTCCATATTTCGTAGATCATGGGAGCGCGGTGGCTCAGTTGGTAGCGGTGCAGGCTGCAAGCCGAGAGGCTCTCGGTTCGAATCCCACCTGCGGCAACCGCGTTGTGTCCTTGGGCAAGACACTTCATCTCCATTGCCTGTGTAGGGGCACGATGACGCCGTGTACTAAGGCGTACTGCACGTCGATGGTACGCATGTCTTCAATCAATCTAACCCTGCGTGTGCTGCAGTGCGGAGTTACGATGTTGGGGGAGCTGGCAGCTGCGCGTCGTTGCTCGGTGGTTCTCTCCGGGTACTCCGGCTTCCTCCACCCATAAAACTGTCACGGTCATGATTAGCCATTGTGCATAAATATGTGACCTTAAACATCAATAAATAAATAAATAAATAATAATTCGTAGATCATATTGAATACTGGAATTGACTCCAGATCATTTTTCTTCCGACGAAAGTGGGTGTGGAATATGCAAAGAATAACCTTTATCGTTGATTAGGTTCAATATACAGTTATGGACTTTTGTGGTGGTGAATATGATGTGATATGAACCTAAAACCTATTGACCGAGGCATTAGCTGAGGTCAGTATAAGTTTTTTAGGTTTATATCACATCATATTTACCACCACAAAAGTCCATAACTGTTTTATTATATACACCATCCTCAAAAAAACAATCTTCTATTTGTCAATTAAAAGTTCTATTATATCAACTAGAAATACTTTTCTTTAATAATAACATAGTTATCATCTGCAGAATAACATAAAAATAAACAATGTTATAGAGATTACGTCGATTGAAATAGAACTAGAGAGGTATTTCCAAAAGTTATATTTAGAAAATTGATATTCACTGGAAAACTGGTGTACATGGATTTTTGAGTACCAGTCACGTATATAAGATCCACCCAGTAGAAATGTGGTTATTTATAAAGTATATAATAATGTGTATTAACTTGTACTGTATGGTCAGAATTTAATTTAAAATTTTAATTCTGGCTGTATATATACAGTATATAGTGTGGCACTTCAGTGCTATTTTGGAATAATCCCAATGATGGCATGATAAATGTGATCATTGCTACCAGTGTTATTACACAGTACAGCCGTCGTGGAAAGGTCAAAACCCACGTGCAGGCAATATTTCCACTCATGCGTTAACAGTGAATCTCCGAGTTAACACAATTGAATTGCCATCAAATTTTGAATGAATAAAACACAGGGTATGAACCGGTGCTTCAGTCATTGAATATTTGCTAAAAAGTACTGATTATTGATTGAGAAAAATGCCCATGGGTAACACTGCCCACACATGGATTTTGACCATTCCACAGCGGCTGTACTGTAAGTGGAAATGATAGTTATAACATGATTTTGATGGGTAGCTGCTATTTATTATTGGCTCTCCAAAAATAATGAGTACACCTCCATAATATCAGTAGTTCTGGTAAACTTGTTCCTCTAAAATTATTGAGGAGTGTCATTCATTCTTCCCTAGCTGTACAGACCTCTTTGACAAAGTTCTGTGAGCTCATAATTATACTGTACTAGCAGAAAGTTTATTTGCTTGTTCCCTCAGTCCCACTAGACTTTCCATCCAGTAACTGCTCACGTTAGCATATGTACTCAGCTCAGTTCAGAGAAAGTCACTGGGTGTTGGTTTGGGTTTGCATTTGGCAGGTGCAAAGAAGTGGAATAGGGTGAAATACATCATTTTCTTCTAAAAGTCTCTTTCAATTTCTCGTAATAGACTGTCCGTCAAATCACCGCCAGACTTGGCATGTCTACTTCTCTCATTCAAGAGAGGTTCACTGTCATGTCTACTTCTCTCATTCAAGAAAGGTTCATTTTCCAGTTGGGAGGGACAAAGGGGTGCAGGATTCCTGCAGGGCTTAGGATTCAAGAAATGGCCTTGAATTTGACTAAGGCCATTCAAGGCCTTGAAATCATGGGAATTTGGCCAGGAGACCTTGAATATTCACAAAATAGAAATGCAGATAAAGTGTGTAATCATCACTTTAATTTGATATGCCATAGTTTGTGAATATGTAGTTCTAACTGGGATCCTCCAGTCATTACCCCCTCCTCCCACTTCCCTTTGATTTTGGCTTTTCTCCATCCTTGAAAAATGTTGAGAAATGGCCTTCAAAGCCTTGAATATTATCAGCCCATTTCCTGTAGGAACCCTGGGGGAGGGGGAATGTAGTGAAAAGTGGTGAAATGCATCTTCTTCCTCTTCTAAAAACTTGTTGAGTTATCTCTTTTTGTGCTTGCTCGTCATTGATAAATGGCCAGTGGATAACCCGACAAGGAAAGCAAAGTCCGATCCAACAACACTATGTGGTGTCACCATTTATTTTATCTAAAATTATTCTATTGGATAAATTATTTCACAATGGTTCTCACATGGTTTTACAAGTTATTGTACATAAACTTAAGTAAACTATAATAATTAAAGTGTTCCAGTGGGTGTAACTGCCCATTTATTTCCAGTGAACTACTTTTCCATCCCTGGATGGCTGAGGCAGCCAGTATAATAAACGCTCAATACTACATGAATATCGCAAGAATGTAGCAAAATGACTACATTCTGGTTGGCTTGTTTTTCCTGTTAAGTGAATATTTTTCAATGGCAAAGTTACTGTTCAACCCTATTGTACTGCATGGAAATGGAACACTAATTCAGTGACTGTTTATTGTTGGAACCAGCAATGGTACATAAGTACAGTCGCTGTGGACTGTACGTTATCCACGCCTGGGCAGTGATGTCCACTCACTTTTTAGCTCATCTTGACAAAGTCAAGCTGAGCTAATCTCATCGCTCTCCGTTCGTCGTCCGTCCATTGTCCGTCAACACCATGTTTTGGTCTTCTCCTCCAAAGCCACTGGGCCAATTCAAGTGAAAGTTTGTGTGAGTGATGGTCCCAAAGGGGCATTGCATTTTTGTTCAACTCAACATGCCCATTGTGGAAAAGTGCTCCAAAATATTTTTAAAATCTTCTCAAGAACCAGTGTGTACAATGACTTGATATTTACTATGAAGCTTCCTTTGGAGGTGTAGAATCAAGTTTGTGAAGCAATATTTGGCTTTGTAATGGGAGGGGTAAGGTTTTTGGCCCCGCCCAAAATTTCTATTTTCTGAACTGATTGTCTGGTTTGAACCAAATTTGATATGTGGTATTATTGGGACATAAGTACTTGATCCATGCAAAAAAAAAAATTCCCGCATCCCCATGGGAACCCTGTGAGCTAAAAATAGAAATATTTTCAAACGCCCATATTTCCCAAACCACACGGAACAGAGAGCTGTTATTTGGTATGAATTATCCTTAGGACCAGAAGAATTGAATGGTAAAAAAAAAAATTGCCATCGGTTATGTTAGGGTGTTCTGTAATGGGCATCAAAAAAAAGTCAGCATATTTGCAAAAATTTTTAAAAATCTTTTCTCCAGAACCAGTCATCAGAATCTTTTGATATTTGGTATACAGCATTCATAGGGAGGTCAGATACAAGTTTGTTGAAATAAAGCTCATTGGTTCATATTTGGGCTCACTACAGGAGCCCTAATTTTTAACATAGGGTAATATGGGGAATATTCTTTAAAAATCTTCTTCTTCAGAACCACCAGTCAGAATCTCTTAATGTTTGGTATACATCATTGTTATGAGGGTCAGGTTCAAGATTGTTCAAACCAAGTCCCTAGGTTAATATTTGTGTTTCCTACAGAAGCCCAAATTTTAACTTTGTTCAAAATGGGGGGTAATTTAAAAAAATCTTCTTCAGATCCACCAGTCAGAATGCTTTCATATTTGGTATGCAACATCTCTAGGGGGGTCAGATTCAAGTTTGTTCAAATCAGATCCCTAGGTATATATTTGGGCTAACTATGGTAGCCCAAATTTTTACTTAGTACAATATGAGGGAAGTTCTTCAAAAATCTTCTTCTTCAGATCCACTAGTCAGAATGCTTTCATATTTGGTATACAACATCTCTAAGGGGGTCAGATTTTTTTGTATTCAGTACCCTCTAGAGGTGTGTAACTAAGATTAATCCACATAGGTTGTATCAAGGGGCTTCATTGGGGAGCTCTACATTTTACTTTATGATCAACTGAAGAAAAGGCATAATGCCCGGATTATTTTTGTCACTCCTGAGGGACTCAAGGATTGACAGTGTAGCCTATGGAGATGGCTTGCTTAATGTACTCATTCTTGGACTCTGTTTATATTGTGTTCTGTTCAAGATGAGTGCTTCAGGCCCTGTGGGGCCTCTTGTTTACCATTTGATAAAATCATCATCAGCAAAGTATTAATTTATGAAGCACCGGGTTGTACCCAGTGCTTCATTAATTAATATTTTTGATGATTATTCCTATAATTAGTGTTTGCAATCTAATATTATTGCGTCTGTGGAAATAATGCCCACCCTGTGGAAAGTGACCAGTCCACAACGGCCGTACTGTACGTGCTCAAAATAGACCCTTAGTGATCATTTAAAATCTCTCAGACAGTTCTCTCTGAGGATCTTGGAAATTAATGTGCAAAATGATTGTCAAACACTGATTTTATTGTCTGTCTGAGTTTCACAGTATGTCAGTTTGTCCTAATGATTAACTTGAGAGAAGACAGATGATGAACAATTTGTATGTGGCGTTCAGGCAGTTATTGCATGTTGGAAAGGAATACAAAGTGAAGGTTGAAATTGGAATATTGAAGATTAAGGGTTTTGCAGTGATGCAAAACTTCAATAATTATCTGACACAGATTAATTTATTGCAAAAATATTGTTATTTTATTCAGAAAACTTGTATGAAAATTTCTCTAATACTATTCTGATGATCGTAATGGAGACCCTGGCAAGTGGAGCAGTGCTTGTTTACTGTGGTAAATAAGTTCTGCATCATTGGTAAAATAGGACCCGGAACCAGTGCTTGGGTACAAGTCCAAATGATTAGCTAAACAGTCTTTTTTTTACTGGTAAAATAGGACCCTGTCACCCATGCTTGGGGTAGAAGTTCTCTAAAATGGGCAACATGGGATTAAACGTTTGACTAAACTTTACTTTTATCTCCATGTTGCGATCACGATTAGCCATTGTGCAGAAATATGTTACCTTAAACACCAGTAAATAAAAAGGTATACTGAAGGTTTTAACCCTTGATCTAACAAGAATTGAAGATAACACCTGTGATAAGATTTATTGAATACCTATATTGTTTTCATATTTTGCCTAAAAAAATATAGCTTATCACCCCTCATTGGAATAAGCTCAGTGGGCTCATACCAGTGAGGAGGCATAAGCTATGTTTTTAAGGTAAAAATTTGATTGGCAATTTTTGTGACTAGCACTGGCTAAGCCTGGAAATAAGCAGACTGTCCTCTACAGAATGAAGCCCCCAGAGGGTAAATTTTATTCACAGCAGGGTAGCATTACTAAATATACCCTCTGTGAACCTCAATATGAATTAAGGTCTCAGGCCTAAACAGAAAGAGGTACCCAGAGGATAAATTGGGGGATTCTAGTCCACTGTATGGAATAGCATCAGCAAATTCACCCTCTGGGGACCTCATTCTGCACCTGACAGATTGCTTATTTCTTGAATTTGGCCACAGGCCAGTAATTTCTGTTGTGTCAAGTAAAGAGCTAAATACAGTATTTGAGATTTGATTATTGCTGAAACACCCATAGAGTACGGTTTTCACTTGACCAAAATATTCTGTGAAATAACATAAGAAAAGATTCAGCCAATAGACCTAGAGATGCTCAAATTGGATAACTCTGCATTAAGTTCCTCAAAAGATTGTCCAAAATTGAGAAAGATAACTTTTTCTTGCTCCTCTAAAATCTCCCGGTTCAAATTAGAGATTCAATTCCAACTGTTGATTGTTCTCTTTCCATTTTTAGCTCAACTTTGGCGAAGCCAAATTTGAGTTTATGCCATGGCCAGTCGTCCGTCTGTCTGTCTGTCCGTCAACAATTCAATACGGCTCGGGCTAGAGGCCGTATTTATGAACCGATCTTGACAAAACTTCTTGGGTACCTTTGTTATGACTGTGGGACGAGAACGAGTGTTTTGAGGTGTGATCCGAAATTCAAGTTGGCTGCTGGCGGCCATTTTGTACAGACTTAGGTGAAATCAGATTTTTGCACAGAACTTCCATATGAAAGCACTAATTTGAATATTTTTTTGTATGAATGTTTAGTACCATGGGATACATCACATATAATACAGGTTTTTTTCTCGTACGTAAATTATGCAAATTAGACTAACTTTGATGTATTTAGTGTTACTTTCAGCACTGTAAGTGCAAATGCCAATACGGCTTGGGTTAGAGGCCGCATTTATAAACCGATCTTTACGAAACTTCTTAGGTACCTTTGGTATCACCGTGGGACAAGAACGAGTGTTTTTGGATGCGGTCCGAAATTCAAGATGGCCGATGGCAGCCATTTTGTACAAAATTAGGTGCAATCAGATTTTTGCACAGAACTTCCATATGAAAGCGCTGATTTGAAAAAAATTTTGCGTGAATGTTTAGTACCATGGGATACATCACATATAATACAAGTTTTTTTCTCGTGCAGAAATTATGCAAATTAGATGAACATTGATTTTTTCAGTGCTACTTACACACAGTAAGTACACATGTCAATACGGCTCAGGCTGGAGGCTGTATTTATCAACCGATCTTCACGAAACTTCTTGGGTACCTCTGTTATCACCTTGGGACGAGAACGAGTGTTTCTGAGTGCGATCCAAAATTCAAGATGGCTGCCAGTGGCCATTTTGTACCGACATTAGGTCTAACCAGTTTTTTGTACACAATTTCTATACAGCTCAGGCTGGAGGCCTTATTTATGAACCGATCTTTACGAAACTTCTTGGGTACCTTTGTTATCACCGTGGGATGAGAACGGGTGTTCTAATTATGCAAATTAGATGAACTTTGATTTATTCAGTGCTATTTGATTTATTCAGTGCTACTTATACACCGTGCACATGTCAATACGACTCGGGCTGGAGGCTGTATTTATGAACTGATTTTCACAAAACTTCTTGTGTACCTTTGTTATCACCTTGGGATGAGAACAAGTGTTTTGTGGTGTGGTCCGAAATTTTAAGATGGCCACCGGCAGTCAATTAGACAAACTTTGATTTATTCGGTGCTACTTATACACATATAACACATACTTATATAAAGGCTCTGGCTAGAGGCATCTGACTGTCACCCACCTTTACAATACTTTACCTATACATTTGTTACATGCTACGGTCAGTATTTATGAAAAGACCATTACAATACTTTATATGTACCTTTGTTATCAGGTCATTACCTAGATGTTTGTCATTGCTGTGTCACATACTATACGTGTACATGTCTTGACAAGTTGAGCTACGGTGTCATTGACACTTTCATTGTCTTTTTGAGGGGCTTTTTTTTTGTTGCTTAATATTTGTTGCTTGTCATTAGTTTTAAGTCAAATTTTATTTTTGTGTTCATTAACTGGTAAGTGCAGGAAGGTCATATTTGGTCTTTATCCTCAACTGCAGCTGTCAATTTAAAAGGCCTCATATTCTGTGGATGTGCTTCATATTATCTTCGAAGTGAAATTATCAAGTCTGTGTTCATCTGTCTTGTCACAACTTGGGAGAGTGCCAAGAGGCACTCTCCTTCTCCTATAAATTTTAACAAGTCATAGACAAGTAAGCAAATTTTGATGTCCAAAAATAATTAAGCACTCTGCCAGTTAAAAAAAAAACCCACTGACAACAGAGAGTGCAAAGGGTCAAGGTTATCTTGGCTCAGAAGGGTTAAGCAATCTTTGGGGGGCATAACCCTTGTGCAGTTGTCTTAAAAATTTAATAATATATGTGCATCCCTGAGTCCTCCGGATACTACCAAGAGGTTTATTGACTGAAGCTTCATGTGTGCCTATTGTGCATTTTTGTGAGACTTGAGATTAACTGTTTGAGGTAATACTCCATTCTGTGCATTTTTCTCTCAGTAATGTACACCCCATTTATTGTAAACTGTAATGTTAGTGTCAAACTTTGTGTAGTTTCTCTGTTACAGCAATGTCTGTTCGTGCTCTGTTATTAGCTCAGGGAGTAATGTCAGATGAATTATATAATGTTTAAATGAACAATTTTTACTGGAGAGTGTACAGGCAGTAGAAAATCAATAGATTTTCCTGTCTGTATACATAAATGCAGAATTACATTTTGGGTTGTAAGAACATACATAGTTCATGAAACTCAAAGCAAACTTGGTGTAGTTGGTTTCTGTTTTGGAGGATATATAGAGTAGCCACTTGGAATGCAGTCTGCCGATTCATTGCAGGAATGTGTTTGTGAAAGCTTGTAGCCCTATGAATTGTAATATTTACAAACTAGTCAGTTTTAATTTTTGAAGATTGCATCACTTCACTCTACATAGTGCACTTCACTTGAAATTAGTGAGAACTTCGCTTTTTCAAATTTTACCAGTACTGCAGAATCCAGAAACAATGCTGATTATATTGTAAATGGCATACCAGGGTTAGAACCCACTCAGGGAGTGTTTCTTTGACACCAACCACCCAGAAAAACTATACTAAGCCTTTCAAACCACTCAGCTAATGTCAGACCAGTAGTGGAGCTGCCAGTGGCTGAGTGGTTTGTGTGGTTTTGTATAGTTTGGCTAAGTAGTTGGTGCTGAAGAAAACTCTCTTGGCATCATGTCAGTTTTATTTTTTGGGCTTTTAATTTTTTCACTAATAACTTCAGTGTCTGGACTTGAAAGATCTTTCTGCAAGTGTTTCAGAAATGCCAACACAGAAAAAAATGACCTCAAATATCAGAGTTATCGACAGTGAGGAAATAGGATAAAAATTGACTTATCTTACAAAACAACTTTTTCAGCTGGTATTGTATGCATATTTACAAAAGCAGTGTTCACAAAACTGTATGTTGGGAGGTTCAGTAATAATTTAATCCAACAGCTCGACAGAGCTGTTGGATCAAATTAGTACCAAGCCTCGCTTCAGATTTTTATACCCCACTTTTTTTTTTACAATTGGGGCATACCCGATTGCTCCTGTCCATCCGTCTGTCCATATGTCCGTCTGTCTGCCCCCAAGTTATAACTCAAACATTACTACTCAGATTTCAATGAAATTTTATACAGATTTTCACCATCATGAGGTCTTTCAGGTGCATCAGCTGTTTTGCTGTTGGAATATTTTTCTGTTCGTTATGGCCCCTTGAATATACAAAATAGCCAATTTTTTGTCTGTTCACCTCGTAACTCAGGTTTGGTTTATCGGATCTTTGAAATTTGGAATGAAAATTTTTTATGGGAAAGACTTTCAAATGAGTCTCTAATACTATTTCTTACATTTCACTTTCTAGACTTATCCCCCTTTTTAACTTTGGAAATTTGTTGATTGCCTTGTAAAATAGCCAATTTTTTGTCTGTTTGCCTCGTATCTCATGTTTCGGCTATCAGATCTCAGTAAAATTCGGAATGAAGATTGTTTATGGGAAAGGCTTTCACAGTATCATGGTTTATTTCTTCTCTTGTCATTGTTTGGTGGTATGCACTGTGGGGATATGCACCGGGGCGTGACCCACCTCTTGTTTGCTCTTTATATCATCTGCTCGTTCACTATTAATTTTTTCTTCATGCAAAACTTTATGCACACCAGTTTGGAAGGGTTAAGGAAATCTCGACGAATTGGTCTGAGATTGTCCCAATGAAATCATACTCTGATCACAAAAGATATCACTTTTATGATCACTGAACTGTACTTGTTAGAAATGCTGAATATTTTTCAGCTGTTCACTTGTATATTGGTGACATGAAACCTACAATATTGAGAAGGTGCAATATAGCAGGGTTTCCGCTAGGGTAAAAATGTTTGAGCTGTTAAGAGTTGTCGCTACCACGGGCCGACCATGATTCGGCCCTTGTTAGGTTTATTTTAAATTCCAGGGTCCCAAACCCCCATTTTGTTGCATCTGAGGGATATTTTGAGGTTTTTCACAGCGATATTTATGTAGGTTCTCATGTTCCGAGAGCCGGTAATTGCAAAACAATAAGGACCAATGAGGAGAACTTCAGGTGAAAAATCATTCATACAGATTACTTACCGACAATACCGGTCCATGGTGGCAGATCCACTTCAACAGAGATTGCCTTTTCGGGAGTGTCAACAACCATTATATGTTGCAACAGTTCACACAGAAGCGATCACACGGAAATCAAAGAGCATGTAGATGTGATATTAGTCACTGATTGACTTGAAATTTGCCAACACTCTCTCATGCACTGTCGCATGATCCGCGTGTGGTCTTTGCAAACTCGGAGAGTGTCATTGAATGATCTCTGATCAACATTCAAGTATAATTTTACAATGCGTTTCTTGCTCCTGTTTGGTGCAACCCGTCATTATTACTGTCGAATGCGTTGTGTTGGTAGCATGAGCGTTTTATTTCATGTTTTCCCTGATGTGAAACTTCTTGTAGCAATTTATATCAACTATGGGTAGTGCGGTTAGGGGAATTTGGGGCGAGGAGAATGGGGCCGTTCAAGGGATCTCAGGTCACCCTAGCAGAAACCCTGAATATAGTGCTGGGAGGTTTGGATTTTTCAGATTCTGTTTTGGTTTGGTTTCAGAAAAAAACCTTGGTTTCATTTGATTTTTCTATGTGTACGAATGTATAATAAATTATGCTTCAAACTCCTTAACTTGGAAAAAATCTATAATAGTATGTATGACACCATTCACCACAAAAAGTCATGCCTGTAAGTACCTCCATTGGGTTCAGCTTAATTTCCTTTCGATCATTCTAGGGGGTTCAGTTACTTAGCCTATTGGGGCACTGTGGTTTAGTTGGGAGGTGCAGGCTGCAAGCCGAGTGGTCCTCAGTTCGAATCCCACCTGCGGCAACCACATTGTGTTCTTGGCAAAACACTTCACCCCCATTGCCCACATGGGGGCACAGTTGCGCTGTGTACTAAGACATACTGCACATCGATTGTGCACCTGTCTTCAACCAATGCTAACCCTACTTGTGTAGGGTTAGTATGTTGGGGAGCTGACAGTTGCTCGCTGGTTCTCTCTGGGTACTCAGGTTCCTCCACCCGTAAAACTGTTGTGGTCATGATTAGCCATTGTGCAGAAATATGTGACCTTAAACTCCAATAAATAAATAAATACTAAGCCTTTTGAGTCAGAAAAAACCCATAAATTATGGAAACAGATGAATAAAGTTCATCTAATCTATGTTGTGCTCTCATTGTGTCCCTTATCGACTTGTCCAGTGTCCATATTCACCCCTTTGCCAGATAGACTTAAGTGATGATAGTCCATAGGAGCCACTTGTCCAGTTATCTCCTGGAGCCAGTACTATAAAACTTTTTACAATTGTATTTTGTAGAATTATATTTTCTACCTAAAAATATAAATGACTAAAATGAATCATTTGCATTTGAAACGATAGGGCAGTTTGCCAACTAGCAAATTGCCACATCTTTGAAAATGCTAATGGTTCATTTTAATCCATTTAAAGTCATAACTAGAAAATACAATTCTAGAAAATCCAATTGTAAAAGTTTTATTATATTGGCCTCTGATAAGACAGTTTGATCAGCTTATTTACAAACAGGGTAAAACTGTTCGGTCAGTTTTTTCTGGGTCTTGTGGCTTGGTTTTCCGATTTGCCACATAGACCAAAACCCCAAAAAACCCAGCTGTAGTACAACACTGAAAAAAACACCCACATTATGAATTATCCTCCAGAACAGTAACTTAAATCTGTGAAAAAGTACAAGAAGGGCAATTAACGTTTCAGTCAGTGGACAGCTGGGTTGAACCCAGGAGTCTATCTGTTAAATCTTTGTACTGGCCATACATTTTCATAAGATTGTCCGTTAAAATTCTACAAGATTGTAGAGTTTGAGTATTGAAAGATGGATTACTGTTAACTCCTTGCATGCTTCTGACAGATAATCCCGTCCAGGACAAGAAATCTCTTGCTATTAAAATAAGTCAAATTTGAGGATATTTAACCAAATTTTCCCCCGTGAGTTGTGGAGACTTTATAACCAGTGATTTCTTGTATCAAATGTTCTTGAATTTTTCATCAAATGTAGTCATGGCTGCTTCACTGCGGTTTATGAATCATCACAAAATGCTTGGCAACAATCGGTTAAACCGATGTTCCCAGAGCCATTGCCATTGTCATCCGATTGACCACAATCGGCCGATTGTGATGGCCAGTTCTGATCATCAGTTGAACACTAGTTGGGAGAGGGTATGCTAGAATCAAATTGGCTGTTCTTTGTGTCCACGTGTCTGTCCATTCATGGAATAAGTTTGTCCAGAGCTTTTTTGGTCAGTTGTGAGTCACTATTTTTAAAACTTGGCACAGAAGTTAACCCTTTACCTAACGTAACGGCCAAAAACGGCCAGCGCTATTCTCAAAACTCGCCAATTAATTTTCATTATTTTTTCATTTTTTGTCTCTAAAACATAGGTTATGACCCCTCATTGGAACGAGCTCGTTAAGAATTTTTTTTACAAGTGTCATCTGCTTTTCATGTTAGGTAAAGGGTTAACCACCATAGAAACCTGTGCTTCATTAATTAAAATGTTGCTGTTGATAAATTTTATGACATTCCTCGCGATTTACTCACGTCCCGTCTCTCGATGAATTATTTACCGTAACGCTCAAAACAAATTGATTACTCTCTATTTACATGGTAAGCGCATGTGTAAACATCACGTGGATCTTGACCAGTCCATGGCGGCCGTACAACATTTTTCAAAAGATTGGATTGGAAAATTAAGACGATTCCTATGCATCTTTTTTATCAGTTGGAAAACCTTCCTTATAATTAGAGATGGGGAAGAAGGTAACAATAGCACTTGTGGCAGCTATGTTAGATCAAGTGTTTGATAGATTCATTTTTTTGTTCTGGGCCTGTAGATGGGTTATGTTCCACAGGAGTCGAGACTGATGAGATAAAAATAAATAAATTTTTGGATATTAGGTTATCTTGATATCTAATGAACAAATTACCTGGTTTCTACAATATAATTATAATGCAAATCTGCTCAAAGAATATAGATACTGGGGAAAAGTTCAATTAAGCTGGTATATTGCACAGCAAATGTAACTGTGCCATAACACATCAGGCTACAGAACATGTGATCCACCATTTGTTCTGTTACTAATCAAATGAATTGGATAAGAAAAATTCACTGTTCAAAGATGCTGAATTAATCAGTCACTAGCTGTTAAGGTCATCATGTTCCAAGTTTTGTAAAAAAAATCTTATGCACTTCTTGTGTGCCTGCAACATGGCTAAACAGACATTATTTACATATTATTATTCATTTGTGACATATGATATTTAGAGGAATTCTAAGACAGTTGGTGGAAATAATCCTTCATTGTGCATTGATTGTGTATTGTTGCAGCGGAATTTCCTAATATCTATTCTTTTTTATATGGATTGCATATTCTGCACAGCTGGAATATAAGTTAGTGTGTTTTATACAACAGCTTATTACTAGGACCTTTTTGGATGGCTTTCAAGTAGAATTCCGAGAGATACTAAATGTTAATGAAACCTGTAGAGCCAAATGCTGTTAATTCAGAATGCAGTGAAATAGGCAGAGCATCTGATTTCAGTTGATTAGTAACCATGGTCAGAGATTTCAGTTGTAGTTGTGAGCTGCAGGGGCTGTATCAAAAGTGAGACTACATTATGCAATGCAAAATATAATCTGACATGTTGTACTTGGAACTTGATTTTTACTATTTTTATTTGTGATGCAAATTTTAGTTTTGGAATTGTGCAGTTCTGCTATCCATATACATTATCATGACCAAGTGTGTGGTCATGATAATACATTTATCTTACAATTCCGTTACATAAAGCCCATTTTTCAGCCTAAATTGGGTTGAAATTGATCAAAATTTTAAATTTCAGGAACTGCACTAATCAAAGTTTGCTAAGCACCAAGTATATCCAACTACCTGTTTTATGTTTTAGTTGAAATATTGTTATGAAAACTGTATATATTTTTTATTTAATTATATCTTTAATGATTCAAGTACAGAAATTAAGATTTTATTTGTGTTTGACATTATTTTTTAGCTTTTGAATATGATAACCATGGAAAATGGATATTATTAGTAAAAGAGGAAATTTTCCAAATTTGCCAAAAAGTTGACAGAGTGAACTGGTATGGGTTCAGTATCGAGTATGAGACCCATTACTGTTAATTACAGCTTGACTACTCCTTCTCATGCTCCCAATCAGGTTCCTGATTCCTTTTTGGGATGTTGTTCCATTCTTGGACCATCATGGCACCAAGCTCCTGGTCGCTTCTTGGCTTGACTGGACAGGCTGAAATTGCAAACTGCAACTCATTGCAGACATGTTCGATTGGATTGGGGTCAGGGGATCTGGCTGGCCAGTCCATACGCTCAATCCCCTCCCCTTGTCGGTACTCCCAGACAGCATAGGCAACATGAGGACAGGCATTATCATCCATCAGAATGAATCTATCACCCACTGCACCTGCATACAATCTGACATGGGCATCCAGGATATTATCAATATACCGTTGTGCAGTCAATGTGCCACGGTCAAGGACACAGAGCTCTGTACGTCCATCCCAGCTGATGCTGCCCCAAACCATTATTGACCCTCCGCCATAGCGGTCATGTCCAGCAATGTTGGCTGCATGGAATCGCTCTCCTGGACTTCCCCATACCCTAGAACACCTATCTGTGTAGTCGAGGCAGTACCTTGACTCATCTGTTAAAAGGACAGGTCGTCAATCTTCTCTGGTACATCCAACATGGTCCATGGCCCATACATATCGTGTCTGGCGGTGGTTCTAGGACAGCAGAATGCGAATACATGGTCTTCTCGATCGGATACTACATTCGTGCAACCTTGCCCGGATTGTCTGCATCGAAACATTTACCCCAGATGCATTCTGAAGGTCAGTGCGAAGCTGGGTTGTGAGTGCAAAGCAGTTCCTACAGGCCTGAGTGATCAAAAACTGGTCTTCAGCTGCAGATGTTGCCCTGTCACTGCCACCACCATGCTGTCTTACTGGTGTGCCATACTGCTGAAATCTTGCTCAGGCTCTGGTGATCAGTGTATGGTGCACACGAAAGGCTTCACCAACCCGACAAATTTAGCCCCTTGCTCCACCATCCCAACAGCCCCCATATTTCTGCTTCAGACAAATGTCTTCCTACTATTTGCATTCGCCATATTCAGTCATTAAATCACAAGGGTTTCTGTTGAAATGAAGATTGAATACCCTTCACATGTCATGTACATGTAGACAGTACATGAAAACATCATGAAAATCAAGGGGTACATGCATTCCATGACTGTCACGAAAAGTCTGCCTGTCAAGAGAGCTAATGTAAACACTGGGGGCATCTCAAAACATTCCTCAATCATATCCACCAAAAATATCGCAAATATGTCACAAGCAAATTTCACAATGATGTGTCAAATATGCGGTGCTTAGCAAACTTTGAGTAGTATATATTTTAATGTGTAATAATAGTGCATACATGTGATAGTGTGGTGTTTACCGGAAATTGAATCTGTTTGATACAAAATTGGAAAAGGGGGAGGGAAAGGGGATCACTGATATAAATGTTTTTTCCAAGTTTTAGGGTGCAAATTAAGCCGATTGTTAGATAAAAAAAAGCACACAGAGAATTTGGATGACCACAGCTCAGTTGTGATCTGGGTGAAAGTCTCTATTTGCTTTTCTGTCCACAACACTACAATTTTATTGTATTAAGGTGATGATTCTGACACGCGGTGATCCTGGCAGTCGAAAGTGCCGTTAAACCCCAATAAATAAATAAATTAAGGTGGTGGTATTATGACCAAGAATGGCGAAAAATGTGATTTTTGTTCAGAGAAATATGACCTCTTATTAACTGTTGAGTGCTAGAAGCTACTATCATGGATCTGTTGAAAAGTGCTGAAGCCCACTATAGTGGCTTCACACAGTGCACATTTGCTTGTTTGCTCAGAGGTAGAACAAAAATATTTAGATAAAATTGTCTTCTTACCATTTATTGGAGAGTGCCAAAGGGCACTCTCCAATAAATTGTAATAAAACATTTATGAAGAACATCTTGCTAAACTAAGCATCCCCTTGATGGTGGCATGGTATCTTTGAAAAAAAATACTCATGTTACAAATCACCTTTGAAACCCTGACGGGAACCCCAGGAAGTGAAGTAGTGCTTGTTTACTGTGGTGCAAGCTCTTTTTCACAGGTAAAATAGGTCCCAGTCACTAATGCTTGGGGTACAAGTCCTCTAAAAAAAATTGTGATTCTTGAGAATCATGGGCTACCCCTGAAGATAAAAAGTGATGGAACTCATACACATGGAGATAAACACTTCACATATACTTCACCATAGTCAAAAATATAATCATAATGAAAACTGAAGAAACAAAAATTAATTTTGCTGATAAACAGTACCCCTTTAAAATGGAACGCATGACACTCATCTACATGGTTTATACAGAAGTATCTAAGAATGTTTTCAGGTTTTGCGTGTCTCCATTATTGTTGTGTGTTTTCTTATGCAACCAACTTTTACCATTCATTTTGGGAACATTTACATGTTTATTAACCCTGTGCTAGGAAAGTCTGATGGAAATCAAAAATACAAATTTTACTGAATTTTAAATTTTCATTTCACACTATTTCTTAAGCAATATCATTCTTTCACAATTATAGATGCCACATGACACATTACTTGGAAATAAAATAAAATTAGTTCCTTAATAAGTGTCCAAATATCTCTCAACACATATCACATTTTCAGCCGTATTTGGTAATGTTACTATCAATTTAATTGTCAAAAAATAGACCTGACAAAATTTTATCTCTGATGCTATTTTCATTTGTTTTTCTTGAATCAGTCATGATTTTGCCACATTTTTTGCTCAGAAATTTCAATCCACTGGTTGTATTATAACACATCGCAATTTTGTTGTGAACCTGTTTAGAAAATGACTACTTTGCAGTCACAGTACCATACGCTAAAATCAATGCAACTTTAACCCTTCACCTACCATGAAAAGCATACAACACTTGCAAACAAAATTCTTGAATAACTAATTTTTTATCTCAAATGACCCCTCATTGGAATGACCTCAACGAGCTCGTCCCAAAATGGGGTCATAACCCATGTATTTGAGACAAAAATGAAAAAAGTAATGAAAATTAATTGATGATTTTTATGAATAGTGCTGGCCGCTTTTGGCCATAAAGGGTTAAATTGGAACATACAAACAGATGATTTGGATGTGTACTTCAGTAACAAATTAACTAACTTTGTTTTGGAATCGAGTAAAAGTACTTTGTGCATATATAATTTAAAAATCTGTATTGGTCTCCCAAGAATAAAAGTCTGAAAAGTGATATTTCTGTAGAAGTAAATGTGTTTAATTATTTCTAGATGTACTGACCACCTTTCAAAAGAAAGAATTTCAAAGACTTTTTTTATAAAACTGATCTAAAATGAACCTGGTCAATTTGGTCTATTATGAGATTTCAGAGGACACATTTGCAGTTGCATACTCTGTAGCTCCCTTTTTCTAACCTCTCTCTCTCTGTCTATCTGTCTTCCATGAAGCATGCAATGCAGTAATTCAAAATGGCACATATTCATGTTGTAATAGATCTAGCTTTCGAACCAGGTATATAGTGGACTGGTCACTTTCCACAGGTGGGCAATATTTCCACAGACGCAATAATATTAGACTTCAAACACTATTTATAGGAATAATCACCAAAAGTTTAATTAATGAAGCACCGGGTACAGCCCAGTGCTTCAGTAATTAATATTTTGCTGCTGATGATTTTTATTACCTTGTAAATGCAGGTGTGGACATCACTGCCCACATGTGGATTACGACCAATCCACGGTGCCTGTACTGTGTCATATGGGATCATGGTTGCTCAGTGGTTAAAAGATTTGACTTTAAACTGAAATTGACAGTTTGATCCTGACCAGTGGTAACAGGGTGGTGTCTTTTGCAAGGCACTTAATATTGATTGCCCCTGGGGGGGGGGGGGGGGCATGGTGGTGCTGTGTACTAAGGCATACAGCACATCGATGGTGCTTGCCTTCAACCACAGCTTACCCTGCTCATCCATAGTTTGTAAGTTAGAGAGTCTGAACATTGCTTGTTGCTGCTGAGTGCATGATCCTCTATGGTTACTCCACCTTACATCACTCTTAAAAACAGTTCAGTGCACTGTGACCTGGCTAATGTAAATGTCATTAAATTCCAATAAATTAACTTATATCATATGGAAATTCTCATTTGATTGTTATTGACCTTTCTTGAAGGATCAAACTGTGATTGCCATCTTAGTCTAAAAATGCATATTTTGTTGTATGCAAGAACTTACTAATGAATTTTCTGATTGGAGTAATCTTTAATTTGGACGCAATATACAAATAGTGGAGAATTTAGGCTCACTTATCTGTAATTCTAATTTTATGTCCTTTAACCCATCTAAAAAAATTTTTCCAACATTAACAATCTTTGTGGCCCAAGATTAGTTGCCTCAACATACAGACATAAAGAAGCTTTCCAAACAATTTTCAGACTTTCAAGACAGTGATTTCTAGTCAAGTTTTGGTTGCCTATATTGGCAGTCAAGACTTGATTAGAAATTACTGTCAAGCCTCTAGATTTTCAAGTATCAGAATGGTGCAATTTGTGTAGGCCAACATTTTGCAGGTCTTTAGTGGTTAATTCCATTCCATTGTGCTCCTGGTCCTTAATGGTTGATTCCTTTCCAGTGTGCCCCTGTCTGTCACTAAATCTATAGTCTTCATCTATGGTATGCAAATAGTGATTTGGTACTAGGTCACTCGATGGATGGACATTCACCCAAATATATTTGTCTGAGATGGCAGCTTTGCTTGTTGGGCTTGTAGGTTTCCACCGGACAAACAAGTAAGGTTTATATCCACTCATTGGGTGATCAAATACCAAATCATCTGAGTGTACTGTAAGGCATCATTATTTTTTTTGATTTCTTTGAAATCTTTAGTCTTATTACTTCAAAGATTTACGCTCGTAGTCCTTACCTAATTTTCACTCAAATATACCCTTCATAGTGTCCTTTGGAATGACAAGTCGATGGCCCTGTGTACTAAGGCATACTGTTTGTCAGTGGTTCAATGGGACCCATTCATTCAACCACTGCAAACTCAGCTTGTGCAGAGTCTGACAGTTGCTTGCTGCTGTTGCTGGTTGGTTCTCGGGGAGTATTCTGGCTGTTGAAAGTCAGGCTTTCCACTTAAAACCAGGCTCAGACATGTTTAATAAAGATGCAAGATGAGTTAACAATGAATGCACAATATGCCTTGCCACGCTGCTCTCTACTCCCACTTGGACAAGTGGAATTAAGTGTCTTGCTTGAGGACACATCACAGAAGATGCAAGTTGGGATCGAACTCACAATCTATTGCTTACAAACGAGCCACACCACACCCATTGATGAGGTATGTTAATCACTTCCCAGGCAAAGTCCAAAGTTTTAAGCAAAGAGTTGATCAGTTGATCAAGTTATTAAAATGACAGTTGTTGACATGTTGTAATTGTCCATAATAAACGTTAGTGGCTATTTTTCATGACCATCACGAAACAATGGTATTCAGAACCAGTGAAGACTCAGCCATTGTATGACCACTTCAGATTAGGTTTGCTTTATTCAATTCCTCCCCATAGAAACCCCAAATAAAGGAGCAGCACTTGTTTACTGCCGTTGAAGATCTACTTATCTGGTATAATAGGACCATGTAGCAATGCCTGGGGTGTGATTTGTCTGAAATGTGTAATTATTATAAACAATTGGCATAATTTGGCTTTATAATTATATTGTGGTCACAATATGGCCATTGCTGTTCAGAGTCATCTGTAACTTTTGTGTTTCAGTCCACATTTGATGATGTCTTCTTTTGTGTTTCATTTATTAAAATCAAATTTATTGATAAAAGTGCTTCAAATGCACTAAAAAAACTACATGTGTGGAGTTGATAGCATGGGGGTGCCCAGTGGTGGTGTCCAGCTGTTGGACGAGCAGTAATTATAGGCATTAACCCTTAGAACCTTAATGGCATCTTCCACACTAGTTTAGTGTCCACAGTTGAAAGTGTCCATACTTGTTATTTGGGGGTAGCAGTTAGTGGGGGTAGACCAACTAATATTTTCAACATGCAGCCATGGAGAGTTTTATACTTTTTTATACACTTTGACAGCCTACATCCTATACTTGACTGTTGTTTCTAAGCAAGTCTTGATTGCCTATATGGCAGCCAGAAAGGACTGCCAAGATACTTAGAATGTAACTTGCAAGTTTCCCTGGACTTCTGTACTTCCCATTATGGAACTTATACCCCCATCCTTCTGTGGAGGTTCAATGGGTATACAGTCGAGATTTCCATCCATCCATCTGTCTGTGCAGATATATTGTATTATTTATAACTGGTATCATTTGTCAAATTTTGATGTCGTTTGGTATGATGATAGACCAGCGTGGGGGAAATGTTATCCATAAACCGCAGTTTTTTTCCACATACTCATACCAGATTTATGGCCCTTGTTTCACATAGTCTTGTACCTAATGTCTCTGCAAGTTAAATAATGTGTGTAAATCTTTGTGTATTGTGAAACAGAGGTGCTAACTTTTGAAAGAGTGGGCAAGTTTTGGTGGGTCACTCTCAGCCTCCTAACATCTTTTCCACATTATAATATCAGGTGTTGGCATTATTTTGTTGAAAACTCACAGAGTTTTCCAAGAAATAATGTCAATGTTGGATGTTCTAATACTCTTCTACATTATATTTTGTCATAACTTGAGGCTGTGTATTTGCAGCAGAAGCTTTTGATCAGATTAATACTTGATATTTTAGGAATGCTGTAAAGAATACACATGAAAGGTGTGTCTGGGGAATTATTAGACTGCCTGATCTGCACACTGGCATTTATCAGCATTACAGAATATTGCAAAAATCGTGATTGGTATATCACCAAGTAGGTCACTTTATTAACTTTCTGCTGCTTGTGTTGTGTGATTTGGACTTCTTCCTTCTTTGGCGGTATAGGTAATCCTGTCCACATTTTTAGCTCAACTTTGGCGAAGCCAAATTTGAGCTTTTGTCATGCCTGTCGTCCGTCTGTCTGTCTGTCTGTCCGTACGTCAACAATTGGATACGGCTCGGGCTAGAGGCCGTATTTATGAACCGATCTTTACGTAACTTCTTGGGTACCTTTGTTATGACCGTGGGACGAGAATGAGTGTTTTTGGGTGCAGTCTGAAATTCAAGATGGCTGCCAGTTGCCATTTTGTACCGACGATGCAGAAATCTGTTTTTTGTACAGAACTTCCATATGAAAGCTCTGATTTGAATAATTTTTTGAATGAATGTTTAGTACCATGGGATACATCGCATATAATACAGGTTTTTTTCTCGTGCGTAAATTGTGCAAATTAGACTAATTTTGATGTTTTTTGGTGTTACTTTCAGCACTGTAAGTGCAAATGCCAATACGGCTTGGGCTAGAGGCCGTATTTATGAACCGATCTTTACGAAACTTCTTGGGTACCTTTGGTATTACCATGGGATGAGAACGAGTGTTTTGGGGTCCGGTGCGAAATTCAAGATGGCCGATGGCAGCCATTTTGTACAAAATTAGGTGCAATCAGATTTTTGCACAGAACTTCCATATGAAAGTGCTGATTTGAATAATTTTTTGTGTGAATGTTTAGTACCATGGGATACATCACATATAATACAGGTTTTTTTCTCGTGCAGAAATTATGCAAATTAGATGAACTTTGATTTTTGCAGTGCGACTTACACACAGTAAGTACACATCGTCGCGTGAGAACCATAAGGTTCTATCTTCCAGTGGAAGATAGAACCTTATGGTTCTCACACGACGACATGTCAATACGGCTCGGGCTAGAGTCTGTATTTATGAACTGATCTTCACGAAATGTCTTGGGTACCTTTGTTATCACCTTGGGACGAGAACGAGTGTTTCTGGGTGCGGTCTAAAATACAAGATGGCTGCCAGTGGCCATTTTGTACCGAAATTAGTTCTAATCAGTTTTTTGTACACAACTTCTATACGGCTCAGACTAGAGGCCATATTTATGAACCAATCTTTACGAAACTTCTTGGGTGCCTTTGTTATCACCGTGGGATGAGAGCGAGTGTTTTGGGGTGTGGTCCAAAATTCAAGATGGCCACCAGCAGCCATTTTGTACCAAAATTAGTGCAATCAGTCTTTTGTACGGAACTTCTGTATGAAAGTTCTGATTTGAATAAATTTTTGTATGAATGTTTAGTAACATGGAATACATCACATATTATAAGGGGTTTTTTTTCGTGCAGAAATTATGCAAATTAGATGAACTTTGATTTATTCAGTACTACTTACACAATGTAAGCACACATGTCAATACGGCTCAGTGTAGAGGCTGTATTTATGAACCGATCTTCACAAACCTTCTTGGGTACCTTTGTTATCACCTTGGGACGAGAATGAGTGTTTCTGGGTGCGGTCTAAAATTCAAGATTGCTGCCAGTGGCCATTTTGTCCCGAAATTAGGTCCAATCAGTTTTTTGTCACAAGTTCTATACAGCTCGTATTTATGAACTGATCTTCACAAAACTTCTTGGGTACCTTTGTTTTCACCATGAGACAGGAACAAGTGTGTTTTGGGGTGCCTTTGTTATCACTGTGCTATGAGAACAAATATTTTGGGGTTCAGTCAGACCCACTCTGGGACTCAAAGATTTTTTTCTAGTTTAGCGTCTGACTGTCACCCACCTTTACAATACTTTACTAATAATAACTAATTACAACTTTGGAATTGGTAGACCTCCCGCTCATATTTGGAAAGTTATTTACTGTCTCTGGGTAACTGCATTGACGACACATTACAAACTTCACAAATTGCACTTTTGTTACATGTACCTCCTGTACCTCCTTCAATCTGCGAAAATTGCCATTTGACATAACGTGTACACTCCATACGAAAAAATTATCCAAAAACCGACTGAGTGTGTTATGTGTAATTACATAATGTCAGACGTCCACTCACTTATCAGTGTTCATTGGACTGTGTTGGGAAAAGATTCGCCAATTAACATATTAATTTCTGGTCACTAAATCTTTTTTTTGTACATGATACATTTTGTTTGAAAACTTTGTATATCAAATAAATTCTTTAAAGGTGAAAATCGGTTCGGTAAATCCCGTTATTTTGTGTGATAAATTTGACCCAAAAAATGAGAATTTCGCCGATCGTGCAAAAGTGTGGCTCTTCCATCAATTGGATCTACATTGCATGAAATATTCTGAAGTCATTGGAGACCGGCGAACAAATTGAGGTGGGAATCCAAATCATATATCAGCGAAAATTTTGTTTTAATATGAAAACAAATTGAAAATCTCATGAATTAACGAACAGATTTTTTCAATTCCTATATTAAACCGCAGTACAGAGTTCTGGAAATGAAAGATATGGCATTTGTATCTGAATATTTTATTAAATGTAGGTTTTAGAAATTTTCTGACTGAAAAATATAATTGCTAATCGGGGACAGTCTCTGAAAGATTTTTCACGCGAAGCATTAATTGGTTATGTAATCCTTCTCATGTGACCACACTAAAACAGCTTTTCATACCTGGTCGTTTCTACACAAATGACGGGTATTAACAAGTGCGGTTTTGTATGCAATGTACGCGTAATGGAGGTGGCCGATTTTGAGGTGCCTTCAACTGAATTAATGGGCCGCAGAAATCGGGGTTAGGCAGACGTTTACCGTCCACAGAATTTTGAACTCAGGCGGGCGCCTGTGGCCCGGGGCGATCGTCTGCCTCAAAATGACAAGCCTGTTAGGCTGAGTTATCTACTCTTCATATTGAAGCCGTGATAGTGGCTTCTATCCCTCTACCAGTTAAAGTACCTGAGCAATTGTTTTTAGGCAAGTCTTGGCTGCTTAAAAACAACTGCAAAGTGACAGGATATACACTGTCAATGTGTAGAAAAAAATGTAGGTAAATCACTTTTATGAAATTGGGCAAAGTACCATAAAAAACAAACCAAGCCATCTGTTATGGCCTCTAATTTGGAATCATCCCTTATTTTGGGGACACTGGTTGCCTCTGTGAGTTTGGCAGAATTTAATGGCCAGCTCGTTTCATTTGAAGTTTGGGTGCTGTCAAACAAGTTTTAAATATCTTGTAATATGCTGTGTTATAAGATAGTGGGAAATGTGTTACAAATGTTTTTAATATTTGTTGTTACTCTAGATATAAGTGAATATATCTCAGTGAAATGCATTACACAGTAAGTTTAGATCAATATCATCGCCATTTTGGGGGATTTGGGTGTTTTAATTGCAATTAAAGCCTATTCAGAAAGAGCTAAGAATACTGATGGAAATTCATTTCTAAGTTCTTATTCTTTTTCGAAGGCCCAGTATTGCAGGTGAATGAAAAAATCAAGGGTGGAGCTCGCTGGGCTATATATTTGCATTAACAGATGGTGTATTTTCCTCAGAACCTCAACATACTGATTCATTGAGTTATCTTCTCAACTTCACACAATTTTACCTTTACACAAAGATTACAATGTATGTAGGAAGCACGGTGGCTCATTAATTAGAGCATTGGCCTTTAAACCAAAAGTTTGACTGTTCGATCCTGACCTGTACCATCTGTGTTGAGTCCTTAGCAAGACACTTAATCCTCACTGTCCATGTCCATGTCGGGACATAAAGGTGCCCTTGCCTTCAGCTGCTGCTAACTCTGGTTGTGCCGCGTTAGTGATCCTGATAGTTTCTATCTGCTTCCTTCTCTGGGTACTCCAGCCTCCTCCACCGGGAAAACTGTATGACAGGGTGTGACCCTGACTGCTGAAAGTGTCGTTAAACCCCCAACAACAAACAAACTAACTACATTTACAGAGTTTTATCTGAGAATCAAATGAAACACATCCAAATTTTGGGGTCAGAATGGTGTACATGTCCAAATCATGGTTTTCAAAAGTGCCATTTACACTTTTGTAGCCAATTTGGTCAAGAGGTTTCTTTGTTGTCTGCTGTCTTAAAAAAATGTGAAGAACGTGTGGGTTGGTTATTTGTCTCATTGTTTTGACATATTTACAATGGCAAGTTTACTCCAAGCACTCAGGTAGTATTTATGCATTTATTGTTCATCATTTTGAAAGAATTTAATGCTAAATGTTCAAGCGATGTAATTGTATGTATTGGTTTTGTCACACTGTTAACCAGTTGTTTTGTTCACGTGGACATATCTCGCATCCTTAATAACATACTAAACTAAAAAAATAGATTTTGCCCTTACAGTCCATGCTTGGACCACCACATCCTTTCAGGGCAAAAAGAAAACCAGCCTGTCCAAATGATGGGGGACAGGTCGCTGGCTAACCCTCTGTATACAGTATGTACAGGGTAGCCTGGTACTCAGCCTTTGATGGATGGACATCTATCTACCTATAAACTTTCTTGCTATACCACTATCAATTTGAAGGCCCAACATGCAGATTTGTTGATGCCCATGTATATTATCCAGTGGTACATTAATTACAAAGTAATTACTTGTTTGGTCTTCAAGGAGCCACATGATTACCTTTGTTAGCTCACTTGACTGTAAGTCAGTGTGAGCTATTGCCATCACTTGCCATCTGCATCTGTTTACATTTGGAAACTTGTCTTCTTCTCCACAACCATTAACAGGTAGAGTGCTGGAAGCCCACATTTGGGCTTCATCCTTTACTGCAGGTGCTGCAACTGGAAGTCTATATGCTGTGGATACACTTCATATTTTCTTTGGAGTGCAATTATATTGTCTTCATGAAGTTGCCTTGTTACAATTTAAGGGAGAGTGCCTATATAGGCACTCTCCCTTAAATTGTAACTAGGCAAGGATAAATGGTAAAATTTTGACGACTAAAAATAATTTAGCACTCTACCAGTTAAGCCAAATTCAGACATATATTGCACAGACCATGTATGGAGTATCCCCTTTCTATTTTGTTCAAATGAAGCAGCTGCCATCTTTGGGCTCTGGTTAATGCCCCAAAAGCCTAAGAATCTTTAAAAATCTTCTCATGAACCACCAGAGAGAATGCCTTGATATTGGTATTGACATCCTTTGGTGTTGGAAGAATAAAGTTTGTTCAAAGGAAGTTGGTAGGTCAATAATTGGGCTCTCTGTGGGAGCATAACCATTTTGGGCTCCATCCCAAATTTGTTTTTCAAGAAAAGGCAGGTCAATTTGAACCAAATTTGGCATGTATTATCAGTGGGTCCTAAGTAATTGATTGATGCCCGAATTTTTTTTTTACAGCCACATGCGAACCCCTGGGGCTAAAAATAGAAAAAAATTAAAACACGCAGAACAGGGAGCTGTTATTTGCTTTGAAGCATCCTTAGGACCAGTATAATGGAATCGTAAAAAAAAATTATTTGCAAAAATTGAAAAACATTTTTTTTTCTTCAAAACCACTGATAAGAATCTTTTGATAATTGGTATACAGCATCCATAGGGGGTTAGATACAAGTGTGTTCAAATTAAGTCCCTCAGTTAATATTTGGACTCTGTACAGGAGCCTGAATAATTACCTTAAGGCAATATGGGGAATAAACTTTAAAAATCTTCTTCCGATCCAACAGTCTGATTCATTTGATATTTGGTATACAATATCTCTATGAGGGTTAGATTCAAGTTTGTTTAGATCAAGTCCCTGATTTAATATTTATGCCCCCTATAGGAGCCCAAATTGTAACATAGTACCATATAAGGGAATTTCTTCAAAAATCTTCTCTTTCACATTCACCAGTCAGAATATTTTCATATTTGGTATACAACATCTCTAGGGGGGTCAGATTCAAGTTTGTTCAAATCAGGCCTGTGAGTTCGTAACTGGGCTCTTTATTGGGGCCCATAATTTAACTCAGTGCAATGTGAGAAAATGTCTTGAAAAATCTTTTTTGGATCCACCAATCAGAATCTTTTCATATTTGGTGTGTGACTTAATTATCTAGGGGTGCCTGATCACGTTTGTTCAAATCAAGACCCTGGGTTAATATTTGGGCTCTGTATGTTGGTCACTTACTGATACACTCATCCCTTTTGACAACTTGAGCCAGGTGAGCATTTTAGGCTCACTTGAGCCTCTCGTTTGTTTTTTTTTTTTTTGTTTTATTGGCAAACATGACACTTTCAGCAGCCAGGGTCATATCATGTCTGACAGTTTTAATAGTTGGAGGAAGCCAGTGTACATGGAGAGAACCACCAAGCAGTGGTAGGCAACTGTTAGACTCCTCAACATACAAAACCTGCTCGAGCAGGATGAGCAGTGACTGAAGGCATGTGCACCCACTTACAAGACTAGCTAGTGTGCCTACGCATAGGCTGACTGAGTATCAAATAATCCTGGGTACACTGACTCAAGTTTAAAGAGTTTAACTTGTAGAGTGCTGAATTATCTTTCAAAGGTGATCTGTAACAAGACTTTTTTTACAAATTCTATTGCTAACTGCAAGGGGAGTCTTGATTTAGAAAAAAAATAAATAATTGCCTGTTGGCACTCTCCAATAAATTGTAACAAATCAGTGTATGTAAACATTTTTTGTTCCACTGTTGAGCAAACATCAAGCTAATACATACAGTTTAAAGCCACTATGGTGGCTTTCGGTACTTTTCAATAGAGCCATGATAGTGGCTTCTCTCATTCTACCAATTAAGTAAGAAGATGACAGATGTATTTGAGGCCTGCATGTTTAAGGTTATGTTACTCAATAATTGAATTACCCTCTACAGGAAATTGATCTTTAAAGTGTTGCAGGGGCAGAGAATGCATCATTGATAAATACATGTATCTTTGTTTAAAGAGGTGGTATTTTTAACATGTTTTAGTGTTCCTGATGCACTGTAAGTTAAGTTGTACTGATGTTATTTTGTTATACAGTGACCATTAACTCTTTTAGTGCCAAAGCTGACTACTGGGCAAGTGTATCAGTGGACATTCACTTATTGTGTGGACAATTACTAAATCTCTTTATGTGTACTGTAACACCATTATATTTACCAGCAAAGGCAAGAGTACAGTACCTGCTAAATTAGGGAGTGTGCTGGCTGGTTTGAGAATTGGATTTTAAATCAAAAGGTGGGTAGTTCGATCTTGACCTGCGTTCTCATCTTGGGCATCACGCTTAACTCTTTACCTGCTGCTGGCGGATATTCCTGCTATGGACATATAATCTCTTACCGCAAGAATAAGTAAAATTTGGGCATTTTTAATTAAATTTACCCCTTGTAAATTAAATCAAGGTTTTCACCAACTGATGATTTCTTGAGTTAAATTACCAAAAACATGTTCAACAAATTCAGCCATGGCTGCTATACAGCAGCCATGACAAGATTTGTTAAAAATATTTTTAAAAAAATAAATACTCAGCAAGTTAAGAGTTAATCCTGATTCCCCATGTTCAGGCTCTGTGTGTTAAGGTGTACTGCACATCGATGATACTCTTGCCTTCAGCATCTGCTAACTCTGTACCGGGTTAGTAAGTTGGTGAGTTGACAGCTACTCACCACCACAAACAAACAAACCAGCTGAATAATAACAATATGGGAATTTCTGTTATATTTTCTTTTTGTTTACGTTGATAACACATGACACCATTTTGTGGGATGCTATCTAGGAGAGCTTCCAGGGAAATGATATTGATTGTTAAAATTATCAACCAAGAGAAAATAGGATCAGAATTTCTTGTGATTCTCCAACAACATATTGGAGCTTCGTGCGTACATCAAACCTTTATCAGTATAGTTCAATACTTAACTGGTAGAGTACTAAATTATTTTTTGTATTCAAAATTTGATTACATGTTCTTGGTTTGTTACAATTTATGAGAGACTGTCCATAGGCTCCCTTCCATAAATACAGTACAGTCTTTGTGGATTGGTTGTAATCCACACGTGGGCACTTAAAACCAAACATGCATTTACCAGGTACCAAATATCATTATCAGCAAAATTTTAATTAATGATGCAGTGGATTGTACTCGGTGCTTCATTAATTACATTTTTGATGATTATTCCTATAAATAGTGTTTGGAGTCTAATATATGTTTCTCCATGGAAATATCACCCACCTGTGGAATGTGACTAGTCCACAGCAGCTGGACTGGGCAAACCACACAGGCTAAATAATTTTACTTCAGTGATAATCAATAATGAAGTGCTTCCACAGATTATGAAGCCTTCAGATTGCAGTATTTGCACTTAAGAATGTAGCCCAAATATGGGCTCCCATCAGTCTGCCAGATAACTTCTTGCATGCTTCAGGCGGATATTCCTGCCCAGGATTGGAAATCTCTTGCCATTAAAATGAGTAAAATTTGAGGATATTCAACCAAATATTCCTCTGTGAATTGTATAGATTTTGTGACCAAAGATTTCTTGAGTCAAATTTTCATGAATTTTTCATTAAATCTATTCATGGCTGCTTCATATCAGCCATGGCTAGCTTTGATGAAAAATATTTAAAGACTACTCAGCAGGTTAAAAGTTAATGGCACTAAAATAGTTAAACCATAGCTTGATAGAAGCTTTGAATTTCAATTTTTCTTTAAACCAATATGAGACTGCAGAATTGGAGACTGCTGCTGTAACACAGACTTAATAATTGGCGATGGAAGGCTATTAAACATTCATATCACCATAATATTGGTAAATTTATTGAAAATTTCTGACTTTCACACAATGGAAGTATTCCTGATATGATCTTCTCTGGACCATGTGACAAAATGGATGACACAGATGAAACTTTTAGTTCGGATGAGCATGCATTTGATCTTCCATGGAAATATCTCAATGTGAAGAGTGTGTCATCAAATGTAAGTATGATATGTGTTTATTGATGTACAGAATCATTTGGAAGGACTTACACACTGAGCAGGGTTCCTTCAGGTCCTTAAATTCAAGGAATAGTCTTGAATTTGAGTAAGGGTGTTTCAAGGCCTTGAAATCTTGGAAAAAGTGCCAGGAGGCCTTGAAAAAAAGCCTTGAATATTCAAGATATGAAAATGCTGATGAAACATGTAATCATAACTACATGTATATAGTAGTAGCTCATTCCACAGAGGGGTCATAACCTATGTTTTGGGAGCTCAGTGGTAGACTGTTGGACTTCTATGCTAGAGGTCCCGAGGTCAGTCCCCATCTGGGACGACCCACGTTGTGGCAAGGCACTTTATCCCGGTTGCCTACATGGGGGCACGGTGACACTGTGTACTAAGGCGTACTGCATGTTGATGGTACACATGTCTTCAACCGCTGTAACCCTGCTTGAGCAGAGCTTGAACAGAGTTGCAATGTTGAGGAGCTGGTGGTTCTCTCCGGGTACTCCGGCTTCCTCTACCTGTAAAACTGTTACGGTCATGATTAGCCATTGTGTATAAGTATGTGACCTTTAACACCAATAAATAAATAAATAACCTATGTTTTTGAGACAAAAAATGAAAAAAGTTTTTTGCAAGTGTCATCTGCTTTTCATGTTAGGTAAAGGGTTAATCCCTTATAAACATACATGATGTAAATTTTAAATTTTCTTTTTCAAATTTTTCAAACAATTTCAACAAAATCATATCAAGTAGATTATTAAACATATTTTATTTGTCTCAGAAAGGTACAAAAAGGATTGGTGAACAAGGGCTTACCACTAAGGTAACTCTCCTTTCCTCTCCTCATATCATGTGAACTCTCATTGGAACAAGCTTTGCAAGCTCGTTCCAATGACAGTCACATGATGTGGTTTTGTTGAGATTTTGGGGGAAATAATTTTTTTTTCAAGTGCTTGATTTGTGAAGAACTTGGGCAGATACAGCCAATTCGTTAGAGATAAAGGGTAAAAACTAAATGCCTTGGCAGTTCCATTACACCG
Organism: Pictodentalium vernedei; assembly: GCA_031216915.1. Classification (NCBI taxonomy): domain Eukaryota; kingdom Metazoa; phylum Mollusca; class Scaphopoda; order Dentaliida; family Dentaliidae; genus Pictodentalium; species Pictodentalium vernedei. The sequence goes on along the minus strand of CM062292.1, from coordinate 146,008,450 downwards.
TGGTCTTGGCTCACAGTATAATGATTGTGCACTTGGAATATCTGAAATAGGAGGAGATGCATTAACAAGCTCCTGGTGTATAAATTATTATGTGAAGGTTAAATTAAAAATAAAACTTGAGTAATGCAGCAGACTTCCTCTATTGTGGATTAGTTGTTGCAACTTTGTACTTTTCTCATTAGTAAATAATAAAATTATACAGTGTAAACTGTCAACAGATGTTGCATAGATTTTGTATGCTGTTTGTCATCGTTAATTACTAATTAGAATACTCTGAGAGTGATCATGCAAACAGTTTTTACCCATCACACAGAAAGCACAATTGTTATGCACCCCATTTTACTGAAGTAATAAGTTTCACTATTTGCTTGTTTGTTACAGTCCATAAAGTCCAGACCAGTACATTCATATCAAACATCTTACAGGGTACTACAGTAAAACCCTATTAACTGGTCAAGTTGTAAAAGCCACCATCATGGCTCTATTGAAAAGTGCTGAAAGCCTCTTTAGTGGCTTTACACCAAGTGCATCAGCTTGTGGTTTGCTGAGCAGTAGAAAGAAAATGTGTAAATAAAATTGTTTTGTGGCAAATTACTGGAGAATGCCAGGAGGTACTCTCCAATAAATTGCAACAGAACAATTATTTATGTACAAAACCATGCTCGACTGAGGCTCTTTGAAAAATAATTTAGCACTCTACCAGTTAACAATTTAAAAAATAAATTATATTTCTTTGAGAGCCCTGAAAAGTTAATCGGTGCTCGCTTTCTTGTGGTAGACATGTTCTGCTTTACTGTTGCAGCAGAACCCTGTAACAAATGTGAGTTCTGTGATGTGCACAAATAATTATAAATGATTGGCTAAGCTTCACTTCATGCTTGTCTTGTCATCATGATATTGATTTCGATGCTTTAAAAGATGTTAAAACCCAAACAAACATCAAGGGAATGCCCCAAATTTCTGAACATTATTCACAGAAACTCACCCGTCAGAATTAAATTTTTTCAGTTTTTGCTTCTGAAATGTAGAGTCTAGCTTATAATCCCTCATTAGAATGAGGTTTGTGCCTATAAAGGGATCATGAGCTATATATTGGAAGCAAAAACTGGAAGTGAAATTGTAAATATGGCTCTGGTTGTGTGTGGTAAATTGTTATCATTTGCAGACTTTGTAGGTGAAAATCATGAAGTTGAGAGAAACATTTAATTCATCAGAGTTTTTAGTATTTAATCCATCACAATTCTTTTTACCCCTACTCTAGATATTACTGTCTGTCTGTTCCTTCATTTGTCATCCTCCCCTTTGTACCAGCAATTAGATAGATCTTCCTTAAATTATACATAAATGTTCAGCATGACATGCCCTCTGAGACCCTTATTGAGTTCTGCTGTCTGCAGCACATTACACTGTACCCCATATTGAAATATTTTCCGAGTAATACAGTGAAGTGGAAGGGAAAGGAAGTTGTATTGCCATAGGGTTCTGCAAAGCTTCGAGATTCAATTCTATTTTGAATCTTAAGTTAAGTTGATATTCAGTTTGATTCAAAATCAACTCCCAATTCATTTCCTCTCAATTTCTTTTTCATAGGAATATACTTTGGTATTAGTCAGCTTCATCGTCTCACAAAACGTATTGTTCAGATGGAAATCGTACATAAATAATGTTGAAAATTACGGTGTCCGTAAAATTTTCACATTTTCATCTTCTCCATAACCGCTGAGCCAGTGTGAACCAAACTTGGCAGGAATGGTCTATGGGAAGTCCTCTACAAACGATTCTCATTTTGTTCCCGTCGGATGAAAATCATGGCTTCCAGAGGCATTCTTTGATTCTGGTTGGTGGATTTTCAAAAAACTTCTCCTCTGAAACTGCCAGGCCAAATGTTTTGAAACTTCATATAAATGATGACTAGGACCCCCTCTACCAACTGTCCTCATTTAATGTTGATTGGGTTGTAAACATGGCCACAATTGTGGCTTATAGTTACTATAGAAACCCTATGGGCAATCACATTTTCCTCTTCTTCTCTGGGAAAACTGAGACGACGTGAAAACAAACCTGGCAGGGATAGTCTATGGGAGGTCCTCTACAAACGATCCTCATTTTGTTCCCGTGGGTTGAAAAATATGGCCGCCTGAGGCATTCTTTGATTCTGATTGGTGGATTTTCAAAAATTTTCTGCTCTGAAACTGCCAGGCCAAATGTTTTGATACTTCACATAAGTGATGACTGGGACCCCCTCTACTAACAATCCTTATTTAATGTTGATCAGGTTATAAACGTGGCCACAATTGCAGCTTATAGTTACTATAGAAACCCTATGGGAAATCACATTTTCATCTTCTCTGGAACTACTGAGCTACATGAACCAAATTTCGCAAGAATGGTCTATGAGAAGATGGCCACCAGCGGCTACATTCTAATGCTTAACCCACTGCCTCTCCTGTCTACACAAAGATCGGTACTGTCAGGAAAATACTTGTTTCTCGAGAATCTGGTAAGGGTTGGTTCTAGTTTTCTCCACTGAGAACTGGGAAAGAAAAACCAAAAATATTGCGTATACAGTACAAGTCAAAATAAGTCAGCAGAACTGCAATAAACTAAGTAAACTACTGCTCCTGTCCTGACAAGATCAGAATCTGACATTTTCTGGAAAGCTTTCAGTGAGAGCTTTCCAGAAAATGATGTCAGTTTCTGGTCTTATCAGTGTAGGAAGAGAAAAGATGCATAGTTTATAGGATTATATACATAGCCATATGTACAACACCGAGAAAGTTAATTACAAGTTTGTCACCTTTTGACACCCCCCCCCCCCCCCCCCCCCCCCCCCCCCCCCCCCCCCCCCCGCGGTAGTTATGTAGTGATGCTTTAACACCAGTGACATGGCAAAAGAGAGGGGAGAGGGCTCACTGCTCCCAGTCCCAGACAAAAATTTCAGCAGTCAGAAATTCCCAGGTAGCAGTTGAAAAATACTCACTCAGGGTGGGAGTTTGCAAGGTGGGGTGGGGTTGCAAATGGTTTTCTCAAATGTTGTATGTATGGAGGGAGTACATTTGGAAATTTGGAGTCCTAACATCAAACTCCCTGTCCCATCCCAATCCCCACCCTGAACGAGAATCTTCTAGCCATGTCTTAGTTTAAACCTTTACATAAAACTAATTAGGTAAATGAAGAATGTACAACCCAAGTAGATTTTCATGTCCTTCAATTGCTGGGTCTCTTTTCATCCATTGAAAACAAAACAATGCTAACTTCAATGCTTCAGTCATAGCAGTTGACATTTTTATACCTTCACTTTGTCGCTGTAGTGTAGGACAACCTGCCTAGAGCAGGAAAAGAATTCTGGTGCAATAAGCCTATAGGTAGGCCTATTTTGGTGGCATTTACTTGATATTCACTAAACTGAAGTTTCACAATAATAATTTTCTTACAGTGCCTTTGATACCTTTCAATATACTTTAGAGAAAATATTTTTTGTAAACAAAATACAGTGTACATTTAACCTTCAAGGGCCTGGACAAGTCAAGACAACCCTTTAGAGATATAATACTGGTTGCTCTTCACAAAGTAATACCCCAAAAAGTGGGAGTGTGGTGACTCATTGGATAGAGCCAAAAAGCTGTTGGTTTGATCCTGACCCATGTCATCTGTGTTGAGTCCTTGGGAAAGACATTTAATCTTGATTGTCCATTTGGGGGTATGGTTGCACTGTGTAATAAAGTGCACTACTCGTCGCTGGTGCACTTGCCTTCAGCTGCTGCTAGTAAGCTAACTCTGCTTGTGCCTAGTAAGTAAGTTGAAGAGTCACACAGTTGCTGCTCGGTAATTCTGTCTGGGTTTTCCAGCTTCCTCCTCCCTTAAAACTGTCCAATGCAATGTGACTCTGGTTGTTGAAAGTGTCGTAAACCCCAATTACAAACCCCTATAAGTAGGATTAGACCCTGTAATCAATGATTTCTTCATGCTGGTCTCTATTGAATTCCTCATTAAATCAAGTCATGGCTGCTCAGTAGCAGCCATGACTTGATTTTAAGAGAAATTCAAGACAATATTCAGCAGGTTAAGGGTTAAAACAGGGCCAGTTGTTGGGTTTAGCATTGGGGAAGGTTACGCAGAACCAATCGGCTATTTACCAAATGTCACTTGGGACATAGTGTCTCTTTGGTTTGTACATTGAACTTTAGATCAAAAGCTTGCAGGTTCGATCCTAACCCACATCATCTGTCCTTGGGTGGATGAGGATTAAGGACAGGCAAGACTGAATGAAACTCTGTTATCTGCTATCTCAACTATTTGGTAAATCTCCCGACAGCCGATGGTGTAAATTAATGTTCCAGAATATTTGGAATTCAAACATAAGGACAGTGTGGTTTGACCAAGTGAGGGAGTTAATGGAGAACAATTCAATGGAAATCTCAGACTTAGAAGTGGGCACAACCCATGGTAAAAAAATTGTCAGAGAAAGAGTCATGGCGGGTTGTAACATGAATTGGTGAGACAGGATCAAAGCAAAGAGGTCTTCGGGTGGCCTTCATCATAAAGAGAAGCCAGGTTTTGAAGAGTACCTTGATGGCACCTTTGGGGATGGGGGGGTCACTGTTGTTCAAAATGAGGTCGTTGTTGCTGGAGCTTAGGGGAAAAACTGGGAAAGACAATGAAAAGGAATGCCAAATGTGTAATCTAGGCGAAGTGGAGACCCCCAGGAACACTTTCGATTACAATGTCCAAAATACCAGTCTAACAGAATAAGGTTCACCAGGAGTATGATGGGGAAGTGGGATGGGAGAATGAAGGATATGTGGTTGGTAGGTGACACGAAGGAGATGGTTAGTATACTTATCAGAGAGATTGGGAGGAATGGGGCATGAGATGTCATCAAGCAGTTCGTCTCAGAGTGTTGGGAGGAAAGGCATAGGGGTTAGGAGGCATTTGGGAACACAGGGCTAATCAAGGCCTTCTCACCTCAGAACTGCTGCAAATCAGCGGCCGGCCAAAGTGTTATTATTATTAGTGTCTTTGGGAAAGACTCCTAATCTCAATTGCCTAAAGAATGGTACAGTGCGCTAGCTATGGCATGCAACATGTTGAGGATATACTTGCTTGTTTGTACCAGGTTAGGAAATTGGAGAGTCTCACAATTGGTTGCTGCAGCCCAGTGATTTACCCAGCATGCTCCGTCTTTCTCCACCCCTAAAATTGTCCGACTTAATATGACCCTGGCTAGCTGTTGAAAGAGTCATTTAACCCCAACAAACAAACAAACAGCCTAACATAAATAGTGTGCCAGTGTGGAAGGATAAAACGAGAGGCTGCACGTGTGTCATTCTGTGTTTATTACATGCCTTCACTTCTATAAAAACAACTATTATAAGGACACTCGGCAATTCATTTGACAACTAGCAACACTGAGAACACATTTCATCGCCAACCAAATTTGCAAGGGGAACCTGTGTTACTATTTCGTCCCCTGAATTCCAATGTGTTCTATGTGCCTAGCACATGGAACACATCGGAACCCAGTGGTCTATTTTTAGATATCGCTAGGGATTCAAATTGTAATTGCGGTGCATAATTTGCAGAAAATTCCTGTGAAATTTCACTTTAATTTAAAAATAGTCCGTCAACGATTTCCATTCAACCCATATGCGAAACAGATTTTCATTTTCTGCATGGTTTAGTGTTGCTGTAGATGGGGAATTCACAGGACAGGTGTGTAATAAAATATATATTTTACTTTCATAGTTATTTGTCTTTTTAATGCCAGACAAAATTTCTGAATTTATTAACTAAAGGGTGAATAGGAAATAATATCCATGCTTATTTGCTAATTTCTATTTTTCAATTTTTTTTCAAATCCATATCTCTTTGTTTTTTCATTGTACTAGACCTTCAAATTTATTTTAAGGACTTTATAGGTGGTCCATATCAAATGGTAATCAATAGTTCTTTTTATTCTTTAAAGAATGAGATTGGATTCTATAGAAAATCAATTTTCTAAAATCAAAACATTTCAGATTTAAAAAGTATGTAATTTTGAAATATGTTATATTAACTGCTTTAGTGCTAAGATTGAAGTGCCAAGATTGATTTTGAAACGAAAGTTTACAGTAAATTTCATAGCTATTTAACCCTTTTACCTAACAAAAGGGTTATAATCAGTCAGCCTTATTCACAAAAATTTGCTTTCAGTTTTTAGCACTCCTGACTGAAAGTCAGTGGGAGCTATTGCCATCACTTGGTGTCCGCCTTACGGCATCTGGCATCCATTAACTTATGAAAGTGGTCTTTTTCTTCAAAATCTCTGGGCCAAATTCAAACATATATGGCACAGCCCATCTTTGGAGTATACCCTTTCTACTTTGTTTTTCGAGCTGTGTTTAATGCCCAAAAAGCCTAAAAATCTTTAAAAATCATCTCATGAGAGAATGTATTGATTTTTTGGTATGGAACTTCCTTCGGTGGTGAAGATTAAAGTTTGTTCAAGGGAAGTTTGTATGTCAATATTTGGGTTCTCTGTGGGAATATGCCCATTTTAGGATCACCCAAAATTTGTACTTCAAGAACCAATGGCCCGATTTGAACCAAATTTGGCATGTAGTATAATTGGTTAAATAGTGGAGGGCAGGCACCACCAAGTAGTTCAGAGTGGCTGTGGAAGCTTATGCAAATGAGCGCATTTAAGTTAATTGAAGTCTCCCTGTACTTGACCTGTACAAGTGAACATTATAATGAGTGTGCTCATTACAGGATTAGTTCAGTATAATCTGACTTGGGAATCGGTGCATAAATGTGTTCAACCACATGATAGTTTGTCAAGAAGACAAACACACATAAGAACAGTTTGGCACTGTTCATCAGTCATTGTCGGTTCAATGACTCATTCAGAAATAACAGCACATGGTTTGGATATGCAGTATTAGGGGATCATGAGTGTAGTATAGTTGACCGTCCTGGTGTAGGATTAATTGGTGTTATTATGGATGAAGTAGAATGTCACTTGTTCCCCACAGGGGAGTGTGGTGGCTCAGTGGTAGACTTATAGTTCTATGCTAGAGGGCCGAGTTCGATCCCCGTCTGAGATGATCCGCATTGTGTCCTTGGGCAAGGCACTTTATTCCGGTTGCCTACATGGGGGCACGATGACGCCGTGTACTGCGGCATGCTGCACGTCGATGGTGCACATGTCTTCAACCTCTGTAACCCTGCTTGAGCAGAGCTTGAACAGAGTTAGAATGTTGAGCTGACAGTAGCTCATTGATGCTCGGTTGTTCTCTCTGGGTACTTCGGCTTCCTCTACCTGTAAAACTGTCTCGGCCATGATTAGCCATTGTGCATAAGTATGTGACCTTTAAAACACCAATAAATAAATAAATAAATAACTTGTTCCACACACGTTGGGTGAGGTTGGCAGGGTTAAACATACTGCTTCTCCCAAGAGTGCAGCTTATTTTGGCTTCAAGAATGGAGGTTTTAGAGTTAAGCACATTTAAGTACGTGCGTTATCATTAATATTACTGCTGGTTGCGAGTGTTATATTGCATCAGCAAATGTCCTTGAGGGTTCTTTGTACCTGTTATGGAGGTTAGGCACGCTCACAGGTGTGACCAAATTGGTTAAAGTGGCCAGTGAAAGGGCTCAGCGAGAGTAGGTATAAATTTTAACTCTTTGCCCAGTACATTGAAATGACTTGTTCTTGACTCAATGGGTGTAGGTATTTATTTTAACCCTTTGCCAAGTACAGTTTTACATAGTCTACCAGTTTACCATCGCCTGTCAACTCATGATTCGACATGTTAGTAATGTATTGCTCAAAGCTTCAGCCCATAATCTGAGTAAGTTATTGTTGACATTAGAGTGTATTGGTTTGAGGATAGGGAGGTAGGTAATTCAGAAAGGCGTTTTGTGAGACGATAGTTGAGTTGGTACATACTGGCAACCTTGATAAAATGGATGGTCGTTTAACTCTGATATGCGCATCTGCTTTACACTGAGTGAGATTAGCCCATGTTACTCCATTGATACGTTGCGTGGTTTGTGGATTTTGAGTAACTACTGCATGTGCGCATATGTTTATCACTTAGTGGGTGCAGCCTATATTATATGATATACAATATGTTTGGTTTGTGACATTGTATCAGTATTTCGCATGCGTAATAGGCGATGGCACTGGTGGAAGACCAAGGGTGAATGGATTAGCTACCTGTTTCCTCCATCCACCCCTGACCCTCACTGTTAGACTCATCTGTGAATGCATGCTACATTGTTGAATGCATGTGCTGCACTGATTAATTTTAATCAAATGACGGGGCTGTTAGTATTTCCAGTGAATGGATGCAGCCCTATTATTAGGTCAGTACAATGTTTAACATGGTGATCATATCAGTTTAGGGCATGGTTCGATCCTGACTAGCAGTAATTGTGTTGTGTCCTAGGGCAAGGAATTTACTTAATCTTGATTGGGGACATGGTGTCACTGTGTACCAAGACATACCACACGTCGATGGTGCACTTGCCTTCAACCAGTGCCAACCCTGTTTGTGCAGAGTTAGTATGTTGGGTTGTCTGACAGTTGCATGGCTCTGCTTGGCAATTCTCTCTGGGTACTCCAGCTTCATCTACCCATAAAACTGTCTGACACAAGGTGACTCTGGCTGTCCAAAGTGCTATTATAACTTCTTATCCTTGGCATTAATTGTCTGATTTGGACAGGCCAATAATGTGTTTGAGTGAGGCATTATAGCATTTATACAAAAATATTCTGACAAGGTAATAATATTCCCTGCAACAGAAATTGACAGATATTTTAAATTGTTTTTCTGCCATATTTTGTGACTATTTCTTTCAGGTGATAGGTTGGTGGATTTGTCAGTTGAACAAAGTGTCTGGTATCTGACTTTTGACATTTAGTTTACCAGTCTCAGACCAATAAATCCTCTTGTCTTGATGAAATTTTATCTGAAATTCTCAATGAATTTTATCTCCATCACTGGTTCCATAACATTTTTCAATCCAGTATGAAACTGGAAGCTCTTCCCAGTAATAATCATCAAAGGTGAAATTGTATGGTGTCTTTTGCATACAGTACTGTAATAACAAAGGTGAGATTTTTCCTGATCAGGTCACAATTAGATTTCGGTACACATATTCACCAGTGACACGAAATCTCATATATAAAATATTCAAATCAAGACCAAATCAAGAAAAATGAACGAAAATAGCATCTCATTATTGTTAAAACCATACCATTTGACTCTGCCTCATTGGGATGACCTTGATGAACTAGCTCCATTGAAGGAGTCACGATATGGTTTTGTTGATGTTTTTTTTTAACCCATTTATCTAACGTAATGGCCAAAACCGACCAGCGCTATTCACAAAAATCGGCAATTAATTTTCATTTTTTGTCTCAAAAACATAGGTTATGACCCCTCTTTGGAACGAGCTCATTGAGCTCGTTCTATTGAGGGGTCATAACCTATGTTTTGAGACAAAAAATTAAATAATTTCGAAATTCAGAATTTTTGATTGCAAGTGTCGTCTGCTTTTCATGTTAGGTAAAAGATTAATAAAAGTTTTTCCAACACGTCAATTGGTAAATGCAGCCAATAAATTAGGTCAAGGGTTTATGTGACAGAGAGGCCTGTCCAACATTCCATTCTCTAGATTTAGCTAAAAAAAATGGGCTGATTTTCTCTAGGCTTTTCAAATCGGAAAGTAAAGTACATTCCTATCAGTGAACCCTTGCAAATTAAAAACATTTGCCATGCCAAGTATTGATCTTCTTGCCATGACACTGTCATAGGTTTTTTCGTAGCTACTCGGATCTTTCTTTAAAAATCATATACAGTTGAACTCTGTTAACTGCCTTCGCACTAATTAGAGCTGGACCGATACGTGTATTATCAGCAATCGCAGATATCGATAATTTTGCACCGGTATATATCGGCCAATGCAGATGCCAATAAATCTTTTGTATTTTTTCACTTTTCTAATGCATCTGTATAGAAAACAAAGAGATGCATGTATGAAAATATTGCAGAAGTCTTATATTACAGTACAGGTAAGTAAAAGACAATCTTTGATATGAGAAACTGAAAACTGGATACACGTGGCATATACAGTTAACAGACCTGTTTCAACAGTTCTCAAGGTGACTTGACCAGGGACTATAACTATAAACGTTTAGTTGAATTTCTTTGGAATGTTTTTCAACTCTGGGTGTCAAACAGTTTGATTTTTGTGGGTGGAAGGTTTGATGCATTTATATTTACTAGAAGAATTGATGATTTTTCACTTATTTATGTCGATTTATGCATGACAAATTTTGAATGTGAAACTTTGAAGAGAGTATGTGCACAGACTCTGTACAAGTTCTTAACCATTAGAATTGCTTCTTTTCAAAGTAACATAAATTTTTCACAGAATTCCCTGTATTTTTATCAACTGAAGTATTTGATTGGTTCTGTTTATGAGCTGTGTGACACCAAACATCTTTTGATGCAATATTCATCACAGTCAATGAGAATTTGAGGAATTTTATGAAGTATAATAAATAAAATATTGATGGATTTGACTATTTTTCATTCTTATATGAACCAATTTTTTTTAGCTCAACTTTGGCAAAGCCAAATTTGAGCTCATGCCATGGCCCGTCGTCCGTCTGTCCGTCAACAATTGGATACGGCTCGGGCTAGAGGCCGTATTTATGAACCGATCGTTACGAAATTTCTTGGGTACCTTTGTTATGACCGTGGGACGAGAACGAGTGTTTTTGGATTCGGTCCGAAATTCAAGATGGCTGCCCACCACCATTTTGTACCGACGATGCAGAAATCTGTTTTTGTACAGAACTTCCATATGAAAGCTATGATTTGAATAATTTTTGTATGAATGTTTAGTACCATGGGATACATCACATATAATGCAGGTTTTTTTCTCGTGCAGAAATTATGCAAATTAGATGAACTTTGATTTTTTCAGTGCTACTTACACACAGTAAGTACACATGTCAATACGGCTCGGGCTAGAGTCTGTATTTATGAACCGATCTTCACGAAACGTCTTGGGTACCTTTGTTATAACCTTGGGACGAGAACAAGTGTTTCTGGGTGCGGTCCAAAATTCAAGATGGCTGCCAGTGGCCATTTTGTACCGAAATTAGGTCTTATCAGTTTTATGTACACAACTTCTATACGGCTCAGGCTAGATGCCGTATTTATGAACCGATCTTTACGAAACCTCTTGGGTACCTTTGTTATCACCGTGGGATGAGAATGAGTGTTTTTGGGTGTGGTCCAAAATTCAAGATGGCCACCAGCAGCCATTTTGTACGAAAATTAGTGCAATCAGTCTTTTGTACAGAAGTTCTGTATGAAAGTTCTGATATGAATAAATTTTTATATGAATGTTTAGTAACATGGAATACATCACATATAGTACGGGTTTTTTTCTCGTGTAGAAATTATGCATATTAGATGAACTTTGATTTATTCTCTGTAAGTGCACATGTCAATACGGCTCGGGCTAGAGGCTGTATTTATGAACCATTCTTCACAAAACTTCTTGGGGTACCTTTGTTATCACCTTGGGACGAGAACGAGTGTTTCTGGGTGCGGTCCAAAATTCAAGATGGCTGCCAGTGGCCATTTTGTACCGAAATTAGGTCCTATCAGTTTTTTGTCACAACTTCTACACAGCTCATATTTGTAAACTGATCTTCACGAAACTCCTTGGATACCTTTGTTTTCACCTTGGGACAGGAATGAGTGTGTTTTGGGGTGCCTTTGTTATCACTGTGCTATGAGAACAAATATTTTGGGGTTCCGTCAGACCCACTCTGGGACTCAAAGATTTCTTTTCTAGTTTAGCATCTGACTGTCACCCACCTTTACAATACTTTACCTATACATTTGTTACAGGCAACGGTGAGTATTTATGTACACACCGTTATAATACTTTATATGTAACCTTTGTTATCAGGTCATTACCTAGATGTTTGTCTTTGCTGTGTCACATACTATACACGTACATGTCTTTGTCTTGACAAGTTGAGCTACAGTGTCATTGACACTTTCATTTTCTAGTTTAGCATCTGACTGTCACCTACCTTTACAATACTTTACCTATACATTTGTTACAGGCAACGGTCAGTATTTATGTACAGACCGTTACAATACTTTTTATGTACCTTTGTTATCAGGTCATTACCTAGATGTTTGTCATTGCTGTGTCACATACTATACATGTACATATCTTTGTCTTGACAAGTTGAGCTGCAGTGTCATTGACACTTTCATTGTCTTAACTTCTACACAGCTCATATTTGTGAACTGATCTTCACGAAACTTCTTGGGTACCTTTGTTTTCACCTTGGGACAGGAATGAGTGTTTTTTGGGGTGCCTTTGTTATCACTGTGCTATGAGAACAAATATTTTGGGGTTCAGTCAGACCCACTCTGGGACTCAAAGATTTCTTTTCTATTTAGAATCTGACTGTCACCCACCTTTACAATACTTTACCTATACATTTGTTACAGGCTACGGCCAGTATTTATGTACAGACCATTATGTATCTTTGTTATCAGGTCATTACCTAGATGTTTGTCATTGCTGTGTCACATACTACACATGTACATGTCTTTGTCTTGACAAGTTGAGCTACAGTGTCATTGACACTTTCATTTAACTAATTTTGGGTTACCTCACACAATATTGATTTTATTTATCAGTTTCAACCTAAACAAATTGGACTTATTATCATTTGACTTATTAGCTCAACTTTGGCAAAGCCAAATTTTAGTTTTTGTCATGGCCCGTCGTCCGTCTGGCCGTCTGTCCGTCTATCCGCCTGTCCGTACGTCAACAATTGGATACGGTTCGGGCTAGAGGCCGTATTTATGAACCGATCTTTACGAAACTTCTTGAGTACCTTTGTTATGACCGTTGGACGAGAACGAGTGTTTTTGGGTGCGGTCCGAGATTCAAGATGGCCGCCAGCTGCCATTTTGTATCGACGATGCAGAAATCTGTTTTTTGTACAGAACTTCCATATGAAAGCTCTGATTTGAATAATTTTTAGCTCAACTTGACAAAGTCAAGCTGAGCTATTGCCATCACTTCTCGTCCGTCGGCGTACGTACGTACTTTAGTACGTACGTCCACAATTTCCTTTGGCACACCTCACAGGTCGCATTTATGATCAGATTACTTTGAAACTTGGTATGCTTGTTTGGGGTGACCTCTAGATGGGAGCTATCGATTTTCTCCAGTTTTCGTCAAAAAATGTTGCCGCGGCCAACGTTCTTAGAACTTAGTTTAGTCAAACCACAATATTTCCCTTTGGCACACCCTACAGGGCACATTTATGATTTGATTGCTTTGAAACCTGGTATGCTTATTTAGGGTGACCTCTAGATGGGAGCTATCGATTTTCTTCAATTTCTGGCAAAAAATGTTGCCACGGCCAACGTTCGTAGAACTTAGTTTAGTCAGACCTCAATATTTCCCTTTGGCACACTCTACAGGGCACATTTATGATCAGATTGCTTTGAAACATGGTATGCTTGTTTGAGGAGACCTCTGGAGGGGAGCTATCGATTTTCTTCAATTTCTGTCAAAAAATGTTGCCGCGGCCAACGTTCTTAGAACTTAGTTTAGTCAGAAGACTCAATATTTCCCTTTGGCCCACCCTACAGTGTACATTTATGATCGGATTGCTTTGAAACCTGGCATGCTTGTTTGGGGTGACCTCTAGATGGGAGCTATCGATTTTCTTCAATTTCCGTCAAAAAATGTTGCCGCGGCCAACATTCTTAGAACTTAGTTTAGTCAAACCACAATATTTCCCTTTGGCACACCCTACAGGGCACATTTATCATTTGATTGCTTTGAAACCTGGTATGCTTATTTAGGGTGACCTCTAGATGGGAGCTATCGATTTTCTTCAATTTCTGGCAAAAAATGTTGCCACGGCCAACGTTCATAGAACTTAGTTTAGTCAGACCTCAATATTTCCCTTTGGCACACCCTACAGGGCCCATTTATGATCAGCTTGCTTTGAAACCTGGTATGCTTGTTTGGGGAGACCTCTAGATGGGAGCTATCCATTTTCTTCAATTTCTGTGAAAAAATGTTGCCGCGGCCAACGTTCTTAGAACTTAGTTTAGTCAGAAGACTCAATATTTCCCTTTGGCACACCCTACAGGATACATTTATGATCGGATTGCTTTGAAACCTGGTATGCTTATTTGGAGTGACCTCTAGATGGGAGCTATGGATTTTCTTCAATTTCCGTCAAAAAATGTTGCCGCGGCCAACGTTTTTAGAACTCAGTTTAGTCAGACCACAATATTTCCCTTTGGCACACCCTACAGGGCACATTTATGATTTGATTGCTTTGAAACCTGGTATGCTTGTTTGGGGAGACCTCTAGATGGGAGCTAGCGATTTTCTTCAATTTCCGTCAAAAAATGTTGCCGCGGCCAATGTTCTTAGAACTTAGTTTAGTCAGAAGACTCAATATTTCCCTTTGGCACACTCTACAGGGCACATTTATGATCGGATTGCTTTGAAACCTGGCATGCTTGTTTGGGGTGACCTCTAGATGGGAGCTATCGATTTTCTTCAATTTCCATCAAAAAATGTTGCCGCAGCCAACATTCTTAGAACTTAGTTTAGTCAGACCACAATATTTCCCTTTGGCTCACCCTACAGGGCACATTTATGATTAGATTGCTTTGAAACCTGGTATGCTTATTTACAGTGACCTCTAGATGGGAGCTGTCGATTTTCTTCCATTTCTGTCAAAAAATGTTGCCACAGCCAACGTTCTTAGAATTTAGTCTAGTCAGACCACAATATTTCCTTTTTGTACACCCTACAGGACACATTTATGATCGGATTGCATTGAAACCTGGCATGCTTGTTTGGGGAGGCCTCTAGATGGGAGCTATCGATTTTCTTCGGTTTCTGTCAAAAAATGTTGCCACTGGCAAAAAAAATGACATTGTACCAATGATCTTCAATTTTGCCATTTCAATTATAACTTACCAAGTTCAAGTTTGTCAAGTTGAGCTACAGTGTCATTGACACTTTCATTTGTATGAATGTTTAGTACCATGGGATACATCACATATAATACAGGTTTTTTTCTCGTGTGTACATTGTGCAAATAAGACTAATTTTGATGTTTTTTGGTGTTACTTTCAGCACTGTAAGTGCAAATGCCAATACGGCTTGGGCTAGAGGCCATATTTATGAACCGATCTTTACGAAACTTCTTGGGTACCTTTGGTATCACCGTGGGACGAGAACGAGTGTTTTGGGGTCCGGTCCGAAATTCAAGATGGCCGATGGCAGCCATTTTGTACAAAATTAGGTGCAATCAGATTTTTTCACAGAACTTCCATATGAAAGCGCTGATTTGAATAATTTTTTGTGTGAATGTTTAGTACCATTGGATACATCACATATAATACGGGTTTTTTTCTCGTGCAGAAATTATGCAAATTAGATGAACTTTGATTTTTTCATTGCGACTTAAACACAGTAAGTACACATGTCAATACGGCTCGGGCTAGAGTCTTTATTTATGAACTGATCTTCACGAAATGTCTTGGGTACCTTTGTTATCACCTTGGGACGAGAACGAGTGTTTCTGGGTGCAGTCTACAATTCAAGATGGCTGCCAGTGGCCATTTTGTACCGAAATTAGGTCTAATCAGTTTTTTGTACACAACTTCTATACGGCTCAGACAAGAGGCCATATTTATGAACCAATCTTTACGAAACTTCTTGGGTACCTTTGTTATCACCGTAGGATGAGAGCGAGTGTTTTTGGGTGTGGTCCAAAATTCAAGATGGCCACCAGCAGCCATTTTGTACCAAAATTAGTGCAAACAGTCTTTTGTACAGAACTTCTGTATGAAAGGTTTGATTTGAATAAATTTTTGTATGAATGTTTAGTAACATGGAATACATCACATATTGTAAGGTTTTTTTTTTTCGTGCAGAAATTATGCAAATTAGATGAACTTTGCTTTATTTAGTGCTACTTACACAATGTAAGCACACATGTCAATACGGCTCAGGATAGAGGCTGTATTTATGAACCGATCTTCACAAAACTTCTTGGGTACCTTTGTTATCACCTTGGGACAAGAATGAGTGTTTCTGGGTGCGGTCCAAAATTCAAGAAGGCTGCCAGTGGCCATTTTGTACCAAAATTTGGTCCAATCAGTTTTTTGTCACAAGTTCGATACAGCTCGTATTTATGAACTGATCTTCACAAAACTTCTTGGGTACCTTTGTTTTCACCTTGGGACAGGAACGAGTGTGTTTTGGGGTGCCTTTGTTATCACTGTGCTATGAGAACACATATTTTGAGGTTGAGTCAGACCCACTCTGGGACTCCAAAGATTTCTTTTCAGTTTAGCATCTGACTGTAGCACACCTTTACAATACTTTACCTATACATTTGTAACAGGCAACAGTCAGTATTTATGTACAGACCGTTATAATACTTTATATGTACCTTTGTTATCAGGTTGTTACCTAGATGTTTGTCATTGCTGTGTCACATACTATACATGTACATGTCTTTGTCTTGACAAGTTGAGCTACAGTGTCATTGACACTTCATTTTTCTGATGCCACAGAGACTTTGATAATAATTCAAGCATTGTGTTGAAATTATGCTATTGCAAGAAAACCAAACCAAAACTGAAAACCAAACAGTTTTATACAAGAGAGACCAAAATTGAATCGCAATATTGATTGCAGTTACTACACAGCTCCATTAAGCCAAAGGGTTATGCACCATTGTTGATTGGATAAAAAATAATAATTAAATGCAGTTCTGCTCTACTAAATTTTGCTTTTATTTGACAGGAAGTTAATTGCAATCTTGATAAATTGACATATAATTAGAATGCTAATTTGTCAACTCCTTCAAGCAGAAATTTCAATTATTTGCCAGCCGATGACTTAGAAAACTAATGTTTAGGTTTGATGGTCACTGTTTTTTCATTGGCAATTTGATCCAAGTACATAATTTGAGTGTGTTGCATTTAACTCTCAAAGTGCCAAAACAGCATCATCAATTGGGAACAGGTACTTGAAAATAGAGACTTGTGATGTTCTTGCAACCAGAGAAAAATTATAATATCCTGACTCTAATTATTGTGTGCAGTTTAAGGTGTTTTATCCCTTCCAAAAATTAAATGAATAAAAATAGAAAAACAATGAACAAAAACATCCACAATATCTTTCTTTTAACAGGGCATGCACAGATGGGCAGTATTTCAATGGATGCAATAATATTGGATTTCAAACACTAATTAAAGGAATAATCATCAAAAATTTAATTAATGAAGCATCGGGGACAGCCCGGTTCTTCATTAAGTAACATTTTGCTGCAGCTTATTTTTATTACCCAGCAATTGCATGTGCAGACATCACTGCCCACGTGTGAATAATGACCAGTCCACCACAACTGTACTGTATTGCACAAGAATACGTGTTACCTTTTGGAATGCCTTATACAGTGGAATCATGTTAATTGAATAGCTACTTGTTCAGAGAAGAATATTTATTTAACCTGAGTATACAATTAACAGGAAATGGGTAATTTTACTATCTTACACTTTTGACAGGCAGGGTCAACTCATGTTGGACAGTCTTGCGAATGGAGGAAGCTGGAGTACCTGGAAAGAACCACTGAGCAATGGCAAGCAACTGTCAGACTCCCCAACATACTGACTCGACACAAGCAGGGTTTGCATTGGTTGAAGACAGATGCACCATCTACATGCATTACGCCTTAGTACACAGCATCACCGTGCCTGCACATGAATCTTCTAGCTATAAACTGAGCATTTATTCTATTACATCTTGTTTGATAATGGGTGGGGAGGAGGGCGGTGGCGTTGCGGTAACCGGTTCTTGTCTGATCACCAAAGTTAAGCAACGTCTAGCCCAGTTAGTCCTTGAATGGGTGACCGTCTGAGCGATCAATTCAGACTCCCGCGTTGTGTCCTTGGGCAAGGCACTTAACCCTGATTGTCCACATGGTGGCATGATGTTGCCGTGTACTAAGGCGGTGTCATAATGATGCCGTGTCCTAAGGCGTGCAGCTTGTCGATGGTACGCATGTCTTCAACCAATCTTACCCTGCCTGTGCTGCAGTGCGGAGTTATGATGTTGGGGAGCTGGCAGCTGCTCGTCGATGCTCGGTGGTTCTCTCTGGGTACTCCGGCTTCCTCCACCCGTAAAACTGTCACTGACATGATATGACCTTGGCTGTTAATGTGCTGTTAAACCTTAATAAATAAATAAATAGTTTGACAGAGCTCTTTGAGCTCTGTCAAACAAGACATAATATAATAATTGCCTATAATGGATGAATTGAGGCCAAAAATGTCCATAAATATGGGGAATTTAGTGGATGTCAGAGAAATTCTTCGCAGATTACAAGATTTTCCATTCAATTAATAGGAGTTTACTCCATAACCTTTTTGTAATTAATAGATCAAATTTGTATTGAAGGTATAGTAAATGATTTGGTCTTTGAAAGTAATATTCAATTAATGGATATTCAAGTGATAATTAAATTGGCTTCACACCACTCCAGTTGTGTTAGCATGGGAAGCCAGTTAAAAATTAATGACAAAATTTGGTATAATAGAACAAACGTTGCATAATACTTTGGGTATTATGCTCCCTATGTGAGCCTCGGGAAGTGGAGTGGTCCTTGCTGACTGTGGTAAACAAGTTCAATTTTACTGGTAAAATAGGATCTGTAAAACCTCAAAAGTCAGGTATGAACAATTAACAATCCTCAAGTTTTTACTTAAGTTGTAATCATGAGAAAGCCACAGATGCTGAAAGTGATCTCAAACATCAATAAATAAATACATTTACGCATATTGCATTTAATGGAGCTGTCTGTCCCTCAAGAAGGTGTATATATGGACTGAAGCAAACCTGAAGTTCATAATTTTTTATTTTCTTGCAGGACTGACTGATAAATAACTGCTATGTGGCTCTCAGCCCTTTGTAATACATGTATTTGTTTATCCTCCCTCCTACTCGCAGGGAGGTATATAGTGAAGAGCTCTGTCCATCTATCCTCTCCTTCCAATCATCCAGAATACATATTTATGTTTGAACAACAGTTATCAAATTTCAAATTATTTCCGTGTACTTCTTGTTGACAATGTCTTGAAAAGGTTAACAACCACCAGCAACCACTGCTATTTAATGAAAATTATTTCCTTTTGTTTGTTGAATTATACTTGAAATTTGATTGTTTTTGCATACTTGAACAGCCATCATCAGATTTCATTGAATTTTTATATGCAGTTTCATATTGATATTGTCTTGTTGGACGTATTAAAAAGAACATGTTAAGGCCTTAATAAAGTTAAAAATATGTTTCTCAGGCCCTCCTGCATGGTCCTTTTGGCTGCCAAATGCTCTCTTATGCAAACTTAAAAAAATAAAAATTAAATGGTTTATGTCTGATATTTTACCTGTGTTTATAAAATTGATAAATTTGTCCCTTGAGTGCAACAAGGCTTTGCAATGCTTGAGCATTGTGAAGCTTTCTTGCACTCAAGGGCCCGAAATACACCACCACCCATGCTATTCTGTAGATTCTGAGGCCTAAACATAAAACAAACCAAGAATATGAACTTTTGATGGCAAAGAAATAATTACAAAAAAAATTTAAAAAACACCTGCCCACATGCAATTTTACAAACAAATGACCTGAGAAACAGACCTACTTTGTGGGGCCTTATATGATAACCCGAAGAGTAATTATCATATCAAGCATATTTTGTTATGTTGTTTTATTTTAACATTGTCGTAGACAAATTTTAAAAACATGATTTGTAAAAATTGAGAATGTTATTGCCCTTTGTTTCAATTAACTGGAATTTTTAATGTTTATGTGATAACATGGAAAGTAATTATCAGATTTTGTTACATTGTTATGCCCCTGACCTCCGAAGGAAGATTCAAGAGTATCTAGTGAAGACCTCCGTTTGTCTGTCCGTCCATCCATCTATCTGTCTGTCTGTCCATACAAACTATACAGGCAGCCAACAATAAAGTAAAAACTGCTGGGCCATCTGCAACTGTGTACATGTGTATACGGTAGTTATTAGCGTAAAAGTTTTTTGCCATGAAAAATTTGATCCTTTCTTTAGACATAAAAGTTAACCCTTTACCTAATGAATCGGTCACATACGCCTTCATAAATTCAGCAGTTGACATTTTTTTTTTTTTTTAAATCCATATGTGACCCCTCATTGGAATGAGCTCATTCAACTCATTTCCAATGAGGGGTCACATCATATAGTTTTCTTGAAATTTTTTCCAAAAATTAAAAAAATGTTCTTTAAAATAATTAATTTTGATATCATCTGTATTGGGTAAAGAGTTTGCTTTGTCTGGTGAATAAGTAGTGTTATGTTGATAAAGCAGTATGGGCAAGCTCTACCACCTGTTTAGTGCTTATACATTTTGCCAAAAGTAACTCAAGAGTCCTAATTAATTGATCTCTGCAATTCAAATTATATCAGTTCCCACCTGTTTCATATATATACTGCACTGTTCATCTTTCAAGAGACATACATTATACTCTCCAAATTGGAACTATTTGTATGATTCACAGGGAATGTGTAAAGCAAACATGTTTTTCCAAGAGCCCAGTTCATCATATGTCTACACAAGTCTGTCTGTCCTATAACTCATAGGCCATCCTTTTTTGATCAATCTGTCTGTTCAGTATGTCAAACCAAACTAATTAACCTTTGCCAAACGTTACGGGCATAATTGGCCAGCGCTGTTATAAAAATGATGACCTTGTTTGAGGTGGATATTGTGGATTGTCTCCCCGAAGAAATCATTTTCTACCGAGGAAGACCATATGGTTTCAAAGGAAGACTATCTGATCTGTCAACCTGGAGCCAGGTCACCCATTATTTTTATACCCCCAGCGAGGGTATATAGGAATCGGCTTGTCCGTCCATCCGTGCTATAATATGGGAGTTACAAGTTTGTTTTTTTTTCCGGACAGGTATTATGACTTACCAAAATATTATGAGCTTATTTGATATATTACGAGGTTAATTACTGAGATACAAGACTTATGAGGGAAACTGCAAATTTTTGTGGTTTATATTAAGGGTTAGGGTCAGTTTAGGGTTGGGGTTAGCATTAGTTTTTATCAAATATTACGTTGGGGGATGTAACCATGTCTATACCCCCTCCCCCCCCCCCTCCAAATTTATAAAAAACAAACAAGGTTTTAACCGCTGTCCGAACAAATTAAAATGATCAATTTTTTCGTAAATTTTTCAAGCCCACAACTTGTGTGCGCAACTCCTCCTACATTATTGAACCAATTTCAATCAGACATTATAACTAGCAAGTGAACATGTGCATATTGTAAAGTTTTTCGTCTTTGATCATTTTAACCAGGTTATCTCCCCTGAACATAGATTTATTATGGATTTTTAAATGAGATTCTTGTGTGCGCAACTCCAACATTATTGAACCGATTTCGATAAAACTTTTCAAACATTATGACTGGTAAGTGTGCATGTGCATATTGGAAAATTTTTCATCTGTGACAGTTTTAACCAAGTTATCTCCCCTGAACTTATATTTATTATGGATTTTCAAATGAGATTCTTGTGTGCGCAACTCCTACATTATTGAATCGATTTCAATGAAACTTCTCATACTTTATGACCAACAAGTGGACATGCACATATTCTAAAATTTTTCATCTGCACCAATTTTAACCAGGTTATCTCCCATGAACTTAGATTTATTATGGATTTTCAAATGTGATTCTTTTGTGCATAACTCTTCCTACATTATTGAACCAATTTCAATGAAACTTCTTAAACACGGCCACTAATGAGTGAACATGTGCATATTACCAAATTTTCCATCTGTGGTGATTTTTATGAGGTTATCTCCTCTTCAACTTAGAAGATTTAATATATATTTGTACATGACAGTTTTGTGTGTGGAACACCTCCTTCATTAATGAACCAATTTTGATCAAACTTCTCAAACATTATGACTAACAAGTGGGCATACGCATATCCCATAATTTTTTTTGAACTGTGACAATTTTAACCAAGTTATGTCCCACGAACTTGGATTTATTATTGGTTTTTCAACCTCAGCATTCAGAGGTGCATTCAAGTAAACCAGAAGTGGGGGTATTAATCACCTTCAGTGATAGTTCTAGTCATTTATTCTCTCTCTTCTTTGCAGGGAAGGTATATAGTGAAGAGCTCTGTCCATCCATTCTCTCCATCCAATTATCCAGAATACATATTTATGTCGTAATTTGGGAGCGCGGTGGCTCAGTAGGTAGAGGTGCAGGCTGCAAGCCGAGAGGTCCTCGGTTTGAATCCCACCTGTGGCAACCTCGTTGTGTCCTTGGGCAAGACACTTCATCTCCATTGCCTGCGTGGGGGCACGATGGCACCGTGTACTAAGGTGTACTGCACGTCGATGGTACGCATGTCTTCAACCAATCTAACACTGCCTGTGCTGCAGTGCGGAGTTACAATGTTGGGGAGCTGGCAGCTGCTCGTCGTTGCTCGGTGGTTCTCTCCGGGTACTCCAGCTTCCTCCACCCGTAAAACTGTCACGGTCATGATTAGCTATTGTGCATAAATATGTGACCTTAAACATCAATAAATAATAATAATATGTCGTAATTTGAACATGCAGTTATCAGATTTCAAATTATTTCCGTGTGCTTCATGTTGACAATATCTTGAAAAGGTTGACAATAACCAGAAACCACTACTATTTAATGAAAATTATTTCCCTTTGTTTGTTGAATTACACTTGAAATTTTTTTGTTTTTGCAATACTTGGAACTGTCATCATCAGGCAGGGCCCAGGCCATATGTTCATTTATGGTTATTTATGTTGCTCAGGGAACATCTTGATTGTCCACTTGGCAGAATATTTGCTTGCTAGTTCATTGACCTATGTTAGACAAACAGCAGTGTTTCTGGCTGGATTTTCACCTGAAGGCTTGATTGATTTGGTGATAATTATACCCCCACATAACAAAGTTTTGGGGGTGTATATAGGAGTCAACTTGTCCATCTGTCGTCATTGTCATCGGTCTGTTGCACATGTAAACTTAAGGAGAGAACTATTTTCACAGTTTTAGCCGCATTTTCATGAAACTTCACAAAAATGATCAACATGATGAGAAGTGTGTGGCATAATTTTTTTCCTGCTGAGTTTCAAGATTGGCCGACTGGCAACCATATTTGATTTTTTTTTATGTAAACTTGTGGAGGAACTACTTCGACAGTTTTAGCAGCATTTTCATGAAACTTCACAAAAATGATCAACATGATGAGGGGAAGTGCCATAATTTTTTTTTTTCCCGCTCAGTTTCAAGATGGCCGACTGGTGGCCATATTGGATTTTTTTTTTACTTAGAAAAATTGAATGCCCCTTTTCAGTCACGTACATTAGGCGGTATGCCACGGTGGGGGTATACCGGGCGACAGGCCATCTCTAGTTTACAAGAACATACAAGATGTTGATGCTTTTTTCCAGCCATAAGATAAAGTATACTTGGCCTGTACAGTGGAACCCTGTTAATTGAATAGCCACATTTTCCATGAAAATTATTCAATTAGCAGGAGTATTCAGTCATCACGATTTGGTCACTTTCCTGATTCTAGAGATAAACTGAGGAATTATTCTGTCAAACAAGATATAAAAGATTAGATTCCTGTATTGAATACACTGAGGCCAAATAGGTTGATGAACAAGGGGAATTGGGTGATTGTCTGGGCATTTTCTTGACATTGCAAGAGTCTTTATTTAGTTAACAGGAGTTTGCTCTATAAACTTCATGTATATGCAATTAACAGGTCCAGTTTTTACTCAGGGTAGGGAAAATGATTTTGTGTTTGCAAATTACATTCAGTTAACAGGGTTATTAAGTGGGCCACTCTTAAATGGAACGACAAATTGTTTAACCCGTTACCCAAAATAATGGAAAAACAGGCAAGTGCTATTCACTAGAATCACTGTTCAGATTTTGTTTGTTTATTTTTTATTTCAAAAAATGAAAAATTGCAGTTATTCAAGAAATTGTCTTCATGTGTCGTCTACTAATGATGTTGGGTAAAGGGGAGAGTGGGAATATTTTGAATATTAGATTTGAAAAAGAATGTATGAAGAAGGTTGGAACAAAGGAAGAATTAAAGTTATTTCATCTCGACAACTTGAGTGCCAAGGCTGATAATTTCAGATTGTGGCTGCTTGTTTTTTTAATTTTAATGAAGTGATGTTTGTTGTTTATGGCCCCCATTTGGAAAGGGCTTTCTGAGATCTTTCCAGCAGGACATCAGGCAAAAGCATTTCATCAGCAAAGAAAAAATACAGAAAGTGCTTTTTTTCCTTTTTTGGAAAAAATTAAAAATAAATGTTTGCTTAAATTTAATTTGTTGTGATTGTAATTTCAATGCGTAAAAGTTGGATAAATTACATTATATTTAAGAGGCAACCAGGTCACAATGTCGCATCTGGAAGGTTTACTTGATGATCTGTGTTTCTTTCTATTAGAAGGCGACAAGAATCTCTTGTAGCCATGTCAGAGTGTTATCATTAAACATCATAATCGATAGAGTAAAAGTAAGATGGATCTTTCCTGTCACTTATAAGATTGAGGTTATTAAAGGCAAGAGATATTTTAATCAAAAGTTACAGTTTATGCTTCTTCATATTGACTATCTACTAATATTGTTGATTATCGAACATAGCCTCATGATGTAATGTTGTGTTTGTTCAGTGAAATCAATATTTTAAAAAATCACACCAGGATCACAGGGGTGAATTTATGACATTACATGAAGGGTACTGATCTCCAACAGAATTTATGTTCTCCTGTAACAAGCTTCTACAAAGCTCATCATTTTCACTGAATTTATTCTTCAGTGATTCTCAGTATCTGTTGCTTTCCCATAGATGTGGGCGGTATTGGAATTTTGAGTTCAGTATTTTTAGGAGGGTATACCTTGATATTTGTTCGGTATTCAGTCTCTAACTTGACTGAGATTTGCTGTTTGTATCAAAGAAGAAGTCACATCAGGAAGAACAGAATAAGTCGGGGTAGTATCATTCTACCACAATGCTATCAATGGCACTGCCAATGAGCTCAACAGTGGTATTCTTTTATGACCACAAATCATATCTACAGTAATTTTATGTCTTGTCCTAAATGCACCTTAATATTTAAAGACCGATTTCAGGCTTTTGCGATCTCAGAGCATGTGTCCTGACCATTCCATCTTCAGGAGGTCCTGCTGACAATAGACAAAACACCTGGGCAGTGATTTCTAGTCAGTCTTGGCTGCCTTAATAGGCAGCCAAGACTTGACTAGAAATCAATTCTAAGCATTTGGACATGTTGTAGTCTAGTTGGAATTCCTGACAGTTGCCCAGTTCATTGAGGGTTAAAACTGGAAAGAAAACCAATCTCTTCTTTCAACAGGGACGTATAAAAAGCGAATGTAGGAAAATTTGAAAATTCAGACAAGTTCGGTATTCAACGTTTGGTTCGGTTTGGTTTTTTGGTATTCCCATGATATCGGTATCAGTTTTGTTTTTCGGTATATTGCCCATCTCCACTTTCACATTAACCTTTTACCCGACTCAGATCGCATTTATGAAGGGATTTCATTGTAACTTAGTAAGACGACTCTGTATAATGTCTAGATGAGAATGTCCTATTTTGGTCGGGTTCAGTCAACTGTGACAGCCACAGGGGCACTTTACCTAGATTCTGTTAGCACAGTCTTCAGCTTTAATTTATGAAGAGATTTCATTGTAAATTGGTAGGATGACTCGGTATCATGTCTGGATGAGAACATCCTATTTTGCCATGATTGGTCAACCGTGATGGCTGCACAGGCACGTGACATAGATTTGTTTAGAACAGTCTAAATTTCATATTTATGAAGTGATTTCATTGTAACTTGGAAGGATAACTCGGTATGATGTCCAGATGAGACTGTCCTATTTTGGTCATAATCAGTCAGCCGTTTCCGCCACCTGGTCAAGTGACCTAGATTCCTGTAGCACTGTCTACAGGTTTTTATGAAGGGATT
This sequence comes from Pictodentalium vernedei, assembly GCA_031216915.1. Lineage (NCBI taxonomy): Eukaryota > Metazoa > Mollusca > Scaphopoda > Dentaliida > Dentaliidae > Pictodentalium > Pictodentalium vernedei. The sequence goes on along the minus strand of CM062292.1, from coordinate 145,982,273 downwards.
TCATTGTAACTTGGTAGGATCACTTGGTATGATATCTAGATGAGACTGTCCTATTTTGGTCATGATTGGTCAGCCGGACCATCATGTGACCTAGATTCCTTTAGCAAAGTCTTTGATGTTGTATTTATGAAGGAATTTCATTGTATCTTGGGAGGATGATTCGTTTTGGAATGATTTTACTGTAACTTTGGCTGACAGACATTAACTGTGAGGGCCACATTAACCCAGGCCTCAATTCTTTAGTACAGTCAACACCTCAAATTATTCTTATTGAAAACATAGCATGTAGAGAACAGAAATTAACATATTCTCAATTATCACAATTCTTGTCTTATTTCAAAATCTTTTCATAAACATTGAACATTATCCTTTTCATCAAACACTGCACACAGTCAAGCTACAGTGTCATTGACACTTTAATTAGGCTGTGGCAGACTTATTTTGGTAAATGTCCTGGCCATTTTTGGCTGTTATGTTAGGTAAAGGGTTAACAGGGTTTCACTGTATTCAAATTCATATGGTCGTCTTACAAGTGCTGGAGTCTATAAAACAGACTTGTATGATAAGTGGCATCATGAATTATGCATTTATTTTTCTCAGACAATATAAGGATTAAAATGTTCATGGAATGAAGCAACGATGACAACAGCCACATAGAAGTTGGGGATTACCTGAGAGTTGGTAATATTGCTCAGTGGAGTTATTTTGTTTGTTGTTAAAATTAAAAATACATTCATTGTGCCATGTGAATCCTGGGAAGTGAAGCAGTGCTTGTTTACTATGGTAAACACACTCTGCATTACTTGTAAAATAGGATCCAGTCACCAATGCTTGGGGTGGAAGTCCTCTGAAATGGGTAACATAGGTATAAACGATTGACTAAACGTGACTTTATCTCCATGCTGCAGTCATGATTGGCCATTGTGCAGAAGTGTGACCTTAAACATCAATGAATAAATAAATAAATAAATGCATTCATTAAAATCAAATAGCGAGCATTGCTAGTCTCAGAATTAATCTTGAGTCTGTCTGCTATGAAAATTCAAGAAGCAGTTTATCTTTAATCCTTGTTCATCTCTTACAACTTACATGTACATTTCTGAACAGATTAAATGGTTTGTTGTTGCATCTTTTGTTGAAAAATTCCAATCAGCCCATGCTGTACTTAAAACCCACGGTTGACAAAACCCTCTGTTTCACCATCACTGTTATTCAAAAGAATGGCTGCCAAGAACAAAAAGTTTGCACTATTTTTATGAATGACCAGGCATTTTTAGCTCACATGACTTTCAGTCAGGAGAGCTATAGTGATCACTCACCGTCTGTCGTCGTCCGTGAACATGGTGTTTTCGTCTTCTCCTCCCAAACCGCTGAACCAATTTAATTGATATTTGAGATAATAGTTTGTTATGACATCGCAATTTGAGTTTGTTCAAATCAAGTTGCTTCGACCCTTGGTAGGGCCACGCCCAAAAAGTGTGCTTAAATCTTTAAAAATCTTCTTCTCATGAACCAGCAGTAGCAGAGACTTGATATTTCGTGTGCAGCTTCCATTTGAGGTGTAGACTCAGATTTGTTCAAGAGACGTTTGTGGGGCTATATTTGCCGTCGTTATGGGAGGGGCAAGAATTTTTGCCCCTCCCAAGATTTCTATTTTCTAAACCAAGCTTCAGATTTGAACCAAATTTGATATGAGGGCTTATTGGGTCATAAGTACTTAATTTATGCCCAAATTTTTTTTCCCTTCGCCCCATGGCAACGGCAGGAGCTAAAAATTGAAACAAATTAAAACGCCCGTATCTCCAAAACTACACAGCACTGAGAATTCTTATTTGGTGTGAAGCTTCCTTAGGACCAACAGAATGGAATGGTCAAAAAAAATTGCTGTCGGTTTTATCATGGGGTACTTTCCTGGGACTTTGAAAAAGTGCTGAGTCAGCATTTTTTAACACTGCGGGTAATGGGAAAAACGTTTAAAACTACTTTTCTCCCAAACCACTGCTCCAAAAGCTTTCAAATTTCACATATATCTTCGGAAGATTGTTTCACATGTTTATTGAAATCAACAATTCCCTGGGTCCATATTTGGGCTCTATGGGAGCCCAAATGTTTAAATTAGTGCAGTATGAGGAACATTCTTTAAAATCTTCAGATCTACCAATAAGAATCTTTTGATATTTGGTATGCAGCATTCTTAGGGGGGTGAGATTCAAGTTTGTTCAAGCCAAGTCAGTGGGTCCAGACTTAGAAATTTTGGACCAAAATCTGGAAATGAGTTTTTTGTTTTTATGCATTTCGGTCAATTTTAAGACAAAAATTTTTTTTTTTTCAACACTGAAAATTTGGGGGCCGGGTGGGACTTAGAATATTTTTGACCAAAATTCAGAAATTAGTTTTTTTGTTTTTTTATGCATTTTGGTCAATTTTAAGAAGAAGAAAAAAAATTTTTAGGCTGAAAATATTTTGTTTGGGACTTCGAAAATTGCCGAACAAAAATAAAAAAAAGTCTGTTTTTTATGAGTTTATCTCAATTTTGGGAGTGCAGGAACTGAAAGTAGAAGGAATATCCTGTGTATTGTGTGTGCACAATCGCTTCATCTAGTTGGTATATGCTTTTCTTAGGAGGGGTGTATGCAGCTTATTCAAGTCAAGTCCCTGGTTTGATATTTAGACTACGATGTCAGGTGAGCACCCTCAGGCCCCCAGGGGCCTCTTGTTTAAAAGAATGACCAGGCATTCTTTGAACTTGTAGATGCCCATATTATACACCTGACCCAGGATATTCAGCCAGATAATGGTTGAGGACAAAGCCCTCAAACATTATCTTGCCAAATATCCTGGACCTCATGTATTATCCTTTAACCCTTTACCTAACATGAAAAGCAGACGACACTTGCAAACAAACTTCTTGAATAAATATTTTTTTTCATTATTTGTCTCAAAAACATAGGTTATGACCTCTCATTGGAACGAGCTCGACGAGCTCGTTCCAAAGAGGGGCATAACTTATGTTTTTGAGACAAAAAATGAAACAAATAATGAAAATTAATTGGCGATTTCTGTGAATAACCCTTTTGGGTAAAGGGTTAATGGCAGTGGAGCTTACATGTTTATTGTGCTCTTGTCCCCAGCGAAGAACATTTCAAAGTACCCATGCTTCAGTGGAACATTGTTGCACTATGACTTTTTAGTAGAGGACACATTACTGGAGTTACAGAAGTGAGGCTTAACAAACTTTAAAAAAAATCAAGGGTTTCTAGCCTTGGATGAGTTAAAAAGCAGTCAAAATTTACATTATACATGCAGTACAAATAAAGTAGTAGCAATACTCAAGCTAAATAGTAGAACTGACAGGTCAGACTGCAGAGACTTTAATGCTCAGGTCAAACAACCAATTCAGGATGTCTGGGATATTTGTATTAATCTCTAGACAATAAAAATTTATATATTGTAAATATTGCTTTGTCATGAAATAAATTACCAATTTGTTTTTACATCTTTATGGCAGTTTTATTTCTGCACCAATTATATTAATCGTTTGTTTGAATACACTTGTGAGTACTCAACAGGATCGATTGCTTTGCAGTAGAACCCTGTTAATTGAATAGCCATTTCAACAGAGAATATTATTCAGCTATCAGGAGTATTCAGTAACAGGAACCTGGTCATTTTCCTATATTCTGGCAGGAACCTGGTCATTTTCTTGTATTCTATTAATAACCTGAGCATTTATTCTATGATATCCTGTTTGACAGAGCTCTTGGGAGCATGGTGGCTCCATAGGTAGAGATGCAGGCTGCAAGCCGAGAGGTCCTTGGTTCGAATCCCACCGGCAACTGCTTTGGCAAGACACTTAATCCCAGTTGCCCACGTAGGAGCTCGGTGGCATTGTTTACTAAGGTGTACTGCACGTTGATGGTGCACTCGTCTTCAACCAATGCTAACCCTGCTTGTGTGGAGTTAGTGTGTTGGGGAGTCCGACAGTTGCTCGCCATTGCACCATGCTTCTCTCTGGGTACTTCGGCTTCCTCCACCCGTAAAACTGTCTGTCACAAGGTTACCCTGGCTGTTGAAAGTGTCATTAAACCCCAATAAATAAATAAATAGGTCTGTAGACATACAGAATTAAGTGGCCACCAGAGTAATTCTTTGATGTAATGCAAGGTTTTGTAGGTAGCCAATTAACAGGAGTTTACTCTATTACCTGTATGCAATTAACATGTCAAATTTGTACTGAAGGTATAGTAAATGGTTTGGTGTTTGGAAATTATATGCAATTAACAGTGTTATACAATTTAGAGATATCCAGTTGAGTGCCCTCCTCTGTACTAGGTAAAAGATGAATATTGTATTACTTACAGGGCAGTTAAGTCCTTGAACACTGTCCAATGTGCCCAAACCCTTATTTACTTGTCCAGTAAAAGGAAATTTGACCCTGTTGTAGTTAATGGGGTACTAGGCAGTTTCTAATCATTGATCTAACTGTTTACCTAACAGATAGCAGACGACACTTGAAAACATTTCTCAAATAACCTGAAATAACTAAAGTTTTCATTTTCTGCGTCAAAAACATAGCCCATGATCCCTATTTGGAACAAGCTCAACATGCTCGTTCCATTGAGGTCTCATAAGTTGTGTTTTTTAAACAGAAATTGGTCAAAATATTAAAATTTGAATGACTATTTTTATGAATAATGATGTCTATTTGTTGCTGTTATGTTTGGTAATGGATTAATTTTGAATTTTTTTAATTGCAAATTGCCCCACAGACAAAATTTACCTAACAGTGTTCTGAAAATACATAGCAATTTTAACCTGAATTTTTTTTTTTAGAATTATGCCCAGTCAGCAACAGTAGATTGATATTGTCTGTGCTGATGTGGTAGGCTCAAATAGTCAAAGTCATTATACTGCATTCTGGTTATCATTTCTTACCAAATTTGGGGATTAATCAGAGTATTAAAAGAACTAGCGCACACACAATATCAAAATTTGTTACTGCCTGATATTTTCCACCACTGACTATCTTGTTCTTGAGTTGACTAAATTTATTAGCCAGCCAAGAAGTGGTTAGCCCTTCACCTTTTGTGAAAAGAAAAATTGAAAAAGAAAACTTGAATAACCAGCTGGAATAACTGAACAAATTTCATTTTTTGCCTCAAAACAAGTTATTACCCTTCATTGAAATGAGCACTGTGGTCTCATTCCGTTGAGGGGTCTTAAACTATGTTTTGGAGTCAAAAAATGAAAAAAGTAAGGAAATTTGAATGGCGATTCCTGTTAATAGCACTGGTCAGGTATGGCTGTTAGGTGGAAGATAAATATACTAGCGGAAAAAAGAAATGCAAGTTTCTGTGGTAAATATTTCAAATGCGTTGTGGATGATTATTTCATTGTTGGGATTTTGATGTTATTTCTTTATTGCTGATTGAATTTTGACGAGTTTTGTTGTCTTAATACAGACCACGTTTGCATGATAACGTTCAAATGTGGGTACCCTATACCATTTCCTGATCAAAATCAATAGTGAGTGTGCCCACCCCGGGCTTCAGTCGCTGCTCTAACTCTCCTTACCATTGACCCCATCAGGTTGTTTATGGTCCTTTGTGTGATGTTATTCCACTCCTGAAGAAGGGCCTGCGTGAGCTGAGCAACGTTGTTTGAAATGTTGTCATGCTTCCTGGCCCTCCTATCCAGCTCATCCCACAAATGCTCAATCGGGGACAAATCTGGACTGTAGGGTGGCCAATCGACAACTGGGACATTGTTTTGGTTGAGGAAGTCACAAGAAACCCTTGCAAAATGTAGCCTCGCATTATTCTGCTGCAACGTAAGGTTAAGCGCATGGATAAGTGGAAGGACGTGAGGCATGATCTGATCCCAATATCTTATGGCTGTAAGATTGCTCTGGATGACCACAAGAGGTGTTTTCTCGCCATGAGAAATCCCCCCCCACCCTCTCCCAGACCATAACTGACCCTCCCCCAAATCTCTCATTTTCCTTAATGCACATGTCAGAATATCGCTCACCTCAATGTTGATAGCAACATTGTCGCCCATCTGACCTATAAAGCATGAACCGAGACTTGTCAGTGAATAACACTCCAGTGTAACTTGTCTCCAGTGGGCCAAATGAAACCGATTTGGTGCATGTTTCTGCAGCCATTGCAATCAAAGTTGACGTCATCTGGGTGTAAGTTGCAGACCAATGTGTGGACATCATGGCCTTAAATTGAACTCCCACAACCGATTCCTAACTGTTCTTGGACACACTCAGCAACCATGAGTGCCTACAACCTGACTCGCCGCCTCTGTCGCCGTCTGAAATCCGTTACGGAGGTGTGAGGGACATATGCCTCTATCTTGACATGGCGATGTAACACACGTCTGCTCCTGGGGCAGTCTGCTAATCTTCCTGCAGCTCTGAGATGCTATCGTTGACTCATGGATCCAAAATTGCTGGACAACGAGACATTGTGATTGGCCCTGCATAATTAGAGCAATAGCCCTACCCTATCAAAATGTTGTGCAATCGATGTGTACTGTTCAAAACTTCGATTAGTTATAGCTTTCAACCCCATAGCCATAGCACGTGGGAGTGCCCCGGATGCACGCTTTATTGAAAAATCTGTTGAAAGCATGCAGCATCGCACGTGGTCATGGTTGACTGAATTTTAACCAAAGACTCTTTAGACAGTACACTGAGGTAGCTATGTGTCAAATTTTACTACATGTACATTTGATTTACAGATGAAAAAATTCTATTATCAAAACTGCTCTTGCATTTCTTTTTTCTGTCAGTATAGTACTAAATAATACATCTGCAGTTATCTGCAGTTCAGAACACAGTGATGTAAAGTTCAGCTTTCTTGTTTTCTGACTGTGTGTGATGTTCAACTCAATGAGCTTGGAAGTACAATACATAAATTGATGTAGAATAGTACAGATGGCTACTTTTAATCAGTAAAACAGCTATACTGATTAAATCGGTTCCTGGTTGTCTCAAGCTTCCACTGAACTAGGACAAAAGTATATGGGGAGAAGTACACCCATTTGGAGGCTGGATACTGAAAAAATGTTAGAAAAACATTTTGAACCCCTTTCAACACATATGTCAGCCTTGGTACTAAGAGAGTCGACTGGTTTCCTCTTAACTCACCTTCTTCACATATCCATGACCCTTAATGACTTCTTTTAAAAAAATAAATGGCTTAAATCTGAAATAGAAAAAAAACATTTTGGTTCATTTTCTGCTATGTTCTGTCGCCTGTTCATATTATATGTTGATAAGATCATTTACAGCCAGATTGTTGTTATTAAGGTGATACAAAATGATCAGGGTAAATTAGTATTGACCACCCATAGGCTTGCTTCCTGGTTACATAGAACTGGAGGTCCCAAGGACTAAATTTGTAATTCACTGATCACATGTTGAAAATTGTGTGGTCAATGCAATCAAATTTGCTCAAGTTTCAACTGCACTAGCAAGTTAGAAAAGTGTTGATGTCAAGTCATTGGATGTCTTAGATGCATATCGTGATTTAAGTGTGCATGTGTGTGTGGATGTGAGGGTCCGTCTTCCCAATTTTGTGAGAACCAACTGAGTTCCCATAAAGAAAACAATGGGTTAGTGTTTGTCTGTGGTGTGTGCTACGACAATGACATTTCTTTGAGTTCATATATATTCAGTCATTCAGTTCTGGAATTAGCCCATATTTTATCATGTACTTTGACATAACACTATCCTTTTTAACAAGTAAAATTTAGGGTTGAATTTCTTTGGAATTTGAAATATACAGAAATCTGCTCATTTTTGACAGTTTCGACAATCTTTGCTTTTTTCTGACCTTTCAGATATTTCGAGTACATAATTTAGTTCTTTATTATACCCCCACTTTCAAAAAAAGGGGGTTTACTGGATTACATGCGTCCATGCATGCATCTGTCCATCCATCTGTGCATCCGTGTGTGAGTCTGTCCGAGAATATTCATAACTTAAGTAAATTATTATTTTTTATAATATTTGTTGGTCATAGGTATGCCCACACTAGTTATTTTTTTTTTATTATTTTTTTTTTTTTATTACTTGTCCACTTAGAAATTGTGTCTGTCCGAGCCAAATTTTGTCTGTTCAGCCTGTATCTCGGGTATCGAATGTTCTATTGCAATGAAATTTGCCATGAACACTGCTTATGATATAGGCTTTAAAAAAAGGATTCAACGATATTTCTCACATTCTCCTTTTTAGAGTTATCCCCCTTTTTTGACTTAGAAATTGTAGGAAATAGACATTATTTGTCTCTTCAGCCTGTATCTAAGGTATGAGTTATCGGATTTCAGTGAAATATGGCATGCAGTTTGCCTATGACAAAGGCTTCTGCCTCATTGCATAAAACTTCCAAACCCCAAACAATTTACCATACCTTTTGACTAAGAAATTGTTGGAAATTGTTGAAAACTTTCGAAGAAAATGGAAGGGGGGGTATTCTGGATTGCGTCCGTCCATCTATGCATCTGTCCGTCCGTCCGTCCATACGAGAATATTCATAAATAATATTTGTTGATCATACGTATACCCACACTAGGCGGTACACTGGGGGTATGCACCAGACGAAAGTCCACCTCTTGTTTGAGATTGGAGGTTTGTGTAACTCAAAATGGATATAGCAATTTATTTGCTACCAGTTCCATTCCATTCCATTGCTCCACCATTAATATTTTTCCTTGGAAAAAAGATCAAAAGCAGGGGCTAAGTTGTATCAGTCCAAAAAAGTGGTTTTCGGTACTCTAACCCAACATGAATAGGAGAGGACACTTGCCAAAATATTTTTTGAGTTTGTAAGAATAACTTAAAAATCTCCCCTTTTTAGCTCAACTTGACGTCAAGATTGGGATGGGTTGTGATCCGTCATCATACAGGCCGCAACTCTCACCTGATCAATCCCAAATTTCATATGTAGCTTTGGCGCAATGTCTAGATGGGAGCTATTGAATTTTTCCGAATTTCATAAAAAAAAAAATGACCGTCCACGGCCATATTAGTTTTGGCATATAAATTGTCAACAATTGCATTAGCACACACTACAGGCCCCATCTCTCACCTGATCGTTTTCAGATTTCATTGTACCAAAATATTTTTTGAGTATGTAAGAATAACTTAAAAATCTCCCCTTCTTAGCTCACCTTGACATCAAGATTGGGATGGGTTGTGATCTGTCATCATACAGGCCACAGCACTCACCCGATCAATCCCAAATTTCATATGTAGCTTTGGGGCAATGTCTAGATGGGAGCTATTGAATTTTTCTGAATTTCATAAAAAAAAAAATGACCGTCCACGGCCATCTTAGTTTTGGCATATAAATTGTCAACAATTGCATTAGCACACACTACAGGCCCCATCTCTCACCTGATCTTTTTCAAATTTCATTGTAGCTTTGGCATGATATCTAGATGGGAGCTAGTGAATTTTTCTGCATTTTGTTGAAAAACATGGCTGCCACCAGCCATCTTGGATTTGGATACAAACTGTCCAAGAAGTCCGTTAGCACACCCTACAGGCCGTGGCTCTCATCTGATCAGTCCAAAATTTGATATGTGGCTTTGGAGCAATGTCGAGATGGGAGCTATCAAATTTTTGTGAAAAACATGGCTGGCAGTGGCCATCATATAAATTGTCAACAATTCCATTAGCAGACCCTACAGATTGCACATAGCTCTCACCCAATCTTTTTGAAATTTTATTTGTAACTTTGGTATGATGGGAGTTCTCAAATTTTTCTGCATTCCATTGATAAAGATGGCTTCCAATGTCCATCTTGGATTTGACTTATAAATTGTCAACAATTCCATTAGTACACCCAACAGGCCCCACCCCTCACCCAATTTGTTCAGATTTCATATGTAACTTTGTTGTGATGTCATTTCTGTAAAAACTTGAGTGAATGACTTGGCATTACTGGATCTTTCTATTTTGTTCAGTCCCTTCTTAGACAAGTTCAGCTGCAGTGTCATTGACACTTTTATTTGTCTTAAAAAGATAGCTTATGACTCCTCATAAGTCAGGGATCATAAGCATTGTTTTTGAAGCAAACAAAAATTAAATTAATTTGAATGACAATTTTTGTGAATAGTGATGTCCGGATTTTGCCATTATGTTTGGTATAAGGTTAATTGAGTGGCCATTTTACCAGAGACAAATATTTAACATGATTAATGAGACAAACAAAATTTGGTTATTTCCCTACATTCTCGTAAAACATTAAGCATTTATGCTGTTGTATCATGATTTACAAAGCTCATAGAGCTGTGGCAAACAAGTTTTAATAGAATAAATCCAATATTGTTGGCCATATCAAGATGAAAGATATCGGTGAACCTTGACTTGAAAAGTGTATCTACTGGAGACCTCTGTCTGTCTGTTCGTCCATCTGTCCATTCATCTTGCCATCCATTCCTCCATCCATACAACATTTTCCCTTGTATCTCAGCCACTACTACTCTGATTTGAATGATATTTGGTGTTGCAATAGAACATCACGGGGGAACAATATCTGTGTAGTGTGAGTTTCTTTGACACATTTTTTTCCAGAGTTATGGCCCTTTTTCAGTCTTTTGACTTAGAAAATATTTTGCGGTCGCAGGCATTAGCAGTGCTTTGCAATGCAGGCCTTTTGTTTATTAATTTATTGGGGTTTAACAACAGTTTTGACAGCCAGGGTCGCCTCATTTCGGACAGTTTTACGGATGGAGGAAATCAGAGTATCCAGAGAGAACCACTGAGCAATGGCAAGCAACTATCATACTCCCCAATGTACTAACACCACACTTGCAGGGTTAGCATTGGTTGAAGACAAGTGCACCATTGACGTACAGTATGCCTTAGTACACAGTGCCACTATGCCCCGACGAACAGATAATAATACTTCTCATTCAGTCATCAAGAATTTACTCTTTATCTGACTTGCAAGTAACTGGTAGAGTGCTACATTATTTTTCAAAGGTGATTTGTAACATGAGTATTTTTTTCAAAGATACCATTCCAGCATCATGGTGAGCCTTAGTTTAGCAAGACATTCTTCATAAATAATTGTTTTATTACCATTCACTGGAGAGTGCTTATTGGCACTCTTCAATAAATGATAATAAAACAATTTTATATAAACATTTTTTTTCAACTGCTGAGCGAACAAGCTAGCATGTACAGTGTTAAGCCACTATAGTGACTTTCAGCACTTTACAATAGAACCGTAATAGTGGCTTCTGGCACTCGACCAGTTAACACGACAAATGTGGTAGACTGTTGGACTTCTTTGCTGGAGGTCCCGAGTTCGATAGCCATCAGGGACGACCTGCATTGTGTCATTGGGCAAGGTACTTTATCCCAGTTGCCTTCATGGGGGCATGATAAGGTACTTTATCCCGGTTGCCTACATGGGGGCATGATGACGCCGTGTACTAAGGCGTACTGCACATCGATGGTGCACATGTCTTCAGTTACTGTAACTCTGCTTGAGCGGAGCTTGAACAGAGTTAGAATGCTGAGGAGCTGACAGTTGCTAGTCGATGTTTAGTAGTTCTCTCCAGGTACTCCGGCTTCCTCCACCCATAAAACTGTCATGGTCACAATTAGCCATTGTGCATAAGTATGTGACCTTAAACACCAATAAATAAATAAATATATAAATAACACGACAAATTTGTAATAAAATATGGTAAATACTTTTTTTTGTTCAAAAGTAATATGCAATTAACAAGGTTAATCCATTAAGCAATATCCATGCAAGTTTGTCCTTTTACTGGTAAAATAGGACCCAGTCACCAATTTGATGCTTGGGGTGAAAGTCTTCTGAAATGGGCAACTTGGGTATAAACGATTGACTAAACGTGGCTTTATCACCATGTTATGGTCATGATTAGCCATTGTGTAGAAATATGTGACCTTAAACACCAATAAATAAATAAATAAATGCAAGTGCATCCAACTAAGGCCCTGCGAAGCTTTAAATTTGACTTGATTTGAAATCAAGGTATAATAGAATAAATGCTCAGTTTACCTCTAGAAAACTGGAAATTGACCAAATCCATTTTAGTTGAGTATTCCTGTTAACAGAATAATTTTCAAGGGTAAATTGGCTATTAACAGGGTTCCACTGTATCATCATATTGCAAACTGTACTACTTTTCAATGTGCAGCTTGTTCCATAACCTGCCAAGCTTTCATTCATGGAAAACGCTAATTGCTGATCTGCAAAAAACAAAGTTACATTGAAAAAGCATGAATGAACCAATTGAATATATTCCATGGGGATCAATTTTCCATTAAAACTATTATCTTCACAAGGGCGATCCTATCTCATTCCAACAATATTCCCCACACAGATGTGATAATCAGTGCATCTAGGGAGTTAGTTGTGTTTGCCCATTACCTTGTCTTTGTTCTTGTTAGTTCATAATAACATTTGAAATTTAAAAAAAACAGTATATAGCCTTTGATCTTTTGATTCGTTTAGATTTTAACTTCCAGGTCTATTTATTTGACATTTACAGTCATATTTCATTCACACATTTTTAGCTCACCTGACTTTCAGTCAGGAGAGCTATAGTGATCACTCACCGTCCGTCGTCCATGAACATGGTGTTTGCATCTTCTCCTCCCAAACCCCTGAACCAATTTATTGATATTTGAGATAATAGTTTGTTATGACATTTCAATTTGATTTTGTTCAAATCATGTTGCCTCGCCCCTTGGTAGGGCCACGCCCAAAAAGTGTGCTTAAATCTTAAAAAATCTTCTTCTCATGAACCAGCAGTAGCAGAGACTTGATATTTGGTGTGCAGCTTCCTTTTGAGGTGTAGACTCAGATTTGTTCAAGAGAAGTTTATGGGGCTATATTTGCCGTCATTATGGGAGGGGCAAGAATTTTGGCCCCTTCCAAAATTTCTATTTTCCAAAACGAGAGGCAGATTTGGACCAAATTTGATATGAGGGCTTATTGGGTCATAAGTACTTAATTTATGCCCAAATTTTTTTTCCCTTCGCCCCATGGGAACTGCAGGTGCTAAAAATAGAAACAAACTAAAACGCCCATATCTCCAAAACTACACGGCACTGAGAATTCTTATTTGGTGTGAAGCTTCCTTTGGACCAACAGAATGAAGTGGTAAAAAAAATTGCTATCGGTTTTATCATTGGGTACTTTTCTGGGACTTTGAAAAAGTGCTGAGTCAGCATTTTTTAAAACTGTTGGTAATGGGAAAAACATTTAAGACTACTTTTCTCCCAAACCACTGCTCCAAAAGCTTTCAAATTTCACATATAGCATTTTTGGAAGATTGTTTCACATGTTTATTGAAATCAATTCCCTGGGTCCATATTTGGGCTCTCTATTGGAGCCCAAATGTTTAAATTAGTGCAGTATGAGGAATATTCTTTAAAAATCTTCTTCTTCAGATCTACCAATAAGAATCTTTTGATATTTGGTACGCAGCATCTTTAGGGGGGTGAGATTCAAGTTTGTTTAAGCCAAGTCCCTGGGTTCATATTTAGGCTGAAAATTTGGGGTCCCATTCCGGACTTACAAATTTTGGACCAAAATCCAGAAATTTTGTTGTTTTTTTATGCGTTTTGGTCAATTTTAAGACAAATTTTTTTTTTTTTTTACACTGAAAATTTGGGGGCCGGATGGGACTTGGAAAATTTTTGACCAAAATCCAGAAATTAGTTTTTTGGGGTTTTTTTTATGCATTTTGGTCAATTTTAAGAAGAAAAAAAAATTTTAGGCTGAAAATATTTTGTTTGGGACTTCGAAAATTTCCGAACAAAAATAAAAAAAATCTGTTTTTTATGCGTTTATCTCAATTTTGGGGCGTAAAAGTGCAGGAACTGAAAATAGAAGGAAAATCCTGTGTATTGTGTGGGCACAACTGCTTCATCTATTTGGTATATGCCTTTGTTAGGAGGGGCGTATGCAGCTTTTTCAAGTCAAGTCCCTGGCTTGATATTTAGATTACCATTTCAGGGGAGCACCCTGTTTTTCATTAGGCCTAAAAAAGTTAAATATCTGTTTCTCATGCATTCCAGCATGTTCCTTTTGGCTGCCTCATGTTCTCTTTTATAACCAATGCAAACTTTAAAAAATAAAAATTAAATGTTTATGTCTGATATTTCACCCAAGTTAATAAAATTGATAATTTTGTCCCTTGAGTGCAACAAGGCAAAGCATATGTTGCACTCAAGGGACAAAATACACTCATGCTATTCTGTAGGTTATGAGGCCTAAACATAAAATGAACATTTGATACCAAATAAGTAATTACAAAAATAAAATAAAAACCCACCTGCCCACGTGCAGTTTTACAAAAAATTGGCCTGAGAAACAGAATATCTACTTTGTGGGGCATTTTTTTTTACAGACATGTACAAATTGGGTGAGTGATATGATTGGGGGTGCCCTGGCTCATTGTTAGAGGTCTGGACTTAAAACCAAATGTCAATAGTTTAATCATAAACCTTGTCATGTGCACTTGGTTCAAGACAATCCTCATTGCCCACATGTGAGCACAATGGCACTGTGTACTAATACATACCGCAGACTGATGATAGTTATCATGATACCTTCAACTGTTGCATATTTGTACCCAAAAGGTCAATGGAAACTTCTTTTGTTTCTTTGTTTATTAGGGTTTAACAAGACTCTCAACAATCCGGGTCATCATGTTGGATAGTTTTGTGAGTGTCTGAAGAGAATTTACTATTTATTTTATTGGTGTTTAAGGTCACATACTAATGCACAATGATGACAGTTTTACCGGTGGAGGAAGCCAGAGTACAGGAGAGAACCACTGAGCATCGACGAGCGACTGTCAGCTCCTCAACATTCTAACTCTGTTCAAGCTCCGCTCAAGCAGGTTTACAGCAGTCAAAGACATGTGCATCATTTATGTGCAGTACGCCTTAGTACATGGCGTCATCGGGCCCCCATGCAGTCAACCGGGATAAAGTGCCTTGCCCAAGGACACAACGCGGGTCGTCCCGGACTGGGATTGAACTCGGGACCTCTAGCATAGAAGTTCAACAGTCTACCACTGATCCACCATGCTCCCAATAATGAGTAACTGTCAGACTCTTCACTTGAGACTAGTTTAGCATTGGTCATAAGCCCCAGTGGTTAAAATAAGCAAACATAAAAATGTAAGGGTTTACCTTTATCAAGCCAGAAAATAAGCAGACTATCATCTTCAAAATGAGGTCCCTAGAGGGTGGATTTGGTGATGCTACCCTACACAGCAGGGTAGCATCACTAAATTTACCCTCTGTGAACCTCAATCTGAATCAGGGTCTCAAACCTAAACAGAAAGAGGTACCCAGAGGATAAATTGGCCCATTGTTTGGAATAGCATCAACAAATTCACCCTCTGGGGATCTCAGTCTACAAAACCGATTTCTTTTTTTTAGGCTTGCCCTTTTTGTACAAATATTTAGATGGGTAATAGTGATTGTTAGAAAATCTTGATTATAATATGTATCCCATGGTATTTCAGAAATTCTTTTTCAAACATATACTACTCAAAGTTTGCTAAGCACCAAATATTTGACACATCAAATGTGAAATTTGCTTGTGACATATTGGCGATATTTTTGGCGGATATGATTGAGGAATGTATTGAGATGGTCCCCAGTGTTTAGATTAGCTCTCTTGACAGGCAGACTTTTCACGACAGTCATGGAAAGCATGTACCCCTTGATTTTCATGATCTTTTTGTGTACTGTCTACATGTAGATGACATGTGTAGGGTATTCAATCTTCATTTCAACACAAACCCTTGTGATTTAATGATTGAATTGAACAAATGCAAATGTAAATTTGTCTGAAGCAGAAATGTGGCAGGCTGTAGGGATGGTGGAGCAAGGAGCTACCCATCGTCAGGTTGGTGAAGCCTTTGGTGTGCACCATACGGTGATCACCAGAGCCTGGACAAGATTTCAGCAGTGTGGCACACCAGTAAGATGGCATGGTGGTGGCAGAGACAGGGCAACATCTGCAGCTGAAGACCGGTTTTTGATCATTCAGGCCCGTAGGAACCGCTTTGCCACAGCAACCCAGCTTCGCAGTGACCTTCAGAATGCATCCGGGGTAAATGTTTCGACACAGACTATCCGGGCAAGGTTGCACGAAGGTGGTCTCCGATCGAGAAGACCATGTATTTGCATTCCACTGTCCCAGAACCACCACCAGGCATGATATGAATGGGCCATGGACCACGTTGGATGGACCAGAGAAGATGGTGACCTGTCCTTTTTACAGATGAGTCAAGGTACTGCCTGGACCACACAGATAGGCTTTCTAGGGTATGGAGAAGACCAGGAAAGCAATTCCATGCAGTCAACATTGCTGAGCATGACCGCTATGGTGGAGGGTCAATCATGGTCTGGGGCAGCATCAGCTGGGATGGACATACAGAGCTCTGTGTCCTTGAACGTGGCACATTGACTGCACAACGGTATATTGATGAGATCCTGGATGTCCACGTCAGATTGTATGCAGGTGCAGTGGGTGATAGATTCATTCTGATGGACGATAATGCCCATCCTCATGTTGCCCATGGTGTTGGGGAGTACCGACAGAGGAAGGGGATTGAGCGTATGGACTGACCAGCAAGGTCCCCTGACCTCAATCCAATCGAACATGTCTGGAATGAGTTACAGCTTGCAATTTCAGCCCATCCAGTCCAGCCAAGAAGTGTCCAGGAGCTTGGTGCCATGCTGGTCCAAGAATGGAACAACATCCCACAAAGGACCACCAGGCACCTGATTGGGAGCATGAGAAGGCATTGTCAAGCTGTAATTAACAGTAATGGGTCTCATACTCGATATTGAAGCCATACCAGCTTGCTCCGTCAACGTTTTGGCATATTGAAAAATTTCCTCTTTTACCAATAATATCCATTTTCCATGGTTATCGTATTCAAAAGCTAAAAAATAATGTCAAACACAAATAAAATCTTAATTTCTGTACTTAAATCATTTAAGATATAATTAAATAAAAAATATATACACTTTTCATTACAATATTTCAACTAAAACGTAAAACAGGTAGTTGGATATACTTGGTGCTTAGCAAACTTTGAGTAGTATATTTATTTAGCTACTTGACTTTTTTAGTAGTCCTTCATTGCCTCAACAATTCAATATGATTTTCACTACATTGTGATAAAGTTTGGTATTGTTTTCAAACTGGTTTCAAATTAGTTCTAGTTTGTCCACAGTAGCCCCAAAACTTAAAGTACCTGTAATAGATCCTAAGCTATGGTTAAAATTAAACTTTTGGCACAATGTATGGTTCAAATTGGCACAGCTGCACTTTAACCCTTTACCCAACAAACAATATCAAATTATTTTTTTTTTCTTTTTCAAAATTTTATAATAAAACCAAATCATGTGACCCCTCATTGGAATGAGCTCATTCCAATGAGGGATCACATGATTTTGTTTTGTTGAAATTTTATGAATTTTTTCAGCTGCTCAATTTTTAAATTACACTGGCAGATGCTACTGATTTATTAGGTAAAAGAATTAAAAGAATGCTGTTCTAATTTTGGTATTTTTGCTTTGAAAATATAGCTTATGATTACTCCTGTTAATTGAATAATTTTCATTGCCAAAGTGGCTATTCAATTAACAGGGTTCCACTGTATATTGTTTGACAGAGCTCATTAAGCTCTATCAAAAAAGATGAAAATGGTTGAATTGTCATTTGTACTTTAACTCTCTACATACTGATGTCAAAATACAAAAATTTCAAGTTGTATTGTTTCCTAATAATGCAACTAGGAGTTTAGCCAATTCAGACTTGTTTGACAGGGGCCCATTGAGCTCTGTCAGATAAAATTGAATTGGTTTTCTTCCTCTTTGCATTATTGGAAAATTTTGCTAGTTTGAAAGTTTGTTATTTTGACATCTGACTGTTGAGAGTTGAAGTACTTCCAGTGAAAGGAATGCTAACATTGCCCTTCCAGTTGGAAACACTTTTATAGTATATCCCCACTCACTGGAGTTAGTACGTTAGGAGTCTGACAGTTGCATGCCATTGCTCAGTGGTTCTCTCCAGATACTCTGGCTTCCTCCACACATAAAACTGACCGACACGAGGCGACCCTGACTGTTGAAAGTGCCATTAAACCCCAATAAATAAATATCCCCACTTTCAAAGAGATTTTTTTTGAAAGGGGGGGGGGGGGGGATGCAAATTAAATTTTCTTTTTATGATAAATCCTTGGCAAGTTCTTGATTTGTTCTTAATCCTCAAGGGCTTGCCTGGAGATATTTATACATTTTTACTGGACTATTGCTGTCTACTGTTAAAATTAGAAGTCCTGTCATGAACTGTGTGCTTATCTAGGCTTAATTGCACATAGGAATTGTGCGCAATTGCCATATCGAATGGCATCCAAAGCACGGCAGGTTCTCCTAGTTACTCATAGCAAATACAGTCAATGTTTCTGCCAATGGACCTCCTGGTTACCCAGAGGTCTATTGGCTGAAACATTGCTTGTGCACAGGCCATATGTACAGAATTTGATAGCCTTACTATGGTCATAACGCATAGATTAACGTGCAGATCGACGTGCTATTTATGCGCATTTTATTACAGGACTTCTAGTTTTAACTGTACATCCTGTGGCTCACTTGATGTATTCAGGCAAGTCTTGGCTGTCTACAGCCTAAAACAACTGCCAAGGTACTTCGATTGCAACTTGTGAGTTAACCTAAATACCGTATGTTGGGGCACCTGTTCTGTACAAAGTGGCCGGTGAGAGGGAGGGGGCAGGATAGTGGCCCAGGAGTGCTGGATTCTTGGGTCAGGCCTGGGCACCCAAAGTTCTGACTCCTGATGCAACAGATAAGAAAATTTTGGGTCTCTGCACTTGACCTGTGGGTGTAATTTTGGATTGCATGATTCTTGAAGTGATATCTTTATTAAATCATCTTGACGCAATAAAGTTATCACTTCGTGAATTGTACAGTCAAAAGCTATAACTCAAGGTCACTGGATACCCACTGATGAACTCAGTGTCAGCATCAGTATCCCAACATTTTGAAAGGGGGCCCAGCCCAGAATTAACCCTAGGGTCTGAATTTCCTCTCCCCAGCCCTGAAAAAGTAACATAGGTTGGAATTAGACCTTTTAGGGTTAAAGCATCCTTTGAGAATCCTTTAATTAGATTTAATACCATGCTCGCCTATGTTACTACCTGTGAAAAGCCTGTATGTTAAATTTTAGCTTTTAACCCAACTATGGTGTAAACGTCTACTGGGGTTAAAAAAATTTACACCCACAGTAGGAAGTTCATCCATGACGTGACATGATGAAGTGATTTGCCAACTTAGATACATTCATACTTTGCAATGTTTCATTCAAACATACAACGTTTTTCGGTACAATCTACTACGTGCAATGACTTATTAAGTTTAAAACATCTACAATTAAATACTTAAAATAAATTTTATGAACTGTTAATAATAGTTTGACTGAAAAAGCAAAGTAAATTCAATCAACTTTGACGATGTGTCTCGCTGTCAATCAAGCATTCACGTGCAGCCAGAAGTACTCCACACCGGCGCAGATGTAAACAAAACAAACCCATGTGTTTGCGATAGAAAGTGTAATTTTTTCTCCATTTTAAGTGACAAAGTTGATTATTTATTAAGAGCATGGTATAAATAAAATAGGTACTAGGGCCGGTGATCAGATTTAAATCACTCATAGAATAAGGGTTTTAACCACTCAGCAAGCTGAGTGGTTAAAACCTTTATCCTTCCCGTGATTTAAATCTGATTTCTGGCCCTAGTACCTATTTATTCTATATTAAAATGTGTTTGGAAGTCAATGAACTCAATTTGTGAAATTGTGGTAAAGGGTAAGTCAGAAGTGGAATATATGATGGCTTTTTCAATTGTTACCAGACATTCCTCTAGTGTTGTAAATCGAATAAATGTTCATGCATTGTATTAACTGATTCTGATGTATTGATGAAACAATTTGGACTCCTGGAATATGGAAATTATAGATTATTTGATTCCTCCTTGAAATGAACTGACAATTTGGTAGAATTTCTCCTGTAGGTCAGTAAATTATAGTCAAAAGTATTCCTGAGATAAAATATCTGTACATATTGAAAGCTATGAATCATGATTTGGGTTCATTCAGTTAATAGCGCTTGTCAAAAACTTGTTACTTTTCGTCTGTAGAAAGATTATTGTTGCTTTTAGTGAGGAATATTAGAATGTGTCTTCCAACTCAGTATACAAGGAAAAAGGCACTTGCGGAAGTTGAGGAAGGAACGTGTTCTTCAGTCTATGTATATTTTCAGGAAATTGTTGTGACACATACAATCAATGTCTTTCCTCATGTAATTGTCATGGAGTAGATCATTAAGATATTTGGATTGAAGAATATTACAAATTCTTGAAGTGGAGGTTCAATCGATGGAAAAAACGGTTTACTATAATAGTTTGATTTAATTAAATGATTTTCTGGTTGTCATGTTGTATCTCAGACTCCATGTATTCTATTTGTATCTACAGTGGCCGTAACAAATAAGTTTTATCCAAGAATGTCTCTTTCCAGTTGATCAGAAAGTTTCATTAACTGGTTGAGGGCTAAATTATTTTTGGTGGTCTGAATTTGTTATTCAAAATTTATTCTATTACAAATTATTGGAGAGTGCCTACAGGCATTTTCCAGTAATTTGTAATAGAACATATTTATATAAACAAAATATTATTTGGGTTCGACTGAATGTGAAACATGAGCAAAGAAAATATTGGCTTTTGCTCTGGTACACGCATTTTTTTGAAAGCCCAGATAGTGGCTTCTAGCACTGAACCAGTTAAACTTATCTAACTAAACTGTCTTTTAACCATTTCATTGATATGCATTTTAATTTTTGATGGTACTGAAAACTTGTGTTTTTTACAATGACCACACAGTGATTAGGTATGTGTAGCTCTCCCCACCCCACCACCCTCCCTTGCACCTCCAAATGAGCCCATAACTTCTACTTTCTAAAACAATAGAAACATTTGGACACAAAAAGCAAATTTACATTCTGTGTACGACTGGATAGACCACCTAACTGTCGATGGTTTGCAAATTTTCTTCCTGGGTCCTTAGGGTTCTGCTGGTCAGTAGGAAAGGAAAATAGTTGGCTGTCCATGTGTTGGATAGTAGAGTACCAAATCACCCTGTATAAACTGCATTTCCTTTTGCATTTCACCAAACAAAAACAATTTGTATGGTTCTGTCTTCCCAACCGACCATATTTTACACATGCAACCCTAATAACATTTTGAATCCTTCAGAAAGATAAAAATAAAACGTGAATTTTATTGTTTGAGTGGCATAATGTCCAGATCCAGCAAGTGCTATTGTAGCATAATGGTCAAATCCAGAGAGTGCTATAATAACGCTTGCCGGATTTGGCCATTGTGCTACTTTAACAATAAAATTCACATTTTATTTTTACAACCTGGTGCTTCATTAATTAAAATTTTGCCCATGATGATTTTTATTACCTGGTAAATGCAAGCATGGGCATCACGGCGTCTGTACTGTATGTAAATATTGACATACAATGTAAATATTTCACAGCAATAAAAGTTATATGGTATATCAAGTGTTATTCATTTTACATGTAAGGGTATGTACTCGTACTCGAGTACTTTACAAAGTACTCAGGACTCATACTCGTACTCGTACATTTTCAGAGTACTCGTACTCGAGTACTGAAGCCTAGTACTCGCCCCAGCCCTGGCGCTATTCACAAAAATCACCTTTCAAATTTTATTATTCATCCACAGTTTTTGTCTCCAAAACGCAGCTTTCGATTTTGGAGGCCCATAACACTCAAATGATGTGGATCTGTATAGTGCCCTGAGACGTTTTTCTTTCTGTTCCCACTTCTTGGCTTCCTTTATATCGCTCATGCTGATTGTCAACTCTGTGGATGTTGACGTCATCAGGAGATTCTTCTGACGATTGGTTAGCTTGTTTGTCAGCGATCATTTTATCAAGTTGTGTGCACACAATTTTGTATATGCTTCCTTCTTATATTCATCAGTGACAAAGAGTAAAAATCAAGCAGAGCATCATCACTCAGTCTTTCTTCCAGGTATTCAGAGACTTCCAGGTATTCAGAGAATGCAGTTTTGGCATTCTATAGGAATAAGGGGTCATTCTTTTTTGGTTTCATCACCAGGAGGTTCATCACAACTGCATATATCGATGACATTGTGTAAGACTTCTCAGCTCCCATCTCCTTTGATATAACATTTAATGTGCCCAGTATTTTGCAGAAAGTCTCAGCATCAACCCAAATGCCTGACGTTGGGTTGAGATCATGTACATCTGTCTTATCCTTGTCCCTCAAAACATTCATCACCGGTTTTCTCATGGTGAAAAGTTGCCCCAGTTTCTCATACGAACTTCCCCATTTGGTTGGGCATTCATGTTTGAGCTTTTGATAAAATACGTTATCAGAACTGTGTTTTGCAGCTTCCAATTTTCAAAACAGCAGAGATCCAAACAGAAGTGCATTTCTGATGTCGCCTTTTTAGCTCACCTGGCCCAAAGTGCCATGTGAGCTATTGCCATCACTTGGTGACCATCGTCATCTGTCATTTATTGTCTATCATCGTCCGTAAACTTTTCTCATTTTCATCTTCTCTGGAACTACTGAGCCAATGTGAACCAAACTTGGCAGGAATGGTCTATGGAAGGTCCTCTACAAACGATCATCATTTACTTCCTGTCAGATCAAAAACATGGCCACCTGAGGCATTCTTTGATTCTGATTGGTGGATTTTCAAAAATCTTCTCTGAAGAAACTACAAGGTAAAACGTTTTGAAACTTCACATAATTGATGACTGGGACACCCTCTGCCAACGTTCCGCATTTAATGTTGATCAGGTTGCAAACATGGCTACAATTGCAGTTTATAGTTACCATAGAAACCCTATGGGAAATCACATTTTCATCTTCTTCTCTGGAACTACTGAGCCAATGTGAACCAAACTTGGCAGGAATAGTCTATGGGAGGTCCTCTACAAACGATCCACATTTTGTTTCCGTCGGATCAAAAACATGGCCACCAGACGCATTCTTTGATTCTGATTGGCAGATTTTCAAAAATCTTCTTCTCTGAAACCACAAGGCCAAATGTTATGAAACTTCTCATGGTTGATGACTGAGACACCCTTTACCAACCATCCTCATTTAATATTGTTTGGGTTGCAAACATGGCTACAATTGCAGTTTATAGTTACCATAGAAACCTTATGGGAAATCACATTTTCATCTTCTCTGGAACTACTGAGCCAATGTGAACCAAACTTGGCAGGAATGATCTATGGGAGGTTCTCTACAACTGTTCCTAATTTTGTTCCTGTTGGAAACATGGCTGCTAGAGGCATTCTTTTATTCTGATTGGTCGATTTTGAAAAATCTTCCCCTCTGAAACTGTAAGGCCAAATGTTTTGAAACTTCACATGCTTGATGACTGGTTCACCCTCTACCAATGATCCTCATGTAATGTTGATCGGGTTGCAAACATGGCCACAATTGCGGCTTATAGTTATCATGGAAACTATGGGAAATCACATTTGTATCTTATCTGAAACCACTTCGTCAGTGTGAACCAAACTTGGTACAAATAATGAATGGAAAGTCCTCTGAAAACAATTGTCTTTCTGTTTTGCTCAGATGAAGGAGAATGGCAGCCAGCTGCATTCTTTGATTTTGATTAGAATAACTGAGGGATATGTAGTTCTGCCAGGTGAGCAATTACAGGCGCTTTAGAGCCTCTTGTTAATATTTGCTCTGCTGTCACATACAATGGCAACATTTAACTCGACTGTGCCCCAGTCCTTTTCTAGCTCATGAATGTGCACTTTGAGGTTATCAGCAATGTGTGATCTCGGACATGATTTTACCTCCAAACATTTTGATGTCATCTCCCAGGCTTTATCGATCACCAATACTGTTAGGCTGATATATGAATTCTTGGAATAGGATGTCCAAATATCAGTTGTCACAGCACACATCTGTTGTCATGGCTTGCTAACCATATCTCGAACCTCTTTGCACCTCTCTTCACATATGATCTCCACATTCTGTTTGATTGTCTTTGAGGATGACGTTGTATGAGGGATTCACTTGTGGCCTGTGGCCTCTCATTTTATCCTTCTGCGCTGACACTCTTGCCATATCAATTAACCCATTCACACATGCATGTCATTCTGTGTATTTAGGTCGCCATATTGTTGAAATTCTCTCTCTGATTTTGAAATTGCAGCACTGTGGGTAGCAATCTGGTCAGAATTCACTGCTTTTGAAATCATGGTGCCATAGATTACGATGTGGTAGGAATTCTCTTGTCTGCTTGTGAAATCACAACACTTTATGTCATCATTTCTTTGCTTGGTATCAGTTGTACTGGGACCAATACTATAAAACTTTTACAGTTGTATTTTTTTAGCTCAGTTGGTAGAGATGCAGGCTGCAAGCCGAGAGGTCCTCGGTTCGAATCCCACCTGCGGCAACTGCGTTGTGTCCTTGGGCAAGACACTTCACCCCCATTGCCCACGTGGGGGCACGGTGACGCTGTGTACTAAGGCGTACTGCACGTCGATGGTGCACCTGTCTTCAACGAATGCTAACCCTGCTTGTGTGGAGTCGGTATGTTGGGGAGCTGACAGTTGCTCGCCGTTGCTCGGTGGTTCTCTCCAGGTACTCCGGCTTCCTCCACCCGTAAAACTGTCACGGTCATGGTTAGCCATTGTGCAAAAATATGTGACCTTAAACACCAATAAATAAATATTTTTTAGAATTGTATTTTCTAGTTATGATTTTAAATGGGTTGAAATGAACCATTAGCATTTTAAAAGATATGGCAATTTGCCAGCTGGCAAATTGCCATATCTTTTAAAATGCTAATGATTCATTTAGTCAGGTATATTAGTAGGTAGAAAATACAATTCTAGAAAATACAATTGTAACAGTTTTATAGTATTGGCTCCTGAATGTAATTTTCTATTTGTAAAATTTTCTTTTTACGATTATTGTAGAGAGCATGTTGGCACTCTCAAATAATTTGTAACAAACAAACTATTTCTAAAGTCAAATGGTTATATGTCTCTGTCTTGTTGTGACACCAATCTTCTGTTTGTGGACTGTAAACCTGAAGCTGACAGACCCCTGATTTAGAAGTTTAGATACACAATGCTGTGATCAGTTTTATGATAAAAAATACACACTTCCCAAATGAGCATTTCACACTTATTGAGCACAAAATCATTTCCATAAATAATGTCAAAGTCACACTAAGCTCTGCATAGCCTAAAATTCACCAGAATGCAGAATTTGATTGTCATAAGCAGAGATGGATACAGGAATTTTTTGGGACACCTGTTTTTCAATTGAGGATGTCCCCAAATAAATTGAGATGCCTTAATACAGATGATTAGACCACTGCATGTGTTTTGAAGTGCTTTTTATCAACTTTATAGATTTCTGCTAAATATTGG
Source organism: Pictodentalium vernedei (assembly GCA_031216915.1). Taxonomy (NCBI): domain Eukaryota; kingdom Metazoa; phylum Mollusca; class Scaphopoda; order Dentaliida; family Dentaliidae; genus Pictodentalium; species Pictodentalium vernedei. The sequence continues at coordinate 145,956,687 of CM062292.1, read as the reverse complement.
AAATAATTGCTTCAAACTGGTAGATTTCAAAGTTGAATGATATTTTCCTGCAGGAATTTGGGGACAATTGGGCTTCAGAGTTTCGGCACCCATACCTATAACATGTATCAAATCGGCTCTAGATCCGTCCGTGATAAGGATTCTGTCAGACATCCCATAGTGAGGTATAGCAGGATTCTCAATTATATTCTCACAAAAGTGAATGGAATTTAGGTCTATAATTATAACTCTATAACTCATTTCACTCAGTTGGTGAAAAGAATGAGAAACAATAACACTCTAAGAGATCCATATAAGCATTGACACGAACCGATGTTCAAACACTTCTACTGATGGTCAACCGTTGTCTTAAAATCGGCTGATGTCAGATGCGATTGCCAAACATCGGTTAATCACTACTGGTGAATTGAACCCAGTGGGAGTATTTTCCATCACTTAGGGCCCTGCGAATCACATATTTTCTATTTGAATCGAATCTTGAATTGAATTGAGTCTAATATTCAAAATAAAACGGAACCTCGAATCAAATACAGTCGACTTGATGTCCCGACCAATAAAATATTCCAACTACATCATTGAGACATGCCTTCGTCGAAGGCATGTCTTGATGTGGTTGGAATATTACCCACTAAGTATTTTTGTTCAAAAACAAATACGAGTGAATTCCAGTGAAAAGATTCAAAGGAAAATGAATCAGGTAGGTGATTTCCAGTTGAACTGAATACCAACTTAGATTCAATTCAAATCGAATCTTGAGGCTTCCTAGGGCCTTATCATTGTGGATGTATAGGCATATTTGAAATTCTTCTTGGTTGCAAAGAGCAAGGTCAGAACTAAGAAAAATGTAATTGAGATAGTTACCGTAAGCTCTCCCTCCCCTGAAATCAGTGATGGATGAAACTTGGATGGGAAGTTGCTCAAAATACAGGAAAATCCAAGTAGTTCAGGGCTTTAAGTTAATAGAGAAAGATCAGAATGGCTTCAAGGCAAATCAAACTTGTTTGGTATATTGTTCAGGGAGGGACAATGCACACATTGGTACTGAATGAGAACTTTCTTTTCATGATCAAGACTTGGATCTTGACAATTGCATGACGAATATGGATATTTTACAAAAAATAATGAGATAGAAATTAATTTTTTACCCAGCAAACTAGGACCAATATCTGTACATAAAAACATAATTTTTCTTTTGTTGCAAACACTGGTTAGGTTCCTTCAATGGTATGAGCTTGTTGACCATGTTCCACTGAAGGAATGTCTAGTAGGCTTCGAACAAAAAAATGGAAATGCAAAATTGAGAATTTTTTTAGTTTTGTTTCATGAATTTAAGGGGTTTTCTTAGGCAAACGATTAATTTATAGAAGTCAAAAGAATATGTTTCCCGGTTAAATGATTCATAATACTCAAAAAGGTTGAAGAATGTTTGGCCTTATCTCAGGTGATAATAGCATGGGAATTTCCTTGAATTTTTTTTTAATGGATTCAGCTAATAATGTATGTGATATGTTGAGAACATTAGCTAAGGGAGCCACTTTGGGATTATACACCTCTCATCATAGTGTTGTTTTCTTCCGATCAGAATGTTGTGTGTCAGTGGTAATGCAGAATTTTTGCTGTTGAATGTGGAATCATGGCTAGGATTACAAAATATTTATTTTTATGATGGCTATTACTCTAGAAAGTTCACGTACTTAATGTGATGGAGGTATTTATAAATTCTATATAATCAGTTTTCCATTCTTGTTTTTAGTTTATCATCTTAGTTCTGAAACGCAAATCTTTTCCTGCACACAATTTTTTTTATAAACCAAGCACTTTCAACTGAATACTGGGGCCACTCCTGTTTATAAATCATTTAAAATTGTATTTTCCACAATTATATTTTTTCTTTGTTACAAAGTGGTCGAAATGAATGATTAATATTTTAACTTTTTCTCCAATGCAGGTTTCGAATCGTTGAATCTACCTTTGTAATCTTGTGCATGAAAGGAAAGTCCATTATGAAAATAAAGGATTAAGCAAATTAAATGTCAAATACCCTGCCATTGGGCAGAGGATTTAAAATTTTATAGTGCATAGTGTTCATCTGTCTGTTTGTCCGACCCAGACATGTTAACCTCCAGAATAATTTTTCAGGGAGCCTGAGGATGATTTTCAGGGAAATGGGAAAGATTTCAGGGAAAAGTTTGCGTGGGGGCAAAATAAAAGAAAAAAACTTGTGAATTTTCAGCTCACGGACCACTATTAACACCAGGTTATATCCAGAATGAGTTGTCAACTATGCTGATGAATTTATGCTATGTTAAAAAATCATAAAATAACTGTTGATTTGAACCCCCCCCCCCCCTGATGTTCTTCTTCGTGAGCCCCCCCCCCCTCCCCTCCCCACCACCACCCACCCACACTGTCCCACAGAGCACATCCACCTGTGGTTTGCTCTTATCAAAGTCTACTTAGCTAATAATTTCCCAAGTCTGGAAATGTTAACAGGAAAAGATGTCCTGATGTTCAGTTACTTCAAGAACATTAGTACTCAGAAAGTATCTTTATCAAACTTCATGCATGTGGGACGCTTGTGCCCTACACAAAATTTTTCTTTTCATCATTGAAGCATTTTTGTTTAATTCGAAATTTTCTGGTGACAGATGGCCAACAGTTAACATTTCTGTAGTCAGCACAACAGACTAAATGTAGTGTAAGAAAAAAAAAGTCCATTGTGTTTAAATATGCGGTCATAATTTTTCGGCATCCTAAGCGACTTTAACCTACTTTTAAACTGTGCTGAATAGTTGTTGTTTACATTTTGATTTTGGAAAAGGGATGAGAATTAAAGCTACTCTATGAAGGAATAAATAAATATATATTATTTAATTCCTTTTCATATATTTTAATTTCCAAAAACTGCATTTAAATGAAGGTGGAGTTTTCAATTTTTTGAAAGTAAGTCACCTATTTTCACTTCGACACTCGCACATTTATCACAAATCTCCGAAGAAAAAACCAGAAATAAACATGAACATAGTTGAAATATATATCAGAAAATAGCCTTTCCTTAAATAAATTTGACTTAAATCCATATTTTACTGCTTCGTGAGTTTTTACCAGAGTTTGAAATGCATGTGATTTGACTCCGAACGTTTTTCAGAAGTTACAATGGGAATGAAATATTTGACAATTGTTTTCCGGGATTTTTGGTCCAAAACTGATTCCCGTCCAGGAGGCCGGGAACTACACTGAAATTACGGGACTTTCCCGGGCATTCCGGGAGAGTTAACATGTCTGGTCCGACCATAAACATTTTAGTTTCCATGAAATACCTTGAATATGATTTGTTCTAGAGTTTTCAAATTTGGTTTGTAGCATTAACATTTGGGAATACAGGTGTGTATTGCATTTCATCGCTGTCCGCCCATTTTCACCAGAGTAATGGCACTTTACACAAAATTGGCCTGTTTGTAGGTTTTCAGGCAATAAGTTTAATATGATTCGACCTACAGTTTTCAAACTTTGTTTGTAGCTTCAGTACATGGGAATAGAGGTTGGTATCGAATTTCAGCTCCCCCACTCATTTTCTCCAGTTATGGCCCTTTGTACAAAATTGGACCATTTGTTGGTTTCAGTGAATAACTTTATGATGATTTGACTTGGAGGTTTCAAATTTGGTTTGTACATTAATCAAAGGGGCATTAGTTTTGAATTTCTGCTCCGCCCACCCATTTCCATCTGAGTTACAGCCCTTTTCAAACTTGGCTTTTAGCTTTAAGTTATGAGGAGACTGGGCATATTATGCAGTGCATGGCTAGCTCTTGTTACTTTAATAAATTCTATTGCTTGGTCTATACTACAACATAGACTATGATGCATGATGACTATAGGCGTGACTGGTATGGAAAGATTTTTTAATTGAGGTGACAATTTACCTATACGTAAATTGCCGCATCTTTAAAGCTGCTGATGACTCATTTCGGTCATGTATATTTTCAAGTAGAAAATACACTTTGGGTTAATACAATTGTAAAATTGTATAGGATTGGCCCTCTGGATGAAACACTGGATACTTAAATACTGTGTATAGTTTTGATAGCCAACAATTGAATTTCTAAATTAATCGGTAAATTTCCACATCTTTAAAACTGCTAATGACTCATTTCGGTCATGTATCTTTTCAAGTAGAAAATACACTTTGGGTAAATACAATTGTAAAATTGTACAGGATTGGCCCCTGGATGAAACACTGGATACTTAAATACTATGCTGTGTATAGTTTTTGATAACTGACAATTTAATTTCTATCAACCTTCAAAAGGCCTATTTCTGACTTGGGACAATTTTATGACCTCAGAATAGATGCTCAAACTTGAAGTCATAAAAATATCCTCAAGATAAATATCCTACTGTAGTATTGGTATGTAGTCAAGCTTTGGATGTATGTCCAGGCAACCAAAGCTTGATTGGATACCATGACAGCAGCACCAATGTGTGCTATCCAGTTGATAAAAACATTTCTGGGCCTTTAAGCCTCTGCATACTGATAACAAAATGCAATATTTTAAGCTCCAGATTTCCCCTCTAATTCAACTAGGATCCCTGTGGGAACCCCGGGAAGTGAAGCAGTGCTTGTTTACTGTAAACAAGCTCTGTTTTACTGGCAAAATAGGACCCGGTCACCGGTGCCTGGGATGGAAGTTCTCTAAAATGTGCAAAATGGGTATAAACAATTGGCTGGAGTAGTCTTTATCCTTATGTTGCGGTCATGATTAGCCACTGTGCATAATTATGTGACCTTCAGCACCAATAAATAAATTCAACTAGGAATTGAACGTATTCAATCTTGTTTGACAGAGCTCAATGAGCTCTGTCAAACAAGATTGAATTGCTTCATTTCCTAGTTATATTATGGGAATAATTTGAAATTTTGATATTTTGACATCAGCGTTAACAATTGATGAAATTTTCTCTTCAAGTCCCATTCATCAGATATTTTTTGATATTTTGTATAAAACATTTTGATGTGTGTGGAGATTCAAGTTTGTTAAAATAATGTATATTGCAATTTGAGTATGTTCAGTTTGAAGAGGGTTAAAAGGAAAAAAATGTTATAGGTGCTTTTAGCCACGACAAGCAGTTATAGATGTAGCAATGTTGGTTGGTTGATGTGTCTATTGGTCTGTGACAAAGTTTTTAAACTCAACAACTTTTAAAATACATGGTGGAATGGCATCATATATGTTATGCAAGTGTATCTTATTGATGTCTAGCCCCAAGCTCAATACCAGTGTTATTCAGAGTATTTTTGACATAGTTGTTTCCCTTTATGGAGTCGTATTTTATTTTATTTTTAGCATTTGTCCCAGCTTAGGTGCAACCTCACGATTTTTATGCCCCTGCAACGAATATGTTGGGGCATTTTGTTTTAACCCTGTCCATCCATCCGTCCACCATCTGCTGTCTGTCTATTCACTGTACGTCCTACCGGCCGACCGACCGTCCATCCATCCATCCACATCTAGGGCACATTGTTTGTCTGGCTAACTCCTCTCACAGTTTTTATGCTAGGACTTTTTTATTTCACTGGATGTTTGTACATATACCAGAGGTGTGCATATTGTCATTTTGATTTGCTTCAGTATTTCACAAAATTACAGGTTGTTGAACTTGGTAAATTTTTTGTAGAATTTCACCTGTATGGTATGTGGTTTGTGTGTGGTAGACTTTGCAGGGGCATCATATGTGTCTTACAGACACAGCTCATGTATGAGTAACAAATCACAGTTTGCTCTTCAACCTCCTGTGTCCATGTGCTGTGTGGGGGCATGCTTCAGTCTAGTTTTTTTCAAGTGACACCTGCTGCTTATTTAAAGGGTTAATTAATGATCAGTTCAGCATTGAACTGATTGAAGGATTTGATAAAACTCTATCTGAAGACATTTGCTTAGTAAATGGTTGTTGAATTTGCTCTTATCGCTATTCATCTCAGAACCCACAGGCAGGGCTGAAAAGTACCTGCAGCTTCCAGTGGCATGAAGTAAAATATGTGACTCACTGGATTTGATTATGGGAGTGATTTATCTTTCAAATTAACATGTTAATGTATCATGTACACACAAGGAATGATTGAACACATTTTGATTGATGGCTGATTAATTGATTGCCTGCAATAATTGTCAGTGGAGAGTAAAAATATTATGGAATACATGAGAAGGAGTGTGCTAATTGCTTGTTGATATTCCACTACTGTAAACTATCAGATAAAATTGCCTATCCCTTATTGTAATCATAATTGTCTTGGCATTTTACAAAATATGATTTAACCCTCTGCACTCTGATGTCAAAATGGAGGTTTTTAGACCTGAAACGGTTAACCGATTAATCGATTAACCAATGATCAATGTCTTGATCGATCAAAAAAGTAATTGATCGATTAACTGTTACTTTTGAACTATTGCACTATATTGGTTAATAAAGGAACAAACTTGCTCCAAAACAGGCCCATGTTGTCACACTGACTCACATCCATTATATGAAAGAGTAAAGCATGCAAGTTATGTGCTGACATACTTGTTCACGTGCATGATTCAGTAGCTGGAAATGGTCATTCTTAACCCTTTACCCAGTGCTATTGAAAGACAATACTTGCAAAATAAATTCTTAAATTACTAAAAAAAAATTCAATTTTTATCTCAAAAACATAGCTTATGACCCCTCATTTGGACGAGCACAACAAGGTCATCCCAATGAGAAGTCCTAAGCTATGTTTTTGAGACAAAAATTGAAAATATAATAAAATTTAAATGGAGACTTTTGTATACAGCGCTGACCGGTTTCCCCATTATGTTGGGTAAAGAGTTAATATCCTGTAAATCATCAACGGTACGGCAATTATTCAGCTACCTATTAGGGTAAGTGATTAATCGGTTAACCAAGGTTAATCCATGTGATTAATCGATCAAGAAAACCCTTAAACCGTTTCAGCTCTACAAGTTTTCAGCAGCAAATATATGCAGTTTGATATTCAACCAAATATACCTTGTTTGACAGAGCTCAGTGAGAAAAACAGAGTAATTGGAGAAAATTCTGTTGCACTACCAGAGTGCTAATGGGTTACCCCTGCTATTACATTCCTACCATGAGACATAGATAGTTATTGAATATGATTTTCTTTCCCAGAATTGCCCATTATCAAGCTCAGCTGATATGGCTTCAAACTCTGCCAAATTGACACTGATCTTGGCCAATATCGATCAAGCTAAAGTTTTCCCCCTTGATGCATTACTTGGTGCAGCCATTTTTTTAACAATGAAATCATTTACCCTTACTCTTCGAAAGTGATCAGTTAGTAAAATTGGTATTACTAGACAAAAGGCAGTCTGTATGTATGGGGAGTTTGTATAGAGAGGAATTAATGATAGCAATAAGTAAGGATTAGGTGGATGGAGAGAAGAAAGAAGTGAGTTATCCCAGTGGGAAAACCGAGACGTTCGGATAGCTGAACTTGGAGAAGGAGACGACGAAACATCAGACTTTGTGAAAAGAATGAGAAACAATAAATATAAAAAAACAGATCTGAAATTTTTGTAATTATTTATTTTGGCTTAATAAATAAATTGGTTTTTACTTTGTTAATTCCTTATCAGTCGAAATATCAACCCGAGGTAACTTAACATCAGCCTTTGACCTTTAGTCTCAGTCTGATATGAAGTTACCTTGGGCTGATATCTAGACTTTGAAATTTGCTAAGTAATAACCTCTAAATATGTTAACAGACTTGAACTTGTTTCCTCAACACATCATTCAAATCAAAAGCTGAAGCATGTCCAGTTTTTTGTTTACTTATATCACTTGGCTATAGACATTCAGGCCTGCACCAATTGTTCGAATGATGATTTTGATTGCCTCAAAGAAAATTGTACAGCCTACTTTCCGCTCCCCCACATTACAGGACTGTCGATTTGAGGCGAACTGCTGTTTGGGTCATGTGGAGGTTACCTAAAATGAAAAGCATGCAAATTGTCTCTGCGTCACGCAAAATTTTTGGCAAGTTGACTTATCTCGTACAAATGAATTGTGGAATGATGTTGAGCATCAACTAATCATCAGCGGCATTGGTGTTTGCATCTGCCTGAGGTATAGCTGCTCTGTTGGCCAATCATTGCCCAACAGAGCAGCTATACTTCAGACAGATGCAAACACCTATGCTGATGATGACTTTATGCTCAAATTATTTAACTACTGATCATCTTAAGATGTAACATAGGTACAAAATCAGAAACTGGCAATAATTCATGTCACTGCCCCAAATAGTGATTATGGATGCCATACTCTTCTGCAGCATGCTAGCCAATGCCAAGATTAGGCTTTAATTGCAACTAATTTGTACCTGAATTGCTGTAACACAGCCTCCTTATTGTTCCAAAGGATTCATCTCGATTCATCAGGATATTGCCCACCATAGGAGCAAGAACTTGGCTCTGATACAACAGTTCATATATGAGCATAGTTGCGATGCATTTTTAGCTCAACTTTGACATAGACAAATTTGAGGTTATGCCATGGTCCATTGTCCGTCCGTCCATCTGTCTGTCCATCTGTCAACAATTCAAGGCTGTATTTATGAACCGATCTTTACGAAACTTCTTGGGTACCTTTGTTATCACAGTGGGACGAGAACAAGTGTTTTTGGGTGCGGTCCAAAATTCAAGATGGCCACCAGCAGCCATTTTGTACTAAAAATAGTGCAGTCAGTTTGCTGTGCAGAACTTCTGTATGAAAGTTTGAATAAATTTTTGTATGAATGTTTAGTAACATGGCATACATCACATATAATACAGGTTTTTTTCTCGTGCAGAAATTATGCAAATTAGATGAACTTTGATTTATTCAGTGCTACTTATGCACAGTAAGTACACATTTCAATACTGATTGGGCTAAGGGCTGTATTTATGAACCGATCATGAAACTTCTTGGGTACCTTTGATATCACCTTGGGATGAGAATGAGTGTTTTTGGGTGTGGTCCAAAATTTAAAATGGCTGCCAGTGGCCATTTTATACCGAAATTAGGTGTAACCATTTTTTTGTACAGAACTTCTAGGACTATGTTTGTTATCATCATGGGATGGTAACGAGTGCTTTTGGGCTCGGCCAAAAATTCAAAATGCTTGTCGGCAGTCATATTTACGGAAAATGTGTGTATTACATTTTTTGTACAGAACCTGTAAAGAAGATTTTTTTATGTCAGTAATGTTTGCTATAAATTTATTGGGTGCCTTTGTTATTACTGTGGTATGAGAAATATTTTTGGGTTCAGTCAGACCCACTCTGGGACTCAAAAAGGGAGATAATTAAAAATCTTTTCCGAAAACACCAGACAAAAGAATGTTTCTTGGATTCAGCATCCCAAAGATGTGTATATTCAAATGTGTTGAAGCCAAGTTCCTGTGTTAATATTTGGTGTTGTTTGAGGAGGGTAAACATTATTAGCACAACCCGATATTCTATTTCCAATGAGAAAAATAAAACCTCCTTACCCGTGGGAACCCTATGAGCTAAAGATAAAAAATTCAAATACCTATATTTTAAGAAGGACTGGACAGATATTTATTAATTACTTTATTAGTATGAATCAACCTTAGAAGGGTTTGAATCAAATGGGTCAAAATATTTGCTAACATTTGGCTTATGGTGCACCATACAAGGATCCCCATTGTAACATTAACCCCATGGTAATTTCTTTTCTAGTTTAGCATCTAACTGTCACCCTCCTTTACAATACTTTACCTGTACATTTGTTACAGGCTATGCTCAGTATTTATGTATAAACCTTTACAATACTTTACATGTTCCTTTGTTATCAGGTCATTACCTAGATGTGTGTCATTGCTGTGTCACATCCTATACATGTACATGTCTTACACAAGTTGAGCTTCAGTGTCATTGACACTTTCCTCATTTGGGTTACCTAATGGATTACCTGAATCAAGTACAGGGGAACGAACGATAAGTTACCAAAGTTCAAACCAGGTGAACGATAAATGGGTTGTGCAAAATTTTGAAAACAGGCCTGCATTAGAAGACCATACAGAAATATCACGAAAGCTTACTCTTGGTATGGGGGGTGCGGTGGCTCAGTAGGTAGAGGTGCAGGCTGCAAGCTGAGAGGTCCTCGATTGAATCCCAGCTGCGACAACCACGTTGTGTCCTTGGGCAAGACACTTCACCCCCACTGCCCACGTCGGGGCTCAGTGGCATTGTGTACTAAGGCATACTGCATGTTGATGGTGCACCTGTCTTCAACCAGTGCTAACCCTGCTTGTGTAGAGTTAGTATGTTGGGGAGCTGACAGAAAAAGACGGCTGCCAGCGACATTCTTTGATTCTGATTTGTTGATTTTGGAAAATCTTCTCCTCTGAAACTACAAGGCCAAATGTTTTGAAACTTCACATGATTGATGACTGGCACACCCTCCACCAACGATCCTCATTTAATGTTGATCATGATGCAAACATGGTCACAATTGCAGCTTATAGTTACCATAAAAATCCTATGGGAAATAACATTTTCATCTTCTGTTTTTCCAGGTGAGCGATTACAGGCTCTTTAGAGCCTCTTGTTTTATAATGCAAGGGTTCCCATGGGGCCCTGGATTCAAGAACTGGCCTTGAATTTGACTAAGGGCCATTCAAGGCCTTGAAATTCTGGAAATTGTGCCAAGAGGCCTTGAAAAGCCTTGAATATTCATGAAATAAAAATGCCAGCAAAATGCTTTATGCTAACTATGTAGTTTTACATGCCATTGTCAGTGAAGGCATAGTCCTAACTTGGACCGTCTGGTCATTACCCCCTCCTCACACTTCCCTTTAAGGGAAGTGTTAGGAGGTGGTAACAACCAGAAGGTCCTGATTAGGACTAGTGAAGGCGGGGCCTTGAAAATCCTTGAATTTAGCTGTTGTGGGCCCTTGAAAAATGCTAAATATGGTCAAGAAATTCATCATGGGAACCCCAGAAAGTGAAGCAGTACTTGTTTACTATGATAAACAAGCTCTGTTTTACTGGTAAAATTGCACCCGATCACCATTGCCTGAGGTACAAGTCCTCAAAAATAGGTGTAAACGATTGACTGAACTTAACTTTATATCCATGTTGCGTTCGATTAGCCATTGTGCACAAATATGTGGCCTTGAAACAACAAGAAATAGATGAATAAATATATGAAGAGAAATAACCTTGAATAGTCCTTACCTGCAGGAACCCTGAATGACAGTAAACTTCTTTGAATTTAAGGACGATATGCTGTAATGAAACATACTGTTGCAGAGTGTTCAGTGTGGCTTTTTCAATAATGTATTACATCACAGCATCACCATCTTGATGAAAAAAAGTCTTCAGCATGAATGATTAACTTAATCATGTTACCTTCTCTTTTGCTTCTTTAACCCTTTACCTAACATGAAAAGCAGACGACTCTTGCAAAGAAAATTCTTGAATAACTATTTTTAGCTCACCCAGGCTTGGCAATTTCAGGAGAGCGATTTTTTAGCTCTCCTTACTGCCCTCCTGAAAGAATTAAGGAGAGCGAAAAATTGCCCTCCTAAATATTTTGGTCTGGGATGATTGAGATTACCTATTATGCTCACGTTAAATTTTTGTTGTAAAGCAAAAATGTAATTTAACTTCGAAGTCACATAACATCACGTAATTTCATTTTAAAAGTGGTTTAGTGGTAAAAGGTAATGGCTGCAACCATACCCAAACACAGTTGCAATCATTCGAAGCAAAATGGGTCACAGCAATATTTTTTTTTCTGTCAGTTTCAAGTTCAACAACTGACATCACAGTTTGAGGGGTAATTATGCAAGGAATATTGACACTATAATATACTACCATTACTACTATCCTGTCACTTGAAGCACTTGCACCAGGATGTGACTGTAGATTCAAGCAGACCTGTTGTCCAAGAAAGTCATTCGCCTACCACTACCACCTTCAACCCCCTTGGGGGGTTGAAGGTGGTAGTGGTAGGCGTATGACTTTCTTGGACAACAGGTCTGGGTACACACACAGGTCTTGTCAAGTGTGTGTTCGGTTGTTGAGTGAGACATCCAGATGTCTAAGAGATTTCGCTTTACCTTAGTAAAGTTAATAAAATCACTGATGTAGTCTGTTGGTTTCAGTTTCAATGAGTTCGTTCAACTGGATACTTAAAATGCTGTGTAAAGCTAATTGCTCTCCTAAGCTGATTGAGGAGAGCGATTTTTTGCCCTCCTGCATTTTTCAGAATGCCAGGCCTGGCTCACCTGACTTTCAGTCAGGAGAGCTATAGTGATCACTCACCATCCGTCGTCCGTCGTCCCGCGTCCGTGAACATGGTGTTTGCGTCTTCTCCTCCCAAACCGCTGAACCAATTTAATTGATATTTGAGATAATAGTTTGTTATGACATCGCAATTTGATTTTGTTCAAATCAAGTTGCCCCGCCCGTGGGTAGGGCCACACCCAAAAAGTGTGCTGAAATCTTAAAAAATCTTCTTCTCATGAACCAGCAGTAGCAGAGACTTGATATTTGGTGTGCAGCTTCCTTTTGAGGTGTAGACTCAGATTTGTTCAAGAGAAGTTTGTGGGGCTGTACTTGGCATCGTTATGGGAGGGGCAAAATTTTTGGCCCCGCCCAAAATTTCTATTTTCCAAACCGAGAGGCTGATTTGAACCAAATTTTATGTGAGGGTTTATTGAGTCATAAGTACCTAATTTATGCTGATTTTTTTTTCCTCGTAGCCCCATGGGAACCGCAGGAGCTAAAAATAGAAAAAAATTAAAACGCCCATATCTCCAAAACTGCACGGCACAGAGAATTTTTATTTGGTGTGAAGCTTCCTTAGGACCAACAGAAAGAATTGGTAAAAAAAAATTGCCATCGGTTTTATCATAGGGTACAGTTTCGGGACATTGAAAAAGTGCTGAGTCAGCACTTTTTAACACTGTAGGCAATGGGAAAAACATTAAAAAATCTTCTTCTCCAGATCCAGCAGGCAGAATCTTTTGATATTTGGTATGCAACATTGGAGGGTGGATCTAATTCAAGTTTGTTCAAATCGGCCCCCTGGGTTCATATTTGGGCTCAGTATAGGAGCCCGATTTCGAACTTAGTGCATTTCAGGCAAATTTCTTAAAAAATCTTCTTCTCCAGATCCAGCAGGCAGAATCTTTTGATATTTGGTATGCAACATTGTGGGGTGGATCTGATTCTATTTTGTTCAAATCGGCTCCCTAGATTCATATTTGGGCTCACTATAGAAGCTCGAATTTGAACTTAGTGCATTTCAGGCAAATTTCTTCAAAAATCTTCTTCTCCAGATCCTGCAGGCAGAATCTTTTGATATTTGGTATGCAACATTGTGGGGTGGATCTGATTCCAGTTTGTTCAAATCGGCCACCTGGATTCATATTTGGGCTCACTATAGAAGCCCAAATTCGAACTTAGTGCATTTCAGGCAAATTTCTTGGAAAATCTTCTTCTCAAGATCCAGCAGGCAGAATCTTGTGATATTTGGTATGCAGCATCCTTAGGGGGGTGAGATTCAAGTTTGTTCAAGCCATGTCCCTAGGTCCATATTTGGGCTCACTGTGGGAGCTTGAATTGTAACTTTGTTCGAAATGAGGAATTTTCTTAAAAAATCTTCTTCTTCAGATCCAGCAGTCGGAATGGTTTGATATGTGGTGAGTAGCATCCTTGGGGGGGGGGGGGGGGGGGGGGGGGGAGGGGGGATTCAAGTGTGTTAAAGCCAAGTCCATGGGTCCATATTTGGGCTCCCTGTGGGAGCCCAAATTATAACTTAGTCAATATGAGGAATTTTTCTTTAAAAATCTTCTTCAGATTCAGCAGTTGGAATGTTTTGATATTTGGCATGGAGCAACCTTAGGGGCTGAGATTCAAGTTTGTTCAAGCCAAGTCCCTTGGTTCATATTTGGGATCACTATGGGAGCCTGAATGACAACTTAGTTCAAAATGAGGAATTTTCTTTAAAAATCTTCAGATCCAGCAGATGAATGCTTTTGATATTTTTTGTGCAGCATCCTTAGGGGGGTAAGATTCAAGTTTGTTCAAGCCATGTCCCTAGGTCCATATTTGGGCTGATTGTGGGAGCTCGAATTGTAACTTGGTTCAAAATGAGGAATTTTCTTTAAAAATCTTCTTCAGATCCAGCAGTCGGAATGTTTTGATATTTGGTGTGCAGAATCCTTAAGGGTGTGAGATTCAGGTTTGTTAAAGCCAAGTCCCTGGGTTCATATATTGCTCCCTGTGGGAGCCCGAATTATGACTTAGTTCAGTATGAGGAATATTCTTTAAAAATCTTTTTTTAGATCCACTGGTCAGAATATTTGGATATTTGGTTTCAGCTTTTCTTAGGAGGAGCAGATGCAATTTGTGGAAATCAATTCTCTGGGTTGATATTTAGGCTACCATGTCAGGTGAGCGCCCTCAGGCCCCCTGGGGCCTCTTGTTTTTTTTATCTCAAAAACATAGGTTATGACCCCTCATTGGAACGAGCTCATTCCAAAGAGGGTTCATAAGCTATGTTTTTGTGACAAATTTTTTTTTAAATAATGAAAATTAAATGGCAATTTTTATGAATAGCGTTGGCCAGTTTTGGCCGTTGCATTGGGTAAAGGGTTAAGAAATTCTGTATAAGGGTTACCGAAAAGGTTTGCCTGGAAAGGACTGTGGTGAACTTTGTAAAGGTTACCATAATTTCTAGTTTTGAAAGACTTTATCATCACAAACCATCCTGATTTATTTCATTTTAATATGTTGTGGTAGCTTTGTGCAAAAATGGTTTAACACATTACCCAATAGAGTGGAGCCCACTTAATTGGATATCTCTTAACTGAATAATGCTGTTAATTGAATATAATTTTCCAGCACAGAACCATTTATCATACATCCAGTACAAATTTGACCTGTTAATTGAATATAGGTTATAGAGTAAACTCTTGTTAATTGAATAAAAAATCTTGTAACATGTCAAGAAATTATACTGACTCTCCCTAGTTTTCCTTTGTTTATAGACCTATCAGGCCTCAGTATATCCGATACAGGCAATTAATCTATTATATCTTGTTTGACAGAGCTCATGGAGCTCTGTCAAACAAGATATAATAGAATAAATGCTAAGTTTATCTCTAGAATACAGGAAAGTGACCCAGTCCCTGTTAATTGAATACTCCTGTTAATTGAATAATTTTCATTGGCAAAGTGGTTATTCAGGGTTCCATTGTATTGCTATTAGAAAATTCTGGCAGTAAGAAAATATCTGTTTCCCATCCAAACCACAGCTTTATAAGAATTTGTTCCAATGAGGTCTCTGGAGCTATATTTTGGAAGCAAAAATATGAAAAGATTCATGATTATAACAAACGAGACATGCCAAACAAAATGTTCTTGAAAAACTTAATATTTTATTTTTGCCTCAAAAACATGACTTGTTCCAATGAGATGTCAGGAGAGCTTTGTTTTTGAAGCAGGAATTAAAAATATAAAATTTGAATGATGATTTTTGAGAACAGCACTGGCTAAATATGGCTGTGATGTAAGGTATGAAAAAATATTTTTCAAAAGATTTCAACAAAACCATATGATGTCACCCCCAAAATCTTATGTGGCTTATCGAGCTCGTTCCAATGAGGGGGTCACATGATATGGTTTGGTAATTTTTTTTTTTAAATTTGTAGAAACAATAATTAAAATGATAAATTTTGATATCCTGTGCGTTGGGTAAAGGGTTAAACTTGAACTTCAAAATGGCTTACAATCGGTGCATCATTAGTTTTCAACATTTATATAGTATTTATTTTTCCGAATTTGAACATCATACACCCTGGATTCCATTCCAATTGGATATTCTTTACTGGAATATCAATATTAACTCTTTCAACACGAGAGACTGCTTTTCTGGTCCGCAACACGATACATCATAATTTCATTAAGTGGGATCATAGGATGGCTACTAAGTGAACGTGTGTGGTAGAACAATTAATATTTTCAACGTGCAGCCTTCAGGCTGCACATTCAAAATATTAATTGCTCTACCCCCAAATAATGGATATGGACTCTTCCAATTTCTGCCATCTAACTGACATGGAAGATACCACCAGTGTTCAAAGGGTTAAGATAAAATTTAGCGCATGATGTCATTACCTGAATGGTGTTTCCTAGCATTGATAGTATAGCTAGGAATAACTTTATTTTGCAAAAAACAATATAGTACAGGTATATATTTTTTAACAATATTAAATACAGTGCATTGGCATGAACATCCTGTAATTGCAGATCATGTAACCTCTGTTTTCTGCAGGGGGTGACATAGCCAACTGGCTGTTTTATTGTCACCCACCTTAAAAGTTGGAATGGGGAAAAATAGTGTAAGAGAAGGATATTAGAGAAAAGAGAAGAGAGGGAAGTACAAAAGCTCTCAAGTAATGAATTTGATTTGGAATAATTTATATTGCACTTAGGATAGATGAAGCAGGAATTATGACGACTTGTACTGTGATTGATTTCTTGCTCTGAGAAAATAATTATATTGGAAGTTATAGGATATGAGATGTCATCCAGAGCCTGTTCAGTTGGGGGAAAAATGGTGTTTTAGGAGTTCAGTAAATTATGTATTCTGGGTTTTATAAACAGTTAAGGATACAAGGCTCGCAGAAATGATTATGACCAGTTAACTTCCCCACATTCAGGACATGTTCTGTTACTACATCTGTCAGACGCTTTATATGAGGCTAGAAACATATTAATCAAATTCTTTTTAAAGTGTTTTCTTGGGTATCTTTGAACCTCTGGGTCAGTATCATTCCACATGTATATTTATAGTGTTGATACAACACTTGATACAACATTTGCATGGCACATCCCAACATTACCAATAATCTGATTAATCTGCGACATATTTATTTGCTGAAGCCTATCATTTTTGCTGAAGCAATCAGCAACAGCACTGCTGATTACTGAAACAGATTTCGAAAGCTGTGTGATGGAAATGATTTCTAAATAATATTGAGGTTTTGTATTTTTCTGTTCATTTCAGCTTCATCTAGCTGCATTGACATCATTAAAAGGGGAGATAATTGATTTGACAAACAGAATACAACATATTAGCACTGAAAGAGACATTATTGAAAAGCAGTTATCAAAATCACAGGTTGGTATGTCACATGAACATGCATATGGAAATGTTTCAAAGGTTTAAAGCTCAAAGTAAAATATGTTTTTATTTTTTTATTTATTTATTGGGGTTTAACAACACTTTTGACAGCCGTGGTCACCTCATGTCAGATAGTTTTATGGGTGGAGGAAGCCAGAGTACCTGGAGGGAACCACCGAAGAACGGTGAGCAATTGTCAGACGCCCCAACATACTAACTCCATACAAGCAGGGTTAGCATTGGTTGAAGACAAGTGCACCATTGATGTGCAGTACACCTTAGTACACAATGCCACCATGCCCCCACGTGAGCAGTTTGGATTTAGTGTCTTGTCCCAGGACACAAGGTGGTTGCCACTGGTGGGATTCAAACCGAGGACCTCTAAGCTTGCAGCCTGCATATCTACCCACCACACTTCCAAAATATGTTTTTAGTTCAGCTTCTGCGAAGTAGAGGTGAAGTAATGTCATGACTGCAGTGGATTGGTTTTGGGGTGCATATCCAATATTATAAGAGTTTGTGTTTAGCTAACTTTCTTCAAACCCTATGGTCCAGGTCCTTTATATTGCAGTTGTGAGTTGTATAGGACCATGCCAACAGTTGTTAACCTATAAATTGTGTATATGTTGCCCCAATATTTTTTCCAGTCAAAGTTTCTTGTAAGAAGTTTTGTTTAGGTCAGTTTTGTTGATCAAAATGTTGGGACTTATGTTGCTCATAGAAGTTTTTATCTCACCTAACTGAGCATGAAGGACGAGCTGATTATATAGTCTATTCAAGTCGGGCATCATTTGGCATAAAGGTGGTGTTTGATTGAATCTTCTCTTCTCCAAAATTGATTGCAATGAAATTTCATTTAAGTAATGAATGGGCAGGAGCATTTCCATTTTGTTCAAATCCATGTGCTGCCTCAAATAGGGGGGGAGTAGGGGAAAGCCACCTAATCTTCAAGTGAACCGATGGATGCAGTAACTTGATATTTGGGGATGAGCTTCCGTTTGACTCGTAGCATGAAGTTTGTTCAGACAGAGTTTGAGGCACAGTATTTGCCATCATAATGGGAGGGACAGATTTCACAGTTTCTCAGAACCCTTGGCTTGATTTGAATGAAATTTGGCATGCATAATGAGTGGTGACATCCTTGATTTAAACAAAAAATAGCGACCTTCGTTTTTGATATATTGTGATGTGTTGAAGACATGATTGTGTAACAAAAGTTATTACACCATAGTGTTCAGTCCATTGATTTCAGAGCACTTATGATGCACCTCAAAAGGACTTGAAATCATTGGTAATTATCGAGTTTGACATTTAAGAATAGAGAGAATTCCATTTACAGATAATTCAGTTGGTGATATGTTATGAATAGGGAAAACTTGAAGCTGCTGATTATATTTAGTCTAGAGAGAATTTCTGTTTACAAAGAATTCTCTTTAAAGAGATATTTTTTTAAATATCTTTTTCTGTTGCATCTTGATAAAATGCGGAAGCTATTTGCATTAGATAATGAAATAGTAATTCATTGTATAATGAGACCTGTTTAGCCTTGAATTCAATGCCTACAGTTTAGTAATTCCCCTTCTAGAATCAAAATTATGAACACACTTTATATCTCAGATTGAATACAACTTTTGTCAAAATAACTAAAAATGCACAAATGATGGTTCATTTTAATAATTTTCATCTTATTTTTATTGCAAAATTGGAACAAGCTGAATGAGTCAAACATTGAAAAAATAATGAAATTTTAAAGATGGTGTTTGTAAAAAATGCTGGCTGGATATGGGCATTAGATAATTTAAAGGGTTAATTACACACTGGTTCACAGAATTCCATTCTTAGTTGATTATTCACCTGCAGTACTAATTTTACCTGAAAATTACTTTTAGATTAATATTTAAAGGGCTGGAGGTTTTTGTTCAATTTAAGGGTTCCAATGGTTCCTCTTTAGTTGTTTGTAAATAATTTCCAGTGGAAGCTTTATAGAAGCATAGCAGTTATGCTCAGGTGTTCACAGAGGGTTCCTCATGGGAATCCCAGGAAGTGAAGTAGTGTGTGGTAATCAAGCGCTGTTTTACTGGCAAAATAGGACCAGGTAAGTTAACTAATGCCCGAGATGGAAGTCCTCTAAATTGGGCAACATTGATAAAATTTCAAGCAGAAAATTCTTCCAGTAATGCAACTTGGTATTTAACCAAATCAAATCCCCCCCCCCCCCCCCCCCTCCTCGGAAGGTGGAGTAGTGCTTGTTTCCTGCACCAGACAAGTTCTGCTTTACTAGTAAAATAGGACCCAGAACAAACACCTACAGTGGTAGTCCTCTAAAGTGGGCAACATTGGTATAAATGATTGACTGGACTTGACTTTATATCCATGTTGCGATCATGACAAGCCAATGTGCAGAAAAGTCTGACCTTAAACACAGATAAATAAAAAAATTCACATTGGGTATACAGATGTCCATGAAAGTTTAATAATTTTCTTTTGATCCAAAGTGGCTCGGGAAATCCACATTCGTCTTTTGAGCAATGGTTTTTGTCAAAAGGCTTCTATAATTTGAAATGAAACTGTGTATGCTCATGTGTTTCTTTTCAACCTACTCACAATTGTTTACAATTTGCTGTAACGTAAGTGCCAGCCCTACTTTGGAACTTAACTCATGCTAATGACTTTTCCAAACGAATTTGAAAAAGCAGAAGAGAGCAAAAGCACTATAAAGAGATCGACAGGGTCGAGCAAGGCCGATGCTCGAAATTACAGGTACTCTCCCTGCACACCTCTTGCATTATCGAGCACATGCGCAACAACCGTGACATCAATTCCTTTTTTTCCACCATCGTGCATGGTCAGATTTTTTTTGGTGACACATGCTTATTGCTTCTCGTTTCTTCGTGAACTGTTTGTTATTGCTAGAAATATTGTTACACTGCATTACTGGATTTTGTATCCTTTTACTCAAGCTTTAAATAGTTTTTTTATTTTCCTCATATTAATTTTAACTTGTATTCTCGCTGTGTGCTTTGGGTTTTTTTTGCGTGCGAAAATGCAACCCTCGTCGATGGGTTTTCCGCCGGTGAGAAGTCTTGTGATTTGGTTTACTTTGTGGGGTTTTCCCTTCTAAATTCACTTCTCACAACCATTTGGACAATGCCAAAAACTATTCCTTGTCTTTCTTGTTTACAAGTGAAACATGTTGATGATGAACATAGTACTTGTGTCACCTTCAACAATTGCTCTCAGGCCAATCCCTGTGCTGTTTGTGGGGTTTGGTCATGAAAATTCTGGGCTTCCGTTAAAAGGTGGTTTTGACCCGGGCTAGAACACCTCATTCTTGGGGTAAAGGTAGCTGTGCCTCTTCGGATATTTCCGAGAGTGCAAGTGGTGATTCTGTCATGCAGGATGATGGGCAGCCTTTTATGGTAACAGATTCCCCTTCAGCTGTTGGTGATGGGATGCCTGAAATGGGGACTAAAGTCTCCCTTCCTTTGGCTCCAGTGGTCACCCTTGAGGCGACGGTTTTTGTCTAGAGGAGTTCTTCCTAGGTTCACTCAGGCGCTTTCTCCGATTTTACGCCAACATCATCTGCAGCTGCTGAAGAATTTGTTCATGCTACTCCTATTTTACATGATAGTCTTCCACCCATCTCTTCTGGAAATGCTATACAGCCTCCGGGGCCTGAGGCTGTATTTGGTATGATTTTGCAGGGCTCCCAGCCTTCCCTGGCTTCTCTGCAAAGCTGTACAGGTTTGTTGGCTGCCCTGTCTCATCTGGCTAGGTTTACTCCTGGCTGGTTGGGGCACTCTGTCGTTTCAGCAGCAATTCCTACACCCTTGTCTGGCAAATCGTTTGTTGTTACGCCTTCCCCTGCTGGTGATCTGACCAGCAGGATAGGGCTGGGACATTGACAACCAGGGCCTTCTGTTCGGCAGAGGCCGGTGATGGCTGCTGTTAGCTGTCACTCTTGGAACCTTCCTCTGATGATTTCTCACAGTGTCCCAAGTCTGGCTGTCGATCAGTGCTTGTCATCGGTATCAGAAGATAGGCAGTTGGGGCCTTCTGTTACTCAGCAGTTTCCTGTCACTCTTGGGGCAATCCTCCGGTATTTCCTCACCATGTCCCAGGTCCAACTGCCGAATCGATGATTTGCAGACAGGGTCTTCTGTTTTGCAGAGGCCAGTGATGGCCCCTGAACGTCACTCTTGAGACTGTCCTCTGGTGTCTTCTTACCTTCTCCCTACTCTGTCTGCCGATCAGTCTCTTCTGAGGATTTGGGCTCTTTCTCCAGAAGGGTTCACTGGGAAGACACTCCGTCGGGCGTGGCTGCTCCAACACATTCTAGGGGTGAGCTGAGGCAAGCCGTTCTGGCACTCACCTGGTTGCCTTCTAGCAACTCCCAAGTTTGCTTCCCTGTGCCTCCTAAGGTGCAACCTCCTTTGGTCGGTCGAGAAATTCCTCGCCTGGCCCTTTGAATGCTGCTCAGCAAGCACAGGAGGTTCCTGCTGGTCAGCCCGAGTTGGGCTAGTCTCTTCTACCACAGAGGATGACGATTTACTTGAAGGCGATGGGGCCCCCCTCGTCAGTCTTTGGGCAAACTTTAGATTTTGTTTTTGGCAGATTTTGGATTTTGTCCAGCCTTCAGACCAGCCCTCAGTGAACACCCGACCACGGTTGTCTGTGGAGTGCCGCAACCCTGTCGATCCTCCTAGCTCCGGGATTTTGTGCCCTCTACAATCGGCTCAGGTTGATGAGTCCATCCCAGGCCTGGATGCCTGAAGTGTTTATTCTTTTCTCGATCAGATGCCTTTCTGCCTACTACGCATTTTCATGTATACGAATCCGCCTGTCCATCTGTCTTCCAAGGGTTGACTACTGTGGATGGGGATTCTTCTTCCCTCGGGTTTTGTAAGCCAAAGTCGGCGGTTCTCCCGATGTCAGTATTAGAATCCATAGTGGGCCTTTCCCGAGAGATGCTGGGCATGTTGTCTCCCGCGGATCATGTCGTCGCTGACTTAGCTTCTTATCCCCCGCCAGGGGAGTTTGATGATGCACATGCACCATTGTATGTTTTATCCTGGGCTCTTTTGAACCTGATGCACACTCACGCCTACAACACGGCTAATTTGGAGCTTGCATGCCGGGATGCAGTTTTGGACACTTCTCCATCTCTTGCTTCTGAGCAGCGTGCTGTTCTGAGGTCTGCTTCTTTGGTCAGACCTCAGCTGTTCCATGGTTCTGTGGGAGCTGTCCGTGATGAGGTTCTTTGCCCTTCGAAGGCCCAGCTTTTGTTACGGCAACTGGACCAACCTACTGCTGTGGGTGATGGTTGTTCCAGGCCCTGCCAGGCGCCCAGCCGCATCTGCTCAGAAGAAGCGTCAATGCAGCCAGGCCTGCAGGCAGCCTCAGGGAGGAGAGTCTTAGGACTCTGTTGCTTCCCTAGGGGATGGTTTCTCCTCTTGGGAGGGGGTGGGGGGGCGTCCCTTCCAGTCCTCACCATCCAGACCTTCTGGTGCAGGAGATTGACAGTCTCCTCTCCAAAGGGGCGATCAAGGTGGTCAGAAGCACCCTTTCTTTGGGCTTCTACTCGAGACTTTTCTTAGTGCCAAAAAAAAATGGCTGGCTTCGTCCTGTCATCGATCTGAGTATCCTGAACGAGTCCTTCATAGCACGTTGTTTCAGCATGGAGACTTTGAGATCTGTTGGATGGGCGATTCATCAGGGCAATTTTGCAGCCAGTATCGACCTGAAGGATGCCTATTTCCATGTGCCCATTCACCTGGCGTCATGGAAATACTTTCGGTCCTCGTTTCGGGATCATGTCTTTCAGTTCAGAGCTCTCTCTTTTGGTTTGAACCTGGCTCATTGGGCCTTCATCTGATTGGTGTCACATGTGCTCGCTTTTCAACGTACTCAGTCGGCTGTGACTTCGTCGGCCTACCAGGATGACATCCCTCAACGACACCCCAATGCTGCCATTCTGGAGTCCGGTGGCTGCTTGGCCTGCTAGCATTGCTGGGTTTCAGAGTCAACTACGAGAAGTCAGATCCGATTCCTTCTCAGCAATTTTGTCATTTGGGCACGGATTTCGACACTTTTCACAATAAGGTGTCTGTTCCCAAGGCTCGGGCATTGATCCTTTCCACCTTGACTCTAGACCTGCTCCGATCCTCCTCCGTCTCGGCCTGGACTTTCATTCGGTTGCTGGGCCTTTGCAGTTCAGTGACGGATCTCATTCTGCTGGGTCGCTTGTTTGTCCGACCTCTCCAACACTGTTGGATCATTGGCATCCGAATGTGGATCCGAAAGGATCTGAAGACATGCATAATGGTTTCAGAATTTTGATTTGACCCAAAGTGGTGAGTGACAATACTTACCGGTAAGGCCATGGTTAATTTATTGTTGTTTTAGCATTATTCACCTCATTTTGTTTTTGCCTGAAATAATAATGCATTTTCTTTCTTGTTGGCTCCACAAATGGGTCACCTCCTTTATAGGACCAGGAGAATACATCATTTCATGTTTCTTCCTCATCCATTGAAATGCCAGGTTATTGCCTCATTTTTGCCAGATTGCTATTGCAATCTGGCAGTAATGAGACAATAGTCTGGTGTTAGGGTAAAATGTGGACTAATGGTACATTTTGTTATAGGCTGTTCTGTAAATAACCCTGGCCATTGAAAGTGTTACTATCTGAGACAACCTACATATGCAAGGAAGTAGTGCATAAGTGCAAAATGATAAAATATGCATCTTGTGGAAAGGGATATATTATGTCATTTCCCCATAAGGATATAATTAATAATAACCTCATTCGCTCTTGTTCTGATAACCTGGAATAACACTTAAACTAAAAATTAACTAACCGTGACCTTAGTTGTTGGAACAGTTTTCAGTGAAATTTCTTAAGATTGTTGGAGTATTTAATTTAGAAAATTGAAACTATGATTCAGTGTCCTGATAGGATCAGAAGATGTCCATAAAGGTTTGGAATTTTAAGTTGACCTCCATGTGGCTCAGGTAGTGCCACTTTATTCATTTGAGCAGTTGGTTTTCCACAAAATGTTCTTGTAGTGTATAATTTGAAATGTTACTGTGCTCATGTCTTCTGATAGCATCTGCGGGTGTGTATGGAGATTCCAGAAGTTTTGATATAGTCCCATGTGCTCACATACCACCACTTTAGTCAGGCCTGGCATTCTGAAAAATGCAGGAGGGCAAAAAATCGCTCTCCTCAATTAGCTTAGGAGAGCAATTAGCTTTACACATTGCATTTTAAGTATCCAATTGAACGAACACATTGAAACTTGAACCAACAGACTACATCAGTGATTTTGTTAACTTTACTAAGGTAAAGCAAAATCTCTTAGACATCTAGATGTCTCACTCAACAACCGAACACACACTTGACAAGACCTGTGTGTGAACCCAGACCTGTTGTCCAAGAAAGTCATACGCCTACCACTACCACCTTCAACCCCCCAAGGGGGTTGAAGGTGGTAGTGGTAGGCGTATGACTTTCTTGGACAACAGGTCTGCTTGAAATTACAGTCACATCCTGGTGCAAGTGCTTCAAGTGACAGGATAGTAGTAATGGTAATATATAATAGTGTCAATATTCCTTGACTAATTACTCCTCAAACTGTGATGTCAGTTGTTGAACTTGAAACTGACAGAAAAAAAATATTGCTGTGACCCATTTTGCTTCAAATGATTGCAACTGTGTTTGGGTATGGTTGCAGCCATTACCTTTTACCACTAAACCACTTTCAAAATGAAATTACGTGATGTTATGTGACTTCGAAGTTAAATTACATTTTTGCTTTACAACAAAAATTTAATGTGAGCATAATACATGTAATCTCAGTCATCCCAGACCAAAATATTTAGGAGGGCAATTTTTCGCTCTCCTTAATTCTTTCAGGAGGGCAGTAAGGAGAGCTAAAAAATCGCTCTCCTGAAATTGCCAAGCCTGTTTAGTCATTTAGGCTATGGTTTCCAGTGAAAGCCTCCTGCAGAATATAAATCAAAACATTGAAATTGTACTCCAGTCTGATGGGGTCTGATGATGTGCATAAAGTTGCTGAATTTTTTATTTGATCCAAAGTCATACCCACAGTGCATCTTTGGCTGTCCTGGAAACAGTTTCTAGAGAAAGGTTGCTTGGGTTTTTGATTCAAAATGTTAAAATTTGCTCAGGTGTCAGGTGTGTTCTGTAACTTTGCATAATAGTTATAGAGTTTTTATTTGACTTCAGCTGCAACACTTCTGTTTGGGCAATGGTTTCTGGTGAAACACTCCAAGGGAATAGCATTTAAACTAAGCTTAGGAGTTCCAATATGGTTTGAAGTTGTGCATAAAACTTGTATTGATCTTAGTACTGCTATAACCATCAACCATTGTAATTGACTGGGAACAATGCTTGGCTTCAAGTCTTAATTTTTCATTTATTAAATTTTCTCATATTTTTGCAGTCCATTATCTGAAATGTTGTTTTTACTTCTTGTGCCTTTTTTGAAAAAAGAGTTTCTGACAGATGAGAAATCATTTCTACTGCATTGTAGTGGTAATCTATTTTACCAAACATTCACCCTTGAAGGCCTAATTTAGACTTCTCTCTTTACTGCAATATAACAGGTACTCCAACATGCATTCTCTCGAAAACTCACAGATTGCATTCTCTCAAGCATCTTGGCAGTTGTTTCTAGACAAGTCTTCGCCAAGACTTGCCTAGAAACAACTATAGAAGCACAGGATGTAGACTATAAAAGTGTATAAAAATGTATAAAAAAATATAAACCCCTTTAAGGATTAAGTTCACTGCCTGGTTTATGCTTTTTGTAGCCAAAGACAGTTTAATAATTCAGCCTATAGAAGTTAAACACAGTTTTTGTAAAAAAAAAATGCTTTTTCTTTCATGTAGAGCGAGAAATTAAGAATTCAGAAAGAATATGAAGACAGATTGGATCAAACTATTACAAGATATGAAGAAAGAATTATTGAACTTCACAGTGTTATAGCTGAACTACGAAAGAAGATAGAACGTCATCAAATAAATGTTATTCGGTATGTCGTAACATGTATTACAACATGACAAAACAAAATAATTTAGACATGTTTTTTGGTGAACTTTGTAACAGATAAATTCAACTACTCTGCTGAATTTCTAATTCGCAAAGTCTTTGTATCAGTTACATACATAAGGTGGAGGTTGGAGGTGTACTCCCCTTCTCCCAAGGATCTTGTTAGAATTGTGTACTTACTTGAAGGTTCCTTTTTGCTGTACCCCCTCCCCCCAAAGAAAAAAAGGATTGGCTAATTGTCATTCATGATAAAAGCTTGGGGTTCTACACACCTATTTTGGGAAAGGTTCTGGATTCCTTTCAATTGAGTAATTTCTCTGCCTAATGACTCAAATTGCAAACGTTTCAGATGTTTGTAATAGAAAACTATCCTTTCACTGTTTAACTTGAAACTGTCCCCATTGGAGTATCAGTATGGCAATCTTCCAGTCACCAACATTTTTTTCTAGAGCTCCATCATTCATTTTCGATGATCTCATACCGTCTGCCATTTCCATCTGCTGTAGAGTGGAGAACACAAGATGTATGAAGATGTGAAAAGCTTATCAGGCTTATCAAGAGAGCTAACTATAATTACAGAAAAGATGAAGACAAAGCATGATCTGCATATTAATTGAGCTTACAATAACTATACAGTTCAACTTGATTCAATGTGAATGAAAATGGAAAACATCAATTTAAAATGATTAATTACACACATTTCTTAGCAATTATTGGTGGAAATTTACAGATACCTTCTTCTGGTCATGGGACAAGACCACAAAGTTGCAGACAGAAGTTGGTCAGGTGTTTGATCACCATTTGAAGTTGGTCAGATACTGGGATGCTGTTTTGGATATAACTAACTCCTTATGTCAGTGGCCGACTCGGATGTCAAAATTGGTAATACCGTGTACCACAGTATTTTTGCTCTCAGTACTACGCAGCTCTAGTCGCACTTACATCATATTCTGATCCTGTGCTTTCTCTTGCATTTTCAGACTTGTGATTGCACAGATCTTGTGTGCTTTGAACAGAATGTCTGAACACAAGGTCTCAAACCACCAGTTGAAAAAAATCAAGACCGTTATGGCCCCGAGGAACCAGTCTAACCTTTATATTGTTCATCGCATATATTTAGATTCACTCGTCTGGAATATTTCAGTAGGTCAGAAAAGCGAACCTATGGTTCGCTTTTCCGACCTACTGAAATATTCCGGACCATTGAATTTAAAAAAATACCATAAACATTCATTTTCTTTGAATCAATGCAAGAAATGTTGCTAAATCGAGATTTGATTTGAAGACTCACCACAGCCAAAGTTTTTTGATTATGCCACAAAGTTCCACTAATTTTTTTAATATCTGAGTTGTTTCAAGGTGAGTTAAATACTTATGGATTGGAACATCTATAACTGAAGCACAAAAGAATATCTGTGTATCTCTGTGAGTGACGAAACATGATATTACATCAGTGGTTCTCTGTGTGTCCATCAACCATGAAAAGTGGGTAAACAAAAACTAAAAATTTGCAAGACATGACGTCCTATTTTTTATTCAGCTCCTTTTTACACCGACCCACCCCTACGTGCAAATTTTCTACTACCGTTCTCAGACACCCAACCCCCACTCTCCCATTAAAATCCAAAATAAACTTATAAACTTAGTAGGCACAGCTGTCTTTAGGGAGGTTTCATAATGTTCTTAAACTGGTACCACCAATTTAAACCTCTGTGGGCTTCCGTGGGCCCCAATCTACAAATGACAAGCTGTTCATTATCAGGCTTGGCCAGAGCAGGTGAACATATACGGGAACAAATTTTCATTTGAATTGTTCTGTCAGTATTCTCAGGTGTTTGCTACTTTCCTCTTCTATCCATACAAATTCTATTAATAAATAAATAACTTGGGTTGAATTTAGTGCATCAGAGAGAATTTTCCCAAAATATTGTCTCCACATTTTCTACATTTCAAACAAGACACGCACCCCCTACTAACGTGTGACATTTTCCCAGATTAAGCCCAATATTCTCACAAAAAAGCCTCCTGATGTTGTATTTATGTTAAGAGTGTGATGTACAACATCATCTTTAAGGTTTGAAACACAAATGATAGTATATATTAGCTGATATATTGATATATTTTTAAAAAATTCAAAAAATTGCACAAGTTGGAAATGCACATTTTTGGCGCACTCAAGAGACCCACCCACCCCCACGTCACGCCTTGCAAATTTTTGGTGCCCCCCCCCTGTTCACACTGAAGTAATTTTTTAGCTTAACTTGACAAAGTCGAGATAAGCTATTGCCATCACGCATGCGGAAGTCTGTTAGTCTGTGAGTCTGTTCACATTTTCCTTTAGCATAGGCTACACCCTGTAGTTCTTGTCTGATCGTCACAAAATTTCATATGCAGGTTTGGGGTCATGTCTAGATGAGAACGTCCCCTTTTGGTCAGGATCGGTCATCCGGTATGGCTGCCCGAGCCCAAAAACCATTAGCACAGTCTACAGGTCGTATTTATGAAGGGATTTCATTGTAACTTGGTTGTATACCTCTGTATAATGCCTAGATGATAACGTCCCCTTTTGGTCATGATCTGTCAACCGTGTTGGCTGCCTAAGCCCGAAACCCAAACACTTTTAGAACAGTCTGCAGGTCATGCTTAATATGAAGGGATTTCATTGTAACTTGGTAGGATGTCTCTGTATGATGTCTAGATGAGAACTTCCCCTTTTGGTTGCGCACTTTCAACCAGGATGGCTGCCCGAGCCTAAAGCCCAGAAACCTTTAGCACAGTCTACAGGTCATATTTATGAAGGAATTTCATTGTAACTTGGTAGTTTGACTTCATATAATGTCTATATGAGAACGTTACCTTTTGGATGCAATTGTGCAACTGTGACGGCTACAGGGGCCCGAAGCCTGAAAACCTTGAGCACAGTCTATAGGTCATATTTATGAAGGGATTTCATTGTAACTTGGTGGGATGACTCCAAATAATGTCTAGCCATGAACGTCCCCTTTTGGTCATGATCACTCTGCCTTGATGGCTGCCCGAGCCCAAAACCCAGAAACCTTTAGAATGGTCCATAGGTCATATTTATGGAAGTTCATTGTAACTTATTAGGTTGACTCCATATAATGCCTAGATGATGACATCCCCTTTTGGTCGTGTTTGGTCATCTGTGACGGCTTCAGGGGCCCGAAGCCCGAAAACCTTGAGCACAGTCTACAGGTCATATATATGAAGGGATTTCATTGTAACTTTGTAGGATCACTCCAGATTATGCCCAGATGACAACGCCCCCTTTTGTAGGATCACTCCAGATTATGCCCAGATGACAACACCGCCTTTGGGTCACGATCATTCAACCATGTTGGCTTCCCGAACCCCAAACCCGAAAAACTTTAGTACAGACTAGAGGTTGTATTTGTGAAGGGATTTCATTGTAACTTAGTAGAATGACTCAGTATAATGTCGAGATTAGGACGTCCCCTTTTAGTTGCAATCGGTCTACCGTCATGGCTACCCAGGCCTGAAGCCCGAAAACCTTTAGTACAGTCTACAGGCCATATTTATGAAGGGATTTCAATGTAACTTGATAGCATGACTCGTTTTGGAATAATTTCACTGTAACTTGTTAACTTTCGTTGACATGCATTAACTGTGAGGGCCACATACATTAACTGTGAGGTCATATTAACCCACCCCTCAGCTCTTTAGTACAGTGTACACCTCATATTATTTGTATTAAAAACATAGCATACAGGGAACAGAAATTAACATATTCCCATTTATCACAATTCTTGTCTTGTTTCATAATCCTTTCATAAACATTGAACATTATCCTTTTCATCAAACACAACACACAGACAAGTTAAGCTACAGTGTCATTGACACTTTCATTTTTGTACAATATCAATTTTATAAATCTTGATCTGTGTGTTATAAATTATAATACAAGAATGTAGTATAAATGGATCCTGCACTGAAAAATAAATTGAATTTATTGCTGAAAAAAGAAAAGGTTTTGACACATGTCCACGTAGATCCCTCGCATATGTATCGTGATCAACATAATTATATTATCTCTGTTTTTGTAAACAGGGAGGAAGATGAATATGAAGAATCTGAGCCGGGACAAAGCAATAAGAGTGATGGTGGTGGAAGTGTTAATGAGAATGCTGCAAATGAATCAGCAAGTATAGGTATGTATCAGATGGGATGTACTGTTCAACTGTTCTGGGGCCCAGAACAATTAAAGCAGAGAAGCACAGAATACTGTGCCCATTAACTTAAGGCTTGAATTCACTAGTTCTGTTGAAAAGTACTGACATCCACCTTAACCCTTTACCCAACATAACGGCCAAATCTGGCCAGCGCTATTCACAAAATCATCATTCAATTTTAGGTTTTTAGCTCACCTTGATAAAGTCAAGCTGAGCTAATCCCATTCCTAATTCCCATTCTGTCCATCCATCCATCCGTCATCTGTCAACACCATGTTTTAGTCTTCTTCTCTAAAACCACTGGGCCAATTCAATTGAAAGTTTGTGTGAGAAATGGTCCCGAAGGGGCATTGCATTTTTGTTCAAGTCAACATGCCCAGCCCCATGGGGAGGGGGTGGGGGAAAATGCTCCAAAATATTTTTAAAATATTCTTCTCATGAACCAGTGGGTACAATGACTTGATATTTGTGATGGAGCTTCCTTTTGAGGTGTAGATTCAACTTTGTTCAAACGAAGTTCATGAAGCAATATTTGGCTTTGTAATGGCAGGGGTAAGATTTCTGGCCCCGCCCCAAATTTTTATTTTCTGAACCAATGGTCCGATTTGAACCAAATTTGGTATGTGGTATTATTGGGCCATAAGTACCTGACTTGTGCAAAAAAACAAAATTATCGCATCCCCATGGGAACCCCAAGAGCCAAAAATAGAAATATTTTCAAACACCCATATTTCACAAACCACACCGAACAGAGAACTGTTATTTGGTATGAAGCATCCTTAGGACCAGTAGAATTGAATTGTCAAAAAAAATTGTCATCGGTTATGTTATGGTGTTCTGTAGAGGGCATCGAAAAAATGCTGAGTCAGCATATTTGCAAAAATTTTAAAAAAAAATCTTTTCTCCAGAACCAATAGTCAGAATCTTTTGATATTTGGTATATAGCATCCATAGAGTGGTCAAATACAAGTTTGTGAATATAAAGCCCATTGGTTCATATTTGGGCTCAATACAGGAACCCAAATTTTTAAACTTCGGGCAATATGGGGAATAGTCTTTAAAAATCTTCTTCTTCAGAACAACCAATCAGAATCTTTTAATCTTTGGTATACATCATTGTTATGAGGGTCAGATTCAAGATTGTTCGAACCAAGTCCCTAGGTTAATATTTGAGCTTTTTTAGCTCACCTGACTTTCAGTCAGGAGAGCTATAGTGATCACTCACCGTCCGGCATCCGCCGTCCGTCGTCTGTGAACATGGTGTTTGCGTCTTCTCCTCCCAAACTGCTGAACCAATTTAATTGATATTTGAGATAATAGTTTGTTATGACATTACAATTTGATTTTGTTCAAATCAAGTTGCCTCGCCCGTGGGTAGGGCCACACCCAAAAAGTGTGCTGAAATCTTAAAAAATCTTCTTCTCATGAACCAGCAATAGCAGAGACTTGATATTTGGTGTGCAGCTTCCTTTTGAGGTGTAGACTCAGATTTGTTCAAGAGAAGTTTGTGGGGCTATACTTGGCATCGTTATGGGAGGGGCAAAATTTTTGGCCCCGCCCAAAATTTCTATTTTCCAAACCGAGAGGCTGATTTGAACCAAATTTTATGTGAGGGCTTATTGGGTCATAAGTACCTAATTTATGCTGATTTGTTTTTTCCCGTAGCCCCATGGGAACCGCAGGAGCTAAAAATAGAAAAAAATTAAAACGCCCATATCTCCAAAACTGCACGGCGCCGAGAATTTTTATATGGTGTGAAGCTTCCTTAGGACCAACAGAAAGAATTGTTAAAAAAAAAATTGCCATCGGTTTTATCATAGGGTACAGTTTCGGGACTTTGAAAAAGTGCGGAGTCAGCACTTTTTAACACTGTAGGCAATGGGAAAAACATTAAAAAATCTTCTTCTCCAGATCCAGCAGGCAGAATCTTTTCATATTTGGCATGCAACATTGTGGGGTGGATCTGATTCAAGTTTGTTCAAATCGGCCCCCTGGGTTTATATTTGGGCTCAGTATAGGAGCCCAAATTTGAACTTACTGCATTTCAGGCAAATTTCTTTGAAAATCTTCTTCTCCACATCCAGCAGGCAGAATCTTTTGATATTCGGTATGCAACATTGTGGGGTGGATCTGATTCAAGTTTGTTCAAATCGGCCCCTTGGGTTTATATTTGGGCTCAGTATAGGAGCCCAAATTTGAACTTAGTGCATTTCAGGCAAATTTCTTTGAAAATCTTCTTCTCAAGATCCAGCAGGCAGAATCTTTTGATATTGGGTATGCAACATTGTGGGGTGGATCTGATTCAAGTTTGTTCAAATCGGCTCCCTGGGTTTATATTTGGGCTCAGTATAGGAGCCCAAATTTGAACTTAGTGCTTTTCAGGCAAATTTCTTAAAAAATCTTCTTCTCCAGATCCAGCAGGCAGAATCTTTTGATATTTGGTATGCAACATTGTGGGGTGGATCTGATTCTATTTTGTTCAAATCGGCTCCCTAGATTCATATTTGGGCTCACTATAGAAGCTCGAATTCGAACTTAGTGCATTTCAGGCAAATTTCTTCAAAAATCTTCTCCAGATCCAGCAGGCAGAATCTTGTGATATTTGGTATGCAACATTGTGGGGTGGATCTGATTCAAGTTTGTTCAAATCGGCCCCCTGGGTTTATATTTGGGCTCAGTATAGGAGCCCAAATTTGAACTTAATGCATTTCAGGCAAATTTCTTTGAAAATCTTCTTCTCAAGATCCAGCAGGCAGAATCTTGTGATATTTGGTATGCAGCATCCTTGGGGGGTGAGATTCAAGTTTGTTCAAGCCATGTCCCTAGGTCCATATTTGGGCTCACTGTGGGAGCTTGAATTGTAACTTTGTTCGAAATGAGGAATTTTCTTAAAAAATCTTCTTCTTCAGATCCAGCAGTCGGAATGGTTTGATATGTGGTGAGTAGCATCCTTGGGGGGGGGGGGGGGGGGGGGGGGGGGGAGGGGAGGGGGGGATTCAAGTGTGTTAAAGCCAAGTCCATGGGTCCATATTTGGGTTCCCGGTGGGAGCCCAAATTATAACTTAGTCAATATGAGGAATTTTTCTTTAAAAATCTTCTTCTTCAGATTCAGCAGTTGGAATGTTTTGATATTTGGCATGGAGCAACCTTAGGGGGCTGAGATTCAAGTTTGTTCAAGCCAAGTCCCTTGGTTCATATTTGGGCTCACTATGGGAGCCTGAATGACAACTTAGTTCAAAATGAGGAATTTTCTTTAAAAATCTTCAGATCCAGCAGATGCATGCTTTTGATATTTTTTATGCAGCATCCTTAGGGGGGTAAGATTCAAGTTTGTTCAAGCCATGTCCCTAGGTCCATATTTGGACTGATTGTGGGAGCTCGAATTGTAACTTGGTTCAAAATGAGGAATTTTCTTTAAAAATCTTCTTCAGATCCAGCAGTCGGAATGTTTTGATATTTGGTGTGCAGAATCCTTAGGGGTGTGAGTTTCAGGTTTGTTAAAGCCAAGTCCCTGGGTTCATATGTGGGCTCCCTGTGGGAGCTCGAATTATGACTTAGTTCAATATGAGGAATATTCTTTAAAAATCTTTTTTTAGATCCACTGGTCAGAATATTTGGATATTTGGTTTCAGCTTTTCTTAGGAGGAGCAGATGCAACTTGTTGAAATCAATTCTCTGGGTTGATATTTAGGCTACCATGTCAGGTGAGCGCCCTCAGGCCCCCTGGGGCCTCTTGTTTAACTTAGTTCAATATGGGGAATAATGTTTAAAAATCTTCAGATCCACCAGTCAGAATGCTTTCATATTTGGTATTCAACATCTCTAGGGGCTTCAGATTCAAGTTTGTTTAAATCGTATCCCTAGGTATATATTTGGGCTCGCTATGGTAGCCCAAATTTTAACATAGTGCAATATGAGGAAATTTCGTAAAAAATCTTCTTCTTCAGATCAGTCAGTGAGAATGCTCTCATATTTGGTATACAACATCTCTAGGGAGGTCAGATTCAAGTTTGTTCAATTTGAGTGCCTGGGTTAATATTTGGGCTCCATAAGGGAACCTGAAATTTAACTTTGTACAGTATGAGGGAATTTCTTCAAAAATCTTCTTCAGATTCACCTGTCAGAATCCTTTCATATTTGGTTTGCAACATCTCTAGTGGAGTCAGATTCAAGTTTGTTCAAATTGGTTCCCTTGGTAAATATTTGGGCTCCCTATGGTAGCCCGAAATTTAACTTAGTGCAATATGAGGAAATTTCTTTAAAAATCATCTTCTTCAGATCCACTAATTAGAATGCTTTCATATTTGGTATACAACATCTCTGGGGGGGGGGGGGGGGGGGGGGGGGGGGGGGGGTCAGATTCAAGTTTGTTCAAATCATGTCTGTAGGTTAATATTTGGGCTTGCTATGGTAGCCCAAATTTTAACTTAATGCAATATGAAGAAATTTCTTTAAAAATTTTCTTCTTCAGATCCAAGTCAGAATGCTTTCATATTTGGTATACAACATATCTAGGGAGGTCAGATTCAACTCTGTTCAATTCGAGAGCCTGGGTTAATATTTTGGCTCCCTATGGGAGCCAGAATTGGTAGCTAAAAAATTAGAAATTTTGTGTTCAGTACCCTCTTGAGGTGTGTTACTAAGATTAATCCACATTGGTTGTATCAAGGGGCTTCATAGGGGAGCTCCACATTTTACATTATGATCAACTGAAGAAAAGGCATAATGCTAGGACTATTTTTGTCACTCCTGAGGGGCTCAAGGATTGACAATGTATCCTATGGAGATGGATTGCTTAATGTAGACTCATTCTTGGACTCTGTTTATATCATGTTCTGTTCAAGGTGAGCGCTTCAGGCCCTGTAGGGGCCTCTTGTTTTTAAAAAAAATTGTGTCAGGAACATAATTTATGACCCCTTATTGGATTGAGCTCGTTGAGCTCATTCCAATGAGGGATAATAAGTTATGTTTTTGATGCAAAAAAATGAAAAAAATAGTCATTTAAGCAGTTTGTAAGTGTTGTCTGCCTTTTGCATTGGGTAAAGGGTTAAAGGTTTTTTATGTTGTATGTGTTAGCTTGTTTGCACAACAGTAGAAAAAATGTTCATGAATAATGGTTTTGTTACAATTTATTGGAGACCTCCAACAGTTATGGTAGTATGATGTCTTTGAAAAGAGTGTTCCCGTGTTACAAATCACCTTTGAAAAATTATTTAGCACTCAGCCTTGATTGACTTCTTATCATTTTTCATCTGCTGCCATTTACTGACAATTTACCTGTCCTAGTATCATAATCTGTTCTACAATAAGAACAAGTTTCTCTGCCAAAGCTGATTAAGTGCTATTTGGTCCCAAAAAAATCCAAAACTTGTTTTGGGTCATGGGCTGTGGCTCATTGGAAAAAAAACCTGTGCATTTGGATTGTAATTTCAAAACCATTCATTCGGATATGGAATGCTGATAGACCCAAATGGGGGAGCGGATATGCACAAGGAACGGGTTCTGTCCAATAAGTTTTGCCAGAGTTATGGCACTTTTTCACTCTTTTGACTTAGAAAAGTTTTCTTGACCTTTACTTGTGGATGACTAGACAATGCTTCCTTTCAATTTTGGTCCAGCTAGCCAATTCTATATAGCCGCCATGGTGTTATGACACTGTCGGAGGCATATGCCATGCTTCGCTTTGCTATTGTTTATTTAGCATGTACAGGATTCAAAATTAGATCATGCTGAGACTGAATCTGCCACAGATCTTCATTTGCATTAGGTCGATTGCATGTGTGGCAAATAAGTCCAAATAGCAAATATGGTCTTGTAAGAAAGTATGTGAATACTAGCAGGAGCAAATCGATATCTAAAACTTCAATCCAGATGACAATGTATCAACTGGAAAAGTATTCAGAGGGTTGTCACACCCCCTACACCCCCACCTCCCATAAGTATGCCCCTGGTCCAGCATATAAATTTAAATTCATACAAGCACTTTCCGACGTCATGTCATTTCACAGCATGTCATCAACTGAACTATTTACCCAGCTTAACCCTTAAGGACCTGGACAAATTTTCTTGAATCCACACTTGACTACCACCTGCACATTGCTAGTAGCTAAGCAGTGACTTCTAGTCAAGTCTTGGCTGCCCTTTCAGGCAGCCAAGACATGACTAGAAACCACTGCCAAGATAATATGTCTATTTTCAGCAAGATATCCTCATGATTGCATGTTAAGAGCACCTGAGGTCATAAAAGTTGGAAATGGGTCTTCAATAGTTAATGGCCAAAATTCCCAGTGCTTTTCGCAATCTCTGTGTTTCAAATTTTGTTACTGGTATTTTTTTTCACTTCTTGATTACAAAATAGAGCTTATGGCCCCTTATGAAGCATTTCAAGTTATGTCTTGTCATATTAGGTAAAAGGTTAATGGAAGAAATTCCATGTATGATCCAGGAGGAAGTCTTCACACAAAAACTGAAAATGATTTGTTCCAGAAAGAAGAAATGAAAAATTAACAAAAAATGTACTGAAATATTTAGGAAACTTAGTTGTTTGTCACATGTTGGAAAAATGTTTTAACCATGATACATGAAGTGTGTATCAGTTTGTGAACTGTTAATCACAAATGTGAGCAGTGGAATTTTCTAGTTTTATAGTTCTGTAAACTAATAGAACAAGGAAACAGAAGATTTATTTTTATTTGTTTAACTTGACAAAGTCAAGATTCATACCTAGATGAGAACATCCCATTTTGGTCACGGCCAGCTGCTCACAATGGCCGCCACAGTAGCCATCTTGGATTTCTTCAGTACAGGCTACACGTCACATTTATGCATCAATTTTCTTGAAACTTGGCAAGGTGACTTTGTATAATGTGTGGATGAGAACATCCTATTTTTGTCATGGTTGGCCACTCATAATGGCCATCGTGGATTTCTTCAAAACAGCCTGCAAGTAGCTTTCATGCAATTTCTTGAAACTTTGGCAGAATGACATAGTATGATGAGTAGATCAGATCGTCAAATGTTGGTCACGGTCAGCCACACATAATGTCTGCTATGGCAGCCATTTTTGACTTCTCTGATCACCTGCCCACAATTCGTTCAATACGGGCTACAGCCCTTAGTTTTCTTACAATCATCACCAAATTATTTATGCTTATTCAGGTTCATGCCTAGATGAGAATGTTCCATTATGGTCACAGTCGGCTTCCCACAATGGCCGCCACAGCAGCCATCTTAAATTTTTCAGCACAGGCTACGGGTCACATTTTTACATCAAAGTTCTTGAAACTCTGCAAGGTGACTCAGTATGATGAGTTGATTAGAATGACCTATTTTGATCATGGGTGGCTGTCCACAATCACTACCACAACAGCCATCTTGGAATTCTTCAGCACAGGCTGCACAGTCACATTTTTGCATCGGTTTTCTCGAACTTGAAACTTAGTATGATGAGCTCAACATGCTCATCCCAATGAGGGGTCCTAAGCTATGTTTTTGAGACCAAAAAGGGTTTTTTTTCGGCCACTCTCTTGAGCAGGACTTATTATTATGGTATGGACATGTCTGTCTGTCTGTCTGTCTGTCTGTCTGTCTGTCTGTCTGTCCATCTGTCTGTCCATCTGTCTGTCCATTAACTTTTTTAGCTCACTGAAAGGAGCTTAACTTATCACTTGCCGTCCGTCGTGAACTTTACATTATCGACTTCTCCCAAACTACTGGACCAAATTGAACCAAATTTGGTGTGCATGTTCCTTATCATATGTCAATTCAAGTTTGTACAAATAAACTTTCCGTGCCCACAGGGGGCACAACAAGGGGCATTACTCTTGATAGCACCCATAAATTTTTTTTTTAAAATTAAAAAAATCTTCTGCTCCAGAACCATCATTTAGAATCTTTTGATATTTGGTATATAACATCTCTATTGGGGTCAGATTCAAGTTTGTTCAAATCAAGTCCCTGGGTTAATAATTGGGCTCCATGTACTAGCCCCGAATTTTAACTTTTTAAATTTTAAAATCTTCTTCAGATCCACCAGTCAGAATGCTTTCATATTTGGTATACAACATCTATAGGGGGGTCAGATTCACGTTTGTACAAACTGGGTCCCTGAGTGAGTATTTGGGCTCTCTATTGGAGCCCAAAGTTTAACTTGGTGCAATTTGAGGAAATTTCTTTATCTTTGAAATAAAGGAAAATGATCAAATTCTTGTTAATTGAATGTTCCTGTGAATTGAATATTTTTCACTGGTAAGATGGCTATTCAGTTAACAGGATACCACTGTAATATACTACTCAAAGTTTGCTAAGCACCAAGTATATCCCACTACCTGTTTTACATTTTAGTTGAAATATTGTGATGAAAAGTGTATATATTTTTTATTTAATTATATCTTTCATGATTTAAGTATAAAAATTAAGATTTTATTTGTGTTTGACATTATTTTTTAGCTTTTGAATACGATAACCATGAAAATGGATATTATTGATAAAAGAGAAAATTTTTCAAACTTGCCAAAAAGTTGACGGAGCGAACTGGTATGTGTTCAATATCGAGTATGAGACCCATTACTGTTAATTACAGCTTGACAAAGCCTTCTCATGCTCCCAATCAGGTTCCTGATGGTCCTTTGTGGGATGTTGTTCCATTCTTGGACCAGCATGGCACCAAGCTCCTGGACACTTCTTGGCTGGACTGGACGGACTGAAATTGCAAGCTGCAACTCATTCCAGACATTTTCGATTGCATTGAGGTCAGCGGATCTTGCTGGCCAGTCCATACGCGCAATCCCCTCCCTCTGTCGGTACTCCCCGACAGCATCGGCAACATGAGGACTGGCATTATCGTCCATCAGAATGAATCTATCACCCACTGCATCTGCATACAATGTGATGTGGACATCCAGGATCTCATCAATATACCACTGTGCCATCAATGTACCACGTTCAAGGACACAGAGCTCTGTACGTCCATCCATGCTGATGCTGCCCCAGACCATGATTGACCCTCCACCATAGCGGTCATGCTCAGCAGTGTTGGTTGCATGGAATCACTCTCCTGGTCTTCTCCATACCCAAGAACGCTTATCTGTGTGGTCTAGGTAATACCTTGACTCATCTGTAAAAAGGACAGGTCGCCAATCTTCTCTGGTCCATCCAACGTGGTCCATGGCCCATTCATATCGTGCCTGGCGGTGGTTCTGGGACAGCGGAATGCAAATACATGGTCTTCTTGATCAGAGACCACCTTCGTGCAACCTTGCCCGGATAGACTGTGTCGAAACATTTCCCCCGGATGCATTCTGAAGGTCACTGCGAAGCTGGGTTGCTGTGGCAAAGTGGTTCCTACAGGCCTGAATGATCAAAAACCGGTCTTCAGCTGCAGATGTTGCCCTGTCCATACCACCACCATGCCGTGTTACTGGTGAGCCATACTGCTGAAGTCTTGCCCAGGCTCTGGTGATCACCGTATGGTGCACTCCAAGGGTTTCACCAACCTGACGATGGGTAGCCCCCTGCTCCACCATCCCTACAGCCCGCCACATTTCTGCTTCAGACAAATAAATGTCTTCTTACATTTGCATTTGCCATATTCAATCATTAAATCACAAGGGTTTGTGTTGAAATGAAGATTGAATACCCTACACATGTCATGTACATGTAGACAGTACACGAAAACATCATGAAAATCAAGGGGTACATGCTTTCCATGAATGTCACGAAAAGTCTGCCTGTCAAGAGAGCTAATATAAACACTGGGGACCATCTCAGTACATTCCTCAATCATATCCACCAAAAATATCGCAA
This sequence comes from Pictodentalium vernedei, assembly GCA_031216915.1. NCBI lineage: Eukaryota > Metazoa > Mollusca > Scaphopoda > Dentaliida > Dentaliidae > Pictodentalium > Pictodentalium vernedei. The sequence continues at coordinate 145,916,393 of CM062292.1, read as the reverse complement.
ATATGTCACAAGCAAATGTCACAATAATGTGTCAAATATTTGTTGCTTAGGAAACTTTGAGTAGTATATTATAATTAGTTTAAACAGTATTTATTCAATAATTGACATGTGTATACATATCACAATAACAAAAGGATAACAAAAAATTCTGAACAGCACTAGATACAATAGTATACACAAAGCAAGGAAAGCAGATTACTCAGTAGGGGAGGGATTCGACAGAAAGCTGAAGCTTATGTAAGTCGTCTCCCTGAAATTACTTCAGATTACTTTCCAATATTCTTACAGTTTTTAACCAGTTTAAGCTGGTTTGAGTGATATTAACCCCCTGCACTCAGATGTCAAATGGGAAAGTTTTCAGCAGCAAATATTACTTATAAGGCAGTTTGATATGTAACCAAATATACCTTGTTTGACAGAGCTCAGTGAGCTCTGTCAAACAAGATATAATTGATTAAATTCATAGTTAAACAAGAGAAAAACAGGGTAATTCCAGAAAATTATGTTGCACTACCAGAGTGCGGGTCATTAATTATACCCCTACAAAACGAAGTTTAGGGGAGGTATATAGGCGTCAACTTGTCGGTCGGTTGGTTTGTCATCGTCGTCGGTCCGTTGCACATGTAAAATTGTGGAGTGAACTACTTCCATAGTTTTAGCTGCATTTTCATGAAACTTCACAAAAATGGTCAACATGATGAGAGGAAGTGGGTGACATATTTTTTTTTCCGCTCGGGTTAAGATGGCAGACTGGCAGCCATATTGGATTTTTTTTTTTACTTAGAAAAATTGAATGCCCCTTTTCAGTCACCCACACTAGGTGGTATGCCACGGTGGGGGTACACTGGGCAACAAACCATCTCTAGTTTATTTTGCAGTGGGGAGAAAGGATCTTTATGGTCAGCTTTTGGGAATGATAGGATGGCAACAGTTCATCCTTTATTTCCTGTTTAGACTCGGCTATGTGCTTGGTTAGAAATCTAGAGCATCTAACTATCACTCAGCTGTATTAAAGGTCGAATGTTTATCAGTTTTATTTTCTGAGTGAACTTTAAATTTTCAGATGTAGGTAATGATATAAATACAGAATTCTCAAGAGTTGTATCAGAATTAGAATGTGCAATAGAAAATAGTCAGCAACTTCAAAATCAAGTACCTAATCTTAGAGCAACAGAAAATGGCTCACAAACAGATGAAGAAAAAGCAATTCAGGTATGTTTGTTTATTAGGGAGTGCTGTGGTTACACTTAATCCCAACTGCCCACATGGGTCACGGGGGCTCTGTGTACTAAAGTGTATAAGAGGTATAAATTGCCTTCAGCCATATCTCTTGTTTCAACTGCTTGATTTGTAAATTATTTGTGCAGATACAGTTGATTAGTTAGGTGAATGGTTTATGAATTTATAAATACCTCACCATTTTGACACAATGATAACAACATATTTTTATACTATAAACCATTGGCCCAGACTAGCTGGTGCAAACTAACTGTTATTAAGGGCCAAACACAAATTTTGAACCCCCCCAGTTCCCAAAATTTGCTTGCAAAACGGAAAATTAAAGTCCTATCTGGTCCTCCATACTTTTACCCTCTGCGCATGCGCAGCCATCAGGAAGTGACCGAAACTGGCGCCAACATCATTCTTTGTTTGGCCCTTCAGTGCTTTGAAAATCTACTTTTTGAGGATGCCAGACACAAATCAAAACAAGAATTGGTGGATCCAAGGCGGTTATTGGATGATGGAAGTGAACAACGGTGGTTTCATACATTCAGGGCTGTAACTTTATACTAATTATAAAATTATTTCATGTTTCCCAATTTCGGGACATTTGCCTGACGTCATCATTTTTATAAATGATTTATCCACTGTTTGTTGAGTATTCCTTCCCTATCCTTCCATAAACCCTTCCTGTTAAACTCCTGAGCTTTTTGGCTAATTTTTAGTAAATTTCTTGGGAGTTTAACGTGGATTACAGAATATTTATTCTGTTTATCCCCATGGTTACGTCTTCACCCTAGGGGTGTTAGGTCGTTTAGTCTTGCATCTTCTATCTGATGTGTTGTTTTTTTTTTCTTCGTATGAAGATCTACCTTTGCATCTGGTAGCATCAAATTGGTTATTGACTTTGGGTCTTGTTGTGTGTCTGATATCTTGTTTCCGGTTTTTCTTTTGACGTCGTTTACATTGACAACGTCCTCAATATGTGTAGTATTTCATATTATATTGCTATATAATTGTTGTAGGATTCAATTATTATTATTCCGGTAATGTAGCTAAAAAAAATTGGATTTTGTCCACATGTAGGCTCTATCGGGATGCCCTTGGGCTTGTAGGTTCCCTTTGGGAACTCAGGCTTTTCTTACAAAATTTTTCAAAAATTTTTTTTTTAGGGGGGGGGATTTTTTTTTATTTCTATCATTCATGTATCTATATATATATATATATGAGTTGTAGTAGTGCTATCATCTTGATTCGATGCACTCCTGCGGATTTTTGTCCTAAATGTGAACAGTGGGACTACGGTGTTGGAGACTGGTGTCTCAGTAAGTTGTTGGCGGTGAGGTTCCTATGTGGGGCCTCTTCCGCGATATAATATTTTTCAGTTTCTTTTTTCAGAGGAACATGAACATGGTGATGATACTGTGACATCCATCCAAGTGTGTTACCGTCGTTGCGCTCGGTTGAGCTAAAGGGGAAATAGAGCTAGCTGCAGGGTGCTCAAATATAAGCAAGGGATCCTTGCAAGTAGCTAGCTCGACCGGTGAAGTGGTTACTCCGTCTGGGAGCCGTAACACCGGGTAAGTCAGTTGTGGTCGAGGGAAGTGTGTAGATGTGGGTAGAGCGAGCACCTTAAAGGCTCACCCAGCGATGACGGAAATAGGAAGGAATAGGGAGGAAGTCTGCAAGTTTCTTTTAGGGAGGCTAATAAGACTGCGAGCGGGAGAGGCCCCTCTCTAACCCAACAACATTTGGGGCCAAATGTTGTTTTGAGAAACTTGTACGAGCTGGAGCCTACATCCACCCGTTGCTCGGGATGCTCTGACTAGTCTGCAGCCGGGGTCGGCTTCAGTCAGGACTTCCTCCGCTATGTTACACAAGCCGGAACCAAGTTTTCTTTTCAGGAGACTCGGTAAGGTCTGATAAGACCGCAAACGGGCGAGGTCCCTCTCTAACCCAACAACATTTGGGGCCAAATGTTGTTTTGAGAAACTTGTACGAACAGAACGTATGTCCAACCACCGCTCGGGATGCTCCGTCAAGTCTACAGCCGGGGTCGGCTTCAGTCACGACTTCCTCCACTATGTTATCAAAGCACACACGACCACAGTCTAGCTACTTGACTTCAGATATCTAGCCACTTGCACAAAGACAGAGCCATTCTTTGCCTGTAAAGTCGGACCATCCAGTAGCTAGCTCTCCAAGGCATCGATCAATGGGACGTTCGGAGAAGAGATATTTCTCCGGACCTTTGTCCCAGGAGCAGCAAGTGGCGCATAAGTCAGAAGACCGCTGCTCCACAAGCCTCGGTAATGCACTGGCTGTCACAGATTGCGTAGCAAATCGCAGCATCCCAGCATATGCAAGAGCACTTTCCTGCAGACTCCGGAGGTGAGCTGTCGGACGGTGCTGGGTTGGTCCAGTCATCTACAGATGCAGACACCAGGGACCAGACGTCATAGCTGATTCAGTCGGATGGTGAAAGGGACTAGGAAGAGGATTGCCCTTCCCTTTCGGAACAGTTTATGAAGTTATGGACTTCATTCATCAGTAATGTCTTGAATCTGTTCAAACTGATCAGCATGCTGCGACTACTATAGAGGTTTAGCTACCCGACTTCGTATAGCCACAGTTGTCCGAGGACAGAGCATTCTTCACCTGTGAAGTCGGACCATCCAGTAGCTAGCAATCCGAGGCATCGATCACGGGACGTTCGGAGAAGACATGAGCAGGCCAGGGATGAAGATCTATCCCAACCTGCATCATTTGATATATGCTCGGAAGTACTTCCTCCGGATATTTGTCCCAGGGGCTGAGTCGAAGAACAGAAGACCGCTGCTCCTCAAGTACATGGACAATCGGAGAAGATATGAGCGGGCTGGGGATGAAGAAATGTCCCTACCGGCATTATTATATATATGCTCCGAAGTGCTACCTCCAGATATTCGGCCCAGGGGCAGCGGCAAAGATACAAAGACCGCTGCTCCTCAAGCTTTGGTAATGCAAATGCTGTTGCTGATCGCGCAGCTAATTGCAGCATCCCAGCAAGTGCAAGAGCAGCCTCCCGCAGACTCCAGAGATGAGCTGTAGGACAGTGCTGGGTCGGTACAGTCATCTGTACATGCAGATGCAAGGGACCAGACATCATAGCTGATTCAGTCGAATGATGAAAGGGACGGGGAAGAGAATTACCCTTCCCTTTCGGAACAGCATAGGGTAGCGATGGACTGCATTACTATCCTGCATCTGTTACACCTGATCAGCATTCTGCGTCTATTAGAGAGAAACCTCTGTCGTCTCTGGAAGCAGACTAGGTGCGGAGGAAAGAGGACGTTCTTTCCGTTCCAACACTATCTAGACAGGTGTCGCAGGCCTTCGGCCATGTTGACGACGCCATATTCTACCTCTCTAATGCTAGGAGGAAGGCGGTTTCTTATTGACATCTTCAATAAATATACCGTTCCTTGGACAACGTTAATTTATAACGGTTGGAGAAGATGAGCAGGCCGGGGATGAAAAAATGTTCCTACCTGCATCATTTAATATACACTCTGAATTGATGGAATGTGTTATCTCATCAAATAAGTGAATTTGGACATGGTGTCCTATGCAGATCACCTTACCAGAGCTATGACGGAACGTTTCAATGGGAAGGAATAAGAGGACATTGTTCCTCGTTCAGAATTCTTTCCAGGGCAGTCATGTATGCCACGTTCAACTCCTCACTGACAGTGGAAAATTTGGAGTTGGTAAGACGTGATGCTGCCCTTGCATCATCATCACTTTTAGATGACAAGGTGAAAGGCTCTCTCCAAGTCACTCCGCTCACCGGAAATACACTATTTGACTACAAGCTTGCACTGCTATATAAGCAGGCTACAAGAAGGCTTCCAGAGCACTGCTATTGAAATAGGTGTCTCATCAACACACTTCAGCAGACTGGTGTAAGCGAGGCTGGTCCGCTTCTAAGAAAGCATCAAGAGAAAGTCTCGAGAGGGAGATAACCCTCTTATATTTACTCTGGAGGTCGTCATTATAGCGATTCGGGAAAGGGGCATATGTCTGATCAAGGCTATGGATCAGACCCCCCTAGGCTGTTGATTAACGGAAGGTATCCAAGAGAGACTGGAAGTTAATCACAGAAGTTCCTGTCAAAGAGAGTCTGTACAAGTAAAGGTAAAACTCTCTTATTGGAGGGAACTATTGAGATCGACGAGACGAGCTGCTTCGAGGAGAACGTAGTTTCTCCTTCCATAAGCTTCGTAAGTCGTACAGGTGATGGATATGACCTCTATTGTTTATCAGTGGACAGAAGGTTATCAACTTCACAAGAACTGGACATTAATAACAGAAGTTCCTTCAAAGAGAGTCGCTCCTAATGGAGGTTAAGGCTCTCTTATTGAGGGAACAATTGAGGTCTCCGAGAATAGATTTCGGTAAATCCACTTGGCGGTAGGTTATCAGCCTCGCAATAAAGTGGATAATATTGCAGAAGATCAGTGGATGAGAATAGTCTTGGCAGGCCGGCGGCTATCAGCCCGAGCAAGCTCCACTTACAAGAAATACTTGTGGGACAATCTTCCAAGAGAGGCTTTCCTTCTGGAGGTCCAAGCTCCTATTGAAGAAAAGCATTAGATGTCAAAATTATTCTCCAGTTTTTTATAATCACCTGTTTCTCATCCTGTATCAGGAAGGATAGTGCATAGATAGGCTGAGATATTCCTTGGCAGCAAGGCAGTTATGTCATTGTGGATGCCATGGTAGCCTTATGTACGGTTACAGCGGTCTTTTGGGAATTATAGCTGTTAGGAAAATGGCTCGTCATACCCTAATTGCGTGACAATGAATAAGTCACTAATTACACTGAGATATCGGTCTTCACGGAGAAGACTTCTAGCTTCGTTAGTTAGGCTCTGACCGCTGTCTTTTGGGAATAAAGCCGAAAAGAAGTACTGTGCTTTTCAGTTTGTTTTTCCCAGGTGTCATAGACTTAAGTCTTAATGTTTACACCATTGTAGTCTAACTAGAATTATGAGCAAGATTTTTTCAGTATTATGCAGTGACATAACTGAATTAAAAATCTCGTGAGACTGCGGTCTATAATATTGGGAATTTAGGGCTGTTTAACGGTTTTTCATTCCCTACCTTGTGCAATGATAGTTGTAAGTCTCCAGTCAGTGAACCTTCAAGGTCGCAGCTTACACCAATATATCTGTCTTATCAGCTTTATTGTCTTCACGTATAGGAAGACCTTTAGCCGCTTAGCTAGGCTGAGTTTGTTGTCCTATAGGACATTATACCATTTGTTAGAGGAGGTTATTCTCTTCCAACCGGTATGGTTTGATGTGAGTTATTATGAAAATGTGGTGTATTTGTTATGACTAACACAAGAACAATTCAAGTAATGCGAGTGAGGGAGGTTCGATATAAAATGTTCATCGAATCCCCCCCCACCCCCCTCCCCACCGCCAGTGTGTTAAGAGGCTATTACAGGACAGAATGTAGTTTCCTTCCCGCAAGCCACATATGCATTTAAGTATTTACATGCCATTCATGGCTTATCGATTGGTGGCTGGGTCGTGTTCTATGGCGACCTCATGGGCACTTACAGGACAGGATGATGTTTCCTTCCCGCAAGCCTCGTATGCATTTAAGTATTTTTAGTTGATTTGTTTCCTGTGGTTGTTCGTTATAAGTCATATACGAGCATATTATTCATTATCAATAAATTGCTAGCCTTTGTGTACCGGTTTGTCTGACAAGTCAGTTAACTGGTATTCAGATTATTACATGCGAGATTCAAGGCTCGCGTACATAATATGTGTTTATTAGGCGGACACATTATTGTATGTTATGGACCTCAGAAAAAATAATGTATTTTGGGGCGGTCTCTGACAAGTCTGTTAATCATAGCTCGATCCATTTCATCCAGGTTATATAGTTTCAGTACACATTTTACATGGAAATCGAACGGAGGTTTCTTTGCATTCCGGTACATGTATATTCGTACGTCTCGGAGTATTATTTATTGGAATTAATTGTACACCTGAATGGGGTCGCCTGTGGGTTACCTTGGAAGTGTGTTTACTCTCCAGAGATCATTCATTGATATTCTTTTGAACAAGTGTATTTTGTATATATTTATCACTGGTTTTTGACCTATCCACGTATGCCAAATCAGGTATTCGTTAAGAAGTGCACAATTAATTACCGGGATTGCTGCTATAGCCTCAGCTTCTGAAGTGGTGTTAAGCACCTATTTTATTAGTCCCCCATGGTTTTACCGTTTTGGGGGACTATAGGATTGCACTCTGTCTGTCCGTCTGTCTGTCTGTCTGTCTGTCTGTCCTCATTTATGTTACCACCTGTATCTCATATATGCTTCAACGCTGTACTTTCATTTTTATACCATTGGTGACACATAATAGGAGGATGATGCTCGTTAAAAACTTTTGAAAAAAAAATTCAAGATGGCTGACTGGAGGCCATTTTTGTTGGAAATTGCGTGTATTTTGTTATTCGCTCAGAACTTCTGAACGACATTTCCGATTTCACTAATTTTTGGTATGGTGGTCTATCAGCATAAGATAAATAACATATCATACAGGGGTTTTTTTCATGCATAAATTATGCAAATTAGCCTTATTTAACCTTTTTGGGGGTAATATTTTTGTGTGTATTATGTTGTGTTCTGTTACCACCCGTATCTCAGATGCTTTGACGCTTTTGTTTAAAATTTTCAGCTTTGATGGGGCATTAGGAAAAATTGATGCTCGTCAATTTTTTTCTGAAAAAAATTCAAGATGTCTGACTGGCGGCCATTTTTTTTTTTAAATTGCGTGTAATTCGTTATACACTCAGAACTTCTGAATGACATTTCCGATTTCAATAAATTTTGGTATGGAGGTCTAGCAGCGTAAGATAACATATGATACGGGATTTTTTTTCTGGTACATAAATTATGCAAATTAGCCTTACTTAGCCTTTTTCTCGGGTAATATTTTTGTGCGTATTATGTTGTGTGCTGCTACTACCTGTATCTAAAAGATGCTTTCATGCTTTTGTTTCAAATTTTCAGATTTGAACTGAAGGAACATTTGGTAAATAACATATTATACAGGGTTTTTTTTCTTGTGCATAAATTATGCAAGTTAGCCTTACTTAACTTTTTACAGGTATTTGGATGCTTCCAGTACAACCACAGAAATATGGGTGATATTGGGACTAGTTCGTTGAGTTGTTCCTTTGATATCCATATTTGTTTGGGTTTTATTGAGGAAATATCAATATATTTCACAGTAATATTCCCTACCGTGGGGGACGATTGTCTGATCGCTGGAAATCGGCGTTGCACTTGTTAATAATAATTAATACCTGGGTGCCTGTTCGACGAATATATATTGGTACCCGCTTTTACTGATTCCAGAGCGCTCCCCTCTTTGTTTTTGAAGAAGATTCCTTCAAAAAAAGGGGGGGGGGGATTTCTTAAAATGTCCGGCTTGATAGCATGTAACTAAGAGTGAAGCTGTTTTGTCTGTAGATTATATCGAATCCTGGATACAGCTTGTTTTATTATTGTATTTGGCATGGTTTGTGAGGGTTAACCTCTCACTCTCGAATACACCATCCTAATTTATGGGGCTTAGTCCGAACTAGCCTTTAAAATTGGGAACTTGTTACACCTAATTAGCATAGTCATTCATGCTAAGAATAAGGAATTACTGGAATTTGACTCCTTATTTATGCTATGTCTTCTCTATTATTGTATAGAGAGACATACATGTAATTCTTTTTAAATTTAATTTTCCTTTCACCTTAGATTGCAGGCTTAGGAACTATGTTGGTCTGCTAATTCTGAAGTCCTAGGCCCTCCGCCTTTTTACGATTCAGCTAGTCTGGGCCATTGGTTTATAGTAGGGCTGTCGCGATTATTCGATTAGTCGACTAACCGTCGACTATTGAAGTAGTCGACGTTTTTTATGTTTAGTCGATCGTCGTTCATTTTCAAGGTGGTACACGTCTACTACACATCGGGGCTAAATTGCATTGTTTTGTGAGGTGAATGATCAATGAAGGTGAATAATTTTAAATATCTAACCATAGTTAACATTCATATCCGGAAGACTGTACGACTGTCACTGACTGTGTAAGAAAGAACACTCACAGTTACTCGAGAAGAATAGATTCTTCTGAATTTCTCCAGTCTTGTACACACGAAGGCACCCATTGGAAAACCCAAAGCGCGGAAGTGACAAAATTATGACGAAAGTCAGAACGTCAGATCACTTCTCAAAGTTCGGAACTTCAGACTAAGATCCAATTTTAACAACTGACGAGGGAATGCATAGATCTCAATGTTCAAAATTTCGAGAAACTTATTGCAGAAAGGAAACATATGCAGGAACGTTCTTTGGTAAATTCATTTTAATTCATTGGCTTCAATCTAGTTCAAACTTGGACCCGCAGTCAGTAATATTATTTGTGGGGTTGGTACGTCCTACAGGACGTACCAACCCCAAAAATTATATTACGGACTGTGGGTCCAAGATTGGACTACATGTAACTTCAGTCGGGACCGATTTGTTGTTCCCACAACCCCACTTCGTCTGAACACACTGGTGCCATTGTCATTTTCAGAGTTTTACGAACAGTAGAATGATTTGCTAAAAAATCATGGGAAGCGACTATTAATCGACTAACCGTCGATTACTGGTCACGATTAGTCGATTACAAAAAATGATAGTCGCGACAGCCCTAGTTTATAGTATAAAAATATGAAAAATTTAAAGTAATTTGTATATTTTTTATACTTACCAATGGCCCAGACGGGTATGGCCCTCCCATGAGTGGGCACCCATACCTCCCCGCTGATTTATTATGCAGTAAGCTCATCTACAAAGAATGATGTTGGTGCCAGTTTCGGTCAGTTCCTGATGGCTGCGCATGCGCTGAGGGTAAAAGTATGGAGGACCAGATAGGACTTTAATTTTCGGTTTTGCAAGCAAATTTTGGGGGGTTCAAAATTTGTGTTTGGCCCTTAATAACAGTTAGTTTGTACCAGCTAGTCTGGGCCATTGGTAAGTATAAAAAATATACAAATTACTTTATATTTTTCATTTACAATTAAAGGTATGTAAAACATGCAGTGAATGTGCAGGCGCACAGTATATTGCATCCCTTTATCAAACACAACATGGGCCCAGTTCATTCACTCTCATCACAGCACAGAGGGCGTAGACAGAATACTGCTGAGCTGTGTTGTGAATCAACCAGAAAATTACAGCTTCATCACAGCTATCAAGTTCAAGGACAACATGCCTAGAAATAAATATGCCCCTGCCATTCTCAAAAAATAAGTATGTCCCATGATGAGCACTAAGTATGAGCATGTGCAGTTGCAAGACTTTACCCAATGCACATGATATCAGAAGTTGTTATTTTAAAACTTTATTTTTTCACATTTTTCAAAAAATGTCAACATGTCAAAATGTGACCCCCTCATTAGAATCTGCTTGAAGAACTTGTTCTAATGAGGGGGTCACATGATACAGTTTTGTTGACTTTTTGGAGAAAAATAAATTTCCCACTATTCAATTTGTGAATTATGTGTGCGAATGACTCAATTCGTTAGGTAAAGGATTAATAACACCTATCTTGTGATGGTGTTTTGCAATCAGTTGAAACAGCTCATCCAAAAGATGCCACATGATTTACCTTGAATGCCCAAGAAAAAAAAATAGTTCTGTTTCATGCTTTTTAGGTTCGATAAGTAGCTCTGTATGTGGCAATGTAGGTCAGTCAGTCAGTCGCTCTGTCTGTCAGTCCGTCTAGCTGGTCTGTCTGTGACCAGCAAGTTTTTAAACTTCATAACTTTCAGTATACTTGATGGAATGACATCATATTTGGTTTGTAAGTGAACCTTATTGATGTCTAGCCCAATGTTTAGTGCCGGCGTTATTTGGCATATTTTTGTTGAAGTTATTGCCCCTTTTGTTCCATTTTTACCATCCGTTGCAGCTTAGGTGAGAACTCGCAATTTATATAGGTATTCCAAGCCTTTTGTAAAATGTCAGTTTTTTATCATTAATCTAAGTCCGTAAGACCTCATAAAGAATGCCGACATCCATTCTTGAATAGATTCTGAAAAAAAGCTTATACTTTACCTTTGTCCCATAAATTCTCAACAGTCACTCTTGAACAAATCTTTGGTTGTCCACAAATACCACCTCAAAAAACTTCTCAGTGACTGCTCATTATATATCTTATTACATCGACAATTACTGTTCCTCGCCAAACTCTGCTGTGCTGCAAGTGAATCAACTAGTTCCTACCAGATGTCACCTGCAAAAAAAAAGCTCACTCCAAGGTGTGGTCAGAAGCTATGCTTTGTGGTGAAAATTTTGGTAATGGTGCTGTCCAAATATGATTGTTACATTAGGTAAAAGATCACAGAAAAGTGTATAATATACATATTGTACAGAATTTGAATTTTGAAACTGAAGTCCAGTCATGGAAAGTCATTAAAAAAATGAATAGGTTAATTGCTTGCTTCATTTTGTGGTGAAATTTGGTCTTATAAATTATTCCAGATGCATGTTTTTTTTTTTTTTAACCCTTAATGGCCTAGAGACTTTTAAAAAATATATTTTTGATTTAACTATGCCTTCGCAATTTTTCTAGTAAAGTCTAGGCTGCCTATATAGGCAGTCAAGACGTGACTAGAAACAACTGACAAGGTCCTTAGAACTTGCATGTTTACCCATGGATTGCAAGTTGGGGTTCCTGTTCTGTTGCAGTGAAAAGTCAGAATTGGTCCCTCAGGGGTTAAATTGCATTTTTCTGTCCACTGAAATAACACCTGCACCTAGCACTAATCTTGGAGGGGGGGGGGGGGGGGGGGATTTGCAGGCTGCAAGCTAAGAGGTCCTCGGTTTGAATCCCACCTGTGGCAACCACGTTGTGTCCTTGGGCAAGACACTTCACCCCCCCCCCCCCCCCCCATTGCCCACATGGGGGCACGGTGGCATTGTGTACTAAGGAGTACTGCACGTTGATGGTGCACTTGTCTTCAACCAGTGCTAACCCTGCTTGTGTGGAGTTAGTGTGTTGGGGAGCCTGACAGTTACTCGCCATTGCTTGGTGGTTCTCTCTGGGTACTCCAGCTTCCTCCACCCGTAAAACTATCTAACACGAGGTGACCCTGGCTGTGGAGAGAGCTTCCCAGTGATAAGTGGTGAGTTCTGGGATTATTGATTTGGAATATATGCATAACTTATAAAATAATTTTAGTCAAAGGTCTTGCAAAGTGCTTGACCACAATAATTTAATCCACCCCCTCCCCCCCCCCCACCCCCCGGCCCCCCCTGCACACTGTCAAAATACCAAAATTTCTGGCAGCAAACTTTTTCCATAATTCAACATGGAGTTTAATCAATTTGATATTGTTTGACAGAGCCCATTAAACTGTTCTATAGGAATATTCAAAATGTCTCATCTCAACAGAATGTGTTTCAGTGATTTAAGGAGAGCCATAGTATCGTCAGTATTGTTTCAACACTTCCAAGAAAATTGTGCATCAAAATTCATAAGAAAGCAGGCCTGGGAATGCCCTGAGAAAGCATGTCTGAGAAAGTCACATCGTCCTTCAGGCAAAGAAGAATCCTCATTTTGCTGTAGAGCTCAATACTAACCTCATAAGCCAGCAAAGGGTGCATATTTAACTGGTTGAGTGCTGGAAGCCCATATTTGGGCTTCATTCTGAACTGCAGGTAACAGAATTTAAAGACTTCATCTTCTGTGCATTGGCTCCGTATTATCTTTGAAGTGTAGTTATTTAGTCTGTATGGAATCGCCTTGTTAGAATTTATGGGATTAAGGCACTCTCCCATAAATTGTAACAAACCAACGACATGTGAACAAATTTTAGTGACTGAGAATAATTTAGCACTCTCCCAGTTAAATGCATACTTACAACTGGAATCACTTCCATGAAGCTAATGTTCATGCCTTAAAAACTAGCTGTCTGACCAGATTTGGTAACACAACAAAGAACTGGTAGATTTTGGCAAGAAACCATGGGAACCCCAGGAAGTGAAACAGTGCTTGTTTGCTGTTGTAAACAAGCTCTGGTGTACTGGTAAAATAGGGCCGGTCACCAATGCTGGTGTGGAAATCCTCTAAAATGGGCAACTTGGGTATAAACGATTGGCTGCACTTGACTTTACCTCCATGTATCAATCATGATTAGCCATTATGCAAAAGTATGTGACCTTAAACACCAATATTTATTTATTTATTGGGGTTTAAAGTCACATACTTATGCACAATGGCTAATCAAGACCATGACAGTTTTACGGGTGGAGGAAGCCAGAGTACCTGGAGAGAACCACCGAGCAACGATGAGCAACTGTCAGCTCCTCAACATTCTAACTCTGTTCAAGCAGGGTTACAGCAGTTGAAGACATGTGCACCATCGATGTGCAGTACGCCTTAGTACACGGCGTCATCGTGTCCCCATGTAGGCAGTCGGGATAAAGTGCCTTGCCCAAGGACACAACGTGGGTCGTCCCAGATGGGGATCGAATTAAATACCAATAAATAAATAAATAAATAACCATAAAAATTGTCAGTTGTGTCATCTACTAGCAGTAGTCTATACCGAGAAATCCAAGTTCTGCATAGGTTTTCATAAAAGCAAGAGGCATGAATGGTGAGAGAAAAATTAGTGATATCACAATTGCTGTCTTGCAGAGCAATAGTGGTTTGGGTTGTGGCTTACTCTGCTTAGGAAAAGGCTTGACAGTCACAAGCGGTAGGTTATTTAGGAGAAAAATTGTAATTATTGGGCACTTTTTTGGCTTATAAAGCTGTACTTTTTTGGTAGTATGTTAGATTATAGGTTAATTTAGGAAACCTTATTACAGGTATTTCGAAATATTAAGGATTTACAACTTGGGGAAGAGAGCTGTCCTGATTTGCCACCAAAGCGAAAAGATAGGCCTCCAACATTTCGGCCTCCGCCTCCACCACCCCCGAATCAGTATCCAGATCCGGAATACATGCAGGAGGAGATAGACAGTCTGAGAGTGGAGAATTATACAATACAAGAACAGTTGGGTCGGCAAGAGGAAGACCTCCGAGAAATGAAAATTCTTGTTGGAAGTCTGACAGAAGAGAAAGAAGTCTTAGCAAAAAGGGTAATTTCAGATTATTTCAAGTTCTGGGTATTGTTGAAATAATCTGTAGAATAACAACTAGAACGCTAATGTTATTGTTCATTTTATTACACACCTGTTCTATGTAATCCCCACCTACAGCAACACTAAACCATGCGGAAGATGAAATCTGTTCCGCACACATGTGCAGAACGGAAATTGTTGACGGACTATTTTAAAAAGAAGCGAAATTTCACTGGAATTTTCTACAAATCATTGAACGCAATTGCTGTTTTTGAATCGCTAGCAAAAGCTGAAAATCGTTCCCTGTGTTCCAGTGTGTTCTGTGTGCCAGTAGGCACATAGAACACATTGGAACTCAGGGGGCGAAAGAGTAACACAAGTTCCTCTTGTAAATTTTGTTAACGATAAAATGTGTTGTTATTGTTGATAGTTGTCAGATGAATTGATGAGTGCCCTTCTAATAATGGTTTTTAGCTCAACTTTGACGAAGTCAAATTTGAGCTATTGTCATGGCCCGTCGTCCGTCTGTCCGTCCGTCCATCTGTCCGTCTGTCTGTCCGTCCATCTGTCCGTACGTCAACAATTGGCTATGGCTCGGGCTAGAGGTCGTATTTATGAACCGATCTTTACGAAACTTCTTGTGTACCTTTGTTATGACCCTGGGACGGGAACGAGTGTTTTTAGGTGAGGTTCGAAATTCAAGATGGCTGCCAGCGGCCATTTTGTACCGATGATGCAAAAATCAGTATTTTTATACTGTACCAATGACCCAGACATAGCTGGTGCTAACTCTTAAAATATAGGGCCAAACACAAATTTTGCCCCCCAATCCCCAAAATTTGCATCTAAAACTAAAGAAAACATGTCCTGAAAGGCCCTCCACACTTCGCCCCTACTGCGCATGCGCAGTGTCAAGGACGTTCCGAAATTGGCGCCATTAATCATTCTAAGTTTGGCCCTTCATCAGTTAACATCTGACTGATCTTTGTGCTTATAAATCTCAGTTTAAATGATGCCAGACACATAAATATTAGTGAAATGGTGATTCTAAGGAGGATAGAGAAGGAGGAGAGGAAAAGAATGTGTGACAGAATATTATCAGGGCTGTAACTTAAAATTTTTTAATGAAATTATGTTAAGTTACCTATTTTCAAGGCAGCAGCCATTTTGTTGTCATTCTGATTATTTAGTTACACTGTTTTTTAAGTGTTTTCCTCTCTCCCTGTCCTTTAAGTTCCCCCTTGCTATTCTCCCATGCTTTTGGCATAGTTTCTGTAATTATTATTACTAAAATTTCTTGGGAGTTTTAGCTGAATAACAGAATGAATTCTGTTCTTTCCCCATGTTTACGTCTTCACGGTGGTTAGGCGTTGTGTTCTGCATCTACCATCTGATGTTCTGCAGTTTCTTCCCTGGAAGTCTCTGTTTTGCATCAGATACTGTATTTTTGGTAACTGATTTCGGGCCTGGGTGCCTGGAGTCTTATTTTAGTGTTTTTACACTCATTGTTTACATTTACAACAGCCCTCTGTGTGAGGGGGGATTTCTAAAAAATAATATCTTTATGTTATTTTAATCATAACTAGATACATTATTATTGTTCGTAAGTGTTGAATAAATTGTTTAAAATATTTTTAAAATTTTTGTCCACACTTAGGCTTGGGATCCATTGGGGCTCAACGTTACTTTTCAGAAACTTGGGCTGTTCTGAAAAAATATTTTTTCAAAATATTTTGATTTCAATTATTTTTTCTATATTAATGGATCATATTATTATTATGTATTTTGATTGCCAGGGGTTAGTGCGAGTACCAGGACTTGTTTTCTTTTCACATTGAAAGGATATTGATCAATTGTTTTAAGAGGAAGTCTTCCTCTGACTTTATTATCATTCTATATGTGGTCAGTGTACTCGCATTAACTCCTGTTCTGTATCGTATGATTTCGATGACAATATGGGAAGCGTATGTCACGGTATGTTGTTGGGGATTTGGGGATTTGGACACTCCGGTCCTTTCCCCGCAGGGTCACTCTACTTTATCAATTTCTATTTCAGATGATCAAGATTAGGGTGATGTATCTGTGATGTCTTCCAACAGTGTGCCTCCGTCGTCACAATTAATGAAGGGCTAGCGGAAAAGTGCTCATGTAAATATGCCAATTGCCTAAGAGGACCCTAGTAGGTTCGACGGCCTTTGACGTCCGCTAGCTCGCCCGGTGTAGCGTCCATTCACCGAATGGTTCGGCAGCCGGGTTCGTCCGTTGCGGTCTAGAAGGAATTTTGGGGTGATGCGAGCACTATAAATTAACTTAATGCACACCCAGTGACGGCGGATCGGAGGGAGAACGCAGGAAGCCTTTTAGTCCGGTTCATAGCTCGTTCCGGTCCATCCGGACGGCAAGCGAGAGAGGCCCCTCTCTCGTTCAACAACATCTGGCCCCAGATGTTGTGGTACAAAATGTGTCGCAAGCGGAGCATACGTCCGTCGCTCGGGACGCTCCGTTGTATAGGCAGTCCGCTAAGACTGCTAAGGCTTCCTCTTCTCGTCAGCGCACACGACCGCACCTTGGCTGCGTGACCGCCGATATATTACCAGCTTCGCCGATCAAGGATTCTTCGGCGACCAGGTCACACCATCCGGTAGCCAGGGACACGAGGCCTGCAGACTCCGGACGTTCGCATAGGAAGTGTGCGGGAGTCAACGTACACGGAGCTTCCGGCGGCAATGCATCGTAAGACCGCTACTGCACGGGCCTCGGGGACGGACGTGCTATCCCAAATAGCACAGCTTATCGAAGCATCCCAGCATCAACTGAATCTGTCGCATATATTTTATCCGACGATGCTGGGTCGGGACGCTCCGCGGAAGCGGGTACGGACGTCCGAAAGTTTCATCCGGTCCGACGGGATACCGAAAGGGATTCGGAGGATTTCGAGCTTTCCCTTTCGGAACAACATATGCTGTTGTGTATGTCATCTGACTTGGTCTTCTACAGCTTCTTTCGTCGGACCAGAATGCTGCGATGCCGGATAAGAAACTGATAGCGTTGGTGGACTTAGAAATTTTTGGTTCGGTTCAGGGACATCGTCCCTCAATTCCGACATAGTCCAATAATGTCACACAAACTTTCGAATTATTGAACGACGCTATATATATTATTATTTTATGCTTGCTATCCAAGCATTTCTGGTTTCTTGTTCGAAGAGTTATGGAGATGTCTTTCAAAAGTGTGCCTCTGTCGTCATAGTTAATGATGAGTTAGCGGCAATAAGTGCTCATGGAATATGTCTATCGCCTACGGAGTGACATTCGCTAGCTCACCCGGTGTAGCGTACATTCATCGAATGGTTCGGCTGCCGGGTTCGTCCGTTGCAGTCTAGGAAGGAGATTTGGGTGATGCGAGCACTTTAATTACTTTAGTACTCACCCAGTGACGGCAGATTGAGGACAGATCGGAGGAAGCCTGTTAGTCCGGTTCCTGGCTTGTCCAGGTCCGTCCGGGCTGTGAGCGAGAGAGGTCCCTCTCTCGCCCAACAACATAGGGGACCGCATGTTGTGGTTCAGATATTTTATATTCGGAGCAAATGTCCGTTGGTCGGGACGCTCCGTTATATTGACAGTCCGAGAGACTGTCTTTAATGCTTCCTCATCCTCACAGCAGGGCACACGACCGCACATTGGCTACGTGACCTCAAGTATCCGATCAGTTTCGGCATTCAGTGATTCCACGGCGAATAGGTCGCGCCATCCGGTAGCCAAGGGACACGAGGCCTATACACTCCGTTCGCTCGCATATTGGTAGTATGCACGGGGTAACGATCATTGAGCTTCCAGCGGCAATGCATCGTAAGACCGCTTCTCCTCAGGCCTCAGTGACGGACGTGCTATCCGAGTTAGCACAGTTGTTTCGCAGCATCCCAGCAATTGACAGTTTCTCGGTCGAATCAGGAATTATCCGACGGCGCTGGGTCGGTGCGGTCCGCGGTTGCATCAGCTACGGACGACCGAACGCTTTATTGGGTCCGACAGGATGGCGAAAGGGATTCGAAAGATTTCGAGTTTTCCCTTTAGTAGTATCGGAAGATGCCTTTCATATCTTCTGGCATTATCTTCCAGTGATTATTATTTCGGACTTCATTGCTGCGATCTTGGATAAGAGACTTATAGCGTCATTGGACTCGGATTTTTCGATCGGTTCAGGGACATTGTCCCTGACTTACCGACGCAGTCCAATATTGTCATTACAACATGTGTTTTATTTTTCGACGCTATATATATATATATATACAAGCCTGCTACTAAGCATGATAGTTTAGTTTCTTGTCCGCGTTGCTCATTTCTGCCATTTTATCATTTATACAAATAGTTTATTTTGGCAGAACAGGGCATACCGAGAGTTCATATGCGTCTAGACGGTGTGATTAAAGACTGCATATATTCTTTTTCGCCGTTTATGTCTTTTCCAATTTCAATGTTGGGAACGACATTATGTATAGTAGACTTAACTTAGACGCTTTATTATACGTAATCCGCCTTACTGAGGCGTTATCATTACGTCTTCAAGAAAAGATTTACGGGATATTATTCTCAATGTAATTTCTTTTGAGGGCAGTAGTTTGTTCACGTATAACTCCGCCCTTCAGTGACTGATTGGAGTTAGTTAGACGTGACGCAGCCCTAGCTACATCCACACGCGTGGATAGTAACGTTAAGAACTCTCTCAGAGTCGCTTCGTTCTCGGAGGAGCTTCTCTTCGACGGCAACTTTTCGGCAATCCATGAATTGCTCGATTTATACGTTCTCTTGTCTATCTAGTGTTACAAGAGATTCAGACTGGGGCAAACATTCGGTGGTTGACTCAGAGAGTGCCGCCGCAGTTGCCGGACCCGAGTGTGGCTGTTATGACGGTTGCCAGTCAAACAGATTGGGATATAATACTGATCCCTACGGATTCGAAGTGCCAGGGTCTTTGGGTTCCGCAGTCTTTTAGCAATCAGTTTAACTTCCGCGGAATAATGTTTTTTAGGCTTGCTTTATGTCATTGCATGAACATTATTCAGAAACGCATGCCCAAATTCCTGTCCTTTAATTCGACAGTAGTGGCGTATCTCCGGAACCAGGGAGGCACTCTTTCGTTTCCGTTATTCAATTTAATGGAAAGAATCCGTCTGTTGGTTATAGTACACCAAGTTCAGTTTTGGTCCGTCATATTCCGGGTCGTCTGATTGTTTTATCGGACTCCCGTTCTCTTACGGGTCGCTTGTTGCTGTCAGAATGGACTCTCAACAAACAAGTATTCAATCAGATTTGCTATCTATGGGAGCGCCCAATGATGATTTATTTATGACACAGCTTGCTAATCAATTGCAGACGTATGTGTTGGCTTGTCCAGATCTCTGAGCTAATATTGTTAACGCTCTATTGATCTATAGGACGGAATGATAGGATACGCGTATCCTCCGGCGCTGTTGTTTTAGCAGGTATTGCTAAGATAAACAACCACAATACATTTCTGTTGATAGCATCTCTATCTTCACAGAGATCATGAGTAATTTACTCTCTTGTCTACTGTGGGTCTTAACGTGAAATCTTCCTCTATGTGAGGATCTTTTTCACTGGGTAAATCGTGTCATCTTTATCACAACCAGCAAGGTCGCAACCTTCATGTATTCCGTTGTGTGGTCCGTATTGCATTGTAAGCACTGTACTGGACGAGCTTTGGACGCGATTTCTTACTATAGGAGTTCCTCTTCTTCGCTATTCTATGCGGCTAAAGTGGAGGCTCTTCCGTCGTGGTGTAGGGATCATTATGTTCATATTGTTGATCCCTCCATACTACTCATTGCTATTTTTTAGTATACTTGTTTCACAAGATCTACTGCAGCCTGTTATTATTTAGGTTATAGGTTTATGTTACCTAATACCTATGCACTCTACGATAGTTTACAATTGAGTCTTTTGTCTCTTTATCTAAGTCAGTTAGCAACTTTTTGATAAATAGACTTAGAATCTTTAGATTAAATTCCTATACGGATTTTAACTTCGGTTCTTATTTAGCTAAGTAATCATTTGAGCCTCTGGAAACAGTAGTTTTCAAATTCTGACCTTTTAGACAGTAATTCTGTTGGTTTCTCTTTTACTGTAGAGTCAGTGAGTTTCATGCACTATCGATGGATGATTTTCACTTTCATAGTTTCGGAATCAATACTTCCGTTACTATTTAGGTTGGATTGTTGCATAAGAGTTAGGCTCCTATTATCCGGAACCTATTATTTTAAGATCCTTCCGTCTTCGTGTGGGCATAGGCCTTTACTCTTTCCGGGTACAGTTTGTGTATTTATAAACAGATATCTGTTTATTACAAAGGGCGTAAGCTTCTTCTGTCTTTGATGTCTAGTAGAAGGACGTTATGCTCCATTTTATTGTTAATGGATTCTATTAACTATCGGTACTGCTTATGGTATATCATTGACTTAGCAGTTGTGCTTAAGATTTCGGCTCATGAAGTAAGAGTTCTACTTCTTGGGCTTACATTAATAGTGTCGCTATTATAGATTTTTGAAGGCCGCTCATTGCGCTCAGCCATCCACATTCATGAATTTTATCTTAGAAATATCGAGTCCATTTCTGGAGGCCTCTATTGTTAGGTCTATTATCTACTGCTCAGAATGTCATTCACTTAACAGTTGCTACTATAGCTAGGTAGGCTGTCTGTTTCGGCAGTGTCTCCGTTCGGCTGCCCTCTTCGCTCTGGGCTATTTGACCCAGGGCAAGAAAAAGGGGGGGGGGGGGGGAGGGTGTTCCCTTGGGTCACCTGTTTTACTATGAAAACAAGGGGATACCTCCTCCGGAGTTAGTAATTCTGAGCTGTTATTGGGATGGTTGTTTAGTGAGAAGTTTAGGTTTTTAAAATTCATTCAAGTCTTAGTTTTTAAAGTATAGCTTTTGAATATTGCATATGTCAACGGACATGATTATGCAATCCTCAGACACTTTTAGGAGTATAAGAGTCTCTATTCTCTAGACTTACTTTATTTATTGGCTTACTTTAAAAATTATTAGTATAAGGATTATATTGGATATTAATAGAGTACATGGATGTATGAAGCTCAATTTTGGAAGGTGTTGTATCTTTCTAATTTATCATAAATAAGAAAGATACATGTAAGGCCTATTACTTCTTTTTCCCTACAGGGGATGACTCTATTTTATTTTATTGAGCGTATTCCATTTTGCTCTATGTCCTTGGCCCTCCAGCCTTTTTACTATTCAGCTATGTCTGGGTCATTGGTACAGTATAAAAATGTTAAAAAATTTATAGTAATTTATATATTTTTTTATACTTACCAATGACCCAGACGGGGATGGCCCTCCCAGGAGTTGGGAACTCTTGCCTCCCTGCTGAGTACATAGCGCTTACCAGGCACTGGTTATTAGAATGATTAATGGCGCCAATTTCGGAACGTCCTTGACACTGCGCATGCGCAGTAGGGGCGAAGTGTGGAGGGCCTTTCAGGACATGTTTTCTTTAGTTTTAGATGCAAATTTTGGGGATTGGGGGGCAAAATTTGTGTTTGGCCCTATATTTTAAGAGTTAGCACCAGCTGTGTCTGGGTCATTGGTAAGTATAAAAAAATATATAAATTACTATAAATTTTTTAACTTTTTGTACAGAACTTCTGTATGAAAGTTCTGATTTGAATAAAGTTTTGTATAAATGTTTAGTACCATGGGATACATCACATATAATACGTGTTTTTTTCTCGTGCGTAAATTATGCAAATTAGACTGACTTTGATTTATTTAGTGTTACTTTCAGAGCTGTAAGTGCCAAGCTGCTATGGCTCGGGCTAGAGGCCGTATTTATGAACCAATCTTTACGAAACTTCTTGGGTACCTTTGTTATGACCCTGGGATGGGAACGAGTGTTTTTGGGTGTGGTCCGAAATTCAAGATGGCTGCCAGTGGCCATTTTGTACCGATGATGCAAAAATCAGTTTTTTGTACAGAACTTCTGTATGAAAGTTCTGATTTGAATAAAGTTTTGTATAAATGTATAGTACAATGGGATACATCACATATAATACGGGTTTTTTTCTCGTGCGTAAATTATGCAAATTAGACTAACTTTGATTTATTTAGTGTTACTTTCAGAGCTGTAAGTGCCAAGCTGCTATGGCTCGGGCTAGAGGCCGTATTTATGAACCAATCTTTACGAAACTTCTTGGGTACCTTTGTTATGACCGTGGGACGAGAACGAGTGTTTTTGGGTGCAGTCCGAAATTCCAGATGGCTGCCAGCAGCCATTTTGTACCGACGATGCCGAAATCTGTTTTTTGTACAGAACTTCCATATGAAAGCTCTGATTTGAATAATTTTTTGTATGAATGTTTAGTACCATGGGATACATTACATATATTACAGGTTTTTTTCTTGTGCGTAAATTATGCAAATTAGGCTAACTTTGATTTATTTAGTGTTACTTTCAGCACTGTGAGTGCAAATCCCAATACGGCTCGGGCTAGAGGCCTTATTTATGAACCGATCTTCACGAAACTTCTTGGGTACCTTTGTTATCACTGTGGGACGAGAAGGAGTGTTTTTGGGTCCAGTCAGAAATTCAAGATGGCCGCTAGCAGCCATTTTGTTCAAAATTAAGTGCAATCAGATTTTTGCGCAGAACTTCCAAATGAAAGATCTGATTTGGATAAATTTTTGTATGAATGTTTAGTACCATGGGATGGATACATTACATATAATACAGAGTTTTTCTCGTGAATAAATTATGCAAATTAGGCGTCTGGGTGGGACTTAGAAAATTTTGGACCAAAATCCGGAAATTAGTTTTTTGTTTTTTTATGCATTTTGGTCAATTTTAAGACAAAAAAAAAAATTTTTTTTACACTGAAAATTTGGGGTCCGGATGGGACTTAGAAAATTTTGGACCAAAATCCGGAAATTAGTTTTTTGTGTTTTGATGCATTTTGGTAAATTTTAAGAAGAAGAAGAAAAAATTTTAGTCTGAAAATATTTTGTTTGGGACTGAAAATTTCCACACAAAAATAATAATCTACAATGATTGGTCTTAATCTGTAGTCCATTACAGTCACCTTGTAATTCTTTTATTATTGTTGACTGGGCCAAAACAAATACTAATTCCTGTCATATTCATTATTCAGTTGTCTTGGTCACAGCAAGTACTAATTCCTGTCATATCCAAGTTGAGCTACAGAGTCATTGACTCTTTCATTATAGATGTGAAGGCATGTAATAAACACAGAATGACACGTGCATATGAATGAGTTAATTGATATGGCACTTGTGCCATCGCCGAAGGATAAAGCTCGAGGCCTGGGGCCTCTTGTTTTATCCTTCCGCGCTGGCACTCGTGCCATATCGATTAACTCATTCACACGCATGTGTCGTTCTGTGTATGTCCTTCATCCATCCATCCAGAATAGTTGGTTTTGCTGTAAAGTTATCATATTTCAATAAATTTTGATGTGCTACTTCATATTAACAATGTCACTGACAATTTTGATAACTACCACTATAAGATGAAAATTAAGATAGTTATTGCCCTCTATTTGTTGAATTTTGCTTGAAATTTTAAAACTAGTAATCATCAGATTTCCATAAATTTTAAAGTGCTGCTTTTCATTGATCATGTCTTTGACAGGTTTGAAAATCTCAGTTGATTTTTCGTAAAATTAAGGAAGCTGTTTCCTTCTTTGTTTTATATTTATTGCACTTTGATTGTTCTGTGTTTTAGTTCTCACAAAGTAGATCTTCTGTTTCTCAGCCAATTTTTTTGTAAAATTGCATGTGGGTTTTGGTGTCAAAAGTTCATGTTCTTGATTTGTTTTATGTTTTAGGCCTCATAATCTACAGAATAGCATAGGTTGTGGTGTATTTCGTCCCTTGAGTGCAAGAAGGCTTTGCAATGCTAAAGCATTGCAAAGCTTTGTTGCACTCAAAGGACAAATTTATCAGTTCTATTAACTTGGGTAAGACATAAACCATTTAATTTTTATTTTCATGAGTTTGCAATTGTTGTAAAAGGAGAGCATTCGGCAACCAAAAGGACCATGCAGGAGGGCCTGAAACAGGTTTTTAACTTTTTTAGACCTTATTTTAATTTTTAATATTTGTGTGATCACTTGAAAATAATCATCAGATTTGTCATGCTGTTCTGTATTAATGCCACAGTGATTTATCCAAAATGGATAGAGTCGATGCCCTTTGTTTAATCCATTGAATTGCAGTGTTTGCATGATAACTGGAACAGGATGTATCAGAATTCAGTACACTTCAGTACACTTCTCCAACAACCGACCACACCAACTCCAATTAAAATTCAGACTGACCAGTGCTGAAAGTGCCTTTCGTACTACCTATGTCCAAACCTTCCTCTCCTCTAGAGTACACCCATTGTTCAGTTCCTGCCAAACATGCGAATCAATTTTTAATTTTTAATGGTCTTATGAAGATGTAAGTCTTCATCTGTCTCTTCAAAATGAATTAATATTAGCTGTTTTGAAGTCCTCTAAAGCCCACATTAACACTACTAGGGTGGATTCTGCATTAGGAAATATCTAGAGGTGATTTACAGAACCTCTACCTGATGTGAATTGTCTTAAAATTTAAAATTAACATTGTGTTGGTGTTGTAGGTATAGAAAGGGATAAAATTTCTTATTATGCCTCACGTTTGTAACATCAACTGTGATTGGTTAATTTGACACCTTCTAAAAGTCATAGTACTGGAGTTTTGGGGCAAAACACGGGTACTATCGGAACATTTTTCCCTGGAGACAAGAGAACGAAGAAAATGTAAGCTCCAGTTCCATTGATCAGCGTCGATTGGAATTTCTCAATACCAAACGCTGGCTCCGTGTTCGTTTAACTTTTTTCGTCACCGGTAGACACAAACTTACCAACAAATGAAATGGGCATCTTCAGTGTGTTTTCAATTTTAACTGCAAACAATGAATTCAAAAGAATCAGAAGTATTAAAAACTCACGTGTTGTTCACCACCTCAATGAATCCTGAATATGAGTTACGACCTCAATCAATTATATTTACACAAGTTTAGTAATCCTCGTCCTCACTGAACCTCCGCCTCAAGTTGAAAATAAATTGTTTCACTACGCTTAGTTCTATCAACTTTTGCCATCCGAGAAACATGAATTTATATTCCATTAATTTATACCACTTATCACACAAGCATTAACAATGAATTATAACATGAACAGCTGTAAACACTGGCATTTGTTGATATAGAAACTCCCAAAGCGACGGCACTTGTGACAAGTCATTCGAAGAGACGTCATTCGTTTGAAATGACGTCATGTTTTTGGATTCGACTACATTGTTGTTACAAGATTGATGGCATGCTGCAGTTAACGCTTAACAATGAACGTTATTTTTTGTTCGGCATAATAAAATAATTAGAACGTTCGCTGCTTCAGGTTTTATTTCAGAAATCACACAAACTCAGATACTATCGACCGATAGAACATGAAAAGAAACGTTCTAATATTATAATAGAAAAATTTAATTTTCGTTGTTCATTAAATATTGACTTATGCCATTGCTCATCAAAGCATGGGAAGCTTCACAGTGCTGCAATGCTTTTTCTCTTGTTCCTTCATGGAATGTTTTTACAAAGTGTCTCCTGAGAAAGAAAGAATAGTATTAAGTAGTTTTTTTGCAACTGGAATTGTACTCAACTGGAAGGTTTCAAAATGGTTCCAAAATTTTTAGGTAAAGTTTTAAAAAAATTATTTTTCTCTTAAGCGTAAGATAAATCAAGTGCACTTCTTTTAAGGAGACCATCAAACACAACATTATGTTTTTGGGAAGAAGAATATTGAAATTAGAAAATTCTCTATAAACATCAGGGATTAAAGTACAGTCACTGTGGACTGGTCGAAATCCACACATAGGCAACGATGTCCCTGCATGCGTTTACCAGGTGATAAAAAGCACCATCAGGAAAATTTTAATTAACTCCCTTCACTGTGATGTCAAAATATCCAAATTTCAAGTCGCAATTTTTCCCATAATACAACTGGGAATTTAACCAATTCTATCTTTTTTGACAGAGCTCAATGAGCTCTGTCAAACAAGATTGAATTGGTTAAATTTCCAATTGCATTATGGGAAAAATTTGCTCTCTGAACTTTGGATATTTTGGCCTCAGTGTGCAGAGGGTTAATAAACAATGGTGCTTCATTAATTAATTTTTTTGATGATTATTCCTATAATTAGTGTTTGGAATCTAATATTATTGCATCCATGGAAATAGTGTCCACCTGTGGAAAGTGACCAGTCCATGGCAGCTGTAATGTAAGAAGCAGATGATCTCTAATGAGTCATGATTTAATAAGAAGTTTCTGAACTGAGTTCACTAGAATCGACTTTAGCCGAGGTTTACCGATTTTTGTCAACAAGGTTCAGAAATCATGATGAATTTAGATTCTTTTTATGACATAATGTGTAATTTGACCTTTTACCTAATGTAAGGACTAAAATTGGCTAGTACTCTTCACAAAAATCGCCAACCAAATGTTATTATTTTTTTTATTTTTTTTTCCATCATTACATAGCTTATGGCCCTTCATTAAAACAGGCTCATTCTAGAAATCTACCTGTCAAAAAATCTACGTGTCCAACAGATCACTGATTGATGTGAACCCACACACCAAATCCTCATTTTCACTTGTCTTGGGGGAGTGTTTTTCCTGAGCTGTGTAACAAATTTCCCAATGTGTTGGGTAAAGGGTCAAAGCTTTAACTCCTTACCTAACAAAGGTCCACGGCTCAATCCCCACCAGTTGCAACTGCATTGTGTCCTTGGGAAAGACACTTAATCCCACTTGCCCACTTGGGGGCACAGTGGTGCTGTGTACTAAGGCGTACTGCACGTCGATGGTGCACTTGTCTTCAACCAGTGCTAACCCTGCTTGTGTGGAGCCAGTATGTTGAGGAGTCTGACAGTTGCTTGCCATTCCTTGGTAGTCCTCTCTAGGTACACTGGCTTCCTCCACCCGTGAAACTGTCCGACACAAGGCGACCCTAGCTTTGAAAGTGTCGTTAAACCCCAATAAATAAATAAATTACCTAACAAATTGACTGCATCAGCCTGCTAATATACAAATGGCGCAGTTGAAAAAATAATATTTTTCAAAAAATTTAAAGACAGTCTTATCATGTGGTTCCTCATTGGAACGTGCTCATTCCTGTAATGGGTCACATGATATGGTTTTGTTGAAATTGCTTTTAAAAATTGAAAATGTACTATTTAAATTAATGAATTTTGATATCGTCTGCATAGGGTAAAGTGTTAATCCTTTACCTAACACATACTAGAGGTGTCTGCCATTATTCATTTCCAATTAACTTCACTTTTTTTTGCTCACCAACGATAGTTGTGTGAGCCTATGGCATAGCCCTCATGTCGGCGGCGTTGGCATCTGCGTCAGCGGCCGGATTCATACATTTTGAACTTTTGTGTGCAGGTTTTGATTTTTTTTTTTTTTTTTGATTTTTAGCTCAACTTGACAAAGTCAAGCTGAGCTATTGCCATCACTTCTCGTCCGTCAGCGTACGTACATACGTATGTACGTTAGTATGTTAGTACGTTAGTACGTACGTCCACAATTTCCTTTGGCACACCTCACAGGTCGCATTTATGATCAGATTACTTTGAAACTTCTTATGCTTGTTTGGGGTGACCTCTAGATGGGAGCTATCGATTTTCTTCAATTTCTGTCAAAAAATGTTGCCGCGGCCAATGTTCTTAGAACTTAGTTTAGTCAAACCACAATATTTCCCTTTGGCACACCCTACAGGGCACATTTATGATTTGATTGCTTTGAAATCTGGTATGCTTATTTAGGGTGACCTCTAGATGGGAGCTATCGATTTTCTTCAATTTCTGGCAAAAAATGTTGCCACGGCCAACGTTCGTAGAACTTAGTTCAGTCAGACCTCAATATTTCCCTTTGGCACACCCTACAGGGCCCATTTATGATCAGATTGCTTTGAAACCTGGTATGCTTGTTTGGGGAGACCTCTAGATGGGAGCTACCGATTTTCTTCAATTTCTGTCACAAAATGTTGCCGCGGCCAACGTTCTTAGAACTTAGTTTAGTCAGAAGACTCAATATTTCCCTTTCCCTTTGGCACACCCTACAGGGTACATTTATGATTTGATTGCTTTGAAACCTGGTATGCTTGTTTGGGGAGACCTCTAGATGGGAGCTATCGATTTTCTTCAATTTCCATCAAAAAATGTTGCCGCGGCCAACGTTCTTAGAACTTGGTTTAGTCAGAAGACTCGATATTTCCCTTTGGCACACCCTACAGGGCACATTTATGATCGGATTGCTTTGAAACCTTTCATGCTTGTTTGGGGTGACCTCTAGATGGGAGCTATCGATTTTCTTCAATTTCCATCAAAAAATGTTGCCCCAGCCAACATTCTTAGAACTTAGTTGGCTCACCCTACAGGGCTCATTTATGATTAGATTGCTTTGAAACCTGGTATGCTTATTTATGGTGACCTCTAGATGGGAGCTATCGATTTTCTTCCATTCCCGTCAAAAAATTTTGCCACGGCCAACGTTCTTAGAATTTAGTCTAGTCAGACCACAATATTTCCCTTTTGTACACCCTACAGGGAACATTTATGATCGGATTGCTTTGAAACCTGGCATGCTTGTTTGGGGAGGCCTCTAGATGGGAGCTATCGATTTTCTTCGGTTTCTGTCAAAAAATGTTGCCACTGGCAAAAAAACTGACATTGGTCCCAATGATCTTCAATTTTGCCATTTCATTAATAACTTACCAAGTTCAAGTTTGTCAAGTTGAGCTACAGTGTCATTGACACTTTCATTTTTTTTATATCAGCATGCTTTTCAGGGAGAGTAATGTTTTATTCAACCCTTTCCATGCTTAGTTACTTGAATTTTGGACTTTTGTGTACAGGTTTTTGACTTTTGTGTGCTGGTTTTGATATTTGTCTTTCTTTTCTTCCAAGGAGTAATTTACCTTGCAATATGTTGCCATGGTTCCAGTTTTATGTTAGAATGCTTCTTAGGGCCAATATTACTTTATTTAACCCTTTCCCTACTTATTTACTTTAATTTTGGACTTTTGTGTGCAGGTTTTTGACTTTTCTGTGCAGGTTTTTGACTTTTGTGTACAGGTTTTGGAATTTTGTCTTCAAGTAGAGTTTTACCCAACTGGCGTATTGCCATGGTGGTTACCTTAACATTTCAGGGTATTTGTCTCAGTTTTAACCCTTTGAAACAAATGTGATCCTTTTTTACTTTTATGTGCAGGTTTTGAGGTTTGTCTTTCTTTTCTTCCAAGTGGATTTTTTTCAAGTAGAGTTTCACCTTACTGGCATATTGCCATTGTGGTTACTGTGACAGGGTATTTTTCTCAATTTTAACCTCTTGAAACAAATGTGATACTTTTTTTTACTTTTATGAGCAGGTTTTGAGGTTTGTCTTTCTTTTCTTCCAAGTGGCGACTTATCTTGTAGCATATTGCCATGGTTCCTATTTTATGTTAGCATGCTTCCTAGGGGCTATTATTATATTATTTTACCCTTTAGCTGCTTATTTACTTTAATTTTGGACTTTTGTATGCAGGTTTTGAACTTTCTTTTTTTTTACTCCAGCCACCCCTTTACATTGGCCACCTGTTGGTGAGCCACAGGGTACTGATACCCCCTCTAGTTTGTTCAAAGACCTAACATACGAGTTCATTCTCACCTTTTAATTTAATGAGTGATTGTTATATCATGTGGGACATAAATTAGGTTTTTACCTATTTTGTGTCTAGTAATTAATGGCAACTAACAATTCTATAAAAAATATTGATCCATCAACTTGAAAATTTCTGACAAAACTGAATGACTTCACTAACTGGAACTAGCAGTAATCACCAGTAAGTAACAGTCTTACTTTCAAACCCATGGATAGGCTTGAATCTCAGCCACTCTAATTGAAGGGTACTGATCCAACAACTTGTCTGTGACTTCACTTAGTTTAAACAATATTTATTCATGAAAGAATATGAAATAATACATAAAAGTAATTCATTATCACATAATAATTGCAAAAACTGTATGATACAATAGTATGCATTATAGCAAGGCGCACATGATAAGAAAAAGAACAAAATAGATGGACAGGATTCGACAGTAAGCCGTAAGCTTATGTATGCCATCTCCCAAGAGAGGTGATACATCAATGAACTTTCCAGGCGTGTTGCAAGCACGACGTAAAACATTGTTTAAACATAACATCATAGAAGGACAAGTGTAAGGGTCAAGGAAAATAGTGAGAAGATAGAGTAGAAGAAGGTAGAATATGAAGAACAGAAAGGATAGAAACCAACCTGAATTCAAAATTCCTTACTAACTGTTACAAACAAGTGGAGTTAGTATCTGTAATAAGACGACCGCTTTGTGATCTGCCACGCTCTTATATCAGGGCCGGAAATACCAATTATGTTGGTATTAAATGAATTTTAATGCTTGTTGCCGACTCGGGGTCTTGTACTGAAAAAAAAACGTATCAGGACTAACAGCAACTGATGATAAATGCAGGGGATCAACGTTGGTGTAATATTGGAATACTAAGTAAGTGACAGATTTGTGTGATAAAAAACTACTGACACAGTGAACTCACTGAAAGCATCCACACAGTATGATGAATTCCTGCACCACACTGAAGACAAGAAAATTTTCAGTGTTGTCCCATCGTTCTGATCCATACAGTAGCGTTAAGGGGTCAAGAGTAAATGGCAGTGCATTGATTGTAGAAGCACGTACGTCAGTATAGATTTGACAGTGCAGGAGAAAATGCTCAGTTGTCTCCAGCTCACCACATTGACAAAGCGGAGATGCCGAGAGGTGGTTATCATATAGGTGACTTTTGATACCACTGCAATTTAAGCATAACCTACAGTGATAAATTTTAGCTGCATGGGATTTGGCCCCAAAGTAAGATAATGGTGGGCGTTGGTTCGTACTGCTTAGAAACCACTTGAAATTTATGAGGGAAGAGTTTTCTCTTACTGACAGGGGCAATCTATTCCACTCGTTCATAACATCCGGGATAAAAGATGACTGATATAAATTAGTGTGGCAGAACGGAACACGGAGGTTGATTCCCGATCGGAGGATGTGCCATTGGTTGACAGAAGAGGTAATTGGGGGCACCTTAATGCAAATATATGGGGGTGTTAGTTTATGGTACATCTTGAAAAACTGGATAAGCTTGTGCTTACGGCGTCTTTCCTGCAGTGGTTCCCATTGTGTTTTGGAATAGAGAAGACTTTTGCTGGCGCTCACAGTGGCACCAGAAACTATTCTTGCTGCAGCTATTTGAATCTTCTCCAGTTCAGCTACTTGTGTTGCTGAGCAATTATCCCAGACACTGTCCACGTATTCTAAGAGAGGCCTTATAAACGCGAAGTAGATTTTTTCAAGGACTTTACAATGAAGTGTAAATTTGTGAACCCTAAGCATGTCAACACGTGTCCAAGCTTTAGAGCACATGTGATCAATGTGATCATTCCATGTACAACCTTTATTTAATATTACACATAGGTGCTTGTGGTTGTTAACATTGGAGATTTGAGTTCCACTTAGATATAAAGGTGGATGTACTGGAATGTTAGATTTACGCGATATTAGCATAGTTTCTGTTTTTGGGGGATTGAACTCAACAAGCCAGGTGTTTGCCCAATGTTCGATTGCAGCTAAATCACGGTTGATTATGAGTGCAGCTTGATCAGGATTTTCAACTATTAAATACAGAGATGTGTCATCAGCGAATAGGCGTATACTACTGAGTAGGTATTCAGTTATATCATTGATATATATTAAGAATAACAGAGGGCCAAGAATTGATCCTTGTGGTACACTAGAAGTTATTGGTTTCCAAGGAGATGCCTCCGATGCCACTAAAACCCGCTGACACCGGTCTGAAAGATAAGATTCAATGAATAGAAGCAGGTCACCAGACATTCCTTTCCTTTTAAGCTTGTGAATAAGGCTAACATGCTAGACCTTATCAAATGCCTTGCTGATGTTGCAAAACACAACTCTAATTTCTTTCCCTTCGTCAAGAGCATGACAAAATTCATCATAAAGGTCCGTCAGTTGTAAAACCGTTAAACCGTTGAGTCACCTGGGGTAAAGCCAGACTGGAACTGGCTTAGTATATTAATATCAGATAAAAAATGCCATAATCGTTTGAAGACACATTTTTCAAATAATTTGCCAGCACAACTAATCAATGATATTAGGTGAAAATTGGCGACTACATTAGAGGGATTCTTTTTCAATACGAGGATCATGTTGGCTTTTTTCCATGATTGTGGACAGTAGTGGTTGTTCACTAATTTATTAAAAGTGGCCGTGGGTGGTTCACCTAATGAGCTCTGCATTCCCTTAAGAGCCGTGGACTGATAAGGTCAGGACCGGATGCTTTCGATACTTTAAGACTCTTGATTGCTTCTTGGATTTCACTAATTTGTAGTCTGATACTATCCAATGATTGTGGGGCAGGTTGGGGTGAATCAGGCAAGGTTGCATTAGAGTCATCCAACGTTGAAATAGAACAGAAGTATTCATTGAACACTTCTGCCTTTTCAAGATTGGTTGAATAGAGTTTGTTCAAATGATTTATGGTCGGGATCCTCGATATATTTTTGCTGATGAATGATTTGAAGGTTTTCCACCATTCTGACGATGATGTCTCTGGGCAACTTAATGTTGATTGGACTTGGGCAGGTATGCAGCTTTAGCTTTCCTAACTGCTGATACGACTTCATTGCATTTTCTTTTTTATTTCACCCAGTCATTGGGTAGGCCAGAATGCTTTGCTGCCCTATAGAGTTGTTTTCTCTGCCTGATTAGTAACCGTATCTGATTATGCATCCATTTTGGCTCATTAGTCCGAGAGGTTTTAACTTTGTTGGGAATAAATTTAGATGGTCGAGTAGTAGATCGGTGAAATTAGAAACTATAGTGTCACGACATGCATGATCAAACAAACTTTCCCAATTTGTGTGTCTGTATGCATTGATTAATCCTTCGTAGTTCCCTTCAGCATATAACCAAATGTGTCTCCTAACATTTTTAGTTAATATATTTTTAAATTCTACATCAACAGAGATCGGACAATGATAGCGAATCATGCCGGGTATAAGTGGCTCTAAAACCTCACATCCTACCACGTGAACAGTATTACTGACAGCAAAGAGGTCGATCAGTGTAGCCGATGATTCGGTGAAGCATGTTGGTTCAGTCACAAGCTGTCTGAGATTAAAATAGTTGCATAATTCATGGAAGTGACCACTGGAGGAACCTTGATTGTCATTAAAATCACCGGTAATAATTAGATCCGTGATTAAGGTGTCCTTAGCTTTGTCAACAGAGGCCATAATATGGTCCCAAACATCCAAAGAGCTATTCGGTGGACGGTAGAATACCCCTAATAGTAACAACTTACCATAATTCATGAACACTTCTGCCCAAAGGCACTCAATATTATTCACCACAAGATCAGTTCTGTGTCGAAAACACAAACCATCCTTTATATAGATGGCAATGCCCCCACCCCTTGATAGGTGGTTAAAGTGCAAAGGTTCTTGGAAGCCACAGATCATAATATCAGATGTTAGATCTGAGCTTTGTAACCAGGTCTCGGTGAAAGCTAAGATATCATAGGATGAAGATTCGTGCTCAATAATGTCTAGTTTGACTTCCCTTAGTTGAGCTAGATGGATTGAACCAGTAATCGGCAGCAAGTAACAATTTGAGCATGGAGGAGTTGAAAGAGTCCATGTTGCCATTGTGGTAAAGTTTTTCCAACAAATAGTTCATCAGTTGCTGTCAAAATTTGTGTCAGTGCAATATTTCCCAACTGATAAAGTGCTAAATTATTTTTGGTCACCAAAATTTGTTCACATGTCTTTGCCTAGTTATAATTTTTGGGAGAGTGCAAAGAGGCACTCTCCCATAAATTATAACAAGGCAAATCCATACAGACTAAATAATTTTACTTGAAAGATAATATACAACATATCCACTGAATATGAAGGCTTTGAGTTGTGGTACCTGCTCTTTATAGTAAAGCTCAAATATGGGCTTCCAGCACTCTAGTGGTTAAGGACGTTACTGTTGGAAGCTTAAAGTCAAATTTAAAGGTTGACCATAACTACAAACTTAATAATACAGCCATTGTTGAATTAATTTGTTTTGCACTGTCTTTATTACTTACTTTAAAGCATTTTCTTTCAGCTAAAGGACTTTCAGAGTAAACAGGGCAAAGAATCCAGTTGTAGTCCAGCAAACAGTAGAACATCTACACCAACAAAAACACAGATGGTCTCTTCATCTTCTGAAAGGTAAAATATCAAAAATGGTATGACAATTCAATTTTATCTACTGACTCAGGGATGGAAGCCACTTTTATGGCTCATTCAAAAATGCTTGTAACCACGATGATGGCTTAACCCTTAGGGGCCTGAACAGTTGTCCTGAATTCACACCTGACCATGGCCTGTACATGTCCACTAGCTGAACAGTGATTTCCAGTCAAGTCTTGGTTGCCTATTAAGGCAGCCAAGACTTGACTTGAAACCACTGCCTGCATGAACAATTTACATAAGAACTAAAAAATTTCAGCTCTTGGACCACCGACATTAGGTTACACCCAGTAGTTCATAGGCTAAAAATTTGCTGATGGTCATTATGCCATGTTAAAAAAACATTAGTTCAAATACTTCATCTCCCTCTTTTTTTTTTACTCCTCAGCTAAACACCCCCCACTCCCCCAACCCCCACCCCCACACACACACATACAAATACACCACCACCACCGATGATTACAATTTGGGCAAAGTGCACAGTCATATAGTTCCTTCTAGAATGGGCAATAAAGTGTAATTCCATTATTCATGACGCACACAATTTAATCCCCTTATTTAGTGTTGTTTGTGGTGTTTCTTTATATACACCGATTTCTGTGAGGGGACTTTTTGACCTTTGGGGATCGAGATTTTTTCACATCAGTAATTCATAATTCTTTGAACTGTGCAAATATCATTCGGAGCTTTCCAGGAAAAGACGCCTCAACTGTGACACATGAAGCAGAACAATGATCAGTGTTGTTGACCATTAAAAAATATGTCCATTGTGTATCAATTTTAAGCTGTAATTTTTTGGCATATCACGGAAGCAAGGTGAATTTCTCCGAGCAATTTGACCCATTTCAAATTGTATTCTTCTACTTTGCCGAAGTGGATCACAAATCGAGTGGATAATTGAATTAAAAATAAATGGATGTTGGAACCAAATAAAGAAATATATATTCTTTAATTCTTTTTCGTACATTTTGTGTATCAGAAATCATTAATTAAGTGAAGGTGGATGTCAATGTGTGATGTACTTAAGTCACCTATTTTTGCTTCTGCACTCGTTAATTGACCACGCAGATCACAGCAAAATTGAAATGAATAAAACAGAGATGAAAAACATGGATATAAGTGAAATATTTATAGTAAAGGACTCTTTTATTAAAGATAATTCACTTGTATGCATATTTTGTTGTTTTATTTGTTATGATCAGAGCTTTGGAGGCCTATGGTTTGACGCTGAACATCTGGCAATGGAAAAAATTTTGACTGTACAATGTTTCTGGATTTTTTTCTAAAACTTATGCCCTTCCGGGAGGCCGGGAAGTATGCTGAATTATTGGATTTTCCCGGGCATTCCGGGTGAGTTAACATGTCTGTCCAATGCTATCCTCTGTGAAGTATAAGTCTTTCAAATTACAGGGGAGCCCTTATGGTATCACTGAACTAAATATTTGAATTAGACTTGCCCACTTTGAAATGTTGCACTCGGAAATGATGCAATCTCTAAAAATAAACAACCTTGGGAAAATATATTTTTTCGATAAACATTTGAAACATTCTGCTAGCACATTGCGTTATTGTTGAATATTCCAGATAAATAAAGAGGGTGATTTGATGACTTTTGGACCTAAAAAATACAATTGACTTTTTGTGTGTTTTTGTGGGGAATTCCGTTAAAAATATGTGCACGTGAGCGGTACTTCCCTTCCTGTCAGATTTTCTCTCTTATTTGTTGCATGAACCCCTGTATTTTTATACAACAACCAATGGCCCAGACTAGCTGGTGCTAACTCAAAAAATAATCCAGGGCCAAACACAAGTTTGCCTCCCAATCCCCAAAATTTGCATGCAAAACCAAAAAATTGATGTCCT
This sequence comes from Pictodentalium vernedei, assembly GCA_031216915.1. Taxonomy (NCBI): domain Eukaryota; kingdom Metazoa; phylum Mollusca; class Scaphopoda; order Dentaliida; family Dentaliidae; genus Pictodentalium; species Pictodentalium vernedei. The sequence continues at coordinate 145,879,669 of CM062292.1, read as the reverse complement.
ATCTGGTCCTCCATACTTTTCAGATCTGCGCATGCGCAGTATCCAGGAAGACACCGAAATTGGCGCCAACCATCATTCTTTGTTTGCCCCTGAAGTCAACAACAATGATCTGACATCTGTGCTTTTAAATCTCATTTTTGAGGATGCCAGACACAAATCAATGGTAAAATTGGTGGATCCAATGACATAATTGGATGATGGAAGTGAACAACAGTGGTTAGGAACATTCAGGGTTGTAACTTTATAATTTTTATCAAAATGTTTTCATGTTTCCCAATTTTGGGACATGGGCCTGACGTCCTCATTCTTGCTAATGATTTATCCACTGTTTGTTAAGTGTTCCTTCCCTATCCTTTCTTGAAGTCCCCTGTTAAACTCCCAAGCTTTTTGGCTTATTTTTATTGAAATTTTTTATTAAATTTCTTGGAAGTTTAACGTGTATTACAGAATGTTTATTCTGCATATCCCCATGGTTATGTCCTCACCCTAGGGGTGTTGTGTCGTTTGGGTTAAGCATCTTCTATCCGATGTATCGTTTTTTCTTCATCTGAAGATCTTGCTTTACATCTGGTAGCTTTAAAATCTGTTACTGACTTCAGGCCTTTTTTATTCAGTGCCTGAGGTCTTGTTTCCTTTTTTTTCATTGACGTTGTTTACATTGACAACGTCCTATAAATATATGTAGTTTCATCTTATTATTACTGTAGGATTGTTGTAAGATACATGTTGTAATATTCCAATAGTGTAGCAATAATTTTTTGGATTTTGTCTACGCTTAGGTTCTATCGGGATACCCTTGAGCTCTTCATGTTCCCTTTGGGAACTTGGACTTATTGTCAAAAAAATTTTGAAATTAATTTTTCGAGATTGTATTTTGAATGTTGATTATTATGTATCTTTTTACCTGCGTCGCCAGCGGCAGAGCAGGTCTAGTAACCGCTCGACTCCGTCCGTCAGTCCGTCCGTCCGTCTGTCAGTCTCTCCGTCCGTCAGTCTGTCCGAAACACTTTTTCTGTCAAAGTTTTCTTGGCTTCTATGAAAGGGAATGATTTTATATTTGGTCTGCTGCTTCATAATGATGAGTTGTATCGTGTAAGCAATTTTCAGATTTGCCGTGCAGCCACTTCCTGTTTGCCGATACTTTGAAATTTTACTGTACCCACTGAACATTGAAATTTTCCGTCAAGGTTTTCTCGGCTTCTATGCAAGGGATTGATTTTATATTTGGTCTGCTGCTTTATAATGATGAATTGTATCGCGTAAGTAATTTTCAGATCTGCCGTGCAGCCACTTCCTGTTTGCCGATACTTTGAAATTTTACTGTACCCACTGAACATTGAAATTTTTCGTCAAACTTTTATCGGCTTCTATGCAAGGGATTGATTTTATATTTGGTCTGCTGGTGTACCCACTGAACATTGAAATTTTCCGTCAAGGTTTTTTTTGCTTCTATGCAAGGGATTGATTTTATATTTGGTCTGCTGCTTCATAATGATGAATTGTATCGTGTAAGTAATTTTCAGATCTGCCGTGCAGCCATTTCCTGTTTGCCGATACTTTGAAATTTTACTGTACCCACTGAACATTGAAATTTTTCGTCAAACTTTTCTCGGCTTCTATGCAAGGGATTGATTTTATATTTGGTCTGCTGCTTCATAATGATGAGTTGTATCGTGTAAGCAAATTTCAGATCTGCCGTGCAGCCACTTCCTGTTTACCGGTACTTTGAAATTTTACTGTACCCACTGAACATTGAAATTTTTCGTCAAACTTTTCTCGGCTTCTATGCAAGGGATTGATTTTATATTTCATCTGGAGCCTGATAATGATCAGTTGTATCATGTATGCAATTTTCAAATCTGCCATGCAGCCACTTCCTGTTTGCCGATTCAATTGCATGCAGCGACGCAGGTCCAGACCCGGTATTGGTCTTGCCTTGTTCATATTTTTATTGTGGAGTTGATCGGAGTTCAATCAACTTTGTTTGATTAATTATGAAAGCTTATTGCTCAGATTGCAAGGTGAGGAAGTCTTCCTCAGATTTACATGCTTGTTGCCTTGCTTGTAGTCAATGTATTCCTGCTAATTCTTGTCCTACATGTGTTGATTGGGATGACAAACGTTGGACACGGGTGTCACGGTATGTTGTTAGTGGTGAGAGGCCAATGCCGGTCCTCTCACCGCAGAGTCATTCAAGTTTCTCAGTTTCTTTTTCAGAGGAACAAGAACATGGTGATGTTGTGGTGAAGAACTTGCACAGGCCGAAGCATACGTCCACACCTGCTGTTCGGGACGCTCCGTATAGATTGCAGCCAGCCTCGGCTACAGTCATGGCTTCTGCTTCGAATACAAAGCACACACGACCACCTCCTAGCTACCCAACTTCGGATATCCAGCCTACTGCGCAAAGAAGGGACCACTCTTCGCCCGTGAAGTCGGACCATCCGGTAGCTAGGGAGACGAGGCCTTGATCCTTTGGACGTTCGGAGAAGAGATCCATCTCCAACACACCGTCCAGGAACAACAAGTGGCTAAGAAACAGAAGACCACTTCTCCTCTGGCCTTGGTGACGGACTTGCTGTTGCAGATTGCACAGCTGATCACAGCATCCCAGCAAGTGCAGGTGCAGCCTCCCTAAGGCTCAGAACCTGAGCTGTCGGACGGTGCTGGGTCGGTCCAGTCGTCTGTTCACGCAGATGCAATGGACCGAGATTCGCAACTGATTCTCCCGGATGGTGAAAGGGATAAGGAAGAGGATTACCCTTCCCTTTCGGAACAGCACATGGTTGATGTGGTTATCATCCATCAATACTACCCTGAATTTGTTCTTTCGAATCAGAATGCTGCGACAATAAGAGAGAAACTGCTGGCGTCATTGGATGCATACTTTATTCGGACAAGAATTCAGAAGAAGTTCTTTCTTTTCCAGTTCAGTTTAGGCAGGTGCCACAGGCCTTTGGCCATGTAGACGACGCATATTCAACCTCTCGAGTGCGAGGGAAAAAGGCGGTTCCTTAACTACATCTTCCATAAACATACCGTTTCTTGGACCACGTTCATTTAATAAAACGGTCGGAGAAGATGTTCTGAGAGCTCCTCTGTGTTTGGATGAGCAGGCCGGGGGTCTGGATGTACCCTTACCTGCATCATTCACTATTCGCTCAGGCACAATTGAAACGGCAATTTCATAAAGTAGAGTGAATTTGGATGCAATGTCTTACACAGATCACCTTACCAGAGCTATGGCGCAACGTCTCAAAGGGAAGGAATTTGAGGACGTTCGTACCTCTTAGAGTTCTTTCCAGGGCAATTATGTATACCACGTATAACTCCACCCTAACAGTGGCTAATCTGGAGTTAATCAGATGTGATTCTGCCCTTGCATCGTCATCACTTATAGATGACAAGGTGAAAAGCTCTCTCTGGATCGCTCCGGTCTCCGTACATACTATTTTTGATGATAAGCTTTCGTTAGTCTATGAACAGGCTACTAAGAAAGCCTCAAGTGTTCTGCTTTTGAAGTCGGTGTCTCAACAACCCGCTTCAGCAGACAAGAGTAAAGGAGGGCGTTCCAGACCTGAAACGTCAAAAGGGAACTCCTCACGAGGGTACAAGATACCCTCTTACAATTAACTCTGGAGGTCGTCAGTATAGCGACTTGGGAAAGGGGCATAGGTCTGAACGGGACTATCGGTCAGACGCCCCTAGGCCGACGGGACAAGGTTCTTTGAGGGGAGGATGTAGTTTCTCCTCCCGTAGGCCTTGCAGGTCATACAGGTGATGTTCAGGACCTCTATTGCTTGCCAGTTGGCGGAAGATCAGACTTCGCGAGAAACTGGATAGCAGTCACAGAAGATCAGTGGGTGAGAAGTGTAGTCTCGGACGGCCTACGGCTATCATTCCGAGCGAAACCCCCACTAACAAGATGTCCGCGTTGGACAAATCTTCTGTAGGATCCTTTCAAAAGAGAGTCTCTCCGCTATGAACAGGCTACTAAAAAAGCCTCATGTGCTCTGCTTTTGAAGTCGGTGTCTCAGCAACCCGCTTCAGCAGACAAGAGTAAAGGAGGGCGTTCCAGACCTGAAACGTCAAAAGGGAACTCCTCACGAGGGTACAAGAAACCCTCTTACAATTAACTCTGGAGGTCGTCAGTATAGCGACTTGGGAAAGGGGCATAGGTCTGAACGGGACTATCGGTCAGACGCCCCTAGGCCGACGGGACAAGGTTCTTTGAGGGGAGGATGTAGTTTCTCCTCCCGTAGGCCTTGCAGGTCATACAGGTGATGTTCAAGACCTCTATTGCTTGCCAGTTGGCGGAAGATCAGACTTCGCGAGAAACTGGATAGCAGTCACAGAAGATCAGTGGGTGAGAAGTGTAGTCTCGGACGGCCTACGGCTATCATTCCGAGCGAAACCCCCACTAACAAGATGTCCGCGTTGGACAAATCTTCTGTCGGATCCTTTCAAAAGAGAGTCTCTCCGCTATGAACAGGCTACTAAAAAAGCCTCATGTGCTCTGCTTTTGAAGTCGGTGTCTCAGTAACCCGCTTCAGCAGACAAGAGTAAAGGAGGGCGTTCCAGACCTGAAACGTCAAAAGGGAACTCCTCATGAGGGTACAAGAAACCCTCTTACAATTAACTCTGGAGGTCGTCAGTATAGCGACTTGGGAAAGGGGCATAGGTCTGATCGGGACTATCGGTCAGACGCTCCAAGGCCGACGGGACAAGGTTCTTCGAGGGGAGGATGTAGTTTCTCCTCCTGTAGGCCTTGCAGGTCATACAGGTGATGTTCAAGACCTCTATTGCTTGCCAGTTGGCGGAAGGTTATCAGACTTCGCGAGAAACTGGATAGCAGTCACAGAAGATCAGTGGGTGAGAAGTGTAGTCTCGGACGGCCTACGGCTATCATTCCGAGCGAAACCCCCACTAACAAGATGCCCGCATTGGACAAATCTTCTGTCGGATTCTTTCAAAAGAGAGTCTCTCCTAGCGGAGGTACAGGCTCTCTAATTAAAGGAAGCAATAGAGGTCGTTGGGAATCAATATTCTCGGGGTTTTTACAGTCACCTGTTCCTCGTACCGAAGCCAGACGGCTTGTTGCGACCGGTAATAGACTTGAGCTGGATAAACAAGCTTATCGTGGTTCCAAAATTCTATATGGAAACCATTCGGTCGGTAAGAGCGAGCATTCGAGTGAACAACTATGCAGCAAGCATAGATCTAAAGGATGCGTACTTTCATGTCCTGGTACATCCGGCATTCAGAAAGTACCTACGGTTCGCCGTACAAGGGAAGGTGTATCAATTCCGAGCAGTGTCCTTTGGTCTGAACCTGGCTCCCTGGGCATTCACTCGAATAATAAACTCTGTAATGTCATACTTCCGAGCTCAATCGTCTGCGGTAACGTCGGCTTACTTGGACGACATTCTGCAGAGATACGGCAACAGAATTATTCTTCAGAACGATGTTCAGAGTCTGCTTCTATTACTCCGACGTCTCGGTTTCATCGTAGATGAGAAAAAGTCGGATCTAGCTCCATCCAAGTCATTCACTCACTTGGGAATGAGCTTCGAGACTCACAACAATCTGGTTCATCTGCCGTTACCCAGAGCGAAATTAGTCAGTTGTTATGCTCGCATTTGTCTACACTCACACGCATTAACAGCGAGGGAATTCATGCGACTGATGGGGTTGTGCGGAGCGGCTGCAGATCTTATTCCGATGGGCTGCCTGCACACGCGTCCCCTCCAGATATTCTTTAATCAGAACTGGAGTTTGAAGACGCATTCGCTCGAAACCAGTATTGTTTTAAAGGACTTAGTAAAACAAAGGGTTCAGATTTGGGCAGATCTTCAGGGGTTAACTCAGGGAGTTCCGCTTCAACTGCCGGATCCGGCTTTCACAATTATGACGGATGCGTGTCCGACGGGTTGGGGCGCGACCTCAAGTCCCGCAGACTTGAAGTGTCAGGGTCTTTGGGACCCTCAGTTCCTAGAGAAGAACATAAACATCAAAGAGATGATGTCAATATGGCTGGCACTACAACATTGGATTCACATAATAGCGAACGTCCATGTTCAGATTTTGTCGGACAATCCGACAATAGTAGCTTACATCAGGAACCAAGGTGGCACTCATTCAATTCCATTATGCGAATTAATGGAGAAGATTCTCCTATACGTCATGAATCATCAGGTTCATCTTTCTGTCCGTCATATACCGGGTCATCTGAATGTACTGGTAGACTTGCTCTCTCGGAAAGGTCGCCTGTTGCCATCGGAGTGGACTCGCAAGAAGCGAGTATTCAGGCAGATTTGCTACCAGTGGCAGTGGGATCACCCCATGATAGATCTGTTTGTGAAGCACCTGAACAATCAGTTACCGACGTTCGTGTCGCCATGCCCAGTTCATCGAGCGTATGCAGTAGACGCTCTGTCGATCTCATGGGACGGAATGATGAATCCGTTGATTCAGCATATTCTGTTAAAGATCAAACAGTCTCGTTGCAAAATCCTGCTTGTAGCACCTCTGTCGTAACAGAAACGTTGGATTAATCTTCTCAGGTGTCTGTTATGGGACATTCCCCGGAAGCTTCCTCCACGAGAGGACCTTTATCAGGGGAAGTCACTCACACTGCATCACAACCCAGAAGGTCTCAATCTTCACGTATTTCCGTTGTGCGGACCTTCTTGCACAGAAAACAGTTTACAGGACACACAGTGGACACAATTTCTAACTGCAGGAGGTCCTCTTCGTTGAACTACGCAGCGAAGTGGAAGGTTTTCTTCCATTGGTGTAAGGATCAGTCGATAGACATTTATGATCCGTCCATACCAAATATTGCCAATTTCCTGGTCTACTTGTTTGACAATCTCAAACTGCAGCCCGTCACTATTAAGAGCTATAGGTCTATGTTATCAGACACTTACGCTCATCATGATAACTTGGCTATTGGATCAAATGCTTCATTGTCCAATCTGGTTAGAAATTTCTCTTTTAATAGACCTAGAACCCCCAGATTAATTCCCAAGTGGAATTTGGCTTGGGTTCTGTTGAAGCTCAAGGAAGCTCCGTTTGAACCATTGGACGTTGTAGAGTTCAGATTCTTGACCTATAAAACAGCATTTCTCTTAGCCTTTGCATCTGCTAGAAGAGTCGGTGAACTTTATGCTTTATCTGTTGATGAATCTCACTACCGTAGTGTGGGTAATACCATTACCCTTACTACAGAAGTGGGATTTCTGGCTAAGAATCAGATTCCAGACAAGCGACCTGAGCCTATTATCATTAACCGTAATCCTTTGCTGTGTCCAGTTAGAGCTATGCGCATATATAAACGTCGATCAGATTTTATTCGAAAAGAAGAAAATGTTTCTTTCTTTCATTGATTCCTAACAGAAAAGATATTTCTGTTCATTCAGTCGCTAGATGGATTCAGTTGGCAATACGCATTGCCTATGAAAATCTATCTTCGGATCAACTTTCAGTTAATAAGATATCAGTGCACGAGGTTAGAGCACTGTCCACTTCCTGGGCTTATTCTAACAGTATAGCCATTACTGATCTCATGAAGGCTGCATACTGGACACAGCCCTCTACATTTACCAAGTTTTACCTGAGAAATTTAGAGTCCATCTCTGGTGACCTTAGATCTTGAGGTCCAGCATTCTATTAATGGTTACATCTATAGTGTTTAGGCAGTCCGTTCCAGCATTGACGCTGTTCCGCTGCCCTCTTTATAAGGGGAGTGGGGTGGGGGGAGGGGTAGTTTTTTCCCATATGATCATCTGGCTTTATAGTGAAAAGCAAGGGAAGACCTCTTCCGGTGTCAGTAGTCCTGAGTTGGTGCTGGGATGGTTTTAATGTGTAGCTCGGTATGAAGCAATAACTATGTCTCATTTATGTACTGTTTTTAAAGTGTAGCTCACTGTGAAGCATTTGGTTATGTCGAGTGTCAAACGCCGCTAATATACAATCCTCGGACACTTTTAAATCAGTATAAAGAGTCTCATTCTCTGGACTATCTTTATATATTGGTTTTCCTTCACTGAATTAGCATAATGGGTTATGCTGGCATTAAATGGAGAATTATATATTATGTAATACTCAATTACATTGTTGGTGTTATGCCTTTCTCTTTTTACGTAAAGGAGAAAGACATATATAATTTCTATCTTCTCCTATTCTCCTGTAGGAGATATCCTTTACTGAAGTAATTGAGAGATTGGATTTTCCTTTATGTCCTAGGCCCTCCAGCCTTTTTTACGATTCAGGTAGTCTGGGCCATTGGTTGTTGTATAAAAATATTATCAATTTTAAGTAATTTGTATATTTTTAGCTCAACTTTGGCAAAGCCAAATTTGAGCTTATGCCATGGCAAGTCGTCCGTCTTGCCGTCAGCAATTCAATATGGCTCGGGCTAGAGGCCATATTTATGAACCGATCTTTACGAAACTTCTTGGGTACCTTTGTTATGACCGTGGGACGAGAACGAGTGTTTTTGGGTCCGGTCCGAAATTCAAGATGGCTGCCAGCCGCCATTTTGTACCGATGATACAGAAATCTGTTTTTTGCACAGAACTTCCATATGAAAGCGCTGATTTGAATAATTTTTTGTATGAATGTTTAGTACCATGGGATACATCACACATATAATACAGGTTTTTTTCTCTTACATAAATTATGCAATCTTGAATAACTTTGATGTATTTAGTGTTTCATTCAGCACTGTCAGTGCAAATGCCAATATGGCTCGGGCTAGAGGCTGCATTTATGAACCGATCTTTACGAAACTTCTTGGGTACCTTTGGTATCAGCGTGGGATGAGAACGAGTGTTTTTGGGTGCGGTCCGAAATTCAAGATGGCCGCTGGCAGCCATTTTGTCCAAAATTAGAGGCAATCAGATTTTTCTGCAGAATTTCCACATGAAAGCTCTGATTTGAATAATTTTTTGTGTGAATGTTTAGTACCATGGGATACATCACATATAATACGGGTTTTTTTCTCGTGCAGAAATTATGCAAATTAGATGAACTTTGATTTTTTCAGTGCTACTTACACACAGTAAGTACACATGTCAATATGGCTCGGGCTAGAGGCAGTATTTATCAACCGATCTTCACGAAACTTCTTGGGTACCTCTGCTATCACCTTGGGACGAGAATGAGTGTTTCTGAGTGCGGTCCGAAATTCAAGATGGCTGCCAGTGGCCATTTTGTACCGAAATTAGGTCTAATCAGTTTTTTGTACACAACTTCTATATGTCTGAGGCTAGAGGCCATATTTATGAACCGATCTTTACAAAACGTCTTGGGTACCTTTGTTATCACCGTGGGATGAGAACGGGTGTTTTGGGGTGTGGTCCGAAATTCAATATGGCCACCAGCAGTCATTTTGTACCAAAATTAGTGCAATCAGTCTTTTGTACAGAACTTCTGTATGAAAGTTCTGATTTGAATAAATTTTTGTTTGAATGTTTAGTAAAATGGAATACATCACATGCAGTACGGGTTTTTTCTCGTGCAGAAATTATGCAAATTAGATGAGTTTTGATTTATTTATTGCTACTTATACACTGTAAGTGCACATGTCAATACGGCTCGGGCTAGAGGCTGTATTTATCAACCAATCTTCATGAAACTTCTTGGGTACCTTTGTTATCACTCGATGGCAAGAACGAGTGTTTCTGAGTGTGGCCCAAAATTCAAGATGGCTGCCAGTGGCCATTTTGTACTGAAATTAGGTCCAATCAGTTTTTTGTCACAACTTCTATACAGCTCGTATTTATGAACTGATCTTCACGAAACTTCTTGGGTACCTTTGTTTTCACCTTGGGACAGGAATGAGTGTGTTTTGGGATGCCTTTGTTATCACTGTGCTATGAGAACAAATATTTTGGGGTTCAGTCAGACCCACTCTGCGACTCAAAAGATTTCTTTTCTAGTTTAGCATCTGACTGTCACCCACCTTTACAATACTTTACCTATACATTTGTTACAGGCTACGGTCAGTATTTATGTACAGGCCGTTACAATACTTTATATGCACCTTTGTTATCAGGTCATTACCTAGATGTTTGTCATTGCTGTGTCACATACTATACATGTACATGTCTTGACAAGTTGAGCTACAGTGTCATTGACACTTTCATTTATATTTACCAATGGCCCAGACGGGTATGGCCCTCCCATGAGTGGGCACTCATACCTCCCCACTGTTTATAACATTTAACAGGCAATTTATAGAAAGAATGATGGTTGGCACCAATTTTGGTATCTTCCTGGATACTGCACATGTGCAGATCTGAAAACTATGGAGGACCAGATAGGACATCAATATTTTTATACTGTACCAATGACCCAGACATACCTCGCTGGTGCTAACTCTTAAAATACTAGGGCCAAACACAAATTTTGCCCCCCAATCCCCGAAATTTGCATCTAAAACCAAAAGAAATCATGTCCTGAAGGTCCTCCATACTTTGCCCTTACTGCGCATGCGCAGTGTCAAGGACGTTCCAAAATTGGCGCCAATTATCATTCTCTGTTTGGCCCTTCATCAGTTAACATCTCACTGATCTTTGTGCTTGTAAATCTCAGTTTAAATGATGCCAGACACATAAATATTGGAGAAATGGTGATTCTAAGGAGGATATAGAAGGAGGAGAGGAAAAAGGAGTGACAGAAAATATTCAGGGCTGTAACTTAACATTTTGTAATGAAATTATGTTAAGTTGCCTATTTTCGAGGCATGGGCCTGTTGTTGTCATTCTTGCTATGAAGTTGCACTGCTTATTCAGTGTTTTCTCTCCCCTTGTCCTGTAAGTACCCCCTTGCTATTCTCCCATGCTTTTGGCATATTTTTGAGTAAGATTACTACTAAAATTTCTTGGGAGAATTAGCTTGGTAACAGAATGAATTCTGTTATTTTCCCCATGTTTACGTTTTCACCCATGGGTGTTTAGACGTTGTGTTCTGCATCTACCATCTGATGTTCTGCAGATTCTTCCCTGGAAGTCTCTGTTTTGCATCAGATAGTGTGTATTTTGATAACTGATTTCGGGCCAGGATTGTCAGTGCCTGGAGTCATGTTTTCTAGTGTTTATACACTTTTTGTTTACATTGGCAACAGTCTCTTTTGAGGGGGGCTTTTTGCCTTTGGGGTAGTTTATCTCATTATAAGATACATTATTATTATCCGTAAGTGTTGCATTAATTATTTAAAATATTTTAAAATTTTTGTCCACACTTAGCCTTGGGATCCATTGGGGCTCAACGTTACTTTTCAGAAACTTGGGCTTCGCTAAAAAAATATTTTTCAAAAATTATTTTTGATTTCAATTGTTTTTTCAATATTAATGGATCATGTTATTATGTATCTTTGTTTTTAGGGGTTTGTGCGAGTACTAGGACTTGTTGTTGTCTTTTCACAATGAAAAGATATTGTTCAAATTGTAATAGGAAGAAATTTTCCTCTGACTTTCATGATCATTGTATTAATTGTAGTCAGTGTACTCGCACTAACTCCTGTTCAATATGTGAATATTGGGATGATAAACATTGGAAACGTGTGTCACGGTATGTTGTTAGCGGGGAAAGGGCCATGCCGGTCCTTTCTCCACAGGGTCACTCTGGTCTATCAGTTTCTATTTCAGAGGAACAAGAACAGGGTGATGTTTCCATGTTATCCTCCAAAAGTGCGCTTCCGTCGTCACAATTGAATGCAGAGCTAGCGGCAAAAGTGCTCATGGAGATACGACAGTTGCCTAAGAGGTCCCGAGTAGGATCGACGGCGCTGTCGTCCGCTAGCTCGCCCGGTGTAGCGTCCATTCACCGAATGGTTCGGCAGCCGGGTTCGTCCGTTGCGGTCCAGGAAGAAGTGTTGGGTGATGCGAGCACTATAAACATACAAGGTGCACACCCAGTGACGGCGGATAAAAGGAGAGATCGGAGGAAGCCTTCTAGTCCGGTTCCTAGCTCGTCCAGGTCCAGCCGGGCCGCGAGCGAGAGAGGCCCCTCTCTCGTACAACATCTGGTACCAGATGTTGTGGTACAAAATGTGTCGCAAGCGGAGCACACGTCCGTCGCTCGGGACGCTCTGTTGTATAGGCAGTCCGCTGAGACTGCTCAGGCTTCCTTATCCTCTCAGCAGCGCACACGACCGCACCTTGGCTACGTGACCGCGGATATTCTACCAGCTTCGCCGATCAGGGATTCATCGGCGACCAGGACACGCCATCCGGTAGCCAGGGACACGAGGCCGGTAGACTCCGGACGTTCGCATAGGAAGAGTATGCGGGAGTCAGTTGATGCGGAGCTTCCCGCGGCTAAGCAGCGAAAGACTGCTACTCCGCAGGCCTCGATGACGGACGTGCTAGCTCAGATAGCACAAATTATCGCAGCATCCCAGCAATCAACAGAATCGGTGTCAGATCGGGAATTATCCGACGGCGCTGGGTTGGTACGCTCCGCCGAAGCATCGGGTGCGGACGACCGGGAGCATCGTGAGGTCCGACTGGATGGCGAAAGGGATACTGATGACTTGGAGCTATCCCTTTCGGAACAACATAAAGCTGCCGTGGATTTCATCCGGCACTTCCTTCCTCAAGTTGATCCGTCGGGCCAGACTGCTGCGGTACCGGATAAGAGACTGATAGTGTCATTGGACACTGAATTCTTCGAGCGGTTCAGAGACATCATCCCTGAGTTTCCGTCTCAGTCCAATAATGTCACAAGAACATTTGAATTATTGAACGACGCTATCTTCAAGCTTGCTTCCAAAACAGGCAAAGCTGGTTTCTTGTCCGCCAATGCTCTTAACCTGCCTTTCATTAATTCAAGGAATAAATTCGATACGGCAGGACAGGGTGTTCCGAGAGTTCATCTGCGTCTTGACGAGGAGGCGGAAGACTTAGAATTGTCATTACCGTCCATTCCAACTGCGGTGTTGGATACGACAATTACGTCTAACAGGGCCAGTTTAGATGCTTTATCTTATGCAGACCACCTTACTAAGGCGTTATCACTACGTCTTCAAGGGAAAGAATTCCAGGATATACAATCCTCTTTAAGACTTCTTTCAAGGGCAGTGGCTCTTCGACGGCAAGCTTTCTGCAATCTATGATAAAATTACTAAGAAAGCTTCGGATTCTCTGCTGTTTAAATCCGCTTCCAAAAAGTCGGATACGGCAGAAAAGAGTAAGACAGGCACTTCTGGGACTAATGCGCCCAAGAGAGGTTCCTATAGAGGTTCCGGTGCGTCCTCTTGATCTTATTCAAGAGACCGTCAAGGCAACGACTCACGTGCGGGACGTCCTTCGGGCCGGGACAACCGGTCGGATGCCCCGAGGTCGACGGGACGAGGTGCGGGTCGTGGAGGACGTGGTTTCTCCTACAGCAGGCCTCGCAGGTCCAGGAGGTGTTGGTTTCAACCTCTGTCGTGTTCCGGTTGGCGGAAGGTTGTCAAGTTTTTCAGAAGAGTGGGCGTCGATTACGGACGACCCTTGGGTGAGAGGGGTGATTTCGGAAGGTCTAAGAATATCCTTCAAACGAAAGCCTCCTTTAACTCGAAGTCCAAAATGGACTCAACTTCCGTCAAATCCGCAGAAAAGAGACGCTCTGTTATCGGAGGTGCAGTCTCTTTTAATGAAGAACGCGGTAGAGGTCGTAGAAGACCAGGAAACACCGGGATTCTACAGCCATCTGTTTCTGGTTCCGAAACCAGATGGCTCGTTCCGTCCAGTCATAGATTTGAGCTGGATAAACAAGCTGATCGTCGCTCCAAAGTTCTATATGGAGACGATTCGATCGGTCAGAGAGAGTATTCGGGTGAACGATTATGCTACAAGCATAGATCTCAAAGATGCGTACTTTCATGTCATGGTACATCCGACATTCAGAAAGTATCTACGCGTCGCAGTCCTAGGAGTGGTGTATCAGTTCCGAGCGATGTGCTTCAGATTGAACCTAGCACCCTGGGCTTTCACTCGGGTAATGAACTTGGTAATGATATATTTCCGAGCTCATTCGTCTGCGGTAACGTCGGCCTACCTGGACGACATTCTTCAGAGGTACGGCAACGAGTTAACGCTTCAGAACGATGTGCAGAATCTGCTTCTATTGCTCCGACGTCTCGGTTTTGTTATAAACGAGGAGAAGTCAGATCTGGTGCCGTCCAAGTCATTCACTCATCTGGGAATGAGCTTTGAGACGCACAACAATCTCGTTCGTCTGCCGTTAACCAGAGCGAAATTAGTCAGTTGTTACGCTCGCTATTGTCTTCATGCAGACAAAGTCACAGCGAGGGAGTTCATGAGACTGATAGGTCTGTGCGGAGCCGCTGCGGATCTCATTCCGATGGGGCGGTTACGCACTCGTCCTCTCCAAATTTTCTTGACTCAGAATTGGAGTGTGAAGATTCATTCGCTCGACATAGACGTTCTCTTGTCAGATCAAGTGAAACAAGAGATTCAGACTTGGGCAAACATTCAGTGGTTGACTCAGGGAGTTCCGCTGCAGTTGCCGGATCTGAGTATCTGAGTTTTACGATTATGGCGGATGCCAGTCAAACAGGTTGGGGTGCATCATTGATCCCAACGGATTCGAGGTGCCAGGGTCTTTGGGATCCACAGTTTCTAAGCAAGCACATAAACATCAAGGAAATGATGTCAGTTTGGCTTGCGTTACGTCATTGGATGGACATTATTCAGAAAGCTCATGTCCAAATCCTGTCCGACAATACGACAGTAGTGGCGTATATCCGGAACCAGGGAGACACTCATTCCGTTCTGTTATTCAATTTAACGGAAAGAATCCTTCTGTTTGCTCTAGAACATCAAGTTCTACTTTTGGTCCGTCATATACCGGGTCATCTGAATGTACTAGCAGACTCCCTTTCACAGAAGGGTCGCTTGTTGCCGTCGGAGTGGACTCTCAACAAACAGGTATTCAATCAGATTTGCTACCAATGGGAACAGCCAATGATAGACTTATTTGCGACACATCTCAACAATCAGTTGCAGACGTATGTGTCACCATGTCCGGATCCAAGAGCATTTGCAGTAGACGCTCTATCGATCTCATGGGACGGAATGATAGGATATGCATATCCTCCAGCGCCGTTAATGCAGCAAGTATTGCTAAAGATAAAACAATCTCAATGCAAGATTCTGTTGGTAGCATCTCTGTCTCCACAGAGACCGTGGATAAATCTACTCAGGTGTCTGCTGTGGGACCTACCATGAAAGCTTCCTCCACGGGAGGATCTTCTTTCGCAGGGGAAACCGTGTCAACTTCCTCACAACCCGCAAGGTCTCAACCTTCACGTTTTTCCATTGTGCGGTCCTTCTTGCACGGCAAGCATTTTACAGGACGAGCAGTGGACGCGATTTCTAACTGTAGGAGGACCTCCTCTTCGCTAAACTATGCGGCTAAGTGGAAGGTTTTTCGTCGTTGGTGTAGGGATCATTCTGTGGATATTTTTGATCCCTCCATTCCAGACATTGCAAACTTTCTAGTATACTTGTTTGACGAGATCAAACTGCAGCCTGTTACTATTAAGGGTTATAGGTCTATGTTATCTGATACCTATGCACACCACCATAGTTTACAAATTGGATCTAATGTCTCTTTATCTAAGTTAGTTAGAAACTTCTCGATAAATAGACCCAGAACTCTTAGATTAATTCCTAAGTGGAATTTAGCTTGGGTTCTTCTTAAACTGAAGGAAAAGCCATTTGAGCCTCTTGGGACAGTAGATTTCAAATTCTTGTCTTATAAGACAGCTTTTCTCTTAGCTTTCTCTTCTGCTAGAAGAGTCAGTGAGCTTCATGCACTATCGGTGGACGATTCTCACTATCGTAGTGTCGGGAACACTATCACCTTCACTACTAATGTTGGATTTTTAGCTAAGAATCAGGCTCCTAATAAATATCCGGAACCTATTGTTATTAAGGCTCTGCCGTCTTCAGACAGGCGTAGGCCTTTACTCTGTCCTGTTAGAGCTTTACGTATTTATAGACAAAGATCTCAGTTTATCAGAAAGGGATGAAAACGTTTCTTTCTGTCTCTGATGCCTAATAGAAAGGACATTTCGGTCCATTCTATTGCTAGATGGATTCAATTAACTATTCGTACTGCTTATGAAAATTTATCTTCAATTCAGCAGTCTGTGCTTAAGATTTCGGCTCATGAAGTAAGAGCTCTTTCTACATCTTGGGCTTACGCAAATAGTGTTGCTACTACAGATTTAATGAAGGCTGCTTATTGGTCTCAGCCATCCACATTCACGAATTTTTATCTCAGAAATATTGAGTCCATTTCTGGAGACCTGCATTGTTTAGGTCCGTTATCTGTTGCTCAGAATGTCGTCCACTAAACAGTTGCAACTATAGTTATGCAGGCTTTCTGTTCCGGCAGTGACTCCGTCCTGCTGCCCTCTTCGCTCTGGGCTATTTGACCCAGGGCAAGGGGAAGGGGGGGGGGGGGGAGGGTGTTCCCTTAGGTCACCTGCTTTATAGTGAAAAGCAAGGGAATTCCTCCTCCGGAGTCAGTAATTCTGAGTCGTTTCCGGGATGGTTTTAAAGTGTAATATTAATGTTAAAAATTCATTCATGTCATATTTTTAAAGTGTAGCTCGGTGTGAAGCATTTGTATATGTCAAGTGTCAAACGGGCATTAATATACAATCCTCGGACACTTTTAAAGAATATAAAGAGTCTCAATTCTCTGGACTAACTTTATTTATTGGCTTACTTTAAAAATAATTAGTATAAAGGGTTATACTGGATGTTAATAGAGAACATGAATGTTATTGTGCTCAATTATGAAGGGTATTGTATCTTTCTAATTTATCATAAAATAAGAAAGATACATGTAAAGCCTAATACCCCTTTTCTCCTTGAGGGGTTGACTCTATGTTATATAGTTGAGCTTATTGGATTTTCCTCTATGTCCTAGGCCCTCCAGCCTTTTTACTATTCAGCTATGTCTGGGTCATTGGTACAGTATAAAAATGTTAAAAAATTTATAGTAATTTATATATTTTTTATACTTATCAATGACCCAGACGGGGATGGCCCTCCCAGGAGTTGGGAACTCATACCTCCCCGCTGAGTACATAGCGCTGACCAGGCACTGCTTGTAAGAATGATAATTGGCGCCAATTTTGGAACGTCCTTGACACTGCGCATGCGCAGTAAGGGCAAAGTATGGAGGACCTTCAGGACATGATTTCTTTTGGTTTTAGATGCAAATTTTGGGGATTGGGGGGCAAAATTTGTGTTTGGCCCTAGTATTTTAAGAGTTAGCACCAGCGAGGTATGTCCGGGTCATTGGTAAGTATAAAAAATATATAAATTACTATAAATTTTTTACCTTTTCGGTTTTGCATGCAAATTTTGGGGATTGGGGGTCAAAATTTGTGTTTGGCCCTGGATTATTTTTGGAGTTAGCACCAGTTAGTCTGGGCCATTGGTAAGTATAAAAAATATACAAATTACTTAAAATTTATAATTTTCGGGTCAGAAAAGGTTGTCTGAAGGGCTATACTTGACAAAGATATTTGAATGTCAAAATTAAAGTGATGCGATCATATTTTTTTTCGCCTGAACGTTACAATTGTCGCCTATGGGAAAATATTTAGTTCCGTGATATATCATACCTCATAACTATAAGATATAATTGATCAAATTGGATTGCCAAGGAACTGTAAGTAACATGAGCAAGACCACTAAATGCCTGTATGTTCGAACATGTGTTCTACATTTACAAGTGTGACAAGAAGCTCACCAAAATTGGATGTTGTCTCTTGAAGGTTAAACTGTAGTAAACATATAAAACAAACTTTTTATTGAAAATAGAATAGGTTTTCATTTTTGGAATTCATTAATAAATAACTTTCCACAATCTGTTCCAATGAAGGATCATAAGCTGAGTTTGAATGCTTTTTGAGAATAGTACTGTCTGGTTTTGTCCATTTCGCTGACAGAGTTGACAGAGGCGGTGGAGCCAGGGAGGCACATGCCCCTCCACTTTTTTTCATAGATATGTTTCGCAGTTACACAAAGAGTTAAAATGGGTGCATGCAAACGTGTCAATATACAGGCATTCCTGTAAAATTATTTGCAAATCCAAACAATATTTAGCCAAAGAATCCCACTTTCGGTCACTTCGGTCTGTTTGTTCTATTTCAACCATCTTCCAACCCGAAGTAGAAGAAACAGCTCAAGGTTAGGTTGTTTACAGTACATGGAGAGTGGATTGTTACTAACTCACTCATGGGGTGGTGTCTCCACTCAGACAAAAAATTCTTGTCTTGTCTGGGAAAAAAGCATTAAAACAATGAACAAAGTTTCAGCCTAAAACTGTGCTTGTCCTTTTCATGCATTACCACGGGAATCGACTGTTATTGTCTGGGTGGAAACTAATTCACTCTCCATGTAATGTACATGTTACATAAGGTACAGGAATCGAGGAACTAATGAAAATACTTCCACTGGATTGTGGGAATTTTTTGAAGTAAATCTTAAAAATGAAAACATTCTATTTTCAGTTAATAGCTTGTTATAAATATTAGGTTTGATTTTTACCATAGAATATGTACTGGTTGCACTCTTAAGGGTATGACAGTACTATCAAATTCTAGAATGAACTGAAAAATGATCCTCGCAGTAAGAGTTTGTGAGAATCAAAACTGATTCAAGCAAATATTTTAAGGCCTGTTTCTACACCTGAATACTGAGTTATACTGTTTAACCATTCTTTCATGCTACAGATTGTTGTAAACAGATCAGTTCAACACTTTTCCCCAAATTTTATCAAAATTGAAAAGGAGGCTATTTCTTTATATATGTTTTAGGTCATATCCTCTGACATCTTCCACAATTACACACTGGACTTCTGCCATTGCCCATATGTGTTTTAAGTTTATACTGTGAAGAGTACAAGTACAATTTTATACCCTTTCACTGATTTCATTGAAATTTAAAAGGATGCTATTTTAAATAAATTAACATATTCTTTGTTAAGAGAATAAAGAGGGTGATTTATTCTTGGCATTCCTTGTCCGTGAAGTCTAACATTTTATAATATGTGAACAGCTTACTCCTTATATTTTTCAAACCGTTTTGATTGAAAAATGAAATTGATTATCATCTTCTGTCATTTTCTTTGCAGACATGGAAGCAGTGGAGAACCATTTCCAGTTGCCAAAGTTGCAGAACTGAAGAAGTTGAAGACATTTGCTTCAGAGTACCAAGTGCATGGAACAGAGATTTCCAATGTTTGTGTTAGTGAACTTTTCTGATGATATAAACTTTTACTCTGTATAGGTTTATTTTTACCTGCGTTGCCAGCGGCAGAGCAGGTCTAGTAACCGCTCGACTCCGTCCGTCCGAAACACTTCTTCCGTCAAAGTTTTCTTGGCTTCTATGAAAGGGAATGATTTTATATTTGGTCTGCTGCTTCATAATGATGAGTTGTATCGTGTATCTAATTTTCAGATCTGCCGTGCATCCACTTCCTGTTTGCCGATACTTTGAAGTATGTTCATCTCTGTAATCAATTGCATGCAGCAACGCAGGTCCAGACCCGGTATTGGTCTTTGCTTGTTTTCTGTATTTCCTGCTAAGATTGATTCCACATTTTTATATCCTCATGGATTTGCCACACGTAGAGGATGTATTGTTTGTTTAAATACTTCATCATACTGTTTAGCTCAGGGTTCACATGCCACTCCTGGAAAATGAAAAATACTGGAAAATGCAAATGCGAAATTCCAGTTCTGGAAATATTCTGCAAAAAAGGTCCAGGTAGTCAATATACTAGAAATAGACTGGATTTCCAGACATTATTTTTGGTGCACCGGTTGTTTTCGAGCACTGTTTTTGGTTTACCACAAATGTCTTTAAATTGTTTTGTTTTTTTCAAAGTTAAATTGTTTGAAATTAATGAATAAATGTGAGGGAATTGCAAATTCGATAAGTGGGTGGAAAACCCTGCACACAAACACTGGTTAGCACCAGCCGTAGGCAAGCCTGAAAATAAGCAATCTGCCATTTGCAGAATGAGGTCCCTGGAGGGTGAGTTTGCTGATGCTACCACATAAGCGGGCTAGAATCCCCCAATTTATCCTCTGGGTACCTCTCTGTTTAGGCCTGACACCTTGATTCAGATTGAGGTTTGCAGAGGGTAAATTTAATAATGCTATTGTGCAGGATAGCATCACCAAATTTACCCTCTGGGGGACCTCATTCTGTAGATGGCAGTCTGCTTATTTACAGGCTTGGCAGTAGGAGATTTGCATCGGGCAAGATGCAAGTTTGTGTTAAAAAACTTTAGATATAAGCAACATGGGCAAGCATGCATTGAAAAGTCATGCCAAGGGAAAAAAACATGTCGAGTTGGAACAATGGAGGAGTTTGTCTTGCTGAGTGAGGATATTGTAGAGACAGACAGTCTTCACACTGACTCAGATTACAAACATTTTCTTGAATTTTTGGTTCTGAGTTGATGAAAATCATCTATTAATCTGCCAACCCTAAGAGGATAAGTTCAGTTTTCACAACAAAATTGTAGTCAAAACATTCATTTCATAAGCCTCCAGTACATGTACAGTGGAGCCCACTTAATTGGATATCTCTTAATTGAATAACACTGTTAATTGAATATAATTTCCCAACACAAAACCATTTACCATACCTCTAGTACAAATTTGACCTGTTAATTGAATATAGGTTATAGAGTAAACTCTTGTTAATTGAATAAAAAATCTTGTAACCTGTCGAGAAATTACCCTGACTCTCTCCGGTTTTCCCTTGTTTATAGACCTATTTGGCTTCAGTACATCCAACCTAGGCATTTAATCTATTATATCTTGTTTGACAGAGCTCATGGAACTCTGTCAAACAAGATATAATAGAATAAATGCTAAGTTTATCTCTAGAATACAGGAAAGTTACAAAATCCCTGTTAATTGAATATTCCCGTTAATTGAATAATTTTCATTGGCATTGTGGCTATTCAGTTATCAAGGTTCTTCTGTACTAATTTTTGTCAAAAAACAACACTTGCTGTATTTGTCATTAATTGCATTATGTCAGTAGTACTAAGAGGTTTACCTTAAAGTATCTTTGAATTTGATGCCTGATGTGTTAGTTTTTGGTACACCAGGCTGATAAACTAAATTTTTATACTGTACCAATGACCCAGACATAGCTGGTGCTAACTCTTAAAATATAGGGCCAAACGCAAATTTTGCCCCCCCAATCCCCAAAATTTGCATCTAAAACCAAAGAAAACATGTCCTGAATGGCCCTCCACACTTCACCTCTACTGCGCATGCGCAGTGTCAAGGACGTTCCGAAATTGGTGCCATTAATCATTCTTAGTTTGGCCCTTCATCAGTTAACATCTGACTGATCTTTGTGCTTGTAAATCTCAGTTTAAATGATGCCAGACACATAAATATTAGTGAAATGGTGATTCTAAGGAGGATATAGAAGGAGGAGAGGAAAAATGTGTGACAGAAAATTATCAGGGCTGTAACTTAAAATTTTTTAATGAAATTATGTTAAGTTACCTATTTTCGAGGCAGCAGCCATTTTGTTGTCATTCTTGTTATCAAGTTACACTGATTGATCAGTGTTTTCCTCTCTCCCTTTCCTTTAAGTCCCCTCTTGCAATTCTCCCATGCTTTTGGCATATTTTCTGTAATTTTATTACTAAAATTTCTTGGGAGTTTTAGCTGAATAACAGAATGAATTCTGTTCTTTTCCCCATGTTTACGTCTTCACCTATGGATGGTTAGGCGTTGTGTTCTGCATCTACCATCTGATGTTCTGCAGTTTCTTCCCTGGAAGTCTCTGTTTTGCATCAGATAGTGTATTATTGGTAACTGATTTCGGGCCTGGGTGCCTGGAGTCTTATTTTAGTGTTTTTACACTTATTGTTTACATTTACAACAGCCCTCTGTGTGAGGGGGAATTCTTGAAAATAATATCTTGATGTTAATTTAATCATAACTAGATACATTATTATTGTTCGTAAGTGTTGCATAAATTGTTTAAAATATTTTTAAATTTTTTGTCCACACTTAGGCTTGGGATCCATTGGGGCTCAATGTTACTTTTCAGAAACTTGGGCTGTTCTGAAAAAATATTTTTTCAAAATATTTTGATTTCAATTATTTTTTCTATGTTAATGGATCATATTATTATGTATTTTGATTGTCAGGGGTTGGTGCGAGTACTAGGACTTTGTTTTCTTTTCACATTGAAAAGATTTTGGTCAATTGTAATAAGAGGAAATCTTCCTCTGACTTTTATAATCATTCTATATGTAGTCAGTGTACTCGCACTAACTCCTGTTCTGTATGTGATGATTTCGATGACAACATGGGAAGCGTGTGTCACGGTATGTTAGTGGGGAATTGGACATTCCGGTCCTTTCCCCGCAGGGTCACTCTACTTTATCAATTTCTATTTCAGACGATCAAGATTAGGGTGATGTATCCATGATGTCTTCCAACAGTGTGCCTCCGTCGTCACAATTAATGAAGGGCTAGCGGAAAAGTGCTCATGTAAATACGCCAATTGCCTAAGAGGACCCTAGTAGGTTTGACGTCCGCTAGCTCGCCCGGTGTAGCGTCCATTCATCGAATGGTTCGGCAGCCGGGTTCGTCCGTTGCGGTCTAGAAGGAGTTTTGGGGTGATGCGAGCACTATAAATCAACCAAATGCACACCCAGTGACGGCGGATTAGAGGGAGAACGGAGGAAGCCTTTTAGTCCGGTTCCTAGCTTGTTAAGGTCCATCCGGACGGCGAGCGAGAGAGGCCCCTCTCTCGTACAACAACATCTGGCCCCAGATGTTGTGGTACAAAATGTTTCGCATTCGGAGCATACGTCCGCCGCTCAGGACACTCCGACATATAGTCAGTCCGGAGAGACTGCCAGTAAGGCTTCCTCATTCTCATGGTAGCGCACACGACCGCTCTTGGCTACGTGACCTCGGATATCCAGTCAGCTTCACCAATCAGAGAATCATCGGCGACCAGGTCACACCATCCGGTAGCCAGGGACACAAGGCCTGCAGACTCTGGACGTTCGCATAAGAAAGTGTGCGGGAGTCAACGTACACGGAGCTTCCGGCGGCAATGCATCGTAAGACCGCTACTGCACAGGCCTCGGGGACGGACGTGCTATCCCAAATAGCACAGCTTATCGCAGCATCCCAGCAACAACTGAATCTGTCGCATAATGTATTATCCGACGATGCTGGGTCGGGATGCTCCGCGGAAGCAGGTACGGACGTCCAAAAATTTCATCCGGTCCAACGGGATACCGAAAGGGATTTGGAGGATTTCGAGCTTTCCCTTTCGGAACAACATATGCTGTTGTGTATGTCATCAGACTTGATCTTCTACAGGTTCTTTCGTCGGACCAGAATGCTGCGATGCCGGATAAGAAACTGATAGCGTCGGTGGACTTAGAAATTTTTGGTTCGGTTCAGGGACATCGTCCCTCAGTTCCGACATAGTCCAATAATGTCACACAAACTTTAGAATTATTGAACGACGCTATATATATTATTATATGCTTGCTATTACCAAGCATTTCTGGTTTCTTGTTCGCAAAGTTACGGAGATGTCTTTCAAAGTGTGCCTCTGTCGTCATAGTTAATGAAGAGCTAGCGGCAATAAGTGCCCATGGATTATGTCTATCGCCTAAGAGGTCCCTTGTAGGATCGACGGAGTGACATTCGCTAGCTCACCCGGTGTAGCGTACATTCATCGAATGGTTCGGCTGCCGGGTTCGTCCGTTGCGGTCTAGGAAGGAGATTTGGGTGATGCGAGCACTATAATAACTTTAGTACTCACCCAGTGACGATGGATTGAGGACAGATCGGAGGAAGCCTGTTAGTCCAGTTCCTGGCTCGTCCAGGTCCGTCCGGGCTGTGAGCGAGAGAGGTCCCTCTCTCGTCCAACAGCATAGGGGACCGCATGTTGTGGTTCAGGTATTTTGCATTCAGAGCATATGTCCGCCGCTCGGGACGCTCCGTTTTATTGACAGTCCGAGAGACTGTCGATAATGCTTCCTCATCCTCACAGCAGCGCACACGACCGCACATTGGCTACGTGACCTCGAGTATCCGACCAGTTTTGTCATTCAGTGATTCCACGGCGAACAGGTCACGCTATCTGGTAGCCAAGGGACACGAGGCCTATACACTCCGTTCGCTCGCATAATAGTAGTATGCACGGGGTAACGATCACGGAGCTTCCAGCGGCAATGCATCGTAAGACCGCTTCTCCACAGGCCTCAGTGACGGACGTGCTATCCAAGTTAGCACAGTTTTTCGCAGCATCCCAGCAGTCGACAGTTTCTCGGTCGGATCAGGAATTATCCGACGGCGCTGGGTCGGTGCGGTCCGCAGTTGCATCAGGTTCGGACGACCGAACGCTTTATAGGGTCCGACAGGATGGCGAAAGGGATTCGGACGATTTCGAGTTTTCCCTTTCGGAAAATCGGAAGCTGCCATACATTTCTTCCGGCATTATCTTCCAGTGGTTGTACCTTTGGACTACATTGCTGCGATGTTGGATAAGAGACTTATAGCGTCATTGGACACGGAATTTTGGATCGGTTCAGGGACATTGTCCCTGACTTACCGACGCAGTCCAATAATGTCATTAGAACATGTGTATTATTTATCGACGCTATATATATATATAAGCCTGCTACCAAGCATGATAGTTTAGTTTCTCTTCCGCAATGCTCAATTCTGCCTTTTATCATTTATAGGAATAATTTATTTTGGCAGAACAGGGCATACCGAGAGTTCATATGCGTCTAGACGGCGTGGTTAAAGACTGGAAATTATCTTTTTCGCCATCTATGTCTTTTCCAACCACAATGTTGGAAACGACAATGATGTCTAATAGACTTAACTTAGACGCTTTATCATACGTAATCCACCTTACTGAGGCGTTATCATTACGTCTTCAAGAGAAAGAATTCCGGGATATGATCTTCAATGTGATTTCTTTTGAGGGCAGTAGTTTGTTCACGTATAACTCCGCCCTTCAGTGCTACCTGGAGTTGGTTAGACGTGACGCAGCCCTAGCTACATCCACGCACGTGGATAGTAAGGTGAAGAACTCTCTCAGAGTCGCTTTGGTCTCAGAGAAGCTTCTCTTCGACGGCAACTTTTCAGCAATCCATGAATTGCTCGATTTACACGTTCTCTTGTCTATCTAGTGTAGCAAGAGATTCAGACTGGGGCAAACATTCGGTGGTTGACTCAGAGAGTGCCACTGCAGTTGCCGGATCCGAGTTTTATAATTATGACGGTTGCCAGTCAAACAGGTTGGGATACAATATTGATCCCAACGGATTCGAAGTGCCAGGGTCTTTGGGTTCCGCAGTCTCTAGGCAAGCACTTATCTTCCACGGAATAATGTTTTTTAGGCTTGCTTTATGTCATTGGATGAACATTATTCAGAAACGCAAATCCTGTCCGATAATGTGACAGTAGTGGCGTATCTCCGGAACCAGGGAGGCACTCATTCGTTTCCGTTATTCAATTTAATGGAAAGAATCCTTCTGTTTGTTATAGTACACCAAGTTCTGCTTCGGTCCGTCATATTCCGGGTCGTCTGATTGTATTACCGGACTCCCTTTCACTTATGGGTCGCTTGTTGCCGTCAGAATGGACTCTCAACAAACAAGTATTCAATCAGATTTGCTATCAATGGGAGCGCCCAATGATAATTTATTTACGGCACAACTTGCTAATCAATTGCAGACGTATGTGTTTACATGTCCGGATCTCTGAGCTTATGTTGTTAACGCTCTATTGATCTAATAGGACGGAATGATAGGATATGCGTATCCTCCTGCGCTGTTGTTTCAGCAAGTATTGCTAAGATAAACAACCACAATACATTTCTGTTGATAGCATCTCTGTCTTCACAGAGACCGTGAGTAAATTTACTCAGATGTCTACTGTGGGACTTAACGCGAAAACTTCCTCCATGAGAGGATCTTTTTTCGCTGGGAAAAATCGTGTCATCTTCATCACAACCCGCAAGGTCTCAACCTTCACGTATTCCGTTGTGTGGTCCTTATTGCATTGTAAGCATTGTACTGGACGAGCTTTGGACGCGATTTCTTACTGTAGGAGAACCTCTTCTTCGCTATACTATGCGGCTAAAGTGGAGGCTCTTCCGTCGTTGATGTAGGGATCACTATGTTGATATTGTTGATCCCTCCATAATAGTCATTGCAACTTTCTAGTATACTTGTTTGACAAGATCTACTGCAGCCTGTTACTATTAAGGTTATAGGTTTATGTTATCTCATACCTATGCACTCTATGATAGTTTACAATTGAGTCTTATATCTCTTTATCTAAATCAGTTAGACACTTTTCGATAAATAGACTTAGAATCATTAGATTAAATTTCTATACGGAATTTAACTTCGGTTCTTATTTAGCTAAGTAATCATTTGAGCCTCTGGAAACAGTAGTTTTCAAATTCTGACCTTTTAGACAGTAATTCTGTTGGCTTCTCTTTTACTGAAGAGTCAGTGAGCTTCATGCACTATCGGTGGATGATTCTCACTTTCGTAGTTTCGGAATCACTACTTCCTTTACTATTTAGGTTGGATTTTTGCATAAGAGTCAGGCTCCTAATAAATATCCGGAACCTATTGTTATTAAGGTCCTTCCGTCTTCATACGGGCATAGGCCTTTACTCTGTCCGGTTAGAGTTTACGTATTTATAAACAGATATCTGTTTATTACTACGGGCGTAAGCTTCTTCTGTCTTTGATGCCTAATAGAAGGACGTTACGCTCCATTCTATTGCTAATGGATTCAATTAACTATCGATACTGCTTATGGTATATCATTGACTCAGCAGTTGTGCTTGAGATTTCGGCTCATGAAGTAAGAGTTCTTCTACATCTTGGGCTTACATTAATAGTGTCACTATTATAGATTTTTGAAGGCTTCTCATTGCGCTCAGCCATCCACATTCATGAATTTTTATCTCAGAAATATCGAGTCCATTTCTGGAGGCCTCTATTGTTAGGTCTGTTATCTACTGCTCAGAATGTCATTCACTTAACAGTTGCTACTATAGCTAGGTAGGCTCTCTGTTTCGGCAGGGACTCCATTCTGCTGCCCTCTTCGCTCTGGGCTATTTGACCCAGGGCAAGAAAAAGAGGGGGGGGGGGGAGGGGGTGGAGGGTGTTCCCTTGGGTCACCTGTTTTACTATGAAAACAAGGGGATACCTCCTCCGGAGTTAGTAATTCTGAGCTGTTATTGGGATGTTTTTTTAGTGAGAAGTTTATGTTTTAAAAATTCTTTCAGGTCTTAGTTTTTAAAGTATAGCTTTTGAATATAGCACGTGTCAATGGACGTTATTATACAATCCTCAGACACTTTTAAGGAGTATAAAGAGTCTCTATTCTCTAGACTTACTTTATTTATTGGCTTACTTTAAAAATTATTAGTATAAGGATTATACTAGATATTAATAGAGTACATGGATGTATGATGCTCAATTTTGGAAGGTGTTGTATCTTTCTAATTTATCATAAATAAGAAAGATACATGTAAGGCCTAACACTTCTTTTTCCCTAGAGGGGATGACTCTATTTTATATAATTGAGCGTATTCCAACTTGCTCTATGTCCTTGGCCCTCCAGCCTTTTTACTATTCAGCTATGTCTGGGTCATTGGTACAGTATAAAAATGTTAAAAAATTTATAGTAATTTATATATTTTTTATACTTACCAATGACCCAGACGGGGATGGCCCTCGCAGGAGTTGGGAACTCATACCTCCCCGCTGAGTACATAGCGCTTACCAGGCACTGGTTATAAGAATGATTAATGGCGCCAATTTCGGAACGTCCTTGACACTGCGCATGCGCAGTAGAGGTGAAGTGTGGAGGGCCATTCAGGACATGTTTTCTTTGGTTTTAGATGCAAATTTTGGGGATTGGGGGGCAAAATTTGTGTTTGGCCCTATATTTTAAGAGTTAGCACCAGCTATGTCTGGGTCATTGGTAAGTATAAAAAATATATAAATTACTATAAATTTTTTAACATTCAGTTTATTCCCATTTAGAGGGTTGGCGTACTGCATTCAATATTATCTGTGTCAACTGTAATTTATCCCCAAAAGTCCTGGAAAAATACAAAAAAAAGTACTGGAATTTCATTTCATATTCAGTGTATGAACTCTGTTAGCTTATCAAACCTGTAACAAGCGTAGCTGTATAAACTTGTGATGCAACAAGAAACTTTTGGAAGCAACTTGCCACATGACAGGTTGCTTAGTGCATCATATAGGCATTTATCTCAAAATGTTACTTTCTACAAGCTGTTTGTTACATAAGCACCAGCCTTCATTCAGGCAACATGTTGCATGAAACAAGCAACTCACTTCTTTTGTATCATGTTATGTTCAAATAAGACTAAAATCCTTGCTCTCTGATTGGACGAGAGCTTGCTTTTATATGTTTACTGCTCCAATTGCATATGTTACTGTCTATCATCACCACATGAAATATTTGAAAAGATGATATAACAATGGAGGAGATTCAAAGAGCATACTGCCTACAAAATCATATAATGGGAGGAGATTCAAAGAGCATACTGCCTACAAAATCATATAATGGAAGGAGATTCAAAGAGCATACTGCCTGCAAAATCATATAATGGAAGGAGATTCAAAGAGCATACTGCAAACAGAATCATATTTTTGAGGCCAGTGATCATTCTCTGAATGTATACTCACAATCCACTTAGAGTTTATGATTTGAACTGAGATGGAGTAACTGTGACCTTTATCTGAGTTATTGATTTTTGTTGTCCAGTGATGTGGGGGTACATAAGAGGTTTGTGTACTAAATTTGTTATCATTAAAGTTGCCTTGTTCATTCAAGTTGCCTTATTTATTTGACGATGTTGTTTTTGGGCATATACATTATTGTGATGAATGGATGGTACCTTGGTGTGAGGTTTTCGGCTTAAAGATTATGTTCAACCTTGATGCTTCACGTCTGGGTTGAACATAAGCATTACCATCAATTCACCACAATAACTTATTATGTTGACATATTGCTTTCACAAGTTGCTTCAAGCCTTCGGTGATCCTGGTATTCACGACGTTTTCTCCAAAACCTATGGATCGATTTTAGTGTAATTTGAGGGAATCATGTTTTTATGGTGTTGCATTTTTATTTTGTTCAGATTAATACACTGTTCCCCATAGGGAGAGCATGGTGGAGAATCCCTTAAAATTTTAAAACAATCTTCTAAATCAATAAATGGAATTAGTTGGTATGTGGTATTTAGTTTCCTTATGAGGTGTACTCTAAAGTTTATTCAAGGGATGTTTGATGGGCAATATTTTCAGTTGTTTTTGGAAGGGTAAGTGTTTACCCTTCCTGAAATGTATATTTTCAGAGAACAGAGAATTGTTATTATCCCCACCACCTAGTGGGAAGGGGATATAGGAAATGGTTTCATCCATCCTTCTGTCCTTTCTTTTGTCTGTCTTACTGTCTGTCTGTCTGTCCTTCCATCTTTCTACCATCCATCCATCTGTCCTTCCCATTTCTTGTCATCACATTTGAAAGAAAACCATTCAAGATATTTTTCCCAAATTTGATAGCTTTTTAGTGATCATATCATGAATGGGATTGCGACCCAGGAGTATCCAAGTATTTCTTCAAGAGTTATTGTCCGTATCTCCATGGAACGGACTAGTCAGATATGTTTTTCCCCCAACTCTGTTAATTCAACACGTGCTCTTGAAAATCAAACAAGCCACATTGCAGGATGATTCTGGTTGCCCCTCTGTCTCCTCAGAGGGCATGGGTCAACCTTCTCAGACATCTTCTTTCAGACACTCCTTGTCGTCTACTGCTGTGGGAGGAATTCTTGTTTCAAGGCATAACTACACTCTTCCGTGGCTCTCAACCTTCACTCCTTTCCATTGTCAAGTCCTTCCTCAGATGTAAACATTTTTTCTGAAAACTACATTTCTGCTCCAAGAAGGACAGTCACTTCTCTAAATTATGCAGTGAAGTGGAGAGTCTTTTACTCATGGTGTCATAACAATTCTGTTAGTTATATGCAACCTTAACTATCTAACTTTGCAGTTTTCTTTGTATTTCTCTTGTTAAAAAGCTCCAGCCTATCACGATAAAGAGATTCCGTTGTATGCTTTTGGATACCTATTCCCACCAAGACCACTTGGAAATTGACTCAAACATTTTTCTATCAAAAGTCCCAGGTCCTTAATGCTTAATTCTAAATGGAATCTAGCCTGGGTTCTGTTAGAGTTATAAGCTCCATTCAAGCCTTTGGACTCTGTGGAGTTTAGGTATTTGGCGTATAAAGTGATGTTCCTCCTACCGTTTACTTCTGCAAGATAAGTCATTGAATTCCATGTGCTTTCTATTGATGATGCTATTACCGTAGTATGGGAGATACTCTCACTTTGCAAATTGGCTTCTTAACCAAGAATCTGGCACCAGACAAAATTATCTGCTCCTGTTAATATGAATGCCTTACCTGCGGTAAATAATGCTATGCCTCTATTATGCCCAGTTAGGGCTCTCAGAACTTTATAAGAGGGACTTGGTTTATAAGGATAGA
The DNA here is from genome assembly GCA_031216915.1 of Pictodentalium vernedei. Lineage (NCBI taxonomy): Eukaryota > Metazoa > Mollusca > Scaphopoda > Dentaliida > Dentaliidae > Pictodentalium > Pictodentalium vernedei. The sequence continues at coordinate 145,848,992 of CM062292.1, read as the reverse complement.
AAGGAAAAGACGCTTCCTTTCTCTTATATCTGGCAGACAGGATACGGGCCAGTGGTAACTGCGGATAAATATTGGAAAATTAAAATAATTTTGATATTTTTAATTTCTACCACTGGCCCAGACAGAAAGTGCCCTCCCGTGAGTTGTTCACTCACACCTCCCTGCATATAATTGTTAACACTCAGCAGACACTACAAAAGAATGGTTATTGGTGGAATTTTAGGCAACTTCTGTACCTCTGTGCATACTCAGATGACATCTATGAAGTGCCAGGACTTTTTTTGTTGGGTTTCTTTATTTGGCTTAATTTTAAGGGATTTGGGTGGTTTCAGAATTAAGTGTTTGGCCTGAATTATTCTAATTAGAACACAGCTATGTGTTGGCCAGTGGTAGGTGTATTAAATATAGAAAATAAATTCAAATTTACATTTTTTATTGCAAATGGTTCATTGCATAAGTAAAAAAATCTCTTTCGCATTTAAATTTCCAAAAATTATTTTACCCTCAATGTCTATATCAATGGCAGAAATCTTGAATAAGACATCACATAATAAATTAATCTTCTTTGATATTTTTTTCAGCTGCCAAATGCAAAAGTAACAGAACATTTAGTGCAAAGTTTACATGACTGTTCAAACATGCAGGAAATGGTGCAAGCTCTGTACAAATGTGGTACTGAAATTTCGGAAGTAAAAGTGAAGGAATTTGAAGTAGAAACAGAACGATTAACAAGCAAAGTTGACCATTTAAAATCACAACAGGATGTGCTAATGTTGACGCTTGATGAGAGCAAAGCTCAATGTGATAGGCTGAGTGTACTGATTGGAAAATATGAATCAAACAATACTGCTCTGCAGCTGGCTGTGAGCTATTCAGATCAGGCCATGGAGGCCTATGAAGTGCTATGTGCTCTGTTGGAAAGTGAACTTGGTGTTATTCTTGCTAATTGTCGTGCAACTGGTTTGGGAAGTATAGGTAAGTTATAAATACTCTGTAATAGTACACCACAGTTTCATTTTCCTCTTAACATTTAAGGGCCTGGAGATTTTTATATATTTTGCTCCACTTTGATAGTCTACACCCTACGACTTTGCTGTTATTTTGATGCAAGTCTTGGATGCCTTTATAGGCATCCAAGATTTGTCTAAAACAACTGCCATGGTACTTAGAATGTAACTTGTGAGTTAACCCAGAGATTACATATTGGGGCACCTGTTCTGTTGTAGTAAAACGTTATCAAATAGGAATTAGGCCCTTAAGGGTTAATCTGTTGTAGACTCTCCACTCCATAGTTTACTATTTGGCCCCCATAGTCAAGTGACAACAGGCCAAACATTATAATGTGTACACAAGAACATCATTAGCATTTGTGATGATGAAATGTTTAAGCCTGTTGTCAGAAGTATGTTTTGTGAACTCCTGCAAGGAGAAATATGTTTAGCCGAAACACTAAGGGGACAACTGCCACCAGTCGACTTCTTCTTGTAATTCTGCATATGCTGTGTGTATATTAAGTTATCAGTGTTACTTAAAATTATGAAATCTTTCAAAACATTAAATGCATTTTTAGCTCACCTGGCCTAAAAGGCCATGTGAGCTTTTGCTATCACTTGGCATCCGTAAACTTTTCACATTTTCATCTTCTTCTCTGGAACCGCAGAGCCGGTGTGAACCAACTTGGCAGGAATGGTCTATGGGAGGTCCTCTAGAAACGAACCTCATTTTGTTCCCATTGAACGAAAAACAGATTCGCCAGAGGCATTCTTTGTTTCCGATTGGTGGATTTTGAAAAATCTTCTATGAAACTACAAGACCAAATGTTTTGAAACTTGGCATTATTGATGACTGGGACACCCTCTGCCAATGATCCTCATTTAATGTTGATCGGTTTACAAACATTGCCACAATTGCAGCTTATAGTTACTGTAGGAACCCTATGGGAAATCACATTTTCATTTTCTTCTCTGGAACTTCTGAGCCAATGTGAAATAAACTTGGTAGGAATGGTCTATGGGAGGTACTCTACAAACAATCCTCATTTTGTTCCCGTCGGATGGAAAACATGGCCGCCAGAGGCAATCTTTCATTCTGATTGGTGGATTTTGAAAAATCTTCTACTCTGAAACCACAAGCCCAAATGTTTTGAAACTTCACATGCTTGATGACTGGGACACCCTCTACCAATGATCCTCATTTAATGTTGATCGGGTTGCAAACATGGCCACAATTGTGGCTTATAGTTACCATAGAAATCCTATGGGAAATCACATTTTCAACTTCTGTTCTGCCAGGTGAGCGATTACAGTCTCTTTAGAGCTTCTTGTTAATTTTTTTTAAGAAAAAAAAAAGTTGATGAACAGTTTCTTTTTTCAGAATGAGAATAGCAGTGATAATGGTAAAGTAATATGTTATTTGGTATATAATATTATCAATATTGCATGAGGTTGTGAGCCATATGGCAGTTTATGAACCAGCCAGTCAACCCTCAATGTGCATATTGACCTCAGCTTCGCTTCGGTCAATATACACATTACAGGTTGACTAGCTGGTCCATGAATTGCCATATGGCTCACAACCTTGTGCAATATTTGTTTATATTGACCCTATCAGTGTTTTATATGTGACCAGCCTAGAGGGTAAAGTGAGGGAGAAGTCACTTCTCCCTCCACAGACTTTAGGGAGAAGTCAACAGAAAACATGGAGAAATGGTCCGGAAATAGAAGTATGAATGATGGGCTTCTGCATGATTGCTCCATTATATAGTTTTCTCACATGTAAATAACTAAAAGCAGAGAGAAATAAAGAAATAAAAAACATGTTTATGTAATTTATTTGGAAAACAAAAATTGCAAAAAATGAATGTCAGGATGCCCTGCTACCCAGGTCCCCCAATTCCACATACTTATTAACAGTCTCCCTTTCCTGTCTCAGCATATTTGTGCAAACTCCATACCTATGATTTCATGTGATTGTGCATTATTTCATGTGATTGCATGCAATATTGGGTGATTTTGTGTCATTGGGGTATTTCGGCATACAAAATCGAATGATAACTGTATTATTTATATGAACCTTTTCTCTAAAAACAATAAAAAAATAAGTTTTCATTTCCAAATAATAAAATACTACATACAGCTGACAAGTTGTTTTCAACCTCCAGTTGTTATTTACTGAATAACTTTCAGGTTTATAAAGTGTTTGCTTGTGTTTCATTCGTGAGAAATTATGGACGAATCGGCCAGTGGACGATTTTGACTAGGTTATTTGTGGCGATGATTTGGACACCCAAATGATTATTGCTTTTCAACCATATTAAATGCAAATAAGATGGTTATTTGTTTTTAAAATTGTGTCCAAAATTTACATAATTTAAAGGTAGACTGAATTTTCAAAAGGCAACTTCAGAGTCGCTTTTTATTGAAGATAGAGGCAACTTTCTTCGCTCAAGGTGCCCAGTCAGCTGGTCTCTGGATGTACATTTGTTGCAGGCCTGTACAAATTAGAAATTGAGGTGACCTGGAAAAGTGTATTTTTCATGCAACACTTCTTCGCTCACCTGAGCGAAGCTCATGGGGAGCTTTACTAATCACTTTCCGTTTGTCATCCATCCATCATCGTCCGTCCGATGTAGACTTTATATTATCGACTTCTCCTCACAAACTCCTGGACCAAATTGAACCAAATTTGGTGTGCATATTCCACATCATATCTCAATTGATATTTGTTCAAATAAAGTTGACACGCCCACAGGGGGCACCACAAGGGGCATAGCTCTGATAGCACCCATAAATGTTTTCAAAAATTCATAAAAATCTTCTTCAGATCCCCCAGTCAGAATCTTTTCATATTTGTTATACAACATCTCTAGAGAAGTCAGATTCAAGTTTGTTCAAATCGAGTCCCTTGGTTAATAATTGGGCTCCCTGTGGGAGCCAAATTTTAACTAAGTGAAATATGAGGAAATTTCTTTAAAAATCTTCTTCTTCAGATCCAGCAGTCAGAACGCTTTCATATTTGGTATACAACATCTCTAGGGGGTCAGATTCAAGTTTGTTCAAATCAGGTTCCTTAGTTAGTATTTGGGCTCTCTATTGGAGCCCAAAGTTTAACTTGGTGCAATTTGAGGAAATTTCTTTAAAAATCTTCTTCTTGAGATCCACTAGTCAGAATGCTTTCATGTTTTGTATACAACATCTATAGGTCTGGGGGGTGGGGGTGGGGGGTGGGGGGGGAGGGGTTCAGATTCAAGTTTTTCATATTGAGTCCCTGGGTATATATTTGAACTCTGAATGTTACCTCAGTGCAATATGAAGGAATTTCTTTAAAAATCTTCTTCAGATTCACCAGTCAGAATCCTTTCATATTTGGTATACAACATCTCGAGGTGGGTCAGTTTCAGGTTTGCTCAAATCGTTTACCTGAGTAAATATTTGGGCCCCCTATGGGAGCCCGAATATCAACATTAGTGCAATATGAGGAATTATTTTTTAATTCTTTTTCTTTAGACCCTGTAGTCAGAATGCTTTCATATTTGATATACAGCATCTCTAGGACGATCAGATTCAAGTGTGTTCAAACCTAGTCTCAGGGTTGATATTTTGGCTCCCTATGGGAACCCAAATTTCAACTTAGTGCAATATTAGGAAATTTCTTTAAAAATCTTCTTCTCCAGAACCATCAGTTAGAATTGTCTGATATTTGGTATACAGCATCTCTAGAGGGGTCAGATTCAAGTTTGTTGAAATCAGATCCCTGGGTTGATATTTGGGTCCCTATGGGAGCCCAAATTTTAAGTTAGTGAAATATGAGGAAATTTCTTGGAAAATCTTCTTCAGATCCACCTGTCAGAATCCTTTCATAGTTGGTATACAACATCTCTAGGTGGGTCAGATTCTAATTTGTTCAAATCGAGCCCCTGGGTTATTAATTTGGGCTACCTATGGGAGCCTGAATATTAACTTGGTACAATGTGAGGACATTTCTTTAAAAACCTTCAGATCCACCAGTCAGAATTCTTTCATATTTGGTATATAACATCTCAAGGGGGATCCGATTCAAGTTTGTTAAATTTGAGTCCCTGGCTTAATATTTGGGCTCTCTATGGGTGGGGGTGGGGTGGGGGAGCATGTTAGGTTCAGGTTTGTTCAAATCATTCCTTAGTGTTTTTCCATAAAATTTGCCTTTCATGACTTCATTTCTTTGTGGTGTTGATGAACCATGTCTAACTGAATGTGACCCCAAATACTTCTTTGAACCACTTTGGCAGGTGAGTGATTAAGGCTCCTTGGGGCCTCTTGTTTCAGATAACCCTCTGCACTCTGATGTCAAAATAATGAAATTTCAAGCAGCAAATCTTTCCCATAATGCAACTTGGAATTTAACCAACTCAGCCTTATTTGACAGAGCTCACTGAGCTCTGTCAAATAAGATTGAGTTGGTTAAATTGTTAGTTGCATTGTGGGAAAACAGGGTTCATAAGTGGGTATGGAATCCTGGAAAAAGTATGGAATTGGAAAAATAATTTTCCATGCTCTTAAAAAGTATGGAAAATAGGAGTTTTTGATATTGTGTCTGGAAAAGTTCTAGAGAAATAAAATTAAATTGGGGTGGGTATGAAATTTTCATAGAATTAGGAGAAAAAGATAGCTCAAACAACGCCTGCATTTTCTGCTTGGCTGTCCCTGCAACGTATGAAAACAATTGTTAGCTCAGTTTGTACAGGTGTAGACATTAACACTTTTAGTCTGATCTGAGCAATCAAGAATATAATGACTGACTTTTGGAGTTTCTTCTGATAGTCTGATGTTATATTGTTACGTGTCACTGTTGGAAAAGGCAAAGTCAACCCTTTTTAACCCTGATTGTCCCCATTCTGACTTCGATCATTATTTTTATACTAATAACCAATGGCCCAGACTAGCTGGTGCAAACTCGATATTATCAAGGACCAAACACAAATTTTGTAACCCTCCCCCCCCCCAATCCCCAAAATTCCCATACAAAACCGAAAATAAAAAGTCCTATCTGGCCCTCCATACTTTTACCATCTGCGCATGCGCAGTGGTCAGGAAGAGACTGGAATTGGCACCATCATCATTCTTTGTTTGGCCCTAAAGTCAGTAACAATGATCTGACATCTGTGCTTTAAAATCTCCTTTTTAGCCCACCTGATTGAAAGTCAGTGTGAGCTTTTGCCATCATTTGGCATCCGTCATCTGTTGTCCGTCGTCCGTTAACTTTCGCAACTCGGCCTTCTCCTTCTAAACCACTAGCCCAAACCCAAAGAAATTTGACATACAGTATATTGGAGGTATCCTCTTTCCAGTTTGTTAAAATGAACTCGGTGCCCCCACTGGGGTGGGAGTGATGCCCCAAAAGCATCAATTTCTCCTGAAATTTTCTTCTTATGAACCACCAGTCAGAATGTTGTGATATTTGGTATGTATGCTCCTTTGGTACTCAAGATTCAAGTTTGTTCAACCAAATTTTCTCCGTCAATATTTGGGCTCGCTACGGGAGGATCCCTATTTTGTGCCCCGCCCAAAATTTCTATTTTCCGAACCGAGAGGCCGATTAGAACCAAATTTGTAATGAGGTATTATTGGGTCCTAAGTACTTGATTCATGCCAAAAAAAATTTTCCCGCTATCCCGTGGGAACCTCAGGAGCTAAAAAGAGAAAAAAATTCAAATGTCCATGTCTCCAAAACTGCATGGCACTGGAACTTCCTTAGGACCAATAGAAAGGAATGGTGAATGCTATCGGTTTTGTCCTAAGGTACAGTTTCGAGACTTTTGAAAAAATGCTGAGTCAGCATTATTTAATACTGCAGGTAATGGGAAAAATATAAAATAATCTTTTTCTTCCCAACCACTGCTCCAAAAGCTTTCATATTTCACATATAACGTCTATGGAAGATTGATTCACATGGTTGTTGAAATTTAACCCCTGGGTCCATATTTGGGCACTCTTTAGGAGCCCAAATGTTCAAATTAGTGCAGTGTGAGGGATATTCTTTAAAAATCTTCTTCTCCAGATCCAACAGTCAGAATCTTTTGATATTAGGTATACAGCATCCTTAGGGAAGGGAGATTCAGGTTTGTTCAAGCCAAGTCCCTGGGTTCATATTTGGGCTCCCTATGGGAGCCCAAATTGTAACTTTGTTCAATATGAGGAATATTCGTTAAAAATCTTCTCCAGATCCAGCAGTCAGATTCTTTTGATATTTGGTGTACAATACCTCTGGGAGGGTTAGATTGAAGGTTGTTCAAATCAGGTCCCTGGGTTAATATTTTAGCTTTTTATTGAAGCCCAAAGTTTAACTTTGTCAAATATGAGAAAATTTCTTGACAATTCTTCTTCTTTAGGTCCACCAGTGAGAATCCTTTCATATTTGGTATGTAACATCACTAGGGGTGTCAAATTCAAGTTTGTTCAAATCGAGTCACTTGTTTTTTCTTGTTTTTTTTTTTTGGGGGGGGGGGGGGAAGGGGGGGGGGGGGGGTGGGGAGCGGGGTTGCTAGAGGGAACCACAGTAGTTGAAAACAAAACAAAAATTTTGTTCAGTTATTGTTTTTTAATACTTCACTGAACAGATCTTGCTAGGAACCTTTCCTAGGACTAACAGAAATGAATGGTCAAAAAAGTTGCCTTTGGTTGCGTCATAGCAAATCAAAAAATTGCTCTTGCTTCTGTTCACTTACTCATACACCCATCTCTTTTGACAATTTGAGCCAGGTGAGCATTTCAGGCTCACTTGAGCCTCTGGTTTGAGGATGGCAGACAGAAATCAATGCAAGAATTGGTGGATTCAAGGCTGTTAATGGATGATGGAAATGAACAACGGTGGTTTCTGACGTTCAGGGTAACTTTATAATAATTATAAAAATTATTTCATGTTTCCCATTTTTGGGACATACACCTGACGTCATCATTCTTGCTAATGATTAATCCACTGTTTGTTAAGTATTCCTCCCCTATCCTTTCATGAACCCTTCCTGTTAAACTCCTAAGCTTTTTAGCTATTTTTTATTGAAATTTTTTATTAAATTTCTTGGGAGTTTAACGTGTATTACAGAATATTTATTCTGTTTATCCCCATGGTTACGTCCTCACTCCAGGGGTGTTAGGTCGTTTTAGTCTTGCATCTTCTATCTGATGTATCGTTTTTATACGCCCGTTTATAAAAACGGTTGTATTATGTTATCAGTCTGTCTGTCTGTCCGTAAACAATTTCGTTTACGTTCATTTAAAGTCAAACGCCTTGACTGATCGACATGAAACTTTTAGAAGTTGTTTTTAGCATTAAAATACAGGTCAAGTTCGATATTGGTGTTTCTCAGTCCATCTGCTGCAGAGATATGGCCCTTTGAAAACACAATTTTTCTAAAAAAATTGGTTTCCGTTCATTTAAAGCTGAACGCCTTGACGGATTGACACCAAACTTTTCAGATGTTGTTTTTAGCAATGAAATACAGGTCAAGTTCAATATTGGTGTTTCTCAGTCCATCCACTGCAGAGTTATGGCTCTTTGAAAACACAATCTTTCGAAAAAAATTGGTTTCCCTTCATTTAAAGTTGAACGCCTTGACGGATCGACATCAAACTTTCAGATGTTGTTTGTAGCAATAAAATACAGGTCAAGTTCGATTTGGTGTTTCTCAGTCCATCTGCTGCAGGGTTATGGCCCTTTGAAAACACAATTTTTGAAAAAAATTTGGTTTCCATTCATTTAAAGCCGAACGCCTTGACGGATTGACACCAAATTTTTCAGATGTTGATTTTATACACCCGTTTGAAAAACGGGACATATTATGTGAATGGTCTCTCCACCCGTCTGTCTGTCTGATAACTTTAGTTGTAATGGTTTGAGCTGAGTTAAATTTGGCATGTGGATTTAGTATGACAAAATACAGGTTGGGTTCGATTTCCGTTTCTAGCGGGAATTTAGCCCAACTTTTCGTTTCCGGATGATAACTTTAGTTTGCCTTGACCGATTTATTTCAAATTTTCAGTTTTTTGTTTTTGACCACAAAATACAGCTCAAGTTCACTTTTGACCACAATCGCATATACCTTTCCAGAGTTATTCCCCTTGAATGATTGCAAATTTGTGGATTTTGTGGTTTCCGGATGATAACTTTAGTTTGCCTTGACCGATTTTTTTCAAATTCTCAAATTTTGTTTTTGACCACAAAGCACAGCTCAAGTTCATCTTTGGCCATAATTGCATGTACCATTCCATAGTTATTCCCCTTGAATGATTGCAAATTTGTGAATTATGTGGTTTCCGGATGATAACTTTAGTTTGCCTTGACTAATTTGTTTCAAATTCTCAGATTTTGTTTATGACCACAAAGCACAGCTCAAGTTCACTTTCAGCCAAAATCGCATGTACCTTTCCAAAGTTATTCCTCTTGACTTTGTGCATTTTGTGTTTTCCCGATTATAACTTTAGTATGGCCTGACTGATTTTTTATTTGAAAAACCGTCGAATTATGGATTCAGTCTGTCTGTCAACATTTGGTTTCCAGATGATAACTTTAGTATTTTTTTTTTGATTGACTCCTAAACTTGGTATGTGGTTTAATCAAAAAAAAAGACAGGTCAAGTTCGAAATGGGGTCAGTTCGAACTTTGAATTTCCCCTGAATTATGGACCTTGTTGGACATAGAATGCATCAAATATTTGGTTTCCGGATGATAACTTTTATTATTTGTTTTCTGATTGGATCCAAACTTGTTTTGTTGTTTAATCACAACAAAATACAGGTCAAGTTCGAATATGGGGTTGGTCCAAACAATTTTCACCCTCACCCCCCCTCCTTACCCCAACCCTTCAAAAATACAAAACAGGCGTATATTGTCCCGCTCTGCGGTGCTCTTGTTTCTTCATATGAAGATCTAGCTTTGCATCTGGTAGCATTTAAATTGGTTTCTGACTTTGGGTCTTTTTGTGCCTGATGTCTTGTTTCCGTTTCTTTCCTTGACGTTGTTTACATTGGCAACGTCCTCAAATATATGTAGTATTTCATATTATATTACTGTAGAATTACTTAGGATACATTGATTATTATTCCGATAGTGTAGCTCATAATATTTGGATTTTGTCAACACTTAGGCTCTATCGGGATGCCCTTGGGCTCATTATGTTCCCTTTGGGAACTTGGGCATTTTTTCAAAATATTTTCTAAATTTTTGAATTTAATTTTGATTGCGATTATTCATGTATCTTTATCATATATTTTGTTGTGGAGTTTGTAGGAGTGCTATCGACTTTGTCTTTTGATTGTAATTATGTAAGCTTACTGCTCTAAATGGAAGGCGAGGAAATCTTCCTCGGATTTACATGCTTGTTGCCTTGCCTGTAGTTGATGTGCTCCTGTGGATTCTTGTCCTACTGTGTACATTGGCATGACAGACGTTGGAGATGGGTGTCGCGATACGTTGTTGGCAGTGAGGTTCCTATGCCGAAACTCTCACTGTAATATAATTCAAGTTTTTCAGTTTCTATTTCAGAGGAACATGGTGATGGTATTGTGACACCCATCCAAAGTGTGCTACAGTTGTCGCGCACTGTTGAGCAAATAGAGCTAGCTGCAAGGTGCTCATGAATATAAGCAAAGGTTAAGGCCTCTAGTTAGAGTTGTTAATCCCTTGCAAGCAGCTAGCTCGACCGGTGAAGCGGTTACTCCGTCCGTGGGGGCTGTGACACCGGGTAAGTCTGTTGCAGTCTAAGGAAGTGTAGATATGGGTAGAGCGAGCACCTTAAAATCAAAAGCTCACCCAGTGATGACGGAAATAGGGAGGAAGTGAGCAAGTTTCTTTTAGGGAGGCTCGGCAAGGTCTAATAAGACTGCGAGCGGGAGAGGCCCCTCTCCAACCCAACAACATTTGGGGCCAAATGTTGTTTTGAGAAACTTGCACAAGCCAGAACCAAGTTTTCTTTTCGGGAGGCTCGGTGAGGTTTGTACGAGTGCGAGAGGTCCCTCTCTAACCCAAACTTAGAGAAACTTGCATGAGTCAGAGTGTATGTCCGCCCGCCGCTCAGGACACTCCATCTAGACTGCAGCCGGAGTCGTCTTCAGTGACGGCTTCCTCCACTATGTTATAAAAGCACACACAACCGCATGCTAGCTACCCGACTTTGTATATCCAGCTAGTTGCGCGAAGACGGAGCCAGTCTTCATCCGTGAAGTCGGACCATCTGGTAGCTAGCGATCCGAGGCTTTGTTCAATGGGACGTTCGGAGAAGAGATCTATCTCCGGATCTTAGTCCCAGGAGTAGCAAGCGGTGAAAGAACAGAAAACCGCTACTCCTCAAGCCTTGGTAACGAACTTGCTGTAGCAGATTGCGCAGCTGATCGCAGCATCCCAGCAAGTGCTAGAGCAGCCTCCCGCAGACTCCGGTGGTGAGCTGTCAGACAGTGCTGGGTCAGTCCAGTCATCTGTACATGCAGATGCAAATGACCGAATGTCACAGCTGAATCAGTCAGATGGTGAAAGGGACAAGGAAGAGGATTACCCTTCCCTTTCGGAACAGCATATGGTAGCGATGAATTTTATCAATACTATACTGACTTTGTTCCACCTGATCAGCAAGCTGTGACTATTATAGAGAAACCGCTATCGTCTCAGAAGCAGATTTTGTGTGGTGGAAAGAGGATATTCTTTCCTTCCTGAAAGTCTCGACAGGTGTTGGAGGCCTTCGGCCATGTTATCAACGCCATATTCAACCTCTCTATTGCTAAGAGGAAGGTGGTTTCTTATCGACATCTTCAATAAATATACCATTCCTTGGACTACGTTCATTTAAAACGGTTGGAGAAGATGTCCAGAGAGCTCCTCAGCGTTTAGATGAGCAGGCCGGGGATGAAAATATGTCCCTACCTGCATCATTCAATATACGCTCGGAAGTGATGGAATGTGCTATTTCATCCAATAGAGGGAATCTGGTCTCGATGTCCTACGCAGATCACCTCACCAGAGCTATGATGCAATGTCTTAATGGGAAGGAATTTGAGGATGTTTGTTCCTCGCTCAGAGTTCTTTCCAGGGCAGTCATGTATGCCATGTACAACTCTGCCCTGACAGTGGCAAATTGGGAGTTGATCAGATGTAATGCTGCCCTTGCAACGTCATCACTTATAGATGACAAGGTGAAAAGCTCTCTCTGAGTCGCTCCGGTCTCCGGATATACTCTACTGACGACATGCTTTCGTTAGTCTATGAACAGGCTACAAGAAAGCTTCCAGTACACTGCTACTGAAGTCTGCGCCTCAACAACTCGCTTCAGCATACCGGGGTAAGCGAGGCCATTCCACTTAAATCAGCTAAGGGAACTCCTCGCGAGGGTACAATAAACCCTCTTATACTTACTCCGGAGGTCGTCGGTATAGCGACTCGGGAAAGGGGCGCAGATCTGATCCAGACTATAGGTCAGACGCCACTAAACCGACGGGATGAGGTTCTTGTGGGGAGGACGTAGTTTCTCCTTCCGTAAGCCTCGTTAGCTGTACAGGTGATGAATAAGACCTCTATTGCTTACCAGTTGACGGAAGGTTATCAACTTCATGAGAAACTGGATTTTTGTCACGAAAGATCAGTGGGTAAAAGGTGTTGTCTCAGAAGGCCTACGGCTATGATTCCGAACGAAACCCCCACATGCTAGATGTCCACATTGGACTAATCTTCCTGCGAATCCTAGGGAGTCGCTCCTAGTGGAGGTACAGGCTCTCTTATTTAAGGAAGCAATAGAGGTCGAGAATAGACTTCTGTTGCTTTCCACTTAGCAGAAGGTTATCAACCTCGCAAAAAAGTGGTTGAAAGTTGTGGAAGATTAGTAGATGAAAGTGTAGTTTCGGCAGGCCTGCGGCTTTCAGTCTGAGCAAAGCTCCACTTACAAGTATGTGTTGGACAATTCTTCCGGCAAATTCTTCCAAGAGAGTCTCTCCTTGCGGAGGTATAGGCTCTCCTATTGAAGAAATGCAATAGAGGTCATCGAAATATTCTACAGGTTTTTTCAAATCACCTGTTTTTCGTCCTGAAGTCGGACGAATAGTGCATAGATAGGCTGAGACAGCTGTCTTGTTTGGAATAGAGCCATTAGAGGGAACAGGTACATCTTTTCCCTCTCGGTGTTGTATTCCTTGGCATCAAGACATTTAATGTCATTGTGGACGTCATAGTCGCCTTTTGTACTGTTACAGCAGTCTTTTCTTGCACCTAGTGTTGTAAGTCTCCATTTAGTGAGCTTTCAAGGCCGCAAGTGACACAGATATGTCTTCAGGTAGACAAAGACACATAACTGCGTAGCTACCTTGAGATTACTGTCTCTTTGGGAATTACAGCTGTTAGAATAGCAGCTTGTTATTCCCTACCTTTTCGCGACGATGATTGTAAGTCTCCGTTTAGTGAGCTTTCAAGTCGCTAGTTACACCGAGATATTTGTCTTCACGGAGAGGAAGACTTGTAGCTACGTTAGCCAGGCTCTGACTGCTGTCTTTTGGGAATAAAACCGATGAAAAGGTACAGTGCGTTTCGGTTTGTTTTCATAGGTGTCAGAGACTTGAGTCTTATTGTTTACACCATAGTAGCCTAGCTAGAATCATGAGCGAGATTGTTTCAGTAATTATGCAGTGACATAACTGAATTTATTTTCTGTTGGGACTGCTGTCTCTTTGGGAATTTAGGGCTGTTAAGTAGCGGTTCTTCATTCCCTACCTTGCGCGACGATAGTTGTAAGTCTCCATTCAGTGAGCCTTCACTTACACCGATATATCTGTCTTCACAGAGATGAAGACTTATAAGCTACAGCTAGTATTGTAAGTCTCCTTAGTGAGCTCCTAAGGCCGCAGTTATCAGCCTTTTATTGTCTTCACATATAGGAAGACCTTTAGCTACTTCAGCTAGGCTGAGTTCGTTGTCCTATCGGGCATGATACCGTATGTTAGAGGAGGTTATTCTCTTCCTACCAGTATGGTTTGGTGTTAGTTATTTGAGGCGATAAACTCTATTAATGATGCCATATCTACCTAGTGTGATTATGTCAATACGGTGTATTTGTTCATCACATCCCTCTCTGTCCTTAGTGGCATTATGGAGTCGGTCAGACGTGAGGAAGTCCTGTGGTTCCTATTCTATTTGATGACTAACACAAGAGCAATTCAAGTAATGCGGGTGAGGGGGGTTTCGATATGAATTTTTCGTCGGCGGTCTGGCCTTTCTTATGACGTATGAGTTCATAACTCAGTTAACTGCATATTAACGTTGTATTATTCATTCAGTTTCCTGGTTACACTTGTATCACTCGGTCATACCGTGGTTACAGGCTATATTCAGTTGAGTTCATGCGGGATTCCATTGCTCGCATGCATAATATGTGTATTATTAGACAGATGCATTGTTGACAGACTATATGAATTCTTGCTCTGCTTATAGAGCTCATGAGAAATTCGGGCTATTTGGATCAGTTATGGAACTGCCAATAGGCCGTCTATGCATATGTTCTAATTTTTTGGCATCATTATTCGGAGTAATATATTCTACGAACAGTCATTGGTTGTTACGGACCTAGGAAACAATTAATCATTTCGGGGACGGTCCGTAATCATAGCTCGTTCCATGTTCTAATCCAGGTTTCTATGAAGATGCAGTACACATTCTTGTATAACGGTTCATTGGAGTGTTATTATTGAAATCAATTGTACACGTGAACGGGGTCGCCTGTAGATTGCCTTAGAAGCGTGTTTGCTCTTCAGATACTTTCCATATTTTTTTGCACAAGTGTATGATCGTACACTTTATATCACTGGTTTTCATCCTATTATGTATTCCGACTCTGGTATACATTAGAAGCGTGCTCTATTAATTACCGGGATCGCCACAATAGCCTTAGCTTCTGAAGTGGCATTAAGCACCAATAATTAATAACAGGGTGCTTATTTGGATTATTTAGTATCGCTTTGCACTGATTCCAGAGCGCTCCCCTCTTTGTTTTGAAGAATAGAATATTCCTTCCAAAAAAATGGGGGCGTGAATTTTCTTGTAAAATCTCCTCCGGCTTGATAAGTGTGTAACTATGAGTGAAGCTGTTTTTGTCTGTAGAGTATATCTGATCCTAGATACAGCTTGTTTATTTTTTATATATGGCGTATGTTTGTGGGGGTTAGCCTCTCACTCTCAAATATGCCATCCTAATTTATGGGGCTTAGTCCAGAATAGCCTTAAAAATTGGGGGCTCGTCACACCCAATTAGCATAATCATTCATGCTAAGAATGTGGAATTACTTGGATATGGCTCCTTATTATGATATGTCTTCCCTATTATTGTATAGAGAGACATACATGTAATTCCTTTTAAATTTAATTTCCTTTCACCTTGGAATGCAGGCTTAGGAGCTATATTTGGTCTGTTAATTCTTAAGTCCTAGGCCGTGTGCCTTTTTACGATTCAGCTAGTCTGGGCCATTGGTTGTAGTTTAAAAATATGAAAAATCTTAAATAATTTGTACATTTTTTATACTTACCAATGGCCCAGACGGGGATGGCCCTCCCATGAGTGGGCACTCATACCTCCCCGCTGAGTTATTATTAGTAAGAATGATGTTGCCGCCAATTCCGGTCTCTTCCTGACCACTGTGCATGCGCAGATGGTAAAAGTATGGAGGGCCAGATAGGACTTTTAATTTTTGGTTTTGTAAGCAAATTATTGGGATTGGGGGGTTCAAAATTTGTTTGGTCCTTGATAATATCGAGTTTGCACCAGCTAGTCTGGGCCATTGGTAAGTATAAAAAATAAACAAATTACTTTAAATTTATCATTTTCTTGCAACCAAGAGATGCCCCAGAATGCAGTTTTTATGTATGCTTGTAAGTTACACTCTAAATATGTTGGCAGTTGTTTTTAGGCAAGTCTAGATTGCTTTCAGAGTCTGCCCAGGCTCAGTTAGAAAGAGCTGCAAAGCCACAGGATGTATACTAAGTGTAGAAAAATATGATATAAAAATTTTGTTGCTCTTAGAGTAAATGTGGTGGTATATTACACCATTTTATTTGTTTAGGGCAGTTAACACCAATGTTCGTCATTTTTTTCAAAACTGTCATTTTATTAAAGTCATATTCACCCTCAAGATAAGGAATTTTGATTACAGTTTATTTATAGCTTGTATAAATTTGCTTAGTAGCTTCTGAGAATGTGGTGAATATATTGAAAATAAAATGTTTTTCAGTCCTTCTCGATTGGTCATTTTTGCTGCCACAGGCTCTCATTTTATTTTCTCTGGAAACATGGAAAAATTAAAAACTATTTGGTTTATATACAATGACATAGCTGGGGGTTGAAACCACACTGAAAGTTTCCTTCAGCATCAACCACTTAATGAAACTATACTAACTAAGCCATGCACATCACTCAGCCACCGAATTCAAAAAAAGTGGATAAAATATAGTGCTGCCCAAGTTAGATTATGAGGCCTTAAACACAAAACAAACCAATATATGAACCTATGAGGGAAAAGAAATAGCAATTAAAAAAATAACATTAAAAAACTGCCCACCTATCTGCTATATGTGGTAATGTCTGTCAGTTTGTCGATCGGTTCTTCAGTCAATCGGTCGATCTGTGACCAACGAGTTTTTAAACTCAATATCTTTTAAGATATATGGTGGAATTGCATCACATTTGGTATGCAAGTGTATCTTTTTGATGCCTAGTCCCATGTTCAATGCAGGTCTTATTTGGTGAATGTTTGTCAGAGTTATTTCCCTTTATTGACTTGGAATTTGTTTCATTTTGACCATCTGTCATAGCTTAAGTGCGATCTGGCAGTTTTTAGCTCACCTGACTGAAAGTTAGGATGAGCTCTTGTGATCACTCACCATCCGTCGTCTGTCGTCTGTGAACATTGTGTTTGCACCTGCTCCTTCAAAACCGCTGAACCGATTTCGGTTGAAATTGAAGTGATTGCTTGTTCTTACATCGCATTTTGTTTTTGTTCAACTCAACTTGTCCAGCCACATAGGGGGTGTGGTGAGGGCTCAGATTCAAGTTTGTTCAAGTTAAGTCCCTGGGTTGATATTTGGACTCCCTTGTTTTCCATTACTGGAAATCTGGGTAATTATTTCTTTGGTAGCATCGTAAACTCCAAAAAAAAATCACCTGGCATAGACAACAGAGTTCTAAATAATTAACTAACTTCATTCCTGTGTAGTGTTCACTAGCCATAGATGCTAATTAAATCATTCTTTAAACAACCTTAATCAGGTGAGCTCCTCGAGCCCAATGGGACCTCTTGTTAGATATCAGGCCTGAGAATCGGAAGATCTACTTTGTGTGGCCTTTCTGGATTTTTCCAAATAAATAACAGTACTCGTGTTTTAAAGGTGATAACCCTTCAGCACCATTCACAAAAGTTCTCATTCAAATTTTATCATCAGCTCACCTTACTGACAGTCGGGCATAGACTGTCATTCATCTACCATCTATTGTAACGGTGATGTTTGAGTCTTCTCCTCCCAAACCACTGGGCTGACTCCATTAATATTTTATGTGGATGATGGTTGGGTTGGGCTATTTCCCATTTTGTTGAAATCAGTATGCCCCCCCCCCCCCCCACCCTCCATCCATAGTTCATCTTTCAGAGTTCTTAATGTCCGGAAATTCCAAGAAGTGGATGGTGTAAAGTCATGCAATATGTTGGTATTGTGCTGTACTGACCCAGGTATAAGCTCATAATCGAAAATAAGCCCACCTACCAACTTTTAAGATTTCAGTTTCAAGGTCCCATTGATGCCAGCCATGCTGGTACACGTAAGTTGTTACAACAAAAAAGAACCCCTTACCCAACAAACATGATATTAAAATTTGTTATTATCCCCGCTTTCGTCGGGGATATTGTCGTTATCTCCATCCGTACGTACGTCCGTCCGTCCGTCCGTACGACCGTCCGGTGTTACATTCACTTGCATTAATGTTTAAACTATGCTAATGTGTTCAGGTATCACCAGTACATGTGCATGAAGGTTTCGGGATTTTGATTTGGTTCCAAGTGGTTCCAGTGGAACCATTTTTATCCTTAGAAAATCTTTGTCCGCTCAAAGGTTCTTAGGGTATTGAATTCGATACGTTTAAACCATGTTAACATGTTCAGATAGATCTGTAGATGTGCATGAAGGTTTCGGAATTTTGATTTGGGTCCAAGTGGTTCCACTGGAACCACTTTTATCCTTAGAAAATCTTTGTCCGCTCAAAGGCTCTTAGGGTATTGAATTCGAAACTTTTAAACCATGTTAACATGTTCAGATAGCATCTGTAGATGTACATGAAGGTTTCGGAATTTTGATTTGGGTCCAAGTGGTTCCAGTGGAACCACTTTTACCCTCAGAAAATCTTTGTCCGCTCAGAGGCTCTTAGGGTATTGAATTCGAAACATTTAAACCATGTTAACATGTTCAGATAGCATCTGTAGATGTGCATGAAGGTTTCGGAATTTTGATTTTGTTCCAGGTGGTTCCAGTGGAACCACTTTTATCCTTAGAAAATCTTTGTCCGCTCAAAGGTTCTTAGGGTATTGAATTCAAAACGTTTAAACCATGTTAACATGTTCAGATAGCATCTGTAGATGTGCATGAAGGTTTCGGAATTTTGATTTGGGTCCAAGTGGTTCCAGTGGAACCACTTTTATCCTTACAAAATCTTTGTCCGCTCAAAGGCTCTTAGGGTATTGAATTCGAAATGTTTAAACCATGTTAACATGTTCAGATAGCATCTGTAGATGTGCATGAAGGTTTTGGAATTTTCATTTGGGTCCAAGTGGTTCCAGTGGAACCACTTTTACCCTCAGAAAATCTTTGTCCGCTCAAAGGCTCTTAGGGTATTGAATTCGAAACGTTTAAACCATGTTAACATGTTCAGATAGCATCTGTAGATGTGCATGAAGGTTTCGGAATTTTTATTTGGTTCCAGGTGGTTCCAGTGGAACCACTTTTATCCTTAGAAAATCTTTGTCCACACAAAGGCTCGTAGGGTATTGAATTTGAAACGTTTAAACCATGTTAACATGTTCAGATAGCATCTGTAGATGTGCATGAAGGTTTTGGAATTTTGATTTGGGTCCAAGTGGTTCCAGTGGAACCACTTTTATCCTTAGAAATTCTTTGTCCGCTCAAAGGCTCTTAGGGTATTAAATTCGAAACGTTTAAACCATGTTAACATGTTCAGATAGCATCTGTAGATGTGCATGAGGGTTTCACAATTTTGATTTGGGTCCAAGTGGAACCACTTTTACCCTCAGAAAATCTTTGTCCGCTCAAAGGCTCTTAGGGTATTGAATTCGAAACGTTTAAACCATGTTAACATGTTCAGATAGCATCTGTAGATGTGCATGAAGGTTTCAGAATTTTGATTTGGTTCCAGGTGGTTCCAGTGGAACCACTTTTATCCTTAGAAAATCTTTGTCGACTCAAAGGCTTGTAGGGTATTGAATTTGAAACATTTAAACCATGTTAACATGTTCAGATAGCATCTGTAGATGTGCATGAAGGTTTTGGAATTTTGATTTGGGTCCAAGTGGTTCCAGTGGAAACACTTTTACCCTCAGAAAATCTTTGTCCGCTAAAAGGCTCGTAGGGTATTCAATTTGAAACATTTAAACCATGTTAACATGTTCAGATAGCATCTGTAGATGTGCATGAAGGTTTTGGAATTTTGATTTGGGTCCAAGTGGTTCCAGTGGAACCACTTTTATCCTTAGAAAATCTTTGTCCGCTCAAAGGCTCTTAGGGTATTGAATTCGAAACATTTAAACCATGTTAACATGTTCAGATAGCATCTGTAGATGTGCATGAAGGTTTCGGAATTTTGATTTGGTTCCAGGTGGTTCCAGTGGAACCACTTTTATCCTTAGAAAATCTTTGTCCGCTCAAAGGTTCTTAGGGTATTGAATTCGAAACGTTTAAACCATGTTAACATGTTCAGATAGCATCTGTAGATGTGCATGAAGGTTTCGGAATTTTGATTTGGGTCCAAGTGGTTCCAGTGGAACCACTTTTATCCTTAGAAAATCTTTGTCCGCTCAAAGGCTCTTAGGGTATTGAATTTGAAACGTTTAAACCATGTTAACATGTTCATATAGCATCTGTAGATGTGCATGAAGGTTTAGGAATTTTGATTTGGGTCCAAGTGGTTCCAGTGGAACCACTTTTACCCTCAGAAAATCTTTGTCCGCTCAAAGGCTCTTAGGGTATTGAATTCAAAACGTTTAAACCATGTTAACATGTTCAGATAGCATCTGTAGATGTGCATGAAGGTTTCAGAATTTTTATTTGGTTCCAGGTGGTTCCAGTGGAACCACTTTTATCCTTAGAAAATCTTTGTCCACTCAAAGGCTCTTAGGGTAATGAATTTGAAACGTATAAACCATGTTATCATGTTCAGATAGCATCTGTAGATGTGCATTAAGGTTTCGGAATTTCAATTTGGTTCCATGTGGTTCAAGTGGAACAACTTTTATCCACAGAAAATCTTTGTCCGCTCAAAGGCTCTTAGGGTATTGAATTCGAAATGTTTAAACCATGTTAACATGTTCAGATAGCATCTGTAGATGTGTATAAAGGTTTCGGAATTTTGATTTGGTTCCAGGTGGTTCCAGTGGAACCACTTTTATCCTTAGAAAAATCTTTGTCCGCTCAAAGGCTCGTAGGGTATTGAATTTGAAATGTATAAACCATGTTAACATGTTCAGATAGCATCTGTAGATGTGCAAGAAGGTTTTGGAATTTTGATTTGGGTCCAAGTGGTTTTTCAATCATGTGACAATGATGTGATCAGAACACTACCCTTTATACATCATGTTGGGTGAAGTATCTTGTTTGAAATATTGAAGTAGTTTCACATGTGAGTCTTCAGAAGGAAATTAAATACTGTTTTATCATTTTAAATCACACACATGCGTGAAGCCTTTTTATCCAAGTCTGTATCCTGCACTAACCAAAAAGGAAAGTGCAAATGCGGGGATATACTATAGTGTGCTTCGCACACAAATGGCACCATCTAGTTTTAATTATTTCCATTTCAGATGTTTCAAAACATTTCAACAAAACCGTATGTGACCCTCATTGGAACAAGCTTGATGAGGGGTCACATGATATGGTTTTGTTGAAATTGTTTTACATATATTTTCACTAGTTCAATTTCGAGAGCTCTGTCAAACAATATATGATGGGTTTATTCTGGATGGGCTTTCAGGGTGAAGGGAGATAATAATTTTGTTAATAAGTAGTAGTCTCTAGTTTTACAGTAGTCAACTGTGTAAAACTTTTAATATACAAAATTGCCATTTTCATAATTTTATTTCTTTTTTTAATCAGGAGATTCAGGTTCAGCTGAAGAACATGGTGATGTTGCTGCTATACTTCAAAGATCTCATCACAACCGCAAGAAAGCAGAGAATGTTGCCAAACATTTATTGCAGAAGTTAGACAGGAGCTGTGGTGTTTACACTCAGAGTATTTCACCTAATCCTTGGGAAGATGTTTCATCGGCTAGTAGAACTACCAGGTTGGTTCCAAATAAAACTAGATTGAAACTACAATTATCAAACTTCACACAAATGTTAAGTGCAGTCAGAAAGTGTGTTTCATATAATAATTGCTTGCGCATCTTCAAGGTCAATATCATACTTGAGTGTCATATATTGAAGGCCACTGGTCATGTCTCAGCTGTAACTCAGAAATTATTGGGGCTTGAATATTACCCAATAAGGATTGCAGTTCAAAAACAGAAACAAGAGTGTGAATCGCCCATACTGTGTACTGCAGGGACTAGAGATGAGCCGATTAGTAGAATGCCGATTATTTTAGACAACAATCGTCCGATACCGAATGCCGATGTCAGATGGTTTCTTTATTATTCAAGCTTACTGCAGAAGCTGGCTGATTTACAGTAATCAGAATTTAATTTACGTGCCATTAATCCCCATCAACCCGGAAGATAACACACTTCTAATACTCACTTAAATAAGTTAAATAACAGACACATTACGTGTACATTGCATACAAAACCGCACTTGTTAATACCCCGTCATTTGTGTTGAAACAACCGGGTATGAACAGCTGTTTTAGTGTGGTCACGTGAGATGGATTACATAACCAATTAATGTTTCACGAGAAAAATCTTTCAGAGACTGTCCCTGATTCAGAAAATTTCTAAAACCTACATTTAATAAAATATTCAGATACAAATGCCATATCTTTCATTTCCAGAACTCTGTACTGCGGTTTAATATAGGAATTGAAAAAATCTGTTTGTTAATTTGTGATTAAAATAAAATTTTCGCTGATGTATGATTTGGATTCCCCCCCCCCCTCTCTCCCCCGCACCGCGTATAATTGAAGGTCGGATTGTCTCCGTCGAAATGATCATGTCTTCATTCATTCTCGTAACGGGTCATCTGTATTTTTTAAATGAAATTATGGAATAGAACGAGTATTTCAGTGAATAAAATGTGATCTTGGTGTTTTTGAAACAACAATGTGACAGTCTTGGCGATACATCCTGGCGTTTCGCTGTGGCAATAACTTTTCCGACATGGGATTATGGATTCTAGACTGTGCCGAGTGCCCGAACGTTTCAAAGTTAAAACCCGGTGATTTAATTTTTATTGTACCATGAGCTTTTTACCGAAATAGTTTAGATGAATTAAAATGAGAATGCATTATTCATTAAAAAAATTAATTGTCCAATATGCGGGAATAAACATGAAAACCGCTAGTAAGCTTTCTGTTAACTATTTACCCGGCGTAACTGCGAAAACCGACCCACCCTAAATACAAAATTCAAACTAGATATATTTTCAATTTTTTTTCAGAGTTTGTTTGCCCGTCTCCAATGACTTCAGAATATTTCATGCAATGTAGATCCAATTGACGGAAGAGCCACACTGTTGCACGTGATCGGCAAAATTCTCATTTTTTGGGTCAAATTTATCACACAAAATAACGGGATTTACCGAACCGATTTTCACCTTTAAAGATTTTATTTGATATACAAAATTCCCAAACAAAATGTATCAGGTACAAAAAAAAGATTTGGTGAACAGAAATTAATATGTTAATTGGCGAATCTTTTCCCAATACAGTCCAATCAACACTGATTAGTGAGTGGACGTCTGACATTATGTAATTACACATAACACACTCAGTCGATTTTTGGATAATTTTTTCGTATGGAGTGTACACGTAATGATCAAAGGGTTAATTTTATGTCAGTGAAGCACCATCAGTGCAGTATATTTTCGATTTAAAATAAACAGCTAACAACTGAGTCGAGAAGTTATCAAAAGCCGTCGTTCGAACCACACGTTTTAAAGTGGGAGTTTCTTTTTGGTAAACCCATATATGGGATTGTGTCACACGAGTCATGACGTTGCACTGCATTATCTATTTTTATCATGTGCTCCGCACATTTCAAGATGAGAAAAATTCAGTGGCTTCGTGTTGATAAATCCCACCCCGACTGGCCCGATATTAAACTTATTGCACCCAAACCTCTCACAGTTAACACGGACTACTAATATGGAGGAATTATCTGTCCAATATGGGAATAAAGAATGCCATTATATATTTAATGAGACGATGAGCATGGTTGAAAGAAATATTGCGACATTTTGCAGAATGCAGTACAGTTTGGGCAGTGAAGAGTGTCCATATTCACATGATGGATAAAAAACAACTCGGTACACAGTTACACAATCAAAATCTTGAATATAATATTCTGCCTTTTCTTTCATGAACCATCACTTACCTGATATCAGTAACAGATGAGTGATGTACCGATCACTTGCCACTGGTTGTCTGACGAAGGGGTAGAAAGTTCATTACAGATCATCCCTAACACTTTCACTTTCACTGAGTTTCAGACAATCGTCGAGGGCCGATGTTGAACCATTGAGTGCCGTTGGTGAACCGATGGGCACTTATTGGCCAAGTGCCGATGTTACTCTGATTAATTGTCTCATCTCTACATGGGACTAGCTGCTAGCAACAGCTCAAGGTCGAGATTTGCTTGGAAAATTTAAATTTGCTTCCAACAGTGGGATTGACTTGTGAGACTGGAATTAGAATGGGTGGCGGCATGGGTGCAGATGCTATTTATGTTAATAGAGTGGAAATTGCACTCAGTCTTCACTTTCAGCATTATTTATGTACAGTTCCCATCTGAACTATGAGACTATGAATATGACTGATACCAAGCTATATTTTAGTAAAAGGATTTCGAAGGAAAATGAATCGGGAAGCCGATTTTGAATCGAAGCAACAACTTTATACTCGAATTCAAATCGAATCTCAAAGCTTCTCAGGGCCCTACAAACTTTACACAAATATTAAGGACAGTCAGAAGGTGTATTGCATATAATAGTTGCATTTACATCTTCAAGGTTGTACTTGAATGCCATATGTTTGTCGCCGCAAATCACTTCTCAACTAAAACTCGAAAACTATTGAGGCTACAATCTTCAAACTTTACTCATTGAATAAGATCAGTTCAATTTAGTGTTTTTTTTTAAGGGTGTGAGGGGGATGTTACTCTAGTGGCATTTCTGGTTTGTTTTGTCATTCTTTCCATAATATATAAATTATTTCTGTTTTTGCAGTACAACAAGTTCCACTGGGAGTTCAGCTGACATTGATTTTAGCAAATTAGATGAGCAGAGGTTGAGAGATTATATACAGCAATTAAAGAATGATCGAGCATCTGTCAAAATGACTGTATTAGAGCTGGAGAGTGTACATATTGATCCCTTCTCCACAGAGCCAAAGAGAAGTCCTGAAGCACAACGACTAGATTTAGAAAATGCAGTGTTAATGCAGGAACTTATGGCAATGAAGGTAATTCAGAATATTTTGTTTACTCACTTTATCACGAAGAAATACTTCTGCCCTTTTGTGTTAGCTATTTTTTTACACTAGGATTTCTCTTTATTAACTGGTAGAGTGCTGAATTATTTTTGGTCATCAAAATTTGTTCACATGTCTTTGCCTTGTTACAGTTTATGGGAGAGTGCCAATAGGCACTCTCCCATAAATTGTAACAAGGTAAATACTTACAGACTAAATAATTTCACTTCAAAGGTGATATGTAGAACATCCACAGAATATGCAGAATATGAAGCTTTTACTGACATTTCAGAATAAAGCCCAAATGTGGGCTTCCAACACTCTACCAGTTAACTAAGTGTACTTTCCATTATAGAAATGAGGAATTTAATGAAGACAACAACTGTTAACATGTCAGAATGCATGGTGTATTTTTATGCCCTGAGCCCATGTGAACTGTGAAGAGCATTAAGTTTTACCCTTCTGTGTCTGTGCGTACGAACATTCAAAATTTTGTTTCCAGATAATAACTTGAGTATGCATTGAGAGATATTTTTTTTAAACTTTCACATATTGTTTAGAATAACAAAATACAGGTCAAGTTTGCATTTGGCCATATTCACGTTCTCTGTTCTAGTATTATTCTCCTTGATTTAATGAAAAATGATAAATTTAACGAATTTGTATATTTTTATACTTACCAATGGCCCAGACATAGCTGGTGCTAACTCTAAAATATCTAGTGCCAAACACAAATTTTGCCCCCCAATCCCCCAAATTTGCATGCAAATCCGAAAATTAGAAGTCCTAACTGGTCCTCCATACATTTACCCGCTGCGCGTACGCAGACGTCAGGAAGTGACCGGAATTGGTGCCAACACCATTCTTTGTAAAAGAGAGTATTACATAATAATTCAGCGGGGAGGTATGAGTGCCCACTCATGGGAGGGCCCTTCCCATATGGGCCATTGGTAGGTAGAAATAAATAAATTCCAGTAACAACACTCTCCAACGTGAATAATCCGATATCTATGATCGTAAAAGCATGTGTAATATGATTACCAAACAAAATAGAAAATTGGATCTAGAGATGTACAAAGGTATGATTAACAGGCTCCTACACAGACCGCCCCCAAAATAAATTATTATTTCAAGGTCCACCGAATACAATAAAGCGTTAGCCTAATGATAATAATGCGCCACAGAACACTACATAAAAATGCATAAAATGCATGTATAACAATAATAAAGCTTGTGGGAAGAGAACTACGTCTTGCCCGGTAATTGCTTATAACACATAAGGAAGTGTTTGAGTGTGGGGGTGAATTCGAAGTCATAACGAAATCCCCTCACCCGTATTATTTAATCGTACCTGTGTCAGTTAAGATAAAAAATATAGGAACCTAAATGGTTCCCACATGTCTAACTAACTCCATATGCCACTATGGATGGAGAGGAACGTGAAGAATAAAACATCCCCTGAAAGAATACCCTCTCTGGGAGAAAGCTTCTGGGGAGCATCACATAACAGACACTTGAGAATATTGATCCAAGATTCTTGTGACAAAAGAGGTGCTACCAGTAGGATTCACTGTTTAAACTTAAACATAAGCTATTGAATCAAATGAATAGGAGGATACACATATCCTGTTATTCCTCCCCATGAATTTGCAGAGTGTCTACTGTCTGCGATCAATAATTTGGGCATGGAGACAGAAATGACGGTAACAATTGTTCCGGTGCGTCGCAAATTAAAGAATCATGGGGTGATCCCACTGGTAGCAAAACTGTACGAATAAACGCATGTTGAGCATCCATACATATGAAACAGGCGACCTTTCCGAGGAGCGAGTCTGCTAGTGCGTTCAGACGACCCGGTATATGATGGATAGAGAGACATGAAAATGATTCTCCGTTAGGTATTATAACAAAAGTGAATGGATGCCGCCCTGGTTCCTGATGTACGCTACCACTATTGAGTTGTTTAACAAACTCTGAACAAGTGTGAACGCATTGATATAGAGCTAACAATACTGACATCATTCTTGATGATTATGTGTTTCTACAGGAACCGAGGGTCTCAGATCCCTGCAATTATAGTCTTTTGAACTCAGGGCCGTGCCCCAAACTATAGACTCATTCCCATCATAATCGTGAAATCCGGATCTAGCAGTTGCAGCAGAACTAATGAGTTAACCACTGAAAATCTGCCTCAATATGGACCTTTTTGTTTACTATATCTGTTAAAACAATACTGGTCCTGAGCAAATGTGTTGTCACACTCCAGTTCTGTGTAAGAATAACTGGAGGGGGCGTGTGCGTAAGCGACCCATCTAAACAAGATGCGTAGCCGCTCAGCACATCTTCATCAGTCGCATAAAACTTAATTTGTTCTGGATATGGCAGACGAACCAGATTGTTATGAGACATTACAAAGTTAATATTCGAGTGACAGTACAGTTGCTTCGAATTAGCAACTTGTTAAGACAGAGTTATACGTGATAAATATATAGCCCTGGAAAGGATTCTAAATGAGGTACAAACGTCCTCCAATTCCTTTCCGTAGTGACATAGCGTCACAGCTCTTAAAGGTGATCTGCGTAATACAGTGAGTCAAAATTTGCTCTGAATGAATAAATGTCGTCTCAGTTGTGACCAAGTGAATAATGAATGACAAAGGTAGGGCCATAGCTAGGTCCTTAGCCTACTCATTCAAACACAGAGAAACTCTCAATACATCTTCACTGTTTTCCGACCAGCAGAACTACAGAAAAAGATGACAAGAAATCGCCTTACTTCTTTCCACTGGAAAGTTGAATGTGGAGTCATCTAAAAGGCCAAAAGCCTGCAACACCTGTCTATACTTAACCGGAAAAGACATTCCATCTCTTTTTCCGGATAATAACGCTAGCGGTTTCTTGTAAATAGATGCAGCATTCTGATTCATTGGAACACCTTCAGGGTAGTGTTGATGGAATAAATCCTCTCCACCCTGTATTGTTCCGAATGTGGAGGGCAAATTCCCTCCATATCCCTTCATCATTTGTCTGAATCAGTTGAAATCACAGTCAACGGCATCTGAACGCACAGATAACTGGACCGACCCAGCACCATGCGACAGCTCAGATTTTGAGACTGCCGTTGATTGCTACTGCACTTGCTGGGATGCTGTGAGGAGCTGCGAATCTGAGTCAGCAAAACCATAACAGAGGCCTAAGGAGCAGTGGTCTTCTGGCCGCCAGCTTCTCCCGGGACAGTATGTCTGAGACGGCACTTTCTCCAGACGTTCCAATATATGAGGCCTTGTCTAAGCTATTGAATAGTGCTACTTTCGAGCTGTTGCAGCATTCTGATTCTCAGGAACAAACTCAGGGAAGTATAGATGCATAAGCACTATCGCCACCCTGTTGTTCCGAAAGGGAAGGGTAATTCTCCTCCAAATCCCTTTCATCCTCCAACTGAATCAGATTATACATACGGTCATCAGCATCTGAACACGCAGATGACTGGACTGACCAGCACCTTCCGACAGCTCAAGTTCTGAGACTGCCATCGTCTGCTTCTGCATTTGCTGGGATGCTGCGATGAGCTGCGCAATCTGCGACAGCAAGTCCATTACGGAGGCCTAAGGAGCAGCGGTCTTCTGTTGCATGGCCGCCGGCTACTCCTGGGACAGTGTGTCCGAGATGGCTCTTTTCTGCAGACGTCCCTATAAATGAGGCCTCGTCTCCTTGGCTACTGTATGGTGTGACTTCACTGACGAAGAGTGACTTTCTCAGCGATGCAGGCTGGATATCAGAAGTCACATAGCCAAGGTGCAGTCGTGTGTGCTTGGTAGACGTCGAAGAAGCCGTAATTATAGCCGACCCCGGGTGTAAACTGAACGGAGCATCCGACTGACGCAAGTTCTGATCCATAACATCTGGTCCCAGCTGTTATAATAAAAGAGAGAGGGGGGGGGGGGGGGGGGGCCCTCTCTTGCTCGTGGTCCTTCAGACCTCGTTGAGCTTCTTGCTGAACTTGCCGGCTTCTTCCTTTCTGTCGTCGCAGGGTGAGCCTTATATTGATATTATATCATAGTGCTCGCTCTACCCTTTCCATTCTCCTTGACCGCAACGGACACACCCGGCATCACGGTACCCTCAGGGGGGAATCAAGGGAGGGTAGGGAAGTAATACTTAACCAACAGTGGAAAAATCATTATCAACAATGATGATGTCAGGCTCATGTCCCGAAATTAGGGAACATGAACTAATTTTTATAAATATTATAAAATTACAGCCCTGAACGTTTTCAAACCATCGTTTCTTCCTTCCTTCATCCAATTGTGTCCTTGGATCCACCAATTTAACCATTGATTTGTGTCTTGCTGCCAACTTGCATCATTATTAATTGAGATTTAAAAAGCACAAAAGTCAGTTTGTTGTTATCTGACAAGGGCCAAACAAAGAATGGTGTTGGTGCCAATTCCGGTCACTTCCTGACGTCTGCGCATGTGCAGAGGGTAAATGTATGGAGGACCAGTTAGGACTTCTAATTTTCGGTTTTGCATGCAAATTTTGGGGATTGGGGGGCAAAATTTGTGTTTGGCCCTAGATATTTTAGAGTTAGCACCAGCTATGTCTGGGCCATTGGTATACTGTGTAAAAATATAATATATTTTCTAATTTCAGGATGATAACTTGAGTATGCATTGAGAAATTGTTTGGAAAACTTTTTTTGGTTTAAAATGAGTTTGAAGGATTTTAAGTGATGTTATGAAAATAAACACACCCTTCAAACAGTTGCCTCTGGGTGTGGTGGGGATAGGGGGTAGGGCCCATTGGGTGATTTTTTTTTTATTATTCCCCCCCCCCCCCCCCAAAAAAAATTCGGGGGAATCTAGCCATGACGTCGTCCGTCTGTCCTGTCTGTCCGTCCAGGCGTAGACGGAATTCGTGTCCGCTCCATAACTTCTTACAGCCTTCAAGGATATTAATGATACTTGGTATTATTATTGCCCTCAACCAGAGGGTGTGTCGCGAATAAGGTTGGAATGGCTATCAAGGCTTTTTTCGGGGGAATCAGCCACCCTTTGGTGGCCATTCTCTATTTTTTTTTGGGGGGGGGGGGGGGGGGAGGGGGGGGGGGGGGGTGCTTAAAATAGTTTGGGAGGATTTTGTATGATTTTTTGCAAAGAGAAAAACAATTCACCCAATTGACCCTTGGGTTGAATTTTTGTGAATTTGTCCATTGTGAGATTTTTTTAAATTTTATTTTGCCTTCCTGAAGGTTTGCAGTAAAGTGGGATCATAAGTGTTCTTTGAACACAAATGCTGCACTGCTGTATTGGTGGGTGAATATTGAAGAGAGGACATCTAGGACAAGGGGGCTTGGGATCATAGCCAACCTTGGCATTATTTATTTAACGTCACTTTTGATAGCCAGGGTCACCTCATGTCAGACAGTTTTACAGGTGGAGGAAGCCAGAGTACCTGCAGAGAACCACATAGCAATGGCGAGCAACTGTCAGATTCCTCAAATTACTAACTCCACACAAGCAGGGTTAGCATTGGTTGAAGACAAGTGCCCATCGACGTGCAGTACGCCTTAGTACAGAACGCTACCGTGCCCCCACGTGGACATTTGGGATGAAATGTCTTGCTCAAGGACACAACGTGGTTGCTGCAGATGGGAGTCGAACTGAGGACCTCTCGGCTTGCAGTCTGCATCTCTACCTACTGAGCCACCATCTTTTGTGTTAATCTAGTATATTTTATAACAGTTACAAAACAGAAATTAATGTATTAAATTTTTAGTTTCCAGGTTTCGATTGTACCATTTGCCATCAATTCCACTTGTACACAGACCAAATTACAAACAGACACTAATAGATTTTTAAGAGGTGAATGATAAAACACCACACGTTGCCTTATAAAATAACTTTATTCATATTTCTTTTCACAACCACACCATATTCCTGTATCAAGGAAAAAACTAATATCAAAACTCACTCAATTTAATTGACCATACATGTAACACAACTAAAGGCATTTTACCATCCGGACAGTTTTTTAGAACTTATTTAGTTACCTCTAATTATTAAATGGACAACTGGCTCACCCATTGCTTTTTTGATGCCACAAGAGACTATATATATATTATCAGTGTCTTAAAGATCAAAACCAGAAAACCTGTTCCGCTCCAGGTAACTTATCTGTCTGACAAATTATCCACCTACAATGGATAAACAGTCTGCTTAAGAAATTATAAAAGACCAAGCCACTAATCACCATACAAAAATGATATGAACCAGTCTGGTAACTAAGAATTCTAAATTTCTTTGGATAACTCCTAATAAATTTATGCTAATTTTACCAAAAGAAATATGGTGCATATACCTACCACTTCAAGAAGTTTCAGCTGTATGTACACTTTGATCATTGATATCAGACCCAGCAAAAGGACTAGGACTGAGGAAAGCAAATCAATTTTTTGCCACATCAAATATGGCCACCATCACAGCCTTCTTTGATTTTTTGTAATTTTTGCTTGACCTTGCTATAACTTGAAATCGAAATGTCCCATGGTATGAGCAATTATTTTAACAATATTGAGGTCAATGTTCGAATTTCAGTGTGGTCCAACAAATTTTTACTGAATTATGCCCCTTTTTCAACTTAGAAAATTATATTTTTGCCTTGTCTGCACTTTAACTTTCTTAATTATTAGCAGATTGCAGCCAACTTGGTATGAGCAATTATCTGAACAGTATTGAGGTCAAGTTTAAATTTTTGGTCCATCTTTGTTGACCACCCCATGTTGTGGGAATTTCCATCCATTTATCCATTTATTTGCCTGTTAACTTTTTGTTTACCCACAAGATAAGTGAAGTTTTTATTTAATGATGATAGCACCTGGTGGTGTACTTGCTTTATTTTTTAATAATGATCTTCTTGTTGGAAGTTTCATTTGTGTAGGACATACATT
Source organism: Pictodentalium vernedei (assembly GCA_031216915.1). NCBI lineage: Eukaryota > Metazoa > Mollusca > Scaphopoda > Dentaliida > Dentaliidae > Pictodentalium > Pictodentalium vernedei. Next base: position 145,817,153 of record CM062292.1, on the reverse strand, counting down.
TGTGTATTTAATTACATTCTTTTTTGACATGATTAAACTTATTTAATTCTGAATTGCTTGAAAAGCTTTTATTACACCACAATAACTATTAATTTCTCAATAGTTTTTAGTCAAGTCTTATCAGCCAAAGGTCTGCAGTCAAGACTTGAATAGAAATGATGATTACAGTTGTCAAAATTATTTTAAACATTGACCAATGAAGGAAATGGTATCTTACGGTAAAGAGCCAACTTAGAGACCTATTTTCAAGATTCTGGAGCCAGATCAGAATTTTAAGAGTCAAATTCACTCTGAATTTTTGCCAGGCCAGTCCCTGAAATAGTAGCTGTCCCTTGATAGAAGCTACAGAATGAAATGGCAGAATGTTCTGGTTCCTTACTGGATATTACTGTGAGTAGAGAACAAACTGGCTGACTTCCAGAAGTTCTAGTTGAAGGAGCTTTGTTATAGCATGACAAATATGCAACAATATACAACTTTGTTATAACTTCACCAATTTATCCCTGCTATGGTGGCTGAAAAGTTAAAAGAAATGTTCTTTTTTTGTTTTAGGAGGAGAAGGCAGAGTTGAAAGCACAAAACTATTTACTGGAAAAGGAGAAGAAAGCTTTAGAATTGAGCTTGAGTGGTAAAGACTCACAAAAGCAAGCTTACATTGTGCACATAAAACACTTGAAATCAGAAGTAAAAGAACAACAGATTAAACTAAGTAAAGAAGGCAGAAATAAAAAGGTAAAATCACAAAATCGAAAGTTAGTCTTTGTATCTTTATTGCATTCCCTTATAGAGCTGAAACGGTTAAGGGTTTTTTTTGATCGATTAATCACGTGGATTAACCTTTGTTTACCAATTAATCACTTGTCCAAATAGATATCTGACTAATTGCCATACCGTTGGTGATTTACAGCATGAACCCTTTACCCAACGAAACAAACAAAGCCGACTATGTCTATATACAAAAATCTTCATTCAAATTTATGTTTTCAATTTTTGTCTCAAAAACATAGCTTATGATCCCTCAATGGAACAAGCTTGTTGAGCTCGTTCCAATGGGGGCCATAAGCTATGTTTTTGAGACAAAAATTGAAAATTTTCAGTAATTCATGAATTTATTTTGCTAGTATCATCTGCCATCCGCATTGGGTAAGGGATTAAGAATGACCATTTCCAGCCACTGATACAGGATGATGATCATGCCAGTAAACAAGTAAGTCAGCAAGTAACTTGCATGCTTTACTCTTTCTCATATAATTGATGTGAATCAGTGTGTCAATGTTTGCCTGTTTTGGAGCAAGTTTGCTCCTTTGTTATATGCCCGTTTAAAAAACGGTTGTATTATGTTATCAGTCTGTCTGTCTGTCCGTCTGTCTGTCCGTCTGTCTGTCCGTAAACAATTTGGATTCCGTTCATTTAAAGTTGAATGCCTTGACGGATCGACATCAAACTTTCAGAAGTTGTTTTTAGCATTAAAATACAGGTCAAGTTCGATATTGGTGTTTCTCAGTCCATCTGCTGCAGAGATATGGCCCTTTGAAAACACAATTTTTCGGAAAAAATTGGTTTCCGTTCATTTAAAGTCGAACACCTTGACGGATCGACATCAGACTTTCAGAAGTTGTTTTTAGTAATAAAATACAGGTCAAGTTCGATATTGGTGTTTCTCAGTCCATCCGCTGCAGAGTTATGGTCTTTGAAAACAATTTTTCTAAAAAAATTGGTTTCCGTTCATTTAAAGTCAAACGCCTTGACGGATCGACATCAAACTTTCAGATGTTGTTTGTAGCGATAAAATACAGGTCAAGTTCGATATTGGTGTTTCTCAGTCCATCTGCTGCAGAGTTATGGCCCTTTGAAACCACAATTTTAGAAAAAAAATTGGTTTCCGATCATTTAAAGCCGAACGCCTTGACGGCTTGACACCAAATTTTTCAGATGTTGATTTTATACACCCGTTTGAAAAACGGGACGTATTATGTGAATGGTCTCTCCACCCGTCTGTCTGTCTGCCCGTCCATGGACACATTTCGTTTCCGGACGATAACTTTAGTTGTAATGGTTTGAGCTGAGTTAAATTTGGCATGTGGATTTAGTATGACAAAATACAGGATGGGTTCAATTTCTGTTTCTAGCGGCCTATTTGCAGTAGAGTTATGGCCCTTTATTTATGGGAATTTAGCCCAACTTTTCATTTCTGGACGATAACTTTAGTTTGCCTTGACCGATTTATTTCAAATTTTCAGTTTTTTGTTTTTTGACCACAAAATACAGCTCAAGTTCACTTTTGACCACAATCGCATATACCTTTCCAGAGTTATTCCCCTTGAATGATTGCAAATTTGTGGATTTTGTGGTTTCCGGATGATAACTTTAGTTTGCCTTGACCGATCTTTTTTCAAATTCTCAGATTTTGTTTTTGACCACAAAGCACAGCTCAAGTTCACCTTTGGCCATAATCGCATGTACCGTTCCATAATTATTCCCCTTGAATGATTGCAAATTTGTGAATTATGTGGTTTCCGGATGATAACTTTAGTTTGCCTTGACTAATTTGTTTCAAATTCTCAGATTTTGTTTATGACCACAAAGCACAGCTCAGGTTCACTTTCAGCCAAAATCGCATGTACCTTTCCAGAGTTATTCCTCTTGAATTTGTGCATTTTGTGTTTTGGGGATTATAACTTTAGTATGGCCTAACTGTTGGACATAGAATGCATCCAATATTTGGTTTCCGGATGATAACTTTCATTATTTGTTTTCCGATTGGTTCCAAACTTGGTATGTTGTTTAATCACAACAAAATACAGATCAAGTTCGAATATGGGGTTGGTCCAAACAATTTTCACCCTCACCCCCATCCTTACCCCAACCCTTCAAAAATACAAAACGGGCGTATATTGTCCCGCTACGCGGTGCTCTTGTTAATTCATATAATACAGTAGTTCAAAAGTGTTTAATCGATCAATTACTTTTTGGATCGATCAAGATGTTGATCACTGATTAATTGATTCATCAGTTAACCGTTTCAGCTCTAATTATTAGCTCGCATGACTTTCAGTCAGGGGAGCAAAAGTGATCACTCACCGTACGTCGTTCGTGAACATGGTGTTTGCGTCTTCTCCTTCCAAACCGCCGAACCAATTTAATTGATATTTGAGATAATAGTTTGTTATGACATCGCATCTTGATTTCGTTCAAATCAAGTTACCTCGCCCTCGGTAGGGCCACGCCAAAAAGTGGGTCTTAAATCTTAAAAAATCTCCTTCTCATGAACCAGCTGTAGCAGAGAACTTGATAACTGGTGTGCAGCTACCTTTTGAGGTGTAGACTCAGATTTGTTCAAGAGAAGTTCGAGGAGCTATATTTGCCTTCGTTATGGGAGGAGCAAGAATTTTCACCCCGCCCAAAATTTCTATTTTCCAAACCAAGAGGCAGATTTGAACCAAATTTGATATGATGCCTTATTGGGTCAGAAGTACTTAATTTATGCAAAAAAAGTTGTTCCCGTCGCCCCATGGGAACCTCAGGAGCCAAAAATAGAAAAAAATTAAAATGACCATATCTCCCAAAACTACATGGCACTGAGAATTCTTATTTGGTGTTAAGGTTCCTTAGGACCAACAGAATGGAATAGTTAAAAAAAATGCTATCTGTTTTATCATGGGGTACTTTTTGGGGATTTTGAAAAAGTGCTGAGTCAGCATTTTTTAACACCGTGGGTAACGGGAAAAACATTTAAGACTACTTTTCACCCACCCACTGCTCCAAAAGCTTTCAAATTTCACATATAACATCTTTGAAAGAGTGTTTCACATGTTTATTGAAATCAAATCCCTGGGTCCATATTTGGGCTCTCTATGGGAGCCCAAATGTTTAAATTAGTGCAGTATGAGGAATATTCTTTAAAAATCTTCTCCTTCAGATCTACCAATCAGAGTCTTTTGATATTTGGTGTGCAGCATGCATAAGGGGTTGAGATTCAAGGTTCTTCAAGCCAAGTCCCTGGGTTCATATTTGGACTCACTGTGGGAGCCTGAATTATAACTTAGTTCAAAATGAGGAATTTTCTTTAAAAAATCGTCTTCTTCAGATCCAGCAGTTGGAAAGCTTTGATATTTGGTATGCAGCATCCTTAGGGGGGTGAGATTCAAGTTTGTTCAAATCATGTCCCTAGGTTCATATTTGGGCTCACTGTGGGAGCTCGAATTGTAACTTAGTTCAAAATGAGGAATTTTCTAAAAAAATCTTCAGATCCAGCAGTCGGAATGTTTTGATATTTGGTATGAAGCATCCTTAGGGGGGTGAGATTCAAATTTGTTGAAGCCAAGTCCCTGGGTTCATATTTGGGCTTTATAACTTAATTCAATATGAGGAATTTTTCTTTAAAAATCTTCTTCTTCAGATCCAGCAGTCGGAATGTTTTGATATTTGGATTGCAGCATCCTTAGAGGGTTGAGGTTCAAGTTTGTTGAAGCCAAGTCCCTGTGGGAGCCTGAATTATAACTTAGTTCAATATGAGGAATTTTTCTTTAAAAATTTCTTCTTCAGATTCAGCAGTCGGAATGTTTTGATATTTGGCATGCAGCATCCTTAGGGGTGAGATTCAAGTTTGTTCAAGCCAAGTGCCTGGGTTCATATTTGGGCTCACTGTGGGAGCCCAAATTTTAACTTAGTTCAAAATGAGGAATTTTCTTTAAAAATCTTTATCTTCAGATCCAGCAGTCAGAATGTTTTGATATTTGATATGCAGCATCCTTGGGGGGTAAGATTCAAGTTTGTTCAAGCCAAGTCCCTGGGTTCATATTTGTGCTTGTAGGAGCCCGAATTATAACTTAGTTCAATATGAGGAATATTCTTCAAAAATCTTCTTCACATCTGGGGAGCGCGGTGGATCAGTAGGTAGAGGTGCAGGCTGCAAGCCGAGAGGTCCTCAGTTTGAATCCCATCTGTGGGTAAGACACTTCATCTCCATTGTCCACGTGGGGGCACGGTGTCATTGTGTACTAAGGCGTACTGCACGTCGATGGTGCACTTGTCTTCAACCAATGCTAACCCTGCTTGTGTGGAGTTAGTATGTTGGGGAGCTGACGGTTGCTCGGTGGTTCTCTCCAGGTACTCCGGCTTCCTCCACTCGCAAAACTGTCACGGTCATGATTAGGCATTGTGCATAAATATGTGACCTTAAACATCAATAAATAATAATAATAATAATAAATAATTCTTCACATGCACCAGTCAGAATCTTTTGATATTTGGTATACAACATCCCACTGGAGATGAGATTCAAGTTTGTTCAAGCCAAGTCCCTAGGTTCATATTTGGGCTCTCTGTGGGAGCCTGAATTATTACTTAGTTCAATATGAGGAATATTCTTTAAAAATCTTTTTTTTTTAGACCCACTTGTCAGAATCTTTGGATATTTGGTATAAGCTTTTCTTAGGAGGGGCAGATGCAACTTGTTGAAATCAATTCCCTGGGGTGATATTTATGCTACCATGTCAGGTGAGCACCATCAGGCCCCCTGGGGCCTCTTGTTTTTCCTGCAAGACCCACCAAAAACCGGCTGATTGGCTTTGCTGTGTTTGTGCATAAACTGATCAAACTATCTTTATGGGAGAAAACTTGACTAGTCTCCCCTTACTCTGCCTGGCATAAGGGCAAATCTATCCTATTCTCATTGTCATATTTCTTTCTTATTGACTCGTCCATTGGGTGAGTCAATAAGGGAGAAATGTGACAATGAAAACACAACATAGATTGGATTAACTTTATTTATTTGTTTGCCTGATTTCTGTTTTTTAACTGAATAGGCTTAGCAACTGATATCCTAGAACCCCTAAGAATGATCACAGGAAGTTAGGTTGAACCCAGTGGAGATACTTACATACAGTGCTTTTGTGCTGAGTGCTGTCTTACAAATTATTGTAGATTTTTTCAGAGTTAAAGAGTCTGAACTATTATATACTATCTGTTCTTAACAAGTAGAGAAACCGAACCGAAACCAAGGTTTTTTCCTGAAACCGAACCTATACCAAAACCAAATCCAAAAAATTGAAACTTCCCAGCTGTACATGGGCCAAAAAACCCTAAAATATTGTATTAAAATTTTCAAATCTGTTATCATTGAGGCAGGGAGGGTTATAGGAAACACCCGCCTTACATGTTTTTTTGTTAATACAATTAATTATTGTGCATTCTCAAACTTTTGTATATTATGGAAAAGTCCATGGATGTAAGTTTTCACGGTTGTCCCTGCAATAAGATTTTTTTTTTAGTGGAAAATGATAAGTTTTTCAGCATTTATTTCTTGTGAGAATTGAACATTTTGTAGTGAAAACCTGTCAGATCCTTGAGGTTCAAAGTTTTTCGTCAGCAGTGCCTTTCATCTCTGATACACATCAGTTCACATTACAAATCAGAATGAAAATGATGATTGGAGCCATTGAACTAGCAACAGAATTGTCAGAACATGTGAGTTGACTGACTCTTGACAATTATTGCTCAACTTTTAAAAAATAAACAAGTATTGCTGTTTTGTTTTGAAAGCTGCATCAAATTTCAAAGAATGTTGTGATGATGACCAGTCACTTTTGATCACGATAATTGTTCATAATTTCAATATCATCAAATAACAGATGGTTTGGGAAAAAAATCTGATGGTTTGGGCAAAAAATGACAGACGGTCTTGACTAGGGGTGCATTGGGTGACAATGTCGTCATGTCATAACATGGATTCTGAATGCAAACTTCTAATACTCTTTGGTGCTGTGACTATAACTGAAAGTCCCAGATAAAAAACAATGTTGGAACACTTTGCATCTTGGACAAGCTATATGCACACAACAATTAGAAGAAAACTTAAAAAAGTGCTGTTAAAATTTTTTTGTGTGTTTCTGTACCGCTTACCACTCTGCTCACATGGTTTTATCAGCAGATAAACATTGCAAACAACAAACGACTGGGAGAGATAACTTGAACAGCTTTTTTATCCCATGCCCAGACAGAGTTTTACGGGGGATATAAAAATGTGTCCTGTCCATCCACACATTTTGTGAATGCAATAAATTAAACAAATGTAATAAGATTTTCATGAAACTTTCTGTAGGCACATATTTTGAGAAAATCTCAGTCAAGTTTCATATTATCAAAATTTCATCCACTTTTGTGGGAGTTATCTCCCTTTTTGTTGGAAATTTGGTGCTTATGTGATAATGATATTTTTAATGCAATAATTTGTATAATAGCAATAAAATTTTCTAAAACTTACTTTAGGCATACATTGTGAGATGATCTTGTTTTTTCATAAACATTTAGAGCCACTACTCTCTTTGCGGGTGGGGCATTTTGCTATCTTGTGGCTCACACTTGTTTAATATGAATTATTATTTCAGAAAAGGGTATTCCAGCTACCTCTGTTAAAAATTTAGAAACACATTTTAAAAATTTATTGAACAAGGTTTCAATTGATGTTGTTTTATTTAGGTCATCAAAGAAAAGATCTAAAAATAAATTGTCCATACCCCTCCATGAACAATTCACTTCGCGGTGCTTCATTGATTGAAATCTTGCTAGGTGTCATAGTATATCATCATCTCAATTATATGTGTGGAAAAAATGACAATCTATGAATTTTGACCCATCCATGATGGCCCTACTGTATGACAGTTCACAGATTTCGAAAGCATCTGTGGTAAGCACAGGGGGGGGGGAGAGGGGGGGGGGGGGCATCGGTTGTCTTCGGGAGTTTCCACAGGAACATTTTAAAACAGTGCTATCAAATAAGGTGATAAGACACAACATTTTGATGAACTGTTTGTAGTTCCAGATGAACAACTTTTTGGTTATCTGTTTTTTCATTTAGATAACCACCAGAGGAATGATAAAATCGTTCCTGTATAGGTCAGCACTTTACCAATAAAGTAAAACTAGTTCTGTGAATTGTTTACTTGGTAAAACCTACTTTTTTGTATACTGATTATAATCCAATTTGATGGTATTTGTCATAGTCACCCCCATTGCCCACATGGGGGCACGGTGGTGCTGTGTACTAAGGCGTACTGCACGTCGATGGTGCACTTGTCTTCAACCAATGCTAACACTGCTTGTGTGGAGTTAGTATGTTGGGGAGCTGACAGTTGCTCGCCATTGCTCGGTGGTTCTCTCTGGGTACTCCGGCTTCCTCCACTTATAAAACTGTAATGGTCATGATTAGCCATTGTGCAGAAATATGTGACCTTAAACACCAATAAATAAATAAATAATTTGTCATAGTGTTGAAAATTATACCAATTATAATTAGTATGCCAAGATGCTGCCCATCAGTAAGCTGCAAGACAGGTGTTAGAGCAAGTGATTAATGGGTACAAATTATAATTAGCTGATCAGATAGCAAGGAGTGACCCACTTTCAGTTTCCAAAGTCATGGACGTCATTTCAAATTCATGTTTTATTTGCTCTCCACATTTACAAGGTCAAATTAGGGCTGGGATTAGTTATTTGGCATTTAAAAATGGGGGAGGGGGGGGGGGGGGGGAGGGGGGCAGCTTTGTCAAACTTCTATGATTGCATGAGTTTGTAGCATTGTGAGTTGCTTTTCAGAAGTAGAATTGCATTAATCTCCATTTTTTAACTGGTAGAGTGCTAAATTATTCTTGGTCATCAAAATTTGTTCACATGTCGTTGCCAGCGTGCCAATTGGGAGGTCACATGATATTCTTTTGTTAAAAACGTGGACCGCATGAAAACAATGGATAATTGAACATAACTTCATATTGATGTAGATATTGTGTACTTACCACAAATACTGAAAGTTAACACAAATTTTAATAAAGAGTAAGTTTACTAAAATATTAGTAAACACAATTTGAATGCATTGTCATTTTTTTCTTCACCGTAAATGCTTGTCTATTACAGGAAGATATTGAAACTACTATAGCTGGACTAGCTGATCAGCTTCCTGGGGATACACTTCTGATAGCACAAGATTTGTCAGATGCTCTCAAACGAGAGAAGAAACTGAAGCTTCGCATTCAAGAACTAGTCTCCACTTTAGAGAAACTGTCACAGAACTCTGAAGTTAGACATCAGCAATCTGTCGAATTTGTTAATGATCTTAAAAAAGCTAATAGGTGTGTGTACACTATTTGATTTGTTTTTAATTATTTAATAGTTGTTTCTTTATCTCTAATTAATACTTTAGTTTTGAAGGTTATTTTCAAGGTTCCCCTGTGGTAACCCCCAGAAGTGAAGCAGTTCTTGTTGACTGTGGTAAAGAATCTCTGTTTTACTGGTAAAATAAGGATCCAGTCACCAAAGCCCTGGGGTGGAAGTCTTCTAATATGGGCAACATGGGTATAAACGATTAGCAGGCCTTGACTTTATATCTATGTTGTGGTCATGCTTAGCTGTTGTGTAGAAATATGTGACCTTAAGCCCCAATAAATAAATACATTTTCAATATTGATTAGTTTTCTGCAATTGAACATTCTCCTTGAGGTATTAACACTTTACCTAATGAATCGACTGCATCCGCCGCATGTGTACTGTACAAATTTATAGTTGGAAAAATATTTTTCAAAACTTTTCAACAAAACCATATCATGTGAGCCCCTCATTGGAATGAGCTCATTGAGCTCATTCCAATGAGGGCGCCACATGATATGGTTTTGTTGAAATTTTTTTTTTTAAATTATTTAAAATAACAAATTTTTTATATCATATACATTGGGTAAAAGGTTAGAAAAATTGTTTAAGTAATATGTTGTTACTAATGCTCAAAATATTCATAGACTTGTATCTGTTAAAAATTAAATTTGTGTATATTAATTATTATCTCACAGTTTTTCAACTTTTTTTAAGCTTCTGTCTTGTTTTCAGTTCATCAATGAGCTGTGTCAAACAGTATTGGATTGGTTAAATTCCTAGTTTCATTATGGAGATTTGTTAGGATGAAATTATGATATTTTGACAGTAGTCTGCAGTGGGTTAATGTTCTGTGCAGTTTATGAATGCTTTCTGGATTTTAAGTCGAGTTGTGACGAAGTTAAACTCGACTTATAGTTTGATGAATGACGGGCGGGCAGGCTTTTGGGTGGGCAGGCATAAACAGTGATAACTTGATAATGATTCAACCCATGTTCCTGAAACTTCCTAGGCAGGTTGGTATCGGTGAGAGGAAGAACCCTATCAATTTTGGACTTGCTTGGTCAAAGGTTAAGGTAACAGTGACCTTGAACACAGTAAATTGTAAACAATTTGTTTCTTATCAACCTACCTTACAATTGTTTACTAGAGGCTTGCACTACAGTGGAAGAACCTAACTCGGATAAAATACTCTCTATTTTAACCTTTCTCAAGAGATTTGGGAAAGAAAAGTGGTGTAAAAACACCACGAAAAAATGAGCCAAAACTGGGTCGAGCGCCATCGGCGCACACCAGTAAGGGACGCTCTTCTCTTAGTACAATTCCACGACTTCCATTAACCAGTGGGCAAGCAGTAATCAAAACCATTCTTCTTTTATCCGTGCAACGTGGTTGACGTGTTGCCATCTTTGCTTTATGAAACAGTGATAATTCAACTCGTTGATAATGGTTTTCCTGTGACTGGATTAGGGATCTGAAGATAGTATAATAACAGGACTGTGTTTTATATATTCTCGTTAATATTTTCAACCACATTCTCATTGTATATTATTATTATTCCGTTTTCGCGAATGTTTTTTTTAAGACATCGTGCCAACGAGCTTCGACAATGAAATTTTTCGGTTGATAAATTTAATTGTTATTGGAGTTAGGTGTCAATGAGGGACTGTCTGGACAGGATTCTTCACTCTGTTGAGGGCTGAATTTCTGTTTTTTTCGGTCCCTGTCGGCCATCTGGGTTCTGTCATGTACCCTCCGTTTGTTTTTTTTTTTGCCACCTTCTCTCATAGTGAGGGTGTTCTTCTACTTTCTGTATCTGTTGAATTCACCTTTTTCTTCTACTGCTCTCACCTCTGTTATTTCCAGTTTGGTTCCTTTAGGGCAATTCCTCTTGCCCTCGCCTTTGGTGCATTCTCGTGGCTGTTTCTCCCGCACCAGCGGTGGGTGTGGAACGCTGTCGTTTCGGGGCCTCCCGACTCGACCACATCTGTAGTGTGAGTTATATTCCCTCCGTGGGGGATGTGCAGCTCCTCCCGCACCCGCAGGGGGGGAGGGGGATGCTGTCATTTCACGGCCTCCTGACTCGACCACATCTGGTGTGCAGCCACATCTGGTGTGCAGCTCCTCCCACACCCCGGGGGTGGGGAACGCATTTGTTTCGGGGCCTCCTGACTCGACCACATCTAGTGAGAATTACTCCCCCTCCATGGGGGATGTGCAGCTCCTCCCGCACCAGTGGGGGGTGGGGAACGCTGTCGTTTCGGGGCCTCCTGACTCGACCACGTCTGGTGACAGTTATTCCCCTTCCGTGGGGGATGTGCAGTTTTTTTTTTAACGTGGTGGATACTGCGGGAGCTGTTGGATTTCTGGTGAAGAGATGCCTGGTTCCGGGACTATGCGCCCTCTCCAGTCGACATCTGAAGCTGTCACTAGGGTTGTGACTCCTCCTTTGGAGGCCGAGCTAGGTGGTTCTGTCCCCTTTTCTGCCAGTTCCAACAGCTCCCGTCATTTCTGCTGCTACTGCTGTTCTGTCTACAATGTCATCGGGCACCGTTTTTAGCCGGCCTCGGCTTATTCCTGCAAGGGTCTGCAGGGATGTCTGTAGTGTGGTTGTGGGGTATCGGCCTCAGCCTTCCCTGACTTCAACTCGGCGAAGTCGGAAGTGGCTGCCGACTGAATGCCCTTCTGTGTCCTCTCAGCCATTGAGCACAGCAGTTTTATACCTGCAGTGGTTTGCAGCAGTGTCTGGTAGTGTAGACGTGGTGGTATCGGCCTCAGCCTTCCCTGACTTCAACTCGGCGAAGTTGGAAGTGGCTGCCGGCCGGACCCTCTATTGTGGTCTCTGCGTCGTCGAGTACCACAGTTTTGTCATTGGCGTTTTCCATCCACTCATTCTGGTCACACGGCCAGTTTTGCAGGACCAACGCCTTCTGTGCAGCCTGGGCCTTCTGCCCCGCAGAGGTCCACGGCAACTCTCCTGAGTTCCCACTATGTTGATCCTCGGGGTGTGTCGTACCCCTGTACACGTCTGCCCTCAGATGTTTCGGCTGCCGCCCGTCATCCTGCTTCGGGTGTATTGGAGGATCGTGACCCTTCGCTGGTTAAGAGGGTCAGGTGTGAAGCCACTTTGCTGGTTCGTCCCCATGTCGAACCGGCTGGTACGGGCAGTGAGCTTAGGGAGGCCCTCTCCTTACTCACTCAGGTTCTGTCCAAGAGCCTTCCCGTTGCTTCCAGCGAGGCAGCGAGTGGTTTCCAGTCGCCCCCTATGGCACCGCCTCCCAGGATTGGAAACAGGCCGCTTTCTGATCCCCCTGGTGTGCCTACACCATGGGAGGCGTCGGCTGGTTTGCCCACGATGGGCTTTGTGTCTTCCGACTCCGGGGAGGAGTCAGACATCCTTGATGTCGAGAGCCAGCAGTCTTCTGACTTGGGGGCAGCTCTGGCTTTGTGTTTTTGTTCCTTCCGGATCTCAAACCATCAAACCAGCCGATGGTGTCAGCCAGGCCGTGATCATCGATCGCGTGCCTACAGCCTGTGGAGCAACCTGCTTCTGGGTGTCTTCGACCGTGCCAGTCAGTACATTGATTGAAGCATTTTCAGCCTTGGACTCTTAAGCTGAGTTCCAAGGCTATGAAGGCTCCGTTCTTCACCAGGGTTGACACCTTTTTGCCTCCGGTGCATTATCGATACTACAATTTCGCCAATCCGGCAGTCTGCCAGACTTTGACGGTTTTGGATCAGGACTCCAATTCCCTCGGGCTTTCCAAGCCCAAGTCTGCCGTCATTCCTATGACGACTCTGGAGTCCATGTTGGGCTTATCGAGAGGAATGCTGGGTATGTTTTCTCTCTCCGATCACATCGTCTCTGCCTTAGCTGCCTCCAGATAGGTTTGACGATCTACAGGCTCCTTTGCCTGTGCTGTCCAAGACACTCATGCATCTTACTCACATGCATGCCTGTGACACGGCTATTTTGGAACTAGTTCGAAGGGACTCTGTGCTGGACACAGGCCAATCCCTTCCTGGTGGGCAACGCGCTGATCTTCGATCTGCTTCTTTGGCAGGTCTGCTACTGTTCCATGGGTTCCATGTCGACGGTCCGGGATGACGTCTTACTATGTCATTCCAAAGATCAGCTGCTGCTTCGTCAGCTTGATCAGCCTTCTAGGGGTGGCAGGGACAGTTCAAAGCCTAACAAGTACCCTTCTGCTTCCTCTGCAAAGCAAAGAGCTGATCCTTCTGCCACCACTTCTACTTCTTACTCATTGGGTAAGGGTAAGCGTCGGCAGGCTAGAGGAAAGTCTCAGGATTCTTCATTCAGTAGAGGAGGTGGTTTCTCCTCTCGCGGGCCTCGTCGGGTCGCGAACTGAAGGTCCTCACCTCGATTCGTCCCAGGTTGGAGGAAGGATAGCAGAGATCGCAGTCCGTTGGGCCACCATCACATCCGATCCTTGGGTGTTGGATGCTGTTCGGTCCGGGCTGCGAATATCCTTCCGAAGGCACCCCACTCTGTCCAGAGTGCCTCTTCCAACCACAGTTTCTTCAGACGTTTTACATCGGGAGCTTTTGTCCACGGAGATAGACAATCTCCTGGCCAAGGGGGCGTTCGAGGTCATCAAGAACATTCAGTCAGTGGGGTTTTATTCCTGCCTGTTCTTGGTGCTGAAGAAGGACGGCCAACTCCGACCGGTTATTGATCTGAGTATCCTGAACCAGTCTATCATTGCTCCCAAGTTCTGCATGGCGGTGTTCCATCGATCTCTTTGCGACTCATTGGAACTATCAGGTGGACACTTTTCCTGTCCCCGTGTCCAGATGCTCTGGCTTTCGCCGTGGACGCTCTGGCCCTCCTTTGGGATGGTCTTGTCGGCTACGCCTTCCTGCTCGTTCCAATTCCGCCTCAGGTTCAAGCCCAGATATGAACCTGCAGTTGTCGAATCCTTTTGATCACACCCCTGTTACGTCAGTGGGTGTGGATCAATCTGCTCCTCTCTCTGTTAGCGGCGGTTCCGGCATGTCTCCTTCTACGTCGCGACTTTCTTTGCCAAAGTCGCCCGAATAGGTTTCAAGTTGACCCGACTTCTTTGTGCCTTCGCACATGTTTTTTATCGGGTCCTGTCTCCTCCATAGTGGTTTTTAGAGACCAGCAGTGGAGTTGCTTTTCTTCTTCAAGGAGGCACTCACTCCACTGGTTTAGCCTCTGTGGCTAAGTAGAAGGTTCTTCTGTTGATGGTGTGCGATCACTGCTTCTGTCACTCCTTTGATCACACCGCTTGCAGAGTTTCTGGTATATGTTTGTTTCTGGGGGTCTCCAGCAATGGGTACAAGTCCATGATTCGGAGGCCTTTTTTCATATGTGGTACCGCATTGTTTCGACACTCATCCTTGCCTCTCCAATCTTGTTCAGCTCTTTTCCTTGAGGCCTAGGACTTTGCAGTTTACTCCAAGATGGACACTTTCTTGGGCGCTGCTCTGCTTTTGGGGGGGGGGGGCGTTCACACCTTTATCCTGGATGGATATGCATTTTCTCACATGCCAGATCTCTCCTGCATCCATTTTTCGATGGATTTGTCTTGCTATTCGTGCAGCTTCCGCTCGTCTAGCTACTGGTGATTGTATTACCAATTGTTTTTTTTGCCATGAGGTGCGTGCATTGTCTTCCTCTCGGGACTTTTACTAACTCTGTCATGTTGTCGAATGTTATACTGGCAGCCTTCTGGAGAAATGCTACCTTCTCCATTTATCTGCGAGAGTTTCAGAAGCCGACAGGACCTTTGTCCTACGGGCCCTCTTTCTTCGGCTCAGTCTGTTGTCTATCCCAGCCATTCAGCTTTTTACAGGGTCAGTTCCAGCTCCGTGCTGTTACTGCCCTTTCTGTCTGTGCGTCGCACTTCACCATACACCTCATCTTTCATTGTCTTTTACTAATGTCTGTGATGCTATGGTTTGATAGGCCTAGGGATCTCTTCCTCTGTCCACGGTTCCAGGGCAATTGAGTTATGTGTGGGTTGGTTATGTGATTCCCTCCATCCTATTGTCTATTCAGCCTGTAGTAAACAATTGTAAGGTAGGTTGATAAGAAATATAAATTTTATAGTAAATTTCCTTTATTATTATACCTACCGCAATTGTTTACATGGAGTCCCTCCCATCTTCTTATTCGGGTAAGAATCCTTCCTCCCCACTGATCACATACCTCCTATGTTGGCGGACTCAGAAGAATGGTTTTGATTACTGCTTGCGCACTGGTTAACGGAAGTCGTGGAATTGTACTAAGAGAAGAGCGTCCCTTGCTGGGTGTGCGCCGATGGCACTCAACCCAGTTTTGGCTTATTTTTTCGTTGTATTTTTACACCACTTTTCTTTCCCAAATCTCTTGGGGAAAGATTAAAATAGAGAGTATTTTATCTGAGTTAGGTTCTTCCACTGTAGTGCAAGCCTGTAGTAAACAATTGCTGTATGTATAATAAGAAAGGAAATTTACTATAAAATTATTTCCAGATGATAACTTGACTACGGTTCAATGCATGTTCATGAAACTTAATATGTAGGTTGGCCTTTGTGAGAGGAAGAACCCTATTTATTTTGGACTCACTAGGTCAAAACCCAAGGTCACAGTGACCCTGAACATAGTACATCAAAACAGTTGGTTTCCAGTTGATAACTTGATAATGGTTTGACCCATGTTCATGAAACTTCATAGTTAGGTTGGCATCAGTGGGAGGAAGAACCCTATTTATTTTGGACTCGCTAGGGGAAAGGTGAAGGTCACAGTGACCTTCAACATAGTAAATCGTAAACAATTGGTTTCCGGATGATAACTTGATAATGTTTCGACCCATGTTCATGAAACTTCATAGGTAGGTTGGCATCAGTGAGAGGAGGAAACCTATTTATTTTGGACTTGCTAGGTGAAAGGTCAAGGTCACAGTGACCTTCAACATAGTAAATCGTAAACAATTGTTTTCGAGACGATAACTTGATAATGGTTTTACCCACATTCATGAAACTTCATAGGTAGGTTGGCCTAGGTGAGTGGAAGACCCCTATTTATTTTGGACTCACTAGGTCAAAGGCCAAGGTCACAGTGACCTTGAACATAATAAATCGTAAACAATTGGTTTCCATGATAATTTGACAATTGTTCCACCTACGTTCATGGAACTTCATAGGTAGGTTGGCATTGGTGCAAGAAATAGCCCTATTTATTTCAAAATCACTAGGTCAAAGGTCAAGGTCACAGTGAACCTTCACATAGTAAATTGTAAACAATTGGTTTCCGGATGATAAGTTGATAATGATTAAACCCACTTTTGTGCTGTCACAACTCAACATTGGATCGGTGATCCTATCGACTTTTTTATATTTGCTTTGTGAACAAGTATACAGCTAATGAACCATTCCTTCATTCCAACAATTTATTCATTCATTTATTTTAATGTTTCAGTGCCTTGATATCAGCTTTTGATAAAGCTAAGAAGAAATACCAGAGTAAGCTTAAGAAGCTTGAAACTCAAACACAAGCAATAACAGAGCGATATGAAGCTCAAGTAAGTTGAACTCCTTAGGCCTCACAATGTGTAGATCTGTTTCTCTGGCCATTTTTTGTAAAATTGCTGGTGGGCGGGCAGTTATTTATTTTTTATTTTTGTAATTATTTCTTTGCCATCAAAAAGTTCATGTTCTTGACATGTTTTATGTTTTAGGCCTCATAATGTACAGAATAGCATGGGTGGTGGTTCATTTCGTCCCTTGAGTGCAAGAAGGCTTTACAGTGCTAAAGCACAGCAAAGCCTTGTTGCACTCTAGGGACAAATTTATCAATTTTATTAACTTTGGTAAAATATCAGACATAAACCATTTAATTATCCCCCCGAAAATATTTCTTGTGGATATAGCCATGGTGCAGTCTGTCCATCCATCTGTCTGTCCATCTGTCTGTCCATCTGTAGACAGAGTTGGGTTTCCACTCTCCAACTAAAATTCCGCTTGGCCAATTGAACCCAAACTTGACATGTGGGATATGCATGATGAGAGGAAGAAGTGACCTTGAACTTTAATTTCTATCAGTGTTGGTTTCTGCTCTGTAATTAAAGTTCTGCTTGGCCTACTGAAACCAACCTTGGTATGTGTGTTAGGCATGATGAGAGGAAGAACCCTATTTATTTTGGGATCATTGTATCAAAGGTCAAGGTCACAGTGACCTTGAACTTAAACATTTACCTGAGTTGGCTTCTCAAATTGAAATTTTGCTTACACGATTGATACTTAACTTGGTCTATGTGTTGAGCATGAAGAAAGGAAGAACCCTATTTATTTTGGGGTTATTGTGTCAAAGGAAAAGGTCACAGTGACCTTGAACTTCAAGTTTTCTTAGAGCTGGTTTCTGCTCTCTAATTAAAATGTTGTTTGCCTTATTGTAACCAAACTTGGCATGTGGATCAGGCATAATGAGAAGAAGAACCATATGTATTTTTAGGTCAAAGGTCACAGTGACCTTGAAATTAAAATTTTATCTGTCTGAGCTGGTTTCGGTTCTCGTAATTATTAAAAATATTCATTTGTGATCGAAACCCAACTTGGCATGTGGGTTGAGACAAAGTGATCTACATATTTTTAGGCTATTATGCCAAAGGTCAGGGTCACTGTGACCTTGAACTTAAAATTTTATCGGTCCGGATCGAAACCAAATTTGACATTTCATCAAATACATGTAATCTTCTCTGTATTATTTGAGTAAATAATACCAAGTTTAGACTCTTTTGGATCTGATATCAGTCCTGCACTACCTGGTAGTTTTCCAGACTTTCTACAGCACCTCAGTCTATTATTTCAATGGCATGACCCTTGTTTTTAGATCCAGCCAAGACTTCACTGGAAATTCTGATCATGGGAATTCTATTGTTGTCATTGAGACATCCTCATGATTTTATGCTTCAGTTTTCTATGGCCACAAAGTTCGTCAAAGTCAAATAATACCTCTAGCATTAAACCTGCCATATTCTGTAACCATCTGCATCTAATTGAAGCAGTCATGTCATTATACTGGAATTCTATTAAGAGAACAGCCACCTTGCCAATGAAAAATATTCAATTTACAGGACGTTGGTCATTTTCATGTATAAGTGATAAAATAAACATTTATTCTAATTTATTTGACAGAGCTCATGAAGCTGTCAATCAAGATATAATAGAGTAAATACTAATATTTGATGTACTGAGAGCAGATAGGTCTATAGACATACAGAATTTAGTAGTTGTCAAAAGTTTTACAAATAACAAGATTTTTTTATTCAGTTAACTAGAATTTATATCATAAGCTATATGCAATTAACAGATCAAATTTGCATTGGTGCTATGGTAAGTGGTTTTATGTTTGTTAATTATATGCAAATAGAGTTATTTAATTAAGAGATATTATTGATATCCAGTTAAGTTAGCTCCACTGCACAATACCAGACTATACTTGAACACTCATTGTGATTTTTTTTATAATCCCACTCTCGAAGAGAATAGGGGGGTATACTGGATTACATGCATCCGTCCATCTGTGTGTCTGTCCATCCGTCCTTATGAACCATCCATCCACATCTTAGTTGTGAATGGATGGATTTCAATGAAATTTGATATGAGGCATCCTTGTGACAAGCCGCTCCTGCGCATGTTATAAAAAAATTGCATGTATATTTTTCACCAGAGTTATGGTCTTAAATATGTCAATTTTGTATAATTTTTTGGTCCTTACTTTGTTTTTAATTCATTTATGTTTAATCAGCCAGGACTGCTGTGGGGTATAATTGCCTTCAGCAATAGCTTGTGTTAAATTTGCTCTTGGTCTTCTGCTTGTTTGTGGCCATGATTGAACATGTGTAACTATAACTTTGTTGCATTCACATATAGCTGTTGCAAAAAATAATGTTTTAACTGGTGTTATTTGTATTTATTTATTGCTGTTTAAGGTCTTTTAACTGGTAGAGCACTAAATTAATTTTCAAAGGTCATTTATAAAATGAGTATTTTTTCGCAAAGATTCCATTCTACAAGCAATGGGAGCCTTAGTTTTGCCAGATCTAGTTTACAAATAATTGCTTTGTTACAATTTTATATATAGATTTTTTTTCTACTGCTGAACAGAAAACAAACTAATGCATAGTGTAAAGCCCCTAAAGTGGCTTCCACCACTTTTCAGTAGGGCCATGACAGTAGCTTTTAGCACTCAACCAGTTAAGAGAAAAAATAAATTCAGCTTATGCTCTCACCAAGGAAGCTGAAATCTGTTCCAGTCATCAGAAATTTTGGTCTTGACAAATTTAATTATCCAACATTTTTGTTTTTCAGATACAGATGTTGAAACAGAGGGTGTTGTTGCTAGAAGAAGCAGCTAGGGCACCAACAAGTGAAACTTCTTTGTAACCACAACTATAATCTGTAGGACAGAATCTCATTCAGTTGTAGAACAGGGTATTCTTGTTATCTAGGTTTATTTAGCCTGTTGAAGTTTTACAGCAATCTGAAACACCAAGAACAGTAGTGTGTTTTTTATATGTAGTAGAGTGCTAAACACCTTCAGTTGAATTGATTGGTTAATTTAAAAAAAGAATGCTTTCTGATTGGTTAAATTTCTGATTGGTTAAATTAATGCCATTTCAAAACTGATCTTGACAATCTTCTACTTATGTTATATTGATTTATGACAGTTCAACATGAAATTCCATTCTTTAACCCTCTTTTATCTAAAAGATGTGTTTTTGGTAACTGTGGAGTCATATGATAAACAGAATATGAAATTTGTGATTTCGTCACTTGATATTTATGAAACTTGTTTACAAATTTTCTATTTTGCCTCGCCAGAAGCTCGGCAAAATGGAAATTTGACTCGTTTCCTAAATATCAAGTGACCAAAACACTCATTCCATATCCTGTATTTCAGTTGCAGGAATTTGTTCACATGTGTTTACTTTGTGACAGTTATTGGAGAGTGCTTTAGGGAACTATCCAATAAATTGCAACAAGACGCAGCCAAAAAGACCCTATAATTCTGTATCCAAGACTTTATATGAAGCACACATAATACACAGAATACGAATCCTTTTAACCCTTTACCCAACACAGCATTTTTAAAAAATAAATTAAATTTCACATTTTTCGAAAACAAATTTCACAATTTTTTTCATAAGCTTGACGAGCTGGTTCTAATGATATCCATATTTGTATGGTTTCATTGAGAAACTTTAGAGATATTTTTGGTTGTGGCAGGCTTATTCTGGTGAATTTCCTGGCCGTTTTTGGCCTTTATGTTAGGTAAAGTGTTAATTGCAGTACCAACACTTCTGAATGGACCCCACAAATGTGTTTCCATACCCCAGCCAGATATAGACATGCCGATGATCTAAAAATGGAGTCATTTCAAGAATGGTGTGTCAAGAATATATTTGCTGTCTGCTGTAAATGGGACATTCCTTTAAAAGAACTAATAAACTTGTGGCAACAATAAATCACATTCAATTGACTGAGAACTCCAAGTGACTGATCATTTTGTTCTTTGCTGATTTTCAAGGGCCTATAATCACATTCTTTGCCTCTTTAGAAGCCAATTGATTTATCATCACATGAACCGTATTTTCAGTTTTATAGCATAATATGGGATGTGGTTGCTGGAAAATCGTACTCCAGTGTTCATGGAAGGGGATGGTTAAATCTCACCCTTTGGGCAAAATATTTGACCCAGAGACCCTGGAAGCCTCGCATCTGGGTAAAATGTAACCCACCCACACAATATTCTAGGATACTAATATGTTTAACCCTTTACCCCACGCAGGCGATATAAAAATTTATTATTTTAAATATCATTTTTTTTAATTTAAAAAAAAAATTCAACAAAACCATATCATGTGACCCCTCATTGGAACGAGCTCAATGAGCTCGTTCCAATGAGGGGTCACATGATACGGTTTTGATGAAACATTTTTTAAAATTTAAATTTTTTCAACTGCTCAATTTGCATATTACGCGGGCGGATGCGGGCGATTCGTTGGGTAAAGGGTTAATAGACAAACAAACAAATATTCTAATGTCTCACTTTCCTTGCTAGCCAGTGATGACTTACTAGTCTTCAGTTTCCTCAGGTAGAGGACTGATAAAATAAGCTATTAATTGAAAATAGATTATGTTTTCATTTTTGGAATTCACTGAAAATAAACTTTCCACAATCATTTCCAATGAGGGTTCATCAGCTGAGTTTGAATATTTTTTGAGAATAGTACTGGCTGGTTTTTACCATTATGTTCGGTGAAGAGTTGATATAGATGAGATTTTCACTAAAGCTGTACAGTGCACAGGGTTATTTACTCTGTCAACCCTGTCAACGAATCGCCCACATCCGCCCACGTAATTTGCAAATTGAGCTGTTGAAAAAAATTAATTTTTCAAAATATTTCAACAAAACCATATCATGTGATGAGCTCATTCCAATGAGGGGTTACATGATATGGTTTTGTTGAAATTTTTTTGAAAAAGTTAAAAAAAATGGTAATTAAAATAATAAATTTTGATATTCTCTTTGTTGTGTCGCCACCCCACGAAGTGGGGAGTGACATATAGGGATTACTTTTGTCGTCTTGCGTCGTCCGCATCACACTTTCTCTTATCCGCCACTCCTCTTTAACCTATGAATGGATTTTGATGAAACTTTCAGTGATTCTTTATCACATAATGGCATTGTGCACCTCCTATTTTATTTTTTGATCCGCTGTATTTTTTCCAGCCTTATGCCCCTTTTCCACTTAGAATTCTGTCTGAAATATTCAAATATAGTGCAGGCGACACACGTCTTCCATGGAAGACTCACATCTAAGTTGGGTAAAGGGTTAATAATGAAAATATTTTATTACCAATGCACATGTTTAGTCACACTTTCTGGTTATAAAAAAAAATGGTAACTGTCATATCAAACACTACATGAAAATATACAGTCAAAGGCTGTAAAAATACAGTGTCAGTTGGTTACATGTTACATAGGGTGCAGGATTCAAGGAACTAATAGAAATACTTATACTGGATTGGGGAAATATTTTTAAAGTGAATTCCAAATATGAAAACATATTCTATTTTTAATTAATAGCTTGTTATAAGTGGAAAACTGAATGTTGCTTTATCTCTTCTCACCGAAAAGAATTCACTAAACTCTGAAAAGGTGTTGTTTTGTTCAAGCATGATGGTCAGAAATATCTTGATACCTGTATTACAGTCATAATATAGCCATAAATGCTGAAAATGACCTTAACCCTTTACACAACACAGACGATATCAAAATTTATTATTTTCAATATCATTTTTTAATTTTTTTTTAAACAATTTCAACAAAACCATATCATGTGACCCCTCATTGGAACGAGCACAACGAGCTCGTTCCAACGAGGGGTCACATGATATGGTTTTTGTTGAAATGTTTTTGAAAAACATTTCACCTGCTGAATTTGCATATTACGTGGGCGGATGCGGCCGATTCGTTGGGTAATGTGTTAAACCCCATCAATACACACCATCAATACAACAAAACTGAGCTTTTTTAATCAAAAATTGTTTAAAATAAAAAACAATCGAAAATCAAAATAAAACTGAATTTTTTGTGAGCACTTTGTTTTTAATATGTTTAATATTGTAATCTGATGTTTACAAAATAGGTTCTCTTCTACCTTCCTGTCTATGGATGTCAAATCATTATATGCCCACTATTTGAGGTATACTGGATTGCATCTGTCCATGTGTGCATTCATGTTTGCACCCATACATCCATCTGATGTCTGTTCAGGTCATAACTTAAAACATTAGTGCTAGGATGTTGATGAAATTTGATACAGGTGTTCAGTGTGATGAGCTCTTTCAGAAACATATGCCATTTTACTGTCCATGATTTATGACTCTTAGAGTGTACAAAATAGCCAATTTTTGTCTGTTCAGCTAGTTTGAGAATGGCTTGTTTGTGGGGGCATTTGTTTGACATCTTCTCTCACTTAGTGATGTGATCATCACCAAACTTAGCCCATGGGTATATGTGGACATTACATTTGTGACTGAGGGTTTGGCTTTCATGTCTCTGCAGTAAACAAAGAAAATGCATGCAAATCACCCCCAACATGTGGCATTGTGTCTTTGTTCTATATCTCTTATGTGGATGGTCCAATTGTCGCTAGACTACAATAGCAGGAGTTTGTGGCCTTCACAGTAACCTCTGGTGGATGGGGAGAGTGGGAGGTGAATTAATTTCTTGCGCTGTAGAAGCGTTGTCAAATTTTGAGAAATCACATCTTAACCCTCTGCATATTGATGCATTTTTCTCAGAATTGCAACTGGAATTTAACCAATTCCATCTTGTTTCACAATAGGACCCGGCCACCAATGCCGGGGTGGAAGTCCTCTAAAATGGGCAACATGCGTATAAACAGTTGTCTGAACTTGACTTTATCTCCATGTTGTGGTCATGATTAGCCATTGTGCAGAAATATGTAACCTTAAATACCAATAAATAATTAAATAGATTGAGCTCATTCCAATGAGGGGTCATAAGCTATGTTTTTGATGCAAAAATGAAAAAAAATTATTCAAGCATTTTTTTTGCAATTGTTATCTGCCATTTATGTTAGGTAAGGGGTTAATTGTCATTTTTATGGTGATAAGTGAATAAATGTAACTCATTGTACTTCCCTGTGGGATCCCCAGGAAGTGAGACATTGCTTGTTTCCTTACTTTGGTCACCACTGTCTTCTCAAATGGGCAACATTTGTATAAATGATTGGCTGCACTTTATTTTAGATCCATGTTGGAGTCATGATTAGCCATTGTGCTGAAATATGTGGCCTTAAACACCAATAAATAAATACAGAAACAGCTCATTATATTGTTTGATGGAGCTCAAGAAACACTGTCAAACAATATATAACTACTGAAATTTTGATGGCAAATAATGTTGTTTGCAAAACTTGAATAACTAAAAATATTTATTTTTTGGCCGCAAAAAAGCTGCTTTTGCTCCCCTCCTTGGAATGAGAAAAAAATATAAACAGCAATGAAATTTGAATATTATTTGTGAATAGCATTAGCCAGTTATGGTCATTGCAAAAGGTAGAGAGTTAACTCAGATTTATTTTTGAACTCTTAAAGTACTGGAGATTTTTACACATCTTTGCTGCGCTTTGACAGTCAGCATCTGGTGGTATTGCAGTTGTTTGTGGCAAGTTTTGACTGCCTACACAGACAGCCAAGACTTGCCTAGAAACAACTGCCAAGGTTCTTGTGTGCAAGTGTTTTTGCAAGTGTATCTAGAGATGGCAAATTGGGGCAACCATTCTACTGCTGTAAAATATGATTAAAGTTGGAATCTGGCATAAAATGTTTTGAGTCTCCCAACTGTTTAGTAATTATGGAAGACACTGCAAGACAATAAAAATTTTCAGTTACGGGGTTCAGTTTCAGTGAGAGATTGCCGGAGAACCAAAACATGTTTTCTTTTTGGTCTGAATTTAATATTTTTCACTGTCAAAATGGCTGTCTAGTCAGCAGGGCTCCATTGTGTTGTATTATCAAAATTATTGCTTCCTTGGGTGTGTGTAGTACTTCATTATTTATAAAAAAAAACTTTAATACTTTAAGCCTCAAAAAATAAAAAATCTGTTTCTCAGGCCCTCTCGCATGATCCTTTTGGCTGCCACATGCTCTCTTTTTATAACCAATACAAATTTAAAAAAATAAAAATTAAATGGTTTATGTCTGATATTTTACCCAAGTTAATAAAATTGATAAATTTGTCCCTTGAGTGCAACAAGGCTTTTCAGTGCTTTAGTAGATTATGAGGCCTAAAACATAAATAAACCAAGATTGAACTTTTGAAGCAAAGAAGTAATTAAATGATTACAAAAGTAAAAAATAAAGTAAAAAAACACTCACCCACATGCAATTTTGCAAAAAAATGGCCTGAGAAATAGAAGATCTACTTTATGAGGTCTTATCTAACAAGTTGACTCACCCAACCACATAATTTACAAACTGAGCAGTTGAAAAAAGAAATGTTTTCAAAAGATGTCAACAAAATATTATCATGTTATGCCTGATTGGAACGAGCATAATAAGCTTGTTCTATTGAGGGGTTGCATGACGTGGTTTTGTTGACATTTTTGAGAAATTTGGAATAAAAATAATTGAGATAAAACAATTCGATGTCATGTGAGTTGTTCAAAGGGTTAATGCCCTTATATAGCATATTAGCTGGTGGAGTGCTGGAAGCCCATATATGGGCGTTACAAAACCACAGACTGACTTTTGCATCTCCACTCTATTGAAGGCAGTTTCACATTTGCCATGGCAAGAACCCTGTTTTGTTTATTACTTTTTGCTCAGTTACATTTAATTGTATAATGAATATATGATGAAACGTAATCTGTGGTCAAGAAAAATGTTGCACTCTACCACTTGATGTTTTGGTTATAAATAATTAACTACTGCACCCACGGCCCTTAACAATAGGACATCTCTTTTTGTCATAGCGATGCCAGTCACTATAAAAATCAGAGTCCTTTTCTGATTCTATGGCACTCAGGAAAATTTGAAAAAGATAAATTTTCTCTCTGCTTTCCAGGGAAGTGTAGTATGTGGACTCAAGTTATGCAATCTTCTGATACTGATAATTCGTGAGTGTTCTGTGTGTTCTGTAATAGCCCTGTATATTATTGGTTATCTAGCATTTCCTTAATTGGGCTTGATGGTGGCCAAGTGGCAGGCATGGTTAGTTTAGTTTCGCTGAGTGATTGGTGACAAAGGAAACTTGATGTGGGTTCAAACCACTGCTATGCTTGTTAATTTAACAATAGGATTAGTCCTTCATTGATACATCACACAAGGAGCTCAGTGTAAGTCTGCGGATGACTGACAAATTCTGAGTTACGACTTCATCTACCATGAATGTTTTTTTTGAAAATCCCATGACAGGCAAGTCTTTGATATATATATTGACCTTTTGTAAATTTTTAAAAGAAACTTAACCCTTTACCTAATGAATCACCCGCATCCGCCCACGTAATATGCAAATTGAGCAGTTGAAAAAATTAAATTTTTCAAAATATTTCAGCAAAACCATATCATGTGACCCGTCATTGGAACGAGCTCATTGAGCTCGTTCCAATGAAGGGTCACATGATACGGTTTTGTTGAAATTTTTTGAAAAAATTTAAAAAATTTTATTTAAAATAATAAATTTTGATATCGTCTGCGTTGTGTAAAGGGTTAATGCAATTTTTGTTCAGTCATAGTGGGATGATTATTATAGGAATGGTAATTGTTTGTCAAATTATTGGGTAAATCAAACACATTGAATATATATTGACTTTGTATTGAATAATAACTAGAGGGGTGTTTCTATTGTTGGCCAGTACTCTACTGTTCTATTCATTCATTGTTGAAAAAATATGTGCAATATATATTTTGATGATTATATATATTAGTCGTGTATTTATTTGAAGGTGCTTAAAGCACTGTAATATGTTTTGATGACTTTTCACCTGAATACATGAAGTTTTTTGTCACTTTTTAATTTTTTTTTTCAATTTTGAGTCAGTTTTTATCAAGTCAGTAAGGAAGAATTTGCATATATCTCCAGAGATTTGGAAACTTATGATTCATAAAAATATCAAGATATAAGATTAAAATTTTTAGCTTAGAATAGAAACAATAGACAATATCCTATCTATTATGTTCCCAGTTTATAGTGAAACATATAAACCCTTTACCTAAACAATCCGCATTCCCCCATGTAATTTTCAAATTCAAAAAATTATGTTTTCAAAATAATTTCAACAAAACCATACCATGTGACCCTTCATTGGAACTAGCTCCTTTAACCCTTTACCCAACGTAACGGCCAAAATCGGCCAGCGCAATTCTCAAAAGTCGTCAGTTTATTTTCATTATTTTTTCATTTTTTTGTCTCAAAAACATAGGTTATGACCCCTCATTGGAACGAGCTCGTCGAGCTTGTTCCAATGAGGGGTCACAACCTATGTTTTTGAGACAAAAAATGAAAAAAATTAGTTCAAGAATTTTTTTTGGCAAGTGTCATCTGCTTTTCATGTTAGGTAAAGGGTTAACTTGTTCCAATGAGAGGTCACATGACTGGTTTTGAAAAATTTGAAAAAAAATATAAACCTAACATTGCATTGTGTGAAGAGTTGAACAGGTCTTGTAAATTAACTGGGGGAGTTGTAAGCTGTTTTGGATGTTCAGAATTTGTTCACATATCTTTGCCTTGTTATATTTTATGGGAGAGTGCCTACAGGCACTCACATATAAATTGTAACAAAACAAATCCATAAAGACTTCAAATGTAAGTGAAGCACATCCACAGAAAATGAAGTCTTTAACCCTCTATCCAATGAATCGGCCACATCCACCTACGTAATATGCAAATTTGGCTGCTGAAAAAATATTATTTTTCAAAATATTTCAACAAAACCATATCATGTGACCCATCTTTGGAACGAGCTCATTCCAAAGAGGGTCACAGATATGGTTTTGTTTAAATTTTTTGAAAAATTAAAATAAACGGTATTTAAAATAATAAATTTTGATATCATCTGCATTGAGTAAAGGGTTATGTTGCACTACCTGCACTTGAGAATGGATCACAAATGGGGACTCCCAGTACTCAACTAGTTAAAATGCAAGGTCTAGATCTAATTTTGGAAATTTTGCAATAAAATGAGGATGAGTTGAAAATTCTGTCTCCTGATCCAGGGCGCAGTGGCATTGTGGTAACCAGTTCTCATCAGATCACCGAAGTTCAGCAATGTCGAGCCTGGTTAGTCCTCGAATGGGTGACCGTCTGAGCGATTGATTCGGACTCCCGCATTGTGTCCTTGGGCAAGGCACTTAACCCTGATTGTCCACATGGGGGCACATTGACACTGTGTACTAAGGCGTACTGCACATCGATGGTGCGCATGTTTTCAACCAATCTAACCCTGCCTGTGCTGCAGTGCGGAGTTACGATGTTGAGCTGGCAGCTGCTTATTGTCATGATTTGCCATTGTGCATAAGTATGTGACCTTAAACACCAATAAATAAATAATAAATAATCTCCTGATCCAGGGAGCATTGTGGCTCAGTGGTCATGGCATTGGATTTCAAACTGAAAAGTCCATGGATCGATCCTTGCTAGAGCCAACTGCATTGTGTCCTTGGGCAAGGCACTTAATTCCGATTGCCCAGATGGGGACACGGTGGTGCTAGCACTGTGTACTAGGGCATATTGCACTTCGATGGTGCCTTTGCCTTCAACCAATGCTAACTCTGCTTGTGTGGAGTTGGTACATTGAGGAATTTGACATTACCCGCCACTACTGAGTGGTTCTCTCTGGGTACTCCGGCTTCCTCCACCCATAAAACTGTCTAACATGAGGGGTGACCCCGGCTGTCAAAAGTGTTGTTGAATCCCAGTAAATAAATAAATCTCCTGATCCCAAATCTGATTAAAGATGCCTAAATGGATCGAGAAACAAATGACACTTCCCACACTTACATGATTTGGCAGTGTTCCCACCAAAAAATTATCCACAAAGACAGATGGTGTAAACCATTCGGTAAGAGAATTTTATTGAAATGAACATTGAATGATGTTGCAAGAAGTGGTTGATACAGATGATTAGAGGCATGCAAAAAGTCTGCAAATATGTTTTTGAGACACATGAGTCTGATAACTTTAACAAATATGATACTTTCTTAAACCCTTTACCTAATGTAACGGTCAAAACCAGCCAGTGCTATTCACAAAAATCGCCAATTAATTTTCAATATTTTTTCATTTTTTGTCTCAAAAACATAGGTTATGACCCCACTTTGGAATGAGCTCATTCCAATGAGGGGTCATAACCTATGTGTTTGAGACAAAAAATGAAAAAAATTAGTTATTCAAGAATTTTTTTGGCAAGTGTCATCTGCTTTTCATGTAAGGTAAAGGGTTAATGTCTTGAATGAATTCGAAAACTGGTATGGTTTGGCCATAATGTGTGGAGTTATGGCTCATACTTAGTAAATCTATGCCAGTTTTCTGCTTGTTAGTCAGTTACTTGAACAAATATCAATGGATTTGATTTTCTTATAATGACAAGCTGTACAGGTGCCAAAAAAATTGTCCCCCCCCCCCCACATTGGCAATGTAGAATCCTTTTGTTTTTGTTTTTTTTTGCATGATGAACATCACCCGGATCCATCAGTTTATCAACTGATTGAGTGCTGGTAGCCCATTATTGGGCTTTATTAATCATTTATCCAATGTAACTTCCCTTTGGTAACCCCAGGAAAATGAAGGACATCATTGGGACAACTTGCTCCAGTAAGGGGGCATGTCTTGAGGCAAAAGAAATTTTTTTTAGTTTTTAACAGCGATAAGCAGCTCTAAACTGATATTGTCAGTCGGTGACCGACAAGTTTTTAAACTCAAAAACTTTCAAAATACTTAGTGGACTGACATCATATTTGGTACATGAGTGTATCTTATTGATGTCTACCCCCATGTTCAGTGCTGATGTTAATCAGAGTATTTTTGTAAGAAATATTGCCCTTTATGGATTTGGAATTTGTTTTTACCATCAGTCGCAATTTTTACAATCATCATCTTCTAGCCATGTTAGGTAAAAACTTTAAAAGTTCAGGTTTTTCCAAGTGTTATCTGAACCGTTTATCTTACGCATCCACCAACTTAATGTACAAATTGAGCAGTTAGTATTCTTCAAAAAGTTTCAGCAAAACCATATCATGTGACCTCCTTGTTGGAACGAGCTCATCGAACTCTTTCCACCGAAAGGTTACATGACACGGTTTTGTGGAAATTTTTTGAAAATTAAAAAAAAAAAAGAATTAAAATAATTTCTGGTAGCGTGTGCATTGCATAAAGGGTTAAAATGTGTCTTTGGGTAAAGGGTTAGCAGAAAAGCACTGTATTCAACTTACAGAACCTATTTTCTACCAAGGGGCGGAAATGATAATCATTAGTGTGAAAATCATTTTATATGTTACTTTAGGCCCAGAAAAGTAAAAAATCTATTTCTCAGGCCCATCCACATAATCCTTTTGGCTGCCGCATGCTCTCTCTTTATACCCAATTCAAACTTTAAAAAATGAAAATAAAATGGTTTATGTCTGATATTTTACCCAAATTAATAAAATTGATAAATTTGTCCCTTGAGTGCAAGAAGGCTTTGCATTGCAACGCCTTCTAGCAATTAAGGGACAAAATACACCACCACCCATGCTATTCTGTAGATTATGAGGCTAAAACATGAAACAAACCAAGAACATGAACTTTTGATGGCAAAGAAAAATTACAAAAATAAAATAATAATATAAAATACCGCCTACCCACCCACATTAAATTTTTCAAAAAATGGGCTGAGAAACAGAAGATCTACTTTGTGGGGCCTTAGAAAATGTTGATCTTCCTAGTGTGCAATATGTTCTTTTATATCAAAGTAGGACTTGTGTATCACATGATCATTTTTCCAGACAATAACAATCAATTTAAATGTCTTGCTTTTAGATGCAGCTATTATAGCTATTATAGTTTTTTCACATGTGTAGCACTACTATGGTGGCTTTTAGTTTGACCTTTCCATGTCTGAAAATACTTCAATCATTATTTTCATTCTCTTCAAAAATATGTTTGGAAGCATATTGTTTCCATCTCGTTTATAATTCACCCATTCATTAATTCATTGACCTTCCCACTCAATATTTTCTTGACTCATTTTTTATTTTTTATTTTTTTTTTTAACCCTTTGCCTGATACCAGATACAGACAAGATTAATGATATTTCTTTCACACATAACTCATATATTCTCATGACTCCCTTATTGGACAGGGTGGGGGCACAGTGGCATTGCGGTAACCGGTTCTTGTCAGATCACCGAAGTTAAGCAACATCAAGCCCGGTTAATCTTCGAATGGGTGACCGTCTGAGCGATCGATTCGGACTCCTGCGTTGTGTCCTTGGGCAAGGCACTTCGCCCCGATTGTCCACATGGCACGATGACACCATGTACTAAGGCGTACTGCACGTCAATGGTGCACATGTTTTCAACCAATCTAACCCTGCCTGTGCTGCTGTGTGGAGTTACGATGTTGGGGAGTTGGCAGCTGCTCAGTGGTTCTCTCCAGGTACACCAGCTTCCTCCACCCATAAAACTATCACGGTCATGATTAGCCATTATGAATAAGTATGTGACCTTAAACACTAATAAATAAATAATAAATAATTGGACAGGGCACATTCAAATGAGTGGGCATAGTGTGGGATAAAATACAAAAAAACACCTGTTAATTGAATACAAAATCTTGGAATATGTCGAGAAATTATCCTGATAATCACTAATTCCTTTTGTTAACCCTTTACCTAACATGAAAAGCAGACAACACTTGCAAAAAAAAATTCTTGAATAACTAATTTTTTTCATTTTTTGTCTCAAAAGCATAGGTTATGACCCCTCATTGGAATGAGCTCGTTTCAAAGAGGGGTCATAACCTATGTTTTTGAGACAGAATGAAAAAATAATGAAAATTAATTGGCGATTTTTGTGAATAGCGCGGCCAGTTTTGGCCATTACGTTGGATAAAGGGTTAATAGACCTATTTAGCCTCAGTACAGACATTTTATCTATTATGTCTTGTTTGACAGAGCTTCATGAGCTCTGTTAAATAAGATAAAAAAGAATAAATTCTCAGTTTTTCTCTAGAATACAGGATAGTGAGCCAATCCCCGTTAATTGAATAATTTTCACTGTGAAGGTAGCGCAGTGGCTCAGTAGGTAAAGATGCAGGCTTCAAGCTGCGAGGTCCTCAGTTCAAATACCACCTGCGGCAACCGCATTGTGTCCTTCGACAAGACACTTAATCCCAATTGCCCATGTGGGGACACAGTGGCATTGTGTGCCAAGGTGTACTGCATGTTGATGGTGCACTTGTCTTGAACCTTGGTTGTGTGCAGTTAGTACGTTGGGGAGTCTGACAGTTGCTCGGTGGTTCTCTCGGGGTACTCCAGCTTCCTCCACCGTAAAACAGTCTGACACGAGGTGACCCTTGCTGTCAAAAGTGTCATTAAACCCCATAAAATAAATTTCACTGTGAAAGTGGCTATTCAATTAAACATGTTCCACAGTACAACTTTTGATAGAGACTGAGGAGCTTTGGGAAACAAAATATATTGGGAAGATTTATACTCTCTTGGGGATGATGCTGTTAGTAGAAAAGTGGAAAATTAGACTGCATTGTTCTGATATAGATCTGATATAGGTCATATTTGCTCTCATTTGAATTCATTTACTATCACACATCAGGATTCATTTAAATCCTTTATTCTGTTTCATTTTCTAGGTTTAGCTATTAAACATTTATTTTCAGAGTTTTTTCTCTTCAGTGCCATATATTATTATTCTATATTTTTTTTTTTTTATTATTTGGCATGCCATTTCTCATAGAACATCCCACCACATGATGACAGCATCTTTTGTATTTTTTGACAACTTTATTTTATTTTATTTTAAGTATTTTCGTTATGTTCCTGACAGTGGTATTTCTGACCACTGAGTTTCTTAGCTCATTTGAACATGAAAGCTCATATCGAGGATCTCTTGAATGTGATGGAAAGACCTTCAGTGACTTTTATAATGGCATTCAGTTTACGAAACATACATTTCTGTTCACAAATATTTTTTCCATTAAAGTAAAAGTAATCCGGTGGCTCAGTGGTTATGGCATTGAACTTCAAACTGAAAGGTACATGCTTCAGTCCCTGACAGGGGTAACTGCATTGTGTCCTTGGACAAGGCACTTAATCCCGATTGCCCACGTGGGAGCACAGTGACACTGTGTACTAAGGCACACTGCACATCAATGGCACACTTGTCTTCAACCAATGCTAACCCTGCATGTGCAGAGTTAGTATGTTGGGGAATCTGACAGTTCCTCGCCTTGCTTGTTGGTTCTCTCGGGGTACTCCGGCTTCTTGCACCCAACGGTCCAACATGAGGTGATCCTAGGTGTCAAAAATGTCATTAAAAACACCAATAAATAAATATTTACAAAAGCAGACATAGTTTTGACCGGATTGCAGCTTGGTCATGATATGGTCAAAATTCTCAGTCTCCATTCGTCCTCGCGACTTTGTAGAATCTCACTTTTTTAACTCTTAATATGCTGCCTATTCTTTTCAATATTTTTCATCAAAGCTAGTCATGGCCACTATGAAGCAGCCATGACTAGATTTGATGAAAAATTTGCGAAATTTCAACTCTAGAAATCATTGGTCAAGAAGTGGGTTTAATTTATAGAACAAAATTTGGTTGTTAGTGCCAAATTGTACATATTTTACTAGCAGGAGATTCTATGTCCTCGGCAGGATATCCTCCAGCTGCATGTAATGAGTTACAAACCAAATTGATACAGGCAGCTCTGGAAACTCCTGGAAAGTTATGAAAAACTGAATTTTTTTATTTTCTAGCACCTGGAAAGTTATGGAGAATTTGAGTTTCTTTTTTAATTGCCTCTGGAAAAACTATGGAAATTGCAGATTCAGATTAGAGTTCTGTCCAAAATTATCAAAATTCTCCCTCTTGGGAACACTGGGAAGAGGGAAGAGAAGCAGTGCTTGTTTACTGTGGTAAACAAGTTCTATTTTACTGGTAAAATAGGACCCAGTCACCACTGTTTGGGGTGGAAGTCCAACGATTGAGTAAATTTGACTTTATCTCCATTTTTCTGTCACAATAAACCATTGTGCAAAAATATGGGACTTTAAATACCAATAAATAAATAAATAAATAAAATAAATAAATAAAACACCAATAAATAAATAAATATTTAAATAAATAAATCAATCAGTTAGTTAATGAGTCAATATCAAAATCCAACCAGTGACCTGTCCTGACCACTGGGATAGGGGTAACAGAGAAATGGTTGCAGGAGTTTTGTGTTGTTATTGAACAGAAAGGGAATTTATTTTTATCATCCTTTAACATATTACAACTGGTGGTATGCAGTACACATCGGGTGATTGGTACTCTCCAATCCATTGGGTGAAATGTACCTATTTGCTAAACCTGCAGAACTTGAAAACTCATGAAGCAAATCTGCACTTCATGGACCACCAGGTATTCTACCTG
The DNA here is from genome assembly GCA_031216915.1 of Pictodentalium vernedei. Lineage (NCBI taxonomy): Eukaryota > Metazoa > Mollusca > Scaphopoda > Dentaliida > Dentaliidae > Pictodentalium > Pictodentalium vernedei. The sequence goes on along the minus strand of CM062292.1, from coordinate 145,782,818 downwards.
GTGGTCCATGAAGTGCAGATTTTCTTGTTGGTTCCTCAAATTTCTATTGGTCTAGAAGCTAAAGGTGTAGCTACACTGTACATATCCACCTTTTGGGTGACTGAATAGTACATCACGCTCTGTGCTCTGTAGTTCAGTGGTATATAGTGTGATGGACAATTTGTAGTATGGAAAACCATGGAAAAGCTATGGAAAAACAAGATGCCAAACCTGTATGAACCATAGAAAAAGAAATGTGAGAATATTGAATGTCAGGTTCTTTTTGCTTGTTTTTCTCGATTCGGTCTTCATTTCGCAATATTTTGTTTTTGAAATCTTGACCCACTTGCATTACTGTGTCATGGCCAGATCATGATCTGATCATAAAGAGACTACTTTTGAGATTACAGTTCTGTAATTGGTACAGTGTAACTCTTTTAACTGGATATCTCTTTATTGAATAACCCTGTTAATTGAATATAACTTTCAAACCCAAAACCATTTACCAAACCTTCAGTATAAATTTGACCTGCCACATTTTTTAACCAATTTTGATCAAACGTCTCAAACATTTTGACTAACAAGCAGAAATGGGCATATTCTAAAATTTTTCATCAGCAACAATTTTTAACAGGTTATCTTCCATGAACTTTGATTTATTTATGGATTTTCAAATGAGATTCTTGTGTGTGCAACTCCTCCTACAATATTGAACCGATGAAACTTCTTAAATATGGCCACCAATGAGTGAATATGCTCATATTTCCAAATTTTCCATCTGTGATGATTTTTACCAGATTATCTCCACTTCAACTTTGAAGATTTTATATTGATTTGTATATGAGATTTTTCTGTATGGAACATTTCTTTCATTAATGAAGTAATTTTGATCAAACTTCTCAAACATTATAACTAACAAGCGGACATGGACATATTCCAAAATTTTTGATCTGCAACAATTTTAATCAGGTTATCTCCCATGAACTTAGTTTTATTATGGATTTCCTAATGAGAATCTTGTGTGTGCAACTCCTCCTACATTATTGAACCGATTTCATTGAAACCTTTTGAACATGGCCACTAATGAGTTAATATGCACATATTTCCAAATTTCCCATCTGTGATGATTTTTACCAGGTTTTCTCCCCTTCAACTTAAAAGATTTAATATAGATTTGTAAATGAGATTTTTGTGTCTGCAACTCTTCCTTCATTAATAAACCAATTTCATAATTAAATGATATCATCTGCATAATGACACATGCAAGAAGACCAATCAATATTATTGTCTTAGAGGCAAACAGGCTTGAATCCTAAAAAGGTACGAATGATATAAAATTCTGTGAATTCGGAAATACTTAAAAAAGGATCCCATCACTGCTGAAGAGTGGTATCTAAATTACAGCAATACAAAAATCAGTGTCCGAATTATCCACAAGAAATTATGTACAAATAATAATTAGAAAGCAAACAAAGCATTGGTAGATCATTTACAGAAACAGTGAAACACTCTTCAACCTCCCATTTCATGTTATCAATACTCGACACAAAAATCTTGCTTGCCAATGTTTATGATTATGTTAAAAAGCATTTTGGTAAAATTTGGTAGAGTGATAACCTCAAAATGTGATACTGTGGTTCGTTTCTAGGCCACTCAGGCTTGCTTGTGAGGCCATGCATACCACGTTTCAAGGTCTAGTTATTGAGAATTTGATTCAGTATGCTTCTTAACTTTCAAGATTAGGACCCTGTGAAGCTTCGAGATTTGATTCAATTTCAAATCTTAAGTAGATATTTGGTTGGTTTCCTATCAAATCTTTTTCAAAGGAATATAACTTGGTATCAGTCATCTTCATCATCTCACAAAATGTATAATTATACCCCCACTTTCGAAGAAAATGGGGGGTATACTGGATTACATACATCTGTCTGTCCATCCGTCCATGTGGGAGTCCATCCGAGAATATTCATAACTGAAGTAAATTATTATTATTATGGAACTTGGTATGTAATTAAATTGTAACATTTCCCAAGACAAGAATGATTATTGGTCTTGTCAGATTTTTTTTTTAGCTCACCTGACTGAACGTCAGGGTGAGCTATTCTGATCACTTTTCGTCCGGCGTGAAGGTGGTGTTTGGGCCTTTTTCTCCCAAACCACTGGCCGCATATTAATGAAATTTCATGTGAGTAGGGGTTATATAAGGGCATTTTGATTTTTTGTCAAATTAGGTTTCGGCTCATATTGAGCAGAGGGATGGGGCAAAAATGCTCCAATTCTTAAAAATCTTCTTCTCAAGAACCAGCAATAGCGGAGACTTGATATTTGGTATGCAGCTTCCTTTTGAGGTGTAGACTCAAGTTTTTGTTCAAGAGAAGTTTGAGGGGCTATATTTGACGATGTTAAAGGAGGGGCAAAAATTTTTGCCCCGCCCCAAATTTCTCTTTTCCAAACCACGAGGCCGATTTGAATCAAATGTTACGTGAGTGCTTATTGGGTCATAAGTACCTAATTTCTGCAGAAATTTTTTTTAACCCATAGCCCCGTGGGAACCACAGGAGCTAAAAATAGAAAAAAATTAAAACGCCCATATCTCCAAAACTACACGGCACTGAGAATTCTTATTTGTTGTGAAGCTTCCTTAGGACCAACAGAATGGAATGGTCAAACAAAATTGCCATCGGTTTTATCATGGGGTACTTTTTGAGGAATTTGAAAAAGTGCTGAGTCAGCATTTTTTAACACTGTGGGTAATGGGAAAAACAAAAGACTACTTTTCTCCCAAACCACTGCTCCAAAAGCTTTCAAATTTCACATATAACATCTTGGGAAGATTGTTTCACATGTTTATTGAAATCAATTGCCTGGGTCGATATTTGGGCTCTCTATGGGAGCCCAAATGTTTAAATTAGTGCAGTATGAGAAGTATTTTTTAAAAATCTTCTTCTTCAGATCTACCAATAAGAATCTTTTGATATTTGGTATGCAGCATCCTTAGGGGGGTGAGATTCAAGTTTGTTGAAGCCAAGTCCCTAGGTTCATATTTAGGCTGAAAATTTGGGGTCCTGTTGCGGACTTAGAAATTTTGGACCAAAATCCAGAATTTTTTTTTTTTGTTTTTTATGCATTTCTGTCAATTTTAAGACAAAAAAAAATTATTTTTTTTTACCCTCAAAATTTGGGGGTCCTTGTGGGACTTAGAAAATTTAGACCAAAATCCAGAAATTAGTTTAATCGTTTTTTATGCGTTCTAAGAAGAAGAAAAAAATTTTGGCTGAAAGTATTTGGTTTGGGAAAAAAATCTGTTTTTTATGCGTTTATGTCAATTTTGGGACGTAAAAGTGCAGGAACTGAAAATAGAAGGAAAATCCTGTGTATTGTGTGGGCACAATCGCTTCATCTAGTTGGTATATGCTTTTCTTAGGAGGGGCATATGCAGCTTATTCAAGTCAAGTCCCTGGTTTGATATTCAAGTCCCTGGTTTGATATTTAGACTACCATGTCAGGTGAGCGCCCTCAGGCCCCCTGGGGCCTCTTGTTTTTATTATTATTACTTTTTTTTTTATCACTTGTTCACTTAGAAATTGTGTCCGTCCGAGCCAAATTTTGTCTGTTCAGCCTGTATCTCGGGTATCGAATGTTCTATTGCAATGAAATTTGCTGTGAACGCTGCTTATGGTATAGGCTTTAAAAAAAGGATTCAACAATATTTCTCACATTCTCTTTTTTAGAGTTATCCCCCTTTTTGACTTAGAAATTGTAGGAAATAGACATTATTTGTCTGTTCAGCCTGTATCTCAGGAATGGGTTATTGGATTTCAATGAAATATGGCATGCAGTTTGCCTATGACAAAGGCTTCTGCCTCATTGCATAAAACTTCCAAACACCAAACAATTTACCATACCTTTTGACATGGAAATTGTTGAAAACTTTCGAAGAAAATGCGGGTTGGGGGTATACTGGAATAGGGTTATCAGATTTCAGTGAAATATGGCATGCAGTTTGCCTATGACAAAGGCTTCTGCCTCATTGCATAAAACTTCCAAACACTAAACAATTTACCATACCTTTTGACTTAGAAATTGTTGAAAACTTTTGAAGTTATTGGGGGGGGGTTATGCTGGATTGCGTCCATCCATCTGTGCGTCCATCCGTCCATACGAGAATATCCATAACCTAAGTAAATCATTATGGAATTAAATGAAACTTGGTATGCAATTAAATTGTACCATTGCCCAAGACTAGAATGAATTTCGGTGTTGTCAGACAATTATACCCCCACATTCGAAGAAAATGGGGGGGGGGGGGGGGGGGGGGAGGGGGGGTATACTGGATTACATGTGTACGTTCATGCATCAGCACACACAAATGACCACTTATGTGGCTACGAGTTAGTAAAATAGGATACTTATGTGGTTAAAGTCTGTTACATGGCTAGCCACATAACAGAATCTCTTATTGTTGTGGGGGGGGGGGGGGAAGGGGGATAAATGTAGAGTAGGGTTAGGGCATTCTGGGATGGGGTGGGGGGTCAGTGGAGGGGTGTTAAAGTTATATGGCTAGGGTTAGGGGTGGGTAGGGTTAGGGTCAGTAAAGGGTAGGGTTAGCTGACCCCCCAAAAAACTTTTTATTTTGTTGGACATGTATTTTAGGTTAGCCACCTAACATGTCCATAAAATAGCCACATAAGTAGCCATTTGTAAGAACGTCCATGTGTGAGTCCGTCCGAGGATGCCATGTGGGGGTATGCACCGGACGACAGTTCAGCTCTTGTTCAGATGGAAATCATTCATAAATAATGGTGAAATAAAAGAATGAGTGTTATTTCCACTGCATTAACATGAAGAACATCCGTACTAATTCCACCGGCCAAGCTAATTTCAGTATCACTAGCCCTTACCACTGTTACATGCAAATTTAAGGTTTCCAGGCAATTTTGACGATGAACTATAATCCTTACAGGGTAACATTCCAACTACATCATCAAGGCATGCCTTCAATGAAGGCATGCCTTGATGATGTAGTTGGATTATTTTATCAATCGGGACTTGAGCCATCACAGTTGGAACAAATCAGGTTTATAGCATCCCACACGACCCATCGGTCATCTTCAAGATGCCACTGATTCGATTTGAGGTTTGATTCGATTTTCAATAATAGACATGATTCGATTTGAGATTCGATTCAAATGAAAAATGTGTTATTTGCGGGGCCCTATTCGAGATTCAATTTGATATTAACAAAAATTTGAGATTCACAGGGCCTTCCTAGCTACTTATCTCAATTTGAAAAATAACTTTTCTTTCACTTTATTATGTCAAGTGTGAGTGTTGACGGTAAGTCTTGTCACAGTAATAGTGAATGCTTTCAGTATGCTAATACAGTGGAAACCTGCTAATTGATAAGCCTCATTGCCAATTAAAATTATTCATTTAACAGTAGCATCCAATTAACTAGGATTTGATCCCTTTCCTGTATTCTGTAGATAAATTAAGCAGTTATTCCATTATTTCTTGTTTGACAGAGCAGGTTCCGACTGAAATGAAAAATTCTTCAATTTCAGCCCCTTCCTTGAGAAGTGCTTGAATTTGTTTCTACCCTTAAAAATACTTGATTTTCCACCACCTTCCTTGAAAAGTACTTGAATTTAATTTTTCCATAATCTCCGATACCAGAAGTTTCATGATAACCCACCTCAGTTTGTTATTGATTATAGACCTCTGTAGTTTATTTCATGAGTTTCTGTCCGTAAAACCACAATACACTGTGGTGTAATACACTTTGGAAACGGCTCAATGAGTCTTCTCCAATGGTGTGTTATATCCTAGTATTTTATCCTGATGCTATCATAATAGGTCTTATTATCATTACAAAGTAGGTCCATTGTTCTGGAAGAGTTAACAAATGAATAAACTGGCAATTCAAGTAAAGATATTTATCAAAGATCTAGTAATGTAGAAAGAATATAAAATCTCTTTTTTGTGAAAAGTGTGTAAAAAGTGCTTAAATTTTCTTCTCTAGCGTCAGTTTTAATACAGAGAATTGGGTGATTGTCGGACTATTTCTCGACTTATTACAAGATATATCCATTCAATACCTCCATGGGAACATTTAGAGGTGAAGCAATGCTTCTTTACTGTTACGGTATAAACAAACTATGTTTTAATGGTAAAATAGGACCCAGTCACCAATGCTTGGGGTGAAAATCCATGAAAATGGGCAACATGGACATAAATGTTTGGCTGGACTTTATCTCCATGTTGTGGTCATCATTTGCCATTGTGCAGAAATATGTGACCTTAAACACCAATAAATAAATAAATTCATTCAATTAATTGGAGTTAGAGTCCAAGAAATTAACAGGTCAAGTGTGTACTGAAGGCATGGTAAATGGTTTTGTGTTTGGAAGTTTCAGTTAACAGGGTTATTCAATTAACCCTTTACCCAACGAATCGCTTGCATCCGCCCGTGTAATATGCAAATTCAGCAGTTAAAAAAATATTATTTTTTAAAAAATTTCAACAAAACCATATCATGTGACCCATCATTGGAACGAGCTCGTCGAGCTCATTCCAACGAGGGGTCACATGATATGGTTTTGTTGAAATTTTTTGTAAAATTTTAAAAAATGGTATTTAAAATAATAAATTTTGATATCGTCTGCATTGGGTAAAGGGTTAAAAGACATCCAATTAAGTTAGCACAACTATAAAATGTAAGGAGTTCAGGCAGGTATTATTGCTATTTTACATTCAACATCATAAAGTAGATCGAGGTAGATTTGTGTATAAATGTTTAATGGAATATACAAACAATGTCCACATATCCTAGAACATGTCTCAATACACTATTTTTCAATTTTGCATGTTTACACACAATATTGTAATGATATTTTGGACTTTGCTTGAAATGTTATTACTTTATTGAATTTCATATGCTCTATAAAATTTCAGATGCAGATAGATTTTCTGGCAAACATGTAAAGTCACCAGTGTAGCAGTCCTGAAAATGAGACGAGTGCGAGTGCAATTGCTCCTGTCAGCACCTGTGCTTTCTATTTTATGGGAGTTAAAAAATGCACTGGTTGAAAAATATTGTGGAGCACTAATATACTGTGAGGGCATATAAATGTGTGTTGTTTTGAGAAAGCAGCACTCTTCAGCCAGTGGCAAGCTACTGTCATAATTTAGCAATTCCTTATACATTTAGCCTCTTGAACCCGATCGGCCACTTTTCTGGCCAGGAACATGATACGTCATAACGTCATTAAATAGGATGACTGTTCAGTAAATGTGTGGGGTGGAGCAATCAATATTTTCAACGTGCAGCCCTGAGGCTGCACGTTGAAAATATTGATTGGTCTACCCCAAATAATGAGTATGGACTCTTCTAATTGCTGCCATTGAACTGGCATGGAAGATACCAATAGAGTTCAAAGGGTTAAGGTTTCTGGTGTTTGGTGACAGTATTCCCTCGAAAATTCATATACTAACATTTTACGGGTGCAATTTACTTCTGTCTCTGATTTCACGGGAGCTTAAAACTGCACATGGTAATTTTGTTCATTTCCAGCACTGGTGTAGATCTTTTCACAATATAATGACATTCCCTTTTCCAAGTTTTTCTTTGATGTTTGCATGACAAGATTTGAAGGTGTTTGTACCCATTTCATGAATTGTATAGCACTTCTAATTTAAAAAGACTTGCTCACATGTTGATACTTTTATTGTGGTACAAAATAATTTAAACAGAAATCACTCCACATTCTTACTTGGCACTTTTTTCTATCTTTATTCTACCTTTATATAGTTTGTCTTTACGATTCTTATAATTCAGTAAATTTCACTGAGAAATTTTAATGTACAGCCACCAAGGACTGGTCACTTTCCATGGGTGGGCAATTTTTCCATGGATGCAATAATATTAGATTCCAAACATTAATTATTCCCCGTGGGAACCCCGGGAAGTGAAGCCGTGCTTGTGGTAAACTGTGGTAGAAAAGCTCTGTTTTATTGGTAACATAAGACCCGGTCACTAATGCCTGGGGTGGATGTCCTCTTCTAAAATGGGCAACATGGGTATAAACGATTGGCTGGACTTGACTTTACCTCCATGTTGTGGTCACGATTAGCCATTGTGCAGAAGTATGTGACCTTAAACACCAATAAATAAACATTAATTATAGGAATAATTATCAAAAATTTAATTAATGAAGCACCGGGTATAACCCGGTGCTTCATTAAAATTTTGCTGATGATGATTTTTATTACCTGGTAAACGTATGCACTGACTGACATCACTGCCCATGTGTGGATTATGACGAATGAAGGGGGACTACTGTAAGCTGCATTTTGAAAGAAAAAATAAACCTTTCACATCATTAACCCCATTTCTTTCATTGTGATTTAGGTTGGGTGGCAAATAGTGATTGAAGTGTGTCAAAAACTAGCGGGGCTTCAGTCAACACAATTTCGAAGAACAGTGGGAAGATGTGTGAGACATGACTCATAATCGAATTAAATTAAAATCATCAAACGTCATACAAATGTTAAGGACAGTCAGACAGTTTGTCACATATAATAGCTGCTTTCACATCTTCAAGGTCAAGGTCATACATTGCCTTATGTTCAAGGTCACCAGCCATGTCTCAGCCATAATTCACAGACTATTTGGACTACAATAATCAAGGTTCACACAATTATAAAGGGCAATGGGAGGATGTTACAGGCCATAGCTGGTCTCAAAAACGAATCAAACTACAATTATCAAACTTGATACAAATGTTAAGGACAGCCAGAAAGTTTGTCAAGTATAACAGCTGCTTGCACATCTTCTAGGTCAAGATCATACATGTACTTGAATGCATCATGTTGACAGTTACAAGTCATGTTTCAGCCATAACTCCAAACGTGTTGTGGCTGCAATCAGAACACTTCACACAATCATTAAGGTAAATTCCAATTGATGTTTTTTTGTTTTTTTATCTGGGTTGTGCGATGGAGGAGGGAGGGTATGTCTTACTCCACTGACATTTCTTGTTTTACCTCAGGTGAGGTGAACAAAGCCAAAATATACACTAAGTTCACAAAAATAATTGCCTTTGTCATAGTTTCTAGTCAAGTCTTGGCTACCTAGGAAAATCGCAGGAAGGGAACAATGTTTGCTAACTGTGGTACAGTGGTATTGATAATCAAAATCAGTTGATAAGTGTGATAAGGGTATTGGAAAAATTATGGCCGGTATCCTATAAATTCCCCCGTGTGAACCCCAGGAAGTGAAGCAGTGCTTGTTTACTGTCGGAAACAAGCTCTGTTTCACTGGTAAAATAGGACCCAGTCACTAATGCTTAGGGTGCGAGTCCTCTAAAATAGGCAACATGGGGTATAAATGATTGACTGACCATGACTTTATCTCCATGTTGTGGTCATGATTAGCCATTGTGCAGAAGTATGTGACCTTAAACACCAATAAATAAATAATAATAATCCTATAAATTCATTTCTGGCTCAAAGTTCTCACTGATATGCAGCTTATTGGATAAATTAACTCTACGGACAATGACGCTTATTTCGCTAATTAATATTAATGGATAGAGTTCTTTAAATATTTTCCAAGGTGATTTGTTACAAGAGTATTTTTATCAAAGGTACCATCCTGCAAGTGAGAGGAGCCTCAATTTCTTGCATGTCACTCCACTTGCCTTCAGGTGCTGCTAACTCTTTTTATGTCAGGTTAGTAAGTTGGAGAGTCTAACAACTGCTTGCTACTGCTCTGCGATTCTCTCTGGGTATTCCTTCTTCCATCTGTAAAACTGTGCAACACCGATATGATAATGACTGTTGAAAGGGTTGTTAAACCACCATAAACAATAACAGCAATTATTATTGATATCAAGCCAATATTGGGGTGAAAGGTATCATTTAACCGCTGTTCCGATAACACCCAATGCAGGCCCATCACTGTATAATAGCAAAGACCGAACACAAAGTTGGAGTTTTTCCTATATTTCACGAGTGCCAAATATACTTGTGAAATAAGGAAAAACGGCAGCAAGATTCGTTGATTTCTGGCCCCCAACCCTATCCAAGTTGTATTCTGTATTTATACAGTAGAATCCTATTAATTGAATATCCATTTTGCCAGTGAAAATTATTCATTTAACAGGAGTATACAGTTAACAGGGATTTGGTCAGTTTCCTGTGTTCTGGAGGTAAACTGAGCATTTATTCTATTATATCTTGTTTGACAGAGCTCTATGAGCTCTGTCAAACAACATATAATAGAATGAATGCCTGTATTGGATGTAGTGAGGCCAAAAAGGTTGATAAATAGGGGGAATTTGGTGCGTGTCACAGTAATTGTTTCGACACATTACAAAAATTTATATACAATTAACAGGAGTTTACTATACAACCCATATGCAATTAACAGATCAGATTTGTACTGAAGGTATGGTAAATAGGTTTGTGTTTGAAAATTATATTCAATTAACAGGGATATACAATTAAGAGATATCCAATTAAGGGGGCTCCGCTGTACTGAGATTAAACTTAAATTAAGTGAATGAAGTTGATATTTTTTCAGAAAAATATCACCTTTGGCGGTCTGTTTACTTTCTTGCTTGACAGTGTTTTGTGTCAAAGCTTTTCATTCATGTCATAGCATCACTCAGATGTGTAACGACCATTCAGATGCATTCTTACATGACGTTCTTACACATGGGTTGTATTCTCAGTGTGTGTATTGTATCTGGTAACACTGAAAACACAGCAATTGTGGTATAAAACCTAGTAATTAATGCCCGGAGTACACGTCCTTGGAAACAAGCGATATTATTATAAATGATTGGCTAAACTATACTTGTGTTTTTCTTATGATATAGCTATGGATGCTGAAAGAGACCTTAACTGGTAGACTGCTAAATTGTTTTTGAACATCAAATCTTGAACAAATGTCTTTGCCTTGTTACAATTTATGGGAGAGTGTATGTGGGCACACTCTCCCATAAATTGTAACAAGGCAAACCCTTACGGACTAAATGATATCACTTCAAAGATAACACAAAGCACATGCACTGAATATGAGCCTTGAAGCTGTGGTACCTGCACTTCAGAATAAAGCCCAAATATGGGCTGCCAACACGCTACCAGTTAAACCCCAACTAGCAATTAACCTACCACTGAGTCAGCAGGTTTGGCTGTGTTTTCTGCTACTTGTCACTAAAAAGAAAATAATTGCAATAAAATGACATTTTTGTGACATTTTTATTCACCGAAACCACCGCATAATTCATGAATATTCTTATTACATATGCTTACAGTGAGTTTGTGTCTTTATGTTTAGTTTTTTATTTAAAGCATTTTTATCAGTGTATATTGTACATATTTTGTATATTTTATATAAAATAAATTATATATTTATCTAATAAAATCTTGTAATTGTTAACTTGTCAAGTGGCAAGTCTTTTTTCAATGTGCCGATGTTTGCCCACACTTCTGTACATGCTTCTTTCCCCGTTGAAACCCCAGGAAGTTGAGCAGTACAGTACGGCGGCAATGTACTGGTCACTTTCCATGGGTGGGCAATATTTCCACGGACGCAAAAATATTAGATTCCAAACACTAAATATATGACAAATCATCAAAATTTTAATTAATGAAGCACCAGGTACAACCCGATGCTTCATTAATTAAAATTTTGCTGATTATGATTTTTATTACGTGGTAAACCTGTGGACACTACTGCCCATGCGTGGATTTGGGGAATGGTCGATATGTACCACGTCGATATGTACCACGGTCGATATGTACCATGAAGAAAGTCCATATCTACCACCTAAAAGTCGATATGTACCTCCTAAAAGGTCGATATGTACCACTTGAAAGTTGATATGTACCATTAATGGAATCGACCCAAAATTTGTAATATAATTACTCTTTGTGATACAAAACTATATATAAACGACTTCCAACAATACTTAAACCACAGCATACTTCGTCTCTTTGCCGATGACAGTATCATCTACCGCACTATTAAATGTAAAGCCGATACAACCAAGCTTCAAGACGATCTGAACATGGCAACGAAGTGGGAAGAAGATTGGCTTATGTCCTTCCACCCTGACAAATGCAATCTCTTCAGTATCACGAGGAAAAAAAATCCCACAATTGCAACCTACCATCTGAAAGGCCACCCACTCGAAAAAGTCAACTCAGCGAAATACCTAGGTGTAACCATCCAGAGTGACCTAAAATGGGACAAACACATTGCAACCATTTCCTCCAAGGCAAATCATACATTAGGCTTCCTCAAAAGAAATCTAAAAATTACAAACGAAACCATAAAAGAAAGAGCCTACCAGTCCATAGTTCGACCACAAATGGAATATACATCATCCATTTGGGACCCCCATCATGACCAACAAATTAAAAAAACTTGAAAATGTACAGCGCAGGGCAGCTAGGTATGTCAAAAACCGATACCATAATACTAGCTCACCAACAGAAATGATTAACTCCCTGGATTGGCCAAGTCTACAGCAAAGGCGACTTAGAACTAGATTATCTGTCCTCCATAAAACCAAACACGGTGACATAGCCCTAAACCCTGAAAATATCATCCATGAGAAAACTATTGCTACAAGACAAAACAAAGCAACAACATACCACACTATCTCTACCGTATCAGATACATATAAATTCTCATTCTACCCACGGACAATAACCCAATACAACCTCCTACCTAAATCTGCTCTTCAGTCCAACAACCTGGACAATTTTAAAACCGAGCTCAAGCCTTCAGTACTTAACAACATACTGCTGGCCACCAAAAAAAAAACACGAAATAAATAACTGTCCCTGACTTGTATATAGTTTTAACTAAAATAAAAAGAAAAAAATAAATAAATAAAAAAACCTCCATCTCTGGTAAATGTTCCTATGTCATTAACAACCATCATCTTTATTTTCTTCAAAGTCGGCTGACTAACACCTCAGCTTACTTTCTTTAGTCCTCCAGACTGCCCTTAATAGTCAGAATTGACTGCGGGCAGAAATAGAGAAGAAGAAGAAAACACACCAAGAATTATTTTACAGACTTTGGGTCATAGTTTGTATTATTCACGTTACGGAGGGGCCGGGAGAGTGAGATGTCGGGATCAGAATTTTCATCAAACACAACTAAACTAAACACAAAACAAAACTTACACATGGGATAGAGAGAGAGGACGAAAATAAAAGGACGACAGACTTACCCCGCGGGGTATATAGCACTGAAAATTATATCACAGCATAACGTTCAACTACTTACTTTTGGCCCTTTCCACCCTACATCCATAGGGGTCATACACGATTGGTGTAATATAAGTAATATCCGTACATTGTACACTAGTCCTCAGAGTGGTCTACAAGCTGGGCACACTGGCGAAGATATTCTATTTTTTTTTTTTTGCCTATCATTGGCATCATATGCATCCCAGAGTCTCCTAAGTGCTACATGTTTCTCATTGGTGCTTTTCTTTTGATGCCGATACTAAATTCATATCGTACATATCGAGTTTTTGCGTGGTACATATCGACTTTTTGCGTGGTACACATCGACCGACGATGTGGTTCATAGCGACTGGTACATATAGGCGGGGTACATAGCGACCGATATTCGTGGATTACGACCAGTCCACGGCGACTGTACTGTACCAGTTTACTGTGGTAAACAAGTAGATGTACTGCTTTACTGATAAAATTTAACCCCAGTAGCCAATGCCTAAGGTAGAAGTCCTCTAGAGTGGGCAGCATAAACAGTTGTCTAAAGTTGACTTCATACCCGTGATATAGCCATAGATTCTGAAAGTAATCTTAAACACCAATAAATAAATGTATGCATCCTCAATGATGTCTCTGTTCCAAAACTATGAGAGGTGATTCGTAATTTTTATAAACACTCTGTTTCAGACGAGCAGACAAAAGCTCACATGTCAAAGGTTCGGGGACAAAAACCTTCAAGAAAACTGATAAGAGTAAACAAAAGCCCTCTGATTTTTTTTTTTTTAAATATTTTTGTCATCCGAATTACACAACAAAACCTTTCACTTAATGATTTTTTTCTGGTGAGTTCTTGTCACTTTTTCCAACAGTACAAAATAGACCGGAGGCTTGAGTCGGCCTAAAATGCTTACCTGAATCAGATCAGTTGCTAGGAAATTAAAGTACATGTAGGTTAGAGAGAGGAAGCAAGAGACAAGAAAATTGAGCAGTGCAAAGAATTGCATATGCCTCCTCCTGTAATATCACGGATAGCATATGCTGCTCAATAGAGTGAGTGTTGTCAATTCTCACAGGTTATCAATTTCCGACACAGTGTTTTCAATGAAAAATGTGCTTGTCGGTATCTAAAACGCCCAAGCTGTCAAATGTTAGCCATTTTGAACAAATACACATCAGACTAACTCAGTACCCCCCCCCCCCCCCCCCCCCCCCCCAACCTTTTCGCATACCAATCCAACATGGGCGATATAAAAATTATTCTCATGACAAAAAACAAGCTTCACACACTGTTGGGGGTTTTCGTTGGGGTGGAGGGGGGTGGGGGTCCGGGATATTGTTGCCGCGCTGTGTGCCGCATGGGCGAACAATGTTTCGTATATTATTGAACAATACATTGCATGCTAATGAGTCTTCCACTTACGAGACATTGTTCGTTTCACGATGATGCTGGCGACGGTCCTCCGGAGCCGTGTTCCGTCCTGGGGTGAAAAAGGTTAACACTGCCCCCCCCCCCCCCCCCCCCCCCCCCCACCGTTGTCCATTAGAATATCCTCTCATACTAGCGTTAGGCTGCGATCTCCAACTGAGTCAGTTCCCAAACTGTTGTCTATCAATGTAGATGTCTTGTGCATTCAAGTGGTCCCTTTTCAAATGTCCTTCTTCACTCGTTCTCTCGTTCAACTTGAATCAATTTTCGTTTCGTGTTTAAACAATATCCAACCAACCCACCCGTTCTATCTGTCTAATTGAAATTGTGTAATCTTGCAGATTTGGGAGACGGTTCACATATAAGCGTTCAGCTTTCTACCGAATCCCCTACTTCAACAAGTTAGTTTGATATGTCATGTGTTAATTGTATTCACTGAAATTCATGTACAAAACATTCAATCCGTATACACTTGTTTGCATGTGTACAGTTGACTTGTCTTTTTCAATAAATATTGTTTAAACTAAAAAACAACAATGTAAAAGGTTCACAGGAGCAATTTTCCAAATCTATCAAGGGGCATAATTGTGGTAAGTATGGGTGGACAAAACCTGGAATATGTGTATATCAGTTCCCCATTTTGGTCTATCGCCGTATCAAGGACATCAAAAACCCCGACAACCAATAGGGACAGTTGTCTAAGTCGAACAAACGATACATCTCTGGTACAGTTGTCTAAGTCTAAGTCGAACAAACGATACATCTCTGGTACGTATACGCGAACGAAACACGCAAGATGTGAATGCTCTTTCCTCCATGCTGGTCTCTCACCACACCAAATGCGATCAACATCGGTCAACCGATGGTTTGGATGTGATGCACAACTCCGAAAGAATCTTCACCTGGGGATGCGACGTGCATCCCATGAGTGGGTGGTGATCTGTTGTTCGTACTCTTTCTGCTCGTACTGGTTTAAATGGGGAACGGGAAGATTCAGACTTGTCTTTTTCGGCCCTGAAGATTCGGCCCCAGTATTTGATGTCTTAATTAAGCTTATCTGATAGTGGTTTATGGCTTTCACTTAACCATTTGAAGTTGAACCCTTGCGGCCATTTTTCCTGCCTGGAACATGATACGTCATAACGTCATTATATAGGATGGTTCAGTAAAAGTGCGGGGAAGACCAATCAATATTTTCAGCCCCCGAGGCTGCACGTTGAAAATATTGATTTGTCTACCCCAAATAATGAACATGGACTCTTCTAATTGCTGCCATTGAACTGGCATGGAAGATACCACTATAGTTCAAAGGGTTAATAGGGAATTACAGTTCTGTTGGAATTTGGAAATAAATTGTAGTATAATTGAACAAAATTATTTTGTATTTATCGTTCAGTGAAAGCGGACTCGTTGCCTGCTAAAGGCTGCTTCAATAAACTATAAATATAAAGTTTAAAACTCTATTATACCAAGATGCTTTCTTTTTGATCACCAGCACCCCAATAAAATGAAATATATAACCGATATGGAACACAGTAACCGCTATGGACTCGGAACATCCTCCGCTCCGTCCCTATAAGTGGTCACCCACCTCCAGGGAGGCGAGCGTTGGTCCCGCGCCCCGCTTCTACCCCTTTTTGTAAGCGTCCGTAGCGCGCATTTTTGACCACCCAGCCAAATAGGTTCCAATGCAGGCCTGCCCCCGAACCAGGGAAGTTCGGGTCTTTCTACGGGTGGTCCCCGAAAGGGGCCGTTGTTGTCGTCTATCCAAAAACACATCCAACTGAAAAGCCAGAAAAAATGATTAAAACAGCCTGGGGCAGATTATACTTGCCAATGATAGCCCAACGCCATCGCTCCATGATTTATCCTCCAAGTGGCAGACTATACTTGCCCGAAAAAAAACCCACTACAGTACCCTCGGGGAGAGGTAGCACCTTTGTGAGAGGACCCCCTTCCGCTTTGTCCTCACCCGAAGATTCAGTCAACGACCTACACAAAGTCAACCCAACACTACTGACCATCTAGCCTGGGACATCTGCTGAGTACTCGAACCTTTTCCTCCTTCAACACGCCTTGACATGTTGCTACCTGATCTTAAAAGTCGAAAGGGGCTTGCCCCACGGCGTCCCTGCGCGCATTCGGCGCGCTAAATCATTTCTTCTTTCTATTATGTGTATATTGCTATTTATTCTTGGTAAAGACGAAACATTTTATCGTCTTGAAGGACAACTTAATTGTTTCTCGTGGAACAGTATGGGATATAGAAATTAAAACAAGATGGGTACATAAATACCACTTTTATTATCTTATCAAAACATCAGATACACAACAAATAAGCACCTGAGTAATTATACCAAATCTCGAACAACAAAACAAATTACTTCCTTTACACATTAACAAATCTTTTTTGATAAAAAAAGAATTAACCATTAAATTCCGTCAAGTATATTTCTCTGCTTTCGTCGAAAGCTTAATCTGCTGAACTGGACCAAAACATCTATATTTGAATGGTTCCTGATAGCAAAATATTGTGACTTAATCTGTTGAACCCAAGCTGTTTGAAACCAGTAATACCCCAAATATGGATGTCATTGAAACCAATTAAATTAATTGGTTCCAATGGCATCTATATTTTGTATGGTTCTTACTAGTATAAAATATTAATCTTCCAAACCCAGACTGTTTGAAACTTTCTTACTAATACCAAACGTTCAAAAAAATTTGTATGATTCTCACCAGTATCAAAATATAGTATATAAATATGATATAAATATATCTCAGTAATACCAAATATGGATGTAGTTCTTGGCTTGGCTTTTCCCATCCGGTAGCCACTTCCTGCAGGAATTCTGTTGTCTCTCTCTCTCTCTCTCTCTCTCTCTCTCTCTCTCTCTCTCTCTCTCTCTCTCTCTCTCTGTGTACTTTCAGTTTAGACATATTTTATTTGCTCACAAAATCGCAAAAGGGATTGGAGTACAAGTACTTACCACTTAGAAACACTCCTCTCCCATACATAAAATTCATATAAGTTTACATGACAGCAAAACAACTGCAATACAATTAATTACTGAATAAAACTAGTAATTGGGAAAAAACAAAACAAAAATACTGTCAAAAAAGCACAAAACAAGAAAGAGAGAGAAAAAAATAATAATAAAAAACATATTTAACACGTAACTTGATACCACAGCACCTCCCCCCCCCCCCCCCCCCCCCCGAACGACGCGGAAAGCATATCAAAATTAATGGCAAGCTGAAATTCGATGGACCAGAAATGGAATGAACTACTACGGTTCTTGTTCAGACTACGAAGTGAGTAAACTAGTGACCCACTCGAAGTCTCGCCCTCCCCCTTGCAATCAAGAGCTGCATCGTACATGTAGCACATCTGACAAGCCTGGTTAAATCTCCTTGAATCTGAAATATAGCGCTGTACAGCAGAAAAAATAATCTCATTGTTTCTTTTTGTGAGGCTACCTTCACCATATAAAATCTGCTGTACCCTTGTAATATTGAATTTTTGTCAAGGTCTGAAACATGAGAATTCTTATATTGTCATAGTTTGGACAGGAGAAGAAAAAAGTGGTTAGCATCCTCAAAACCGCCCCCACACGAACAACGAGGAGAATCAATTAAATAGTTCTCATATTTATCAGAGTTGAGATCACTGCACCCATTGTCCACAAGTTTTAAATTTTCAATTTTATCTCCGTGTAAATTATATATAATTGGCTTCAGCAAACATATCTATATGCAAAACAAACAATATCAGCATAAAAAACTTTTTTTCAACACGATAACTACATACGACATACGAAATATTTATCATTAACAATAAAACATATTAGAAATCCAAAAGAACAATATATATTTCCAAATAAAAAGTATGAAAAACATCAAATTTTAGCAGAAAAAAATCCTCTCAGGTGAGAAGATTCGGCCCTCTGAATGTGCCGAGGTGAGAAGATTCGGCCTTTTTTGTGGCCCGAATCTTCCCGCGGTCGAAGCTTCCCATACCCGACTAAAGGTATCACTGAGCTAAATAATTGAATTAGAGTTACCCGCCTTGCAATGTTGCAATCTCTAAGAATAGGCAGCCGTGGGAAATTATTGTTTCAAAAAAAGTTTGAAACATTCTATTGACAACTTGCATTATTGTTGGATATTCCAGATAAATAAAGAGGGTGATTTGATTACTTTTGGACCTAAAAATTACAATTGACTTTTGATGTGTTTTTGTTGGGAATTTCAGGAAAATATGTGCACGTGACCGGTACTTGCCTTCCGTCAGCTTTTCTTTATTATTTAGTTTAAACAATATTTATTGAAAAAGACAAGTTAACTGTATACATGCAAACAAGTGTAAACGGATTGAATGCTTTGTACATAAATTTCAGTGAATAAAATTAACACATAACATATCAAACTAACTTGTTGTAGTAGGGGATTCGGAAGAAAGCTGAACGCTTATGTGAACCGTATCCCAAGTCTGTAAGATTACACAATTTCAATTAGACAGATAGAGTGGGTGGGTTGGTTGGATATTGTTTAAACACGGAAAAAAAATGAATAAAGTAGAACGAGGGGGCGAGTGAAGGAGAAGGATGACATTTGAAAAGGGCCAACTTGAATGCACAAGAACAGTTTGGGAATTAACTCACGTGGAGATCGCAGCCTAACGCTAGTACGAGAGGAGGATATTCTAATGGATAACGGGGGGGGGGCGGGGGGGGTGGGGGGGGGGGGGCACTGTTAACGCCGCCAGCACCATCGGAAACGAACAATGTATCGTAAGTGGAAGACGCATTATTCATTAGCATGCAATGTGTTGTTCAATAATATACGAAACAACATTGTTCGCCCCCCGCGGCACACAGCGCGGAAACAATAACCCGGACCCCCCCCCCCCCCAAAGAAAGACCCCAAAAGTGTGAAAAGCTGATAGTGCGCCTGCCCTCACCCCGCAGATATTTCATTTGATGTAGGTTTTAACTAAAAACTCACGTAAGACGGACAAGCAAACCCTCCGCCACCGGTCACCAGGTTAGCTTGATGGTCCATTAACAGAAGAGATAGTTGGATAACACGATAGGAGCTCACTTGAAAGAGATGTTGTATTGAGAGATCACCCAGTGGGCGACTAAGCCCATATTCTACCCATTGAAAACTATAAGGTTAGCAGCGGTAGGTCGCAGTTATTTGAAGCGTTTACTTAATAGAATAAAGTCCTGCACCATTTCAAATACAGACAAATTTTCATCGCTGGTAAGGAATTCCGAGCCAAATAGGAGTGTTGTCACATCTGGTGCAAATGGAAGTGATTTTATTGTTGACCTGCGTGTTTCTTCAAAGACAGGACAAAACAAAAGAAAGTGTTCGCTTGTCTCGAGTGCACCACACTGACACAGGGGCGATGGCGACTGGTGGTTATTGAATAAATGGGTTCTAAGATTACTGCAACACAACCGCCATCTGCAGTGATAGATTTGTCCTATTCGTGATTTTGCATGGCCATAAAAAGACGGGGATCGCAGATTGCCCCTGTTAAGATAACTTGCGAAATTACTCACAGATGAATTCTCGCTGATTGACAACGGTATATCGTTCCATAGGCTTGTAGTTCTCGGTATAAATTAAGACTGGTACAGTTGGGCGTTGCAGAAGGGAACTCGGAGAGCATTACCTGCTCGGAGATTGAGACATCGACTGGTGGCAGAGACTGTTGGAGGTACTTTATTAGCAATATATGGGGGCGTCGTATGGTGAAACATTCGGAAGAATTGTTTCAGTTTGTGTTGGCGACGTCTTTCCTTAATGGAGTCCCAGTGAGTTTCATTGTACAACGCGGAAATCCTAGCACTCATGGTTGCGCCAGTTACTATTCTTGCTGTAGCCAACTGTACTTTTTCCAGATCGATTGTATTACTCGCCGTGCAGTTATCCCAAATGGTGCTACCATATTCAAGAAGAGGCCTAATAAAGGCAAAGTAAATCTTTTCAAGGACTGCGGTCAAGAGTAAACTTTTGTCTCCTCAGTAAATCTACGCGAGACCATGCTTTACCGCAGATATGTTCAATGTGGTCATTCCACGTACCTGCACCATTTAAGATAACTCCCAGGTGCTTATGACTTTTAACTTCCGATATCTGGGTATTACCAATAAATAGTGGTGGGTGCACAGCATGGGTAACCTTGCGCGATATGAGCATGCTGTCCGATGTTTTAGGATTGAACTCAACCAACCACGCCTTGGTCCAATGTTCTATTGTAATCAGATCCTGGTTGATCACAATTGCTGCTTGGGTTGGATTCTCAACTAGAAGATACAATTATGTATCATCAGCGAAGAGCCAAATGGTACTTTAGAGGTTGTCTGTTATGTCATTGATATATATGAGAAATAGTAAGGGGCCAAGTATCGACCCCTGGGGAATTCCAGAGTTTATCGGTCTCCAGGATGAGGTCCCGGAGGCAATTGCGACCCTCTGGACCCTGTCGGTGAGGTACGATTTTAAAAATGCAAGTAAATCACCTGACACTCTAATTTTTCCAGCTTGCGAATGAGACCCACATGCCACACCTTATCGAATGCTTTACTGACATCGCAGAAGACCACCGAATCTCTTTTCCGTTGTCGAGGGCTCGGCAGAATTCGTCATAGAGGTCAGTTAGTTGAAGTATAGTCGAATCACCAGGGGCGAATCATGTGAAATTTCTTAGGATGTTGTTGTCGCTCAAGTACTTCCACAACTGTTTGAAAATACATTTTTCAAAACCTTGCCAACACAACTAAGGAGGGAAATCGGACGATAATTCGTTACTAAATTGGAAAGATGCTTTCGTAAAATGGGTGTTACATTAGCTTTTTTCCACATAAATGGAAAGTAATTATTATTCAGGAGAACATTGAAGATTACTGAGAGAGGTTCACATAGGGATAATTTACATTCCTTCAGCAACCGAGGACTTATAAGATTCTTTATTATTTGTTGCATGACCCCCTGTTTTCAGGTCAGAAAAAGTTGTCTGAAAGGCTACACTTGACAAAAATATTCGAATGCCAAAATTAAAGTGAGGCGATCATATTTCTTTTCGCCCGAACGTTGTAATGGTCACCTATGGGAAAATATTTAGCTCCGTGATACCTAAACGTTCGTAGACAGTTTTTGAAATCTTACAAGGGGCATAACTCTGTTCAGCGCCCGTAGACGAAAATCCGCAATATGACTTGTGAATATCCTTTCCTCTGTATTGGTCTCTTTTCTGCTAATCTCCACCTCGGCTTCGAAAAATATTGCATATCTCCACTGCCATCCCGTGGGGGAATTCGATGAGCTCGAACCGGACGATCCCGGAAATTTTCTAAGATTTTTTGTATCGCCCCCATCTCCGTGATTCCATCGACAAGACGGGGTGGATCCTCGTTCTCTCTCTCTCTCTCTCTATCTCTATCGGCGATTCTATTTGCCATCCTATTAATTCTGACTTGAAAAAGTCGCAAATCGTTTCGTGGTGTAGGAGCACATTTCGCAAGGGTGTATGTAATTTTGTACCCCAAATCATTTCGGACCAGAGTAATTTCGTACCAAAAACCATTTGATACACAATAAAAAAAAAGTAATTTCGTACCCCAAAAATAATAATAGTCAGAATGTCCGTGGCAATATTAATAGCAGCTTATTTGTCAGTGGTATATTTTGAGATAAAAAATAAGTTTTTAATGTTGTGCCCGTTTAAACTTTGCCAGAAACCGGCCGGCCTATTTGCAGTAAGTTTCTGAATACTGTAAATAGATTAAATACATTAAAGAATGGTTTCCGTTACTGGTTAAAAACTCCAACCTTACAACTTTATAATCTTCCGTCTGTCGACGAGACAAGATAACAAAAAGAAGGGGATCTTGTTTCATCTTGTCACCGGACATCAAACAGGAGTAAACGGGGAAAGGCTTTAAAACGGCTTGCTGAACACTCTACACGTGGCATCGTCGGATCAGGATTTGGCATTTTGGGCAAACTCCAGTCTGTCGGTACGGAAAACTAGGTAGCAACAACCATCCCCATTCAGGTCCTCTTAAAAACATGTTAAGTATAGCACTGATCCAAAGCTACAAGGCGAGAACAAAATTCTATTAATCCAAATCGCACCCCACGCGAATGAAATGAAATGAAAAATTTCAGCACACCGAAGTCGCACAGGGACGATGTGGGATTGAAATCCCTTGCGACCCGAATAACTTTATTTGCTTTATAGCTTGTTAGCTCACCGAAGGGTGCTTAACTTATCGTCGTCCGTCGTGAACTTTACATTATCGCCTTCTCCTAACAAACAACTGGACCAAATTGAACCAAATTTGGCGTCCATGTTCCTTATCATATGTCAATTCAAGTTTGTTCAAATAAACCTGTCACGCCCACCGGGGGCACCACAAGGGGTATAACTCTGACAGCACCCATACATTTTTTCAAAAATTAAAAAAAATCTTCTTCAGTCCACCAGTCAGAATCTTTTCATATTTGTTATACATCATCTCTAGGTGGGTCAAATTCAAGTTTGTCCAAATCGAATCCCTGGGTTAAGGTTTTGGCTCTCTATCGGAGTCCAGCTTTAACTTTGTACAATATGTGGAATATTCTTTAAAAATTTTCTTCTTCAGATCCACCAGATCCACCAGTTGAAATCTTTTGATATTTTGTATATAACATCTCTAGGGGGCAGATTCAAGTTTGTTCAAATCGGGTCCCTGAGTTAGTATTTGGGCTCTCTATTGGTGCCCAAAGTTTAACTTTGTGCAATTTGAGGAAATTTCTTTTAAAATCTTCTCCTTCAGATCCACCAGTCAGAATCCTTTCATGTTTGGTATACAGCATCTGTAGGGGTTAGATTCAAATTTGTTCAAATCGAGTCCCTGAGTTAATAAGTGGGCTCCCTGTAGGAGCACCAAATTTTAACTTAGTGAAATATGAGGAGATTTATTTTAAAACTCTTCTTCTTCTTCAGATCCACCAGTCAGAATGCTTTCATATTTGGTATACAACATCTCTATGGAGGTCAGATTCAAGTTTGTTCAAATCGGGTCCCTGGGTTAGTACTTGGGTTCTCTATTGGAGCCCAAAGTTTAACTTGGTGCAATTTGAGGAAATTTATTTAAAAATTTTCTTCAGATCCACCAGTCAGAATCGTTTCATGTTGGTATACAACGTCTATAGGGGAGCCAGATTCAAGTTTTGTTTAAATCGAGCCGCTGGGTTAATATTTGGGCTCCCTATGGGAGCCCAAATTTTAAGTTTGTGCAATACATGGAATATTCTTTAAAAATCTTCTTCTTCAGATTCACCAGTCAGAATCCTCTCATATTTGGTATACATAATCTCTAGGGATTTCAGATGCAAGTTTGTTCAAATCGAGTTCCACAGTTAATATTTGGGCTCCCAAATTCAAGTTTGTTCAAATCGGGTCCCTGGGTTGAAAATTTTGGGTCTGGTTCAGACTTAGAAATTTTGGACCAAAATTCGAAAAAAAAAAAATTCCGATTTTCTATGCCTTTTGTTCAATTTTGAGATGAAAAAAAAATTTAGCCTGAAAATTTTGGGTCCGATTCGGACATGGAAATTTTGGACCAAAATTTGGAATTTTTTTTCTCCGTTTTTTATGTTGTTTTTTTTTATACGTTTTGTTCAATTTTGAGATAAAAAAAAAAAATTATTGCCTGAAAATTGTGGATCCAGTTCCGACTTGTTTTTAAAATCTTCTGTAGACCCTGTAGTCAGAATGCTTTCATATTTGGTATACCATATCTCTAGGAGGGTTAGATTCAAGTTGTTCAATCCTTGTCCTTGGGCTGATATTTGGGCTTCCTATGGGAGCCCGAATTTTAACTTCTCTTGGAGGGTAAGACTCAAGTTTGTTCAAATCTGGTCCATGGGTTCATATTTTGGCTCCCTATTTGAGCTCAAAGTTTAACTTAGTGCAATGTGAGGTGATTTCTTTAAAAACCTTCTTCAGATCCACCTGTCAGAATTCTTTCATATTTGGTATATGACATCCCAAGGGGGATCAGATTCAAGTTTGTTCAATTTGAGTCCCTGGCTTAACATTTGGGCTCTATGGGTGGGGTGGGGGTGGGGTGCAGGGGTGCATGTTAGGTTCAGGTTTGTTCAAATCCATTCCTTAGTGTTTTTCCATAAAGAAAAAACCTCTCATGACTTCATTCCTTTGTAGTGTTGATGAACCATGTCTAACTGAATGTGACCCCAAATACTTATCTGAACCACTTTGGCAGGTGAGTGATTAAGGCCCCTTGTAGACTCTTGTTTGCTTATGAGTCCACTGGCAGTAGGGTAGTAGGTTGAGAACCCCGAGAACCTCGAACTGGAAGATGGCTAGGAATTTTGCATAACTACAAGAGTTTTACTCTGTGTGTTTGCTTGGAGTGGTATGCATATTTATGGTAATACTGAAACCGCAGTTTGGTGGTTATTCTAGAAAAGAGAAAGAAACCCAAACAGTCGCTGGTTTGGGAGCAGCCCCAGCATGTTATCCATAACGGTTACAAAAAGGAAAAAATCCACCAATATGTGTTTTTGAAGCTGGGACTCATCCATCAGCCTATAAGAAAGAGTGAATGCTGAGCCTTTGCCATCTGGTCTGCCTTCAGGAGAACAGATGACGGGGGTGATGGAACCAAAAAAACCCCCCAAAACCAAAAACAACAACAAAAAACACAGACACACACTCACAGACACACACCCGAAAGCCCTCAAAAAGGCTGTTAAATCTTTATTCGAATGTTTATTTATTTACAACGTACACTCGTCCTAGCCAGGCAAGCTTGTTTCAGTCATTGCCTGGTGTTTGGTGGTTTCTGTGTTTGTTAACAGAAAGGTAGGTTGTACCAATTCCTCCTACGTTTCGTCAACAACTTCCATGCTGTCGCCGAATGTGCCACCGCGTGGGACGGTTTGGAGAAATAGTCTCGCCGCCTCGGAAGCCCGTGGTGTTATTCGCTATTTAGGGGATTCTAGTCCTGTAGGTGTCAATGACTTTTCCTCGGAACGATAATCAACGTGATTTATGAAAATGACAAGTTTATTACATAAAACAAAAGATAAATTTCATACATACTTAGGCTCTCAACAATGAACTTTTTTTTCACAAAATCAGTGTCACAAAAGCGTTTTCTTCTCTTCCCAATGCTAGCACTGGTTTGGTTGCCGTTCTCCTTGTGCACTTTTAGATATTTGAGTGTCACTTATGTACACGCTATTCGTCCAGAAATTCCCCAACACTTCTCCGACTTTGATGTATAGAGTCTCATTAAGTTAACACGTTTCCACTCTGGACCACTTGTTATCTCATCACCACTCTCAATCGCCACTTAAATTACCTAAAATGTTCACACGGCAGCTCACTCGCAAGCCGCCCCTTATCCAGCGTAGTTCCACTAACTGGCCACCAAATTTGAGCTCCCGGCGCTACCGAGCTATCACTACTACCACAAAAACTTCTCAAACTTTTACTGGCCCTACTGGCGACAAGGCGACCCTAACCGCTAATTTTATAGCCTAACACTTAGCTCCCACTCATGGTCTGGCTCCTATAAATGAGATCTACTCTCTGTCAATCAGAGGAAATATCTCGCTTCATCTCTCTCTCTCCGAGACACCAAACACTGTCTGCCCGACATCTCGCTTGGTCTGGTATTTATGCAGAACTTTAACCAACTGATGCATTTTTAATGACTTTATTTCAAGTTTCCGACACCACAGTGCAAATGAAAAATTGGTTACTTTGAATTCCTAGCCTATTTCTTGATGTGACACTAAAAATTCGCAACAGTAGTATGTAATGTGGTTTTGGGGCCTTAGTTGGGGGACCCCGGAAGTGACGTCATGTCACGTGACCCAGTGCCGCCATGTTGTGTTGACATGGTAACCCGCGTAAGCGGCCATGTTGTGACGTCACCCCCATAGTGATATGTGGTGTTAGTGCGCATGCGCAGCGCGTGTTGTTAGGGTGATACGTGTTTCCGTCGTCTATTTTGTATACTGGAGGCCGCCATCTTGGTTTCTATGGTAGCACGCTATTGCTATGTTACCAATGGCTTCTAACAAGACAGGGGTATGTTCGGAGGGTACGCTCGATTGAATCGGAGTAAATCTAATTACCACAAACAACCCGACAATCCTTCCAAATCACCAAAATCCACCCAAAATTAACGAAATTGACTTTATTTCCCCAATTTATCGGCTTAGCACGTAGTGCTATAGTACTAAGGGGGTACCGGGGGTACGTTCGATTGAACAGGAGTAATGTTCTGGCTTAGAATTCTCCCAGAATCCCTTTTTGGATCCCTATCCTGTGACGTTTTTCCCATTAAAAGACACGTTCCTTTGGTCATTACCCAGAATTCTCTACTTCTATCTATATATGCAATAGTTTACGTCTATCTGGCCATGTTCCTTTGTTCTAGAGTATACTCTACTCCAGTAACGTAGAAGAGCCTATTAGTTGGAACTGCTTTGCTTATTATTACTATATTTAGCTATTCTAGTCTATTCTTGTTAGTTCTGACCCTATTCCGTGTACTCTTGTTGTTTCATTTATCTAGATCATTTATATGAATTATAACTAACCAATCAGACTGCTTGATTTCCCATAATCTGTATACAGAGTTATCTCCCTTGTGTATAATAAAAGCCTATATCCAATGGCAATATCCCCGGGCACCCCAATTTCGGCACCCCTTTTTTGAAAAACATATGACCTTCGGCACCCCTTTTTTGTCATATGTGCTTATGTGAAAAAGCACAATGTGACACAATGTGCCCTAGCACATAGGCACATGATTTATGTGCCGATATGTGCTTATGTGAAAAGGCACAATGTGACACAATGTGCCCTAGCACATAGGCACATACGGCTATTTGAGGATACCTATTGCCTGGTATTGTATTATTCGAGGATACCTACTAGAGAATCCCTTTTTTGTCATATGTGCTTATGTGAAAAAGCACAATGTGTCCTAGCACAAAGGCACATGGTTTATGTGCCGATATGTGCTTATGTGAAAAGGCACAATGTGACACAATGTGCCTTATCACATAGTCACATACGGGTATTTGAGGATACCTATAGCCTAGTATTCTATTATCTTAGGATACCTATCTAGGATACCTTCTGGAGAATCCCTTTTTGTCATATGTTCTTATGTGAAAAGGCAAAATGTGACCTAGCACATAAGCACATGCTTTATGTGCCGATACGTGCTTATGTGAAAAGGCACAATGTGACACAATGTGCCCTATCACATAGGCACATACGACCAAAATGGGATTCCATAGCCACAGCTGTTTTCCAAAAGGGATTCTTTAAAGGGGATTCCATAAAATGGAATTCCTATCCGACTCCGTAAAATGGGATTCCGTGTTTTATCATCGACACTCGAGGGTATGGAAAGGGACTAATAAAGCCTAATTCATCAACTACAACAAGGTCGAAGGGAACACAACATAAACTTTGACTTATAACACCCAATATATACAATAATTTTTTTATCCTGAATGGACTGTAACCCCTAAATACTACATGCAGCAACCTAACTAATCAGAAGAAACATGAATGAAGATCAAACTAGTTGGAAACAACTGAACAGAGACAACCAACCACTACAAAACAATAAAGGTACAGAACGAAGATCCAACACAACCAAGATCGAAGTGAACAGAACAAATTGAAGAAAATCGAACTGATCTGATCGAATATAAGCGAAGTGAATTGACCATAAAAAGTGAACAAAGATCCAACACAGCCAAGATCGAAGTGAACAGAACAAAATGAACGGAGATCGAACTGATCTGATTGAACTACAACCCCATATGTAACACAGTGTTAGCCCTCTTGAACTGTTTGAATGAACTATAACCCCTAAATATATCCCAATGTTAACACCCTTGAACTTTTTGAATGAACTTTTTATATCTAATATAAATAAACACCCTTTGAACTGAACGACATTTAACTGAATAAATTCTAAACTTAATGAACTACAACCCATTGAACTGAATTCTTCTAATAGGGAAGGGGAATACCCTCGAGTGTCGATGATAAAACACGGAATCCCATTTTACGGAGTCGGATAGGAATTCCATTTTATGGAATCCCCTTTAAAGAATCCCTTTTGGAAAACAGCTGTGGCTATGGAATCCCATTTTGGTCGTATGTGCCTATGTGATAGGGCACATTGTGTCACATTGTGCCTTTTCACATAAGAACATGTCGGCAATTAAAGCATGTGCTTATGTGCTAGGTCACATTGTGTCACATTGTGCTTTTTCACATAAGCACATATGACAAAAAGGGATTCTCCAGAAGGTATCCTAGATAGGTATCCTCAAATAATACAATACTAGGCTATAGGTATCCTCAAATACCCGTATGTGACTATGTGATAAGGCACATTGTGTCACATTGTGCCTTTTCACATAAGCACATATCGGCACATAAACCATGTGCCTTTGTGCTAGGACACATTGTGTCACATTGTGCTTTTTCACATAAGCACATATGACAAAAAAGGGATTCTCTAGTAGGTATCCTCGAATAATACAATACCAGGCAATAGGTATCCTCAAATAGCCGCATGTGCCTATGTGCTAGGGCACATTGTGTCACGTTGTGCCTTTTCACATAAGCACATATCGGCACATAAATCATGTGCCTATGTGCTAGGGCACATTGTGTCACATTGTGTTTTTTCACATAAGCACATATGACAAAAAGGGGTGCCGAAGGTCATATGTTTTTCAAAAAAGGGGGTGCCGAAATTGGGGTTCCCGGGGATATTGCCATTGGATATAGGCTTTTATTGTACACAAGGGAGATAACTCTGCATACAGGTTATGGGAAATCAAGCAATCTGATTGGTTAGTTATAATTTATATAAATGATCTAGATAAATGAAACAACAAAAGTACACGGAATAGGGCCAGAACTAACAAGAATAGACTAGAATAGCTAAATATAGTAATAATAAGCAAAGCTGTTCCAACTAATAGGCTCTTCTACGTTACTGGAGTATACTCTAGAACAAAAGGAACATGGCCAGATAGACGTAAACTATTGCATATTCAGATTCTTTATATATAGATAGAAGTAGAGAATTCTGGGTAATGACCAAAGGAACGTGTCTTTTAATGGGAAAAACGTCAAGGGATAGGGATCCAAAAAGGGATTCTGGGAGAATTCTAAGCCAGAACATTAGTCCTGTTCAATCGAACGCACCCCCGGTACCCCCTTAGTACTATAGCACTACGTGCTAAGCCGATAAATTGGGGAAATAAAGTCACTTTCGGTGATTTTGGGTGGTTTTTGGTGATTTGGAAGGATTGTCGGGTTGTTTGTGGTAATTAGATTTACTCCGATTCAATCGAACATACCCTCCGAACATACCACTGTCTTGTTAGGAGCCATTGGTAACATAGCAATCACGTGCTACCATAGAAACCAAGATGGCGGCCTCCAGTATACAAAATGGACGACGGAAACACGTATCACCCTAACAACACGCGCTGCGCATGCGCACTAACACCACGTATCACTATGGGGATGACGTCACAACATGGCCGCTCACGCGGGTTACCATGACAACACAACATGGCGGCACTGGGTCACGTGACATGACGTCACTTCCGGGGTCCCCCACCGGGGTCCCCCCAACTAAGGCCCCAAAACCACATTACATACTACTCGCAACGCTAGCTAGCATCGAGAATGTTTGAAATGATTATCTAAGCACCCTGACATCCTGTTCGAATTGCAGATTAATTAGTCTCTTAGTTCGCGAACAGATGTCTTTTGACGGGTTACAAATTAAGCAAACCCGATATCTTTGAATTTAACCGGCGCGATCGTCCGTTGTGTGATATGATACTATCGTTAAGAAAAAGGGTAATTAAAAAGGAATTATTTAAACAAGTGATAATATTTTTTTTTTCCTTCTACTGCTACAACTAGTACCATTATTATTATATTGCTATAATTATACTTATCATAATTAGTATTATTTTATTATTTACATTTTTAGACTGACAGCGGAGAAAACAGGCCATCTCCCTGACACTTGCATCTTCTTGTTAAGGGTGTTGCAAGAAAATTTGAGAATGTTCAATTAGAAAAATTATAGGTAGAGAGAAGCTAGAGTTTTTTTTTTCAATTAAAAACATGATATTGAGTAACTGTTAGAAAAACAACGTCCACACCAAAGGATTTACCATTCGAAGTGGACATTTTCATTCTATTTTCATCTCATTGCTGTAAACAAACATCAGTCAATATATTCCAAACTGCAAGCATCATACACTTTGTCGCCACTGTAAAAATAAACAACTCTAATGTCCAGACGTCAGAAATTACCCGCGCTGACACAAGGGGAGGAGAGGTATTAACTGTCGCAAGGTCGCAAAGAGAGAAAAACTCCACTTTTCAATTCAATCCAATCATCTTTATTCTTTTGTACCAACTACATGGTGTCTAGTTACGAAACAGTTTTCGTACTTACGAAAAAGTTTTCGTACTTACGAAAGTGTTTTCGTACTTACAAAAGTGGTTTCGTACTTACGAAAAAGTTTTCGTACTTACGAAAGTGGTTTCGTACTTACGAAAGTGTTTTCGTAGTTACGAAAAAGTTTTCGTACTTACGAAAGTGTTTTCGTAGTTACGAAACAGTTTTCGTACTTACGAAAGTGGTTTCGTACTTACGAAAGTGGTTTCG
Source organism: Pictodentalium vernedei (assembly GCA_031216915.1). Lineage (NCBI taxonomy): Eukaryota > Metazoa > Mollusca > Scaphopoda > Dentaliida > Dentaliidae > Pictodentalium > Pictodentalium vernedei. Next base: position 145,751,375 of record CM062292.1, on the reverse strand, counting down.
TACTTACGAAAGAGTTTTCGTAGTTACGAAAAAGTTTTCGTACTTACGAAAGTGGTTTCGTACTTACGAAAGTGGTTTCGTACTTACGAAAGTGGTTTCGTACTTACGAAAAAGTTTTCGTACTTTCGAAAGTGGTTTCGTACTTACGAAAAAGTTTTCGTACTTACGAAAGTGTTTTCGTAGTTACGAAAAAGTTTTCGTACTTACGAAAGTGGTTTCGTACTTACGAAAGTGGTTTTCGTACTTACGAAAGTGTTTTCGTAGTTACGAAACTTCAATTTTTTTTTTAGCGTGGCATCAATACGCTTCCGTATCTAAGAATATAATCAGAAAACACATTACAATTATCACAATTGTTGTTGCGCATACGCAAAAGCGGGAGAAAACATTATTCTTTCTATATAATCACCACTAAAGTTAAATGGAACCATTAAAACAACACGATATCCAAAAGGTGTTTATAGAATAAAGAAAATTAATTTTTGCTTTAATCAAATCTATGACCGTCCAAATTTTCCCATTAGGGTTTAGTACATTTTTGGCCTTTGAAGTAACCCCCATCAGTCTTCTCTAACAAACTAATACGGCGATGTGCTGGGATAAAAAGCGAACATCGAATTTTTTTCGTTTTTCTTCCTAAACCGCTATAGTAATTTAGATTGTCATCTTCACTACTGTTTACACGCATGCGAACTCAGGGGAGTAGAAATAGTTCAATATGTATGCTCTTATACAAAGGGACGCACCCCCAAACACATTCCCGTCCTATTGTATCCCCTTGGGTCACATATCAACCACGTGCCACTATAGAAACCAAAATGGCGGCCTCCAGTTTACAAAATGGACGATGGAAACACATGTCACCCTAACAACACGCGATGTGCATGCGCACCAAGATCATGTATCACTTTGGGGATGACGTCACAAGATGGCCGCTCACGCGAGCTATCACGATAACCAAACATGACGTAACTAGATCATGTAACTATGACGACACTTCCCCTCCACCTTTCTCTTCATCCAATGGGCTCCATTTCACCCCTCTTCTACTATTAGCGCGACAACTGAAATAAATATTGATGGATTTGGTCAGTATTTGGCATGTGAGACTTCCTCAACAATGTCTTGATTATGTTTGAACCGCTGTGGTTCGGCCACATTGAACGGAGTTATGACCATTCATTAGTTACTTTTTTGACTGTTTTCAGCTCGTTGGCACGATAAATTGAACATATATCAGTGGATTTGATCAATATTTGGTATGTTAGACTTTCTTAACAATGTCTTGAATGGGTCTGAAAACTGGTATGGTTCGACGATACTTTGCGGAGTTATGGGCCTTAATTACATAGCTTCTGCCTGTTTTCAACTCGTTAGCGCGATAACTTGAACAGATATCAATGTATCTGATTTTCTTATAATGACAAGCCTTACACGGGTGCGAAGAAACCGGTCCACGCATCGGTTTTGCGAAATCCTTGTTCTGAATTATATTACAGTAGACATTTTCTACGTGCACCTACGCTGAATAAAACTCCATTTATATAGGTTATCACGAGTAATTATTAATATTAAAAAATGTACCCGCCAAGATTGTTAAAATTTTTAAAGTCTCTGAAATCCTATTAGAAAGAATCGTCAATATGCAACGACAAAAAAATAAAATAAAATGCACTCGATTTGTCGTGAGAAAAAGGCATTGTCAACATGTCTCCTCAAGTCTCGTGATCATTATTTATTTATTATTTATTGGTGTTTAAGGTCACATATTTCTGCACAATGGCTAACCATGACCGTGACACTTTTACGGGTGGAGGAAGCCGGAGTACCCGGAGAGAACCACCGAGCAACGGCGAGCAGCTGTCAGCTCTCCAACATACCAATACCAACTCCACACAAACAGGGTTAGCGTTGGTTGAAGACAGGTGCACCATCGACGTGCAGTACGCCTTAGTACACAGCGTAACCTTGCCCCCACGTGGGCAATGGGGGTGAAGTGTCTTGCCCAAGGACACAACGCGGTTGCCGCAGGTGGGATTCGAACCGAGGACCTCTCGGCTTGCAGCCTGCACCTCTACCAACCGAGCCACCGTGCCCCCTCGTGGTCATTAAAACTAATTTAATACATTTTGCGTCCCCATTCGGGATGAAACACAGGTCAGGATCAACTTTTCTATCGATGTCCAACATGCTAACCATTTGGCGGTCCATGCTTCCAGTTTAACAAAATGTGTAATGTGTCCGCGAGCTGTTTATCAATTATATTTATATTAACCAGCTCTCGGCGACCATGGCCGGGGAGAGGGTGGGACCTGGGATAGTAGCCCCGATGCTCGAAACTTTGAGGACGAGTTTGGCCCAGGATTCTTGGGTTAGGCCTCCCCCAGTTCAAACATGGCCTTAAAGACTGTATTTACTTTTGTTGGTTTGGCATGTCCCTTCAAAGGACGAATGAATTTGAAATGTACCGCCTCGGAAGGGAGTCTATCGAAGTTTGCAAAAGGGCAAAATCAGGATTCCATAATTCGCAACCACAGAACCAAATTGGTTTGATTAATTGATCGAATAATTTACACATTAAACCTACAGAAGGAAAATATTTTTTCGTGGGGGAGTTAAATAGGCCATGGAGAGCTTTTGTCCCTTCCAGTTTTAAAACATTTTGAGCATCTGAGATTTTTCCATTATCTGCAGAAATTATACCGAAATCGGGGGGGGGGGGGGGGGGGTTAGGAAAACATTTGCAGACACCGATGCCGATTTTTTGTTTTTAACCGGTCGGAGGACCCCCCCCCCCCTCCCCACCCACCCACCCCATGTAATTTTTTTCCAGTTTTACAATTTTTTCCGGGATTATCTGAACCACCCACCCCCACTAAATACATGCTTCTGCATCATCCTTCCCACCATACTGCACCATAACCAATTTTATCGTACAGTATTGAGTGATTGGCCTTGTACAGTAGGACAGGTCTTGAAAGAACATCCGTTTTATCAGACCAAAGTGGTCTCTTAAGGCAGATGGTCTCACATAACAAATCAAATATAGAGTAAAGCTGGTATGTCCAGGTATGTCCATATAAAACATGGTCTCCAAAGACATTGGTCTCTTAAGGCATGTTCTATTGTAATTCATTAACACTCTTGAATGTCATATCATTAACTTTTTACCCATAGTTATCTCTCCATTTGTTCAGACATGTTGTAGAAACCAACAATATATATGGTATTCGACAGAGTTCAGAGAGCTTTGTAAAATATCATACAAAATGTTGATTTTTTTGACGAAGGTTTGGGTGGGGCATGGCTGGGTTGGGTTGGGGGAAGGGATTTATTACTTATTTTAAGTCCAGCCCTAGAAGGGCTGGTACATGATTGTGTTGACACCTGTGTTCTCAGATGTGTTTGAAATAAATTAGCAGTTCAATCAGGTTCAATGTTTAGTAGTTTTTGTGTTACATACTTCCTACAATGGCAATTAGAGTCATTGGTGTTTTCGTAATAGGTCTGGATACATCGTTGTACAGAATTGTTCCTGCAGCTGAAATCTGCAACTGTTCCTGACTTCACATAATTGTCTTTGCTCCTCATCTAAGCCAGCCGATCTCACCAGGGTGAACATATTAGAAATTTAATCAAACGGAACACCCTCAAGATAACTTATCCTTAGAGTGCAGTGTTTGATAATTGCAATTAGTGATGCATTTTAACTTGCATTATTCAATATGTCATACATTATATCACTATTAGCCGAATCATAGCTCAGCCGCAATAACAGTTTTATAATCGCACATAACCCATGGCAGGTACCCCCTGATAACTTGAGTGTCTTTTTATTGGTTCTTGAATGATACTTCACTGATTATGGTACACAATTTTGCCCAAAAGTGTCTGAGGAAAAAATTTGCAAGCATCGGAAATTTTTTTTTTGTCCTCCTTGACCACCCACCCACCCCGGCATCAGTGTTTTGCAAATTTTTTCCAACCCCCCCCCCCCCCCCCCCCCCTGCCGAAATCAGAATATTTTGTGACAACTTCCAATGTTTTTTTTCACCGAACATAAACTATGGAATCTCTTTGTCGTTTTTCTTAGAAAGTATGATGCACTGTGTTTTTTTATGTTAACTTTTAGTTTGTTCTCTATCGCGAACCTTTGCAGGTGTTCAAAGCACGTTTTGAGTGACGAGAATGTGTTTGAAATCCATTTCATCTGCGTTTACATGATGTGTGCAATCATTTTCAAAAGTCACCTCAGTGGTTAACTCCCTTGAGAGACAAAATGTGCTGAGGGTAAATTTATTTATTATTTATTGGTGTTTAACTTTAAGGTCATATACTTATGCACAATGGCTAATCATGGCCGTGACAGTTTTACGGGTGGAGGAAGTGAAAGTACCCGGAGAGAACCACCGAGCAACGACGAGCAGCTGCCAGCTCCCCAACATCGTAACTCCGCACTGCAGCACAGGTAGGGTTAGATTGGTTGAAGACACGCGTACCATCGACGTGCAGTACGCCTTAGTACATGGCGTCATCGTGCCCCCATGTGGATAATCGGGTTAAGTGCCTTGTCCAAGGACACAGCGCGATAGTCCGAATTGATCGCTCAGACGGCACCCATCCAGTGATTAACCAGGTTCGACGTTGCTTAACTTCGGTGATCTGACGAGAACCGGTTACCGCAACGCCACCGCGCCCCCGCTGACGGTAAATATTTTTTTTGCACTGCGAATGGGAATGGCTACTTTCTGTGTTGTTCCAATATGCCTTAATCATCACATCACATGAATTGTAATGATTAACCTTAAGGGGTGAGTGCAAACTCAACGAGAATCAGGCTGCTATCAACGCCGTAAAATGAAAGGTGCCTACCACCAAACCATAAAGGTGGAGGACGGGGAACTACAAACACCCTGAATTAGGGAGCTAAAAACAAACACCCTTATTAGCGCGGTAATGGGCCCAGGGACTAATCCCGCAATTTTAACAGAAAGCTGCAGTAGGCCTAAACATGCACTTCCTATGATTCCCATGAGTTATTATTATTATTATTATTATTATTTATTATTATTATTGTTATTATTATTCTATGATCTCAAGGGAAGGATTTTTCAGTTGAATAGACGTCTAGCAGAGTAGTGAATAAACAAATGGTTCGATAGTGATATATAGATATTTTATTTTCCCCCGGAGATTCACTTAAAATATAGGTCGGAGTGCCATCCATACATTGACTTTACAATACACATAAGACAGTATTGACAGAATTGTTTCTTCAGAAATCCAATTTTATGCCGTCACCTCATTTCGCACGTCTTCTCGTTACGTCGTAGTAAAGTAGTCCATCATTAGGCGTCACCCATTCGACTTTCAGCTCCGAATCTAGCTTTTCTGTGTTTTGGGTTTTGTTTTTGTTGCCGTTTTTTTCCCCTGGGAGAGGGAGGTAGGGGTGCTTATGTATTCACAGTTCTCAATAGCTTCGAGTCGACATTCTGTGCATGTCTTGTAGAAATCCAATACTGGATGTCCAACGAGTAACGAACAAATTTGTCATTTTCGTGCGAGATGTTGGCCAAACGTGCAGAAAAAAACGAGTCGCAGTCGGCTGACTTGGTTCCTTATCTCTCAATTAGATGCCGATGTTACTTAACCCTTTACCTAACGTAACGGCCAAAACCGGCCAGCGCTATTCTAAAAAATCACCAATTAATTTTCATTATTTTTTTCATTTTTTGTCTCAAAAACATAGGTTATGACCCCTCGTTGGAACGAGCTCGTCGAGCTCGTTCCAACGAGGGGTCATAACCTATGTTTTTGAGACAAAAAATGAAAAAAAATAGTTATTCAAGAATTATTTTTGCAAGGGTCGTCTGCTTTTCACGTTAGGTAAAGGGTTAAACTATCTTTGTTTCACTACGAAATAGCAACGGTATGTACTAAACGTTTCTTTTTCCTTTTCTTTAGAAAGATAGTTCGCACTAGGGTGTCTCATAGATGTTGGTATGTTTATCGCCCGCTTCAATTTCTTTATTCTTCTTCTCTATTACTGCTTTCAATGTCCCGGTATAATTGGCCAAAGGTGTACTTGTCTTTGTTGAGAACACCAGTTATGAGCAGTGGGAGTCTAGACATGCCCTATCAGGTGGTTCTTATTTGGTAGTTCTCATGTGACGGCATACCGCTTTGCATTATGGGAATAACGTGGTGGTCATGCTGACCCATGAGTGCAGCCATGTTGTGACGTGATGGTGATGGGTGATGGAGGCCGCCATCTTTGTTTCTATGGTGACACGTGGTTGCTATGTGACAAAGGGGACCACAATAGGACGGGGTATGTTCTGAGGGTGAGTTCGATTGAATGTGAGTAAATCTAATAGCCCACATAGACGCGAGAAATACCTAAAATCAGCAAAACTACCGAAGCGAACTCGAATTCTCCCGTATTCCTCCGTGCTACTTGCCAAGTAGTCGAGAGTAGCTAAGACTAGACAGACCGCTTGGATATCAGAACAGGATCCGCAAAAGACAGAAAACGTTCTGTATTCTAGTAGTCTATCTTGTCTTAGCTACTCTCGACTACCTGGCAAGTGGCATTGTAGGAATACGAGTGAATTCGAGTCCGCTTTTGCAACTCGGTTATATCTGGTCCTGTTCCTAGGTTTATACAGTTTTCTCCCTTTGGCGATACGTGTGTTTTCCAACCAGTCGATGGAGCCGAAGAGTAATGTTGGGAATTATTTTCAGAAATTAATACGCTTGCGACTCTTCGACTCGTCTCAGAACAGTGGATTCCGAGAATGGGATTCTGTATGTGAGGTGCCGAGAAACACGGATGCCGATTTCATCAAATGAGCTATAGAGCCACGAGAATAATTGCTTCAGGAGTCTTCGGCTGATCAAGGAAAAGGGCAGAGGCGGCGGAAGCTCCAAAAATGGTGTGTGTGTGTGGGGGGGGGGGGGGGGGTAATCTTTCTTCGGGGGGGGGGGGGGCGCCAATGGTGGTGGGGCGGTGTATTCAGGCAAAATAAAAAAAATTATATTCGCAACCACTCATCCTTCAGGCCAATCTATTTAAGACACTAACCTCAGCGTATTTATTTTGTTTTGTTTTTACTTAACCCTTAGAATCCTGATCGTATCTTCCATATCAATTCAATGGCAGCAATTAGAAGAGGCCACATTCATTATTTGTGGGCAGATCAATTAATATTTTCAACGTGCAGCCTCAGGGCTGCACGTTGAAAATATTGATTGGTCTTCCCACATATTCACTTACACTTATATCAGCTATCACACTAAATGAATTTATAAAGTATCATGTTCATGGGCCGGAAAAGCGGCATCTCGGGTTCAATGGTCTAATCATAACTTTGAAACCGTCCTTTGAAATATTACGCTCCATTTGGGGCTTTCTATTTTTAGTCAATAAAATCTTGAAAATCAATGTGGTCATATATGTATAGGTGATGTGTAGTGACCATAGGGGTTGTGTATGTTATGTCGAAAAAAGCCGCTCGGGTACCTATAATTAGTGAAAAATCCCCCTCCCCCTCCAATGGACTCCGCCCCCGCCCCCCCCCCCCCCCGCCCACCGACAAACAGGGTTTCTGTAAGTGGGGTGCCGAGAAACGTGGATTGCGATTTCGTTGAATGAGCGAAAGAGCAACGAGCGAGAGTAATTGCTTCTAAGAGTAGTTACTCTTATGACACTCTGACATATCTCGCTATTAGAGGATACTCCCCGTGGGGAGCCCGGGAAGCTGAACAGTGTTTGTTAACTGCGGTAAACAAACTCTGTTTTACTGGTAAAATCGGACCCAGTCACTAATGCTTGGGGTGGAAGTTCTCTAGAATGGGCAACATTGATATAAACGATTAGCTAAACTTGACTTTATCTCCATGTTGCGGTCACGATTAGCCATTGTGCAGAAATATGTGACCTTAAACACCAGTAAATAAATAAATTCGAGGATACCTATGGCATGGTGATATTGTTCTTTGAGATACCTTTTCACCCTTTACCCAACGATTCGGCCACATCCGCCGCGTAATATGAAAATTCAGCAGCTGACAAAAATAATATTTTTCCAAAAATGTCAACAAAACCATATCATGTAACCCCTCTATGGAACGAGCTCGTTCCAATGAGGGGTCACATGATATGGTTTTGCTGAAATGTTTTGAAAAATTAAAAAAAGATGTTATTTAAAATAATAAAATTTGATATCGTCTGCGCTGGGTAAAGGGTTAAAGGATGGTTGTCGCTCCCAACACCTGATCGACATCTGGTCTCTACAACACCCCATGGCCTGCATAAGTCTAAGACCACTACTGCTGACGTATCTATATTCACTATCATCTGTCGTATGATCAACTGCTAATGTAGTCACTCAATACTATAGACTTCTGCCACCCTTACAGCCTTGTACGATTACTAATGACTTGTACTACTAGCACAGCCTTCCCGGCTATCTCAGATCAACGACAGTAGTATAGCATGTACCTGAGCGGCCCCCATTGGATGGACCCCGGGCTGAACCCCGGAAGTGACGTCATGTTACGTGACCTTGTGGCGCCATGTTGTATTGACCTGCTAACCCGCATAGGCGGCCATCTTGTGACGTCATCCCCATAGTGATACGTGGTGTTAGTGCGCATGCGCAGCGCGGGTTGTTAGGGTGATACGTGTTTCCGTCGTCCATTTTGTATACTGGAGGCCGCCATCTTGGTTTCTATGGTAGCACGTGGTTGCTATGTTACCTAAGGCCTACAACAAGACATGTGTATGTTCGGAGGGTGTGTTCGACTGAATAGGAGTATCACGAATTACCACAAACAACCCGACAAGTTGTACTATTTCGAATTCTTTCAGAATTCTCTGCTTCTATCTGTCTATGTAATAGTTTTCGTCTATCTGATCAAGTTCTTTTGTTCTGGAGTATACTCCAGTAGCATAGAAGAGCCTATCAACTGGAACAACTTTGCTTATTATTACTATATTTAGCTTTTCTGGTCTATTCTTGTTAGTTCTGACACTATTCCGTGTACTCCTGTTGTTTCATTTATCTAGATCATTTATATAGATTATAACTAACCAATCAGATCGCTTGATTTTTCCCATAACCTGTATGCAGAGTTATCTCCCTTCTATATAACAAAAGCCTATATCATTTCCAAAGCCAATACGCTATCGATCAGTTACTGAAAAGTCATTACTCGAGCGACTCGAAGCCCATCGAGCAAATGAGCCATAGAGCAATTGCTCGTTCGAGTGATTCGCACATACTGCTCGATGACTCATTTCAGTAATTGAGGATACCTGTGGCCTGGCATTGTATTATTATTTGAGGATACTTTTTATTGGATACTTACCTAAGGATACTATTACCTTTTAGGCCCAGACTTCTGGGCCACCCCAAAACATACCTATCCTAAATTCTCCCAATAAGATATCGAGCAGTTACTGAAAAGTAATTGCTCGAACAACTCGAAGCTCACCGAGCAACTGAGCTTTAGAAGAATTGCTCGGTCGGTCGAGTGACTCGCACATACTGCTCGAACGACTCTAAGCCCAACGAGCAAACGAGCCATAGAGCAATTGCTCGTTCGAGTGACTCGCACATACTGCTCGAGCGACTCGAAGCCCATCGAGCAAATGAGCCATAGAGCAATTGCTAGTTCGAGTGACTCGCACATACTGCTCGACGACTCATTTCAGTAATTGAGGATACCTGTGGCCTGGCATTGTATTATTATTTGAGGATACTTTTTATTGGATACTTACCTTAGGATACTATTACCTATTAGGCCCAGACTTCTGGGCCACCCCAAAACATACCAATCCCAAATTCTCCCAATAAGCTATCGAGCTGTTACTGAAAAGTAATTGCTCAAAAGACTCGAAGCCCACCGAGCAAATGAGCTTTAGAGCAATTGCTCGGTCGAGTGACTCGCACATACTGCTCGAATGACTCGAAGCCCAACGAGCAAACGAGCCATAGAGCAATTGCTCGTTCGAGTGACTCGCACATACTGCTCTTCGACTCATTTCAGAAAAAACGTATTCCCCTTCCCTATTGGAAAAATTTAGTTCAAAGGGTTGGAGTTCAAAATTTCATTAAGCTTATAGTTAAAAAATAAAGTTCAAAAGTTTGTTATGGAGCCCAGTCTTTGTTCAGTCATTGTTATGTTCTGTTCACTTCGATCGTGGTTGTGTCAGATCTTCGTTTTGTTCAGTTGTATTTAGGGGTATAGTTCAAAAATAGAGATCACAACTTTATTGAGTTCCAAGGGGATGAAAATTTTATTGAATTTATTGGGCATTAAGATTAAGTCAAAGTTCATTATATTTGTTATGTTTACTTCGATCTTCGTTGTGATGGATCTTTGTTCACTTTGTTATGTTCAATTCACCTCGCCAATTTCATTGGGTCAGTTCCCTTTGATCTTGGTTGTGTTGGATCGCCATTCACTTCGACTTCATTCGAAGAGTTCAACCTTAGTTGTGTTGGATCTGTTCATAATTCAGCTCTGTCCAACCAGTGTATCTTCGTTCACGTTTCGATTGTTCATTTGGGTTCTTGCAACAGGAGTTTAATTGTGTGTAACTAATCCTTTTCAATACCCTCGAGTGTTAAAATGTTAAAACAGGGAATCCTATGTCACGGAGCCGGATTGGGATCCCATTTACGGAATCCCTTTTTAAGAATCCCTTTTTGGAAAACGCCTGTGACTGTGGAATCCATTTTTTCTGAAATGAGTTGAAGAGTCGTATGTGCGAGTCACTCGAACGAGCAATTGCTCTGTGGCTCATTTGATCGATGGGATTCGAGTCGTCCGAGCAGTATGTGTGAGTCACTCGACCGAGCAATTGCTCTAAAGCTCATTTGCGCGATGGGATTTGAGACGTTTGAGCAGTATATGCGAGTCACTCGATCGAGCAATTGCTCTAAAGCTCATTTGCTCGATGGGCTTCGAGTTGTTCAAGCAATTACTTTTCAGTAACTGCTCGATAGCTTATTGGGAGAATTTGGGATAGGTATGTTTTGGGGTGGCCCAGAAGTCTGGGCCTAATACGTAATAGTATCCTTAGGTAAGTATCCAATAAAAAGTATCCTCAAATAATAGTACAATGCCAGGCCATAGGTATCCTTAATTACTGAAATGAGTGGTCGAGCAGTATGTGCGAGTCACTGGAACTAGCAATTGCTCTATGGCTCATTTGCTCGATGGCCTTCGAGTCCTCGAGCAGTACGTGTGAGTCACTCGAACGAGCAATTGCTCTATGGTTCATTTGCTCGTTGGGCTTCGAGTAGTTTGAGCAATATGTGCGAGTCACTCGACGAAGCAATTCCTCTAAAGCTCATTTGCTCGGTGAGCTTTGAGTCGTTCAAGCAATTACTTTTCAGTAACTGCTCGATAGCTTATTGGGAGAATTTGAGATAGGTATGTTTTGAGGTGGCCCAGAAGTCTGGGCCTAATAGGTAATAGTATCCTTAGGTAAGTATCCAATAAAAAGTATCCTCAAATAATAATACAATGCCAGGCCACAGGTATCCTTAATTACTGAAATGAGTCGTCGAGCAGTATGTACGAGTCACTCGAACGAGCAATTGCTCTATGGCTCATTTGCTCGATGAGCTTCGAGTCGCCCGAGCAGTATGTGCGAGTCACTCGAACGAGCAATTGCTCTATGGCTCGTTGGGCTTCGAGTCTTTCAAGCAGTATGTTGCGAGTCACTCGATTGAACAATTGCTCTAAAGCTCATTTGCTCAGTGAGCTTCGAGTCATTCGATCAATTACTTTTCAGTAAATGCTCGATAGCTTATTGGGAGAATTTGGGATAGGTATGTTTTGGGGTGGCCCAGAAGTCTGGGCCTTATAGGTAATAGTATCCTTAGGTAAGTATCCAATAAAAAGTATCCTCAAATAATAATACAATGCCAGGCCATAGGTATCCTTAATTACTGAAATGAGTCGTCGAGCAGTATGTACGAGTCACTCAAACGAGCAATTGCTCTATGGCTCATTTGCTCGATGGGCTTCGAGTTGTTTGAGTAATGACTTTTCAGTAACTGCTCGATAGTGTATTGGCTTTGGAAATGATGTAGGCTTTTGTTATATAGAAGGGAGATAACTCTGCATACAGGTTATGGGAAATCAAGCAATCTGATTGGTTAGTTATAATTTATATAAATGATCTAGATAAATGAAACAACAAGAGTACACGGAATAGGGTCAGAACTAACAAGAATAGACCAGAAAAGCTAAATATATTAATAATAAGCAAAGTTGTTCCAGTTGATAGGCTCTTCTACGCTATTGGAGTATACTCCAGAACAAAAGAACTTGGTCAGATAGACGAAAACTATTACATAGATAGATAGAAGCAGAGAATTCAGAAAAAATTCGAAATAGTACAACTTGTCGGGTTGTTTGTGATAATTCGTGATACTCCTATTCAATCAAACACACCATCCGAACATACCCCTGTCCCGTGTTGTAGGCCTTAGGTAACATATCAACCACGTGCTACCATAGAAACCAAGATGGCGGCCTCCAGTATACAAAATGGACGACAAAAACACGTATCACCCTAACAACACGCGCTGCCCATGTGCACTAACACCACGTATCACTATCACACAAGATGGCCGCCCACGCGGGTTAGCATGTCAACACAACATGGCGCCACCAGGTCACGTTACATGACGTCACTTCCGGGGTCCAGCTCGGGGTCCATCCATCCGGGTACATGCTGTACTACTAACGACTTCAAGTCTTGGAATGCCCATACAACCACCCATACCCTTTGGCGACACTAGAAATCAAGTATACACCACATGCCCACATAGCCTAGCATTCCGAACTACCCATGGGATAGTGCTAACCATTAGGTGGTTTTGTAGTACTAAGCGATAAAAGTAGAACATAAGTAGTAAATATCGTATACTGTATACAACCGTACTATGCAATAGAACATTCCCCACCACACCACAGACTAGTAGAACAACAGGATGCACACGGTACGCCCTATATTAGAATACAAGTAGGCTAAACCATCCATACCTCACAACACTGCATGACCCACCAGTACGCACTACCTGTACCAAATGTGGGTCAGCACAACGCCTTAGATGGATGGTGATACTAAGGGCTAACAATAGACCTATAGGGTACATAGACAGCTCATCCTATGTTATTGTACCAGACAACCAAGCATAACGCTGCAGGACCTAGCAGTACACACTACCCATACCACCTGTATGACAGTATAATGCCTTAGGTGGATTGATAGTACTAATGGCTAACAGTAGACCAACAGAGGTACAAATATTGCAGCCTATATTGCTTTCTAAACTACAAACATTACCTCGCAATGCCGCATGGCCTAACATTACGCACTACCTATCAAAATCCCCGATAGTAAAATGCATTCAATGGTTTAGTAGTACCAAATACTAACAGTAGACCAATAGAGTACACCTCGTACACCCAATACTGCCGCACTGGACAACTATGCATTGACCCACCCCATCAATGCCGTTTGGCCTAGCACTACCTATACCAACCTCGATAGTAAAATGCATTCGATTGGTTAGTGGTACTAAAGACTATCAATGGACCAACAAGGGCATCGGACCATACACCATATACTACCGCACTAGACAATCATGCATACCCCACCCCCACAATAACGATTGACCTTAGCATTACGTACTACCTTCCCACAACTCTAGGACAGTATAACGCCCTGAGTGCATCAATAATACTATGGGCCAACATTGAACCAGCAGGGGGCACGTACCGTACATACTATACTACACATCAGACAATCAAGTATTACCTTGCAGTAACGTTTGGCCTAGCATTATGCACTACCTATAACAACCCCCGATGGCATAATGCATTCGCTGGGTTAGTAGATCAACAGTGGTTCTGATTGTCCACCCTATACTACCGCGCCAGACAACCATGCACAATACCATTTGGCCTAGCATTACATTCTACCTATACCAATCCCCGATGGTAAAGTGCAGTTGATTAGTTAGTAGTATCAACGACTACTGGTATACCAACAAGGGTACGGGACCGTACACCCTATAATACCACACAAGACATCCATTCATGTCCCCTCGCCCACTCCACAATACCGTTTGGCATAGAATTACGTACTACCTATACCAACTGCAGGACAGTGTTAATGCTAACATTGAAGCAGCAGGGAGTACAAACCGTACATACTATACTACTGCACTAGACAACTGTGCATTACCCTCCACCCGGCCCCCACAATACCGCCCGACCTAGCATTATGTACTCCCTATACCAGTCATAATAATACAAAGTATTCGGTAGATTAGTAGTACCAAGTGCTGTGAGCGGTGTTTCAGTGGTGGATACTGCATTATTTTGTCCAAAAGGTCCAAAATAGGTACAACGGAATTCTTGGAAAAAATTATTCTGAAGATTTGAGCCCGTATATTCCCCTTTAATCGATTACATCTTTTAATGCCCATAGCGCTACGTGTAACTCTTATACACCTTAGGAGGCGGCTTCGCCAAGTCCGTTTCGGTGGTTTTGGGTTATTTTTTATGGTTTTGGGTGAATGTCGGGTTCATTTGGGTAATTAGATTTACTTTTAAAGAATCGGTGGCGTCTTGGCCCTATAAGAAGCCTTCCAGACTCATAGCAACAGCATGCTACCAGAGAAACCAAGGTGGTGGTCTCGATCAAACAAAATAGGTGATGAAACACGTGTCATCCTAACAACACGCGCTGCGCATGCGCACTGACATCACCATGGTGGTGACGTCACAGCATGCCCCCTCATGCGCTATCATGAAAACCCCATATGTCAATGGGTCACGTGATATGACGCCATCCAAATGAAAGGTCGGGTACGTGATATACTACTGTTTCAGTTCTCCAATTGGAAAAGTGTCTCTCTATTCTATAGTCACTCACAATGTTGTTAAAATAATAATAAATAAATAATTGTTTTCTTTTGATGATCTAAGGCCTTGTTCAAGTGGAATTTGTCACTGAGAGGGATTTTTGAAGCGAATCAAAATTCTCATTAAAATGAGCCCCAGGTTGAGCGGCGAAGGAGTGGGAAAAATACGTGGTATTTGCACTAGGTGATCAGCCGATAGTTAGTCTGAACCCAGGCACTGCAGAAGTCTCCTGGCCACATACAGTTTGGGAGGGTTCGTTTCTCAAAAACACAAACTTGTATTGAAAGACTTCCAACGAAAACAATTTATTTACATTGATTTGTAGCGGTCGAGGCAGAAAGGCAATTTATCAACCAGCCTGGTGGGTCTGGATCTCTTAGTCTCGTGGTAAATCGGTCGCTTTGTGTGCTAGAGGTCGACGATTTGAACCCCTGCTTCCGCACTTATCTCTCCTCCTGTTACATTTGGGGGCTCGTCCGATCCTTAGCAGTTGGTGGCTTTGTGGACGCTGTGGTGAAGAATGGTGGATGTTTCGACCGCTCTGAGGTGGAATATGGGTTGAGATTCACGGTGGGTGAATCTCAAAAAGAAGAGGAGAGTAGTGTAGCGGTCGAGGTAGAAAGGCCATTTACCAACCCGCTTGGTTGGTCCGGATCTCTTCGTCCCGTGATACACGGTCACACTAAATACCGAGGGATACCGAGGTGAAGGAAAATAGTGGTGGGAATGGGGTTTAAAACTCCGAAAAGGGTATGGGGTTGTGTATTATGAGTATAGGCCTATGAGTATATAAAAAGATTTAAACAGTATGTGCATGGTTTTAATGCCATATTTGAGAATTATGGGCGTTAATGTAATAGCATTCGCTGAAAAATCATCCCATTAGCATTTCACCCAGACACCGAGGTAGCCTATTAATTACAAAGCTACTTACTAAATACCGAGGGACAGTTTTCGGCGACAGCTCGGTCTGTATATCTTGCATTTACTGGAATAAATCAAAGGTCATATCACATATTTGGCTTCAATGGACTAAATTATATGTCTGCACATATATTTAAACCTTTTAAACAACTCTTACTTACTTTCCTTCACCTCGGTATCCCTCGTTATTTATTTTATTATATGTTTTAAGAATTGCTCTCTTAGTAGACTGTTCACTGTCCAACGGCTTTCACTTTGCTGGAGGGGGTAAAAACAACTACTCTCAGTTTCGGCGATATCCATTTTGCACTGAGCAACTGAACACAGATTGTCTGTGGTGTCCCGGTGTGACACAACTCACTACCATATTTCGCACGCCTTTCGGAGGGTTGTCTTGGAGATGTGCATATTTGAGAGAGATTCGGTGCGAGCCAAGAGCTGGAGTTCAGTGTGAAAGTACCGTGTGAAAGCACAGCGTGAGGGGTGGGGTGGGGTGGGGGTATTTTATTCAACTAAACCATTTTAAAGTTAATTTTCTCACAAATCAAGTTTGCCATTCCATTTTGGTGGGTATCTCCAAAATATTTATGCACTCAACTCAAAATGTGCGGAGAACGCGTCAGTTCCGCCTTTAATGTGCTATATAAGTAAGTAGAATTAGAAATTCCCAAGTCTGATATTCCATACATATAAATTAAATATAAATAAATTATAGATCAAAATAAAGGTAGTGATGTATGGAACACGAAGAGTATGTGCATTATGCATTCAACTCACAAAGTTGACAGTTGGCATCAACGGTTCCAGGAATAACTCATGGCCAAATAAGCGTGGGCGAAATCAGGTAATTCGTTTTACTCTTATATAACCGCACACACCTTTTAGGGGCGTCTTGGCCATCTAAGAAGCCCTCCAGGCTAATGGAAACCCATGCCACGATAAGCGAGTGATGCAAAATTAACTAAAACTAGAACCCATAAAACCGGCTTAGCCCACAAACAACACTCCGTCCATTCACTACTAATCATGCACCGGGTTCCGGACATTTTCCCCTAGGACATGTTCCCCTAAAACACGTGTCACTTAGGGCATTTTCCCCTAATTTCAAATGAGAGGGTGGACATTTCCCCTAGTTAGGAAGAAAAGAGTGGACATTTTCCCCAAACTAAAAAAAAAAATGAATTTCAAGATTTTATTACAAGAAAAAGAAAGAATTTGTTCCATTTAATGTAAACTTCCTTCATGCATGGAGGCTATACAAATCCATAAAATTATATTACGGACTTGCACCAAGGGTGTTCTCATCTGAGTCGTCTTGTAAATTTATTCTTAGCTGTATTATCGTTGTTTGATTTATCTTAGTTTTATTTGTGCTCCTTGGGTTTAGTGCTAATTGGTTGGGCAACAAGTACTTGCACCAAGGTGAAGAAACACAGATGGGTGGGAGAAACAGAGAGGGGTGGGGCACAATGATAATATATGGATGCAACTCGTAATATAATTTTATAGGTTTGTACATAAAAGTATATTACGGACTTGCACCAAGGGTGTTCTCATCTAAGTCGTCTTGTAAATCTATTCTTAGCTGTATTATCGTTGTTTGATTTATCATAGTTTTATTTGTGCTACTTGCTACATGTATATTATTATCTTGTGCTAGTTATTTTAAAAAGAATAAACTATTACATGAAACTTTAATTACATTTTTATTCTTCCATTTTTTTTCAACTTTATTCCACGAGAAATTAAAAAAAAAAATCTATGGGAACATGTCCTGGGTGAAATATCTAGGAGTAATCAGTCTAGGGGAAAAGGTCTGGAGATGAATAATTAGGGGGAAATGTCCTAGGGGAAAATGCCGTAGGGGATAATGTCCTAGTGGGAAATGTCCTGGGGGAAAATGTCCTAGGGGAAAATGTCCTGGACCCTCATGCACCGTTGCGTATACCTACAAGTCGTCAACACTGACTTCTATACAATCACTATACGTACCAAAATACAATTCACTCGACATTCGATCGCGAACATTTTACAACGCCGATCACAACACATAGATCAACACATACACACGCACCCCATAGTGGATATAGAGGAGCAAAAACAACCCCTGCGTAATATCTATTCGCCGCGCTCCCCCGACCAGATGCCAGGATCGCTGTGTTTGCCATGCCACTCATAGTTTGGTCCTGCCCCGACCGACTTATCAGTAATACCACCACATCACATCAGCTCCTGTTCCTAACGACAACACTACCGCACTACAACAGACCAGCCACTGCCACACGCACGCAATCACCCAGAGTGGATATGGACAGGTGAATGTGAGCACGCCGCATAATATCTGAACATCACGGCCCCTAAGGACTTTATGATATATGCCAACATCGCAGTCGCCGGGTGCCGCTCGCTACTTGACCTTTCCCTGACCGACTCAACAAATTACTAAAAAACAACACAATAACAAACTGAGGCACACTTAAAACACAAACATGCTAATTAACTGAACTCTTTTTGTGGGAAGCTTCAAACACGGCATCTCAACCTCCCTGAAGGATTGGTGGATGAACTCCGGCAGTGGTAGGAGATGTGGAGGTCGTACCTCATTGGATGGACCCCGCTGTGGAGCCCGGAAGTGGCGTCATAGTCACGTGACCTAGTTACGTCATGTTTGGTTGCCATGGTAGCCCGTGTGAGTGGTCATCCCTTGTGACGTCATCCCCATCGTGATACGTGGTGTCAGTGTGCATGCGCGGCGCCTGTTGTTAGGGTGACACGTGTTTCCGTCGTCCATTTTGTTTATTGTATTCCTCCAGAATCCTACTTATAGGAGTAGCACGTAGTGCTATAAGACGCGTTCTGTTAAACTGGAGTATTTTTGCTGGTTCGGATTTCCCAATAAATCATCGGACATATGATGG
Organism: Pictodentalium vernedei; assembly: GCA_031216915.1. NCBI lineage: Eukaryota > Metazoa > Mollusca > Scaphopoda > Dentaliida > Dentaliidae > Pictodentalium > Pictodentalium vernedei. Next base: position 145,732,575 of record CM062292.1, on the reverse strand, counting down.
TGACTACATGTTTCGTTCGAATGTCTCAAGAATCCTCCTTATAATAGTAGTAGGTATTGTTAAAAGATGCATCGTATTGTACAAAAGTACTTGTGCTGGTTCGGATTACTTCAGAATTGTCGATTTCTACCTATTACAGTCGCCATTCTACGCCAGTGGAATTCCGTAAGACGGATGCTTTTTGGATGATACCTTTAGAGAATAGTTATCGAAGAAACCTGTGGTTATGGAATCCCTTTTTGCGAAGATGAATCCCAGAGAGTATTAGGAGAGCGATTGATCGACCCTTTTAGGGGGTACCGCACAGGGAACCCCGGAAGTGACGTCACGCCATGGCCGCTCACGCGGACTACCATTTTGACCCATCAAAGCGCCACTGAGTCACGTGTCTATGGCGTCACGTGAGTTCATGCAAGAAACCATCCAAATACTGACATAAAAGCATCTCAACACTTGTTTCCGTGATTTTGGGTGGTTTCGGAGGGATTGTCGGGTTGTTTCGTAGTAATTCTATGAACTATTCGAGGATTCTGGGTAATTAGATTTACCCGTATACAAAGGAAGGCACCTTATAGCACAAGCTGCTGCTCTCATTGGGAGGACGACCCAGTAATCCGAACAAATTGGTGATTTGGGGGACTGTCTGGTTTATTTTGTAATTCTACAAAGAAAACTTGGAATCTGAACCAGCAAACTACTTCTATTCAATCGAACACACCCTCCTGGCTGCAGACCTTTGGGTTACATAGCAACTACTAGCTACCATAGAAACCAAGCTGGTGGCCTCCAATGTACAAAATGGATGACGAGAACACGTGTCATCCTAATAACACGCGCTGGGCATGCGCACTGACAACACGTATCACTATGGTAATGACGTAACGACATGGTGGCACGGGCGGACTACCGTTACAACCAAACATGACGTAACTGGGTCACGTGACATGACGTCACTTCCAGGGTACCCCTAAAAAGGGTCGATCCTTCGTTCTCCTACTACTGTGGCGTCGCGGGAGGACTCATGCGTTCGAGAAGTCACTCAATGGATTATTTGCTCAATTAAATTCGAGTCATTCGAACAATACCTGTTCAAGTCACCACTCGGCACCTTATTTGCACGATGAGATTCGAGTTAGATATACGACTGTTAGTAGTAGTGAAAGCCAAGTATGATAGTGATTATCCTGTAGTTACTGTAGTCATATGATTACAGAGAATCATAGCAGTCAGTAGTAAGTGTGGGAGACTCTAGCACAGGACACCTAATGGTAACCAATAGTAGTACAAACCAGTTAATAGTGGCAGTAAAGGGTGGGAGCTAATTATAGGGCATATGCTGGTGACTATGGGTAAGCCATCAGTCGTGGTCTAGATGCCTCTCGGAACTGAACAGGCGCTATGAGCCATGACTATCTTCAGATAGATATTCTTCAAAAGGTGTCATCTGAGAGGTGACATCAAGTCATGACTGTCATGTCATGTCATGTTTATCCCCCCCCCCCCCTCCCCCATCATACTAGCCTAGACTTGAAAATGTATTGGATGAAACATTGTCTGACAGTCTGGTTTAAAACGTTGCACAATGTAATCGTGAGAGACAACAGGGAGACAGCCAATCTGGCTATCTTGTTTCCCTGTGGTATACAGCTAATGTGCTATGTTGGACATGAAGGTAGTACTGAAGGGAAAAATATTTTTCTTTTGTGTCAAAATTATTTTGATTACCATTGCTGGTACTGCTATTATTTGTATTTGTACTTGTATACTGCTAGATAAAATCAATCAATCACCCCCCCCCCCCCCTCCCCAATAGATACCATCCAATAGTACATCACAATGCCATAGGTGTGCTCCAATACCCAGATGAGGATAAGAGTCGTAAGAGGGGTCACTTGTTCGAGTAATAACTCGATAGCTTATTTGCTCAGTAAGATTCGAGTCATTCGAGCAATACCTGTTCCTGTTCGATTGATTATGGGAAATGAAGCGGTCTGATCATTGTAAGGAAAAGGATGGCACCAGAGATAGCTAAGACTAGGTAGACTGCTAGGGTTAGGGTGGGTAGAATGGCACCTGTAATAGGTAGAAACTGGGGATTCTGAAGGAATCCAAACCAGCACAAGTACTCTTATATACAATAGAACGCATGTTATAGCACCGCGTCTTACTAATATAAAGAGGATTCTTGAGGAATCCGAACTAAATAAACTGATTGTAACCGATGATTTATTGGGAAATCTGAACCAGCAAAAGTACTTCAGTTTTCTAGAAAGCGTCTTATAGCACTACGTGCTACTCTTATAAGTAGGATTCTGGAGGAATCCAAACAAAATAAAGTGATTTAGGGTGTTTTTTGTTGATTTGACGTGATTGTCGGGTCAATTTGGGTAATTCAATTTACCCCTATTCAATGGAATACACCCTCGGCACACGACCACCGCCCTGTTGTTGGCCATTGGGCCATATAACAAATAGGTGCTACCATAGAAACCAAGATTGCGGCATCCAATAAACAAGATTGACGACGGAAACACGTGTCACCCTAGCAACACGCACTGGTCGTGTGCACTAACATCGCGTATCACTATGAGGATGACGACATAAGCGCGGGCTACCATGACCACCACCAAACATGACAGAACTAGGACATCACTTCCGGGGTCCACTGTGGGGTCCATCAATGAGACATGCTCTCCACATCTCCAACTACTCCCGGCCTTCAAAAATACTTGAGGGGCTTCCTCCAATCCTATTATTGTAACCGTTATGGAATATCATGCCGGGGCCACTCCCTAGCTGGAGTTGTTGCTGGGGTTTCTTCTCTCCAGGCTGACCCCCCCCCCCCCCAAACACACACACACACACATCTGGCTTGTCCCGTCCTGGTGGAGTCAAAATTACCCCCGACGCTCGGGCTAAACCAAAGGCAGCGCCAACTCAACTTGGATCATTCAGCCGATCTAGGGAGCGTTAAACCTTTGGCCACACGATCCTTTCGTTGGCTGGATGTGTATTTTAGGGGCGGCTGGTTTGATCGATCCGGAAACAGTTATACTTGTCAGTGAGGGTTCGACCTGGATGATCAACAACAACTACTACTTCAGACTATTCATCCCAGTAGATCGACAAGACACCACTCCTTGAATCACCATCACCTATCACAGCCAGAGGCAGATTGTGGTCATTCTAAAAACCGAGGGATACCGAGGTATACCAAGTGATACCGGGGGGGGGGGGGGGAGAAAATAGAGATGGGAATGGGGTGAAAAGGGTATGGGGTGGGTGTGTTATGAGAATATAAATGGATTTAGGCAGTATGTGCTTGGTTTTAATGTCATTTTTTAGAACTACGGGTGCTAAAGTAATAGCGTTCGCTGAAAAACTTTCACCTCGGTATTTAGTAGTTAGCTTGGTAATTAGTGTTTACAGTGGTTGCACCGCAGTAAGCGACAGTTGTGAATTGTTAATCCAATTGTGACTTGTTAATTAGTTCTCTTTGTGGCTGTCGGTAATTGTCTTTGTTATGACAATAGAATTGTTATGGCCCAATATCGTGACACCAGGAAGTGTATTTTCGGGTGTGGTCACTTTTCACTCGCCAACGATGTAAAAAACCTTGCCTTAAGACAAGATAATAATAATAATAACACTTCGGCCGGCCGCTGATTTGTCGCAGTTCTCGTATGAGAAGGCCTTGGTTACCCATGTTCTACCAACTGCCTCCCTATTCCCGCGCTTCTTCTCTCCTCCCAACACTCGGAGACGAACTGCTTGATGACATCCCTTGAGACGTGGCCAGCACTTAGGGCTAACCAACGGGACAGACGAATTAAAAGGTTACTGACTTACGTTTCAGACAATTCTAAAAATGAAACTTCGAGTGAGGGACGTTTGATTACACATTTAAACGGCGACAAATGCAAAAAAAAAACAACACAAAAACCCTGGTCAGGTAAAGAGGATGAATACCCCGAAAACAAAAGGTGTCAACAAAAAACCCAAGGCTAAATTAAAATTGACACTGAGCCGAAATGGCCAAAAATATATGTATGTATAAATATACTAAATACAAGCTGTAGCTTTGGGTGTATTGGGCAAAAAATAAAACTTTAGAGCCGCCAGAACTGAAAGTTCTGTCGGCCCAAAGCCCGGATAAAAGCTGATGGGAGTTTTATTTTTATCAGTTATTACAGTGATCTGAATTGTGATACCCAATTGCACTTACACACTTCATTCACACACCGAGGTAACCTATTTATTACCATGCTACCTACTAAATACCGAGGGAAGTTTTCGGTGACGGTCGGTCTATACATCTTGCATTTAGTCCAATAAATCAACGGTTATATCACATGTAATGGTTCAAAGGACTAAATTATATGTCTGTACATATATTTAAACCTTTTAAATGACCCCGGCTTTCTTGCTAATTTCCTTCACCTCGGTATCCCTCAGTATTTAGTAGGACCCGGCAGATTGTACCTGTCAATGGGGGAAGTCAGGCAGCGGACCTTCCAAATGAGCTCTCATAAATGGTAGATTTTACACACCCGAAGAACAGGCAAAAAATCACCTACTACAAACAACGGTTACCGGTGGGGGCTGGGGACTTTCCTGTCCCTTTCGCTTCTCCTGATTTGCGACGACTGTGTGGAAGGGTACCATTGTACTGCTAAATGTTCCGTAGGGGTTATTTAACCCTACGCCGTCTCTGGGAGACTTCGGCGCGCAAAAACCTTCTGTTTGCTGGGTAAGCAGTCGTCGATATGACAGAAACCGTCTTATAAACATCACGGGTGAAAAACTTAACAAACTTAAAGATGCCGAACTCATTTCCGAAATAAATTGGTACCGAAAAAAACATTTAAAGGTAAAACCCATAAAAAACGACTTATAAATCCCACAAGTAAGTTGAAGTAACAGTCCGTCCATAACACTACTAATCATTTTCGCGTACAAGTCGATAACGCTGACGTTTATAAAATCACTATATGTACCAAACAGCAATTCACTCGACACTCAGTACATTTTACAACACCGATCACAGCACATGTATAGACAAACACATACATACAATCACTCCTTAGTGGATACGTGGACAGGCAAAAACTACCCGTTGCATAATATCTATTCATCGCGCTCCCCGACCAGATGCCAGCATCGCCGATTTTTCGATGCCGCTCATAGTTTGACAAATTGACATTGTCTCGACTGGCTTACCAGTAACACCACCACATCATATCAACTCGCGTACATAGCGACAAAACTAATACAGAACAGTCACACTCGTGCAATCACCAGAGTGGATACGAACCTGTGAATATCAGCGCGCCGCGTAGCCTAATGTCTATTCACCGCAGGCCCATAGAACAATACATTAATACATTACAAAAAATAAGCGATAGTTTGGAGTGTATCCGGCACCATGAAGAAAATAAAGGTGACCTGAATAGGCCCCATAAGAAATTAATATTGGGTGACCTGACCTCCCCCCAAAAAAACCCAACCCCAAAACACCGAAAAACAAAACAAAACCCCAAACAAACTTTAAAGCTGCCAGGCAAAGCTTTAATGCGCTGTCTGGTGGTCCAAAGCCCGGTCAAACGCTGTTGGGAGTTTTTCTTTACACTAGTAACACACAATTGATTACTTCCACGTGGAGCTCTGCCTTCTACCTACTATAGGCCAACACAAAGCACAAGTTGCCAAGCACCAGTTTCTTACTCGCGTTATTCTAACACACATTTAATCATTTACATCGGACTAAATGAACAAATACAATTAAATGCTATCTCTACATCCAGTAATATCTATAATATTTCCGAATACGGCCCTATTTTGCTGGAAATTGGTATTGCGTGGTTTTGCTTGGTGTTTAGTATCACCCCTTGAAGTGTCATTGTTTTATAGAGTTGCCTCCCATTTTTCTCAGCAAGAAATTAAACAAGTCAATGGCAGGGAACGTTCCCTGTCAATGGACAGTTGCCAGAAGAAATTATTGACGTCACTGTCGAACATAAATAATGAGATCAAAATGTTTTCATGAAAGCCTCAGTCCCTTTAACACCGAGTGTATTTAAATTGCAAATGTTCAACAGCACGGTGTAAATACTGGGTCCCTATCAAATCAAACAATGAAAATAGAACCTTCAATAATATACTGTGGTGTCTGTTCCGCTTTCACAAGGCACCTGGCCAGAAAAGATTGTGTATTCGCCTAATGAAATGAGTCATGGTCGAATGCAATAATCTATCGACGAAATGAGATAGGTTTCCTCCTCATCTATTATGTTAATATATTTATCATGGCGTGCGGCGGTTTGAAGATGTATCAACAAGCCATATTTATAATATTTTGTGATTTTGTAAATCCTACATTCACGATGTGATTCCATTTGACGGTAAGTGTTGACTGAGATTCTTTGGCAGACCATTGTGAGGTAGTTGACCATGTATGTCGGCCCGTATCTGTTTATTTGTTGGAAAAAACAATTCGAACAGCTATTAGTGATATGACTGTGAAAACCGATCTTCGGGCTTGTTTTCTCCAACCGCGTAATCGCAGCATGAATACATGTAGTTTTCTATGTAAATTAAAAAAAAATACTTCTTGCTTGTGACGTTGTGTACAGAGCCATTCAAAACAAACTGAAGAATAACGGTTGCCAACAAATATCTTTCGCCCCAATGGCAATAACTACGGAAGGACACCCCCCCCCCCCCTTCAACCTGCAATCATGTTGGGAAAGCTTTCCATTAACTGACATCAGACCTAGTATGATTACGAGAGGGGGCAGGCAATGTCCTTCCCAGGTTTGTCACTTTTTTCCAAGGATTTATTCTCAAATTAAAGCTAAAATACACACCAGATTCGTTCAGGAAGCTTTCAAAATTCAAATACTTTTCCAGGGACGACCCTCGGACCCCACCTTTGGGATGGGCCACCCTATCCCAAGTTTTACACTCCCCATCTCGGGCCTCCTGCTGTCTAGACATGCATGCCTTTGGCATGTCATGGCAGAACTGCTAGTGCTAGCCCCCACCCCCCCCCCCCCTTACCCTGTAGTGCTTCCAGCGATCAGCGTCCCTGCATCATTGGTTCAGCTGTTGGCCAAACTGAATAGTGTATAAGAGAGGTCCAGGAAATGTGATTGGAGTGTTGGATGCAAGTCCAAACCAAATTGTTGAAATATCTGGACGGAGTGGTAGCAAGGTCTCAGTGGGGAAACTGCCCCCACCGTGACCATGGGCTCGTCTGGGGATACCCTATGCCTCCTGTTGGGGAGCACAATTCCACTTGTCAGGGATAACCTGGAGGTCAGGGATAGCCTGGAGTTACCACTGTGTTACGGGCCACTGATATCCCCCAAAAGCTGAAGTTTTCTGCATGCCCTACCTTAGAGAAAAGTAGCATGATACACCATGGTATTTAGTACTGGTGACAAAATATTTTGTAGGGTTGCAAAAGTGGGACAAGCCCTCCAGAAGGGTATGGTGGGGTGTAGGGAGCAAAACCCATTTTCATACTTTAGGGGCCCCATGGCACTTCCTCTGATGAATTGTCCCAAAATCGGTGGTGTAGGGGTGGGGTGGGGGAATATGTCCCCCCAATATTGGTTTTCTACACTTATGTTCCTGATAAACATATAAGTATGTTTCTTAATTCTGGGGAATTTTTCCACCCTGTAGACACCTCATTTGGGCCTGTATGTTTATTAAAAATGCGCTTCCAGTGGGGAGTAGATCTTCAGATCGGTGAATCTTCACTAGATTGTGTGATATTCTTTTGTTTAGTGCAGTGTATTTATTTTTGTAATCATGATGCATAAACACCTATTAGTTTTCTGTAATAAAACTACATGCAACTGTAATACTAGAAAATAAGTTGACCTTTAGATAAAATTAACTACATGTAGCATTACACTGCCCCCCTTCCCCCCCCCCCCCCCCCCAAATGGATTCCCACCTGGCACTATTATTTGGGTCTATACTTTTATTTAATTTTGATCAATTTTTCATCCTGTACTTTTATTCCCATCCAGCCACCAGTACTTTTTTATTTGGAACACAAGAGTATGCCACTGCCCAAAATACCTTCATATACAGAGGTGGACTAACAGAATGCTCCCTGGATCTCCCCTGGGTAAACCTGTTGAAATTCTCTATTATAATGCTGCTTGTGGCACTGGCAAATGCCTTAAATGCAGGGATTTTAAGTCATTTCAGTTCCGAGAATACAGATTTTCTCTTCCTTCCAAAACCCTGGTCAGCCCCACTATTCATTCAGTGATACTAAAGTGGGCCTAGTGGGGGCCTCTGTTTGTGGATTTCCCTCTACCTGTTTTGGCTAATTGCAGGCCTGGAAATAAAGATCATAACGCATCAGCAGGTTACAGGGTGGAGGGAGAGATATGTTTGAACTTTTATTGCCCCCCCCCCCCCCCCAATATTGCCCCTTTTTACGCTTGTGTTCCCAATAAACATACATGTATGTTTATTAATTTGTTTATTAATTCTGGGGAATTTTTTCACCCTGTATGCACCTTATTTGGGCCTGTATGTTTATTAAAATTGCCCTCCCAACAGGGAGATCTTCAAATCAGTGAATCTTCTCTAGATTGTGTGATATTATTTTGTTTAGCACAGTGTATTTATTTTTGTAATCATGATGCAAAAATGCATATTAGGTGCTACATATTGAGCAGTTAAAAATATGTTTAAAAGAATTTCAGCAAAAACCATATCATGTGACCCTTCATTGGAACGAGCTTGTTGAGCTTGTCCCAGTGAGGGGTCACATGATATGGTTGTGTTGAATTGTTTTGAAAAATAATATTTAAAATAATAAATTTTTATATTGTGTGTGTTAAGTAAAGGGTTAAAAGTCAATGGTATAAAGTATAGTTTAATGAGTGATGAGTCACTCTATCAAATGTAGCACCATATGTCCTTATTAACTCTCTTCCTAACATGATGATGAGGGTTCATACAATAGTTTGTAAAATTTGAAAAAAAGAATAAAAACTGAATGGCAATGTTTGTGATAGGCACGGAGTGGATATGGCCTTTATGCTGGGTAAAGGGTTATAGAATCGGACTTTGTTCACAGAGTAGAATCTGAATACGGTCATCATAGAAAGATCAAAATCCAAGTGTGGGTAATATTTCCATGCATGCGTTAGCAGTGAATCTCTGACATAAACTAATGGAATCACCCTCAGATTTTCAGTGAAACAAGAACTGGGTACGAACTGGTGCTTACTCCATTGAATATTTGCCGAAAACTATGATTATTGATTGAGAAAAGCACCCATGGGCAACACTGTCCACCCATGGATTTTGACCATTCCACCGAAGCTGTACTTAAATTAACACCTTGCCTGCATTATATATATATACATTCAGATGCAAAACAGGTGACTTCAGTTTTCAACATTTTATGTTAACCCTAAAATATTGGACTTATATGTTGGGAAGTCTGACAGTTGCTCACCACTGCTTGGTGGTTCTTTCTGGGTACTCCATCTTCCTCCACCCGTAAAACTGTCTGACACAAGGTGACCCTGGCTGTTGACCCTTTACCTAACGAATTGCCCGCATCTGCCCGAGTAATATGCAAATTCAGCATATTATTTTTCAGTTGAAAAAATATTATATTTCAAAAAATTTCAACAAAACCATATCATGTGACCCCTCGTTTCAACTCGGGGTCACATGATATGGTTTTGTTGAAATTTTTTGAAAAATTAAAAAAAATGATATTTACAGTAATAAATTTTGATATCGACTGCGTTGGGTAAAGGGTTAAACCACAATAAATAAGTAAATAAATTGGACGAAAATAGCTCCCTCACATTGATCTTAAAATATATGAAAATTTCTAGCTGATAATTTTTACCATAATGCAACTAGAAATTTAATTCATCCTTGTTTGACAGAGATTATTAAGTTCCATTAAACTAGAGTGTATTACAGTACAGTCGCTGTGGACTGGTCATAATCCATGCATGGGCAGTGATGTCCACGCGTTTATCAGGTAATAAGAATCATCGTCAACAAAATTTTAATTGATGAAGCAGTCAGAAGCACCAGGTTGTACACGGTGCTTTATGAATTAAATTTTTTATGATTATTCCTATAAATAGCATTTGGTATCTAATATTGTGTCCGTTGAAATATTGCCCATTCGTGGAAAGTGACCAGTCCATGGCAGCCTTATTGTAGTTAAATTCCTAGTTGCATTATTGGAAAAAAATTACTGCTTGAAATTTTTTATTTTGACATCATTGTTCAGAGGGTTAAATAAAATGCATATCAGATTGCAGTTTATTTAATTACTTATTGATGATAACAGGTCTATTATTTGTTTTTTGATAATATTGCAAATATCGTGATAAATTTTATCAAGTTTTGTGTTTAAAAAAAAAAACACTGTTGAGTAATACTGGGTGTTACGTTGGGTTTACATACATGTATACATGTAATCCCTTGCCTGGGATAACACAGGTCAAATTTTATCCCGATATACATGTTCATGGAAAGTGTTTGGATGCTTTGCATTCAGATGCCCCAATGACGGAATGAAGTTAATGAAATGTCAAAACATTGAGAAAAAAAAACAAGGATTAATCTATATGCATGTTTGAAATTCAGGACAAAGCTGCAGTGATTTCTAGCAGTCTTACTTGCTGATTAAGGCGTCATTACAGACAACATGTGTCTGAAATCTGACTTAAGAATGTCTGTTTATAAAGGCACTTTCATGGCAACAATGGTATCTGTGGAACAAAACAGGGGCAACTATCCCTCATTCTTGGACAGCAGAGGAACTCACTGGTACGGTCAGTGTGGTGGTCTCCTCCGTTGATTTCTAATATGATGCCGCATTGCCAAAGTTATGACAATTTTTGTATCTAACTCCATACTTAACCCTTTGCCTAACAAACAGGATATCAAAATTTATTATTTGAATTATTGTTTTTAGCTCATCTTGACAAAGTCAAGCTGAGCTAATCTCATCGCTCTCCGTCCTTCGTCCACCTGTCCATCGTCCATCTGTCAACACCATGTTTTGGTGTTCTCCAAAGCCACTAGGCCAATTCAAGTGAAAGTTTCTGTGAGTGATGGTCCCAAAGGGGCATTGCATTTTTGTTCAACTCAACATGCCCAACCCCAAAGGGAGGGAGTGGGGGAAAATGCTCCAAAATATTTTAAAAATCTTCTCAAGAACCAGTGTGTACAATGACTTGATATTTGCTGGGGAGCTTCCTTTTGAGGTGTAGAATCAAGTTTGTTCAAACGAAGTTCGTGAAGCAATATTTGGCTTTGTAATGAGAGGGGTAAGATTTTTGGCCCAGGCTCCAAAAATTTCTATTTTCTGAACCGATGGTCCAGTATGAACCAAATTTGGGATGTGGTATTATTGGGTCATAAGTACTTGACCAATGCAAAAAAAAAATTCCCGCATCCCCATGAGAACCCTGGGAGCTAAAAATAGAAATATTTTCAAATGCCCATATTTCCGAAACCACACCGAACAGAGAGCTCTTATTTGGTATGAAGTATCCTTGGGACCAGTAGAATTGAATGGTAAAAAAAAATTGCCAGCGGTTATGTTAGGGTGTTCTGTCATGGGCATCAAAAAAATGCTCAGTCAGCATATTTGTAAAAATGTTTAAAAAATATTTTCTCCAGAACCAATCATCAGAATCTTTTGATATTTGGTATACAGCATTCATAGGAGGGTCAGATACAAGTTTGTTGAAATAAAGCTCATTGGTGCATATTTGGGCTCACCACAGGAGCCCAAATTTTTAACATAGGATAATATGGGGAATATTCTTTAAAAACCTTCTTCTTCTGAACCACCTGTCAGAATCTCTTAATGTTTAGTATACATCATTGTTATGAGGGTCAGATTCAAGATTGTTTGATATTTTGGCTTTCTACAGAAGCCCAAATTTTAACTTTGTTCAATATGGGGGCTAATTTAAAAAAACCTTCTTCAGATCCACCAGTCAGAATGCTTTCATATTTGGTATGCAACATCTCTAGGGGGTCAGATTCAAGTTTGTTCAAACCAGATCCCTAGGTATATATTTGGGCACGCTTTGGTAGCCCAAATTTCTACTTAGTGCAATATGAGGAAATTCTTTTAAAAATCTTCTTCTTCAGATCTACCAGTTGGAATGCTTTCATATTTGGTATACAACATCTCTAGGGGGATCAGATTCCAGTTTGTTCAATTCGAGTGCCTGCGTTAATATTTGGGCTCCATATGGGGACCTGAAATTTAACTTAGTACAATATGAGGGAATTTCTTCAAAAATCTTCTTCTTCAGATCCACTAGTCAGAATGCTTTCATATTGGGTATACAACATCTCTAGGGGGGTCAGATTCAAGTTTGTTCAAATCGGATCCATAGGTTAATATTTGGGCTTGCTATTGTAGCCCAAATTTTAACTTGGTGCAGTATGAAGAAATTTCTTTAAAATTTCTCTTCTTCAGATCCAACAGTCAGAATGCTTACATATTTGGTACACAACATCTCTGGGGAAGTCAGATTCAACTGTGTTCAAATCAAGAGCTTGGGTTAATATTTGGGCTCCCTATGGGAGCCGGAATTGGCCATTTTGCTGAAGAATTAAAAATTTTGTATTCAGTATCCTCTAGAGGTGTGTAACTAAGATTAATCCACATAGGTTGTATCAAGGGGCTTCATAGGGGAGCTCTACATTTTACTTTATGATCAACTGAAGAAAAGGCGTGATGCCCGGTTTATTTTTGTCACTCCTGAGGGACTCAAGGAATGACAGTGTAGCCTATGGAGATGGCTTGCATAATGTACTCATTCTTCAACTCTGTTTATATTGTGTTCTGTTCAAAATAAGTGCTTCAGACCCCATGGGGCCTCTTGTTTAAATTTTTCCCAAAAATTTCAATAAAACCATATCACTGGGTGGTAACCTGATGTGGTAACCTGATGTGGTTTTGCTGAAGTTTTTGGACAAATATATTTTTTGCACTTGCTTAATTTGAAAATTATGCAGGCAGATGAGTACTTCATTAAGTAAAGGGTTAACACAATGTCTCAAACTAGACATTTATATTCACACAAATTATTATTCAAATTTTATTTTTTTCTTCAATTTTGCCTCCAAACCATAGCTTTTGACCCTCTCATTGGAACAGTCCCATCAAGCTCATTCCAATGAGCATTCATATACTATGTTTTGGAGACTGTTGGAGACACAATTTTTTATTGCAAGTGTCATCTGCCATGTTAGATCAAAGGTTCATCCATTTTCACTTCTTTTTCTTCTCTCCCTAAACTCAGTAGGTTCAACTCAAGCCGTGAGAATCAAATTTCAGTTCTTAAATAGTTTAGAATTTGGGAGTACTGTTATACCCTTGTGAGTGCAGCCAGTAAATATTCAGTAGTAAGTCTCCACAAAGTAGATCTTCTGTTTCTCAGGCCATTTTTTTAAAAATTGTATGTGGGCGGGCGTTTTTTTATTTGTAATTATTTCTTGACCGTCAAAAGATCATAATCTTGGTTTGTTTTTTGTTTTGGGCCTCATAATCTACAAAATAGCATGGGTGGTGGTATATTTGGTCTCTTGAATGCAAGAAGGCTTTGTTGCATTTAAGGGACAGATTTATCAATTTTATTAACTTGGGTAGTATATCAGACATACACCATTTGATTTTGATTTTTTCAAGCTGCTATATAATTGGTGATAAAAAGAGAGCATGGGGCAGCCAAATGGTCCATGTGGGAGGGCCTGAGAAACAGATTTTTATTTTTTTTTAGGCCAAAACAACAAACTGCGATCTTATTTTTAGCTTAAGTTGACAAAGTCAAGATAAGCTATTGCCATCACGCATGCAGAAGTCTGTTCGTCTGTGAGTCTGTTCACATTTTCCTTTAGCACAGGCTACACCCTGTAGTTCTTGTCCGATCGTCACAAAATTTCATATGCAGGTTTGGGGTCATGTCTAGATGAGAACGTCCCATTTTGGTCACGATCGGTCAACCGTGATGGCTGCCCGAGCCCAAAACCTTTAGCACAGTCTACAGGTCGTATTTATGAAGGGATTTCATTGTAACTTGGTAGGATGCCTGTGTATAATATCTAGACGAGAATGTCCCCTTTTGGTCATGATCTGTCAACCGTGATGGCTGCTCAAGCCCGAAACCAAAAAACTTTTAGCACAGTCTGCAGGTCATATTTAATATGGAGGAATTTCATTGTAACTTGGTAGGATGACTCGGTATGATGTCTAGATGAGAACTTCCTCATTTGGTCGCGATCTGTCAACCGTGTTGACGTCTTATAATGTCTAGATGAGAATGTCCCCTTTTGGTCGCGATTGGTCAACTGTGATGGCTACAGGGGCCCGAAGCCCAAAAACCTTTATCACAGTCTACATGTCATATTGATGAAGGGATTTCATTGTAACTTGGTAGGATGACTCCAAATAATGTCTAGATGAGAACGTCCCCTTTTGGTTGTGATCATTCTGCTGTGATGGCTGTCCAAGCCCAAAACCCGAAAACCTTCAGCATAGTCTATAGTTCGTATTTATGGAGGGATTTCATTGTAACTTGGTAGGTTGACTCCATATAATGTCTAGATGATAACATCCACTTTTGGTTGTGATTGGTTAACTGTGACGGCTTCAAGGGCCCGAAAACCTTTAGCACAGTCTACAGGTCGTATTTATGAAGGGATTTCATTGTAACTTGGTAGGATGACTCCAGATAATGCCCAGATGAGAACGTCCCCTTTTGGTCATGATCATTCAACCATGACAGCTGCCAGAGCCAAAAACCCGAAAAACTTTTGCACAGACTACAGGTATGATTTATGAAGGGATTTCATTATAACTTAGTAGGATGACTCAGTATAATGTCTAGATGAGAATGACCCCGTTTGGTTGCGATTGGTCAACCATGATGGCTACACAGGCCCAAAGCCCGAAAACCTTTAGCACAGTCTACAGGCCGTATTTATGAAGGGATTTCATTGTAACTTGATAGGATGACTCCTTTTGGAATAAATTGGTAACTTTTGTATGTATTGAAAACACAGCATACAGGGAACAGAAATTAACATATTCCCAATTATCACAATTCTTGTCTTATTTCATAATCCTTTCATAAACATTGAACTTTCGACATTAACCTTTTCATCAAACTCAACACACAGACCAGACAAGTTAAGCTACAGTGTCATTGACACTTTAATTAAATTTATTGGACTTTAACCCTTGTGTCTAGTTCCAAGTTTGGTGAGGTTTCTTGTCTCATGTATGGAACAACAGGTCTGGCATTTTCAGGAGTGCGATCGATTCGCTCCCCTATAGCTCGCCCTAAAAAATGTAAGGAGGGCGAAAACTAGCCCTCCTGGTCTTAGAAAATAATAATTACCATAACTGCCTATTCCTGAAACCCACATCTTGTCAGAACTCTGCTATGTTAGTGGTCTCTGTAAGGCGGCCACACTGCCCCTCCCACACCCCTGGGCCTTGCCAAAGCCTGGAGGTGTGGGATGGGCAGTGTGGCCATCTCTCGGAGACTACCTTGATAGCAGCACCAAATAAAATGTACAAAGCCAGCTAGGCAGAATACATTAGTAGTAAAACTTCATATTGCCACTTTTAGCTTTTGTAAGCTTGAGGAAAGCTAATCGCTTGCTCCCCTAGGCCATGCGAGGGGAGCGATTTTTAGCCCTCCTGCATGAGGATGAACAAAAATAAGATTTCTGTAGATCTTTAAGGACACTTTCAGAATCTGTGATAAGAATCAAATGAACATTTTGCGAGAATCAAAATTTGATTCTCATTGATTTCCTTGTGAGAACCATTTCTGATTCTTGCATGAATTTTAGAGCATGGAATTACAAACATTCATGTAGAAACTTGCAAATTCTTATTGTTTTTGGGGAAAATAAACAGTAAACTTCGGGTTGCAAGTTCTGACATGGTTCTGAATCAATCATCGTCAACTCATGCATGTAAATGAAAAAAAGGTTTTTCATATCCCCCCCCCCCCCTCCACCCCAGTAAGCAATTATATCATTTTGTAACACATGACATGCATTTTACTAACAGCTCTAAGAGAGATGGGATTTTAACAATGAGTATTCTGTCATAATGCTTAGAAATTATTGACTTACATCTAAATTTCTCTTCTAATGTACGTGTACATGTATACATTTATTACCGCCCCGAAAATAGCACACAAACTATCATCAATTGTAAAAATATGTTGAAAATAGCACACAAACTATCATCAATTGTAAAAATATGTTATCACAGAACAAACAACAATAAAACAACACAGCATAAATGAACTTCCTACTCCTGCATGTTTTGCCAGTCAGATGTGACAATCTTTTGAAATAAACTCGACTCAAAGATTGTGCTTTGCCTTTTACATTCAGCATGCGTTTTACATCTTAACCCTTCATCTAACATGAAAAGCAGATGACACTTGCAAACAAAATTCTTGAATAACTAATTTTTTTTCATTTTTAGCTCAACTTTGGCGAAGCCAAATTTGAGCTTATGCCATGGCCAGTCGTCCGTCTGTCCGTCAACAATTCAGTACGGCTCGGGCTAGAGGCCGTATTTATGAACCGATCTTTACGAAACTTCTTGGGAACCTTTGTTATGACCGTGGGACGAGAATGAGTGTTTTTGGGTCCGATCCAAAATTCAAGCTATTTTGTACAGACTTAGGTGAAATCAGATTTTTGTGCAGAACTTCCATATGAAAGCGCTGATTTGAATAATTTTTTGTATGAATGTTTAGTACCATGGGATACATCACATATAATACAGGTTTTTTTCTCGTACATAAATTATGCAAAGTAGACTAACTTTGATGTATTTAGTGTTAATTTCAGCACTGTAAGTGCAAATGCCAATACGGCTCGGGCTAGAGGCCGTATTTATAAACCGATCTTTACGAAACTTCTTGGGTACCTTTGGTATCACCATGGGACGAGAACGAGTGTTTTTAGGTGCGGTCCGAAATTCAAGATGGCTGATGACAGCCATTTTGTTCAAAATTAGGTGCAGTCAGATTTTTGCACAGAACTTCCATATGAAAGCGCTGATTTGAAAAATCTTTTGTGTGAATGTTTAGTACCATGGAATACATCACATGTAATACAGGTTTTTTTCTCGTGCAGAAATTATGCAAATTAGATGAACTTTGATTTTTTCAGTGCTACTTACACACAGTAAGTACACATGTCAATACGGCTCGGGCTGGAGGCTGTATTTATCAACCGATCTTCACGAAACTTCTTGGGTACCTCTGTTATTACCTTGGGACGAGAATGAGTGTTTCTGAGTGCGGTCCAAAATTCAAGATGGCTGCCAGTAGCCATTTTGTACCGAAATTAGGTCCAATCAGTTTTTTGTACACAACTTCTATATGGCTCAGGCTAGGGGCCGTATTTATGAACCAATCTTTACGAAACTTCTTGGGTACCTTTGTTATCACCGTGGGATGAGAACAAGTGTTTTGGGGTGTGGTCCGAAATTCAAGATGGCCACCACAGCCATTTTGTACCAAAATTAGTGCAGTCAGTCTTTTGTACAGAACTTCTGTATGAAAGTTCTGATTTGAATAAATTTTTGTATGAATGTTTAGTAAAATGGAATACATCACATACAGTATAGGTTTTTTTCTCGTGCAGAGATCATGCAAATTAGATGAATTTTGATTTATTTAGTGCTACTTATACACTGTAAGTGCACATGTCAATACGGCTCGGGCTAGAGGTTGTATTTATCAACCGATCTTCACGAAACTTCTTGGGTACCTTTGTTATCACCTTGGGACGAGAACGAGTGTTTCTGAGTGCGGTCCAAAATTCAAGATGGCTGCCAGTGGCCATTTTGTCCCGAAATTAGGTCCAATCAGTTTTTTGTCACAACTTCTATGCAGCTCGTATTTATGAACTGATCTTCATGAAACTTCTTGGTACCTTTGTTTTCACCTTGGGACAGGAATGAGTGTGTTTTGGGGTGCCTTTGTTATCACTGTGCTATGAGAACAAATATTTTGGGGTTCAGTCAGACCCACTCTGGGAATCAAAGATTTCTTTTCTAGTTTAGCATCTGACTGTCACCCACCTTTACAATACTTTACCTATACATTTGTTACAGGCTATGGTCAGTACAGTATTTATGTACAGACCGTTACAATACTTTATATGTACCTTTGTTATCAGGTCATTACCTAGATGTGTGTCATTGCTGTGTCACATACTATACATGTACATGTCTTGACAAGTTGAGCTACAGTTCATTGACACTTTTATTTGTCTCAGAATCATAGGTTATGACCCCTTATTGGAATGAGCTCGTTCCAAACAGGGGTCATAACCTATATTTTTGGGGAAAAAATAAAAAATATACTGAAAATTAATTGGCGATTTTGTGAATAGCACTGGCAGGTTTTGGCTACTACATTGGGTAAAGGGTTAACAGAATTTCTGTTAAAATAAATAACAAGAACTAACACACAATCTTCCCAAAGTGAGATTGTGCATTACTTGTTGCTATTTCTGTTGGTGGAAATTCTGTCAAGGCGTAAACAACATGACTTGCGTAGTAAAACAGAAAGTGGAAAAACACTACAACACTTTTTCCCTATTGGTTACCACCATGATAAGCATAACCTGCTAACGGGTTATGATATACATGTAAGCCTTTTATTTCCAAGCCTGTAACACTTATTGGCTCACCTCTAATTTAACTTCTGATGTATGTATTACGTATTGTTACGTATTATTCGGTAGTGCACTGGCTCATTGGTTAATGCATTAGACTTCAGATCAAAATGTTGACAGTCAGATCCTGACCCATGTCATCTTACAGTACGGCTGCTATGGACTGGTCACTTTCCACACATTGGCAATATTTCCACGGATGAAATAATATTAGACTCCAAACACTAATTATAGGAATAATCATCAAAAATTTAATTAATGAAGCACTGGGTACAACACAGTGCTTCATTAATTAAAATTTTGATGATGATGATTTTTATTAGCTAGTAAACGCATGCATGGACATCACTGTCCACACATGGATTATGACTAGTCCACAGTGACTGTACTGTAGGCAAAACACTTAATCCTGAGTGATTGCCCTATTGGGAGCATGGTGCTGCTGTGTACTGAGCCTGGGGCATACAACATGTTGAAGTTACACAAATTGCCTTCAACCAGTGCTAACCGTGCATGTGACCATGGCTGTTGAAAGTGCCATTAACTCTTTATATATATATCTTTCGATATTCCTGCCCAGCACAGGGTTTCTGCTGTCATTGAAATAAGTATAATTTGGGCACTTTTATCAAATTTTCACCGTGTAAATTGAATGGATTTTTTCTCCAATGCTTTCTTATTTTCATTTAGATTAATTTTTCATCAAATCTGCTTTTAAGCAGCCATGACTAGATTTGATAAAAAATATTTTGAAAATACTCAGTGGGTTAAGAGTTAAGCTCTTTAACAAACAAACAAAACAATGTGGGCATGCATGGCAGGAATGTGTTGACAGGCATTTGTTAGGTCCTTTTTCCCTTAACAGGAAAAGGAAATGGAAGGAGGAGGAATTGATCAGGGAGCACCAGTTAGGACTGCCATTCCAAACTATGGTGTATAAAATCATTATAATGCACTTTGTTTTTATTTTGTGAAAATTCAAGGCTTTTCATTACCTTCTGGCCCATTTTCTGGTATTCAAGGTTTTGAATGACCCTTGGTAAAAAAGTGAAAAATGTTGAAAAATGGCCTTGAATAGCATTCAGTTTTATCAGTCCTTGCCTGCAGGAATCCTGGTAAAAGATTAACTGGCAGAGTGCTGGAAGCCCATATTTGGGCTTTATTCTGAAATGTTGGTACCACAACTTAAAGGCTTCCTATTCAGTGGATGTTATGCACATCACCTTTGAAGTGAAATTATTTGCCTTGTTACAATTTATGTTCGAGTTCCTATTGGCACTCTCCCATAAATTGTATTACATGTAAGGCAAAGATATGTGAACGAATTTTGATGACCAAAAATAATTCAGCACTCTGCCAGTTAATGGTAAACTGTTGGATTGAACAGAAAAAAAATTGTCATTGCACAACATTTGTGTGTGAAGTTATGAACACAATGTAAATAAGTTCAAGATCAGGGTAGAAGGTATTTACACTGTATACTTACTTGAATATGATAGCACACAAAGGAGTCAGTAAATATGTGAAATACTACAATGCTATTAAAGAACCCATCCTTTCAAGTTCAATCAGTAAATACCTGTTTATTTGTTGATAATATCTTATACTCATTTTATATGAGTTTGTAACTTTGTATAGATTTGATGTTTCTAGTATAGGGGATTACATATAATCTGAGTGCAAATCTCTTAAGGCACAATATAAATTTGACCTGTGTTTATAAAATTATGAAATGTTGTGAAAGAGAAAAAAAATGACAAAGTTGGTTCAAGTGCTAAAATAACCAAGTCTTTTTCACAGTTTTCTTCACCAAATTTCTTATGCTTGTTCAGGTTCATGCGTAGATGAGAACTCTGATTGTGGTCACGGTCTGCTGCCCACAGTTGCTGTCACACCAGCCTTGGATTTTTTCAACAGAACACAGGCTTCCAGGTCTTATGTAGGGATGGGAAGATACACCAGTTAACTGGTGTATCGCAATTCGCCATGTCAAGGTACACCAACGATACACTGTTGGCTGCTGCAGACAGTAGTTCTTGGAATTAATTAATCTGAACATGGGTCTGACAGCCTGTATTTTAAAATTTCTGATTTGGACTCCCTGTTGGGGAGTTCAAATCATAATGTTTTTAAAAGACGGGCTGTCAGACCTCTGTTTGGACTGTGAAATTATCAACAAATTTCAGTGGTAACTGCACAGGAAGCATATACCTACAAGTATATGTATGTACTATTCTGAAAAATGTTGAATAGTTACCCAAATCATTTTTAGCTCAACTTTGACGAAGTCAAATTTGAGCTATTGTCATGGCCCGTCGTCCATCGTCCGTCTGTCCGTCCGTCTGTCCGTCTGTCCGTACGTCAACAATTGGCTATGGCTTGGGCTAGAGGTCGTATTTATGAACCGATCTTTACGAAACTTCTTGTGTACCTTTGTTATGACCCTGGGGCGGGAACGAGTGTTTTTAGGTGTGGTTCGAAATTCAAGATGGCTGCCAGTGGCCATTTTGTACCGATGATGCAAAAATCAGTTTTTTGTACAGAACTTCTGTATGAAAGTTCTGATTTGAATAAAGTTTTGTATAAATGTTTAGTACCATGGGATACATCACATATAATACGGGTTTTTTTCTCGTGCGTAAATTATGCAAATTAGACTGACTTTGATTTATTTAGTGTTACTTTCAGAGCTGTAAGTGCCAAGCTGCTATGGCTCGGGCTAGAGGCCGTATTTATGAACCGATCTTTACGAAACTTCTTGGGTACCTTTGTTATGACCGTGGGACGAGAATGAGTGTTTTTGGGTGCGGTCCAAAATTCAAGATGGCTGCTAGCCGCCATTTTGTACCGACGATGCAGAAATCTGTTTTTTGTACAGAACTTCCATATGAAAGCTCTGATTTGAATAATTTTTTGTATGAATGTTTAGTACCATGGGATACATCACATATAATACGGGTTTTTTTCTCGTACGTAAATTGTGCAAATTAGACTAATTTTGATGTTTTTTGGGGTTACTTTCAGCACTGTAAGTGCAAATGCCAATACGGCTCGGGCTAGAGGCCGTATTTATGAACCGATCTTTACGAAACTTCTTGGGAACCTTTGGTATCACCGTGGGATGAGAACGAGTGTTTTTGGGTCCGGTCCGAAATTCAAGATGGCCAATGGCAGCCATTTTGTACAAAATTAGGTGCAATCAGATTTTTGCACAGGGCTTCCATATGAAAGCCCTGATTTGAATAATTATTTTGTGTGAATGTTTAGTACCATGGGATGCATCACATATAATACGGGTTTTTTTCTCGTGCAGAAATTATGCAAATTAGATGAACTTTGATTTTTTCAGTGCGACTTACACACAGTAAGTACACATGTCAATACGGCTCAGACTAGAGTCTGTATTTATGAACTGATCTTCACGAAATGTCTTGGGTACCTTTGTTATCACCTTGGGACGAGAACGAGTGTTTCTGGGTGCGGTCTAAAATTCAAGATGGCTGCCAGTGGCCATTTTGTACCGAAATTAGGTCTAATCAGTTTTTTGTACACATCTTCTATACAGCTCAGACTAGAGGCCATATTTATGAGCCAATCTTTACGAAACTTCTTGGGTACCTTTGTTATCACCGTGGGATGAGAGCGAGTGTTTTTGGGTGTGGTCCGAAATTCAAGATGGCCACCAGCAGCCATTTTGTACCAAAATTAGTGCAATCAGTCTTTTGTATAGAACTTCTGTATGAAAGTTCTGATTTGAATAAATTTTTGTATGAATGTTTAGTAACATGGAATACATCACATATTGTAAGGGGTTTTTTTTCGTGCCGAAATTATGCAAATTAGATGAACTTTGATTTATTCAGTGCTACTTACACAATGTAAGCACACATGTCAATACGGCTCAGGGTAGAGGCTGTATTTATGAACCGATCATCACAAAACTTCTTGGGTACCTTTGTTATCTCCTTGGGATGAGAATGAGTGTTTCTGGGTACGGTCCAAAATTCAAGATGGCTGCCAGTGGCCATTTTGTACTGAAATTAGGTCCAATCAGTTTTTTGTCACAAGTTCTATACAGCTCGTATTTATGAACTGATCTTCTTGAGTACTTTTGTTTTCACCTTGGGACAGGAACGAGTGTGTTTTGGGGTGCCTTTGTTATCACTGTGCTATGAGAACAAATATTTTGGGGTTCAGTCAGACCCACTCTGGGACTCAAAGATTTTTTCTAGTTCAGCATCTGACTGTCACCCACCTTTATAATACTTTACCTATACATTTGTTACAGGCAGCGGTCAGTATTCATGTACAGACCGTTACAATACTTTATATGTACCTTTGTTATCAGGTCATTACCTAGATGTTTGTCATTGCTGTGTCACATACTATACATGTACATGTCTTTGTCTTGACAAGTTGAGCTACAGTGTCATTGACACTTTCATTAAAGGTATATCGCGATATGCAATCATATCGCAACAACTGTATCGAGATACATATCGTATTGTGTCCAAGGAGTATTGTCCCATCCCTAGTCTTATGCATCAATGTTCTTGAAACTCTGCAATGTGACTCAGTATGATGAGTAGAATAGGATGTCCTAGGCTATTTTGGTCGCCTTCGGCTTCCCACAATAGGCAGCACTATGTTTGGTTTTGGAGTGAATCCATAACCCCCAGTTCAGATGGATGCATTTTGGACAAATCTAATCTAATACTAGGTTGTATATGAATTATGTGCAACGATTATTCATCTGTCTGAATCAAATAGATCTCTCAGTTGCATATCAGACGAATCTGCATCTGAGAGCAACCCATTTAATTCATCTATTATAGTTGATGCATTGTTTGAGGATTCCTACACTCGAACTAGCGACAAATCTAATCTCATGTTCCGCTGATGTTCGGTTGTATTATTTGGGTAGGTGAAACTCCATTAGTGGGAAATATACACACACATGCGTTAACAGTAAATTTCCAACATAAAACAATGGAATTGCCTTCGGATTTTCAATGAATGTAGCATACAACCCAGTGTTTCTTTCATTGAATATTTGATGAAAACTACTGACTATTGATAGAGAAAAACATACATGGGCAACACTGTCCTTGGATGGAGTTTGACCATTCCATAGTGGATGTACTGTATGTACATGTGAACAGCTGAAGATGACTTAACAGTGTTTCTACATTATGGTTGGCTGCCTGTACAGGCAGCCAACAATGATGTACAAATACTGTCAGGATAAATGCAGCCAAACAGTCGAATTCTCAAGGAAGAATACACTTGGGACGATTTTTTCAGAGTAATATGGGGGGCGCGGTGGCTCAGTTGGTAGAGGTGCCGGCTGCAAGCCGAGAGGTCCTCGGTTCGAATCCCACCTGCGGCAACCGCGTTGTGTCCTTGGGCAAGACACTTCACCCCCACTACCCACGTGGGGGCACGGTGACGTGTACTAAGACGTACTGCACGTCAATGGAGCACCTGTCTTCAGCCAATGCTAACCCTGCTTGTGTGGAGTTGGTATGTTGGGGAGCTGACAGTTGCTCGCTGTTGCTCGGTGGTTCTCTCCGGGCACTCAGGCTTCCTCCACCCGTAAAACTGTCATGGTCATGATTAGCCACAGTGCAGAAATATATGACCTTAAACCCCAATAAATAATAATAATAATTCAGAGTAATATAAAGGTGCTGTTTGTGGTTGTATTGGGACTTGGAGAGTTAAGACCTGATAATAATAATACCCATTAAAATAACCTCATGCCAGGTTAATATTGTGTTACACATTATGTTTTTACATCACAAAAGAGGAAACATGTATTAATTTACATGTATTTTGGAGATTAACAAAGCTTAAAGTTCATAAACTTGTAAACTCACATATGTTACTTTGTTGTCTAGACAGCTGGGTTTTGTGATCAGTGGGACATGTAACTACCTCACTGCTGAAAGCAAGAATCAGGGCTTTTATGATTGCAGTGCTAGTCAACATGGGATGGGTAATTCGTACCCTGAATCTTTTGTTGCTTCGGTGCATATATGCTAGTAACTTGCAATACCTTAAAGGCTAATGAACTGTGTGTTCAATTGATGTGAGCTTGTGCCAATGAGAGCCATAATAATTTTTAACAATACAAATTGATGTGAACAAGATATTTTAGCTTTTGACTGAATATAGAGTACAGTACATTGACAGTGGATTGTTACTAAATCACTTGTGAAGTGGTGTCTCCACTCATACAAAAATTCCTTGTCTGGGAAAAAAGCATTAGAATATCAAGCAAAGTTTCAGCCAAGGGACCTCTTGGTTAAAACTTTGCTTGTCCTTTTCATGCATTACCACAGGAATCGGCTGTTATTGTCTGGATGGGGACACCACCCCACAAGTGATTTAGTAACAATCCACTCTCCTTGTAATGTATATTAACCTCTTAGCTAACCAATCAGTCGCATCCGGCCTCAGAATTGAGAAAGTGTGCAGTAGAATAAAATTATTTAAAAACAATTTGAACAAAACCACATCATGTGACACTTCATTGTGAGAGGTTGTTGAGCTTGTTCCAATGAGAGGTCACATTATTTGGTTTTGATGAAATTTGTTGAAAAAAACTGAGAAAAAAAAATAATTAAAATAACCAATTTTTCAAGGTTTCTGCTATAGAAAAATAGTGATTCTGGTAGAATTTAGCACCCAGTTTTAGTTGGCCATGGTGTAGCAATACTCTTCTCAGCTGAATCGGTCATAGACTGCATAGTTGTGACTCTGCCCGGCACAGTCAGCCATGTTGTACCTTCTGCATCTATGTGATAAAAACAACTTTGCATCTTTTGGCCTTAACTTTCAATTATAAAAGCCTTCTTTTCGGCCCATTGTGAATTTCCAAATGATAATAATCTTGTATTGAAGCATAGATGTATCTCTGAACTGGAAAGCAACGCATTGGAAACGCATTGAGGGTACTTGCATTTTGGGGTGACCTTATTTCTGAATTGCTTTGATGTACTGATTACTCTGATTATCGCATCGATGATTGATGTGGGAATTCTTGAGTGCCTTGACACAGCATTTTTAGATTACCATCAGCAGAGATTTCAGATTACCTTGATCTTTGCCGCCCTCAAATATATGACGATTCGGTGCCAACTGTTTATTTCTCGATATGCAACATCTCACGATGATGAACCAATGTGTCAGGAGTTCAAAACGCATAAAAATTTCAAAGATACCTAATTTTGTGTGTATGTGTGTGTGTGGGGAGGGTGGGGGGGGGGGGGGGTTTGGTGTGTTATGGATGGGGGTGATACTTGTAATATACAAATGTCATAACAATACATTTTACCCATGGACAAATTTGACTTTTTGAGCCGTGATATCACAACAAAAAATAACTAATTCTGCATCTGTCAACAAGCTTAATCCTTAAAGGCCTATTTCCAACTTTTACGACCTCAGAACAGGGACCCTGAGTAGGTCTTGCTGGCAATAGACAAATTACATATGCAATGATTTCTAGTTAAGTCTTGAACTAGACTAGAAATTAACTATTAACTGGTAGAGTGCTGGAAGCCCATATTTGGGCTTTATTCTGAAGTGCCGGTACCGCAATTTAAAGGCTTCATATTCTGTGGATGTGCTTCATATTATCTTTGAAGTGATATTATTTTATCTGTTAGGATTTGCCTTGTTACAATTTATGGGAGAGTGCCCACTGGCACTCTCCCATAAATTGTTACAAGGCAAAGATGGACAAACAAATTTTAAGAACCAAAAATAATTTAGCACTCTGCCAGTTAAGCCACAGGGCATATACAGGCTGTGGTCAGGTGTGAAGTCAGGACAATTGTTCAGGCCCTTGAAGGTTAATTCAACATTTCCCTAACCACACTCAGGCCTTTAGATAACCCTAAATTCACCCCGTTTACAGGTGTGCCCAAATTAAAGAAGGTGTGATGATATCAAGAAAGATATATAAATTCTTTGTGCCTCTTCTACATTTGAGAATAACTTCCATCATAATATGACCAAAGAAACACAAAGAAAGGCATAGTGATAAAACATAACAGGATAAGGTTGTTGTTTCTGGTTTTAATGTGCCCAAATTATGGCAAAGGATGTGCCCAAAATAAATGAATTTAAAAGCCTGCACACCGACGATTGGAATGGGTCTCGTTACTGGACCTAAAACCAGTGAAGCAGAAACAATGAATTTTGATATCATGTGTGTTGGATAAAGGTTTAATAAAATATGAAGACTTTTATCTGTGATATCAGAATTTTCATTTGATCACAAATTGGGGCATTTTACAGTTGCATTCGACCAATAAAAAACAAGTTAATCCATAAATTTATTCAGGAAATCTATTTATTTATTTATTTATTGATATTCAAGGTCATATATTTATGCACAATGGCTAATCATGACCGTGACAGTTTTACGGGTGGAGGAAGCCGGAGTACCCGGAGAGAACCACCGAGCAACGACGAGCAGCTGCCAGCTCCCCAACATCGTAACTCCGCACTGCAGCACAGGCAGGGTTAGATTGGTTGAAGACATGCGTACCATCGACGTGCAGTACGCCTTAGTACACGGCGTCATCGTGCCCCCACGCGGGCAATGGAGATGAAGTATCTTGCCCAAGAACACAACGCGGTTGCCGCAGGTGGGATTCGAACCGAGGACCTCTCGGCTTGCAGCCTGCACCTCTACCTACTGAGCCACTGCGCTCCCTCAGGAAATTTATACACAAATGCCTTCTAAATGAAACAATTGTCCTCCCCAAATTTACAGGCCTCAGATGCGAGCTGTGCCACAAAACATTAAATTGAATTGTGTATATTGTATATTGATAGAGAAGTCAGGTAAGCTCATTCTTCTGAACATTGCATGGTTTGATTACATCAATCCTGTAGATGACATTAATTATTGTGAATTTGTTGCAGAAGCACAAAAAACCTCCAGCCTACACATGAGAAGTGTTAAGGTGCTACAGTTAAAACTAGAACTCCTGTCCTGAAATGCGCACAAATAGCATGTCGATTTGCACGTTAATCTACGCGTTATGACCATGGTAAGTCTATCAAATTCTGCACATACCGCCTGTGCACAAGCAAAGTTTCAGCCAATGGACCTCCGGGTAACCCGGAGCTCCATTGGCAGGAACATTGCTTGTGTTTGTTATGGGTAACAAGGAGAACCTGCCATGCTTTGGATGCCATTCGATATGACAATTGCATGCAATTCCTACGCACAATTAAGCCTAGATAAGCGCACAGTTCGTGACAGGACTTCTAGTTTTAACTGTATATAAGAATGGGAAATTTAGCTTGAAAATAAGTGACATGTTATTTTCGATACAGTCAGATGTTTAAAATAAATATTTTTATTTTTTGGTGTTCAAAAGTATGAAGCATTGTTCATAAATATGGATGGACAGCAAAAAAAGTGACAAATTATTATTTTGTTTAGTTTTTTTGATGACATCGAAAATAACCAACAATGTATCACCTATTTTCAAGATAACTTTCCGTAACTTATATAGCGCCTTTACCCAACACAGACGATATGAAATTATTATTTTAAATATTATTTTTAAAAAAATTTCATCAAAACCATATCATGCAACCCCCTCATTGGAATGAGCTCATTGAACTTGTTCCAAGGGGGGAAAGAGACAGAGGGTCACATGATATGGTTTTGTTTAAAAAATAACATTTTTTTCAACTGCAGAATTTATACATTATGCGAGCGGATGTGGCCAATTCATTCGGTAAAGAGTTAAGAAAATGGTGCTTTGGGCAGCTTTGGGCAGAAAAATTTTATGTGTAGGCTTCATGTCCCTGTAATTCAATATTTTAACAACAGTAAGAAACAAATGAGCCATTATTATAGTCCTAATAGTCCATTATCATGGCTTGTCATTTCCTGAAAAGGTTCTTCATTTATTTATTAACTGGTAGAATGCTGGAAGCCCATATTTGGGCTTTACTCTGAAGTGTCAGTACCAGCACTTAAAGGCTTCATATTTTGTGGATGTTGTTCATACCACCTTTGAAGTGAAATTATTTAGTCTGTTAGGATTTGCCTTGTTACAATTTATGGGAGAGTGCCTATTGGCACTCTCCCATAAATTGTAACAAGGCAAACATATGTGAACAAATTTTGATGACCAAAAATAATTCAGCACTCTACCAGTTAACTGTTATGGTTTTAATTATTGAATATGATGAAACTTCATTGGCTGGATTTACCACCAGTCTACCATTATGCTTTTCATTTATTATCCCCCACAGGGAAGGGATCTAGTAATTTGTAAAGATCTTCAGCATGAGTATGGACAACATGAGCTTTTAATAAAATGATTATGGGACAATTGTGGTACAGTTGAACCCACATAATTAGATATCTCTTAAACCTTTACCCAACACTCACGATATCAACAAACCATATCATGTGACCCCCCTATTGGAACAAAATTGTTCCAATGTTCACAAAATATGGTTTTGTGGAATTGTTTGGACATTTTGTTTTTGACTACTCAGTTTGTAAATTACACAGGAAGTTGCGGGCAATTTGTTGGAAAAAGGTTTAATCAGGCCTGGAAATAACTTGCGAACGATTGTTTAGGTTACGTGAGGGTTACCTCAAATGTGAAATAGGTCAATGAACTACAGGTTACGACAAAATAATACAACATAAATTAAATTCCTAATCCAGCATGTTTTGGTTGTCTGACCTGACCCTCACTCAGGACTAGCTTGACTCATTGGTTGTGCCCTGCATCCGCATATGAATAGAATGGCATATCATTTATGCCCTAACAGAGTCTCTGCCACAATAAATAGCAAAAAGTAATGCACAATCTCGCCAAAGTGAGATCTCACGTTAGTTAATGCTATTTGTTGTGACAAAATTCTGTTAAGACGTAAACAGCATGGCTGGCTGGCATAGTTAAACAGAGAAAGCAGAAAAGCACCACGATACAGTATTTTTAAAGGTTACCACCATGTGATTAGCTCACCTGACTGCAGGTCAGTGTGAGCTGTTGCCATCACTTGGCGTCGTCTGTCATCTGTTGTCCGTTAACTTTTGGAAACTTTGGAAGCCAAATTCAAACATATTTTGCCCAGACCATCTATGGAGTATACCCTTTCCTCTTTTGTTGAAATGAAACAGCTGCCATCTTCGGATCTGGTTAATGCCCCAAAAGCCCCAAAATCTTTAAAAATCTTCTCATGAACCACCAGAGAGAATGCCTTGAAGATTAAAGTTTGTTCAAGGAAAGTTGGTAGGTCAATATTTGGGCTCTCTGTGGGGGAGCATATCCATTTTGGGCTCTGCTCAAAATTTGTATTTCAAGAACCAGTTGACCGATTTCAGCCAAATTTGACATGTAGTATAAGTGGGTCCTAAGTAATTGATCGATGTTTGAAAATTTGTTTACTACCCTGTGGGAACCCCAGGGGCTAAAAATAGAAAAAAATTAAAACACCCATATTTCCGAAACCTCACGGAACAGAGAACTGTTATTTGGTATGAAGCATCCTTAGAACCAGTAGAATGGAATTGTAAAACAAATTGTCACCGGTTGTGTCAGGCTGTTCTGTGCAGGACATCGAAAAAATGCTGAGTCAGCATATTTGCAAAAATTAAAAACATTTTTTTTTTCTTCAGAACCACTGATCAAAATCTTTTGATAATTGGTATATAGTATCAATAGGGGAGTCAGATACAAGTGAGTTCAAATTAAACCCTTTGGGTAATATTTGGGCTCAATACAGGAGCCCAAATAATTAAGTTAGGACAATATGGGGAATAAGCTTTAAAATCTTCTTCTTCAGATCCAACAGTCCATCTCTTTTATTATTTGGTATACAACATCTCTAGGGAGGTCAGATTCAAATTTGTTCAAATTGAGACCCTGGGTTAATATTTGGGCTCCCTATGGGAGCCCAAATATTAACTTAGTGCTATATGGGAAAAATCTTTAAAAATCTTCTTCAGATTAACCAGTCAGATTCTTTTGATAATATGGTATACTACATCTCTAGGTAGGTCAGATTCAAGTTTGTTCAAATTGGATCCCTGGGTTAATATTAGGGCTCTTTATTGGAGCCCAAAGTTTAACTTAGTGCAATATGAGAAAATTTACTTTAAAATCTTCCTCTTCAGATCCACCAGTCAGAATTCTTTCATATTTGGTATACAACATCTCTAGGGGAGTCAGATTCAAATTTGTTCAAATCGAGTCCCTGGGTCAATATTTGGGCTCCCCATGGCAGTCTGAATTTTAACTTAGTGCAATATGGGGAATACTCTTTAAAAATATTCTTCGTCAGATTCTTTTGATATTTGGTATACAACATCTCTAGAGGTGTCAGATCAAGTTTGTTCAAATCGAGTCCCTGAATTAATATTTGGGCTCTCCATGGGAGCCTAAATTTTAACTTTGTGCAGTATGAGGGAATTGGAGCCCAAATTTCAACTTGGTGCAATATAAAGGAATTTCTTTAAAAATCTTCTTCAGGTTCAACAGTCAAAATCCTTTCATCTCTAGGGGGGTCAGATTCAAGTTATTTCAAATTGAGTTTCTGGGTTAAAATTTGGGCTCACTAATTTTAACTGAGTCTCAATTTTAACTTAGTGCAATAGGGGGCGTGGGGGAGTTGCGGTAACCAGTTCTCGTCAGATCACTGAAGGTAAGCAATGTCAAGCCCAGTTAGTCCTTGGATAGGTGACCATCTGAGCGATCGATTCGGACTTCCACGTTCTGTCCTTGGACCAGGCACTTCACCCTGTTTGTCCACATGAGGGCACGATGATGCCGTGTACTAAGGCGTACTGCACATCGATGGTGCACATTGCCTTAACCAGTCTAACCCTGCCTGTGCTGCAGTGCGGAGTTATGATGTTGGGGAGCAGGCAGCTGCCCCTCGTTGCTCGGTGGTTCTCTTCAGGTACTCCGGGTTCCTCCACCCGTAAAACTGTCACCAACACGATATGACCTTGGCTGTTAATGTGTCATTAAACCCTAACAAATAAATAACTTAGTGCAATATGAGGAAATTTCATTAAAAATCTTCTTCAGATCCACGAGTCCGATGCTTTCTCAAAACATATCTATTTCAAAAAGCCTGTAAGTGATGTTCTGGACTGTAAAATACTGTATATATTCTGTTTGTATACTTGCATGAGCTCAGTAACATGTCCACCGCCTTAGAATAGGGTTCTTTATCCATTGAACTATAATTTGGTGCTGTATAGACAGATATATTATTGTTATTATTATTATTTCACATTTGGTATACAACATCTGGGGGCAGGGGGGAGGGTCAGATTCAAGTTTGATCAAATCAGGGTGGGGTGGGGGAGGGGGTGCAGTGATGGCATGACTGCAGTGACATAATCCTTGGAAGTTTGGCAGTGTTTGTGTATGGCTGATAGAATTGGAAGCAGTCGGGAAGATCCATGATAATAATCATCTGACATGGACACTAGAGTTATGAATAATTTCATGACTTCATTCCTCTGTAGTGTTGTTGAACCATGACTAACTGATTGTGACCCCAAATACTTCTTTGAACCACTTTGTCAGGTGAGCGAATAAGGCCCCTTGGGACCTCTTGTTAAATATGTTGTGTCATACATTGCAAGGCAAATGTGCTCCTGACGCGATATTTTCGCAATCTGTATTCATAAACTAAACGATGAAAATCACTGTGGTATACATTTTCCTTCCATTTCAAATTTCAATTCTGGCTTGTAAGTTGTATAACTATCATAACACAAGTTACATGACATATTGGATTTTAATATGTTTTGTCAGGTGCGTTATATTAATGAGTTTGGTGGGCAAATTATGACTGAGTGATGCCTTCAGTGGGCAAAATTACGACCATCTGATGCATTATTACTGAAAGAATGCCACAATACTCAGTCAAAATGTGGTGAAAATACCGTGCAGATAAGGCGCTTTTAGTATGTGCAAGTTTCCACTAGGACTGCATGGTATATTGATAGAGCGATACATTCCAGTATTCAAACCAGTATCGATTGAATACCAGTGTAAGTACTAAAATATCGGTTTATCGTCATTATTTATTTATCCACAATTTAATTCTCAAGATACCTTAAGTTTTTTTTAACTGTAGTCCTGAATGAATAATATTATCCCTTTATCAAATGAATTTAACATATCCACCCACAGAATAGGGCTGCACGATATAACTGAATACCGTTATCGGTATTCGAAGAAATACTGCAGTACACCGGTATATCGGCAACTGTTCAGATATCTGAACATAAATACCACAATCGAGACTTGAGGCATCACAGTCGAAACGAATCAGCATGCCCTGATGATGCGGTTCGTGACACCTTTACCCAACGCAGACGATATCAAAATTTATTATTTTAAATAATAGTTTAGCAGATTTTTCCAAAAATGTCTAAAAAACATTTTTGGAAAAATCTGCTGAGCTCGTTCCAATGTGGGGTCACATGATATAGTTTTGTTGAAATTTAAAAAAAAAAAATTTTCAGCTGCTGAATTTGTATATTACGCGGCACAATGCGACAATTCCCAAAAGGGCTAATATTCATTCGAGGCTACAGTTGAAACTCCAGACATCTTGAAAATTAAATTGTGGGTAAATAAATAATGACGATAACCCAATATTTTTGTAATTACACCGGTATTCAATCCATATTGGTTTGAATACCGGTATATATCGGTTTATCGATATACCGTGCAGCCCTACCACAGAATATACAAATTGAGCAGTTGAAAAAAAATATAATTTTCCAGTCAAAATAAATCTTGATATCATCTGCATTGGGTAAAAGGTTATTTGAACTACATCATCAAGGCCTGCTGATTCGTTCTAACTCTTATGGCCCAAGTCCCGATTGTGGTACATATGTTCAAATATCTGAAAAGTCTTTCAATATACCAATACACCGCAGTATTTTTTAATCATCGATACTGGTATTCAGTTTTGAATACCATACAGCCCTACTTTCCACTTTATTGTAGTTTTTACCGTGTGGTTGTTCATATTGGAATGACATGTACATGTAATGGTTCATTATAGAATTGCTCATAACAGTAGAGTTGGGCAGAAAATACCAACTTTCATTTGAAACTTTTGTGTACTGGTTATTATTAATGATTTTACAATTATATTCTAATTTCAGTTGAAGCGATTCATGAGCCACCTGGTGGCTGCAGGAATGGATTACAATGAAAATGAAGACAACTCCTTAATTAGAAACTGTAGAAATAGTAATCGTATTCACAATAGCCTGGTAAGTGCTGTACATGTATTATCGTAATATTTGCTCTTTTCAAATAAATCTGTCCCAAAATATTTCCACCTTTTAATGCATTTGAAAAATGCCAAATATTCTTCTTGTGAAAACATGTCTCTTCAAAACATGTCTCTTCACTCTTCAAAACCTTTCAAGTCAAGTGACATATATCAGAAAAGATTGGAAGTGTTTGTGTAATAGGAACACATGAAGTTTAACTCTAAAACCACTGAGTATTTTCAAAATATTTTTCATCAAATCTAGTCATGGCTGCTGTGACCACTGAGCATTTTCAAAATATTTTTCATCAAATCTAGTCATGGCTGCTGTGAAGCAGCCACAACTAGATTTAATGAAAAATTCATCTACATTTGTCCTGTCATTGGTCAACAAGTCCATTCAATTTACATGGAAGAATTTTGTGAAATGTGGCCAAATGATACATAACTACGTGTATTTCATTGGCTTGGGCTTTAGATTGGTTTAATTTTGGGACACCGGATTCAAGTTAAAAATGTCCCCAAAATATGAGAAGCTACATGATTAGTCAACATACAAATAGAATATAACACAGGGCTTTCTAAGACCTCTTTTGCATTGTGCAAAAGTATTTCTTAACCAATATCTTCATTTCAGAATATTAAGACAGGCTGTTAGTAGCCATCTCCTAATTTGGGACACCCTTTACCGGCTTGAATTTGGGGTAATATAAAGGCCTGCATTGGCAAGAGATATCATATCCTGGGCAGGAATATCCGTTAGCAGATTGCAAAGAGTTAACTCTTTGTCAAGTCTGACATTGAACTCCCATAAAAAAGGCTTTATTCTTTATTTCAGGGTTACTGTTTGTTCACTGTGGATTGCCACCAAACACTCACTTTAACTCTTTTGGCACAGAATATTCTGAGAAACAGAATTCCGGGTTATTAGAATAATGGGTTTAAATTTTTTAAACTTTTGGGAATGAAAAGTTTTTATTAGCTCATCTTGACAAAGTCAAGCTGAGCTAATCTCATCGCTTGCCGTTCGTCGTCCGTCAACATCATGTTTTGGTCTTCTCCTCCAAAGCCACTGGGCCAATTGAAGTGAAAGTTTGTGTGAGTGATGGTCCCAAAGGGGTATTTCATTTTTGTTCAACTCAGCATGCCCAGCCCCATAGGGAGGGAGTGGGGGAAAATGCTTAAAAATATTTTAAAAATCTTCTTCTCAAGAACCAGTGTGTACAGTGACTTGATATTTGCTATGGAGCTTCCATATGAGGTGTAGAATCAAGTTTGTTCAATTGAAGTTCGTGGAGTAATATTTGGCTTTGTAATAGGAGGGGTAAGATTTTT
The DNA here is from genome assembly GCA_031216915.1 of Pictodentalium vernedei. Taxonomy (NCBI): domain Eukaryota; kingdom Metazoa; phylum Mollusca; class Scaphopoda; order Dentaliida; family Dentaliidae; genus Pictodentalium; species Pictodentalium vernedei. Next base: position 145,697,181 of record CM062292.1, on the reverse strand, counting down.
GGCCCTGCCCAAAATTTCTATTTTCTGAACCGATGGTCCAGTATGAACCAAATTTGGTTTGTGGTAGTATTGGGTCATAAGTACTTGACCCATGCAAAAAAAAAAATTCCCACATCCCCATGGGAACCCTGGGAGCTAAAAATAGAAATATTTTCAAACGCCCATATTTCCCAAACCCCACGGAACAGAGAGCTTTTATTTGGTATGAAGTATCCTTATGACCAGTAGAATTGAATGGTAAAAAAAAATTGCCATCGGTTATGTTAGGGTGTTCTGTAATGGGCATCGAAAAAATGCTGAGTCAGCATATTTGCAAAAATTTTAAAAAATCTTTTCTCCAGAACCAATCATCAGAATCTTTTGATATTTGGTATACAGCATTCATAGGGGGGTCAGATAAAGTTTGTTAAAATAAAGCTCATTGGTTCATATTTGGGCTCTCTACAGGAGCCCAAAGTTTTAACATAGGGTAATATGAGGAATATTCTTTAAAAATCTTCTTCTTCAGAACCACCAGTCAGAATCTTTTAATATTTGGTATACATTATTGTTATGAGGGTCAGATTCTAGATTGTTCAAACCAAGTCCCTAGGTTAATATTTGGGCTTCCCATGGAAGCCCAAATTTTATCTTTGTTCAATATGGAGGGTAATTTAAAAAAATCTTCATCTTCAGATCCATCAGTCAGAATGTTTTGATATTTGGTATGCAACATCTCTATGGGGGTCAGATTCAAGTTTGTTCAAATCAGATCCCTAGGTATATATTTGGGCTCACTATGGTAGCCCAAATTTTTACTTAGTGCAATATGAGAAAATTTCTTTAAAAATCTTCTTCTTCAGATCCACCAGTCGGAATGCTTTTATATTTGGTATACAACATCTCTAGGGGGGTCAGATTCCAGGTTGTTCAATTCGAGTGCCTATGTTAATATTTGGGCTCCATATGGGAACATGAAATTTAACTTAGTACAATATGAGGGAATTTCTTCAAAATTCTTCTTCTTCAGATTCACTTGTCAGAATGCTTTCACATTTGGTATACAACATCTCTAGGGGGGTCAGATTCAAGTTTGTTCAAATCGGATCCATAGGTCAATATTTGGGCTCGCTATGGTAGCCCAAATTTGAACTTAGTGCAATTCGAAGAAATTTCTTTACAATTTCTCTTCTTCAGATCCAACGGTCAGAATGCTTTCATATTCGGTACACAACATCTCTAGGGAAGTCAGAGTTAACTGTGTTCAAAGCAAGAGCCTGGGTTAATATTTGGGCTCTCTATGGGAGCCGGAATTTGCCATTTTGCTGAAGATTTAAAAATGTTGTATTCAGTACCCTCTAGAGGTGCTAAGATTAATCCACATAGGTTGTATCAAGGGGCTTCATAGGGGAGCTCTACATTTTACTTATGATCAACTGAAGAAAAGGCATGATGCCTAGATTATTTTGGTCACTCCTGAGGGACTCAAGGATTGACAGTGTAGCCTATGGAGATGGCTTGCTTAATGTAGACTCATTCTTGGACTCTGTTTAAATTGTGTTCCGTACAAGATGAGCGCTTCAGGCCAGGTGGGGCCTCTTGTTATTTAGCCATTCACAAGTTCAGTTTCACGAACCTGATGGAATATTATTGGTTGAAACCACTTCTTATATTTATATGGTGGTGATTGCCTAATTAGTGGCGGATGTGGCAATTGACGGCAGGATAGTAGAGTAAGATTTACTATCACTATTGTCTTCATTGTACAACAAAGTAGTATGACTGTGTGACTCTGGTTCTAATTCACTGTCATTATTAGGCATGAAATTTGAATTGGAATCATCAGTTGTAACTAATAATGCTTTATGTAAGTGTTGAGCGTTTAGTAGGATTTTTGGAGTCATTTTGAGGTATTTCTGTACAGATTAAACATAATGCAACTTAAATTATTCGAAACAATGTGATACAGCCGTTCTTGGATAAAAGAGAAACAGTGGACGAAACATAGGAACAATAGGGTGTTTGATTATAGCACTTGGAGATGGACACTCACAATTGACTAAAATGTTGACCATACATTACAGTCGCCATGGACTGGTCCCTTTCTATGGGTGGGCAATATTTCCACGGCCACAATAATATTGGACTCCACACACTAATTATAGGAATAATCATCAAAAATTTAATTCATGAAGCATCGTGTACAACCCTGTGGTTCATGAATTAAAATTTTGCTGCTGATGATTAGTAACCACATGTGTGGACATCATTGCCCACGTGTGCATGACTGCCAATCCATTCGCGACTGTACTGTTGCATACTGCCATGCTGTCGACTTTATTAGTTGCGTGTCGTGCCATAAGAGTTAAAAAGAGTTTTAAAGGATTTCCAGTGATTTTATGCCAAAAAACAAAAACCACCCCGTTGGCCTGTTGGTCCATTAGGTGAATTTTATATACCCCCCACCTTAGCATGCATATTTAGGGATCCTTTCGTTCATCAGCCCACCTGTTTGTCCATCTGTGCATGCATACATTCATTCATCCATCCGAAAATTTCATTCGCAACTAGTCTCCACTTTCCATCAGATACAATTTATATTTTGTATGATTAATAACCGTGATATGAGTTTGTCATGTTGCTGCACCTTAATTTTCAAGAGTAATTTCCCTTTTTCACACATCGAAGGTTACCTCGAACTTTTACCTGCAACAAGACTCACTTTTTCCATCAGATTTTTTTTCTTGTATTTTGTATGATGACTATGATATGAACTTGCGCATATCATTATGCCATGAAAATAACCTTAATATGAACTTGTGCATATCAGTACGCCATGTTTCCCCACTGCATTTGTCCAGAGTTATTGTCCTGTGTCACTTAGATTATTGAAAAAGTCCCTCTCGAAATTTAATCTGCAACTAATATCACACCTTCTTTTGGATATTTCTTACCAACCTACCTTACAATTGTTTACTACAGGCTTGCACTACAAAGGAAGACCCTAACTCGGATAAAATACTATTTTAATCTTTCCCAAGAGATGTGGGAAAGAAAAGTGGTGTAAAAAACATCACGAAAAAAAATAAGCCAAAACTGGGCCAGGCGCCATCGGCGCACACCCAGTATGGGATGCTCTTCCCTACTATAAATCCACACCTTCCGTTAACCAATGTGCAGTGCAGTCATCAATTAATCATTCTCTTTTTGTCTGCGACACATGAAGGATGTATCGTCGCCATTTGCGTTACGAAACAGTGATGATTCAACTCGTCGATAATGGTTTTCCTGTGACTGGAGTTATGGATCTGAAGATCTTATAATAACAGGACGGTGTTTTATATATTCTCGTTAATATTTTCAACCACATTCTCATTGAATTTTATTTATATATTCCGATTTCGCAAATGTTTTTCGACATCATGTCAACGCGATTCGGATATAAAATTTTTCAGAAGATCAATTTTATTATTATTATTGGAGTTAGGTGTCAATGAGGGACAGTATGGACAGGATTTCTTCACTCTGTTGAGGGCTGAATTTCTGTTTTTTAGGTCCCTTCGCCGTCTGAATTCTGTCGTGTACCCACCGGTTATTTTTTCTGCCACTTTCTCTCATAGTTGGGGGTGTTCTTCTACTTTCTGTATCTGTTGAGTTCACCTTTTTCTTCTACTGCTCTCACCTCTGTTATTTCCAGTTCGGTTCCTTTAGGGCAATTCCTTTTGCCCTCACTTTTGGTGCGTTCTCGTGCCTGTTCCTCCCGCACCCGTGGGGGGGGGGGGGGGGGGGGGACGTTTTTTTTTACCGTGGTGGATACTGCGGGAGCTGTTGGATATCTGGTGAAGAGATGCCTGGTTCCGGGACTATGCGCCCTCTCCAGTCGACATCTGAGGCTGTCACTAGGGTTGTGACTCCTCCTCTGGAGGCCGAGCTAGGTTGTTCTCTCCCCTTTTCCGCCAGTTTCAACAGCTCCCGTTGTATCTGCTGCTACTGCTGTTCCTTCTACAACGTCAATGTTCACTATTTTAGCCGGTCCCGGCTTAACACTGCAGGGGTCTGCAGTGATGTCTGTAGTGTGGTTGTGGGGTATCAGCCTCAGCCTTCCCGGACTTCAACTCGGCGAAGTTGGAAGTGGCTGCCGACTGAACCTCCTGCTGTGTCCTCTCACCATTGTGCACAGCAGTTTTATCCCTGCAGGGGTCTGCAGAGGTGTCTGGTAGTATTGACATGGGGTATCGGCCTCAGCCTTCCCTGCCTTCAACTCGGCAAAGTCGGAAGTGGCTGCCGACCGAACCCCCTGCTATGTCCTCTTAGCCATTGTGCACAGCAGTTTTCTCCCTGCAGGGGTCTGCAGAAGTGTCTGGTAGTGTAGACGTGGGATATAGGCCTCAGCCTTCCCTGATTTCAACTCGGCGAAGTCAGAAGTGGCTGCTGACCGAACCCCATGCTTTGTCCTCTCATCCGTTGAGCACAGCAGTTTTTATCCCTGCAGGGTTCTGCTGGGATGTCTGGTAGTGTAGATGTGGGGCATTGGCCTCAGCCTTCCCTGCCTTCAACTTGGTGAAGTTGGAAGGGGCTGCCGGCCGAACCCTCTACTGTGGTGTCTCAGCCGTTGAGTACCTCAGTTTTTCTCATTGGATTCGGATGTTCATGGTGGGGTCACCATGAGCTCTGTGGCGTTTCTGTCCACACACTCTGGTCCCATGGCCAGTTTTGTGTGACCAACGCTTTTTGTGCAGCCTGGACCTTCTGTCCCGCAGAGGTCCGTGGCGACTCTCCTGAGTTTCCGCTCTGTTGATCCTCGGGGTATGTGATACCCCAATACACATCTGCCTTCAGATGTTTTCGGCTGCAGCCCGTCGCCCCGCGTCAGGTGTATTTGAGGATCGTGACTCTTCGCTGGTAAATGGGTCAGGAGTGAAGCCACTTTGTTGGTTCGTTCCCAATTCCCATGTCGTTCCATTCCGACAGTCAGTGAGCTTAGGGAGGCCCCCTCCTTGCTCGCTTAGGTTCTGTCCAAGAGCCTTTTCCGTTGCTTCCAGCGATGCTACGAGTGGTTTCTGGGCAACCCCTGTGGCGCCGCCTCCCGGGATTGGAAACAGGCCGCTTCCTGATCCCCTGGTGTGCCTACACCATGGGAGGCATCGGCTGGTTTGCCCATGAAGGGCTATGTGTCTTCCGAGTCTTGGGATGAGTCTGACATTCCTGACGTCGAGAGCCAACAGTCTTCTGACTTGAGGGCAACACTTGACTTTGTGTTTGGGTCCCTTCCAGGTCTCAAACCGTCAAACCAGCCGACAGTGTCAGCCCGGCTGGGATCATCGGTCGCACGCCTACAGCCTGTGGAGCAACATGCTTCTGGGCGTGTTCGACCGTGCCTGTCGGTACAGGTGGTTAAAGCATTTACCGCTTTGGACTCTAAGCTAAGTTCCAAGGCTATGAAGACGTCGTTCTTCATCAAGGTTGACACTCTTTGCCTCTGGTGCATTATTGTTCCTATGATTTCGCCAATCCGTCAATCTGCCAGACTTTGACAGTCTTGGATCAGGACTCCAACTCCTCAGCCATATGGAGACTCTGGAGTCCAGGTTGGGCTTATCGGGAGGGATGCTGGAATACGTTCTCTCTTCGATCACGTTGTCTCTGCTTTGCTGCTTATCTGCTCCCAGATGAGTTTGACGACAAACAGGTTTTGTTTTGTGTGTGCTGTTCAAGGCACTCATGCATCTTCTCACTCACATGCCTGTAACATGGCTATCTTGGAATTAGTTCGCAGGTACCCTGTGCTGGACACAAGACGTCCCCTTCTTGAGGGGCAGTGCCCTGCTCTTCGATCTGCCTCTTTCGGCAGGTCCGCGACTATTCCATGGTTCCGTGGCGATGGTCCGGTATGGCTCCCTTTGTCATTCCATTGATCTGCTGCTGCTTAGTCAGCTTGATCGGCTTTCTGTTGTAGGCAGGTGCCGTCCAAAGCCTAACAACTACCCTTCTGCTTCCTCTGCGAAGCAAAGGACTGATCCTCCTACCGCCACTTCTACTCACTCACAGGGTGGGGTAGGCATCGGCAGTAGTCACCTCCATTTCGTCCCAGGTTGAGGCATTCTACTAAGAAGAGAGTGCCTCTTCCAACATGAGTCCCTTTCAACGTTACACATTGGGAACTTTTGATCACGGAGATAGGCGATCTCCTGTCAAAGGGGGCAATCGAGGTCATCAAGAACTTTCTCTCAGTGGGATTTTGTTCCCGCATGTTCTTGGTGCCAAAGAAGGACAGCCGATTCAGATAGGTTATCGATCTGAGTATTCTGATGCAGTCTATCATTGCTCCTCAGTTCAGCATGGAGGCTTTCAGATCTGTTCGCCGCTCCATTCCCCAGGATGTTATCCAGTTCAAGGCCATTCCCTTTGGCCTTGGCCTGGATCCTTGGGCCTTCACCTGTCTGATTTCGTATGTGTTATCTTACATCGCACAGAGTCCAGGGTGTCTTCTTTGGCTTGTCTAGTTGATATCCTCCAGAGGCAATAATGCTGCTTTTCTGGAGTCTGATGTCGTCACACTGTTGAGCCTACTCACATCACTAGGGTTTAGAGTCAACGGAGAGAAGTCGGACCTGGTCCCTTCTCCATCTTGTCATCTGGGATGGACTTCGTCAGCTAGGAGTCTTCCCCGACTGCTTGTTCTCTGCGTTTTGGTGATGGATTTCATTCCTCTAGGTCGACTGCATATCTGACCTCTCCAACACTTTTTGCTCAATCGTTGGAGGCCGAATGTCGATCCTCTGGTTCTGGTGCTTCTGTTACCGGAGTCTCTTCCTCGTCAGTGGATTATACAGGGCATTCCGTTGTACTTCCCCACATCCGATCGTGTTCTGACAGTAATCACCAGCGATCTCGGATGGGGTGTGACGTTGGATCCTCTAGATCTTTTCCTTCACGGGTCATGGGACCAGGATCCAGCAGCTCTTCGTGTCAACCAGAAGGAGCTTCTTGCTCTTCTTCTGTGTTTCCGATAGTGGATCCCCCGATTTTCGGATTGTCAGATCCTTCTGTGGTCTGACAATTCGACGGTGGTTGTTTACATTCGGAACCAGGGCGGCACACACTATGTTCTCATGTATGCATTAGTTCATGATCTTCTACTGCTTGCTCAGGATGTCAATGCCGGAGTGGTGGTTTGTCACCTTCCCAGTCGTCTGACCTTCCTAACCGACTCCCTGTCCCAACGGGGCAGGTTCTTTTCCATCGAGTGGATGCTCTCCATGGCACTGTTCCAGTCTCTTTGCGATCTCTGGAGTCGTTCCCAGATTGATATCTTTGCAACACGTTGGAACCATCAGGTGGACACTTTCGTGTCCCCGTGTCCAGATGCTCTGGTTTTCATCATGGACACTTCGTCCTTCCTTTGGAACTGTCTTGTCGGCTATGCCTTCCTGTCGGTTCCGCTTCTGCCTCCGGTTCTAGCCCAGATATGAACCTGCAGTTGTCGAATCCTTCCGTTCCCACCCCTGTCGCCTCGGTGGATGTGGATCAATCTGCTCCGCTCTTTGTTAGTGGCGGTTCTGGCATGTCTTCCTCTACGTTGCGACTTTCGTTGCCAAAGTCACTCGAAGAGGTTTCAGGTCGACCCGACTTAATTGTGCCTTCGTGCATGTCTTTTATCAGGTCCTGTCTCTTCCGTAGTGGTTTTTAGAGACAAGCAGTGGAGTTGCTTTTCTTCAAGGAGGCACTCACTACACTGGTTTAGCCTCTGGCTAAGTGGAAGGTTCTTCTGTTGATGGTGTGCGATCACTCTGTTGCTTCTGTCACTCCTTCAATCACACCGATTGCAGAGTTTCTGGTATATGTTTGTTTCTGGGGGTCTCCACCAATCTGTACAAGTCCATGCTTTGGGGACCTTTTTCATATGTGGTACAGCTTCGTATCGGCATTCATCCTTGCCTCTCCAAGCTGGTTCGGCACTTTTCCTTGAAAAGGCCTCAGACTTTGTCTCGATGGATTTGTCTTGCTCTTCGTGCAGCTTCCGCTCGTCTAGCTACTGACGATTGTATTACCAATCGTTTTTCTGCCACGAGGTGTGTGCATTATTTTCCTCTCGGGGCTTATACTAACGCCGTCATGTTGTCGGATGTTCTGCTGGCAGCCTACTGGAGAAATGCTACCTTCTCCACTTATCTGCGACAGTTGCAGGAGCAGACAGAGGACCTTTGTTCTACGGGCCCTCTTTCTTCTGCTCAGGTTGTTGTCTATCGCAGCCATTCAGCTTCTTACAGGGTCAGTTCCAGCTCCGTGCTGTTACTGCCCTTTCTGTCTGCATCGCACATCACCATACGCCTCATCTTTCATTGTCTTTTACTAATGTTTGTGATGCTATGTTTGAAAAGACTAGGGATCTCTTCCTCTGTCCACGGTTCCAGTGCAGTTGAGTTATGTGTGGGTTGGTTATGTGATTCCCTCCATCCTATTGTCTATTCAGCCTGTAGTAAACAATTGTAAGGTAGGTTGATAAGAAATATTAATTTTACAGTAAATTTCCTTTCTTATTATACCTACCACAATTGTTTACATGGAGGTCCTCCTGTCTTCTTCTTCGGGTAAGAATCCTTCCTCCCCGCTGATCACATAACTCCTATGTTGGTGGACTCAAAAGAATGATTTATTGATGACTGCACTGCGCATTGGTTTACGGAAGTCATGGATTTGTACTAGGGAAGAGCGTCCCATACTGGGTGTGCACCGATGGTGCTCGGCCCAGTTTTGGCTTATTTTTTTTTCGTGGTGTTTTTTACACCACTTTTCTTTCCCACATCTCTTGGGAAAGATTAAAATAGAGAGTACTTTATCCAAGTTAGGGTCTTCCACTGTAGTGCAAGCCTGTAGTAAACAATTGCGGTAGGTGTAATAAGAAAGGAAATTTACTATAAAATTTATATTTTTGTATGATGAATAACCATGATATATTTGTATAAACTTGTCCTTGTCATTAGGCTATGTTGCTGCACCTTATTTCCCAAGAGTTATTGCCTCTTTGTACTTATATTATTGAACAAGTCTATTATGACTCTATCCACCACAACTGGTCTCAAAATTTCGGTCTAATTGATTTGATATTTTGTATACTGAACAGCCATGATTGGAACATCCATGCATTGTTTTACAGTTTAATCCTTTACCTAACACGAAGGGCTGATGACACTTGCAAACAAAATTCTTGAATAACTAAAAATTTCCATTTTTTGTCTCCAAAACATAGTTTATGACCCCTCATTGGAACGAGCTCAACAGGCTTGTTCCAATGAGATGTCATAAACTAGGTTTTGGAGACAAAAATTACATTGGGTAAAGGGTTATCTGGAGATGGGCAATATACTGATAAACCAAACCAACATTGATATCAAGGGGATACTGAAAAACTGAACCAAACCAATCATTGAATTCCAAAACCATCTGTTTTCCTACCTTTGCAATTTACAAGGCCTTGTTAACTGGTAGAGTGCTGGAAGCCCATATTTGGGCTTTATTCTTAAGTGCAGGTACTGCAACTTAAAGGCTTAAAATTCAGTGGCTGTGCTTCATACCATCTTTGAAGGGATATTATTTAGTCTGTTAAGATTTGGCTTGTAACAATTTATAGGAGAGTGCCCTCAGGCACTCTCCTATAAGTTGTAACAAGGCAAAGACATGTGAACAAATTTTGGTGGCCAAAAATAATTTAGCACTCTACCAGTTAAGGCTTAATAACAGTTGAAGTGTTCATTTTCAGGAAAGAAGAATCTGAATTTCTTTTCAATTTTGCTAGATCTTATGGTCCTGGGCAACACTTAACCCTTTACCCAACGTAACGGCCAAAACCGGCCAGCGCTATTCTCAAAATTCGCCAATTAATTTTCATTATTTTTTCATTTTTTGTCTCAAAAACATAGGTTATGACCCCTCGTTGGAACGAGCTCGTCGAGCTCGTTCCAACGAGGGGTCATAACCTATGTTTTTGAGACAAAAAATGAAAAAAACTAGTTATTCAAGAATTTTTATTGCAAGTGTCGTCTGCTTTTCATGTTAGGTAAAGGGTTAAGGCCCTGGGAAATTGTCCTGAATTCTCACTAGACTACAACCATTACATGTCCAGTTGCATAGCAGTGATTTCTAGTCAGGTCTTGGCTTCCTTATCAGACTTTCTAAGAAATCACTGCACAGGTGGTTTGTCTATCGTCAGCAGAAACCACCCAATGATGTCATGTTAAGAGCACATGCTCTGATATCGCAAATGCCTGATATAGGCCTTTAAAAACTGAGGTGTGTTTAGAACAAGTCACAAAATTACCATAGATATGATTTGGTAGGCAAAAGAATGCTGTTGTTGAGCTCATTTACAGGGGCATTTGTGGTGCTGTGGTATAATACTGAAACTGATACTGAACTCAAAATTCCATTAATGCCCATCTCTATTAAAAACACAACTACCAGGGCCCCACAAAGTAGATCTTCTGTTTCTCAGGCCATTTATTGTAAAATTGCATGGGGGTGGGCGTTTTTTAGCTCACCGAAGGGAGCTTAACTTATCACTTGCCGTCCGTCGTCGTGAACATTTTTCAAACGACTTCTCCTCTGAAACCACTGGTCCAATTTTCACGAAACTTCATGTGGATGTTCATTACTATATGGCAATTTATGTTTGTTCAAATGAAATGGCCACGTCCCTTGGGAGCTCTGTATGGGGCATAACTCTGATAGCACCATATGAATTATAGAAAAATTATTAAAAAATCTTCTTCTCCAGAACCAGTGGGCAGAATCTTTTGATACTTGGTATGCAGCATCTTGGTATGGGTCTGATTCAAGTTTGTTCAAATCGGCCCCCTGGATTCATATTTGGGCTCACTATAGAAGCCCAAATTCGAACTTGGTTCATTTCAGGCAAATTTCTTAAAAAATCTTCTTCTCAAGATCCAGCAGGCAGCATCTTTTGATATTTAGTATGCAACATTGTGGGGTGGATCTGATTCAAGTTTGTTCAAATTGGCCCCCTGGATTCATATTTGGGCTCACTATAAAAGCTCGAATTCGAACTTAGTGCATTTCAAGCAAATTTCTTAAAAAATCTTCTTCTCCAGAACCAATGGGCAGGATCTTTTGATAATTGGTATACAGCATCTTGGTATGGGTCTGATTCAAGTTTGTTCAAATTGAGTCCCTCGATCAATATTGGGGCTCACTAAAGGGGTGTAAATTTTTACTTAGTGCAATTTAAGAAAATTTCTTTAAAAATTTTTTTTTCCGGAAACGATGGGCAGAATCTTTTGATATTTGGTATACAGCATCTTGGTATGGGTCTGATTCAGACTTGTTCAAATTGAATCCCCCGTTCAATATTGGGGATCACTATGGGGGTGTGAATTTTTACTTAGTGCAATTTAAGAAAAAATCTTAAGCAATCTTCTTCACCAGAACCAGTGGGCAGAATCTTTAGATATTTGGTATTCAGAATCTTGGTATGGGTTGGATTCAAGTTTGTTCAAATTGAGTCTTTTAATCCATATTGGGGTGCACTATGGGGGCGTGAATGTTTACTTTGTGCAATTCAAGGAAAATTCTTTAAAAATCTTCTTCAGAACCATCATGCAGAATCTTTAGATATTTGATCAGCAGCATTGTCCTATTCAGTCCTGTTGATGTTTTAGCTCCACAGAGAGTATTGGTTTACTCTGTAGAACCTTAAGAATAGCTTTTGATAAAATTTGTGTCTTAACAGTATGGAACATTCGGTGAGCACCTAAGCCCCCCTGGGGCCTCTTGTTTAATTAATTTTTATAATTATTTCTTGGCCATCAAAAATTCATGTTCTTGGTTTATTTTATATTTTAGGCCTCATACTCAACAGAATAGCATGGGTGGTGGTATATTTCGTCCCTTGAGTGCAAGAAGGCTTTGCAAAGCTAAAACATTGTAAAGTCTTGTTGCACTCAAGACACAAATTTATCAGTTTTATTAACTTGGGTAAAATTTCAGACATAAACCATTTAATTTTTATTTTTGTGCCCCCACCAATTTTGGCGTGGGCATTAAGTTTTACCCTTGTCCATCCGTCCATATGTACTTACATACCTACGTATGTATTTTCCGAATATGGTTTCCGGATGATAACATTAGTTTCACTGAACAAAATGAAACAAAATTTTATACATAGGTTTATAACCACATAATACAGGTTGGGATTGATAGTGGGCTTGGTCTGATATATTTTGGCAGAGTTATGGCCCTTTTCCAACTTAGAAGACATGTTGATATTGGTATCTGGATGGTGACTGAAGTTATTGGTGTCCGATTTCAATCAAACTTAGAATATAGCTTACAGTAGACAATATACCTGACAGGTTTGATTTTGAGTGTGGTGTGATTATATATATCGGGGTTATGCCACTTTTTTGACTTTGTTAACCATCAAATATACTTTATCATAAAGCACCTTAACGGGGACATTCATGTCCCATGAACACATTTGGTGGCCTGCTGTATTGGTGCTATGGTTTAATAGAGATAAGATATTTATTAATTCAATATCAACAAAGATAAATGACTAGAAACTCATGCTTGGCAGTGGGAGGGTGGGCACATAGCCACCCTTGGCATTGCACTTGTTTCAAGTTTGCAATCGTTATAATAAAAAAGAGAGTATGCGGCAGCCAAAAGGACCATGCAGAAGGGCCAGAAAAACAGATTTTCAACTTTTTTTTTAGGCCTAGTTTATATCCTCTATTTCTTATCTGCTAAAAAACACACCATTTCCTAGTACTGAGAAAATATATTCAGTTTTGTGCAAAATCCTTATTGATTGTATGTTGATAACATGATATATTCTTGTCATTTTGATTGGTATAGGCAAATATAAAATCTCATTTCCATTTTATAACACATAAATATTCCTTGAACAGATCAATCACTTATTTAATCTTGTTGTGTAGGTTCTTGCATTGGGTGAATTTAGTAATTCAGATAAATTATATGAATATACATTATTGTTCCTGTTTATTGATTGGGACAGATAAATATAGCCAAGTTAGATGGTTTCATGCTGAGTTCTTGTGTGCTTCTTGTTCAGTGCATTGTGTTTTGAAAGCTTGGGAGTATGTGGCACATTGAATCTAATAAACAGTTCTGTAGTGAATTCTGCAGGATCACTAACACAAAGATGTTGGGAAACTTTATCTCCTGGGAAAGAGTATCACTATCAATATTGTTCAATATGGCTTGATCACCTTCATGGATAAAAAGAGGACAGCTTTTATAATATAGCTATTATGGAGAAGATATCTGAGTTTGTAAGGTAAATTATGACAGTATTTTTGTTAAACACTCTGTGATTTGGCGCTTCATGATGAAACCTTTGCATATTACAGTACTGTCGCCATGGACTGGTCGTAATCCATGCATGGCAGTGTTGTCTACGCATAAGTTTACTGGGTAATAAAAAATCATTATTAGAAAAATTTTAAAAGTGAAAACAAAATGATTCTTTGAATCTGCATTCTCAACTCTGCAGATCTACCTGTTGACACTCTGCATTGATACTTATGCTTGAACCCTTTGGGTATGTAGCTTTTGAATTACCGAATGCGGATGTTAATTTTGAGGAGGGCACTGTATCACATGTGCAGGTTTCATCAACTCGTGGCACTGGTTTGAAACTCTTAATTTGGCCCTCGTGATTTAACTGATTTTAGAGGAGCGAGAAAAGGGTGAATTTCTTTTTGCTTTAGAGTTTATTTTGGGGGATTTTGAGTAATTCATGACAAAAAAAAAATTTCATCCACGGAGCGATTCAAATTTTCTTTTTTCTGCATGAAATCACTAAAAATCCCCCAAAACACATTTTAAGGCCAAGGAAAAAAACTGTTCACCCAGTCACCACATGAGGTGGGGTCTGGGGGAGGGGGATTTTTTCTTTTTTTACCTTTATTTTAAAATGTGTTTGGGGGGGATTTTGAGTGATTTCATAAAAAAAAAAAAATCACTCAATTGACTGGCTTGGGGTGATAGGTTCATGGGGTGAAATTTTTTTAATAAAATCGCTCAAAATCCCCCAAAACACAATTAGGTGCAATATTTTTTCCTTGTTCATCCCATGGGGTGGGTGAGGGGTCCCAGTGGATGAAAGTGATTTGCTGCAAACACCCCCCCCCCCCCCCCCCCTCCCACTCCCAAATTCACCCAGTTGGCCATATAAGATGCCCTGGGCAGGCAGTCTGAATTGTTTTTTAGCTCAACTTTGACGAAGTCAAATTTGAGCTATTGTCATGGCCCGTCGTCCGTCGTCCGTCTGTCCGTCCATCTGTCCATCTGTCCGTCTGTCCGTCTGGCCGTCCGTCCGTCTGTCCGTCTAGGCGTCTGTCCATCTGTCCGTCTGTCCGTACGTCAACAATTGGCTATGGCTCGGGCTAGAGGTCGTATTTATGAACCGATCTTTACGAAACTTCTTATGTACCTTTGTTATGACCCTGGGACGGGAACGAGTGTTTTTAGGTGTGGTCCGAAATTCAAGATGGCTGCCAGTGGCCATTTTGTACCGATGATGCAAAAATCAGTTTTTTGTACAGAACTTCTGTATGAAAGTTCTGATTTGAATAAAGTTTTGTATAAATGTTTAGTACCATGGGATACATCACATATAATACGGGTTTTTTTCTCGTGCGTAAATTATGCAAATTAGACTGACTTTGATTTATTTAGTGTTACTTTCAGAGCTGTAAGTGCCAAGCTGCTATGGCTCGGGCTAGAGGCCGTATTTATGAACCGATCTTTACGAAACTTCTTGGGTACCTTTGTTATGACCGTGGGACGAGAACGAGTGTTTTTGGGTGCGGTCCGAAATTCAAGATGGCTACCAGCTGCCATTTTGTACCGACGATGCAGAAATCTGTTTTTTGTACAGAACTTCCATATGAAAGCTCTGATTTGAATAATTTTTTGTATGAATGTTTAGTACCATGGGATACATCACATATAATACAGGTTTTTTTCTCGTACGTAAATTGTGCAAATTAGACTAATTTTGATGTTTTTTGGGGTTACCTTCAGCACTGTAAGTGCAAATGCCAATACGGCTCAGGCTAGAGGCCGTATTTATGAACCGATCTTTACGAAACTTCTTGGGTACCTTTGGTATCACCGTGGGACGAGAACGAGTGTTTTGGGGTCCGGTCCGAAATTCAAGATGGCCGATGGCAGCCATTTTGTACAAAATTAGGTGCAATCAGATTTTTGCACAGAACTTCCATATGAAAGCCCTGATTTGAATAATTTTTTTGTGTGAATGTTTAGTACCATGGGATACATCCCATATAATACGGGTTTTTTTCTCGTGCAGAAATTATGCAAATTAGATGAACTTTGATTTTTTCAGTGCGACTTACACACAGTAAGTACACATGTCAATACGGCTCAGACTAGAGTCTGTATTTATGAACTGATCTTCACGAAATGTCTTGGGTACCTTTGTTATCACCTTGGGACGAGAACGAGTGTTTCTGGGTGCGGTCTAAAATTCAAGATGGCTGCTAGTGGCCATTTTGTACCGAAATTAGGTCTAATCAGTTTTTTGTACACAACTTCTATACAGCTCAGACTAGAGGCCATATTTATGAACCAATCTTTACGAAACTTCTTGGGTACCTTTGTTATCACCGTGGGATGAGAGCGAGTGTTTTTGGGTGTGGTCCGAAATTCAAGATGGCCACCAGCAGCCATTTTGTACCAAAATTAGTGCAATCAGTCTTTTGTATAGAACTTCTGTATGAAAGTTCTGATTTTAATAAATTTTTGTATGAATGTTTATTAACATGGAATACATCACATATTGTAAGGGGGTTTTTTTCGTGCAGAAATTATGCAAATTAGATGAACTTTGATTTATTCAGTGCTACTTACACAATGTAAGCACACATGTCAATACGGCTCAGGGTAGAGGCTGTATTTATGAACCGATCTTCACAAAACTTCTTGGGTACCTTTGTTATCTCCTTGGGATGAGAATGAGTGTTTCTGGGTACGGTCCAAAATTCAAGATGGCTGCCAGTGGCCATTTTGTACCGAAATTAGGTCCAATCAGTTTTTTGTCACAAGTTCTATACAGCTCGTATTTATGAACTGATCTTCACAAAACTTCTTGAGTACTTTTGTTTTCACCTTGGGACAGGAACGAGTGTGTTTTGGGGATGCCTTTGTTATCATTGTGCTATGAGAACAAATATTTTGGGGTTCAGTCAGACCCACTCTGGGACTCAAAGATTTTTTCTAGTTCAGCATCTGACTGTCACCCACCTTTACAATACTTTACCTATACATTTGTTACAGGCAACGGTCAGTATTTATGTACAGACCGTTACAATACTTTATATGTACCTTTGTTATCAGGTCATTACCTAGATGTTTGTCATTGCTGTGTCACATACTATACATGTACATGTCTTTGTCTTGACAAGTTGAGCTACAGTGTCATTGACACTTTCATTTTACATTAAATTACTCAAAATCCCCCAAAATGCTTTTTAAAGTAAAAAAATATTCACTTTATGGAACCAGTCACATTGATTAAGGGTCCGTGGAGTGGATTTTTTGGGGGCATAAAATCACTGAAAATATCCAAAACATTTTAAAGCCAAAAAATCTGTACTTTTTGATAGACAACAAAAAGTCAATAATTATGGCACAATTTACTTGAATGTAACATAAAAGTTGAGTAATTATGACATTAATCCCCAAAATATACCATAAGGTCAAGATAAGCTACAGTGTCATTGACACTTCCATTTGGTTGCAAGTATATGTTGATAGAAGGAATCTCCCTTTCGATTTGTGTTGCTTTCCGATTTGTCATTCCAGAGTTAAAATTAATGGGCATATCATGCGCTCATGGCACAGCTGTTTATTTCATATTTTTACCAAAATAGGAAGGTTTATTTCATATTTTTATATCTATACCTGTATTTCTGAGATGCTTGGCTGTTGGTTTTTCAAATTTTGGGTCGATTTTTTCAAAAACTGAACCTTTAGTGTGATGAAGTCCGTGTGCAGGCTGGTAGGTGGATGGAGGGAAGGTGGGATTTCAGTGGGATTTCAGGTGGGTGGTCGGGTTAGCACGATAACTTGAACAAAACAAATTGGGTCAAAATTTGGTATGTGTGACTTTCTCAACAATGTCTTGAACAAGTTCGAGCATACCGACCAGAGTTGTGGCCCTCACATGTAATTAGTTTGCCCCTTTTCACCTGGTTAGCATGATACCTTGAATAAATACTAACAGATTTGGTCGACATTTTTTGTATATGAGACTTTCTTAACAATATCTTGAACGAATTAAAAAACTGGTGTGGATCGATCATACTGAGCAGAGTTATGGCCCTTAATTAGTTCATTTTTTGCACATTTTACCAAGTAAGTATAGTCTCTCTGAAAGAAATGAAACCGTAAATATAGCAATCTTGCTGGAGATCATTATTGAGTTCTGACAACTAAAATGTGATGCATTGATTTTCTGATCATAATGGAACTTAGGGACAAGTCACCCAGAAGCTTCAATCCTATCTACACTGTTAGGCATGGAGTAACAAACACCCTACATCCATAATGAGGAATCAGGATAATAGTCCACAATTTGGTGATGCTCCCAACAGTGGGGAACTATTGTTTGATCACAGGCAATCAGCATTCCACTTGTTTCACAAGGACTGGTGTTCAAGGTAAGCCCATTTTGTGTCCTAAATTATGAAGTCAATATATAAACAGAACGTGTTGTGTGTGTCTGAATCGGTGGTTGTTTTACATAACGAGTTGGAATGGTGTAGTCATAATTCGCGATAGCCGTCGCCTCGAGAGAAATATGACTACGCCATTCCAACGAGTTATGTAAAACAACCACACATTCAAACACACATCGCGTTCTGTGTTTATTACACATCCCCTGCATTGAAATTCATTTAAATAAACAAATATTAATTACGATGTTTAAACCCAAAGGTGAAGAGTCTGTTTGTTTTGTTTGAAGCTGTACTGATCAGATGGATAAAAGAAAAGTCAAAACTGTTACCTTTTGGGAACCAGTCTAAATTACATCCATTTTCTTTTCTATTGGACGTGTTTGTTGAAATTTGTATCACTGTTTAGTGTTTCTCTTTGGCTGCTGTCCATTCAAGCCTAACCATTTGGTGGCTATTACTGTTAGTAGATTTGCAAAACAGCTAGCAGAAACTATTTTAAAAGAAGTTCGAAGCATGTCAAGATGGTCAAAGATTTACCAAAATAAAGTTGACCAATTTAGATATAACGGGATCCACAGACAAGATGACCATGAGACTGGCTTAATGTTGTGGTTTAAAATGATGTTTGTTTAGCTCACCTGACTGAAAGTCAGTGTGAGCTTTTGCCATCACTTGGTGTCCGTTGTTCTTCGTCGACCGTCGTCCGTTAACTTTTGCGACTCGGTCTTCTCCTTCAAAACCACTAGCCCAAACCCAAACAAATTTGACATACAATATTTTGGGTGTATCCTCTTTCCAGTTTTGTTAAAATGAACTCTGTGCCTCCACTGGGGTGGGGGTGATGCCTCAAAAGCATCAATTTCTCCTGAAATCTTCTTCTTATGAACCACCAGTCAGAATGCTGTGATGTTTGGTATGTAAGCTCCTTTGGTACTCAAGATTCAATTTTGTTCAAAGAAATTTTCTCAGTCAATATTTGGGCTCGCTACAGGAGGATCCCCATTTTGTGCCCCGCCCAAAATTTCTATTTTCCAAACTGAGAGGCCGATTTGAACCAAATTTAGTATGAGGTATTATTGGGTCCTAAGTACTTGATTCTTGCCAAAAACAATTTTCCCGCTGCCCCGTGGGAACCTCAGGAGCTAAAATAGAAAAAAATTCAAACACCCATATCTCCAAAACTGCATGGCACTGAAACTTTTTATTTGGTGTGAAGCTTCCTTAGGACCAATAGAAAGGAACAGTGAAAAAAATCGCTATCGGTTTTGTCCGAAGGTACAGTTTCAGGACTTTGAAAAAATGCAGAGTCAGCATTATTTAACACTGAAGGTAATGGGAAAAACATAAAATATTTTTTCCCCCAACCACTGCTCCAAAAGCTTTCATATTTCACATATAACATCTATGCAAGATTGATTCATGTGGTTTTTGAAATTTAACCCCTGGGTCCATTTTTGGGCACTCTACAGGAGCCCAGATGTTCAAATTAGTGCAATATGAGGGATATTCTTTAAATATTCTTTAAAAATCTTCTTCTCCAGATCCAACAGTCAGAATCGTTTGATATTTGGTATACAGCATCCTTAGGGAAGGGAGATTCCAGGTTTGTTCTATGGGAGCCCAAATTGTGACTTTGTTCAATGTGAGGAATATTCTTTAAAAATCTCTTTCTTCAGATCCAGCAGTCAGAATCTTTTGATATTTGGTGTATATCATCCTTAGGGAGGTGTGATTCAGGTTTGTTCAGGGGACATTTTTTTGTGCCCAGTGGGAACCCCAGGAGCAAAAAATAGAAACAAATTAAAATACCCATAGCCTTCGCATTCCCCATTTATTCTCAAATCACAGAACACTAAAAAATTATATTTAGTATCCAAAATTATTACGGTTAACATACACTTTTACTCCCCCGTGGGAACTCCGGAAAGTGCAGCAGTGCTTGTTTACTGTGGTAAACAAGTTCCGTTACACTGGTAAAATAGGACCTAGTCACCAATGCTTGGGGTGGAAGTCCTCTAAAATGGGCAACATGGGTATAAACGATTTACAGAACTTGTTTGTTATACCCCCCGCAAACAAAGTTTGGGGGGGTATATAGGAATCACCCTGTCCGTCTGTCTGTCCGTCTGTCCATCCTTGTAAGCGCAACTCCTCCTAAACCGTTTGAAGAATTTTCATGAAACTTTACACAATGGAAGAACTCCATATGAAGATATGTATGAAGCAATATAATTCCATTCTGACATTTCCAAGGGGAGGTAATCTAACTTGTACCGTCTGTCCATCCTTGTAAGCGTAACTCCTCCTAAACCGTTTGAAGAATTTTCTTGAAACTTTACACAATGGAAGAACTCCATATGAAGATGTGCATGAAGCAATATAATTCCGTTCTGACATTTCCAAGGGGAGATAATCCAACTTATACATTTCAGGCGCATGGGGTATCACTTTGTGAGTTTGCTCACAGTACCTCTATTTTTTTGGGGGGGGGGGGGGGTTAGGTGGGGGGCCAGAGAGAACCACAGTAGTTGCTGAAAACAAAACAAAAATTTCGTTCGTTTGTTGCTTTTTTAATACTTCGCAGAACAGAGCTTGCTAGGAAGCTTTCCTTGGACCAGCAGATATGAATGGCCAAAAAAGTTGCCTTTGGTTGTGTCAGCAAATCAAAAAATTGCTCTTGCTGCTGATCACTTAAAATGGTGCTGGGAAAAAAGTTTCGGCTTGTACATTACCAGTTGAATACAGAAATATTTATGTCATAGCAGAGATTCCCTTAAATACAAGGGTTTAAAGTTTAATGGATGTGTAATAAAATTATAAAAACTCTTGAATCAACTGGAGTATAAAGCTAGTCAGTTTTGCTTTTGCAGTAAAAGTTGCAGGATATCACTCCAACCCCTGTAATTCGATATCATACATGTTTTATTTTTTGTGAGTAACATTTTCTGAATACATTGCAGTTATGCATTTTTAATTGACAGGTGTATTGCAGCAGTTCTTAATAGACTCTTCAGGTATTTAAATTGCAGTAATTGACTGACTTCAATTATAGAAAAACTTCACACTTTAAGCATTGATTGTACCGATTCTAAATATATTCGTATGATTCATAACATATATTCATAAAAATGCTCTTGAAAAACAATGAAAAGTCTCAACAGATGACTAATTTCAAACCTATACCCTGAAAATAATCTGTGTACACATTTATGGACTACATGTACATGTACCTTCACAAACATGTTAACCCTTTAGGGTCTAATTTCCGACTTAGATCACTTTTCACTTCAACATAACAGGTATGCTAACTTGCAGTATTCAGGTAAACGTCCAAGTTATATTCCAAGTACTGTACATAGAGAGTAGATTGTAACAAAATCACCCATGGAGTGGAGTTATCACCCAAAGAATCCTATTTAAATTCTGCACATATGGACAAAAAACACAAGCAGTGTTTCAGCCAATGGACCTCCGGGTTTAACCCGGAGGTCCATTGGCTGGAACTTTGCTTGTGATTGTTATGCTTTGCAACAAATTTCCAATTATTGCTCATGTGGAATCTCCACTCTGCAGTTGATTTAGTGATAATACACTCTCCATGTACTGTACTCTGCCAGTTGTTTCTTGACAAGTATTGGTTGTCTATACAGACAGCCAAGACTTGTCTAGAAATAATTGCAATGCCACAGGATGTAGATCATCAAAATGGTAGCAAAAATGTATATAAAACTCCAGCCCCCAAGGTTTAAGATCTTTGCATACAGTACGGCTGCCATGGTGTGGTCACTTTCCATGGGTGGGCAGTATTTCCACGGAGGCAATAATATTAGATTCCAGACACTAATTACAGGAATAAATTCAAAAAATTTAATGAAGCACTGGGTACAGCCCGGTGCTTCATTAATTACATTTTTCTGTTGATGATTTTTATTATCTAGTAAACGCATGCGTGGGCATCACTGCCCATGCATGGATTATGACCAGTCCATGGCAGCTGTACTGTACATGTTTCCTATACAGTGTATCCCACTTATTTGAATAGTCCTGTTAATTTCATATAACTTACAATTACCAGACCATTTACAATACCTTAAGTACAAATTTGTGCTGTTCATTGCATTAAGGTTATGCTGTAAAATGTTCCCGGTGGGAACCATGAGAAATGGATAAGTGCTTATTTACTGCAGAAAACAAATTCTGCTCTACTGATAAATTAGGATCTGGAACCAATGCTTGGATTGGAAGTCCTCTAATGTGGTCAGGATAGATATAAACAATTGCCTCAACTTTACTTCATACCCATAGTGCAGTCATGATATAGCCAATGTTGTTACTAGGGATGGGCAGTATTGGAATTCTGAGTTTGGTACCAGTTACAATATTTTTAGGGGAGTATTTCGCAGTGTCGGTTCAGTATTCGATATATGATTTGACTGAGATTTTCTGATCGTACCACAGGGCTTATATTTCAACAAAAATCCGAGAATCGATTCGCACAAAGATTCGCGCAATAAAACCAGCGAGAATCCATGTAGATTCTCACTGCACCTCTTCTAGGATTCGCGTGAAAAGAATTTAGTCAATTTAACCCTTTAACTAACACAGCAGAAGCAAATTAACCAATAGAAGGCTAACATGATATGAAATATCCTGACACTTTATCAATAAAATCTTACAAATATGGCTGTCGTTGGAACCGGCTCATTGAGCCGGTTCCAATGACTGCCATATTTGTAAGATTTTATTGGTAAATGTTGTTCATTTAATTATTTTATCATTAATTTATTATTTATTGTTTAAAAATTATGAAATTTAGTTTTAAAAATTAAAAAGGTAAAGGTGTGTTGGGTAAAAGGTTAACATGTTATCAGTATACAAAAGTGGTTCAACCATGGTGGCGTCATGGGATCCAGGGACACTCATAGTAGGTATGGATTCTCGCAACCATTGTCACGAGAATCCAAATGGATTCTCAAAAATTTAGTCGAAATATAAGCCCTGTACCAAAGGGCAATTCACATCAGGAATTGTATTCTTGTATCATTCTCTCATAGTGCCACATATCCCACATTGCTTTTAGCTCAACATTGGTATCTTTTACCAAGATAAATCATATCTACAGTAATTTTGTGACTTATTCCAAACACACCTTAACCTTCAAAGGCCTATTTCAGACTTTTGTGACTGCAGCGCATGTGCCATCAACAAGTCATCATTAGGGGTTCCTTCTGACAATAGATAAATCACCTAAGGACTGATTTCTAATGAAGTCTTGGCTGCCTGTTAAGTCAGTCAAGACTTGACAACGTGACTAGACATGTACAGGTTGTGGTCTAGTAAAAATTCTGTACAATTTCCCCTCTCCTTAACCCTTTGATCCCCAGCGGCCGCTTTTCCAGGCCAGAAGCATGATACGTCATAACTTCATTAAGTCGGATTGCTGCAGAGTGAATGTGTGGAGTAGACCAATTAATATTTTCAATGTGTATCCCTACGACTGCACGTTGAAAATATTAATTGGTCTACCCCAAAATAATGAATGTGGACTCTTCCAATTGCTGCCATTGAACTGACATGGAAGATACCTTCAGGGTTCAAAGGGTTAAAAGTTAATAAAACTGAAATGAAAATCAGCCTCTTCTTTCATGAAAATGAACCCTTCAACTGCTATTAAGCCTCAACAAGGCCTAAAAAGTAGTGAATGTAGGAAAATATGAAAATTCAAACAGCTTTGGTATTCAGTGATGGGTTCAGTTCGTTTTTTAAGCTTAACTTGACAAAGTCAAGATAAGCTATTGCCATCACGCGTGCAGAAGTCTGTTAGTCTGTGAGTCTATTCACATTTTCCTTTAGCACAGGCTACACCCTGTAGTTCTTGTTCAATCATCACAAAATTTCATATGCTGGTTTGAGGTCATGTCAAGATGAGACCGTCCCCTTTTGGTCGCGATCGGTCAACTGTGATGGCTGCCCGAGCCCAAAACCTGAAAGCCTTTAGCACTGTCTACAGCTAGTATTTATGAAGGGATTTCATTGTAACTTGGTAGGATGCCTGTGTATAATATCTAGATGAGAATGTCCTCTTTTGGTCATGATCTGTCAACTGTGACAGCAGTCGAAGCCCGAAACCCCAAAACTTTTAGCACAGTCTACAGGTCATATTTTTTATGGAGGGATTTCATTGTAACTTGGTAGGATGACTCCGTATGATATCGAGATGACTGCCCAAACCCAAAACCCGAAAACCTTTAGCACAGTCTACAGGTCGTATTTATGGAGGGATTTCATTGTAACTTGGTAGGTTGACTCCATATACTGTTTAGATGAGAACATCTCCTTTTGGTTGCGATT
Source organism: Pictodentalium vernedei (assembly GCA_031216915.1). Taxonomy (NCBI): domain Eukaryota; kingdom Metazoa; phylum Mollusca; class Scaphopoda; order Dentaliida; family Dentaliidae; genus Pictodentalium; species Pictodentalium vernedei. The sequence continues at coordinate 145,673,104 of CM062292.1, read as the reverse complement.
GATCAGCTGTGATGGTTACAGGGGCCCGAAGCCTGAAAACCTTTAGCACAGTCTATAGGTCATATTTATGAAGGGATTTCATTGTAACTTGGTAAGATGACTCCAGATAACTGTTAGATGAGAATGTCCCCTTTTGGTCATGATCATTCAGCCATGACGGCTGCCCGAGCCCAAAACCCCAAAAATTTAGCACAGACTACAGGTCGTATTTATGAAGGGATTTCGTTGTAACTTGGTAGGATGACTCAGTATAATGGCTAGATGAGGATGTCCTCTTTTGGTTGCGGTCGGTCAGCTGTGATGGCTACATAGGCCCGAAGCCCGAAAACCTTTAGCACAGTCTACAGTCCATATTTATGAAGGGATTTCATTGTAACTTGATAGGATGACACGTTTTGGAATAATTTCACTGTAACTTGGTAACTTTCGTTGACATACATTAACTGTGAGGGCCACACTCATTAACTGTGAGGGCCAGATTAACCCACCCCTCAATTCTTTAGTACAGTCTACACCTCATATTATTTTTATTGAAAACGTAGCATACAGGGAACAGAAATGACATAATCCCAATTATCGCAATTCTTATCTTATTTCATAATCCTTTCATAAACATTGAACAATATCCTTTTCATCAAACAAGACAAGTTAAGCTACAGTGTCATTGACACCTTCATTTGGTATTACCATGATATTGATATCAGTTTGCTTTTTCGATATATTGTCCATCTCTAAAAGTGACCCTAAACAGCAATAAATAAGTACATATAAATGGAGTAAATCCTGTTAATGGAATAAAAATCTTACGATCTTGCTAAGAATTACACTTCCAACAACTGAATTTCCACTGAATGTTTATAGACCTTTTCCGCCTCTGAGGACATTCAGAAAAATAAGCATTTCATCTTTTGTGTCTCATTTGACTGAGCTCTTGTCAAGCACGATATAACAGAATAAGTGCTTAGTTTATCATTAGAATACAGGAAAATGACCAAATCCCTGTTAATTGAATACACCTGTTAATTGAATATTGTTCACTGGTAAAATGTGACTATTCAATTAATAGGGTTCTATATTATACCGCAGGTCGTTTAACATAGCAGGATGTTCCAGATTACTGAGTGAATCAGAGTTTTTTTTGGTAATTTCGTAAAAAAAAATTCTTCAACATCTGATACTTGGAAATTTTCATCTTCGTACTTTTTCTAGAAGAAAATCTTATGGTATATGTGCCCACACAAAAGCAGTGAAGATCCTAGAAAAAAAACATTTCTTCTTTCAGTAATATAATAAATAATTGGTATACCATTCATTTATGCTGACAAAATAAAATCTATAAATGTGTGAGAGCAATTACAGTAGAGCCCTGTTAAATTTTAATTAAATAGCCAGTTTGCCAGTGAGAATTATTCAATTAACATGAGTATTCAGTTAACAGGGATTTGATCACTTTCCTGTATTCTAGACTTAAACTGAGCATTTATTCTATTATATCTTGTTTGACAGAGCTCAAGGAGCTCTGTCAAACAAGATATGACATATTAAATGCCAGCATTGGATATACTGAGGCCAAATTGGGCAAAAGACAAGGGTAATTCAGTGATTGTCAGGGTAAATTCACAACTTATTGCAAGATTTTTTTATTCAATTAATAGGATTTACTCTATAACCTATATGCAGATAACAGGGTAAATTTGTAGTGAAGATATGGTAAATGTTTTTGTGTTTGGAAATTATATTCAATTAACAGGAATATTCAATTAAAAGATATCCATTTAAGTGGGCTCCACTGTGTTCCCTGCCATGTATTGGAATAGGATATAGGAATGTGTTCCATACATCTTCCCATCATCCATCTGGCTGTCATTCCATCCATCTGTCTCTTCCTCCATCCATCCTTCCATCTGTCTGTACTTCCTCATTTCTTATCATTACATTTAAAAGAAACCCATTGAAGAAAATATTTATCTCAAATTTGATTTATAGCTTTTTGGTGATGGTGTCATGGATGGGATTGTGAACCAGCTCTCTCCAAGTATTTCTTTAAGCATTATTGCCCTTGTTAGACTTTAGACTTTCTTGTCATCACATTTAACATTTCTTGTCATTGTATTTCAAAGAAAAGTGTTCAAGATTTTTATGCCCCTGCTAATTTGGTGAACGGGGCATTAAGTGTTACCCTTGTCCGTCTGTCCATACATAGGTACGTCCAAACTTCTGTCCTCAATATGGTTTCTGAACGATAAATTTAGTTTGATTGATAGAGGGCTTGGTCCTATATTTTTTGTCAGAGTTATGGCACTTTTCTGACTTAGAAGACATGTTGATATTGGTTTCCAGATGGTAATTGGAGTTATAGTGTCCAATTTTAATCAAACTTGGAATATAGCTTACTGTAAACAAAATACCAGATGTATTTGATTTTGATTTGGTGCAATAATTTTTATCTGAGTTACGGCCCCCTTTAGACTTTTGTTCAACTTTCAAAATATAGTTAGAGGTGGTTTCTGTGCTGTAACTAGAGTTCTGAATGACCAATTTTAACCAAACTTGATTTGTGGCTTGTGTAGCATGAGAGGAATAATATTATTTATTTTGTGGCTTTAGGCTCTAAGGTAAGGTCACTGTAACTCCCTCCATACATTCGTCTCAAATGTGGCTCCAGATGATAACTTTACTTTGATTGAACGAAATTAAACAAAATGTTATTTTTATACTTTTTTTTAAATTTAAGATTAGCCTGAAACAAAGTTTATTTTTAGAAAGGTTTTATCATAAAGCGGGAGCATTCGTGTCCTATGGACTCATTTGGTGGCCCACTGTATTGCTGCTATGGTTTAATGGCGATAAGATAAGATGAGATATTTATTAATTCAATATCAACAAAGTCAAATGACTAGAAACTCATGCTTGGCAGTTGTGGGGGGAGCATAGCCACCCTTGGCATTGCACATGTTTTTCTAAATTTAATACATAGCTTTTGGGTGATAGAAAACATGAAGGAGATTGTGAACCAGCTGAGGCCAAGTGTTTCTGATAGAAAACATGAAAGAGATTACGACGAACCAGCTGTGTCCATGTGTTTCTTCAAGAGTTATTGCTTTGCTGGACTTATTGGAGAATTAGCCACCCCATATGATTGTACTTGTTTGTGATAGGATTTTGTTATATTTATTTTTTAATGTTTAAGGTCATATACTTATGCACAATGGCTAATCATGACAGTGACAGTTTTATGGGTGGAGGAAGCCAGAGTACCCGGAAAGAACCACCGAGCAACAATAAGCAGCTGCCATCTCCCCAACATCGTAACTCCACACTGCAGCACAGGCAGGGTTAGATTGGTTGAAGACATGCGCACTATTGACGTGCAGTACGCCTTAGTACACGGCGTCATCGTGCCCCCATGTAGACAATCAGGGTTAAATGCCTTGCCCAAGGACACAACATGGGAGTCTGAATCGATAGCTCAGACTGTCACCCATCCAAGGATTAATCAGGCTCGACGTGGCTTAACTTCAGTGATCTGACGAGAACCGATTACCACAACGCCACCGTGCCCCCCAATAGGATTTTGTTAGTGTTCCATTGACATACTTCGAAATAAACAGCTTCCTTCGTAACCCATTAACAGTTTATGCTATGTAACAAGGTGATAACCTACAGTACAAGTCAAAATAAGTATAACCACATTAGACTAAGCTTCTGCACTGATAAAATCAGATTCTGGTCTTATCAGTGTATGAAGAGAAAGATACATAGTTTATAGTGGTTATCCTACAATGTAATTTGACTTGTACTGTACATGTGTATAGAAAAAAAAGGTGTTATGATACTTATTTTACAATGACGACCATATTGTTTATGTCATAACAGAATTTCCACCCAAATTAATAGCAACAAGTAATGCATGATCACGCTTTTTGGCAGAAATTCTGTTAAGTTGTAAATGGCATGTTATTCTATTCCTATGTTGATGCAATGGACAGAACACGGTGGCTCAGTGGTAGATTGTTGGACTTCTATGCTAGAGGTCCGGAGTTCGATCATACAGTAGGGCCACCATGGACTGGCCACTTTCCATGGGTGGGCAATATTTCCAATGATGCAATAATATTAGATTCCAAACCCTAATTATAGGAATAATCATCAAAAATTTAATTAATGAAGCACCAGGTAAAATCCGGTGCTTCATTAATTAAAACTTTGCTTATTTTGATTTTGATTACCTTGTAAATGCTTGTGTGGACATCACTGCCCACCCGTGTATTATGACCAGTCCATGGCAACTGTACTGTAACTTGTTTTCTCCGCTTCCTTAAGGTTTTGTCAAACACAAATGTTATTCTCGGAAAATTTACTAGTATTACTTGAGAATCCGTACTTTGAGTCTGTCCCACAAAGCATTTCTGTAATGTGTTTTCGAAAAAGTAATATAAACATTTGACTTTTAGAATTTTGTGTTAGTTGATGCATTTTGGTAAAGGGTTCAATACAATAAAATAGGTGTGTACTTTTGGAATTAAATAAAATTTACACAGGAAATGATAGACAACTTTACTGGGCAATGAGAATTTGAGAGTTTCCTTATTTAAATCCTGGTAGGCATTTTGCCAGTTCAAATGTGAATGTTTGATAAGATGATACTGATATAGCTCTCCCTTACCTGTGATTGAGGTGCAGGCATTTAGCCAGAATTTCCAACATTTACTGAAGAAGAAACTACACTTCCAAGTGGAAATGAGATGTATGTTTGGGAATGGTTGCCAAAAATGTCCTGTTATTGATAATACAAACAGCACTGAGGATAAACTACTTCAAACCTGTTTTGTAGAATGTTTTTATACAATTTCTCAACAACATCTCAGTATCTGAGTTGCTATCATCTTCATATATTCTAAATTAATTTTCCTAATTATATAATCAGAGGTATGCCTATTAATTGAGAGTGTGGCAGCTCGGTGGTTAAAGCATTGAATATCAAACCAAAAGGTTCACGGGTTCGATCCTGACCACTGACAAGCAGTACATGTAACTGCATTGTGTCCTTGGGTAAGGCACTTAATCCTAATTGCCCTAATTGTGGAGGCATAGTGGCACTATGTACTGAGACATACTGCACATTGATGGATTGTACACTTGCCTTCAACCAGTATTAACCCTGTTTGGGCGGAGTTAATATGTTGGAGAGTCTTTCAGTTGCTGCCCTCTGTCAGTGGTTCTCTCTGGGTACTCCGGCTTCCCCCAGTCATAAAACTGTCTGACACAAGTACCCAGGCTGTCGAAAGTATCATTGAACCCCCAATAAATAAATAAATAAATAAATAAATAAATAAATAATGCCTTTTACTTCCAACAAGCATGGGAAATAAGCAAGAGAGTTTATTGTGAACATCCGAAATCCTATTATGTGGTTGGTGAAATTGAATGGTACCCTGTCTTATTTACATACAACCAGCTTAAATGTCATTGGCTATGTTTTTGAGACAAAAAATAAAGAATTTCTGTTATTGAAGAATTTTTTTCTTCAAGTGTTGTTTGTCTATACTATTCAAGGTTTGGATAAAGAGTTAACATTAACCCTTTACCCAACGAATCGCTCGCATCTGCCCACGTAATATGCAAATTCAGCAGTTGAAAAAATATTATGTTTCAAAAAGTTTCAACAAAACCTTATCATGTGACCCCTCGTTGGAATGAGCTCGTTGAGCTCGTTCCAACGAGGGGTCACATGATATGGTTTTGTTGAAATTTTTTGAAAATTTAAAAAAAATGTTATTTGAAATAATAAATTTTGATATCGTCTGCGTTGGGTAAAGGGTTAAAAGGGCACTACATAATCTACCAAAAATTTGTTATGGAATATCACTTCTGACTTTTCAACATGTGTCATGCGCCAGTGTTGAAAATCAAGCACATGTGAGGTTGAGCAATGCAAAGTACCCTTTCAGCATTGTAATACGCTTTTAGGAAGTTTTAAGAGATAAAAAAAAATTCTTCGCAAAAATGTTTTATACAACAGGAAGACACATACCAAGATCTTAAGTGGAGCTCTGCATAGGAAATTTTTCCAAGAATGCTGCATGAGAAATTTTTCCAAGAATGGAGAAAATATTTTAATATCTGTTGATGTCATATTAAAAATAAATTTATATGTCGTCTAAAATGTTTGTGGCAGTTAGGCTCTTGCTTCTATCTTTGGCCTATATTCTACAAAGCTTAAATACTTGTAAAAGGAGTGTGGTGGCTCAGTGCTTATGGCATTGGACTTCAAACCAAAAGGCTAATGGTTTGATCTCTGCCAGGAGTAACCCGGTTGTGCCCTTGAGCAAGGCACTTAATCACGATGGCTCATTTGGGTTCACGGTGGCACTGGGTACTAAGGCATAATACACATCAGTGGTGCACTTGTCTTCAACCAATGCTAACCCTGCTTGGGCAGAGTTAGTACATTGTGGAGTCTGAAAGTTGTTTCTGGCTTCCCTCAACCCATAAAACTGTCTGACACGTGGTGACCCTGGCTGTTGAAAGTGTTATTAAACCTAAATAAATAAATAAATACTTGTATATAGGCAGCCAAGACTTGTCTAGAAACAACTGCAAAGCCACAGGATATAGACAGAAATATGTATCAAAAATGTATGAAAATCTCCAGTCCTTTAAGGGTTAATGCAGTAATATAGCATAAATAAATAGTAATTACTTGATAGGCGTGTTGTCCATACAGCTGCCCAATATGCCTGAATGATACACAGGGGATGGTCAGCTCATAGCCAAACTGATTAAGCTACTGCTTGGGGCTGGCTCTTGGGTGTATGATACCAAAAAAGAGGGTGATCTCTCAAGACAGGTTCTACTGTGTGAGCATCCCCTCCCCTCCCCCTCCAAGTTTAGCCCACAGATTTTTTCCAGACAAAAGTGGTTTCTCAAGAGAGGTGGTCTTTAATGACAGGTCCATTACAGAGTAAAACAACCGATCCATACAAAGTGATACTGGTCTCTCAGGACAGTGGTATCTCAAGACAGGTTTTACTATAATAAAACTAACAATCTAGGTATATATTTTTATGGCCTATGGGCATAAATTATATGTACATTTATATCCCATGTTTACTCCAAATTTTCCTATTTGTCTGAGTGATTGAAACCCATGAATGGAATACAATAAAAAGAAAAAGCTCCTACTTTTTCACACTGGTTATAATAATGAAACAAATTAGATGAAATGTTAAATTCTTCCCTAATAGCTATGGATAGTGCCTTCTGGATTAATTCAGTCAAAAGGTTTCCAGACTATTGTGGATCAATACCAAAATTTGCATGGATTTTTGTGTTAGACCATCAGAAAAGAAATGATCATGGAAAGAAGATGTACCATACATGTATTATATATTAAGTCTGGAAGCCACTTGAGGTATTCATTTCCATTTCCATGTTTGATTTATTATGCAAATGTATAAACTTTGCTGCAATACCCTGTCCAGAAATTGATTTTATTTTCTGAAATAAATTCTCCATATGCTCTTTGAATGGTTTGTTTAACTGAATATTGGTTGCAATTGCTAAGAAACTAGATGCACATGTGTACATATTAAGCTAACCCTTCCTCTTCTGACTGATGTCAAAATACCCAAAATTTCAGGCTGCATATTTTCCCATAATGCAACTTGGAATTTACACAAATTAATTTTGTTTAGCAGAGCTCAGTGAGCTCTGTCAGACAAGACTGAATTAGTTGAATTCCTATAGTATGGTCATCGTGGAAAGGTCAAAATCCTCGCATGGGCAATATTTCCACATATGTGTTAACCCTTTACCTAACGTAATGGCCAAAACCGGCCAGCGCTTTTCTAAAAAATCGCCCAATTAATTTTCATTATTTTTTCATTTTTTTGTGTCAAAAACATAGGTCGAGCTCGTTCCAACAAGGGGTCATAACCTATGTTTTTGAGACAAGAAATGAAACAAATTAGTTATTCAAGAATTATTTTTGCAACTGTCGTCTGCTTTTCAGGTTAGGTAAAGGGTTAACTGTGAATTTCTGACATAAAACAATGGATTCGCCATCAAATTTTTAATGAAAGAAGCACTGGGTATATATAATCCAGTGCTTCTTTCATTGAATATTTGCTGAAAACTAATAATTGTTGATTGAGAAAAGCATCTGTATGCAACACTGCCCATGCATGGATTTTTACCATTCCATGGCGACTGTACTGTAGTTGCATTATGGGAACATTTTCAGCTTGAAATTTTGCTATTTCAGTGTGAGTATGAAGAAGATTAACTTACCTCCTCATACTCAAATGTCAAAGATCTACCCACCCCACCCTCTTTGTGGGAACGCCAGGAACACAAATTTATTATGGAGCAGTGCTTGTTTACTGCAGTGAACAAGTTTTGCTTTTGTGATAAAATAGGACCTGGAACCAAAGTCTGGGATAGTCGGAAGTACATGCAAAAAAAAATAATGTTTCAAAACATTTCTATCATTGGAATGAGGAAGTTTCTGAAAAAGAGGGGCACGGTGGCTCAGTTGGTAGAGGTGCAGGCTGCAAGCCGAGAGGTCCTTGGTTCGAATCCCACCTGTGGCAACCAATTTGTGTCCTTGGACAAGACATTTCACCCCCATTACTCATGTGGGGGGGCACAGAGGCTGTACTAAGGCGTACTGCACGTTGATGGTGCATCTGTCTTCAACCAATGCGAACACTGCTTGTGTGGAGTTAGTATGTTTGGGAGCTGATAGTTGCTTGCCATTGCTCAGTGGTTCTCTTCAGGTACTCTGCCTTCCTCCACCCTTAAAACTGTCATGGTCATGATTAGCCATTGTGCAGAAATATGTGACCTTCAATAAATAAATGTTTCTGAATCCCACCTGTGGCAACCAATTTGTGTCCTTGAACAAGACATTTCACCCCCATTACTCATGTGGGGGCACATAGACGTTATGTACTAAGGCACGTTGATGGTACACCTGTCTTCAACCAATGTGAACCCTGCTTGTGTGGAGTTAGTATGATTGGGAGCTGATAGTTGCTTGCCATTGTTCAGTGGTTCTCTCCAGGTATTCCGCCTTCCTCCACCCATAAAACTCGTGGTCATGATTAGCCATTGTGCAGAAATATGTGACCTTAAATAAATAAATGTTTCTGAAAAATGTTGAAAAAAAAAAATTAAAATGACAAATTTTGATATCGTGTGCTATGTAGAGATATCAGGAAAAGGGGTCACATGAGTACAGGATGTTCACTATCATTCTACTTGCATGTGTGCTGTGGTAAAAAATGGAAATCCATAGCCTTTTTCATTATCAGTTGAAAATTATCCATTGAGTCAGTTGGAGAAGATTATTAAGTTATCCTTGCTTGTTTTGACAGCTGAATCTCCTACCAATTACCATTGTGTCTGTATTTGATTTTTTATCTTGCAAATGAGATTACTGCAACAGGTCTGGCAAGTACAAAAAGTAATATATGGATTCATACATAATTCTCAAGTGATGCTGGATTCATAATTTCAACTGATATGCACCCTCAAGTGGGTTTTTCTTGTGAATCAATACTCATTTTGTCAAGATTTCTATGTACCCTTTTTCCCCAAAGAGATCCAGTGTGTACAAATGTGATTATAACCACTTCTCCCTATCATTAGTTAACCCACTGAGTATTTGAAAAATATTTTTCCTTGAATCTACTTGCCTATATATCTTTGTTGCAGTCATGATTAGCCATTTTGTAGAAGCATGTGATCTTAAACCTTAATAATAATGAATAAATAAATAACCCCAATAAAACAATATATAGACAGAATGGCCTTCGCGTTTGAGCTGTCATTTTTTATCGCACAAGATCGATTTGGGCGGGAGGGATAATATTTAATGAGAAGCCAAAGGCTTTGAGTTCAATGTTATTCCCCCATCAAAATCGATCGAGTACACTAAAAAATAACAGTTCGAACGTGTATGCTATTCTGTATTTATTGCACGCCTACAGTTTACTAAAAATTATTAATCGATTTTGGTGGAGTGATAATTAATATTGAACGCGAAGCCTTCCAGGGCTTGCATTTTGACCAGGCCAATCAGGCCCAGCTTGGTAATCGGCGGCAAAAATAATCTGATGAGGCCGCTCAATTGGCCCTGTCATCAGTCTATTGTTTTCCCAATCTCAGTGAATCAAGCGATGGGCAATTTCGTAAAACAAAATAACTTCTGGCAATGAGACTAATCGATTGGGCGATTCCGGGTTTATTCGTGTACTTCTGCCAGGGATGTACTAAAAGACGATCGCAGATGATCGTAGAAAACGTGAGGGGTGGGTATGGCTAAAATAAATGCACAAACAGGTTGATTGATACCGATTATATAAACCTTACATGGTGTAACGACTTATAATCCCTTATTTATGCAATAAAAAGAAATCTACATATTCTGCATCATTTACCCCTTTGTACTAGGCTAGCAGTAACTCCAAAAGCAGAAGAAAACAAGTACATTTCATGAAAACACTTTTCCTTTGATGATTGCTTTTTAGGCCCCCGATAGGGAGGCATATTAAATCCGAATTGTCTGTCCATCCATCAGTCCAACCATCAGTCTGTCTATCCATCTGTCACACTTTATTTGTCCATCTGGAACCATAACTCTATAATGCTTTGGATTTCCATGAAATTTTACAGAAGGGTAAAGACCAATGAAAGTTCTTTTGCTCAGCAACACCATGCTCAATTGACAAAGGTCAAAGTCACAGGATGGGAAAACTTTATTCTCTCACAGACTATATTTGCCCATATAGAGCCATAATTCTATATTTCTTGGGTGATTTCCACAAAACTTCACACTAAGGTGAAGACCAATGGAAGGTCTATTGCACAACAACACCATGCTTGCATTACAAAGGTCAAGGTCACAGAAATGTGAATACTTAATTCTTTCACAGACTGTATTTGTCTGTCCAGAGCCATAATTCTATAATGCTTGGGGTAAATAGGCTCTGTTTTACTGGTAAAATAGGACCCAGTCACCAATGCTTGGGAGGTGCAAACCCTCTCTAAAATGCGCAGCATGGCTTATTAATGCTCACCCCTAGTCTTGAGTTGATACTCATGTTGTGGTCATGATTAGCCATTGTGCAAAAATATGTGACCTTAACACCAATAAATAATTAATAAATATATAATGCTCGGGTGGATTTCCATGAAACTTCACACTAGGGTAAAGACCAATGAACGGTCTATTACACAGCAACATCATGCTTGACAAAGGTCACAGGAGTGTGAAAACCTAATTCTCTCACAGAATTGGGTTTTTCATTCTGAACAACTGACACTGCAACTTTAGATAAATTTTTTGGTATGAAGGTGCAAAATAACATATATGGGCAACACCATGCTTGAGTGAGAAGGTCAAGGTCACAGGAGTGTAAAAACTTTATTCTCCTACGGAATTCTTGTGTTTATTACATGTCTCTATGACATGTAATAATCGATTAATTTAAAAAATTTTGTCTTAATTGTAGAATTTGACAGTTCTGACGTGTGCTTGAAATAAAAACAAAATCAGAACTCCAGTGTGATTGTCAAACACATGTGACAAGACCTATTTGGCCTCAGTGCATCCATTACAGGCATTTAATCTATTATACCTTGTTTGACAGAGTACCTTGAGCTCTGTCAAACATGATATAATAGAATAAATGCTCAGTTCAACTCCAGAATACAGCAAAGTGACAAATCCCTCTTAATTGAATACTCCTGTTAACTGAATAATTTTCACTGACAAAGCGGTTATTCGGTAAACAGGGCTCTACTGTATATACATTATATCAATCACATACATGCCAGCATGCATAAACAATGCCCTTCTACTGTTCACAGTGCAAATGCGCCACATTCTATCTTCAAGTATTTGTGATGTCAGCCTTGAAATTTCCATGCAACATTTGTTTCCTGTCATCATTGATGTTGAGGCAAAAAGCTATTCTACTCTCTGTCTGATGAATCTGCCACATCGGCCTGTGTAATTTACAAATTGAGCAGTTGACAAAAATTATTTTCCAAAAAATTTCAACAAAACCATATCATGTGACCCCTGCTCATTCTAATGAGGGTCACATGATATGGTTTTGTTGAATTTCGTTGAAAAACAAATAATTAAAATAACAAATTTTGTTATCTTGTGTGCTACAGTATGTGGAGAGTGGATTGTAACTAAATCACCCATGGAGTGGAGTTATCACCCAAACTATAACTTCCAAATTTTGTACACATGGACAAAAAACGCAAGCAATGTTTCAGCCAATGGACCTCCGGGTTTAACCCGGAGGTCCATTGGTTGAAACTTTGCCTGTGCTTGTTATGCTTTGCAACAAATTTGCAATTATTACTTGGGTGGAATCTCCACTCGGTGGGTGATTTAATGATAATACACTCTCCACGTACTGTAGATAAAGGATTAAACACTCAGTTATCATGTCTATGAAATGATTCTAAACATTGCATCATAACAAATTGGTGCGCAAATGCCTGTCACAGGCCTCGCAATCTAGAAAATCAAGGAGTGCAAAACAATTGCCTTCCTCAGATTGCTTGGGAGTGCAATTGCACCTGAAATTTTCAATGCAACAACTTGTATGCTATTTTGGTTATACAGTAGAATCCTCTTAATTGAATATCCATTTTGCCAGTGAAAATTATTCAATTAACAGAAGTATACAATTAACAGGTATTTGGTCAGTTTCCTGTGTTCTGGAGGTAAACTGAGCATTTATTCTATTATATCTTGTTTGGCAGAGCTCATAGAGCTCTGTCAAACAAGATATAATAGAATAAATGCCTGTATTGGATGTAGTGAGGCCAAAAAGGTTGATAAATAAGGGGAATTTGGTGCGTGTCGCAGTAATTTTTTCGATATATTACAAAAAATTATATACAATTAATAGGAGTTTACTCTTCAACCCATATGCAATTAACAGATCAAATTTGTACTGAAGGTATGGTAAATGGTTTTGTGTTTGAAAATTATATTCAATTAACAGGGATATACAATTAAGAGATATCCAATTAAGTGGGCTCCACTGTATTCACTTCAAGGTATTAATATTGTGACTGAAAAATTGTACTACATTCAGCTACATAGTGGAAAAATTGGCACACACATCATCAAAATGTTGCCTTCAATTCTTATGTGACTGTCTTCTACACTCAAAATGTATCGAAATTCGCCACAGAATGGGTCATAATTTGTTGCGAATCAATGCAACATTGACAAATATCCAAGGTAGGCACAGAGAACACATTGGAACTCAGGGGACGAAATGATAATAGATTTTAAAGGCATTCCCAAACAGGTCTGGCAAGGGGTGCAAAAAATTGCCCTCCTCAATTTTTTCTAGGTGTGCAGTAGGTGTGCAGCATTGCTGCACTCTTAAAGAATGTCAGGAAATTTTTGGAAAAAATAATATTTTTTCAGATGCTGAATTTGCATATTAAGTGGGCGGATGAGACTGATTCATTGGGTAAAGGGTTAATGTGGATGAAATTTCAGAAAGCATGACATTACGAAGATATGAACAAAGTTACCCAAAAGTTATCAGAAGTAAACTAAACTCCCTGTGACATTATTTCAGAATACACATGATTTTAAATTGCAGTTATGTATTCAATAAAATCCTTATCACATTTATTGACAAAGGCAATCTGAAATAAATTTATTGATGCATATGCCATAAATAGACCCAAGTGAATACAGCCTTCACCCTTGTCCTTTTATAAAAGCTAATTTCGACGAATATTGGAAATGCCATTGTACTGAATTTTCCATGAGTGATCAGCTAACCAGTTTGGGTTGCTGCCATTTTTGAAATGTCCTTAAATTCTCACTTTCAAATTACATTATGTAATTTGTTAATTCAAATTGGACGCTTTCATATATGATTGACATATAAAAATAAGGGTACTTTTTTATAACAGACATGGTGGTTTTGTTAAATGGTCAAGTTATTTTTTTCAAAATCTTGGCTCATTGTCCCATTAATCATTCCTGTTGAGCCATCAATAAATGGCAGTGCCCTCCAAAATTATGTTATTAATTGTTATATTGTCTCTATAATAATATTTCAGTTGTGCATACAGCTGTATCTATTCTCATGTCCCTGTGGTGGGAGCCCCGGGAAGTGAAGCAGTGCTTCTTTAATGGTGGTAAACAAGCTCAGTTTCACTAGTAAATTAGGACCCAGTAAACAATGTTTGGGGTGGGAGTCCTCTAAAATGGGCAACATGGGTATAAACGATTGGCTAAACTTGACTTTATCTCCATGTTGTGGTCACGATTAACCATTGTGCAGAAATATGTGACCTTAGACACCAATAAATAAATAAATCTGTTTTTAAGAGGAAAATTGTTTGAAGTTTTACACAAACCCCTCTACTCCAGTGCAGTAGAACCTGTCTTGAGAGGCCATATTTTGGCCATGGAAAAGTGGTCTCTCGAAACCAGGTGGTCTTTCATGATAGGTCCATTATAGAGTAAAACAGCCCAATGATACAAGGTCACAGTGGTCTCTCAAGATAGGTGGTCTCTTAAGACAGGTTTTACTATATGGGCTGTTTGAGCAAGAAGTTCTGAGTGGATAGAATCCAGAAGTCCCATACTGGGGTAGAGGGTCTTGTGAAAAACAAACAGGTTCAATCGAAGTTTATTTGCATTGATTGGTTTGAATGCATTTCATGGAGAACACACCATTTATTGGGCATTCCGACACTATTGTGAAGCAAAACAATGAAAAATAGTGAAGAGAGTGATTTTTTGCCACCCTGAATTTTTCTAAAAGCCAAGTCTGCTTAGCATGAATTGCACTTCAATGAAGGTGAACTGGCTTGCATAGGTGGACTGGCCCAAGTGGATAGATTGAGCTGAGCCGTCAGCTGTTGCTGGACCAGTATCATATTATTATAGTTTTTGGCTCACCGATGATAGTTGTGTGAGCCTATGGCATAACCCTCATGTTGGCGTCATCATCTGCGTCGGCATCCGGATTCATACATTTTGAACTTTTGTGTGCAGGTTTTGATTTTTTTTTGGATTTTTTTTTTTTGTAGCATGCTTTTCAGGGATAGGAATATTTTATTCAACCCTTTCCATGCCCAGTTACTTGAATTTTTGACTTTTGTGTACAGTTTTTTGACTTTTGTGTGCTGGTTTTGATATTTGTCTTTCTTTTCTTCCAAGGAGTAATTTACCTTGCAGTATATTGTCATGGTTCCAGTTTTATGTTAGAATGCTTCTTAGGGCCAGTATTATATTATTTAACCCTTTCCCTACTTATTTACTTTAATTTTGGACTTTTGTGTGCAGGTTTTTGACTTTTCTGTGCAGGTTTTTGACTTTTGTGTACCGGTTTTGAAATTTTGCCTTCAAGTGGAGTTTTACCCTACTGGAATATTGCCATGGTGGTTACCTTAACATTTTAGGGTATTTTTCTCAATTTTAACCTTTGAAACAAGTGTGATGCTTTTTTGACTTTTATGTGCAGGTTTTGAGGTTTGCCTTTCTTTTCTTCTAAGTGGTGACTCACCTTACTGGCATATTGCCATAGTTGTTACTGTGACATTTGCAGGGTATTTTTCTCAATTTTAACCCCTTGAAACAAATGTGATATGTTTTTTTACTTTCATGTGCAGGTTTTGAGGTTTCCCTTTCTTTTCTTCTAAGTGGCGACTTACCTTGTAGCATATTGCCATGGTTCCTATTTTATGTTAGGATGCTTCTTTGGGCTAGCATTATATTATTTAACCCTTTAGCTGCTTATTTACTTTAATTTTGGACTTTTGTGTGCAGGTTTTGAACTTTTGTGTGCAGGTTTTGGACTTTTGTGTACAGGTTTTGATATTTTTAGCTCAACTTTGGCGAAGCCAGATTTGAGCTTATGCCATGGCCAGTCGTCCGTCTGTCCGTCAGCAATTCAATATGGCTCGCGCTAGAGGCCGTATTTATGAACCGATCTTTACAAAACTTCTTGGGTACCTTTGTTATGACCGTGGGACGAGAACGAGCGTTTTTGGGTCCGATCCGAAAATCAAGTTGGCCGCTGATGGCCATTTTGTACAGACTTAGGTGAAATCAGATTTTTGCACAAAACTTCCATATGAAAGCGCTGATTTGAATAATTTTTTTAATGAATGTTTACTACCATGGGATACATCACATATAATACAGGTTTTTTTCTCATACGTAAATTATGCAAATTAGATGAACTTTCATGTATTTAGTGTTACTTTCAGCACTGTAAGTGCAAATGCCAATACGGCTCGGACTAGAGGCCGTATTTTTTAACCGATCTTTACGAAACTTCTTGGGTACCTTTGGTATCACCGTGGGACGAGAACGAGTGTTTTTGGGTGCGGTCCAAAATTCAAGATGGCCGATGGCAGCCATTTTGTACAAAATTAGTTGCAATCAGATTTTTGCACAGAACTTCCATATGAAAGCGCTGATTTGAAAATATTTGTGTGTGAATGTTTAGTACCATGGGATACATCACATATAATACAGGTTTTTTTCTCGTGCAGAAATTATGCAAATTAGATGAACTTTGATTTTTTCAGTGCTACTTACACACAGTAAGTACACATGTTAATACGGCTCGCTCTGGAGGCTGTATTTATCAACCGATCTTCACGAAACTTCTTGGGTACCTCTGTTATCACCTTGGGACGAGAACGAGTGTTTCTGAGTGCGGTCCAAAATTCAAGATGGCTGCCAGTGGCCATTTTGTACCGAAATTAGGTCTAATCAGTTTTTTGTACACAACTTCTATATGGCTCAGGGTAGAGGCCGTATTTATGAACAGATCTTTACGAAATTTCTTGGGTACCTTTGTTATCACCGTGGGATGAGAATGAGTGTTTTCGGGTGTGGTCCAAAATTCAAGATGGCCACCAGCAGCCATTTTGTCCCAAAATTAGAGCAATCAGTCTTTTGTACAGAACTTCTGTATGAAAGTTCTCATTTGAATAAATTTTTGTATGAATGTTTAGTAAAATGGAATACATCACATACAGTACAGGTTTTTTTCTTGTGCAGAAATTATGCAAATTCGATGAATTTTTATTTATTTAGTGCTACTTATACACTTTAAGTGCACATGTCAATACGGCTCGGGCTAGAGGCTGTATTTATCAACCGATCTTCACAAAACTTCTTGGGTACCTTTGTTATCACCTTGGGACGAGAACGAGTGTTTCTGAGTGTGGTCCAAAATTCAAGATGGCTGCCAGTGGCCATTTCGTACCAAAATTAGGTCCAATTAGTTTTTTGTCACAACTTCTATACAGCTCGTATTTATGAACTGATCTTCACGAAACTTCTTGGGTACTATGACCTTGCTGGGGTTGCAGGTCACTAAGGCATGGCTGCTGCTCAGTGGGCTTGGCTGCGAGAGGTAGTAAATTACATCTTTGCTCAGTTCATGAACTTTTATTAATGGTCCATCAAATATTGACATTATAATCGGCTGCATTAACATAAACATGGTAAAGTACATTCTTGGATTAGCCTATGTCTGCTTTGGTATAACATGGTATAACTAATAACCGGTGCTGCTAAAAATGGTTGTCTGCTAACTGATTGACTGGCAACATATTCAATACTCTAACTTAACAACAAAGCAACTTGAAAACTGTCTGACTTGATAACTTATTTGTTGACTCATTGACTGCCCTACACTTTCTTCTCTGCAGAGCTTGCCAATCTCTTTTTTGTATCAAAAAGGTTTCATCAACTATCTGCAGGTGACAGGCAATGTATGTTCCACCTATAATCTCACCCAGCTGTCTTTGATTGGCCTAGATTGACAGTTCTACCCAGTTACCCTGGACAGGAAAACAGCCATCTTGTGAATTTGTTATGGTCAATTTAAATGACAGACCTTAGATAAAGAAAAGCTGTTGTCTTTTACTTGAAAGATTTCAGTTGAAGATAGGGTGTCTCATTACATAATTTTACAGGAAATGAAACACCTAATCCTAGCAGGGTAGATTTCCAATCACCTAATTTGTTTTATAAATTGTTTTAAGAGATATTCACCATACAAGTAGCCTGGGGGAAAGCAGGTGGGCTCAACATTAGGAACATCTTAAAATTATACAGCTACAAGGAAAAGAGTGTGCTAAGCAACAGAAAATAAATGATATTATTTTCTCCAACTGGACACACTGAATTTTTTGTGACTGGTTATACTATCCCCTTGGGCACTTAAGTTTGCTCCGTTAAACTTGGCAAACTGTATATACATTGTATTTAAATTATGTGCTGCTCCAAAAGACTTTTTTTTTTCATCCATCCGAAAAACTATGGTGATGAAGAAAAAAAAACATAATACTATTATTGTAGGTTATAAACTGAACAACTATTTATGTCACTCGAAGAGACCCATATTGTTCAAACACTAGTTTTGTTGTTCATTTGTTTAAAAAGTCACTGTCTTTTCACTTTCATAGTCCCAAGAAGGTATATATATCTGAAAACACATTGGTTGATAAAACTACCTGTACCCAAGTTTCCAACAAAACACTGTCCTTAAAATAAAAAAACCCTGTTCTTTAGCTAATTGTAAGAGAAATTATATACACATAATTCACTGACGAGTCTTGAGAGTGTTTATCTGCATGATATTCACCTATAATCTACCAATAAACATGATAATGCCAGGTACGATCATATAACATCAACAGAGGTTCCGAATGAAAGAGAAAAGAGTAAGATTGTGACATATACTGGTGTTTGTGTGTTGGCCGGTATAACAATCATTTATAGGAAGAGAAAAAAAAAAAGGTCCAAGTGTCACACTACTAATAATAACTAGCTTGCAATAATTAAATCATAAGAATGGACAAGTTTAGATGAGCTCATAAATAGTTGAGGAATTAATTTCATAAAGAAATCACAAGTTGAGCTCCCAACATGGTGAAAAGTGGAACTATTAATTTAACTATCGCAAAAAAAGGTACTTTGGAGAAAAAGATTTAAAATACATTTTGTCCTATTTACACTATACAGGTACCTGTAAGAAAAGTGATATTTATGGCAAATATGGGTTAAAGTGGAAATTTGCTTTAAATCAAAACTATACTTGCTTAAATGATTTATGCAAACAGTTTTTTTTTTTTTTTTTTTTTTTTTTTTTACAGCTGAGCAAAGCATCAATTTGATATGATTAATCTAAGTGAGATTATTTAAATGTAACGCACATGCGACCACAGTTCAAAAATCTAAATCAAATGAATCATATCAAACACTACAAAATTATGGTTGATTTCTACATATATATTACAAGGCAGTACAATCTTACTACTAAAAAAAAAAAGTACCCGCATGTACACAGGTTGAACTTAATTCTAGCTTCATGGCCTGGAGAGAGGTATATCTTTGAATATTGGTATGGTGTCAAAATCCAACTTGTTAATCTCCCTGGAGCTCATGGAGTACATCAAAAAGACAGTCCACCCAAAATGGACAACTCAATCAAATTCTAAGGGACCATTTTTGCACACGCAATCACTCACCATTCAAGCACAGTCATGTAAAGGAGAAGAAAAATAAATAAATATAGAAAGCCAAAAGGTTGTGCACAAATTTTGAAATTACATAGAAAATGATGAGGAAAATCCAACAGGAAGGATGACTTACAGATGGATTCAAGAGTTCTATTGAGTTCAAGTAAGGATTTACCATAACTTATAGTCTGTTCGGTGACTATGACAACAGGAGTATTATTTTTAAAAAAATTTAGTTTGGAACTTTACGTTTACGTTTTGAACCTTTCAGTGTTTTGTTCATGTGAAATTCTTTAATTAGAATAGGTGGTATATTGTCCTCATATTCCCAAGAATTTGGCATACCATCTTTCCACTGAACATAATAACACCTTTTACCATTATGCCTGGATGCTTTGAATTGCTTAAGTATTTCTCGCCAGTTTCCTGTAGCTGCCCCATCAGATTCTGACTCACAATCTGTTGCAGGTACATCTGGTTGAGAAGCAAACTGTTGATTGGCTGGAAGGCTGGAAATTAATTCTCGGTCAAGATTTTGAGAAACAGATCCTGAAGGTAAATCTGAGATCAACTCCCCATTAATTTCCTCAGGATTACAGTCAGCTGGTACCCCCTCCAACCTGGGTGGTGGATTTGTGGGGCGAGTAGCTGGATCTTTGTACGACTTTAGTCTATCAGCATGGACAAGGGACTTCACAAGTTGATGTGTTTGTGAATGTCTCAATTTATAAACAAAATTTGGAAATG
The DNA here is from genome assembly GCA_031216915.1 of Pictodentalium vernedei. Lineage (NCBI taxonomy): Eukaryota > Metazoa > Mollusca > Scaphopoda > Dentaliida > Dentaliidae > Pictodentalium > Pictodentalium vernedei. The sequence goes on along the minus strand of CM062292.1, from coordinate 145,652,803 downwards.
CTTTTACAATGTAATAAGGACCAACCCAGCGCTGGCACAGTTTTGATGACAACCCTGGGGTAGTTTTCTCACAGTAAAGCCAAACATCTTGTCCTTCAATAAAAGTTGGTTCCTGAGATTTTTTGTCATGTTGTTTTTTTTAATATTTGGCTCAAAGTGATTTAAGACTGGTTTGTGTCCTGAATTTTTTTGATTTCTTGGCATTTGGAGGTCCAGGCCTATCCCCTACTTTGCTGGATTTTGTTCTACCAAAATGAGGGATATGAGCGTACCCCTATTGGGACATGGTGCGAGAATTGCGACAACATTTGGCATTATGATCAACACGCAAACACCGATCACATCTTCCATTTCGAAACCTACATTGAGTATTAAAGTGATCGTACTCACCACACCTTGGACTCGGATTATTATACAATCGTCTACTGGGGTTCATTGAATGATGAGAAGAGTTAGTTGGTGCTGGAGGTCTCTCTCATGGTTGTGTCATTGGATTCATGGATGAAACTGTTGACATATTGTTCATGGCCATTGCCAGTTTGTTGATTTCACTTCTCAGTTCACTTAGGATATTTGCACTGGGGTGTTGGGTAATAGAGGAGGCCTTTGAAAGTGGCGTAACCAAAGTCCTGCATCCTCATGGTCTCTGCCCGAGAAAGTTTGAAAATTAATAAATGTTCCTTCCATTGTTGAATTTTTCTCACTTCTGAGAACTTCAATTTCTCTCCTTAAATCCTGATTTTCACACTGAATGGCATCACACCTGGATCTGGTGACTCGACAGTTCATTAGGATCTAACGGATTCTCCACCAATTATGACCTTGCTGGGGTTGCAGGTCACTAAGGCATGGCTGCTGCTCAGCGGGCTTGGCTGCGAGAGGTAGTAAATTACATCTTTGCTCAGTTTATGAACTTTTGTTAATGGTCCATCAAATATTGACATTATAATCGGCTGCATTAACATAAACATGGTAAAGTACATTCTTGGATTAGCCTATGTCTACTTTGGTATAACATGGTATAACTAATAACCGGTGCTGCTAAAAATGGTTGTCTGCTAACTGATTGACTGGCAACATATTCAATACTCTAACTTAACAACAAAGCAACTTGAAAACTGTCTGACTTGATAACTTATTTGTTGACTCATTGACTGCCCTACACTTTCTTCTCTGCAGAGCTTGCCAATCTCTTTTTTGTATCAAAAAGGTTTCATCATCTATCTGTAGGTGACAGGCAATGTATGCTCCACCTATAATCTCACCCAGCTGTCTTTGATTGGCCTAGATTGACAGTTCTACCCAGTTACCCTGGACAGGAAAACAGCCATCTTGTGAATTTGTTATGGTCAATTTAAATGACAGACCTTAGATAAAGAAAAGCTGTTGTCTTTTACTTGAAAGATTTCAGTTGAAGATAGGGTGTCTCATTACATAATTTTACAGGAAATGAAACACCTAATCCTAGCAGGGTAGATTTCCAATCACCTAATTTGTTTTATAAATTGTTTTAAGAGATATTTACCATACAAATAGCCTGGGGGAAGCAGGTGGGCTCAACATTAGGAACATCTTAAAATTATACAGCTACAAGGAAAAGAGTGTGCTAAGCAACAGAAAATAAATGATATTATTTTCTCCAACTGGACACTGAATTTTTTGTGACTGGTTATAGTACCTTTGTTTTCACCTTGGGACAGGAATGAGTGTGTTTCGGGGTGCCTTTGTTATCACTGTGCTATGAGAACAAATATTTTGGGGTTCAGTCAGACCCACTCTGGGACTCAAAGATTTCTTTTCTAGTTTAGCATCTGACTGTCACCCACCTTTACAATACTTTACCTATACATTTGTTACAGGCTACGGTCAATATTTATATACAGACCGTTACAATACTTTATATGTACCTTTGTTATCAGGTCATTACCTTGATGTTTGTCATTGCTGTGTCACATACTATACATGTACATGACTGACAAGTTGAGCTACAGTGTCATTGACACTTTCATTTTAAAGTGGAGTTTTACCTCACTGGCATATTGCCATGGTAGTTACTGTAACATTTTCAGGGTATTTTTCTAAATTTTAACCATTTGAAACAAATGTGATACTTTTTTGACTTTTATGTGCATGTTTTGAGGTTTTTCTTTCATTTCTTTGAAGTGGATATTTTTCAGGTAGAGTTTCACCTTACTGGCATATTGCCATGGTGGTTACTGAGACATTATCAGGGTATTTTTCTCAATTTTAACTCATTGAAACAAATGTGATACTTTTTTTTTTTTACTTTTATGTGCAGGTTTTGAGGTTTGTCTTTCTTTTCTTCAAAGTGGAGACTTACCTTGTAGCATATTGCCATGGTTCCTATTTTATGTTAGGATGCTTCTTGGGGCTAGTATTATATTATTTAACCCTTTAGCTGCTTATTTACTTTAATTTTGGACTTTTGTGTGCAGGTTTTGGACTTTTTTTCTTTTTTTTTTACTCCAGCCACCCCTTTACATTGGTCACCTGTTGGTGAGCCACTGGGTACTGATACCCCTTCTAGTTATTTTTTAGAACACTATACCGAGAGGGAGCCAATCTGGGCTGGCTCTTGTTGATATAATCACCCCCTTAGCCACACTTTTAGTGCATTAATGTTATTACAGGAATGAAATGGCATAAAGTCTTTTGAGTAGTATGCTATATTCAATTTGCGGAGGAACTTAAATTAAACGGCAGCATTATATCTGTGGGAAAAAATAAATCAATGATTTTAGAGGAATTACTTCATCCAGCATAGCAAAAATCGATATGATTTGTATAATAATGGGTTCCTTGAAAATATCAATATATTCAGTGGAGATGTGTGGTTGGAATATGAAAAAACTGACTTAATTTTCCATACTCAGTTCTCCAGTCTGCAGAGATCAACTCTGAAATGTGCTCTCCAGGTGAATTAGCTATTTAATAGTCGTTTCAGAAGGCCGCCGCTTAAAATCTTTTTAGCTTAACTTGACAGAGCCAAGATCAGCTATTGCCATCATGCGTGTGGAAGTCTGTTAGTCTGTGAGTCTGTGAGTCTGTTCACATTTTCCTTTAGCACAGGCTACACCCTGCAGTTCTTTTCTGATCGTCACGAAATTTCATATGTAGGTTTGGGGTCATGACTAGATGAGAACGTCCCCTTTTTAGTCGCGATCCATCAACCGGTATGGCTGCCCGAGCCCAAAATCCGAAAACCATTAGCACAGTCTACAGGTCGTATTTATGAAGGGATTTCATTGTAACTTGGTAGGATGCCTCTGTATAATGCCTAGATGAGAACGTCCCCTTTTGGGCATGATCTATCAACCATGATGGCTGCCCAAGCCCGAAACCCAAAAACTTATAGCACAGTCTGCAGGTCATGTTTAATATGATTTAGTCACAATCGGTCAACTGGTATGGCTGCCCGAGCCCAAAACCCGAAAACCATTAGCACAGTCTACAGGTCGAATTAATGAAGGGATTTCATTGTAACTTGGTACGATGACTCCTTATGATGTCTAGATGAGAATTTCCCCATTTGGGCCTGATCTGCCAACCATGACGACTGCCCAAGCCCAAAACCCGAAAACCTTTAGCAGAGTCTACAGGTCATATTTATTGAGGAATTTCATTGTAACTTGGTGGGTTGACTTCATACAATGTCTAGATGAGAAAGTCCCATTTTGATCATGATTGGGCAACTGTGACGGCTACAGAGGCCTGAAGCGTGAAAACCTTTTGCACAGTCTACAGGTCATATTTATGAAGGGATTTCATTGTAACTTGGTAGGATGACTCCAAATGATGTCTAGATGAGAACGTCCCATTTTGATCGCGATCATTCAGCCTTGATGGGTGCCGAGCCCAAAAACCTTTAGCATAGGCAAAAGGTCATATTTATGGAAGGATTTCATTGTAACCTGTTAGGTTGACTCCATATAGTGCCTAGATGATGACATCCCCTTTTCGTTCTGATTGGTCAACTGTGATGGCTACAGGTGCCCGAAGCCCGAAAACCTTGAGCACAGTCTACAGGTCATATTTATAAAGGGATTTCAGTGTAACTTCGTAGGATCACTCCAGATGATGCCCAGGTGAGATTGTCCCCTTTGGTTGTGATCATTCAACCATGATGGCTGCCCAAGCCCGAAGCCCGAAAACCTTTAGCACAGTCTACAGGTCATATTTATGAAGGGATTTCATTGTAACTTGGTAGGTTGACTTCATATAATGTCTAGATGAGAACGTCCCCTTTTGGACACGATTGGGCAACTGTGATGGCTACAGGGGCCCGAAGCCTGAAAACCTTTAGAACAGTCTACAGGTCATAATTATAAAGGGATTTCATTGTAGCTTGGTAGGATGACTCCAAATAATGTCTAGATGAGAACGTCCCCTTTTGGTTGCGATCATTCAGCCTTGATAGCTGCCTGAGCCCAAAAACCTTTAGCATAGTCTATAGGTTGTATTTAAGGAAGAATTTCATTGTAACTTGTTAGGTTGACTCCATATAATGCCTAGATGATGACATCCCCTTTTGGTCGTGATTGGTCAGCTGTGATGGCTACACGTGCCCGAAGCCCAAAAATCTTGAGCACAGTCTACAGGTCATATTTATGAAGGGATTTAACTGTAACTCCGTTGGATCACTCCAGACGATGCCCAGATGAGAATGTCCCCTTTTGGTTGCGATCATTCACCCATGATGGCTGCCTGAGCCCAAAGCCCGAAAACCTTTAGCACAGTCTTCAGTTCATATTTATGAAGGGATTTCATTGTAACTTAGTAGATTGACTTCATATAATGTCTAGATGAAAACGTCCCCTTTGGACGCAATTGGGAAACTGACGGCTACAGGGGCCAGAAGCCCGAAGCCCAAAAACTTTAGCACAGTCTACAGGCCATATTTATGAAGGGATTTCAATGTAACTTGATAGGATGACTCGTTTTGGAATAATTTCACTGTAACTTGGTAACTTTCGTTGATATACGTTAACTGTGAGGACCACATACATTAACTGTGAGGTCATATTAACCCACCCCTCAGCTCTTTAGTACAGTGTACACCTCATATTATTTTTATCAAAAACATACCATACAGGGAACAGAAATGAACATATTCCCAATTATCACAATTCTTGTCTTATTTCATAATCCTTTCATAAACATTGAACATTATCCTTTTCATCAAACACAACACACAAGTTAAGCTACAGTGTCATTGATACTTTCATTTTATATTAGTTGTCACCTGTTTTTTAACAAGTACCCAACACAGTTTTCAGAAAACATCACAACCATGCAATAATAACTCCTAATAGCCTTTTACCGAATCTATCCAACTGTTTTGATTACCGAACTGGTGCCCCGACATTCAGTCAGGAGAAAATCTTCCATACTAAACAGAACTAGAGAGAGTAAACGTACCTAATATAGGCAGCCAAGTTTCACAAGAAATAACTGTCGTGCCAAAATACTGTCAGGATGTGGTGTAGTAGAAACTCTGATAGATTGCTCAGACTTCCATTGGTTGATACTACCCAAGCCTGTTGATACCGATATATCAGAGGCATTTCCCAATAATCTCAGGGATGCTGCTAAGGGGTTTTGGTCCCGGTGGGAATCCCAGGAATTGAAGCAGTGCATGTTTACTGTGATAAACAAGCTCTATTTTACTGGGTAAAATAGGACCCTGTAACCAGTGCCTGGGATGGAAGACCTCTAAAATTACAACATTGGTATAAACAGTTCACTGAGTTTGAATTTCATATCCATATTGCAGCCATTATTAGCTATTGTATAGAAACATGTGACTGTAACCACCAATAAATGGGGCTGGGGGAGGAAGGAGGCTATCCTTTTCTAGATTTCTAACTGTGCCCCCCCCCCCCCCCCCCCCCCATTACTGCTACATGATATCCAACAAATCAATATAAAATTTTGTTATTTTAATTTACATTTTTTGGGGGGAGGGGGGTGGTGGGGGGTAGTTTATCAAAATAATTTCAGCATAACCATGTCATGTAACCCCTCATTGAAATGACCTCAATGAGCTTGTTCCAGTGGGGCATCACATCCTGTGATTTTGTTGAAATTTAAAAAATAAAATTTTTTCAGCTGCTGAATTTGTAAATTGCACAGGCGGATGTGGCTGATTCATTAGGTAGGTTAGGTTAACTTATGGAATTCATTTTGTATCTCTGACCACCCCCACCCCCCCCCCCCCCCCCCACCCCTCCCACCCCCCCACCCCCAACTGTAAATTTCGAACTGAGGCTTTCGGTAGTCACAAATTCAAACTGCAAACCAATATTTTGGGGAATTTTTACTACATTTTGATGAATATGTCCAGGACTTTTACTTCTTTGCAGTCTAAAAACTCCACCACATTTATGCAAAATTCTATTGGAAATTTGATGACTAATTGGGGGTTTGGTTTTCCATCACCCCTCCTCCCTCCTGCCGGGAATGTTGCTGATTAATCATTTCTGTAAAGTCAAGTCCATAACCAGCCAGTGCAATTATAAAAAACACCATTTCCTTTTTCAGTTTTTGCCTCAAAAACATAACTTTTGATGCCTCATTGAAATGTTAATGAGCTCATTTCAAACAGGAATCATAAACTAATGAAATTTTTAACTCAAGAAATGTTGCCTTATGTGTTAATGTTATGTAAAGAGTAAACCTTGTACAGAACTGATGAACAGGTGTCTCTTTCACTCAGGGCTTATAATAAACATAATAACGCATCAGACTTGGGTCATTTCATTTGTCTCCTTGGGAACCTCAGAAGTGGAGCAGGAATTATTCAGTGGTAATTTACTGGTTAAATAGGCCTCCAAAACATAGCTTCTGAGACCTCATTGGAAGAAGCTCATTGTTTTTGATGCTAAGACAGAACCTTTTCAGTTCAGGAAAATCATTTTTAAGTGTAGTACAGAACCTTTTCAGTTCAGGAAAATCATTTTTAAGTGTAGTCAAGTCAAGGGTTAAATGAAAATCCCTTTCAGAGAGCTTTTCAAAAAAATTGTGACAGAGGGTAGCTTTATCAGTGCAACATATGTTAAAATTTGTTCACTTGGCAATTTGTATTACATGGCAAACATAACTGTATCTTCATACATCCTGTGGACATGTGTTAGGTTTTACCAAGTAATCACTTATGCATGCAAATAGATACTCTATTAATTCATCAAATCTGCATATTAACAAACTAAAACATATGGACCTGATTAAAAAAAATCAACATATTACGTGTACAAGTTCTTTGAAGGTAATATTGTAATTGTGCATGTAGCAATGTTTGTTGTGGAAAATATTATGATGAGCATATAAGTTATTTTAACCCTTTTCTATTATGAAGATCATAACAAATCATAATTGCTATTCACAAAAAATTGCTATGGCCTAAAGAAAATAAAACTCTGTTTCTCAGGCCCTCCCACATGGACCTTTTGGCTGCCGCATACTCTCTTTTTATAACCAATGTGAACTTAAAAAAAATGAAAGTTAAATGGTTTATGTCTGATATTTTACCCAAGTTAAAAACATTGATAAGTTTGTCCCTGAGTGCAAGAAGGCTTTGCAATGCTTTAGCATTGCAAAGCCTTCTTGCTCTCAAGGGACAAAATACACCACCACACATGCTATTCTGTAGATTATGAGACCTAAAACATAAACCAAGAACATACATTTTTGATGGCAAAGAAATAATTACAGATATAAAAAATAAAATAAAAAACCGCTCGCCCGCATTCAATTTTACAAATAATGGCCTGAGAAACAGAAGATCTACTTTGTATGGCCTATTCAAATTTAATTATTTTATAAAACTTTTGCCTCCAAGATATAGCTTACAAGCCCTCAGCAGATCCATGGTTGGGGCCACACCCAGCATGTGTCACCTCCCCCTACTTTTTGTAACTCAAACTTTTTTCACAACCACTGAAACCAGGGGGCATGCATTATCTGCAATAACTCATAGACATCCACTACCACTACACCTGATTCCAGTTGCCCACGTAGGGGTATGGTGGCACTGTGTACTTAGGCGTACTGTACTTCGATGGTGAACTTGTCTTCAACCACTGCTAACTTGGCTTGTGCGGAGTTAGTATGTTGGGGAGTCTGACAGTTGCTTGCCACTGCTTGGTGGTTCTCTCCAGATACTCCAGCTTCCTTCATCCATAAAACTGTCCTACACATGGTGACCCTGTAAAAAGTGTCATTAAACCCCAATAAATAAATAAATACCCTACGCATACAGCTCTCACTCCTGCATGGCCCTTCTGTGAGCCATTATAAATTGGTTTCCCTTTTTCAAAATTTGAATGAGTTTTTTTTACATTACCTTACTATTTTGGCAAGAAAGCATTGTGATGAGGAGCAAAGAAGCCACCAGAGGTTAACATTGACCTTTTGTTTTCACAAACTTTTCATGGAGAGACCCCCAGACCTCATTGACAAGAGTGGAATGCCACCTTTCATACTTGCCCCCAATGTGCATCTGATGTTTTGCACCATCAACTATGATTGAAATGTTCAGGAATCTCAATCCATTGAAACGGAGGTTGGGGGGGGGGGTGGAGGGTGGTCATAATCTATGTTTTTGAGGCAAAAAGTGAAAATCTGTAATTGTTTAACTGGTTGAGAGCTAGAAGCCACTATCATAGCTCTATTGAAAAGTGCGGGAAGCCACTAAAGTGGCTTTGCTGCACTGGTATGCATTAGCTTGATGTTGGTGTTTAGCAGTAGAAGAAACAAAATTAATAAAATTGTTTGTTTGCAATTTATTGGAGAGTGCATTGGCACAACTGATAATTTTTACTGCGACTTGAGTCAATGAAGTGCAACCCTCACTTTTCCAGTATGAACTGGCGATTGCCGCAAGTACACTCAATTGTAAGCTTTAAATATCATTTAACTTGTATATCCCGTAGATGGGCATTTAGAGAGATTAAGAATACACATTGTGGTGGTTATTCAACTTTATTGAATGGTATCATTGATATCATTTTACCTTAACAATTGAACAATTGCAAAAGTTAATAAAATGTGGTTTATAAATCATCACAAAATGCTTGGCAACAATCTGTTGAACCAGTGTTCCAGGAGCTGTTGCCATTGTCATCCGATTGCCCACAAACGGCCAATTGTGGTGACCGCTTCCGATCATCGGTTGAATGTTAAAGCTTACCCATTGAAAAAGAAATGTATCTCAGATTAGGGCTGCACGATATTCAAAACTGAATACTGGTATCTGTATTCAAAAACATACCGCGGTATACCGGTATATCGAAAAATGCTCAGATATATGAATATAGGTGGTACCTCAATCGAGACTTGAGGCATCACAATCCGAACGAATCAGCATGCCTTGATGATGCGGTTCGAAAAACATTTATCCAATACAGACGATATCAAAATTTCTTATTTTAAAAATCAGTTTATCCGATTTTCCCCAAACCTTCTACAAAACAATATCATGTGACCCCTCATTGGAATGAGCACAACGAGCTCGTTCCAATGAGGGGTCACATAATATAGTTTTGTTGAAATTTTTAAAAATTATTTTTTCAACTGGGGAATTTGTTTATTTCGTGGGCACATGCAGACGATTCCTAGGGTAAAGCTACAATATTATTCATTCCAGGCTGCAGTTTAAAAAACTCAAGTCATCTTGAAAATTAAATTGTGGGTAAATAAATAATCTCGATAAACCAATATTTTTGTAATTCCATCGGTATTCATTCGATATTGGTTTGAATACTGGTATATGTTGGTTTATCGGTATACCGTGCAGCCCCATCTCAGATGTTATTTTCGATTGTTCTTGACTTAATCTTCATTTTGCAATATTTTTTTAGAGATGGGTGATATTGCAAGTTTGAATTTGGTACCGGTTTTGGTATTTTTGGGGGGTATACCACCTCAGTATCGGTTCAGTATTCGGTATTTGACTTGACTGAGATTTGCTGATAATACCAAATAGGAATTCACATCTGGACAAAACAGAATAAGTTGTTGTAGTATCATTCAACCACAAGGCGATAAATGACACTGCCAATGATCTCAACAGTGGCATTCTTTTATGACCACAAATCATATCTACAATAATTTTGTGACTTATTCTAAACACACCTCAACGTTTAAAGACCTATTTCAGGCCTTTGCGATCTCTGAGCATGTGCCTTGACCATCTTTAGGAGGTCCTGCTGACAACAGACAAAACACCTGGGCAGTGATTTCTAGTCCAGTCTTGTTTGCCTGAACAGGTAGCTGAGACTTTTGACTAGAAATGACTGCTAAACAATTGGACATGTACAGGTTGTAGTCTAGTGGGAATTCAGGACAGTTGCCCAGTCCATTAAGGGTTAACAAAACTGAAAAGAAAATCAGTCATTTCTTTCATGAAAATGAACCTTTCAATTGTTATCATGCCTCAACAGGGACTTATAAATAGCGAATAAAGGAATATTTGAAAATTCGGATTTTTGTATCCCCATGATATCAGTATTGGTTCAGTTTTTTTGATAAATTGCCATCTCTAATTTTATTTATGAAATCTCAGTCCACTGAAGGGCTGTAGGATTGCAGTAACAACCGCTGTGGATTAGTCACTTTCCACAGGTGGGCAATATTTCCAAGGATGTAACAATATTAGATTTCAAACACTATAATTATAGGAATAATCATCAAAAATTTAATTTAATTAAGCACCGGGTACAACCTGGTGCTTCATTAATTAAAATTTTGCTGATGCTGATTTTATTACCTGGTAAATGCATGCGTGGACATCACTGCCCATGTGTGGATTACGACCAATCCACAGCAACTGTACTGTAAATTTTTTTACTAATCCTCCAGCCGATGAATTTTCTAATCCCTGTTCCAAACACACACAATATCAAAGTTTTTTATTGTCAATATTGTTTTTTGAAATTTTAAAAAAAGTTTCAACAAAACCATATCATGTGACCCCTCATTGGTACAAGCTCTTTCCAATGAGGGGTCAGATCATATGGTCTTGTTGAAAATTTTTAAAAATTGTTGGATGTTTTCAACTGCTCACTTTTTAAATTACATGACTGATTCATTAGCTGAATGGTTTAATGCAAAAATTAATGCATTCTTCTTGAGAGGGTTAAAAGTCAGAGCAAGGAAGTATTGACTGTTAGCAGAAAAATCATGAATGGTGTTGGAAACCTTGAACTCTGCAATGTTTTTACTTAATATTTTTATTCAAAATATTGATTCAAGTGAAAATCTGTGCTGAGTCCCGAGTTGAACTTAATTTGTAAATCGTGAGTCTGGATTTAAGTTTTTTGAAATACAGGTTCATGGGATGGAAGGCCTGTAGAAAGGGTAGCAAAGTTGTACAATGTGGGTTGAAATTGGACTTTATGCTTGTTGTGGTCATAATATAGTCATTGAGTCTGAAAGTGACCTTAAACACCAATAAATAATTATTTTCTCAAGGAGCTCTGTCAAACAAGAAAAAATAGATTAAATGGCAGGATTTTATATACTGAGGTGAAATAGGCCTGTGAACAAGGAGAATTTGGTAATGTCCCCTGAGTTCCAATGTGTTATCCGTGTCTACTAGCACTTAGAACACATTAGAACTCAAGGGATGAAATTTCAAGAATTTTAATTCAGTTAACAGGAGTTGACTTTATAACCTAAAAAGCATTTAACATGTCAAATTTGTAATTAATGTGTTGTAAAAGGTTTTGTGTTTGTCAGTTATATTCAATAAAGAGATATGGAATTCAGTGAGCTCCACTATACCAGTCACTGACATTGATTTTTTACAATTTCACAAAGGATCAAAGTTAAGGGTTGTTATCAATGAATTTTTATTATGCACACCATCCAACCTTTTTAGAGAAGTTGTGTAAATTGTTGAAGTTTTGGAGTATTACACAATGATCAGTCACATGGTCTGTTTTAAACCCAAGTTCATAGTAAAGGTAAAAGGGTGGCAATAAATGTCCATAAAAACTACTACATTGTTTGCTGAAGAAAGTTTGGTTTATGTCTTTGTACGTCTATCAAAATGTGGTCAATTATCACCTGTGAACCCACTCACACAAATAAACATGTTAGAAAGCTTACCTACCCCTTCCATTAGTAAAGTCATAAATCTTTGGGAAAATGCTCACTGCACATAAAATAGGTTTAGCTGGTAGTTTCAAGAACTTTTCAAATGCTATTCAGTGATAAAATGTTGTGATTTCCTGGATAGTTTTAAAAGATCGTCAAATAAGCACAAAGTGCTTAAATATCTGACACACAAACTGCAATAGATCAGTTCATTTTATTCAAGAGTAATGTTCTCATCAGATGTCTGGTATTAAACTCGACTGTCAGTGGAAAAGGGAAGTATTTCATTGTTTGGTTTATTAAACTTTCTTTTATTTTTGATGATCCTCCTCATTAGCCCAATTAACACTACGATGAGCTCTGTCAAACAAGATATAATAGATTAAATGCCTGACCAATGGTTTTATGACAAAATAGTATGCATCCAAATCCCCCAAAATTTCAACTAAAATATGTAACAAGAGGTTTGCTTCACTAAAAGTAAATTCTGTAGAAATGAAACCTTTATGGTAGACCACCCACCTGATGAAATAACTCTTACCCTGCCTACCTTGGGGAAGCTTTGTTTGGCAAAAACAACAGCAAGTTGTTTGATGATGATAATGGGCCACCCTCAGTAAGCAATGAAAATAATTGGAACAAACTGCTGAGAAAAGTTTGACAGTGCCAGGATCCCAACCTATAAAGCAGGGATAGGCATTGTATAAGATCACACATCCTTGGTCTTAACTGATCCTGGGCATATAATCCAGAGATAACATGTTTCTATAACAGAGACCTGTAAGATTGAGTGTTGGGTGAATCATACTATAGCTAGTAGTTGTAGTAGAGACCCGTCGCTATTGTCATGTGGTAGCCAATGTAAGTTGTTACAGCATTTAAATCCTCTACACTCCTTGAAGATGTATCATAGTAGTGCCTCATGTATACCCCCCCCCCCCCCCCCCCCCCAGTGTGTCCTAGGTGGAAATAACTAGTAGAGTTGGAGAAAAGGAAAGAGGGATAGTAGGCTGGAGAGGGCCACTGTCCAACACAGAGTCAGAAATTTGAGAAAGAAGGTGGTGAGAGGGGAGGTGGCGAGAAAGATTATACCACTTGTTGCTTCCAAGGGAAGAGTTGAAATGTCCCGAAGTGACACTAACCTGTTGTGCTGAAAGTTGGTTCCACCAATGGAATCTTCTGCAAGTATTCTGGGATTTCATGTTTTGAGACAAAGAGAATATGGTCTGTTCTTGGAAAGTGCCAGATTACATAAGGGCTGATGAAAGTTACTAAGAAATTATCACAAGTTTAGTTTTAGAAATAGAGCATGCGAATGATCTTGCACCAGGTCAGCTTGAGGTCAGTGGCATGAAAGTACATTTGTAGATTCCAGAAATGGGCTGAAATTACTGGTGTGCCCTAAACAAAATAACAAGGGTGTTCCCCATAAAACAATTTATACTAGGGCCTAAATATCCTTTATGGTAGTCCACCCATCATTGGATCATTAGCTATCTGCTTTATGGGCAAAAATTGAACATTGTCATTTTTTCAAGAAAATGTTTTGCAATTGTCTAACATTTTCTCGTCACGCTAGGTAAAGAGTAAATACAGTTGTGACACTTTATAGCCGTAGATGCGTAAAGTTACTTTGAACACGAATAAATAAACTATGACTCTTGACTTTTGTCCCAGTACCCTTGCTTCTTCATCTTTATATCGGTTTTAACATTTGTATAATTAATCCGAGCACGGTGGCTCAGTTGTAGACTGTTAGACTTCTATGCTAGAGGTCCCAAGTTCGATCCCTGTCCAGGACGGCCTGCGTTGTGTCCTTGAGCAAGGCACTTTATTCTGGTTGCCTTAATGGGGGCATGATGACACTGTGTACTAAGATGTACTGCACGTCGATGGTGCATATGTCCTCAACCGCTGTAACCCTACTTGAACAGAGTTAGAATGTTGAGGAGCTGACAGTTGCTCATCAATGCGCGGTGATTCTCTCTGGGTACTCTGGCTTCCTCCAACCGTAAAACTGTCATGGTCAGCCATGGTGCATAAGTATGTGACCTTAAACACCAATAAATAAATAAACATAGTTCATCCTTTGAACCCAAGAGACTGCCCAGGAACATAATATGTCATAATTTCATTAAGTAGGATGGCTGCTAAGTGAATGTGTGTGGTAGACCAATTAATATTTTCAACGTGCAGCCCCAAGGCTGCACATTGAAAATATTAATTGGTCTGTCCCCAAATAATGAATATGAACTCTTCCAGTTGCTGCTATTGAACTGACATGGAAGATACCACCATTTTAAAAATCAAAGGAGAATGATTAAAGCCCTCCTGGGTATTGATTCAGGATGGTGATGGCACCCCTAGTATAACACTATGATGGATAACCCAGTACCATAAGCATTTTAGCTCTTCTATGACAAAGTCAGTGGAACTTTTCTGACACCAAGTTGTCCGTTATCCATCTGCCGTCCATCTGTCATCAACATTTCCTTTGTCGAAACCATAATTTCCTTACTACTTGAGAAAACTTGATGAAATTTCTTACACCTTCATGTTTATATCATTAAAAGATGGTGTGTAATGCGCCATATTTACATTCCATTCTGCAAGCTCAAGGTCACAGTTTTCGTCATGTTAATAATGTAATTTTTAGTTACATTTTAGGTCGTGACCATAACTTCTTCACTATATGACAAAACTTGATGAAACTGCTAGTGCATATATATATTATTAGTAGACGGTGTGTTGCCCACCACAAGATCAAGGTTATGTATCAAATGTAATGATGTAATTTTTTACTGTCATTTCTTGTTCTTTTCACTATAAAAAAAATTAGAAAATTGTACTTGTGAGGAGGCATGCTCAAGTGCCAACATTGCATTTTTTATTTTTGTACAAGAACTTTTGTTTGGCATGTAACTGAATTCACTAATGTTAGTCATATACTAGATAACATAATTTTTGAACTTGGGTTTATTTGGTGGATATGTTATCAGACACTGACATTTATGATATTTGAATTTTGCTGCAGTGATAGCCGCAGTGTTATTGATTTACTCTGGTAAGGCAAATCATTATGAAAATCACTTCCTAACATTCTACCAGGAGGCAGACATATTACAAACAATGTGGGAGTAAAGTTGATTGGATCTATTAGGAATTAATTCAACAGGATTAGACGGCCCCTGGAACAGTGTATTGGCAATAATGTAGGTTTGTCTTTCATTGTCTCTGTTTCACAGAAATAAAATTAAATGCTACCCTGATAACGGAAGAACTGTATCTTTACTTCTGAAACAAACATTGTTGCCCTTAAGGTCCCACAAAGTTGATCTTCTGTTTCTCAGGCCATTGTTTGTAAAATTGAATGGGGGTGGGTGTTTTTTTCTTTTATTTTTTATCTATGTATTTATTTCTTTGCTATCAAAAGTTCATATTCTTGGTTTGTCTTATGTTTTTGGTCTCATAATTTACAGAGTAGCATGGGTAGTGGTGTATTTCGTCCCATGAGTACAAGAAGGCTTTGCAGTGCTAAAGCATTGCAAAGCCTTGTTGCACTCAAGGGACAAATTTATCAATTTGATTAACTTGGGTAAAATATCAGACATAAACCATTTAATTTTTATTTTTTTTAAAGTTTGTACTGGTTATAAAAAGAGAGCATGCAGCAGCCAAAACGACCATGCGGGAGGGCCTAAGAAACAGATTTTTAACTATTTTAGCCCTAACTGAACATAACTGAATTGGGCTAATATACAATTTTCAGGGCTTAACGAATTTTATATCAGTTTCTAATATGGCTAAAGACAGAATCCTCTTATCAACTGGCAAAGAGATGTGCTGTCACTAGTGATGAACCGATTATCAAAACTTGCTATCAACCGATTACCAGTTATTTTTCTGCCCATTATGCCGATTCTGATGCAGATTCCGAATGTTGAAGTAGGACACTGAAGAAAATCTGTTGGTGCCTGTTACATTACAGAATTTTATTGATAAATCATCAATTACGAAAGCTTAATACCACATAAGTTCTCAGAGTATGCATATTTAGTGCTGGGCAATATTAGCCAAAATAATATTTGCATTTTGGTTGGGGTGTGGGGAAAAGATTGTTATTAACGATACAATCACACTATATTGTTCTCGTGAAGATTGTGTTTTATTCCGGTAAATAGTGTTGATACGGTTTTGTGTAAGGATACAATACACTTGGCTGTATTAACCAGGAATATACTGAGCACACATACTTTGTGTCTTAACTGGTAGAGTGCTAAATTATTTTTGGTCATCCAAATTTGTTCACATCTCTTTGCCTTGTTACAATTTACGGGAGAGTGCCTAGTGGCACTCTCCCATAAATTGTAACAAGGCAAATCCTCACAGACTAAATAATTTCAATTCACAAATAATATGAAGCACATCAAAAGAATATGAAGCCATTAAGTTGTGTCACCTGCACTTCAGAATAAAGCCCAAATATGGGCTTCCAGCACTCTACCAGTTAAATGAATAATAATTTTGATGTTAATGTGTTTTGTGAAGTCGTATGATGCATGGTTTACAGGTATGTCAGAATGTATTATTCAGTGTTCTTTTATCAACTTGTTACCTCCCTTAATGTGTTTCTCTAATGTTTACATGAACTCTACAATCTTTGGGAAATGGTGGCGATCTCGTACCGAATGCAGTTGGTAAATTCCGTAAAATCTCTGCTCTGCAAATCCCTAAATTTTCTGCAATGCACTCCACTCATTTTTAATGGAGAAACTGTATTGAAATGGCCAGATATCAAAGGGATTTTTAATAGTCAGTGTTAAATATAGAATAACCAGAAACTACCGGTTTTTAACTGCTGGTTGTCATAATCGGCTGATGCACCATAACTGGCCGGTTCCGATTGCCGATTCCGATTATCTGTTCATCACTAGCTGTCACACTTGTTTACAGTTGAAACTAGAAGTCCTGTCACGGTATTGTGCACTATTTTGAAGTAATAGCGTGCTGGGTAAGTGCACTTTTTGTCCCTATCAAGCTCCAACTCCCCCATTAGTGTAACTCAGTTTCTTTAAAAAAAAACAGTGTGCTCTATACTAGTAAAAAGAGATTATTATTAACATCATTCCTCACCTTTACTGGGATACACAGTGACGGCAGGGAAGAAAATGCAGGCGAGTGAATGATCAGTCTTCTCATTTTGATTTTGTGAGAGTGAACAATTCAGGAGAGTGATTTTAACCCCTTATGATGACAGCCCAAACTGACCAGCATTATACACGAAAAAATGACCATAGAAATTTTATTTATTCATTTTTACTCAAAAAATATAGCTTATGACCCCTGATTGGAAAGAGCTCATTGAGCTCATTCTAATGAGGTGTCAACAGATATGTTTAAAGCAAACAATGAAAGATTTTAGTAATGCGAGATAATGTTTGCAAGTATTGTTTCCTAGTTGTGTTAGGTAACAAATGGGTGATTGAAATGCAGTGTATAACTTGATGTTTAGACATAATTTTTACACACATCATGAAGGCAAGTGATTAATTCTCCCCTAGTGAAAAGTTTAGGAGAGTGATGGCGAGTGAGAGTGACACTCTCCTTTCCTGTCAGTCCCGGGATACATGTATATGTAATGACGTAATAAGAGCATGCAGCAGCCAAAACGACCTTGCGGGAGGGCCTAAGAAACAGATTTTAAAATTCTCTTGCATATGCAGCCAGGTGGTCCATGTGATGAAAGTTTGCAAGTGCTTCTTGTGTCTTGTCCTCAGTAATTGTAAATAATTTCTGAGTGAAAAATCTATCCCACTGCAATTCAGTAGTAATCACCCTCCATATACTGTAGTCTCAATATTTTCTTTATGTATGATCTACCAACCTCACTAATAGCACATTATATTTTGCACTGCACAGCACAAATGTTCTTGTGTATTTCAGACTACTACATTCTTCTGTAAGGAGTGCATTAACTAACAAGCATTTTCTGTGCTAGTTGTAACAGGACCTCCAGTTTCAACTGGACATTGTCAGTTACATTTATCTCGCTGTCATCTCTGCAAGTGGCTACTGTCAAGGGATGTAATTTAACTGATTTAACTCACCTTTACATTGTCAGTTGCAGTTCTCTGCCATGGGAACCCTGTGAAGTGAAGCAGTGATTGTTTTCTGTGGTAAACCAGCTCTGTTTTACTGGTAAAAATAGGACTCAAGTCACCAATGCTTACGGTAGAAGTCCTCTAAAATGGGCAACATGGATATAAACGACTGACTAAACTTGACTTGTCTCTATGTTATGGTCACAATTAGCCATTGGATAGAAATACGTGACCATAAACACCACTGAATAATAATATTAATAGTTACAGTTCTCGTGCTATCATTAATGCAGATTGCATTAAAAATGATATTCTTTAATCTCTGAATCACTATTGTTGAATTTAAACACCTGTTTACATGATGCCCAATACTCCTGGAGTTTATTGAAAATTTGATCCAGTTTATAATCTCTCCTCAGTTAAACACATTTTTGTCCAGGAGCTAATGTGATCTGATGAAAAAAGAGACTGATTTTGCAATTGTAGTACTGTATATATCTCTGCTAGAAGCCAGAACTAGGGCATGATTTTAAAGTACACTAATACCTCAGGAAAATGTTTCTTATTGTATGTACCCCAACTTTTTTTTTAAAAAGTAGAGTATACTGGATTGCATCTGTGCGTCCATGCATCCATCCAACTGTGCGTCCGTCTGATGTCTGTTCAGCTCGTAACGTGAAGATTAGTGCTCGGATTTTGACAAAACTTTATACAGATGTTCAGTATCAAGAGGTCTTTCAGAATGAACAGAATCATAAGCCGTTTTGCTGACCGCATATTTTTTCCATAAGTTATGACCCTCAGAGTGTATGAATTAGCCATTTTTTTGTCTGTTCGCCTTGTATCTCAGGATTAGGTTGTTGGGTCTCAATGAAATGACGTGAAGATTGCTTATGGAAACGACTTCCAAACAAGTCTGTAATGATATTTCTTACATTTCACTTTTTAGAGTTATCCCCCTTTTTGACTAAGAAAAAATTTTGATTTGCCCATCCTATGTCTATTCAGGTAATTTGAACATTAGAGCATGGTTTTTGATGAAATTTCATACAGGTGTTCAATATGATATGCTCTTTCAGAAACATATGCTCTTTTACTGTCCATGTATTTTTTTCCATGAGTTATGACCTTAGAGTGTACAAAATAGCCAAGTTTTGTCTGTCCAGCTTGTTTCAAGTATTGTCCATGGCTTATATTTCATCTAAATTTAGGAGAATCCATTTGGATTCTCACAAAAATGTTTGCGTGAATCCATACCTGCTATGAGTGTCCCAAGATCCTGTGAGGCCACCATGGTTGAATCCCCGTTGTATATTGATAACACATGTTAACTCTTTATCCAACACAGCCTTTTAACTTTTAAAACATCAGCTGAATTTAAAAAAAAACAACAATATTTATCAATAAAACCCTACAAATATGGCTGTCTATGGAACCAGCTCCGTGAGCTGGTTCCAATGACAGACATATTTGTACAATTTTATTGACAAAATGGGGTGGGTTTGAGGGCTTGTTATCCTTTTATTGGTTAATTTGCTGCAGCTATGTTAGGTAAAGGGTTACTTGACTAAACTGTTTTAATCCAAATCCTAAAAGAGGTGCAGCGAGAATCTACAAGGATTCCCACTGGTTTTGTTGTGCAAATCTTTGCACGAGTTGATTCACAGATTCTCATCGAAATATAAGCCCTGTCGTCCTTATTTTGTTTTTAACTCATTTATGCTTTATCGGTCCAGCACTGCAGTGGGGATATAATTGCCTTTAGCAATAGCTCTTTTTTATATGTGCTCTATATAGTTAGTTAACCCTTGGCACACTGATACCAAAATACTGAAATTCCAAGTACAACTGTAGCAGATTTTTCCTGTGATGCAACTATGAATTTAACCAATATTTAAACCTTATTTGACAGTGCTCAGAGGGTTAATAACAAAAAAAACCATCCTTCTTTGATGAATTCATTTGGTCATCTTAATCGACTATAAACAATTATTATCAATTCATTGTGTGCTACCGTCATGTTAATACTAATTTACACTGCCTGTAAGGAAGCATAATAAACTTGAAACAAAGATTGTAAAGCTTAGCTGATCGCTAATGGCCATTTTTAGTCATTACAGCCCATGACTGGCTAGCACACGCCGATCTGTGCATGATGTCATTAAATAAAAGGTAAACTCATTAGGGAAATGTAAACAGATTTCCAGGAAGATGAAATGACGGGTCATTTCCCTAACAAGTTTACCTCTCATTGGTGTTGATTGAGATAAATATAAAGGTTCTGCCTTAAATTGCTTAATAAATGGTGTTTAACATTGATTCTTTTCACGAAATAATATAAATCCAAAAGGGTCGAAAATCGTTCTTATAGTTTCTAAGTATTGTTAATACCCTGGTAATAATAACATGATTTTCTCAGACATTGTTTGGCTCCATTACTGAACCTCCATCTGTGATTAGCACACCCATAAGCATGCTAATAAATGCTAGGCTGCTAATCATAGATGGTGGTCCAGTAATGGAGCCCATCACCCTCGAAAATCATGTTATTGTATAAATAACAGTAAAATAAGTAATAGGGAAAGTTTTGCTTTATTTTTTGCCCATCATTAATGATATCACACCCTTGGTTGGGTATCTGGGTAATTTTCTAGAATTTTTACTTCACTACAAGAGGTGTTTCAAGGCATGTCAAAGCATGGTATTATTTTTAATAGCTTTTTGAAGCTTGAGAGATCTAGCAACATTTTTGGTTGGCCACCCTGTTGCCATAAGTTTGCAGTAAAATTGCAGGCGATGACCCGGTCGATGCAATCTGCGACAACCTAATCTGAGTCATCGACACAGTCGGTGACTACAGTGTGTTTAACAGTCGACAAGACTCAACTTTTACAACTATGAAGAAATGGATTCTTGTGAGTCCAGATAGAGAGCAGTGATTTCTAACAAAGACTTGGCTGCATCTGGACTTGACTAACAAACTGTTCCAAGGTATAATTTGACTATTGTCCACTAGACCTCTTCATTGTATGTTCTATGAGACCTCTTGTATGTTGAAGTATGTACTTGTATTATAGTTAGTACATTGGGGAGTTTGACAGTTGCATGCTGTTGCTCGGTGGTTCTCTGGGTACTCCAGCTTTATCCACCTGTAAAACGGTCCAATAAAAAATAAAAAAATAAATAAGTACTTGTACCTGTGTGGCCACAAAGTTTGTCAAAAGTCTGATAAAGACGTTCCATGCTTAACATCTGATGGATTTATTTATTTTATTTTAATGGGGTATCAACTCTTTTGACAGCCAGTGTCATCTCGTGTTGGACAGTTTTACGGATGGATGAAGCCAGAGTACCTGGAGAGAACCACTGAGCAGCAGCAAGCAACTATCAGACCCCCCAGTGAACTAACTCCACACAAGCAGGGTTAGCATTGGTTGAAGACAGGTTCACTATTAACTTGTAGTACGCATTAGTACACAGCATCACCATGCCCCCAAATGGGAAATCAGGATTAACTAGTAGAGTGCTAAATTATTTTTGGTTGTCAAAATTTCTTCACAAGTCTTTGCCTTGTTATAAAATATGGGAGAGTGCCTGTATTTTAACAATGGAATCCATTCAGAGTAAATAACTTCACTTGAAAGATAATAGGAAGCACATCCATGGAATATGAAGCATTGAAGTTTTTGTACCTCAACTTCAGAATAAAGCCCAAATACGGGCTTCCCGCACTCTTGCCAGTTAAGTGCCTTGCCCAGGGACACAATGCAGTTATCCCTTCCCAGTGGATGGGACTAACCCTTTACCCAACGCAACATTTTTTATTTTAAATATCTTCTTTTTTTTTTACTTTTCAAAAAATTTCAACAAAACCATATCATGTGACTCCTCTTTGGAACAAGCTTGACAAGCTCGTTCCAAAGAGGGATCACATGATATGGTTTTGTTGAATTTTTTGGAAAAATATTTTTTCAGCGGCTAAATTTGCATATTACGTGGGCGGATGTGGCTGATTCGTTGAGTAAAGGGTTAAAGAAATACCTTTGGTACAGGATTTTCCATCATACTGAAATGATTGTTACACACTAAGGGCAGCTGCCATCCTGGACCTTATCCCAGGAGTTACTCTGCTGTGATTTTCAAAATGACAGACTTGAGTTAGTAACCCTGCATCTTATTTTCACCATTACTGCTGATTCATAAATTATCAAGCTGTAAATCTCCCAAGATTTTTTGATACACCACTACTAAGTAGAGATTAGTGGGATATCAATTTATCTGATAGTTTAGGCATTGTGCACATCATGAAGTACAGCTATTGTGCTAACCTAATAATCAAACAGAAAATTCTTGAGAGTAAATATTTTTGGAAAAGAATTTTAGACAGTCATTATAAACATTAAAGATATTTCCGGATGACTTCCAGCTCAGAATATCTCCTCAATGAAGTAATTAATTACAGTTTGTTGAATTGAACAGAGGTGTCGCTATGACCCAGTCCATGATTGCTGGGTTTAAGCTTCTATCTTCTCCCAATATTCCCAACTGCAGTTTGTAAACCTCTGAGATGTTTAATTCCATCCATGTAAACACGAAGACTAAGTGTTGTATTGATTTGTATAGAATCAATATAGAATCAATACCACTTCTAGTTACTATAGGAAATATGGGAACACAAGATAACTACTTCAGGGATTGACCGTTTTACTGTGGGGTCCTTCTGTATAGAGAATTCTCTAACTTTTATTTACTTCTTAACCCTTAGGGGCATAATTCCAACTTTAACCACTATATAATGACCCACAACAGGTGCCCTAACATACAGTCTTTGGGTGTACACTCCAAGTACCTTGGCAGTTGTCTCTTGGCAAGTATTGGCTGCCTATTTAGGCAGCCAAGACTTGCCTAGAAACAATTGCCCATCAAAGTGATGTAGACTCTCAAAGTGTAGCAGAAACATCTGCAAATTTCCAGGCTTTTAAGGATAAACTGATTAAGAACTTGGATCCCTCATCTTGCCCTCCTGCCTTCTTATTATGAGGGGATTAGTGTTGTCCCCTGTCTTAAGCTGGAATATCTTTTTGAAGAATAAAATGTCTAAGAGGGTGAATTTCACTTACACTAATTTACAGCTTGCAATTATGTTGACCATGAATTGTCAACTAATGGTTAAGTAGAACAGTCCAACGGAACTCTGAATTTTGAATGAATTGTAGAAGTGCATCTTCCCTCCATTCACCTTCCAATTATCTAAGCTCAGGCTTGTACAAATTGGGCTAACCGTCGTTTCATTTCTGTATTGATTTTGCTCAAAAGAAATAAGACAGCTAGTTTCGTGTTTGCCTGTATTACTTGACCTTAGACAAATAACAACAACCTATTGCAGAATTACCCTTGATAGTCATCTGTTATCTCTTCCGGAATAACGTATGATCTGCTTTATACTGATGAAAAAAACTGAGTGTTCTTGAACTTTGGCGATAAAGTTGTGTGATGTAAAACACTGTTGGAAAGGTCTCTCAGCACAGCACATCATTGACTTGGTGAAAGAATTTCCTGAAATAACATGCAGTATTCTTGTGTACTCACATCAGCCTTTGCTCTAACATTGCCTCACTGGTAAAGATAAAAAAAAATTGTCGGAAAACTTAACAACTCTTCAGAAAAAAATTGAGGCTTTTTGTTGGTAAAATTTTGCAAAAAAAACAAAATTATTGATATTTTATTTATTTATTTATTAGGGTTTAACGACACATTAACAGCCGTGGTCATATCATGTCGGTGACAGTTTTACGGGTGGAGGAAGCCAGAGTACCTGGAGAGAACCACAGAGCAACGACGAGCAGCTGTCAGCTGTCCAACATCATAACTCTGAACTCTGTACCTTGGCAGAGACAGGGTTAGATTGGTTGGAGACATGCGCACCATCGATGTGCAGTACGCCTTAGTGCACAACGTCATCGTGCCCCCATGTAGGCAGTCGGGGTTAAGTGCCTTGTCCAAGGACACAACGCGGGAGCACGAATCAGTCGCTGAAATGGCCACCCATCCAACTACTAACCGCGCTCGACGTGCTTAACTTCGTTGATCTGCTATTGATATTTTGGCCAAAGCATATGTTTTTACCTGCGTCGCCAGCGGCAGAGCAGGTCTAGTAACCGCTCGACTCCGTCCGTCAGTCCGTCCATCCGTCAGTCCGTCCATCAGTCAGTCCGTCCGTCAGTCTGTCCGAAACACTTTTTCCGTCAAAGTTTTCTTGGCTTCTATGAAAGGGAATGATTTGATATTTGGTCTGCTGCTTCATAATGATGAGTTGTACCACGCAAGCAATTTTCAGATCTGCCGTGCAGCTACTTCCTGTTTGCTGATACTTTGAAATTTTACTGTACCCACTGAACATTGAAATTTTCCGTCAAGGTTTTCTCGGCTTCTATGCAAGGGATTGATTTTATATTTGGTCTGCTACTTCATAATGATGAGTTGTATCGTGTAAGCAATTTTCAGATCTGCCATGCAGCCACTTCCTGTTTGCTGTTACTTTGAAATTTTACTGTACCCACTGAACATTGAAATTTTTTGTCAAACTTTTCTCGGCTTCTATGCAAGGGATTGATTTTATATTTCATCTGGAGCCTGATAATGATCAGTTGTATCGTGTATGCAATTTTCAGATCTGCCATGCAGCCACTTCCTGTTTGCCGATTCAATTGCATGCAGCGACGCAGGTCCAGACCCGGTATTGGTCTTGTTAGACTGAATATTCGATAATTAACCTGCTTTGTGTGACAAAATAGTAGAAATTTGGTTGAAACTGTCAAAAAATTTTATTGGTGTTTGAAAATTTTGGGTTCCCCACCTCCCAACACTTATACTGGAAAGGAGCTTTCTACACCATAACACTGCATGACAGGCAAAGATAAAAAAAATTGTCGGAAACTAACAACTCATCAGAAAAAAAATGAGGCGTTTTGTTGGTAACATTTTCAAAAATTGATGGAAAATTATTGATAATTTGACTAAAGCGTATGTTTTTAGAATGCATATTCAATAATTTAGTTGAAACTGTCAATAAATTTTATTGATCTTTATGAAAATTTTGGGCTTCCCCACCCCACACCTCAACACCTATGCTGGTGAAGAGCCTTCTGCACCCTTGCTCTGTGTAGAAAGGATATCCATATTTATGTTTTGACTTTCTCTTGCTCAGAAAATCTGAAGAAAGGGTTACTTGGAAAAATTTATTTATTTGTGTTTAACCCTTTACCCAACACAGACGATATCAAAATTTATGATTTGAAATGTTATTTTTTCAAACTTTTCAAAAATTTTTAACAAAACCATATCATGTGACCCCTCATTGGAATGAGCTCGTTCCAGTGAGGGGTCACATGATATAGTTTTGTTGTAATTTTCTGAAAATTAATATTTTTTCAACTTCTGAATTTGCATATTACGTGGGCGCATGTGGCCGATTCGTTAGGTAAAAGGTTAAGGTCATATATTTCTGCACAATGGCTAATTGTGATAGTAAGATGGATATAAAGTTAAGTCCAGCCAATCATTTATACCCATACTACTACATTTTAGAGGACTTCCACCCCAGGCATTGAATTTGTTGTCGAATGAAATCTTGAGAGCTTTACAACATTTGTTATGTGATTTGGTAAAATAGTAAATCTTTTACCTAACAGAATGGCCATAATAATAATAATAACACTTTGGGCAGCCGCTGATTTGTCGCGGTTCTCGGACGAGAAGGCCTTGGTTACCCCTGTACTCCCAACTGCCTCCCTATTCCCATGCTTCTCCTCTCCTCCCAACCCACCAGGACAACTCACAGAAAAACAGATTTCAGATTTTAATTTTTAAAAAATGTTTGGCATCAAAAACATAACTCACATTGGAATATGCTCAGCTGGCTTTTTTCAATGTGGTGTCATAACTTGTGTATTTGAAGCCAAGCCTGAAAATAAGCAGACTGTCATCTGCAGAATGAGGAACCCAGAGGGTGAATTTGGTGATGCTACCCTGCACAGAAGGGTAGAATCACTAAATTTACCCTCTGTAAACCTCATTCTGAATCAAGGTCTTAAGCCGAAACAGCAAAAGGTACCCAGAGGATACATTGTCACACTGTATGGAAAAGCATCAGCAAATTCACCCTCTGGGGACCTCATTTTGCAAATGACAAATTAGTTATTTTCAGGCTTGTTTGAAGCAAAAAATGAACATTTTTAGTTGTAGTACTGTAATAATAAATGAATCTTACACAATCAGATCATGATTTTATCGTGATACAACTACACCAACACCACTGGTTCAAGATTTCTTAAATATAAAATACTGCAAAATCAAGGCCGCATCAAGAAAAACAAGCAAAAATAGCATCTATGATTCAATGCTCTCTCATTTCCTTTTGACAGTTGAGATTCTACAGGGTGGCAGGGAGGAAAGTGTATAAAGAATTTCCCCCGAATCGTGACTCTAGTGAGCCAATACTATAAAGCTTCTACAATTGTACAGTTAAAACTAGAAGTCCTGTCATAAAATGCACACAAATAGCACATCGATCTGCGTGTTAATCTACGCATTGTGACCGTAGTAAGGCTATCATATTCTGCAAATATGGCCTGTGCAAAAGCAATGTTTCAGCCAATGGACCTCCGGCAGAAACATTGCCTGTGTTTGCTATGAGTAACCAGGAGAACCTGCGTGCTTTGGATGCCATTCGATATAGCAATTGCGTGCAATTCCTATGCGCAGCGCAATTAAGCCTAGATAAGAGTACAGTTCGTGACAGGACTTCTAGTATTAACTGTATTTTCTACAATTGTATTTTCTACTTATTAATATAACTCACTAAAATGAAGCATTACCATTTTAAAAGATATAGCAATTTGCCAAATGGCAAATTGCCAGATCTTTGAAAATGCTAATGGTTTACATTTTAACCCATTTAAAGTCCTACTAGAACATACAATTGTAAAAGTTTTATAGTATTGGCCCTTGGTCAAGATTCTCTGTCCAATTTGTGATCACAGTACTGCATTCGAGAATTTGTTTTGCAAGTGTGCTACAACACTGTGACCACAAAAATGGACAGAGAATTTTGGCTGCTTTGTGACTTGGTTGCGATCCACTTAAAATTGTTTTTTCTACTTTTCTCACCCCACGACTGTAGAATCTCATTGGTTGAAAAAGAAAATGCGAGAACATTCTTAGGTGTGATTTTCATTCAGTTTTTTTGATTCAGTCTTGACTTGGCAATATTTTATTTAGGAAATCCTGGGCTGGGGAGAGGTTGGGAGCCCACGGTAGTAACCCCATTATCCAGAACTTGGGGGGGGGGGGAGGGGGATTGGCCCAGGATTCTTGGATCAGGCCTGTGTCTCCTAAAGTGACTCCTGTGCCAAGCCTTTGCCCCCTTCCTCAATCCTTGAGTGAGTATCAGCAAGATAAGTTGCCTGTCGCATTGGAACACTAGTTGCCACTCATGGGTTAACAGACTGTTATCTGTATACATATGCACCAGACCAGGAGTTATCACTTCAAGAATTCTTCACTTCAAGAACTTCGGCATCTGCAGCAGTTTCCCGACACTTTTGAAAGGGAGCCCATCACTGAATCAACCCTGGGGACCGTATTCTTTTCTCTCCCCGGTCCTGATGAAATCTCAGTCCAGAGTTTGTAAATGTTTCACAATGCTATGAAGAAAAATACCTCTTTGCATGTGTTCTGTATTTGTGTTCAGTGAAGGATTGAGAATACATTGATATGGTGAAATTATTGGACTTAGTTTTCTGCACTTCGTCAAATCGATTGTCAATAGTCATAAATGGGAAATTTCAACTCCTATGAACTTCACGTTATGCACAGTAATGAATGAATTGCTCTTGGGGATTATGACTGGTATTGTAATTCATCATTTAGAGTTTTTTTTCAAAGAATCAATGAATGATTGTCTACCTTTGATATTTACTGCCACCAATTTGAAAACAATGAATCAGGTTGGAGAATTGGTTACCATTTGACATGTATACTGTTTTCATCTTGATTATTGAATAATGGATAGAATTACAGTTAATTGCATCCATTTTTCTACCACCAAACCTTTCAGCATACATGCAGGCAATGAAATGAGAAATTCTGAAAGCAAATTAGATGATTGTTAAATGTTCCTCTCACACCGATATCCTGCGATGTCTTTAACTTACACTTTCCAACATTTTGTTCTAGAAACATCATAAAGTGAAATTCCAGAAAACTTAACAAATGAATACCAAGGGTAGTTCAACAGCTGTGTAATGTAGGCAACCAAAATTAAGTTATCATAATTATCTTTGGCAGGTGATAAGCAAACAAAACAATCATTCAACCAGTTTGTTCAAACTTATATTGGAAGCCATTACTATGACAAACATAACATATCTGTTTAGAGCTATGAAGCAGGCACAGGTACTGCAGAGCAATTTTCAAAGTTGGGTTGGGGGGGGGGGGGTTGGGGAGGTGGGGCTCGGGGGGCTAAAGTGTAAGCAGAGGTTCTCGGACCCTCTCCTAGAAAATAATGTTAATAAAATGTGACCTATGATGGAATTTGGGTGATTTTAGGAGATTAGTGAATAGTAAATTACTGATACCAATCTAGTGCCACTAATCCACTAATCCCTAATATCTCCCAAATCGAATAATGGTCCAACATTGCACACTCTGACATGCTAAGTTTAGGACAGTAACTGGTCTGTCGCTGACCCCAACTCAACAGTATGTTCTTTAATTTGGTATTAACTCTTAATCCACGGAGTATTTTCTAAATATTTGTCATCAGATCTTGTCATGACTGCTTTAAAGCACCCATGCCTAGATTTGTTGAACCTTTCATCTAAATTTAACTCCAGATCATTGGTAAAAAATCCATTCAATTTACAGAGAGAAAATTGGATTAAAAATGCCCATATTTATAATACTTATGTCAATGGCCAGCAAAATCCAGCCCTGTGCGGGAATATCTGCCAGCCACATGCAATGAGTTAAAAATTACAAACAGAATAACAAGCAGTTAAGCTCATTTTGTTTACTATTTCCAAATATTTTGAAAATTATTGGCCCAAAAAAGTGAGTGTGCTGAAGCCCATACCCCCCCCCCCCCTCCAACCCCCCTGCTCACCCCCCCCCCTCTCTTCTGGCTCTAGGGCACCTGATACATATTGGTTTATGAAGCAGCATATTATGCTAAATATTGGGAAGTAGAGCCTCTGAGGAAGGCATAGATTAAGTGAATGATTCAAGCCAAGAGATATTTTATCTTGAAGTCTGCCTGTCACAATCAGTAATTTAACTGATTACTTATATCATACAAGGTTTAATGAATTAGATTCTTAATTTTCTATATAGAACACATGGATGATTTAAAAAAATGGGATAATGGAATATTCATGTCATTCTTTTATTGACTTAAAAAAAAAAACTTCCTTCACTCAGCGAGATTTCTATTTATTATATTTAGTAATTGCCAAGAAAACTTCAAGGTACCAAGTTTGTAAATCTCTTATAATGAAGTAAGAAGGATGTGGACTGTCAACACCTTCAGTTACTTTTACCCTGCATGAAAAAAACATAATTGGCATGATGACCAAAACAGTCCCATACACTTTACATAATGTTTTAGCTCAAAAAAAGGCTAACCCTTTACTTAACGCATACAATATCAAAATTTATTATATTAACTATTTTTTTTTTAATTTAAAAAAAAATTTCAACAAAACCATACCATGTGACACATCACTAGAATGAGCTTGACAAGTTCATTCCAATGAAGGTTCACACGATAGGGTTTTGTTGACATTTTGTAAAACAAAACTTTTTCAACTGCTCAGTTTGTAAACTACACACTGTAGTACACGGGCAGATGCAGTCTATTTGTTAGGTAAAGCGTTAAACTCCCTACGCCACATTCAGAGGTGCATTCTGGAATGCCAGAAGTGACAGTCTTAATCACCTTCAGTGATTGTTTTAGATTCAATTTCCTCTCCAAAGCATATCTCATGACCCTTCATTGGAACAAGCATGTCGACTTTTGTCGAGTTCAATTCATTGAAGTGTCATAAGATTTATTTTGGGAGCAAACAGTGAGTGAAATATTTGAAGGTTATTTATGATCAGTTAGACTAAACAACTCAAGCAACAAGACACTGGATCACTGTAGATAAAACTCAGGAGTTGTTCTTATATGTCATTCGGGTGAAAATATTTAAAGTGTCAATGCCTCCATAGTTTTGACAATCACAGGTGGTGACTAAAGACTTACTGGAATATGGTTCTGAAGAGCACATGCCTTCATAGTTCAGCAGTCTTTTCACAGTGATGGAAAGCAGTCGCAGCTCACCCATAGGGAGAGGGTGGAGTAAGGCCATGGGCCCTAAGCTCTAGAGGAGGGGTGCCCAAACATTTGAAGAAAAAATAAATTTTTTTCTCAAATATTAAGGGGCCCTTGGAGTTGAGGTAAGTATAAAATGATATCGAAGTATTGTTATTTATGATGCTCCATCCATTTCCTTTTGTAACACACAAAATGTGTCCTGTATTGAATATTTCCATAGAATATTAACGTAAAATGGTCTAAATTTTGGTGTTAGACACAAGCATTCCGAAAGGTTTAGAGTTAAGGATTTGGCGAGCTTCATACCTGAAAATCAAATTTTTTTCCCCACTAGGCCAAACTGTGGGATGTAATATCTTCCCCAACTCCAGGGGCCCTCCAATACTCCTCAGCCCACACTGATGGGAAAGAAATCATAGGCCATTCTTTAATATTATCCATTGGTAGCTGTTAACCGTTGAAGGCCTTTGTTGGACTCAGACAAACTTTGTGGTATTAGAAGAGGTACTTTCAACATAAAATCAGGAAGACAACCTGCAGACAATCATCAAAAATTAGCATGGCGGTGGTTTCAATTCATGTCTTGACTGCCTACAGGCAGCCAAGACTTGGTTAAAAATCACTGGTAAACCACTAGACTGACTGACTGTGTTGTAGCACAGTCAGTGAGCTTATTTAAATCCAGTTTGAAAGCCTATTTTGTGTTATCATTAATCCTATTATCACATAACCACGGATCTACTATATTATGTAATATTCCACCACAATCTTTGTTCAGTGCCATGGAACCTTCCAGTATTGTGATATGTGCACTATATAAATGGCTATCATTATTATTATTATTTTATTATTATTAATAGAAAGCCTGGAAAATTGCCCTGTCCCCTAAGGGTTAATAGAGTTGTATTTGTTAGAGACTTATTGTGTGAACATAGATTTTTGAAGACATTTGGTCTCTGCTACTTATTTTCAAATCAGGCCGGCCATCATGTGAGGGTGAAAGCAGACCTTTGAATTCCTCCAACTTGTGATGGTGAATGCTGTGCTTAATTAACTGGTTGAGTGCTGAAAGCCACTATCATGGTCAACTGGAAAGTGCTGAAAGCCACTATAGTGACTTTACACTGTACGATTTAGCTTGTTGTTTACTCAGCAGTAAAAAAAAAATGTTTAGATAAAATTGTTTTATTACCATTTATGGAGAGTGCCAGCAGGCACTCTCCAATAAATGGTAATAAAACAATTATTAATGAAGAACATCTTGGTAAACTAAGGCTCCACTTGCTGATAGCATGGTATTTTGGAAAACAAAATACTCATGTTACAAATCACCTTTGAAAAATAATGTAGCACTCTACCAGTTAACCCTTTACCTAACACAAAAGGCAGATGACACTAGCAAATAAAATTCTTGAATAACTAATTTTTTTCATTTTTTGCATCAAAAGCAGAGCTTATGACTGCTCATTGGAACGGGCTCATTGGGCTCGTTCCAATGAGAAGTCATAAGCTATGTTTTTGAGACAAAAAGTGAAAAAAATAATGAAAATTGGATGGTGATTTTTGTGAATAACGCTGGCCTGTTTTGGCCGTTACGTTGGATAAAGGAGTAATGTAATTGTTGTGTTTAAAATTATTTTTCAAAGTTTTATAGTTTTCGGTCACATACAATTTGGTCAAGTTACCTTGTTGCTTGCAGTCTCATCTAGGTCTACCTGTTGAATCAATACAGTGCAGCTGATAAACAAGTTTACCTCTTAACCCACTGAGTATTTTCAAGATATTTCTCATCAGATTCAGGGGGAAAATCTGATTTACTGTGCCCAAATGATACTTGTTTCAGTGGTAAGAGAAATCCTCTCTTTGGCAGGAATAACTACCTGCAGCATGCAGGGAGTTAAAATACCACAGAGTTTTACAATGACAAATAATCTTCATTGACATTGCCATATATGACACTGTCGAAGCAGATTATTTCTTTGCCCCCACGACAAATAGTCAGGGGGGGGGGGGGGGGGGGGGCGTGCATATTGTTTTCCTCTGTCTGTCCATCCATCTGCACTCTGTTTGCTGCTTCAATTATTTCATAGTCCTGGTACGTAGAGGGTTTAGTGGGAGATTACAATGAAATTTCTGTCGACAACTGTATGTGATAAGAGAGAAACATTTATTTTCCATTACATTTGTTATTGATTTCTGAATAATTGATGAGTAAACCCTTGCAAAATCAGCAGTACAATCATATTGGGCATCCATCCAATTCTCTGGTCATTCTCAGTTCAGTTTCTTTGTAATCTTTTTCTCCTGTCTGTATTTACAATATATATATAAGTTAGTTAAACCATATTTAGTGTCTCAGTTATATACAGAAGAGTGGTTTGAGTTGAATTATTAAAATTTGCAGTGTTTTCTCTTTCTGCGTGTGTGCCTGCCGTGTAGATGCAGAGTGCAGGTTTGAGTCATAATAAATTGTTGATTGGTGCCATAGAAATTATACCCATGCACATGCAACATATGTGGGTGTATGTATCTCTGTCTGCTGTAAAACACAGATGGTGGGTGAATCACTTGAAAACTACAACAGCAGAAAACTACCAGATTTACCAAACACCTGTATCATTCAGGTATGCAACTGTTTTAGAGTCTAGTTCAATCTTTTCTCATTAAGCCTCTTTCTTACTACAGCATGTTCTATTTTTCCTGAGGGATAATTAAAAAACAGAGCTTATGTATATTATCTGCTTACAGTAAACCCAGTAATTCTGTGTACTAGTACATGTACAGGGTATACTCAAGCATAATGGTGAGGGCAGCATATTGAAGGTCATGGTCATAATGCCATATTCAAACATCAAATAATTGGTTAAACCACTTATTAAAAGTCCTTTCTGTTCAGGCCGAATGGTTGTATTGTTCTTAAAGTTAACATCCAATGTATTTCATGGTTATGGCCCTGTTCCATCGCATTTGGTCCCTTGGAGTTTGAGTATAATACCTGTATAATGCGGTAGCGTAGATCAGATATTGTGTGATGATTTTGATTAACTTTTAAACCGCTGATTATTTTTAAAAAGATTTTTCCCTCTGTGGAACCCTGGAAAGTGAAGCAGTGCTTGTTATGCCCCTGACTTGAAAAGTCGAAGGGGTATCTAGTGGAAACCTCCGTCCATCCATCCACCCATTTGTCCATCCATCTGTCAATCCATCCATGCATCCGTCCATTCATCCATCTGTCCTTCCATACCAACTTTTCCTTTGTATCTCAGCCACTGCTGCTCCAATTTGAATGATATTTTGTGTTGTGATAGAGCATCATGGGGAAACGATACCTGTGTAGCGTGAGTTTCTTCCACACCTTTTTCCAGAGTTATGGCCCTTTCTCACTCTTTTGACTTGGAAAATATTTGGTGGGTTGGGGGCATTGGCAGAAGCTTTGCGTTGCCCCTCTTGTTTACTGTGGTAATCAACCTCTGTTTTACAGGTAAAATAGGACATAGTCACCAATGCTTGAGGCAGAAGTCCTCTAAAATGGGCAACAAATGTAGCTGTGTGCAGAGACATGACCATAAACACCAATATATAAATAAAGTAAAATATTTTCATCACATCTAGTCATGGCTGCTGTAAAGCAGCCATGACTAGATTTGATGAAAAATTCCTGAAAATTTAACTCAAGAAATCATGGTTGAAATATTGATTCAATTACAGTGTCAGATTTGGTTTCAGTGCCCAAATTTTACTTATTTTAGAGGCAAGAGATTTCTAGTTTGGGACGGGAATATCTGCCAGCAGCATGTGTCAGCCCTAATCTAGACATGTATCATGGTGGTAATTCTATCAGAATTCACAGAAATGTTAAGGATGTTGAGATAGTGTGTCATGCTTAATAGTTTGTCCCCCAACTTAGCCAAATATGTTTGGATGGGAACTTTGGATGTATTTATTTCATTCAGTTCAGCAGTTAACCAGCAAAATGTGAAGAGCATTCAGCTTGGCATTGAGATTGTTAATCTTTAATTTTGTCTGGTATGAGCTCTTAGTGGACTTAGCTTTGGTTCTTCTTATCACTTAAAAGACCAGTGTTCAGTAGCTGATCAAGACACATGATGATTGGGAGGGGCTAAGGTGGGTAGGAGGCACTGCTTCTGGAAATTTTTTTTAACAATTTGATGCATTAATTGTGTAATTGCCAGCAACAGAGTCTCAAAATGATTGTAATGTCAAAGGATGAATGCAATCATTTTTACAGATGAATATCACCACTTATACATGTAATAAAACATACTTTTGGAGCCAGCTATGTGCACATTTCATGATATTGGGCCTTACACATGCAATCCCATCCCCCACCGATCTCTATCCTCTTAAGTCCACTACTGACAGTGTTGGCTGAGCATGGTAGGTGCACAAGGACTGGGAATATATGTGTTACATTTCTGGAAATAGTTCCTCAGTTACTTGAGCCATTGGTGCAAATCATGACACGTTGTGAAATAGGTTATATGCACAACGGCACAGCCACTGTAACAAGCTATTGATTGGCTTTTCATACCATTTCTGTGTATTATTGCTCTTGAATGCTTGCTGTAATTAATAAAGAGTACTCATCTCAGTTGGGTACAGCTCAATAGAATATCTGTTAATTGCATCTTTTTTTCTGGAATCGGTACATTTACCATACCATCAAAAGTTTTACCTGTTCATTTGCATATTGGTTAGTTTTGTATGTTTCAGATATAATGTGGGGATATGATTGGACAGTTTGTTTTAACAACATAAGATATCCTTCTTTGTTGGTATTTCAGTACAGTACAGTATAGTCGCCATTGATTTGGTCGTAAGCCACACATTATCTGTGATGTCCACACATGTGTTTACCACGTAAAAAATCGTCAACAGCAAAATTATAATTAAAGAAGCACCGGGTTGTTTACATGTCATACATAGCTGTCTGCATTATTTACAAATTGAGCAATTGAAAAAATTACTTTTCAAACAATTTCAACAAAACCCCATGTAAACTCTCTTTGGAATGAACTTGTGTAGCTCAAGGGGTCACATGATAAGGTTTCGTTGAAGTTTTTGGAAAAGTTAGAAAATAATTTTGATAATGTGTGCATTGGGTTAAGGATTCAATACATTCATTGGGTAACTCACTGAGAAACTTTCTTTGTCAAGACTTGGTGTACATAAAGTTAGAAGTGAGGGTGGACGGGCAGAAGCTATCAGGCTACCAATCTAATTCTGTTTGGAATTCCTCGCAGTTATGGGCTGTTTGTTTACCAAATTTTAGTTGAAATTTGCACGCAGGTGACCGTTAATGTGATGTGATGTGCCCTACAAAGATATATGGTTATTGTGCCCCCGACCTCCGAAGGAGGATTTAGGGGTTTCTAGTGGAGACCTCCATCCAGCTGTCTGTCTGTCTGTCCATCTGTCCGTCCATACAAATGTTTTGGATTGTAATTTCAAAGCCATCAGTTGGATTTGGATCTCCTTTTGTATGCTGATAGAGCTGCATGGGGAACAGATATGCACAGGTTCCGTCTAATAATTTTCCCCAGAGTTATGGACCTTTTTCACTCTTTCGACTTAAAACATTTTTCTTGACCTCTGTATTGCATTAGGGGCACGGTGGCATTGCAGTAACCAGTTCTCGTCAGATCACTGAAGTTAAACAACATCGAGCCCGGTTAGTCCTTGGATGGGTGACCGTCTAAGCGATTGATTTTGACTCCCACGTTGGGTCCTTGGGGAAGGCACTTCACCCTGATTATCCACATGGAGGCACGATGACACCATGTACTAAGGCATACTGCCCGTCGATGGTGTGCATGTCTTCAACCAATCTAACCCTGCCTGTGCTGCAGTGCAGAGTTATGATGTTGGGGAGCTGGCAGCTGCACGTCGTTGATCGGTGGTTCTCTCTGGGTACTCCGGCTTCCGCCACCTGTAAAACTGTCACTGGCATGATATGACCTTGGCTGTTAAAGTGCCGTTAAACCCTAATAAATAAATATCTGTATTGCATTCCCTGCATGTTGGATTTGAAAACCGCTTATTTGATCAAATCATAATTTATGGGGTTGCTTGTGGATGACAAGACAATGCTTCCTTTTCAGTTTGGTCCAGCTATCCTGTGGCAATATGACACCATTGGGGGCATGTGCCATGCTTTGCATTGCTCCTGTTCTTTCCTGTCCCAGTTATAGAGATTACAGTCCATAAGCATTTAATTTACCTTAAAAGTATCAAGATATTAACATAATTTATGAAACTGCATGTGGCGTGATCATAAAACTATGGCTGTTGTGAATGTTCCTTTCTGATTATAATGTCTTCAAAATGTCAAATCAAGTCTCATTTTCTACAAAAAATGAATCTTCGAAAAAAAAATTTAAGATTCAGTCATCTGAAATGTAACAGATGGTTTGAAAAGTGAACCATTCGCTTTTGCAACCAACTGAAATATTCCAGACGAGAGATTCTAAACATAAGTGACGACCAATTTGAGGGCTAGACTGGTTCCAGGCCATAACAACATCAACTTTCTAACAGAATTGGACTTGTGGCTTGAGAGCTTGGGTGGGGGTGATGATTGTTTCAACCATCCCATCAGTACATATGTAGAGGAGGATGTTGCTCCTCCATGATCGGCACCAGTGATAAAAATGTTGTTAATATAACAGGCCCCAGTGTGAATTTAGGGAAGTGATGCAGAGGTTGTTTATTGTGGTAAACAACATCTGTTTTACTTGTAAAATAGGACCCAGTCACCAATGCTTGGGGTAAAAGTCCTCTAAAATGGGCAACATGGGGGTATAAAAGATTGATTAAACTGGATTTTATCTCCATGTTGCAGTCACGATTAGCCAAGCTACACCAGGATGAGTACCAAATTGCGTTTGTGGAAAATAAATTACTATTTTATTAACATTTACCATAAAGCAAAGCTCCTAATAAATAAAGTGGGTTGAGGTTAGCAGGCTTGGCAATTTCAGGAGAGCGATTTTTTAGCTCTCCTTACTGCCCTCCTGAAAGAATTAAGGAGAGTGAAAAATTGCCCTCCTAAATATTTTGGTCTGGGATGATTGAGATTACATGTATTATGCTCACATTAAATTTTTGTTGTAAAGCAAAAATGTAATTTAACTTCGAAGTCACATAACATCACGTAATTTCATTTTGAAAGTGGTTTAGTGGTAAAAGGTAATGGCTGCACCATACCCAAACACAGTTGCAATCATTTGAAGCAAAATGGGCCAAAGCAATATTTTTTTTTTGTCAGTTTCAAGTTCAACAACTGACATCACAGTTTGAGGGGTAATTATTCAAGGAATATTGACACTATAATTAGTATAATATACTACCATTACTACTATCCTGTCACTTGAAGCACTTGCACCAGCATGTGACTATAGATTCAAGCAGACCTGTTGTCCAAGAAAATCATACGCCTACCACTACCACCTTCAACCCCCCTTGGGGGGTTGAAGGTGGTAGTGGTAGGGGTATGACTTTCTTGGACAACAGGTCTGGGTACACACACAGCTCTTGTCAAGTGTGTGTTCGGTTGTTGAGTGAGACATCTGGATGTCTGAGAGTTTCTCTTTACCTTAGTAAAGTTAATAAAATCACTGATGTAGTCTGTTGGTTTCAGTTTCAATGAGTTCGTTCAACTGGATACTTAAAATGCTGTGTAAAGCTAATTGCTCTCCTGAGCTGATTGAGGAGAGCGATTTTTTGCCCTCCTGCATTTTTCAGAATGCCAGGCCTGGGTTAGTTGACCTTTAGAATTGATGCCATATTTCCCCAATTTACTGAGTATTCTGTAGTTTTAGGTGATCTCAACTAATTTATTCCTTTCCAATAGTGAAAGGATTCTTTTTGCTCTTCAAGATATCCACCCTTTCTACCCTGAGTTTCTCAAGGAATTTGTTGAACATAACACTGGCTTCAGCAATATCAACATACAGTGGAGACCACAAAATTGGATATGTCTTAACAAAATAATCCTGTTACTTGAATATAATTTCCAAACACAAAATCATTTACCATAGCTGTATTACAAATTTGACCTGTTAATTGCATATAGGTTATAGAGTAAACTTCTGATAACTGAATAAAAACTTGTGTAATATGTCGAGAAGTTCAACATGCAACAATCAGGATCAAGTTTGTACCCTCATTCACAGTATAAGGAAGAGGTATTACAGGTCAGATGTGGACACACCCAATACCGACTAGTAAAGATGGTATTTTTTAATACCAACCTCTTGTGAAATGAAAACTTAATATCGATTGTATGCTTTCAATATGAGTTCAGTGTAATTGAAATGAAAACTTAATATCGATAACATGCTTTCAATGTGAGTTACAATTTGCAGTCACTGCAAATTGTAACTCACATTGAAAGCATGTAATCGATTTGTAGCTCACCAATGAAGTTGTGTGAGCTTATGTCATGATCTGAGGTGCGTCGGTGTCAACACTTTTGACTTTCTGCTCTGTTATTATGCACCTCATACTGTCTCTATGGCTTACAATTACCCACAGACCCTTACCCAGTGATATTTTTTTGATTTTTAGAGTGTTCTTGCAATGTTAGACTTTTTTGTCAGTGTGGACTTAGAAAATTTCTGAACTGTTTTGCAATACATGTACATGCGTGGAGGGTACCACTGGTATGCTGTGGCTTTTATATTTCATATATGTTAAATGCATCAATATAAGATGACATTGACCCTTGGCCAGACATTTTTTGGAGATTCTGCACTTTTTTAATGCAATGTTAGACTTTTTTGTAAGCGTGGACTTACCTGTCTCACCTGTTTTGGTATACATGAGTGGAGGCTACCACTGGGACGCTGTGGCTTTTATATTTCATATATGTGTTAAATGCATCAACATAAGACAACATTAACCCTTGGATGGACATTTATCGGAGATTTTGGGCTATTTTAAAGCAATGTTTGACTTTTTTGTAAGTGTGGACTTATTTCTGACCTGTTTTGCTCCACATGTACATGAGTGGAGGGTACCACTGGTATGCTGTGGCTTTTATATTTCATATATGTTAAATGCATCAATATAAGATGACATTAACCCTTAGCCGGCCATTTTTCGGAGATTCGGCACTTTTTAATGTAAAGGTTAGACCAGTTTGCTGTGGCTTTTTTTGCTCAACTTGACATAGTCAAGCTGAGCTATTGCCATCACTTCTCGCCCGCCGCCGTACGTCCGGACGTCCGTACGTATGTCTACAATTTCCTTTGGCACACCTCAAAGGTCGCATTTATGATCAGATCGCATTGAAACTTGGTACGCTTGTTTGGGGTGACCTCTAGATGGGAGCTATCGATTTTCTTCCATTTCCGTCAAAAAATGTTGCCACGGCCAACGTTCTTAGAACTTAGTTTAGTCAGACCTCAATATTTCCCTTTGGCACACCCTACAGGGCACATTGATGATCGGATTGCTTTGAAACCTGGCATGCTTGTTTGGGGTGACCTCTAGATCTGAGCTATCGATTTTCTTCCATTTCCGTCAAAAAATGTTGCTGTTGGCAACATTCTTAGAACTTAGTTTGGTCAGACCTCAATATTTCCCTTTGGCACAACAGACCTCAATATTTCCCTTTGGCACAACCTACAGGGCACATTTATGATCAGATTGCTTTCAAATAGATCATGCTTGTTTGGAGTGACCTCTAGATGGGAGCTATTGATTTTCTTCCGTTTCCATCAATAAATGTTGCCATTGGCAACGACCTTTGAACTTAGTTTAGTCAGGCATCAATATATTCCTTTGGCATGCCCTGCAGGGCACATTTATGATCAGATCGGTTTGAAACGTTGTATGCTTGTTTTGGGTTTCCTCTAGATGGGAGCTATCAATTTTCTTCGATTTCTGTCAAAAACTGTTACCACTGGCAATGACCTTCGATGAACTTAGTGCAGTTATGCATCAATATTTTGCTTTTGGCACACCCTGCAGTGCACAGTTTTGACCAGATCACTTTGAAACTTGGTATGCTTGTTTGGGGTGAGCTCTAGATGGGAGCTATCGATTTTCTTCCATTTCCGTTGAAAATTGTTGCCGCTGGCAACATTCTTAGAACTTAGTTTAGTCAAACCTCAATATTTCCCTTTGTCACACCCAACAGGGCACATTTATGATCGAATTGTTTTGAAACCTGGCATGCTTGTTTGGGGTGTCCTCTAGATGGGAGCTATTGAGTTTCTTCCATTTTCCGTCAAAAAATGTTGCCACTGGCAATGACTTTTGAACTTAGTTTAGTCAGGGATCAACATATTCCTTTGGCATGCCCTACAGGGTACATTTATGATCAGGATGGTTTGAAACTTGGTATGTTTGTTTGGAGTTACCTCTAGATGGGAGCTATCGATTTTCTTCCATTTCCATCAAAAATAGTTGCCATTGGCAACAACCTCTGATGAACTTAGTACAGTTAAGCATCAATATTTCCCTTTGACACACCCTGCAGGGCACATTTATGATTGGATCGCTTGGAAACTTGGTGTGCTTGTGTGGGGTGACATCTATATGGGAGCGGTCGCTTTTCTTCCATTTCTGTCAAAAAATGTTGCCGCTGACCTTTGAACTTAGTTTAGTCAGACCTCAATATTTCCCTTTAACACACCCTTCAGGGCACATTTATGATCGGATCACTTTGAAACTTGGTATGTGTGTACGGGGTGACCTCTAGATGTGAGCTATTGCTTTTTTTCATTTCGTTAAAAAATTATTGTCGTTATTATCACCAGCCTTTGAACTTAGTGCATTTGTGCATCAACTTATCCCTTTTGCACTCTCTGCAGGGTATATTTATGAATTTCCATAAACAACAAAACAAAAAACATTGCCACAAGCAATGACCTTCTACTTAGTCCATTTGTGCATTAACATCTTCCTTTGGCATGCCTCAGAGGGCACATTCATTATCAGGTTGTTTTGAAACTTTGTATGCTTTTGCAGGGTGACAAAGATAGGAGCTATTGATTTTCTTTTCATTTCCATCAAAAACTGTTGCTGTTAGCAACAATTTTTGAATTTATTGCATTTGTGCATCAACATTCTTCTTTGACATGGCCTACAGGCCACATTTATCATAGGATTGTTTTTGAACTTGGTGTGCTCATTAGGCAAGACCTTTAGATAAGCGCTATTGATTAGCATTCGTTTCTGTGAAAAAGTTGCCATTTACAATAACCTCTGAACATACTGCATTTGTGTATCAGCATTCTTCCTTTAGCCAGTCTTACAGTTTACATTTAAAAATGCATGGATTACTCTTACACACAATGCTGTTATGTTGAAATTTCATCAAATAACATTGGTACCAATGATCTTCTGTTTTGCCATTTCATTTATAACTTACCAAGTTCAATTTTGTCAAGTTGAGCTACAGTGTCATTGACACTTTCATTTATTTCATATATGTGTTAAATGCATCAATATAAGTTAACGGTAACCCTTGACTGGACATTTTTTTCAGCTTTTGGAGTTTTTTTAATGCAATGTAAGACTTTTTTCTAAATGTGGACTTAGAAAAATTCTGACCTGTTAT
The DNA here is from genome assembly GCA_031216915.1 of Pictodentalium vernedei. NCBI lineage: Eukaryota > Metazoa > Mollusca > Scaphopoda > Dentaliida > Dentaliidae > Pictodentalium > Pictodentalium vernedei. The sequence continues at coordinate 145,610,619 of CM062292.1, read as the reverse complement.
GACCTGTTTTGCTATAGATGTACATGAGTGGAGGCCACCACTGGTATGCTGTGGCTTTTATATTTCACATATGTGGTAAATGCATCAATATAAATCAACATTAACCCTTGACTAGACAATTTTTGCAGATTTTTAATAAGCCTAGGTTTATTGCATGCCATACATTGGTGGGCTAATGGGGATGGACACCCCCCTCTTGTTTGTATTCATTTCCACCAATGAAGGCCTTTGGCCAAAACCTATGGATATAAAAGAGCCAATATTTTATACTTTACTTTCTAATGCTTAATTTAAATTCCTGTGTTCGTTAATTTTGGGAGCTGTCAGATCATAGTGCCAACAGCATGTACAGTGTATGTGCATTAGCACATGTCAAGCAAGATGATCATATGCCATTGAGAAATGTATTTCTGTGAAGTCAAAAGTTGTCTTCATTGAAGAAATAAAAGGGCAAATACAAATAAAATACAAATACAAACAAATAAAAATTATCATTAAGAAGAGATACATTTTGGGTTATTTATTTAGTTTATACTCTTGCGAGGAATGAGGCAATTGGTTTGGCAAAAAGGTTTGAACACCTATCTTCTTTTCAAATCAAAACATTTCATTTAACAGGTTTCGTAATCTCCATTGATAATGATAAGGCTAAATAAAATTAATCTTTTGATTCTCAGGCAGTGGTGCATTTGTTTTTTTCGGCCTGCATTCATCATATTTATTTCGGAGGCAAAATTCAAAATGTATAAAAATATCATAGGGTGTGATTTTAGCGGTATCATATCACGATTTGCGATGCAGTATGTTGAAAACATTGATACAGTATTGTTATTCTCTTCATGAAATGTGACACGATTCTCATACGTATGTACAAAATAAATATTTATTTAACTGGTTGAGGACTAGATTATTTTTGGTGGTCTGAATTTGTTCATAAAAAATTGTCAAATTGTTTTATTACAAATTATTGGAGAGCACCAACAGGCACTCTCCAATAATTTGTAATAGAACAAAACTATATTATTTACATTTGACTGAATATGAAACATGGAGTGGCTCAGTAGGTAGAGGTGCAGGCTGCAAGCCGGGAGGTCCTCGGTTCGAATCCCACCTGCGGTAACCACATTGTGTCCTTGGGCAAGACACTTCATCTCCATTGCCTGCATGGGGGCACGATGACGCCGTGTGCTAAGGCGTACTGCACGTCGATGGTACGCATGTCTCCAACCAATCTAACCCTGCCTGTGCTGCAGTGCGGAGTTACGATGTTGGGGAGCTGGCAGCTGCTCGTCGTTGCTTGGTGGTTCTCTCCGGGTACTCCGGCTTCCTCAACCCGTAAAACTGTCACGGTCATGATTAGCCATTGTGCATAAATATGTGACCTTAAACATCAATAAATAAATAATAAATAAATAAATAATATGAAACATGGACAAGGAAAATGTTGGCTTTGCACTGGTACCCTCATTTTTTTTGAAAGGCCTGATTGTGGCTTCTAGTACTCAACCAGTTAAAACATTTCATTATATTTTATCTCCATTTTAGTTGCTGTATATTGATTTTATGTTGTATGATCACCGTTAGAAAAACGAAGTATGATCACTGTTAGAAAAACAAAGTATGATCACTGTTAGAAAAACAAAGTATGATCACCGTTAGAAAAACAAACTATCAGTGAAATCAACGTGGAAGCTCTAGTATTTAATTTTAGGCTCTCACTACTGGATTTTAGCCATCGGCGACCATTCCATCAGGAATAAAAAATAAAAACCACCCTCCCTCATTCGTTTTAAAAAAAATTGTCTGAGAATCAATTATTTAATGTTGCTTGGCCTTATGAAGCTTTATCACTGAAAATGCTTTTGTTATTGTAATATCACATGAGCAGAGAAACATCAGGGGTACACATAATGCACACAGGTAATGGCTTATATAAGTAACAACAGACAGACAAGCTGATTTAATATCCCATTACTGTTGTAATTTGACTCACAAGTTCAGAAGTGATTGATATGAAACACATGCTAAATCTGAGGATGGAACCTTTATCTAGTGTTTACAGGAAACAGATCAGGAACTTGGGCACCATCTTTCTGATTTTATTTATGTGATTTGTAATAAATAAGCTCCTCCAAGACTTATTTTCTTGGTGATATTGGTGAAACAAATTAACTTATGTTTTAAGGTGCAGCTGTAAATTTGTGTTCAAGTAAGTAACCCAGTGACATAATTGTTGCACTACAAGGAATTTTATTTACAATGTATTCACATTTTTTTGTTTGTTTACTTGGGTTTAAGTTCACTTTCTGCATCTTCACAGCATTTATGACTAGATTTGATGAAATTTAAAAAAAAAATTACTCAGTGGGTTAAGAGTTAACCCAGTATTAGATGCAATGAAGAAATTTTTTTTTTCTGTTCTACAATTGGTAGCAGAAAAAATATGTTGCATACCCCCCACCCTCCCTCCCCACCCCACTTCTTTTGGCCTTGCTGTGCCCCTGGAAGAGTCATAAGCTGTTTTAAAAGTAAAAGTAAAAAATGAAGCGTTGCATTCATGGAACATGCCTATATCAACAGCATCCACACAAACAGTGCAGGTGAAGAGTTAATTTAATCAGAATATTTCGGAAAAAAATATTGAAAAAACTGTTGAGAAGTATTATCTCAATACATGATATAACATCAGAAATTGTATGTGGATTTATTGAAATTTATTAAATGGCAGGTTTTATATTGATGTTTGAATTTTATTTTACAATTTTTCTATTTATAGTTCATATTACCATTTAATTTATCTGTAAAGGCCACGTATTTTTCTGTTTTTTAGTAGGTTTCATATATATATCCATGTATCTACAGAGCCAGTTAAAATATAGTGCCAGTGGCTTAATTTCCTAAAAAATTAAATAGAGTTAAGTATAAAGAAATGATTGATAAGGCCCCAGAAAGTAGATTGTCTGTTTCTCAGGCCATTTTTTGTAAAATTGTATGCGGGCTGGCGTTCTTTTATTATTTTTTTTATTATAAGTTATCTCCGCCAACATGTATGGTATTAGGAGATTTAATACCTGGATGTCGGTTTTTAAATAAGACATCCAGGTATTAAATCTCCATATATCATACATGTCAGCGGAGATAACGTTTTTGTCCCGATTGAAACACAATAGAAACATAGTGAAAATAAATTTGGGGACGCGTTTCTCACCCTCCGTTAATTGTTTTGTTTTTACAAATGCAGAAGACAACAGAAAGAGTTACATCCATTGTGTCGTTAAGGAAACGAGTAAACAGTATTTTGTTGACATATCGTCGTCCCCTGAGTTCCAGTGTGTTCTGTGTGCCTACTGGTACTCAGGGGACAAATTAGTTGCTCTTATTTTATTAGCTCACCTGACTGAAAGTCAGGGTGAGCTATTCTGATCACTTTTTGTCCGTCGTCCGGCGTCCGTCGAAGGTGGTGTTTGGGCCTTTTTCTACCAAACCACTGGTCGCATATTAATGAAATTTCATGTGAGTAGGGGTTATATTAGGGCATTTTGATTTTTTGTCAAATTAGGTTTCAGCTCATATTGAGCAGAGGAATGGGGCAAAAATGCTCCAATTCTTAAAAAATCTTCTTCTCAAGAACCAGCAATAGCAGAGACTTGATATTTGGTATGCAGCTTCCTTTTGAGGTGTAGACTCAAGTTTGTTCAAGAGAAGTTTGTGGGGCTATATTTGACGATGTTAAAGGAGGGGCAAAAATTTTGGCCCTGCCCCAAATTTCTATTTTCCAAACCGCAAGGCCGAGTTGAACCAAATTTTACGTGAGTGCTAATTGGGTCATAAGTACCTAATTTATGCAGAATTTTTTTTCCCCATAGCCCTGTGGGAACCACAGGAGCTAAAAATAGAAAAAAATTAAAATGCTCATATCTCCAAAACTACACGGCACTGAGAATTCTTATTTGTTGTGAAGCTTCCTTAGGACCAACAGAAAGGAATGGTCAAAAAAAATTGCCATCAGTTTTATCATGGGGTACTTTTTGGGGACTTTGAAAAAGTGCTGAGTCAGCATTTTTTAACACTGTGGGTAATGGGAAAAACATAAGACTACTTTTCTCCCAAACCACTGCTCCAAAAGCTTTCAAATTTCACATATAACATTTTTGGAAGATTGTTTCACATGTTTATTGAAATCAATTGCCTGGGTCGATATTTGGGCTCTCTATGGGAGCCCAAATGTTTAAATTAGTGCAGTATGAGGAGTATTTTTGAAAAATTTTCTTCTTCAGATCTACCAATAAGAATCTTTTGATATTTGGTATGCAGCATCCTTAGGGGGGGTGAGATTCAAGTTTGTTGAAGCCAAGTCCCTAGGTTCATATTTAGGCTGAAAATTTGGGGTCCTGTTGCAGACTTAGAAATTTTGGACCAAAATCCGAAAAAGTTTTTGTTTGTTTTTTCTGCGTTTTGGTCAATTTTAAGACAAAAAAAAAAAAATTTTTTACCCTGAAAATTTGGGTGGGACTTCGAAAATTTTGGACCAAAATCCATAATTTTTTTGTTTTTTGTTTTTTATGCGTTACTGTCAATTTTAAGACGAAATTTTTTTTTTTTTTATACCGAAAATTTGGGGTCCGGGTGGGACTTAGAAAATTTTGGACCAAAATCCGGAAATTAGTTTTAGCGTTTTTTATGCGTTTTAAGAAGAAGAAAAAAATTTAGGCGGAAAGTATTTTGTTTGGGAAAAAAATCTGTTTTTTATGCGTTTATCTCAATTTTGGGACGTAAAAGTGCAAGAACTGAAAATAGAAGGAAAATCCTGTGTATTGTGTGGGCACAATCGCTTGATGATATTTAGACTACCATGTCAGGTGAGTGCCCTCAGGCCCCCTGGGGCCTCTTGTTTTTCTCAAGTTGTTTTATTTTTATTTTTCGACTATTTAATTTATAACGACAAAATATGACCGAATTGTCAGAAATCTGATGATATTTGTGACTATTTTCAGGTTTTTTGGATCGTTATTTATGTCGAGGCGAGCAAACGTGGAAAGCTTTCATTAAACCATATATGCCTGATGTTTCACATGTGCTTAACCTTGGATGTTGGGTGCACTCTTTGTCATGGCTATTTGTCCAAGGCATTCTGACCAATCAAAAGACAGAATTTATCGGGATATAGGGACAAAGTTATTTATTTTCCACCAAAAGTTCATATTCTTGGTTTCTTTTATGTTTTAGGCCTCATAATCAACAGAATAACATGGGCGGGGGTGTATTTCGGCCCTTGAGTGCAAGAAGGCTTTGCAATGCTAAAGCATTGCAAAGCCTTCTTGCACTTAAGGGACGCATTGCAAAGCCTTCTTGCACTTAAAAGACAAATGTATCAATTTTATTAACTTGGGTAAAATATTTTTCCTTTTTCAAGTTTGCATTGGTAAAAAAAGAGAGCATGCGGCAACCAAAAGAACCATGCAGGAGGGCCTGAGAAACAGATTTTTAATTTTTTAGGCCTAAGAGACCTACTCCTGTTTATATTGGAATATTTCGTTAACTGGTTGAGTGTTAAATTATTTTTCAAAGGTCATTTGTAACATGAGTATTTTTTCATAGATATCAGGCTACCATCAAAGGAAGCCTTAGTTGAGTAAGATTTTGCTCACAAACAATTAATTTGTTACAATTTGTTGGAGAGTGCCATAAATTGTAACAAATCAATATTTTATAAACATTTTTTTGTTACTGCTGAGAAAACAAGCAAATGCAAACAGTGTAAAGCAGGGATTCTTTTGGGTGTCTACAGGGGTTGAATATGGGACCCTTTCACAATGGCATTTTGGCATGATTTTTGCCAATTCGAACCTATGATTTTCCAATCTCAGTCCTCATTCAAATAAAAGTTTCATTCTTCTTTAACTCTTGAAGGCCTAATTTTGACTTTAATCCCTTTTTACTGCAACAAAACATGTGCCACAACAGACAGTTTTTAGATACATTTGCATGTTATATACCCAGAACCTTGTCAGTTGCTTCTAAGTAAATCTTGGCTGCCTATTTAGGCAGCCAAGACTTTTCAAGACACAAATGCAAAGCCACAGTATGTAGACTGTCGAAGTGTAGCAAAAAGCATAGGTATCTTCATCATGTAATAGTACATGCCTAAGAACAATTTATTTTATAGATATTAGAGGGGCTGATCTTTATTTCATGTGATTATTTGTTATAAAAATTACATGTACTACCATTCTTGTAATAGCTTCTGTATTAACGTTCTCCATTGAATATGAAAATAACATTTCTTATTCTTTCAATGTTCCCGCGGGGTCTTAAAAAGCCTGAAAAGTCTTGAATTTGAAAAAAAAATAATTTAAGACCCTTGGAAAGTCTTGAATTCGAAGTTCCAGTCTTGAAAAGTCTTAAATTGACAGAAGTCGGGAAATACATTCGAGATGCTGTATATTGTGAACATTGACTGTCCTGAATCGGTGTTTTGCAATGCCTGTCTTTTAGAATGAAAAGTCTTGAATTCTCTTTTTTTCTTCCCTTGAAGTCTTGAATTCACATTGAAAAGAGTCTTGAATTTGCCTCTCCCCAAACTGCAGGAACCCTGTCTTTGTGTTTTTCTTCTCCCAAACAAATTCCCAAACTTGAGCCTTCATGATGCAAATTTTCCCAATTGCATCGGCTCCAGAACCCCTTACCAGAGAGGGCACAGGAATCCCTGTAAAGCCATTAACTGGTTGAGTGCTAGAAGCCACTATCAGGGCTCTACTGGAAAGTGCTGAAAGCCAGTTCAGTGGCTTTACACTGTATTCATTACCTCGTTTGCTCAGCAGTTAAAACACAAAATTGTTTGTACAAAATTGTTTTATTACAGTTTACCGGAGAGTGCCAAAAGGCACTCTCCAATAAATTGTAACAAAACAATTGTTTATGAATCAAATCTTACTAAACTGATTCTCCTTTTCCTTGTAGCATGGTACTTTTGAAAAAAAATACACATGTTACAAATCCTCTTTGAAAAATAATTCAGCACTCTACCAGGTAAAGTGGCTTTCAGCATTTTTCAATAGAGCCATGGCAGTGGCTTCTAGCACCCAACCAGTTATTAAGAACAATGATCATCTTTGTGCAAGTAGTAGAGTTTTCTGAATTGGGCAGGGAAATATGTGCAACAAGCAAAGATTTGATGAAAAATAAATCACAACTCTGAAAACAGTCATTGAAACAAATCTGCTGAGGTCCTCCAGAACAGTAGTGATATGCTGGCAAAACTAATATGTGTTAATAATGATAAAGTGTAACCTTCCCATCTGTTGACTTGAAGTAACACTGAAAGGTGCATTTCACCATCTTGTTTAGATGTGTGGTTAACATTCATGTATCTGTGTGCACTTAACAAAGAACATATATTGTATACAATTATTTCGTTTAGTGTGTTTATTATAATGAGGGAATTATTGATTCTTAATTGTAATTTGCACTATTTTTTAAGAAGAAAAATGACCTTCATGAGATGGCAACATGTGTTGAGTCCTTTAGTGATAAATCAATAATCGGGTGTTAATTTTGTATGTGTGAATAATCAATGTTGAGTTGGAATGCTATTCATATTATACAACAGAATGTTGTAGGTGGGAGAATCCAACATTCTATATTAACAATGTGTCATTTTTGTTTAATAGTCAAATGATTATTTGATCAGTAGCAGTTATTATATTTATACTCTGTGGAAAGTTTTATGAATATTTATGAGTCAGCTATAAATCATAATTTATGTCTTGGAAGATTGTGGCCAGACACTACTGTATTCTACGTTTATTGGAGAGGTGATAAGGTTCTCTACAGCTATTTTGTTTAAATTAGAGCCCTCTTAATATGAACATAAATGAATAAGTAATCTTTTTTTGGGGGGGGGGGGGGGGAATTATTGAAGGAATAGAAGTCAGTTTTTCTAGGGGATGAACCGTATACAGTATGGCCGCCTTGAACTGGTCACTTTCCATAGCTGGACAATATTTCCAGTATAACCCAGGTCTTCATTAATTAAAATGTTGCTGCTGATGATTTTTATTATCTGGTAAATGCATGCATGTTAATCATTGCTCACACTCCCAGTCCACGGCGACTGTACTGTACTTTCGAAAACTCCAAATTCATAAACGGTTTTTCCTTCAGTAAACCCCTATCTTGTGACACAATTGAGGATTCTCAGTAAATAACACAAAATATTGCCACCAAATATGCCAATTTAGTTATATCAGATAGAAATACATAACTTGCTGAGTTTGAAGTCAATCAGGGCTTCAAAGACTAAGGAGATAGGTCACGTCCTTCATGACAAACACAATTTACGGCAAACACAATAACACAAATTATAGATACATACACCGCATTGTCACAACATAATGGGCATGCATATTTTCTTCTCCTCCTCAAGCCTCCGCGAGAATTCCGGGAAGTGTGACAGTGCTTGTTTACTGTGGTAAACAAGCTCTGTTTTACTGGTTAAGGAGGACTCAGTCACCAATGCTTGGGGGGAAGTCTTTGACTTTCTCTCCATGTTGCAGCCACAATTATCCATTGGGCAGAAATATGTGACCTAAAACACCAATAGATAAATAAATAAATTCTGCTCAATATCATTACACTACAGAAATAAATAAGCAAGATGAACACATTTTATTGAGAGTTTAAATGTATCACAGTGTAACTCACTTAATGGGATATTCCTTAATTGAATAATTCTGTTAATTGAATATAACTTCAATACACAAAATCATTTGCCATACCTTTTGTACAGATTTGACCTGTTAATTGCATTAGGATATATTGAGTGAACTCCTGTTAGCTGAATAAAAAATCTTATAACATGTCTGGAAATTACCCTAACAATCAGAAATATCCCCTTGTTTATTGACCAATTTGGCCTTAGTACACAGAATACTGGCATTTACTCATTTCATTATATCTTGTTTGACAAAGCTCTTGAAGAAATGCTCAGTTTATCTCTAGAGCACAGGAGCGTGACCAAATCCCTGTTAATAGAATACACCTGTTGACTGAATAATTTTCGTTAGGAAAGTGGTTATTCAATTAACATGGTTCTACTGTATGATGTGTTATTATGGGAAGACTAAAATAACAAAAGGAAAATAATTATTTTGTGTCTTGTACAGATTTTTATAAAAAATTGATAATTCTTTTTACCTTATACCTCAGATGAATAGCAAACAACTCCTGTAAAAATATCTTGAATGACTAAAAATATTTGCCTCAAAACATAGCTTATCACCCTCATTGGAATGAGGTCAACAAATTTGTTAAAATGAGGGTTAAAAAACTATGTTTTTGAAGCCATATTTATGGATAAAATAATAAAATTTGAATGCCGATTTTGTGAATAATGCTGGACAGTTACATTAGGTAAAGGGTTGAAATATAATTTAAGGTCCTGTATTTGAATACACACAATAAGATTTTGACAGATAGATAGATACAGTACAGCCGCCGTGGAATGATCACTTTTCCCGAGTGGGCAATATTTCCATGGACGCAATAATATTATATTCCGAACACTAATTATAGGAATAATCATCAAAAATTTAATTAATGAAGCACCGGGTATAACCTGGTGCTTCATTAATTAAAATTTTCCTGATGATGATTTTTATTACCTGGTAAACGCATGCATAGACATCACTGCCCATGCATGGATTACAACCAGTCCACAGCGACTGTACTGTAGATGAAACAATAACTTCTGAAGTATGTTTTCCCGAGTAGTTTTTAAAAAAAAAAAATTTCTGAACCATGAATTTTAAATTACTGGCATTATTTTACCTGTGTCCATTCAGTGTGGTCAAACAATATATAATTGGTTTAATTTCAAGTGTCGAATTTGCGATTTATTTTACCGCATAACCTGTAATTTAACCCATTGCCTAATGTAGAGGTTAAAACCGACTAGCTCTGTTCACAACAGTCACCAACCAGATTTTATTATTTTTTAAATTTTTCCCTTGAAAACAAAGCTTATGACCCCTCATTGGAATGAGCTTGTTGCTCATTCCAGTGATATGTCATAAGTTGTGTTGTCGCAAAAAATGAAAATTTTAATTATTTCAGGAAAGTGTTATTTGCAATTGCTCTCTGCTATTTGTAATAGGTGAACAGAAGAATGAAATGTAATAAAAGTTAATTCAATTCTCTTTCGGAAACCAACTCACACACAATCTAACAATGTTGATGTTAACTTCTGGCATCAGGCATTAATTTGACATGTTGCAAACAATATTTCTGCAGTGAGCTTTTTGATAGTGATTACATAACCCACAGTGAATCAGGATACATGTATGTTGATTTTGAAGATTGTGGATTTGCAGATGAAAATACTTTGAGTACTTACAGATTTTTTTTTTTATTCTTGCAGAGTCAAGTTGGATTGGATGACAGTATTGAGTCTGGAAATGGCAACTTGAATGAGGAAATAATCAGAAACAATAAGCTGATGGTAAAACGTATGGATACAGATTGTGTAGTGAATAGTACATCTTTACAGCACAACAACAGTAATGTTTCAAACACTGCCAGTTTACTTTCTAGTGGAGCCGAGAAGGACATCCCGGGAATCACTCCAAGTAGTGGTTCTAATAGACGGGAGAAGACCTCGAGTAAGAAAACGTGGCGAGATTTATCTCCATCAAAGAAGTTAACATTCACAAGTGACAGCAGTTCATCGGTGGAGGGCAGTCCAACAAAGTGTCGGTCATTCAGTTCTGATGGAAGTGGCAAAAATAAGATCACCTGGAAGGATGTATCTCCATCAAAAACTAGTTTGGAGAAATCCTTATCAGGAGGTGACTGTCCTTCAAGTAGCAGCTGTACATGTCACAAAGATGTTGCCAACCAATCAAACAGTATAACCAAATCCCCCAAGAGATCACTGAGTGGTAACAATAACACAGGTATGACACAGACAGATTCTGTTAGCTCTGCATCTCCCACTAGAACTGCTTCTCCAGATGAGTGTAGTACTAATGATTATTTTTATGACGAAGATTTCATTGTTCAATTTGACACAAATATTCGCGATTCACTGATGGAAGCATGCGAGTGTGAACATGTGAAATCTGGTTCTGTAGGTTTTCCACATGTTCTCACTGGCAGTTACCAGAGGTTCAAAAACTACTTACGCGAAAATGTACGTGAACATATGGAATCGGAACTGTCTAGCAGTCAAAATTCCATGGAAGTATCAACCAGTGAAAGAGAAATGATGTGTTCAAGTGATTTGCTGGAGTTTGACAGTGAGCCACTCTTTTCATCCTGTGGACAAGCAGAAATGTGTCGACATAATCAGTCTACCGATAGTCTTGATCATCATGTAAAATGTCAGGCTCATGGACAGGAGCTTTCCTGCAGTAAAACATCGGAGGGAAAGCTTCATGTTGATTGTTGTCCAAGAAAAAATGAATACTTTCTGTCATTTGATGGTTCACATGGTCGTGACTCGGCATCAGAGTTTTCATTCACGACACATGATTCGGAAGAAAATAATGTTGCAGATATACAGTCAGATTTCTCAACAGACTGTGAAGGGGATGATATTTGTTCAGATAGTTTTCATTTTTGTAAAGGTCACAAAGATGATTCTGATATTCACAGAGGTGTGAAGAGACTTCATAAAAAGCTAGCCACATTACCGGAGGACTCTACAGAGAGTTGTGAAAGTTTGGATGATGCAAAATCTCTTCAGCGCAGACCCTCACCTAAGAGGAGTCCAACAAGAACAAGAAATATGGAAGCTAAAATAAAACATATATCCCCCAATAATACAATTGAGGCAAATGTTCGGCATTGTTGTAACAGGAGGAATACTGCTATTGGAACTTGTTCATCAAAGAAGAAATCTGTAATTTCTTGGAAGCATGTAAAGAATCTTCGGAAACTTGGTTTATTGGACAACATTCTGGACCCATCTAGAAGCTCTAGTTTACCAAACTTGAATATTCATTCCTGGCACAGCTTGCATGGAGAAAAACGACAACAGTGTATAGCAGAGTCAATGGACAATTTTCCACTTAAAAGACACTCTTCTTCCTTACTTGATCTTTACCAGCGTTTAAAAAATCAATCAAATCCAGTCTCACCTGAGACTCTGGAGAACATAGAGACTTTACTGTTCAATAGAGGTGGTTACAGTGATTATTCGACAACATCATCAGAGGACAAAGATGGTTCACTGTGTAAACTGTGCTGTAAAACAGGGGTGTATAGTGGTTACAATTGTAAACAGTACAAACATTCAGTGCACACTGCTGATCGACCAAATAGTCTAAATGTGTTACATGAACATTGTTGTCATGGGGTACCCCTGTCAAAAGGTTTCTGTTGTCGGACTATGGTTTCTAAAGAAACTGCAATTTCTCCAGCAAGAGTGACAACATTTCTTGGAACTAAGAATTTTTCAGCTCAGTTTCCACCTGCTACTCATGATTGTGCAATACAAACATCCGTGAACAAGGACAACACACCTTATGACAACAAACAGCAACAAACGTCTCCTACATTATGTGCCAAGCAAGAAATATTATCTCTCGTTGACAAGAATTTAGAGTGCAATGAGTTTGTGAAGCAAAAGAATGGGCACTCTTCAGTACAGGAACTTGTTCATGATACATGCTGTACTTCTGTTCCACACAGATCTAGAAGCTATCATGGGACAGGTTCAAGTAGAAGATGTAGTGTGTCTCCACCAAGACGTATGGGACAGAGTGCATTTTACACACATAGATCACTTCCAGATTTGAGCTTCCTTGGTTGCCCATTCTCAAGTGACTCAGAATGTGAGCGTTCCTTGTTTGACCCTGTTCAGATTCCTATAATTTATACACCTGATATTCCAGGGGACTGCCATACATGTCAGTGTGGAAAGAAAGGAATGCGAAGTGCATCAGTTCCAAATTTCTCAAACCCTGATTCCTCATCTGGGAAACCAAAGAAGCCACCAAGAAGGAGCAAATCTTGCTCCTGTACATTGCATGGAGTACAATCATGTCGTCAATGTGAAGTTGTTTCTAGCAGTAGTGGCTTTAGCACAAGCTCAACATCTTCTGGAATAGATCCTGGGTACAGTGACTCAAAGTCTCGATCTTTGTCTTGCGATTTAGAAAGACTCATTTATCTACCTCCTCATGTGCAAGTTGTAACTTCCAATGGCACAAGTGAAAAACGAAAAGATAACAAATCTGTTAATTGCAATCTAACTGAGAGGAGGTTTGAGAAGTATACAAATGAAGTGCATCCTGGTGCAATGAAATTTCCTCTGCGACAAAATTCATTAGGGCATACAATAGATGGTGACACTGATCCAGAGGACTTTTTATATTCATTACGGGAAGAGAGTTCAGCTTCTTCCTCATCTGATACTCAGTCATTGGATCTGGGAAGACATACATGTAAGAAAGCATTCTGGGAAACACAGAGACCAGGTCACATAGACTTGGACTGTATGACAGATGAGGATTATTCCAGCATGCCAATCCCTGAGATAAAGATGTCTGATGAGCACAGGCCTTTGAAATCTTGTCTTCGAAAAAATGGAAACCCTCTCAGATCAAGATCAATGTCTGAAGGACTCTTGGATGGTGGACTGAAGACTTTGGCTGAACGCAAGAAGGCTAACCGACATTCATGTGCATGTGACCAGTATGATGTTCTGTCTGAAGACAAGCAGGCAGAGTTTATGAACTTATTAGCAGCACAGAACAAAGCTAAGGTGGAAGAAACATTAGCTGAACAACCAGAGGATGAACTTGAGGAAGAAGAAGAAGAAGAGGAAGAGGAGGAGGAGGAGGAGGAGGTTGATAATGGTTCTGACCGGGATGACAAACAAGGAAAGCGTAAAAGTGTAAGCTTTGCTACAGAAATATCCTTCCACTCGCCAATCTACTCACCACAGGCGTCACCCAAGCATCCAGAAGAGTTATCTGAAGGTCATGCACCATCACAAGAGCACACTCTTACACAGAAATTTGTTGGCCTGTTCAAGCAAGGTAATTAGCTTTATTTATTATATGGCTATCACAAATTGGACCTCAATGTCACAAGTTTGTTCATCCGTTCTGAGTCGCCCAAAAAAGTCTCAACTTTTCCAAATCCCCCTAACATGCCTGTCCCAGTTGAGGCTCATGATTCATCACAGACAGGCACAGATTTATTTCTAATGGGAAGTAAAAACTTGAGTGCTTAATACTGAGCGCTCTTTACAAATATTCCAGGTCCATTAAGCCTTAACCCTTAAAGGCCTATTCTGACTTTTACGACTTCAGAACAGGTGCCCTTGACATGCCAAAATGAGAAGGTCCTGCTGTCAATAAACAAATTACATAGGCAGTGGTTTCTAGTCAAGTCTTGGCTGCCTATTAATGCAGCCAAGACTAGACTAGAAATCACTGTTTAGCTACTGGATGTGTCCAGGTTGTGGTCAGGTGTGAATTCAGGACAGTTGTCCAGGCCTCAAGGGTTAACTGGTCGAGTGCTAGAAGCCACTATCATTGCTCTATTGAAAAGTGCTGAAAGCCACTTTAGAGGCTTTACACATTATGCATAAGGTTGCTGTTTGCTCAACAGTAGGAAAAAATATTTGTATAAAATAACTTGAAATCTATTGGAGAGTGAATGCCAATAGGCACTCTCCAATAAATTGTAACAAAACAATTGTTATGAGCAAATTCTTGCTCAACCAAGACTCCCCATGCTGGTAGCATGGTATCTTTGAAGAAAATACTCATGTTTTAAATCCAGTGGCTCAGCAGTGATTTCTGGTCAAGTCTTGGCTGCCATTTGAGGCAGCCAAGACTTGACTAGAAACCACTCACTAGGTAATATGCCCATTGTCAGCAGGACCTCCTCATAATGGTATGTTAATGGTACCTGTTCTGAGGTCGTAAAAGTTGAAAATGGGCCTTTTAGGGTTAAACTTTGCAAATGCTTTATCCTGCACTTTTTGTGAAGCCAATCCATCAAAGACGTAAGAAAATATGCATTCTGGACAACGATTTGAAATAAATTTGATTTTAAACCTCCAGGCATTGTGGGATATTAGGTTGCGATGAGTGTTTCTAATTTTTGGAGTCATGATGTATTTTGTTAACCCTCTGCAAACTAGTGTCAAAATATTTCAAGCTGCAACTTTTTCCCAATGTAACTGAGAATTTAACCAATTTAATTTTGTTTGACAGATTTCATTAAGCTCTGTCAAACAACATTGAATTGGATAAATGTCTAGTTACATCCTCTCACTTGCCAAATAATAGTGATGGCTAAATAATAAGGATGTCTTTCAAATATTAATAAGGCCACACAAAGTAGATCTTCTGTTTCTTGGGCCATTTCTGTGAAATTTTATTTTTATGTCCCCGCAACGAATAGTCTGGGGGCATAATGTTTTACCCCTGTCCGTCCTTCTGTCTGCCATCTGTCTGATGTCCATCTGTCTGCTGGCCGTCCACATCTATGGTACTTTGTTTGTCCAGCTAACTCTTCTCACACTTTTCAAGCTAGGAACTTTCTATTTCACAGATTGTTTGTGCATACACCAGAGATGTGCATATTGTCAGAATCTTTATTTGCTACAATATTCCACAAAATTACAGGTTGTTGAACTTAGTAAATTTTTAGCTCAACTTTGGCGAAGCCAAATTTGAGGTATTGTCATGGCCCGTCATCCGTCTGGACGTCTGTCGTGCCATACACACGGCTCGGGCTAGAGGCCGTATTTATGAACCGATCTTTACGAAACTTCTTGGGTACCTTTATTATCACCGTGAGACAAGAACGATTGTTTTGGGGTCCGGTCCGAAATTCAAGACGGCCGCTGGCAGCCATTTTGTACAAAATTAGGTGCAATCAGATTTTCGCGCAGAACTTCCATATGGAAGCTCTGATTTGAATAATTTTTTGTATGAATGTTTAGTACCATGGGATACATCACATATAATACAGGTTTTTTTCTCGTGCATAAATTATGCAAATTAGACTATCTGATCTATTTAGTATTACTTCCAGCACTGTAAGTGCAAATGCCAATATGGCTCGGGCTAGAGGCCGTGTTTATGAACCGATCTTTACAAAACTTCTTGGGTACCTTTGTTATCACCGTGGGACGAGAACGAGTGGTTTTGGGTGCGTTCCGAAATTCAAGATGGCCACCAGTAGCCATTTTGTAATTTAGTTAGTGCATTCAGTTTTTTGTACAGAACTTCTGTATGAAAGTTCTGATTTGAATAAATTTTTGTATGAATGTTTAGTAACGTGGAATACATCACAAATAATACAGATTTTTTTCTCGTGCAAAAATAATGCAACTTATACACAGTAAGTGCACGTGTCAATACGGCTCGGGCTAGAGTCTGTATTTATGAACCGATCTTCACGAAACTTCTTGGGTATCTTTGTGATCACCTTGGGACGAGAATGAGTGTTTCTGGGTGCGGTCCAAAATTCGAGATGGCTGCCAGTGGCCATTTTGTACCGAAGTTAAGTCCAAACAGTTTTTTGTACACAACTTCTAAACTGCTCAGGCTAGAGGCTGTATTTATGAACCGATCTTTACAAAACGTCTTGGGTACCTTTGTTATCACCGTGGGATGAGAACGAGTGTTTTTGGGTGCAGTCCAAAATTCAAGATGGCCACCAGCAGCCATTTTGTAACAAAATTAGTGCAATCTGTTTTTTGTACAAAACGTCTGTATGAAAGCTCTGATTTGAATAAATTTTTGCATGAATGTTTAGTAACATGGAATAGATCACGTATAATACGGGTTTTTTTCTCGTGCAGAAATTATGCAAATTAGATGAACTTTGATTTATTCAGTACTAACTACTAAAACACTGTGAGTGCACATGTCAATACGGCTAGGGCTGGAGGCTGTATTTATGAACCGATCTTCATGAAACTTCCTGGGTACCTTTGTTATCACCTTCGGACGAGAACGAGTGTTTTTGGGTGCGGTCCGAAATTCAAAATGGCTGCCAGCGGCCATTTTGTACCAAAATTAGTGCAATCAGTTTTTTGTACAGAACTTCTGTATGAAAGTTCTGATTTGAATAAATTTCTGTATGAATGTTTAGTAACATGGAGTACATCACATATAATACAGATGTTTTCCTTGCACAGAAATTATGCAAATTAGATGAACTTTGATTTATAAAGTGCTACTTTTACACAGTAAGTGGATGTGTCAATATGGCTCAGGCTAGAGGCTGTATTTATGAACCGATCTTCACAAAACCTCTTGGGTACCTTTGTTATCACCTTGGGATGAGAATGAGTATTTCTGGGTGCGGTCCCAGGGGTTTTTTTGACCGACGAGAGGGGCCGAATATCGGCCCCATTCCCAATCGAAAATAGTCACTTTTTTTCCCAATTTGCTCCCAAAAATTCCCAATTCACGGCAGTTGAGAATTCATTTCTGTGTGACCAGTCGATTATTTTTAAGTGACCAGCACCGAATAATATTTGCCAGTGGACTTCGCAGTGTGAATTGTTCCAGTACGAAGGGTAATACATGGCAGTTTACTGTATTTTCTTATGTTTTATTTTTTAAAAACACACGCTTCCGCAAAAAACAGTAAACACGGTTGCTGTTAAAGTCCGTCACACGGCTATGAAAATAGCCTAAACTAGCCCAATTTTATATTTCTGAAAAGAATTGCAATAGCGCAGTCGTTCGAACAATTCGCCCCAACTGATAGCAACCAGCACAAAATGGCTATTTAAAAACAAAGTATCAGACAAAACAACGAATCACACAAGACACGCATCGAGTTAATTAAAATTTATTAAAGTTAACCACCGTTTCAAAACAAAAAAAATGTATTGGAGACAGTTCGTCCATATCGAAATTGCTTGCGGTTAGGCTCTGTTCCACTGAAAAATTGGCTGCATTGAAATTCGCCCCGCAATTTGCATTGAATTTTTTTCTTTGAAAACTTGTGAAGTTTGTTGGAAGGAGTTAAATGTAATAAGGCTACAATAGAAATCACAGGTATTTGGATGGATAAGAATGGCAGACCTTCAAAGCACCAATCGCTCGTGTCAGTGAAAGATGGTTGGCAGAAATTGTCTGTTTTCTGAACAGTGTATTATTACCCAGTGCAGCCGGGAAGGGAGACAACTGAAATGTTTTGTCATTTACCAAAGAAATTAATTAACTCAAATTGTTAATAACGCTTAATTTACGAAGGATATCGAAAACTTTTTTAACTACGCTTTTCAACTCAGGGTATTCAGAAACCATGAATGACCCAGCTTCTTATATGAACTTGAAATTTATTTTAAACACTTTAAATATTTTTTTTAAAAAGAATATACCTTCTGTTTCAGAGAAGAACACTCTCACCATGGGTCATACTAAATTTCAAATCCACATCGTTGAGGCAAATACAAAATCAACTGCACGGTAACCTTAGTCATCACTGTTAGGCAAAGAGTTAGGGGGTATTCAGAATCAATCCTTTTTCATCACTAGGATTGATTAATCACCAGTACAATTTAATAATTCTAAGCAGCCAGTGGGTAAATACAATTATAGAACAGGTTTTCATTGATTAATAGACTGATTTCTCACAAGGATATGCTAGTAAGTTTATATATTTCTTGTTCATAATCGCTCAGATAAATTCCCAATTTTGGCCTCTGCGACGCTAATTTTCCCAATTAGAAAGGCCCCTGGACCCTTTCCCAAAAAGGGTAGAAAAATCCCTGGGTCCAAAATTCAAGATGGTTGCCAGTGGCTATTTTGTACCGAAATTAGGTCCAATCAGTTTTTTGTACACAACTTCTATACAGCTCAGGCTAGAGGCCATATTTATGAACTTATCTTTACAAAACTTCTTGGGTACCTTTGTTATCACCGTGGGACGAGAACGAGTGTTTTTGGGTGCAGTCCAAAATTCAAGATGGCCACCAGCAGCCTTTTTGTACCAAAATTAGTGCAATCAGTTTTTTGTACAGAACTTCTGTATGAAAGTTCTGATATGAATAAATTTTTGTAGGAATGTTTAGTAGTAACATGGAATACATCACATATAATACAGGTTTTTTTCTCGTGCAGAAATTATGCAAATTATATGAACTTTGATTTGTTCAGTGCTACTTATACACAGTAAGTGCACATGTCAATATGGCTCGGACTAGATTCTGTATTTATGAACTGATCTTCACGAAACTTCTTGGGGTACCTTTGTTATCACCTTGTGACAGTAACAAGTGTTTTGGGGTGCCTTTGGTATCACTGTTCTTTGAGAACAAATATTTTTGGGTTCAGTCAGACCCACTCTGGGACTCAAAGATTTCTTTTCTAGTTAGCATCTGTCGCCCACCTTCACAATACTTTAACTACACATTTGTTACAGGCTACAGTCAGCATTTATGTACAGACCGTTACAATACTTTACATGTACTTTTGTTATCAGGTCATTACCTAGATGTTTGTCATTGCTGTGTTACATACTATACATTTACATGTCTTAAACAAGTTGAGCTACAGTGTCATTGACACTTTCATTTGTAGAATTTCATCAGTATGGTATGTGGTGTGGTCGGCTAACTCACAGTTTTGAAGCTAGAACCTTTTTATTTCACAGAATGTTTGTACATATACCAGAGGTGTGCATATTATCAGGATTTTGATTTGCATCAGTATTTCACAAAATTGCAGGTTGATGAACTTAGTCTATTTTTAGCTCAACTTGACAAAGTCAAGCAGAGCTAA
The DNA here is from genome assembly GCA_031216915.1 of Pictodentalium vernedei. Classification (NCBI taxonomy): domain Eukaryota; kingdom Metazoa; phylum Mollusca; class Scaphopoda; order Dentaliida; family Dentaliidae; genus Pictodentalium; species Pictodentalium vernedei. The sequence goes on along the minus strand of CM062292.1, from coordinate 145,590,853 downwards.
TACTGTCACTTCTCATCCCCCGGTGTACGTACATCCATACATATGTATGTCCATCCATATGTCCAAATGTACGTCCACAATTTCCTTTGGCACGCCGCACAGGTTGCATTTAAGATCAAATCACTTGGAAACTTGGTATGCTTGTTTGAGATGACATCTAGATGGAGCTATCGATTTTCTTCCATTTCTGTCAAAAAATGTTGCCGCTGGCAATGACCTTTGAACTTAGTTTAGTCAGGCATCAATATATTCCTTTGGCATGCTCTACAGGGCACATTTATGATTGGGTCGCTTTGAAACTTGGTATGCTTGTTTGAGGTGACCTCTAGATGGGAGCTATCGATTTTCTTCCATTTCCGTCAAAAATAGTGCCATTGGCAATAACATTTGATGAACTTAGTGCAGTTATGTATCAGTATTTCCCTTTGGCACACACTGCAGGGCACATTTATGATTGGATTGCTTTGAAACTTGGTTTGCTTGTTTGGAGTGACCTCTAGATAGGTGCTATCGATTTTCTTCCATTTCTGTCAAAAAAAGTTGCCATTGGCAACGACCTTTGATCAACTTACTGCAGTTATGTATCAATATTTGACCTTGGGAAACACTGCAGGGCACAATTATTATTGGATCGCTTTAAAACTTGGTGTGCTTGTTTGGGGTGACCTCTAAATGAGAGCAGTCGATTTTCTTCCATTTCCGTTGAAAAATGTTGCCATTGGCAATGCCCTTTGAACTTAGATTAGTTAGCCATCAATATTTCCCTTTGGCGCACCGTACAGGGCACATTTATGATCGGATCACTTTGAAACCTGGTATGTTTATTTGGGGTGACCTCTAGATGGGAGCTATAAATGTTCTTCCTTTTCCGTAAAAAAATGTTGCCGTTGGCAATGACCTTTGAATTTAGTGTATGTAGTTTAGTTAGGCATTGATATTTCCCTTTGTCACACCCTACACCTACACGGCACATTTATGATCGGATCGCTTTGAAACTTGGTATGCTTTATTGGGATGACCTCTAGATGGGAGCTATCAATTTTCTTCCATTTCCGTAAAAAAATGTTGCCCTTTGCAATGGCCTTGAAAGCATCAATATTTCCCTTTGGCACACCCTACAGGGCACATTTATGATCGGATTTCTTTACAACTTGGTATGTTTGTTTAGGGTGACATCTAGATGGGAGCGAATGATTTTCGTCCATTTCCATCAAAAAACGTTACCATTTACATTAAATTTGCAACAACCTTCAAACTTAATTTAGACAGGCATCAATATATTCCTCTGGCATGCCCTACTGGGCACATTTATGATTGGATCGCTTTGAAACATGGTATGTGTGTTTGGGGTGACCTCTAGATGGGAGCTACTGATTTTCTATCATTTCCATAAAAAATTATTGTCGTGAGTGTCAACTTTGAACTTAGTGCATTTGTGCAGCAACTTATCCCTTTTGTACTCTCTACAGGCCATATTTATGAATTTCCAAAAAAAAAACGAAAAAAAAAACATTGCCACCCTACAGGGCACATTTATGATCGGATTTCTTTACAACTTGGTATGTTTGTTTAGGGTGACCTCTAGATGGGAGCTAACGATTTTGGTCCATTTCCGTCAACAAAACCTTGCCGTTGGCATTAACTTTGCAACAACGTTCAAACTTAATTTAGACAGGCATCAATATATTCCTCTGGCATGCCCTACTGAGCACATTTATGATTGGATCGCTTTGAAACATGATATGTGTGTTCGGGGTGACCTCTAGATGGGAGCTATTGATTTTCTTTCATTTCCATAAAAAATTATTGTCGTTAGTGCCAGTCTTTGAACTTAGTGCATTTGTGCAGCAACTTATCCCACTTGTACTCTCTGCAGGGCATATTTATGAATTTCCACAAAAAAAAGAAAAAAAAAACATTGCCACTAGCAATGAACTTCAAAGTTAGCGCATTTGTGCATTAACATCTTCCTTTGGCATACTTCAGGTTGTTTTGAAACTTGGTATTCTTATTCAGGGTGACCAAGATGGGAGCTATTGATTTTCTTTTCATTTCCATCAAAAACTGTTGCTGTTAGCAACAACCTTTGAATTTATTGCATTTGTGCATAAACACTCTTCTTTGACATGGCCTGTAGGGCACGTTTATCATGGGATTGTTTTTGAACTTGGTGTGCTCAGTAGGCGAGAACTCTAGATAAGACCTATCGATTCGCATTCATTTCTGTAAAAAAAGTTGCCGTTTATAATGACCTTTAAACTTACTGCATTTGTGTATCAACATTCTTCCTTTAGCCAGCCTTGCAGTTTACATTTAAAAATGCTGGATTGCTCTGACATTGTGCACACACAATGCTGTTATATTGAAGTTTCACCAAATAACATTGAAACTAATGATCTTCAATTTTGCCATTTCACTTATAACTTACAAAGTTCAAGGTTGTCAAGTTGAGCTGCAGTGTCATTGGCACTTTCATTTGTAGAATTTCACCTGTATGGTACAGGATTTGTCCGGCAAACTCCTCTCACACTTTTCGAGCTAGGTCCTTTTCATTTTACAGGATGTTTGTACATACAACAGAGGTGTGCATATTGTCAGGATTTTAATTTGCTTCAATATTTCACAAAATTTACAGGCTGTGGAACTTCGTCAATTTTTTGCGGAATTTTCCCTGTACGGTATGTGGTTTGTCTGGCTAACTACTCTTACAGTTTTCAAGCAGAATGTATATAGTAGAACATGCGGGGGCATCATATGTGTCTTACAGACACAGAATATTTACATGTACAAAAAATAAATCACTTCAGTGGGAGCGCAGTGGCTCAGTAGGTAGAGGTGCAGGCTGCAAGCCGAGAGGTACTCGGTTAGAATCCCACCTGCGGCAACCGCGTTGTGTCCTTGGGCAAGACACTTCATCTCCATTGCCCGCATGTGTACTAAGGCGTACTGCACGTCGATGGTGCGCATGTCTTCAACCAATCTAACCCTGCCTGTGCTGCAGTGCGAGGTTACGATGTTGGGGAGCTGGCAGCTGCTCATCGTTGCTCGGTCGTTCTCTCCGGGTACTCCGACTTCCTCCACCTGTATTTCAGTTTTTCTGGTTTCAGTATATGTTATCAAATCGAAACCAAATTTGGTATGTGTATTTATTTTCATGAGATCAAGTTTTGATTTGGGTTCGCTCCGACCAGTTTTGGGAAATTTTCTGTCTGTCCATCCGACTGTTCAGAATTTCTTCATCAGAATTTTTTCTCCGTCCGTCGGGTTGTCTGTCCATACAAATGTTTTGGATTGTAATTTCAGAGCCATTTGGTATGCTGATAGGCCCGAAAGACCCGAAAGGCGGAACAGATATGCACAAGGAACGGGTTACGTCCAGTAATTTTTCCCAGAGTTATGGCACTTTTTCACTCTTTCGACTTAGAAAATATTTCTCGACCTCTGTATTGCATTCACTACATGTTGGATTTTATTTATTCTTGGTATGCTCTTGGACCCGCTTTGCAAAAGAATATCCACAATCTAGTGAAGACCTCTGTCCATCCATCCATCTGTCCATCTGTCTATCCGTACAAAAGTTTTGTATTGTAATTTCAAAGCCATTGGTCGGATTTGGATCTCCTTTGGTATGCTGATAGACCTGTATGGGGGAACGGCTATGCGCAAGGAATGGGTTCCGTCCAATAATTTATGGCCCTTTTTCACTCTTTCGACTTAAGACATCTTTTCTGTCCCACAGTATCTTTAAGGATACGTCAAACATGCCTACGGGTCGGGGGCAGTGGCCTTTGCATAGTCCTTGTTTACTGTGGTAAACAAGCCCTGTTTTCCTGTTAGATAGAGTAGAAATTGCCTGAGAAATAAGAAATTTATTTTATAGGCCTTAAATGCATTTTTTTTTTCAGCTCACCTGACTGAAAGTCAGGATGAGCAAAAGTGATCACTCACCGTCTGTCGTCTGTTATCTGTGAACATAGTGTTTGCACCTACCTCTCTTAAACTGCTGAACCAATTTTAGTTAAATTTAAGGTGGTTGGTTGTAATGATATCGCATTTTGTTTTTGTTCAAATCAGTGTGCCCAGCCCTTTTGGGAGGGGGTGGGGGAAAATGCTCCAATTTTTAAAAAAAACCAGTGGGTACAATGACTTGATATTTGGCGTGGAGCTTCCTTTTGAAATGTAGAATCAAGTTTGTTCAAATAAAGTTCATGGAGCAATATTTGCCTTTGTAATGGGAGGGGCAAGATTTTTGTCCCGCCTGAAATTTGTATTTTCTGAACTGATTGTCCAATTTGAACCTAATTTGGTATGTGGTATTATTGAATCATAAGTATTTGATTCATGCCAAAACAAATTTTTCTGTGTCCCGATTCCAGGAGCTAAAAATAGAAACACCCTTATTTCCCAAACCACATGGGTCAGAGAACTGTTTTTTGGTATAAAGCATCCTTAGGATCAGTAGAATGGAACGGTCAGGGTGTTCTGTAGGGAGGGGGGGGGGGGGGCGCATCGAAAAAATGCTGAGTTAGCATATTTGCAAAAATTAAAATTTTTTTTTTTTTCAGAACTACTGATTAGAATCTTTTGATATTTGGTATACAGCATCCAGGGTGGGGGGGGGGGGGGGGGTAGTGTGGTGGGTGGCAAGATCCAAGTTTGTTAGAATTAAGCCCCTTTATATTTGGGCTCAATACAAGACCCTGAATTTTAACTTAGTGCAATATGGGGGGATAATCTTTAAAAATCGTCTTCAGATCCACCAGTCAGAATCTTTTGATATTTGGTATACAGCATCCTCAGGGAGGTTAGATCTCATTGTGTTCAAACCAAGTCCCTGGGTTAATATATGGGCTCCCTATTGGAGCCCGAATTTTAACTATAATATTTAAAACTTTTCTGCTCCAGAAACACCAGTCAGAATCATTTAATATATAGCATACAGAATCATTACAGGGGTTGGATTCAATTTGTTCAACTCAAGTCCATCGGTTGATAATTGGGCTCTCGAAGGGAGCCTGAATTTTAACTTAGTGCAATATGAGGAATAATCTTTGAAAATAATCATCTTCAGATCCACCAGTCAGAATCTTTTGATATTTCGGAAACAGCATCCTTAGGGAAGTCAGATCTAAGTTTGTTCAAATCAAGTCTTTTGGTTAATATTTGGGCTCCCTATTGGAACCCAAATTTTAACTTTGTCCAATATGAGGAATAATCTTTGAAAATCTGCTTCTTGAGATACAATAATCTTTTGATATTTCGTATACAGCATCCTTAGAGGGTTCAGATTCAACTTGTCAAATGAAGTCCCTGGGTTGATATTTGTATTCCCTATGGAGGTTGGGTGGGGGAGGTAAATTTTAATATAGTGCAAAATTGGTAATATTCTCAAAATCTTCTTCTTCAGAACCACTAGTCAGAATCTTTTGATATTTGTTATACAACATCCTTCAAGTTTGTTCAAGTTAAGTCCCCAGGTTGATATTTGGACTCCCTAGTTTTGCATAACTGAAAATCTTGGCATTATTTATGTGGTAGTATCCCAATACTAGAAGGAAAGCATCTGACATGGACAACAGAGTTATAAATAATTAAATAACTTGATTTCTCTGTAGTGTTAACTAGCCGTAGATGCCAATTAAATTCTTCTTTATACAACTATGGCCAGGTGAGCATCTCAGAACCCATGGGACATCTTGTTTTTATTTGGACCTGATTTCTCAATATTATTGTGATGCGACCACAATGAAGTATCTAGAAAATCGTAGACAATAATGTTTTTCTTCTTTGTATAGTTTTGTGATCATGGAATCTCTGTCTTTCTTGATCAGACCATGATCGGTTCACCACATATTTACTTCAATGGATCAATATTGAGACTAAGGCCTATAAAAAAGACTTTCTTGTTTCTCAGGCAATTTTTCTTCAATTTTATGATGAGTTTTATTATGAGTTATGGTCCTTACATTTCAAAGACATGTGCCAAATAATTTCTCATAGCGGGGGTCCACAATTTTACAAATCTATTTGTTAATAAGTCGACTGTTGGGGATCATCCAGCAGTTTTACTGATTTTCTTGTTTATCAGGAGTAACTTGAGCGGATGAATTTTCTGTGTGATGTAGCATTAACTCTTCAACCATTAACCCTTCACCCAGCACAATACCACAGTGCAAACCTACAGATATCGAATTGAAATTTGCTACCCAGGGTTATTTTTTATCAGGAGTAACATGGGTAGGGTGAATGTTACAGGCATTGTTGTGTTAGTACTTTAACCAGAACAGCACTGGTATTCACTCCTACATTTTCAAAGATTTGAAATTTGGTACCCAGGTGTAATATTTTATCAGGAGAAACATGACGTGGAATTTTAGGTGTCAAGTTATGTTAACCATTTACTGCCAACCCTTCCTGTAGTGCCCTTTTTCACTCATACATTTACAGAGATATTGAGCTGAAATTTGGTATCGAGTGTTATTTTACCAGAAATGGGACATGGGATGGGCTCAGTTGCAACTAACCCTTCAACCACAGCATGAATGTCAAAGAAATACCTAAGTGATTGAGATCCTGGGAGTGGGAGGGAGGGGGCTGGTGGAATAACTGTGTGTAGCGTGGGTACCTCTGTTGGTTGTCGTATACAAACATATTTGCTCAACAATTACAGTCCAGACATATTAACATCAATAAGTTCAGCTTGCTGAAAATAGAAAAGTAATTTTTTTTCATAAAATGCATTAATATTAAATAAGTAGTTGCTCATTAAAAAAAATTGTCATTTTTAGCTTAACTTGACAAAGTCAAGATAAGCTATTGCCATCATGCGTGCGGAAGTCTGTGAGTCTGTGAGTCTGTTCACATTTTCCTTTAGCACAGGCTACACCCCGTAGTTCTTATCCAATCGTCACAAAATTTCATATGCAGGTGTGAGGTCATGTCTAGATGAGAACATCCCCTTTTGGTCGCGATTGGTCAACCGTGATGGCTGCCCGAGCCCAAAACCCATTGGTAGGTTGACTCCATATAATGTCTAGAAGATAACATCCCCATTTGGTCGCGATTGGTCAACTGGGATGGCTACAGGGCCCGAAGCCTGAAAACCTTTAGCACAGTCTACAGGTCATCATATTTATGAAGGGATTTCATTGTAACTTGGTAGGATGACTCCAGATAATGCCTAGATGAGAATGTCCCCTTTTGGTCGCGATCATTCAACCAAGCCGGCTGCCCGAGCCCAAAACTCGAAAAACTTTAGAACAGACTACAGGTCGTATTTATGAAGGGTTTTCATTGTAACTTTGTAGGATGACTCAGTATAATGTGTAGATGAGGACGTGCCCTTTTGGTTGCGATCGGTCAACCGTGATGGCTACACAGACCCGAAACCCAAAAACCTTTAGTAAGTCTACAGGCCGTATTTATGAAGGGATTTCATTGTAACTTGATAAGATGACTTGTTTTGAAATAATTTCACTGTAACATGGTAACTTTCGTTGACATACATTAACTGTGAGGGTCACATTAACCCACCCCTCAATTCATCAGTACAGTCTACACCTCATATTATTTTTATTGAAAGCATAGCATTCAGGGAACAGAAATTAACATATTCCCAATTATCACAATTCTTGTCTTTTTTCATAATCCTTTCTTAAACATTGAACATTATCCTTTTCATCAAACACAACACACAGACAAGTTAAGCTACAATGTCATTGACACTTTCATTTGCTACCTTGATGTGCAGATTATTATTTCCAACCCAGTGGTCCTTTTTCTTCCTAGGGTATCAAACTATGATGCCATTTTTTTCTGTGATATTTTTTAAGGATCCCAATAGTGAACCCATTTTGTTGTGCCAGACTTTTAGTAGAGGCATGTGGAGGTGCAGGTGCAGGCCTTTGGATTGCTTTATTTTGGTCACATCATTTTCAGGGCTTCAAATGTGCCCAAATTACAGAAAGTTCCATTTTCAAGGGATACTACTGATTTTTAAAGCTGAAAGTAACTTTTCACACCATAAAAAAGGAGGCAAAAACTCTCTACCAGCTGAAAAATTTGAAATACTGATACTTCTAAGTGAGACAAATCAAAGACAATAGTTTAGCGTCGTTCCCATTTTGGGCACAGCTTTTACCGCCCTAAATTTGGGGTAATTTGATGGCCAGGGAATTTGGGAAACGTAAGTGATTTCTTCAGAATTATACTTGCTTCACAATCTTACTCTGCCCTGTAAACCATGACACCAATGTAATTATATATATTTATTTATTTATTGATTGGTGTTTAAGGTCACATACTTATGCACAATGGCTAATTGTGATCGTGGCAATTTTATGGGTGGAGAAAGCTGGAGTACCCAGAGAGAACCACCGAGCATCAACGAGCAACTGTGAGCGCCTCAACATTCTAACTCTGTTCAAGCTCCGCCCAAGGACACAACCATAATATAATAATAATAATAATAACAACATAAGCTATTTTTTTGAAGCCCAAAACAATTTGTGGGTTTTTTTAAGAAAAAATATGGCAAGTCTCTTCTGGCTATGTTAACCCTTTACCCCACCCACACAGATGATATCAAAATTTATTGTTTTAAATATTATTTTTCCAAATTTAAAAAAAAATATCAACAATACTATATTAAGAGACCCCTCATTGGAACGAGCTGATTCCAATGAGGGGCTCACATATGGTTTGGTTGAAATTTTCTGAAAAATGACATTTTTTTAACTGTTCAATTTGGAAATTACGCGGGTGGATGCATGTGATTCGTTAGGATCTGGAGTCTGTAGAGAAGCGTTAGAAGACATTATTTAGGCTTGAAATGCATTATTCTTTCATTTATCACTTAACTGACTGGTTGACTTACAGCAGTTTCTGTGCACAAAATTATTTTTTTGCAACCTCATGGCGAGTACCTAAATGCATTCTTCAAAAAAGTGTAAGGAATTAATTTTTTTTAGAAACAGTACACATCTTCAAACTATTCACAATTGAGTCAGCAGTGAACCAGTTAATGAAAACTTGAGTCCACCAGGCCTTACATTTTGTCTGGGCTGAGGTTGAATGTACCCGAGCTCAGCTTCCCAAAAATATTTTACCAAGGCCTACAGCAGGCTCTGAAAAAATAATATTTTACCATTAAGTTTAATGGGAACAGACTGCAATAACACTAAGATAGGCACCAAAGTTTATTCTACAAGACCTGTTGGTAGACACTGAAATTATTTCAAAATGAAATGCCTGTAACACTAATTGCAAAACATTGCTATTCATATTCTCTTGGAATAGATTCCTGCCTAGTTTTGTTAATTTAAAAAAAAAATTCTGTGCTTTTCTCACTCACAGAATGCAAAAGAGAAACATCTCCATCAAGTGATGACAGTGCTACAGAAGGACCACCACAAGATTTCGTAAACTCATCACCAGAGCTCAGTGATATGGACGAGTCACAAAATATATTGACTCACAAAAGTGGTAAATATAGATTATTTTCCATTCTTTTCAGTACACTATTTTTTAAACTTTATAACCTTGGAATATCTTACTTTGCAGTCTTCTTGAAATAGTATTTTGATATCCAAAATAGGGGAACCCACTTAATTTGAAATCTCTTAGTTGCATATAACTTCCAAATACCAAACTATTTACTGTACCTTCAATTTAAATTTGACGTCATAATTGAATATTGTAAACTATTGAAGAATAAGTATGACATCAAATAAAGTCTGAATACCTCATGTTTATATGCCAATTTGGTCTCAGCATATACAATATAGGCATTTAATCTATTACAGTAGAACCTGTCTTGAGAGACCACAATTTTTGCCAGGCGATGGTCATCTCTCAAAACAAGTGGTCTCTCATGACTGGTCCAATACAGACAAAAACAACCAAATGGTGCAATGTCACGGTAGTCTCTTCAAGACAGGTGTTCTCTCACAACAGTTGTCACTCAAAATTGGTTTTACTGTGTATCTTGTTTGACAGAGCACCATGAGCTCTGTCAAACAAGATATAATAAAATAAATGCACAGTTTAGCACTGGCATATAGGTAAATCACCATGTTCCTATTAACTGGTAGATTACTGATTTTGTTTGGGTTGTCAAAATTTATTCACATGTCTTTGGTTTGTAACAATTCATGGGAGAGTGCTATAGGTACTCTCCCATGAATTGTAACAAAGCAAATCCACAGAGATGAAATAATTTCACTTAAAAAATTCTAGGAAGCCGGTCCACATAACAGAAAGCCTTTAAGTTGTGGCACTTGCACTTCAGAATAAAGCCCAAATATGGTCTTCCGGCACTCTACCAGTTAATTAACTCCTGTTAATTGAATATTTTCACTGGCAAAATGGCTATTCACTGAACATGATTCCACTGTAATAATATTATCTCTGTAGTTTTTTTTAGCTCACCTACATCTGTAAGATGTGGTGAGCTATTGTCATAACCTTGGGCGTCGGTGTCAGCGTCGGCGTCCGGCGTGTCCAATATTGTAAGATTTAATGTTAAGGTTAATTTCTCAAACATCAGTGGGCTCAGGCCTTTGGTATTGCATATGTAGGTTGTGGGGAACTATCAGAACAGTATTTAACCCTGATACTACGACTTTTTTCCAAATTTCACCTAAAATTTTCTGCCAAAAGTTGTTGTAAGAATTTGCGTTTAGGTGCTGTAAGAATTTGTGTTAAAGTCAGCTTTTGTGCAGATTGTGCTGCTTTAACTTCTCATTACTGTTGATTTTCATATTTCAATAATAACTGTAGGTATTAACCCTACTGTATGCAGAAATTTAACTTCAATTTTTTTTTTTTCAGTCAAAATTTTCATGTTTTTCTCGGACTTAGTAAATTTTAAGTTGTAAAACTTTGTAAACTTTGTGTTTAGCTGAGTTGTGTTTCTATGTGTCTTTCCAGGCGATTAATATTCTACGCTTGGGTTACTGAACTCCATTGCAGTAATATTTAACCCTCATTGGATGCATATTTGAGGAATTTGAGGCTGATTTCTGCCAAAACTTGTAAGAATTAGCGTTTAGGTGTTGTAAGAATTTGCGTTAAAGTCAGCTTTTGTGCAGATTGTGGTGCCTTCATCTCTCATTACTGTTTATTTTCTCATTTCAATAACAACTGTAGGTATTAACCCTACTGTATGCAGAAATTTAACTGATTTCTTTTCTTTTTTTCAGTCACAATGTTCACGTTTTTGTCTGACTTACTCAATTTTAAGTTCTAAAAGTTTGTGTTAATGTGAGGTGTTAAGGTGAGTTCTGTTTCTATGTGTCTTTCCAGGCAATTGATATTGTACGCATGGGTTACTGAACTACACTGCGGTAACGTTGCGCCCTTATTACATGCATATTTGAGGAATTTGAGGGGGATTTTTGGGACTTATATTCACTTTCTTTAAAAAGAATTTTTTTTTAACTTTTTTTTTTTATTTAATACTTTCTCATACTTGTTACTAGTAACATTAAGGCTTATTTTAGTTGTTGATGTGATGTATTTTTGTTGGGACGTATAGTCACTTTCTTGAACGAATGTTTTTCTGCAACTCCTCTTTAACCAATGAATGTACTTCAATTACAATTTCAGTGATTTATGAAAGCCTTTCCTAATTCTTATTTATGATTTAATATCTGGCCTCACGATTCATATTCTTAATCATAAACATTTCTAAAAGAAAAAAATGCTTTTATATCCAATGATTCTATGTTGAATTGATATATATAATAAATGCAGAAATATAGACTTTCCAAAGCCATCACATAAACCACATTAATCATTTGATGCCTAGTTAATGATTTATATTAACTAAATATTAGGCATGTTACATTGGAACGACATTATCAAGCACGAATGTAGGTGAGCGTTGGGATGTAACATCCCTCTTGTTTAGTCATAATCTTGCCTGTCTGTATGGACAGCCAGTATTTTGATAGAAACTATTACCAAGATAATTTAACCATTGAATTGAAGACTTTATGACCATAGAAACAACTGAGGAAATATTTCTTGTAGAGTTCTGTGTTTAAGTGAAAAATCACTTTGTTTCGGGTTTTCTTCAGAAACCAAAACCAAGACTCAAGGGAATGCAAAAGCAACCCCACATTCAGTTTCAGAACGTTCAGAATTTGTAAGACTGTTAATACAGATCAGGTTTTTATTGCACATAAAATGTGTTTGAAAAAAGTGTTTAGCACTTTAATGAATCGGTCAGAACTAAAAATTGAGCAGTTGAAAAAAAAGGAAGAAATAAATAAAATTATATCATGTGTCCCTTCAATGCAAGGCTCAAATTTTATGACACACCGAAACTGCCATTTTGAACCCAGATTGGTATGCAGCATTTTGGTGTGTTATATACTTGATTCCTGATTTTGCGTTACCCCCTTTGAATGTGTAGATTAACTAGATTCAAGCTTGTTCAGGGATGTCAGAAGCATGGGGGCAGAGGTGGCAGCTGCCCTCCTGCCTTTGGACCACAGGGGGCAAGAGGTGGCAGACAATGACCTTCCCAGGTTCATCACTCAATATTTTTCAATGATTTATTCACGAAAGTATATCTAAAATACACCCCAAATCCATTCTGGGTGCTTTCAAAATTCATCTCAAACTCCCCCATCTTGGGCCTTTGGCCTTCAAGACATGCAGTCTTCAGTATGTCATGGCAGGGCTGCTAGTGTGAGTAAATGCTCTTTTCCCGGAGTCTGACCCCCCTGCCTTTAAGTGCTTCTGGTATCCTGAGCTTCTTCCAAGTAAGTCAAAACCCCAGGACGTGCAGCAGTACTTGATTACTGTGATAAACAAGTTCAGTTTTACCAATAAAATAGGACTCGATAAACAATGGGTGAAAGTCTATCAAAGTGGGCAGAATAGGTTTAAATGCGTGTGGTCATAATCCATGTTTGGGCAGTGAGCTCATGCATGTGTTTACCAGGTAATAAAAATCTTAATCGGCAAAATTTTTATTTATGAAGCACTGGGTTGTACCTGGTGCATCATAAATTAAATTTTTTATGATTATTCCTATAATTATTGTTTAGAATCTAATATTGTGTCCATGGAAAGATTGCCCACCTGTGGAAAGTGACCCGTCCACGGCGATCATACTGTAGAATGCAGTGTGTTAATTGGAAAACAGCTTAAACACCAGATTTGCAATATCCTTTGTCCTTTCATAAAAATGATTTAATAAAGTAATCAAGTATATTTCTTGTATACCAAAAGATGATTTGCTCAACTATCCTGAAAGCTCAACTCTGTTACATTACAAAAAAGGAGTTTTCATTTTCAGATATTTCTGATATATTATTTCAGGCCCGGAAATAAGTCATGAAAAGTGGGTTATAAGGTTATGGGGAGGTTATAATGATTTAATGTCACACGTCACATATTGTTATCTCCTTTGATATGCCTGGTCACCTACCTTTCACCAATCTTAAAGGGTACGGTAATAATGCCATCATGAAAAATTGCCAAAAGTTGGGTTATTTTGAATAAGCTCTTTTCCAAAAATATTTAACTTCATACTGTTAAAATGACAAATGTTGTCAGCATTTTTTAAGTTCATTATTCAGAAATTGATGAACAATAAAATAAAACATGGAGAATGATCTAGCAAACTTCCGTAGGTTTAAATTGTAACACCGCAGAGAATGTGGGTATGAGTAGATGATACAGACCTTGGAGGCAATTCGGACCCTGGATGATTCAGACCTTCAAAGATTTGGACATCTATGTTTATCATCCGAATCATCCAGGGTCTGATTCGTCCAAAGTCTGAATCATCCAGTAGACGTCTTTCAGAAACTTCTCACAGCTCAATAATAGTACTAGAGTTGTCATTCAATGGTCATGAAAATCACATGAACACTATTTTCTGAGTAAAATCAACTTTATTTCAGTAATTTATCACAAAACTGACAAAATATATATTGCAGCACAACTTTAGAAAACAGGTAACAACCACTAAAATAGGCTTAACCTGCTGATAGGTTACAAACCTGATTCCTTATTCAGGCCTGTTATTTGTTTGTGATATTGTAACCAAGAAGACTGAAGTTGTCAGAATGAATGATTTATTGAACAAAATGTCCTATTTTTTTTCAGATCTCCTAAGAAACCTGGCTAAGTCAGCTGAAAATCTAGTAGCTCATTTCGCACAAACCTCTCAGCCTTTCGACAAGGTAGGTTTATTTTAATGCACATTCAAACATCTCATTTTTAGTGTACCTGCAAATTTCTAGACACATGTAGGACTTGATTTAAATAATGTAGCAAATTTAGATATGATATATGGCCTCTTTCACATAGGAGTAAGACTGGATGTAATAAGGATTTGAAGTATCTGCTGAAAGCAAATTCTGGCTGCCCTTTGTAAGTATTTTCACTCTTTTTGTAAGGTGATTTACAGATGATATTACCAATATTATTTTTATGAACAAATAATATGATTTTATACTTCCAAAACTTAATGCCTAGCTCCCTCCTGCATCCCCAATCTGCTGAAAAGATCTTGAGATCATTCCTGTTAGAGATGATGAGCTATATTCTAGATAAAAAATTTAAATAATCCAACTTCTGTAGGTTATTTTGTATATAGTTCTGGGTAATTAGGTAGAAATAATGAATATATGTGAATATATCTGAGGATTCTGTTATTCATACTCTACCAGGTTAAGCTTAAAAAACTGTTATTCACAAGGAACCTGATTAACCCTAAACACTCTGGTAGTGCAACAGAATTTTCTCAAATCTCTGTTTTTCTCTTGTTTAGCTATGAATTTGACCAATTATATCGTGTTTGACAGAGATCACTGAGCTCTGTCAAAAAAAGGTATATTTGGTTAAATATCAAACTGCATTATGGGAAATAATTGTTGCTGAAAACTTTGCCATTTTGACATCTCAGTGACATCATCATTTTAACAAAACACTGAGTATTTTCTAGATATTTTTCAGCAAGTCTAGTCATGGCTGCTTTAAAGCAGCCATGACTAGATTTGATGAAAAATTAATACAAATATAGCAGAGAAAATCATTGATTAAAAAATCCATTTAATTTACCGGGATAAAATATGATTTAATGTGCCCAAATTATACTTATTTCAATAACAAGAGAAATCTTGTTCTGGGCATGAATTTCCACCAGCAGCGTGCAAAGAATTAATGTTAACTCATTTATTTTTTAGTTTAAACAGTATTTATTTCAGAACAAATTTTACAAAAATATTACAAGGAACAATCAAAGCAGTAAGACATTAATAAATCAGAACTGAAAGGGTTTCAGCAGTAAGCTTAAAGCTTATACGAGGCTGTCTCTTATTTTTTATTTATTTATTTAAAGATGTTTATTGACACTTCCAACAGCCAGTGTTATATGTCAAGACAATTTTATGGGTGGAATAAGCACACATACCTCGAAAGAACCAATGAAAAGCAGCAGAAAATAACTCTCCAGCTTAGTAACATTGCATTAGTAGTGTTGGCAGCAGTTGAATTCATGTGTACCAGCGACATGTAGTGCACTTCAGTAAACTATACCACTGTGCTCCCACTTTGGGAATTGGGTTCAGCCATTTAACTTACAAATTGACCACCTCCGCTTGTGTTAATTTACAAATTGAGCAGTTGAAAAAAAAAATTTTTCAAAAAGTTTCAACCAAACCATGTCTTATGAATCCCCATTGGAACAAGCACATCAAGCTTGTTCCAAATAGGGGTCACATGATATGGTTTTGTTGAAACATTTTGAAAAGTTTGAAAAAATATTTAAAATAATAAATTTTGATATCATGTGTGTTGGGCAAAGGGTTAAGTGTCTTGCTTAAGAACACAACTTATATAATGTGAGTCAGGATTGAGTCTAGGGCCATTTGTTGGTCTGAAGTCCAGTGTGCTAATCAGTGAGCCACCATGCTCCCTAACGTTTACATAGAGGACTCACAAGGGAAAATTTGGGAAAAAGGAAGTTTGGTGTTCCCCATTCATACATGGCCACAATACTTTCCAAACAAACAAGTCCTCCAATTTTATACAGTAAGACTCCTTCAGTATTGAAAAAGTGAAGCCAGTTTATAATGGCTCACTGGCGACCCATGCTGGGGCTATAGCTGTATGCAAGGCATACAGTATTATCCGTGATAACACAAGACATCAACTCCCACTGGCAGTGGTTGTCTGTGTGTTTTATGGATAATGCCTGATCTCTGGTTTTGGTGCTATCTTGAAGTTAGGCCACCCCCACCCCCACCCCATCCCCACCCCCACTCCCACCCTCCCATTGCATCTGACCATGTGCCTTCAGGAAAAAGACCACTTTTGCATTCATAGTACTATAACCAGAACTCTCAATAAGACAAATAAACATTTACATGGATTGGAAGTATTTTGGAGTCAAAGATATATGAAATTAAATTGTGAAAGAAAATTTTTTTCATTTTCTATCCCATGCATTGAAGTTCTAATTGTTTCCAGAGAGAATGCGTCCATTCCTGTCCTTAAACTTCAACTGTAATCTGAGTGTCAGGGTAATATTCATGACTTGGGTATTGTATTTTGTAGCTACGTCTTGGAAATTCTTCAGAGACACCAGAATTAGGAGATCTCATTTTGTCTGAGTTTTGCCCAGCTGTGGCTCAAGTGATTGGAGATGGACTTAAGCCTTATTTGGCAGGACTTAGTGTATTTGGAAAAATTCAGCTATCGCCTTGGAAAGTTGCAGAGGGATCAGCTGATTTGGGTATGTACTAAAATATAATTGTTTGAAAAATTACAGTTGCATATACACCTGTACAGGTTCTTTATTTATGATTTGTTCTCTGTAATAAATCAGTGCCCACCAGATATATGGCGTACCCTCTTTTGTTACAACAACCACTTTTTTTTGGTTATAACTCCTCCCTTTTGTTATATCCCCAACCTCCGTATGAGGTTTCGGCAGGCATTTTCAGTGGAGCCCACTTAATTGTATATCTCTTAACTGAATAACCCTGTTAATTGAATATAATTTCCCAACACAAAACCATTTACCATACCTCCAGTACAAATTTGATCTGTTAATTGAATAATGTTATCAAGTAAACTCCTGTTAATTGAATAAAAAATCTTGTAACCTGTCAAGAAATTATGCTGATGCTCCCCAGTTTCCTTTGTTCATAGACCTATTTGGCCTCAGTACATCCAGTACAGGCATTTAATCTATTATATCTTGTTTGACAGAGCTCATGGAGCTCTGTCAAACAAGATATAATAGAATAAATGCTAAGTTTCTCTCTAGAATACAGGAAAGTAACACAATCCCTGTTAATTAAATACTCCTGTTAATTGAATAATTTTCATTTGCAAAGTGGCTATTCAATTACCAGGGTTCCACTGTAGTAGAAGGCTCTGTCCTTCCTGCCATCTGTCCATCCATCCATCCATCCATCCATCCATCCATCCATTCATCCATCCATCCATCTGTCTGTACATTTGTCCATTGATATGGTAACAGACCACCTTGGGGGAAAGGATCTCCACATATTATGGGGCTTTGACCACGCATATGTACCAGAGGTGTTGCTCTTGTACACTTAGAGACCTTTCCATACAAACTTTTTGATTTATAACTCAAGCATTGGTTGTCAGATTTTGATGTTCTTTGATATGGTGAGAGACCAGCATTGGGGAAAAGATATCCACATATACTGGGTTTTGACCATTTATACTCACCAGACTTATGGCCCTTGTTACACTTAAAAAACTTTCCTAACTAATATGTTGCCTTATAACTCAAGCATCAGTTGTTGGATTTTGATGTCATTTTGGTGAGACCAGCACAGGGGAAATGGTATCCACATATTGTAGGTTTCCTCCATGCATACATACGTGAGTTCTGGCATATAGACAAGTTGTGACTAAGTCAAACTCGACTTATAGTTTGGTGAATGACGGTCGGGCGGGCATAAACAATTGGTTTCTGGATGATAACTTGATAATGGTTCGACCCATGTTCATGAAACTTCATAGGTAGTTTGGCCCCAGTGAGAGGAAGAACCCTATTTATGTTGGACTTGCTAGGTCGACTATCAAGGTCACAGTGACCTTGAAATACTAAATCGTAAACAATTGGTTTCCGGATGATAACTTGACTATGTTTGAATCCACATTCATGAAACTTCATATGTAAGGTGGCCACGGTGAGAGGAAGAAAGCTACTTATTTTGGACTCCCTAGGTCAATGGTCAAGGTCACAATGACCTTGAACATACTAAATCGTAAAGAATTGGTTTCCGGATGATAACTTTACTATGGTTAAACCCACATTCATGAATTTTCGTATGTAGGTTGACCTTGGTGACAGGAAGAACCCTATTTATTTTGGACTTGCTAGGTGATAGGTCAAGGTCACAGTGACCCTGAACATAGTAATCAAAACAATTGGTTTCCGGACAATAACTTGATAATCGTTTGACCCACATTCATGAAACTTCATAGGTCAGTTGGCCTTGGTGAGAGGAAGAACCCTATCGATATTGGATGTGCTAGGTCAAGGGTGAAGATCACAGCGACCCTTCACATAGTAAATTGTAAACAATTGGTTTCCTGACGATAAATTGATAATGAATAAACCCACTTTTGTGCTGTCACAACTCGACATTGGATCGGTGATCCTATCGGCATTTTTATTTTTACACTTAAAAACCTTTCCATAATGACATTTTGCATTATAACTCAATCATTGCTGTACCAATTTTGATGTCCGTTGGTATGATGAGAGACCAGTATGGGTGAAAGGATATCCATGTATTGCTGGTTTTGCCCTTACATATGTTTTACAGATATGGGCAACATAGGGCAAAGTCCTCTAAAATGGGTATAAACGATTGACTAAACTCAGCTTTATCTCCATGTTGTGGTCATGATTAGCCATTGTTCAGAAGTATGTGACCTTAAACACCAATAAATAAATAAATAATCACTATTAATAGGGTGATCATATTGGTTAAAAGTCATCATCATTTCTGTTCTACATCAAATGTCAGTGAAATGATCTTTAATTTAATTTTAATTTTGGAGATACAAATTCTGTTTAGTTTTCCCAACATATTTTTTCTTGCCCAAACTGCAGGTGATCAAATCATGTGTTCATAAAACCTTTACCTGACACAACAGCAATAATCAGCCAGAATTATTCACAAAAATCATGTGAACAAATTTTATTATGTTTTCAATTTTTACCTTAAAGACATAGCTTATGATCCCTTATTGGAACAAAGTCATTGAGCGTGTCCTAATTGGAGTCATAAGTTTTGTTTTTGAGGCTAAAAATTAAAGTTTGTAGTGAATCTGAAAAAAGTTTTCCAAGTGTTGTCTGCTAACTGTATTAGGTTATTATTGGTAAGCCTGGGAACATATTATTGATTTATATTCTGGTGAAGACTTAGATTTTACATTTTTTTCTGCTAGTCTGTATGAGTTTGACAGCATTTATTCTGGTGAATTGAAGGCTGGATTTGTGCCAAGTTAACTCTTTCAACATGAGAGGCCGCTTTTCCGGTCCAGGAACACGATGCGTCATAATTTCATTAAGTAGGATGGCTACTAAGTGAACATGTGTGGTAGAACAATTAATATTTTCAACGTGCAACCTGAAGGCTGCACGTTGAAAATATTAATTGCTCTACCCCCAGATAATGGATATGGACTCTTCTAATTTCTGCCATTTAACTGGCATGGAAGATACCACCAGTGTTGAAAGGGTTAATTCAACTGTCTAGGTAGATTCACGACATTACTGAGTCATGAGCTGAGACTACATTATTTTCCCTCTTGGTAATGATATCGGCTTGTTATTCATTTGTCTGGCTATGTATCTCTCTAATATTAACACCCAGGAGATTTGGACATTATTTCTTAGGTTCTCATCTTCTCATTCGTGTTAACTATTGTTCGGCATTGTTTTTCTAATCAGGTCTTGATTGCATTGACAGTCTGGACATGATGATAAATTATTGCTTATGTTTTGGCATCACTTTATACCTGATTATGGCAGGGGGTTAAAGCTGTTTATTGGAGGTAAAAATTGAAAGAAAATAAAAATTTTGTGAATAACACAGGCTGGGTATGTGCATTATGTTAGGTAATGTGTTAACATGGGTTTTTCTTTACTCAGCCCACACAATAGCATAATTTGTTACTTTAATTATTTTTTTTTCAAATTTTTCACAAAATGTTAACAAAACCATAATCTTGTGACCCCTCAGTGAAACAAGCTCAATGAGCTTGTTCCAATGAGGATCACATGAAGTGGTTTCATTCAAATTTTTGTTTTTCAGCTGCTCAATTTGTACATTATGTTAGCAGATGCGACCAATCCATTAGATGAGGGATTACTAAAATACCATTAACGGGACCAGTTGATATTGAATGTATAATAAATGAGCTAGTATTGGAAAAACATACACAATTAGGGCTTCAGCTGAGCATTTGGGGGTCGGGTAAACAGACATGTTTTCCAAACCATTAACTTTCCCATAAAAATAGTCCGCTTGTAAGTTTAAAATGCATGAATTCCTGACTGTCCACCTCAAGGACAACACATTATAAATTGCAGTGGATAAGTCATTGTAAGAAATGAATGCAAACCAATGTTGTCACTTGAAGTAGTCATGTGGGCTCTCAATTTATTTATTTATTGAGATTTAACGACACTTTTGACAGCCAGGGTCACCTCGTGTCGGACAGTTTTATGGATGGAGGAAGCCGGAGTACCTGGAGAGAACCACCAACAACGGCAAGCAGCTGCCAAACTCTCAAATGTACTAACTCCACACAAGCAGGGTAAGCATTTTTTGAAGACAAGTGCGCCATCGAAGTGCAGTACACCTTAGTACATAGCACCACTGTGCCCCCACATTGGCAACCAGGTTTAAGTGCCTTGCCCAAGGACACAACACAGTTACCCCTGGTGGGGATCAAACCATGGACCTTTCGGTTTGAAGTCCAATTCCATAACCACTAAGCCACCGCGCTCGCTTGGGCTCTTAATAGAACGCATGTTAATAAAACACAATATTTGTTTTCAGTACTTTCCCAAAGAACCCAGTCAAGTGAAACAGTGTTTGATTACTCAGATAAACAAGCAAGTTTTACTGGTAAAATAGGACGGAGTCACCAAAGCCTGGTGTTGGAAGTCATCTAAAGTGGGCAGTACATGTATCAACGATTGGCTTTACTTGACTGTATACCTGTTTTGCTGTCATGATATACCCATAGGTACTGAATATGTCCTTAAACTCCAGTTAATAAATCAATTTATAGTATCACTGGTATTTGCATTTGAAGTGCATACGTCTTTGACTGATGTTTTGCTGCTTTATATATTGGTCTGAAATCCTTTATTCCCAAATAGAGAAAATACAGGGAACATTCCAGTAAACACAAAGAAAGCCATTTGAGATGTGGTGCTTTCATACCAAGAGAGCTAGAAGGTTTTAGATTTTTCAGATTCCACTTCAGTTTTGGTTCAGTTTCAGGAAAAAACTTTGGTTTCAGTTCAGTTTCTCTACTTGTTAAAAACACATAGTAAATAATACTTCAGACTCTTTAACTCTGAAAATGTCTGCAGTAGTTTGTAAAACACCACTCGGCACAAAAGCCATGTCTTTAAGTATATTCATTGCTTTCAGCCTAACATCCCTGTGATCATTCTTAGGGGTTCTAGGAGATCAGTTGCTAAGCCTATTCAGTCAGAAAAAAAAGTTAGTTAAAAACCGAAATCAGGGTAAGAAATGAAATAAAGTTGTGTTCTCATTGTCACATTTCTTATCAACCTACCTTACAATTGTTTACTACAGGCTTGCACTACAGTGGAAGACCCTAAATCGGATAAAATACTCTCTATTTTAATCTTTCCCAAGAGAGTTGGGAAAGAAAAGTGGTGTAAAAACACCACGAAAAAATAAGCCAAAACTGGGTTGAGCGCCATTTGCGCACACCCAGTAGGGGACACTCTTCTCTTAGTACAATTCCACGACTTCCGATAACCAGTGCGCAAGCAGTCATCAAACCATTCTTTTTTTGTCCGCGAAACGTGGTTGACGTGTCACCATCTTTGCATTACGATACATTACAGTGATAATTCAACTCATCGATAATAGTTTTCCTGTGACTGGAATTATGGATCTGAAGATTTTATAATAACAGGACTGTGTTTTATATATTCTCGTTAATATTTTCAACCACATTCTCATTGTATTTTATTTATATATTCCGTTTTCGCAAATGTGTTTTCGACATCGTGTCAACGCTGTTCGGAAATAAAGTTTTCCGTTGTTATTGGAGTTAGGTGTCAATGAGGGACTGTATGGACTGGATTTCTTCACTCTGTTGAGGGATGAATTTCTGTTTTTTAGGTCCCTGTCGGCCGTCGGGGTTCTGTCATGTACCCACCGGTTATTTTTTCTGCCACCTTCTCTCGTAGTTGGGGGTGTTCTTCTACTTTCTGTAACTGTTGAGTTCACCTTTTTCTTCTACTGCTCTCACCTCTGTTTTTTTCCAGTTCGGTTCCTTTAGGGCAATTCCTTTTGCCCTCGCCTTTGGTGTGTTCTCGTGGCTGTTCCTCCCACACTCGCGAGGCACTGGGGGGAGGGGAGGGGGGGCACTGTCGTTTCGGGGCATCCCGACACGACCACATCTGGTGTGAGTTATACCCCCTCCGTGGGGGATGTGCAGCTCCTCCCGCACCCATGGGGGTGGGGCACGCTGTCGTTTCGAGGCCTCCCGACACGACCTCGTCTGGTGAGAGTTACACCCCCTCTGTGGTGGATGTGCAGCTCCTCCCGCACCCATGGGGGGTGGGGAACGCTGTCGTTTTGGGGCCTCCCGACACTACCATGTCTGGTGAGAGTTATTCCCCATCCGTGGGGGATGTGCAGTTTTTTTTACTGTGGTGGATACTGTGGGAGCTGTTGGATTTCTGGTGAAGAGATGCCTGGTTCCGGGACTATGCGCCCTCTCCAGTTGACATCTGAGGCTGTCACTAGGGTTGTGACTCCTCCTTTGGAGGTCGAGCTAGGTGGCTCTCTCCCCTTTTCTGACAGTTCCAACAGCTCGTCGTATCTGCTGCTACTGCTGTTCCATCGGGCACCATTTTAGCCGGCCTCGGCTTATACCTGCACGGGTCTGCAGTGATGTCTGTAGTGTGGTTGTGGGGTATCGGCCTCAGCCTTCCCTGACTTCAACTTGGCGAAGTGGGAAGTGGCTGCCGACTGAACCCCCTGCTGTGTCCTCTCAGCCGTTGAGCACAGCAGTTTTATCCCTGCAGGGGTCTGCAGAGGTGTCTGGTGGGGTATCGGCCTCAGCCTTCCCTGACTTCAACTCAGCGAAATCGGAAGTGGCTGCCGACCGAACCCCCTGCTGTGTCCTCTCGGTCGTTGAGCACAGCAGTTTTCTCCCAGCAGTGGTCTGCAGCGGTGTCTGGTAGTGTAGATGTGGGGTATCGGCCTCAGTCTTCTCTGACTTCAACTCGGCGAAGTTGGAAGTGGCTCCCGACCGAACCCCCATGCTGTGTCTTCTCAGCCGTTGAGCACAGCAGTTTTATCCCAGCAGGGGTCTGCAGGGATGTCTGGTTGTGTAGACATGGGGTATTGGCCTCAGCCTTCCCTGACTTCAACTTGGTGAAGTTGGAAGGGGCTGACGGCCAAACTCTCTACTGTGGTCTTTCAGCCATCGACTACCTCAGTTTTTCTCATTGGATTCGGATGTTCATGGTGGGGTCACCATGAACTCTGTGGCGTTTCCATCCACGGACTCTGGTCCCATGGCCAGTTTTGTGTGACCAACGCTTTTTGTGCAGCCTGGACCTTCTGTCCCACAGTGGTCTGCAGCGACTCTCCTGAGTTTCCGCTCTGTTGATCCTCGGGGTATGTGATATCCCACTAAACATCTGCCTTCAGATGTTTTCGGCTGCAGGGTGTATTTGAGGATCGTGACCCTTCGCTGGTAAATGGGTCAGGAGTGAAGCCACTTTGTCCATTCCCACGTCGTTCCGTTCCAACAGTCAGTGAGCTTAGGGAGGCCCTCTCCTTGCTCACTTAGGTTCTGTCCAAGAGCCTTTTCCGTTGCTTCCAGCGAGGCTACGAGTGGTTTCCGGGCAACCCCCTGTGGCGCCACCTCCCGGAATTGGAAACAGGTTGCCTCTGATCCCCTGGTGTGCTGGTTTGCCCATGATGGGCTATGTGTCTTACGACTCATGGGATGAGTCTGACATTCCTGACATCGAGAGCCTACAGTCTTCTGACTTGGGGGCAGCTCTTGACTTTGTGTTTGGGTTCCTTCCAGGTCTCAAACCGTCAAACCAGCCGACAGTGTCAGCCCGGCTGCGATCCTCGGTCACACGCCTACAGCCTGTGGAGCAACATGCTTCTGGGCACCTTCGACCATGCCTGTCGGTACAGGTGTTGAAGCATTTACCGCTTTGGACACTAAGCTGAGTTCCAAGGCTATGAAGACGTTCTTCTTCATCAAGGTTGACTTTTTTTGCCTCTGGTGAGTTATCGTTCCTACGATTTCGCCAATCCATCAGTCTGCCAGACTGTCACGGTCTTGGATCGGGACTCCAACTCCTCAGCCATATGGAGACTCTGGAGTCCAGGTTGGGCTTATCGAGAGGGATGCTGGAATGCGTTCTCTCTTTGATCGTGTCGTCTCTGCTTTGCTGCTTATCTGCTCCCAGATGAGTTTGACGACAAACAGGTTTTTGTTTTGTGTGTGCTGTTCAAGGCACTCATGCATCTTCTCACACACATGCCTGTTACGCGGCTAGCTTGGAATTAGTTCGCAGGTACGCTGTGCTGGAACAAGACATCCCCTTTTTGAGGGGCAGTGCACTGCTCTTCGATCTGCCTCTTTCGGCGGGTCCGCGACTATTCCATGGTCCGTGGCGATGGTCCGGGATGGCTCCCTTTGTCATTCCATTGATCTGCTGCTGCTTAGTCAGCTTGATCGGCCTTCTGTTGGAGGCAGGCGCCGTCCAAAGCCTAACAAGTACCCTTCTGCTTCCTCTGCGAAGCTAAGGGCTGATCCTCCTACCGCCACTTATACTCACTCATAGGGTGGGGTAGGCGTCGGCAGTAGTCGCCTCGATTTCGTCCCAGGTTGAGGCACTCCACAAGTAGAGAGTGTCTCTTCCCAGATCAGTCCCTTTCAACGTTACACATTGGGAACTTTTGACCACGGAGATAGGCGATCTCCTGTCAATTGTCAAAGGGGACAATTGAGGTCATCAAGAACTTTCTTTCAGTGGGATTTTGTTTCCTGCATGTTCTTGGTGCCGAAGAAGGACGGCCGACTCAGATAGGTTATCGATCTGAGTATTCTGACGCAGTCTATCAGTTCAGCATGGAGGCTTTCAGATCAGTTCGCCGCTCCATTCCCCAAGATGTTTTCCATTTCAAGGCCATTCCCTTTGGCCTCAGTCTGAATCCTTGGGCCTTCAGCTGTCTGATGTCGCATGTGTTAGTCTTACATCGCACACATTCCAAGGTGTCTTCTTCGGCTTGTCTAGTTGATATCCTCCAGAGGCAATCCAATGCTGCTTTTCTGGAGTCTGATGTCTTCACACTGTTGAGCCCACTCAAGTCACTAGGGTTCAGAGTCAACAGAGAGAAGTCGGACCTGGTCCCTTCTCCATCTTGTCATCTGGGATGGACTTCATCAGCTCGGAGTCTTCCCCGACTGCTTGGTCTCTGCATTTCGGTGACAGATCTCATTCCTCTAGGTCAACTGCATGTCTGACCTCTCCAACACTTTTTGCTCAGTCGTTGGAGGCCAAATGTCGATCCTCTGGTTCTGGTGATTCTTTTACCAGAGTCTCTTCCTCATCACCTTCTCCCCTGACAGATGTTCAGTGGATTATGCAGGGAGTTCTGTTGGACTTCCCCACGTCCGATTGTGTTCTGACGGTAAACTCCAGCGATCTCGGATGGGGTGTGGATCCTCCAGGTCTTTTCCTTCACGGGTCATGGGACCAGGATCTAGCAGCTCTTCATGTTAACCAGAAGGAGCTTCTTGCTCTTCTGTGTTTCCGACAGTGGATCCCCCACTTTTCGGATTGTCAGGTCCTTCTGTGGTCTGACAATTCTACGGTGGTTGTTTACATTCGGAACCAGGGCAGATTGCACTATGTTCCCATGTACGATTTGGTTCGGGATCTTCTACTGCTCGCTCAGGATGTCAATGTCGGAGTTGTGGTTCGTCACATTCCTGGTCGTCTGAACGTCCTAGCTGACTCCCTGTCCCAACGGGGCAGGTTCTTTTCCACCGAGTGGATGATTCACATGGCAGTGTTCCAGTCTCTTTGCGATCTCTGGGGTCGTCCCCACATCGATCTCTTTGCGACTCATTGGAACCATCAGGTGGACACTTTCGTGTCCCCGTGTCCAGATGCTCTGGCTTTCGCCATGGACGCTCTGGCCCTCCTTTGGGACGGTCTTGTCAGCTACGCCTTCCTACCGGTTCCGATTCTGCCTCAGCTTCTAGCCCAGATATGAACCTGCAGTTGTCGAATCCTTTCAATCACACACCTGTCTCCTAGGTGGGTGTGGATCAATCTGCTCCGCTCTCTGTTAGCGGCAGTTCCGGCATGTCTCCCTCTACGTCGAGACTTTCTTTGCCAAAGTCGCCCGAGGAGGTTTCAAGTTGACCCGACTTCATTGTTCCTTCGCGCATGTCTTTTATCGGGTCCTGTCTCCTCCGTAGTGGTTTTTAGAGATGAGCAGTGGAGTTGCTTTTCTTCTTCAAGGAGGCACTCACTCCACTGGTTTAGCCTCTGTGGCTCAGAAGGTTCTTCTGTCGATGGTGTGCGATCACTCTGTTGCTTCTGTCACTCCTTCGATCACACCGATTGCGGAGTTTCTGGTATATGTTTGTTTCTGGGGGTCTCCAGCAATGGGTACAAGTCCATGCTTCGGAGACATTTTTCATATGTGGTACCGCATTATTTCGGCACTCATCCTTGCCTCTCCAAGCTTGTTCAGCTCTTTTCCTTGAAAAGGCCTAGTTTACTCCAAGATGGACACTTTCTTGGGTGCTGCTCTGCTTGGGGGAGGGGAGGCGTTCATGCCTTTATCCCAGATGGATATGCATTTTCTCACATGCCAGACCTCTCCTGAATCCATTTCTCTGGATTTGTCTTGCTATTCGTGCAGCTTCCGCTCGTCTAGCTTCTGACGATTGTATTACCAATCATTTTTCTGCCATGAGGTGCGTGCATTGTCTTCCTCTCAGGGCTTATACTAAATCCGTCATGTTGTTGGATGTTATGCTAGCAGCCTATTGGAGAAATGCTACTTTCTCCATTTATCTGCGACAGTTGCAGGAGCAGACAGTGGACCTTTGTCCTACGGGCCCTCTTTCTTCGGCTCAGGCTGTTGTCTATCCCAGCCATTCAGCTTCTTACAGGATCAGTTCCAGCTCCGTGCCATTACTGCCCTTTCTGTCTGTGCGTCGCACATCACCATACGCCTCATCTTTCATTGTCTTTTACTAATGTTTGTGATGCTATGGTTTGATAGGACTAGGGATCTCTTCCTCTGTCCATGGTTCCAGTGCAATTGAGTTATGTGTGGCTTGGCTATGGGATTCCCTCCATCCTATTGTCTATTCAGCCTGTAGTAAACAATTGTAAGGTAGGTTGATAAGAAATATAAATTTTATAGTAAATTTCCTTTCTTATTATACCTACCGCAATTGTTTACATGGAGGCCCTCCCGTCTTCTTATTCGGGTAAGAATCCTTCCTCCCTGCTGATCACATAACTCCTATGTTGGCGGACTCAAAAGAATGGTTTGATGACTGTTTGCGAATTGTACTAAGAGAAGAACGTCCCCTACTGGGTGTGCGCCGATGGCACTCTACCCAGTTTTGGCTTATTTTTTCATGGTGTTTTTACATCACTTTTCTTTTCCAAATCTCTTGGGAAAGATTAAAATAGAGAGTATTTTATCCGAGATAGGGTCTTCCACTGTAGTGCAAGCCTGTAGTAAACAATTGCGGTAGGTATAATAAGAAAGGAAATTTACTATAAAATTTATATTTCTAGCTTATTGACTCGCCCACTTGTCGAGTCAATAAGGGAGAAAATGTCACAATGAGAACATGACATATTCGCCCCCGTGCTGGATAGAGTAATTGTCGTGAATCCATAGGGTCACTAGTCCACTTCTCTCCCTTAAGATAGTTTGATCCGTTTATGCACAAACACAGCAAAAACATTCAGCCAGTTTTTAGTACTGTTTTAGCATCATATTTTTAAAAATTGTCTTTACATTGGAGTAGTGTGCCTCCTTTCACTTGAAAGAAAATGCAAACAAAATTACTTATAAATGATGATCCACTCTTCCCAAATTGAAAAGTTGACTCAATTTTATTTTCTTAGTGGATGATGCTCCAATAAACAGATATATATTCAAGTCTCTAATTAAATGGAGTGCACTATCTCAATTTTGAATACTTTGCTTTTTTTCAGGACCATATACAAGAGCTGTTCATGAATTGGTAGATCAGTTGAAGGATCAGTTTTTACACTACTCTAACACCCAAAAATTTTATGCCTTTATCTTTGGCCTTCTCAAGTAAGTAACAGCTTCTTTTGTCACTTGTTTTTAGTTTTTAAGCTATGGCTTAACCCTTTACCTAACATGAAAAGCAGACAACACTTGTAAAAAAAATTCTTGAATAACTATTTTTTTTTTTCATTTTTTGTCTCAAAAACATAGGTTATGACCCCCCTCATTGAAATGAGCTCATTCCAATGAGGTGTCATAACCTATGTTTTTGAGACAAATAATGAAAATTAATTGGCGATTTTTTAGAATAGCGCAGGCCGGTTTTGGTCGGTACGTTGGGTAAAGGGTTAATCTTTTTCCTGATGAGAATTATGGGAAAAAAACAATTATTCTACAGTTTATTTTGAAATGGAAACAAAGTCATCAGGCATCTTGCTTTTACACTTGAAGTGTGTGTATATGATTCCAGGGGAAAGAGCTCTAAGAGCCCTCTTCAATATTGTTGGGATGTGGGCTGTTTGTGAGCAGCAGCTGACATCCAGCCAATAATTGAAGGAATTTGTGATCCAAAATTATTGTTCGAAATTTCTGTTTCATACTTTGTGCATCATATGCTTAGGTGTCAGATGTATATTACAGTGTCAGCAAATGTCAAGCATTGGGCATCTGAGCAACCTTTAAGGGCTACAACGTGACAAAATGTCTGCACAAGCAGCAGTTGAAGGCAACATCAACATTCAGTATGTCTTAGTACACAGAGCC
The DNA here is from genome assembly GCA_031216915.1 of Pictodentalium vernedei. Classification (NCBI taxonomy): domain Eukaryota; kingdom Metazoa; phylum Mollusca; class Scaphopoda; order Dentaliida; family Dentaliidae; genus Pictodentalium; species Pictodentalium vernedei. Next base: position 145,561,526 of record CM062292.1, on the reverse strand, counting down.
ACCGTGCCTCCACATTGGCAATCAGGATTAAGTTTCTTGCTCAAGTACGCAACTCTGTTTCTGCTGGTCAGGATTGAACTATTGACCTTTCAGTTGAAAGTTCAATACTCTAACCACTATGTCACCACACTCACTTCCAGCAGAGTTGGTAAAGATAATGTGGGCCTGAACTCACTCATTCTCTCTTGCTCTACTGTCTCAACTATTCTTCTTTCTCTCAACCCTTTCTGAAAAATGTACCACCCCCCTATCACTCCCTGACTGCCACTCTCCCATCCCACACACACATGCACACAGAGTTTCCACATCTATGCATTCTTGAAACTTAACTCTTAATCTTCGAAGTATTTTGTTGAATTTCCCATACAATCAAGCCATGGCTGTTTTACAGCAGCCATAGCTTGATCTGATGAGAGATTCTATAGAGTCAGGAGCCCCGAACTGAGTGATAAGAGACCCTCTCCTATCTGGAGGAACATATATTTTTAACATTAGGTTGGAATTATACCTCTTTTAGGTAACAGGGTACTTTTGTACTTGGCAGAAAAATCCACCTTCAGCAGACAAAGAGTTAATCCTTGCTCTTATCAACAAAATGTAAGCCAATAAATTGGCATAGTTCACTTATTCATGATTTCTTGATGCCAGACTCTGTTGAACTTTCCACCAACCATGCAGCAACCATGACTTTATTTTATGTGAAATAAAAAAAAATACATTCCGACACGAGGTGACCCTGGCTGTTGAATGTTGAAAGTGTCATTAAATCCCAATAAATAAATAAGAAAGTACTTAGCAGACAAAATATTAAATTCTAGGCCTAGAAAAGTTAAAAATTGGTTTCTCAGGCTCCCCCACATGGTCCTTTTGTTTGTTGCATGCTCTCTTTTTTTAACCAATGCAAACTTAAAAATTAAATGGTTCATGTCTGATATTTTACCCAACTCATTAAAATTGTCCCTTAAGTGCAACAAGGCTTTGCAATGCTTTAGCATTGGAGAGTCACCTTGCACTCAAGGGATGAAATACACCACCACTCATGCCATTCTGTAGTTTAGGAGGCCTAAAACATAAAACAAACCAAGAACATGAACTTTTGATGGCAAAAATAATCACAAAAGTAAAATAAAAAACCTCCTGCCCATAAGCAATTTTACAAAAAATGGCCTGAGAAACAGAAGACCTATTTTGTGGGGCCTTAAGTATCCTTTCTAGCATTTCAATCCTTTGGTTTGTATTCATTCTTGATTTGTGTTGTATATGTAAATAGGAGATCTTTAATGAGTCAGGATTCGATATGAAATTTCTGAACCAAGTTCAATAAAAATGATCTGAGCTGATGTTTTCAGAAATTTCATATTAACCCTTTACCCAACGCAGACGATATCAAAATTTATTATTTTAAATATCATTTTTTCAAATTTTTCAAAAAATTTCAACAAAACCATATCATGTGACCCCTCGTTGGAACGAGCTCGACGAGCTCGTTCCAACGAGGGGTCACATGATATGGTTTTGTTGAAATTGTTTGAAAAATAATATTTTTTCAACTGCTGAATTAGCATATTACGCGGGCGGATGCGGGCGATTCGTTGGGTAAGGGGTAAATTGGTGACATATTTCAGATTCGTTTTATTATATTAATGCAACAATAATTTAACCCTTTTTATTACACATCCATTAAACTTTAATCCCTTGTATTTAATGGAATCGCCGCTATGACATAAATGTTTCTGTATTCAACTGGTGATCTACAAGCCCCAGCACCATTTATACTAGTTTCTTTCTCGTCAAGTCATTAGTTACGCTTCGAAAAGGTTCCAAATTTCGTTATACAGTTATCGATTGTCTGTTGCGTAGTGTGAAAATTGAAAATGTCCAAAGCAAAATAAAGTCGGTTCACAAAAAAATTAGTTAACCAAAAATGTGATAATATTTTAAAAAACAATCATTTCCAACCACAACATTAACCCAGTCCCATGGCCATCTTGTCTGCAGATCCCATTATATCTAAATTGGTCAACTTTATTTTGGTAAATCTTCAGACAGCTTGACATCTTCGAACTTCTTTTAAAAAACTTTCCCCCAACTCTTTTGCAAATCTGCCCAAATTTGTACTTATATTTTTACTAACAGTAATAGCCACCAAATGGTTAGGCGTGAATAGACACCAGCCAAAGAGAAACAGTGACACAGATTTCAACAAACACACCCAATAGAAAAGATAACAATTGAAATTTAGACTGGTTTTAATTTTTTTATCGATCCATTTGATCAGTACAGTTTCAAACAAAACAAACGGACTCTTCACCTTTGGGTTTAAACATTGGAATTAAAATTTGTTTATTTAAATGAATTTTAATGCATGGGATGTGTAAGAAACACAGAACGTGATGTGTGTTTGAATCGGTGGGTGTTTTATATAAGTCGTTGGAATATCGAAGTTATATTGCGCTCGAGCCTACAGCTCTTGTGAAATATGACTACGCCATTCCAACTCGTTATGTAAAACACCCACCGATTCAAACACACATCACATTCTGTCTATTTACCTTATGTAATGAACCAAACCGATTGGTACTCTTCTAAAAACCTCCTAACCAAATGTCATTATTTTTCCAATTTTTTTCTCATTGAGCGTGTTCCAATGAGGTGTCATAAGCTATGCTTTCAGGGCTAAAAATTAAATTTTTAGGTGTTTGGGAATTTTTTTGGAAAATTTCTGCTAGTCATGTTAGGTCAAAAGTTAATGAAATAAATGGCTTCAAAATGGAGAAAAGTAATGTAATTCTCCTAAGCAAGACCAACTGAAAATGTTATGACATCATGATGAATTCTGGCATCACATGTTTATTAGATGTGTTGCAGATGCTATTTCCATAATGGCCTATTTGATGGTGATTATCTGATAACTTTTTTTTCCATTGCAGCTTACGTTTGATGGATTTCTGGATGGGTTACATCAGGCACAAAGATAATGTCACCAAGTTCTACAACACAGATTCAGTGTTACTGATGAGCAATGACAAGCTCTGCCATGCTTTTGAGAACATGCTGTTAACGTTACAGCCGCTGGCTACTTTGCCATTTCAAGTTGAGTTTGACATTATTGGTCAATTTTCAGCTAATAACTCAAAGGGTAATCTGAAGCCAGACATAGAGTCTTTAGAATTTTCATCTCCTACTGATAGGTCATCTTTAAACAAGCCCAATTCTTTAGGAGAAGAGGCATCAAAGGCATTGAACTGGTTTGGTCATTCAACAATTCCCAAAGCTAAATCTTTCGTTAACACAGCTTCTCACAGAGTTTCTCCTTCTCTGTCTAAATTGCAAGATAGTGCTAAAAAAGGTTTCGATTTTATTGGACGAATGTCAACCAAGACAGAGTCTGATTCTTCTTTCGATTCAGAGAGAGAATTGAGAAGTGAAGAATGTTTGTCTGACCAGAAAGTAAATTCAAATTCAGGTGTAAAATCTTCTGATGATGTTAGTGCTGATGCAGAGGACAGTTCAGATGAAGAGAAAGCTAATAAGAAATCTTTTGGATCATCGGTTTCCTTGAAGCAACCATCAAAAATTCCAACATTTGCTCAACGCTCTTCACCTGATGGGTCTGCCGAGAAGGAGACATACAAACAAACAGACTATTTGTTTAATGAAGAGTCAAAAGACAGTACTCCAGCAGAAAGCAGTATACCAAGACCAACAAAGCCTAATAGTTTACAACTCAAAGATGGAGCTCAGACTCAAGCTCAAAACAGTGGCAGCCCATCAAAGATCATTCAGTTTTTTGATAAATTATTACTGCCAAAATCTAATGCCAACACTAGCACTGCAAAAGGTGTCCACCGATGGAGCTGGACAGGGACACAAGCTGGTCAAACTGGAATCCCTTCACCTAAATCCAAAAAGAATGATTTACAGAGAAGTTTACCCCTGAATTATAAAGGAGTCGATAGTAAACAAAAACCAAAGAGTTTCCACAGTGATAGTTCCTTGAGTAGTCATGTTGGCAATGTTCATTCTCATAAATTAACCAAAATTGAAGAAGATGGTGAGAAAACAACTGCTGAAGACCGTGGATGTCAGGCAAAGAGCAGCTTGACTCCTATTGCCATCAAAATACCAGGAGCACAAAAGATGGCGGCTCCACAGAATAGACTGAAAACATTCTCAGTGAAAGCACCTCGACAATCAAGCCCAGAGAAAGCAGTTCGAAGTTTGAGTCCAGAAAAACCTCCAAGGGCACACAGTGTTGACAAAACTGTCATGAATACAAGCACTGAAAAACAGGGAGGCAAATCACGCAGTCCAGAAAAAAGGAGCAGAATTCCTCGATTCAGTGCCAAATCAAAATCTGTTTCAGATGCTGTGGATGAAAACTCCAATCCAAAACTCTCAAAAGCTAGTCCGAACAAAAAGAAGGAAGTTCAGGGTAAAAAAGAAGAAATGATTGGAAAGGTTTACCAAGCAGACAAGAAAGAAATCATTGTTGTTAAAGACAGTAGTAGTAATGACTGTTTCCAGAAACCTGAATTTGGGTGGATTATCAAGTCATAATACAGAATAAGTCAACACTGGACTTCAAACAACTGCCAGTTTTGTATCATATATGGTACAGTGGAGCTCACTTAATTGGATATCTCTTAACTGAATAACCCTGTTAATTGAATATAATTTCCCAACACAAAACCATTTACCATACCTCCAGTACCAATTTGACCTGTTAATTGAATATAGGTTAAAGAAAAAACTCCTGTTAATTGAATGAAAAATCTTGTAACCTGTCGAGAAATTACCCAGACTCTCCCCAGTTTTCCTTTGTTTATAGACCTATTCAGCCTCAGTACATCCAGTACAGACATTTAATCTATTGTATCTTGTTTCACAGATCTCATGGAGCTCTGTCCAAACAAGATATAATAGAATAAATGCTACGTTTATCTTTAGAATACAGGGAAGTGACACAATCCCTGTTAATTGAAAACTCCTGTTAACTGAATAATTTTCATTGGCAAAGTGGCTATGCAATTAACAGGGTTCTACTGTACTAATAGCTGACAGTTTTATTCTTTTTTCCAAGCAAATTGAGCATATCTCCATAGTATTAACAGGCAGCATTGGTGTACACTTCAAGCAGATGAAATAATTTCGCGTGCCAGAGGCATGCAGGGATGCTGTGTGGCAAGCCCCTTTCGACCTTCTTTGACTGTGTTAGATCTTTTTGAAGCTACATGTCCCAGGCGCGTTGAAGGAGGAAAAGGGTCGGGTACTCGGCAGATGTCCAGATTTTGGTTGTCCTGAGTTGTGGTTGGTCTTTTGGATGGTTGTTGGTCTGAACCCTCAGGTGAGGACAAGAGCGAGAGGGGGGGGGGGGGTCCTCTCGCAAAGGTGCTACCTCTCCCCTGGTGTACACAGATGGCTAAACTTGACTTTATCCTTATGTTGCGGTCATGATAGAGCCATAGATTATGACACAAATAAATGAATGTGTTCAGGAAAAAAAAGTCAGTAATTTCTTGTGATGATCTTGCACAATTTTTTTAATATGAAGATCATTAATTATATCTCTGCCGGATTTCACTGTCAGGGCTTTTCTCAAATGTGTTAGAATTTGCTTCAGACTTTGTCTCTTGGTACTGTGTTCGTACGATAAAAGTTTCTTTGATGGCTTTATTTTTGCCAGGTAATACTGAGAATTCAACCAATTATTACTTCTTTCACAGAGCTCACTGAGATATAATTGGTTAACTCTTTACCTAACATGAAAAGCAGACGACGCTTGCAAACAAAATTCTTGAATAACTAAATATTTTCATTTTTTGTCTCAAAAACATAGCTTATGACCCCTCATTGGAACGTGCTCAATGAGCTTGTTCCAATGAGGGATCATAAGCTATGTTTTGGAGACAAAAAATGAAAAAAATAATGAAAATTGAATGGTAATTTTTGTAAATAGAGCTGGACGGTTTTGGCCGTTACGTTGGGTAAAGGTTAAATCTGTGCACACTGATTACCAAATACTGAAATTTCATGCAGTAAATATTTCCCATAATGCAAAAATAAATTGAACCAATTCAGTCTTGTTTGACAGAGCTCAAGTTTTTGATAGCACTATAACAAAACTGCATCTGAATTACTTTGATCAGATAATGTTGGTTGCTTCAGACCATGCAGTTAGACAATTCCATCTCACCCACTTATTAAAAGTAGGGTACAAATTATCAAAAAAATAATCTGATCTGAATTTATTTATTTATTGGGGTTTAATGACACTTGATAGCCAGGGTCACCTCATGTCAGACAGTGTTATGGGTGCAGGAAGCGGAAGTACCTGTAGAGAGCAACTGTCAGACTCCCCAACATACTAACTCTGCACAAGCAGGCTTAGCATTGGTTGAAGGCAAGTGAATCATCAGGGTGTTGTATACCGTGGGACACAATACCACCATGCCCCACTGCTGACACCATGCCCCACCACTGGCACGAACGCCCCCATGTGGGTAAGCAGGATTAAGTGCCTTGCCCAAGGACACAATGCAGTTACTGTTGGTTAGGATCGAAATGTGGACCTTTTGGTTTGGAGTTCCATTCTCTAACCACTGAGCCACCATGATCTCTCTGATTAAATCATCCAGCATTTCTCCAAACAAAGGCATATGGCCAAATCATACATTTCTCAAAACAAAATTTATGAATCACGCCAAAAATAATTTATGTGAATGATTTTCTTCATGTGCACAAAAGTGTACTTCAAAATTTATTTAATAATAAATATTGACTACAGGTTGACAAAGACTCCTCAATAGAATGTATTTTGTTATTATGGGTGAAGCAACATAATTTTAAAAAACAAGTGGAAAGCTTATTTTATTTCATGGTATGAAAGAGAGCTGTTATGTTTCTGATTTTCGATATGAACTTGAGTACTAATACATACAAAATTACAAACCTGATTATCTCAAGTTTTAGGTTTTTTTTCCAAGTAATTATCTCAAGTTTTAGGTTTTTTTTCCAAGTTTTGTCCCTTATTTGAGGAATGAGTTAGCTAATGTTATAATGCACGAGGAGCACACATTTTATTTATTTGTTAAAGCATGAATACATTTTGACTCTTGGATGTCACAGCAGTAGTAGTAAATTTTTACTGATATGCTTAGCCAAATTATTCACAAAATGTTGAATTTATTAACCCCTAAAGGCCTGGTTATTTTTCAACATTTTTCTACACTTAGATAATTTACATCCCATGGAATTGCAGTTGTTTCTAGCCATGTCTTTGCTGCCATTATAGGCAGCCAAGACTTTGTTAGAAACAACTGCCAGGGTACTTGGAATGTATCTTACAAGTTTACCCAATGACTCCATGTTGAGGCATCTGTTTCGTTATGGGAAAAAGTCCCCAAACACGGATTTGGTCTTTAAGGGTTAAACTTGATATCTCTTGAACAGGAGAAATAGAGAAACTGTTTTACAATAGTGAAAGTTTACCATCCAGACATACAGTGAAGTAATCCAGACTATCACCTATAATAATTACACATACACCTGTTGAACATTAATTGAAACAGTGGTTCTCTGGTGTTCTCCCTCTCAATAAATTCTTTTTAACCTGTCAGTGAATAATGTGCAGGTAGTACAGTGGAGCCATGTTAATTGAATAGCCACTTTCCCAATGAAAAATATTCCATTAACAGGACTATTCAAATAAGAGGGATTTGTTGAAACTGAGCATTTATTCTATTATATCTTGTTTGACAGAGCTCATGAAGCTCTGTCAAACAAGATGTCATAGATTCAGAGCCTCTATTGAATGTACTGAGACCAAATAAGAAATTGATGATTGCCATGGTAAATTCTCAACATATTACAAGAATTTTACTCAATTAACAAGAGTTTGCTCTGTAGTTTCTATGCAGTTAACAGGTCAAATTTGTTATGAAAGTATGGTAAATGGTTTAGTGTTTGGAAAGTATATTTCATTAACAGGGATATTAAATTAAGAGATATCCAATTAAGTGGGCTTCACTGTACTTGGGAACTATAATTTGCTGTGTGGTTCATATGTCACATGGGAATGTGAGATAATGATCATCCAGACAGATGGATGGACAAACAGAAAGACAGATAGACCAAAAATACAGTAGAGTCGATGTGGGCTGGTTGTAATCCATGTATGGGCAGTGATATCCACGCATGCATTTACCAGGTAATAAAAAATCATTTTAGCAAAATTTTAATTAATGAAGCACCGAGTTGTACCCAGTGCTCATTAATTAAATTCTTGATGCTTATTCCTATAATTATTGTTTGCAATCTAATATTATTGCATCCATGAAAATACTGCCCACCCCATGGAAAGTGACCAGACAACGATGCCTGCACTGTATTGAATACATGCCACATCATTGTAAAAAAAATAATTTTATTGAGGATTCACTTTTTAGTTGGGAATGTTTGAAATTATTGATCGATAACACAGGCAGACATTCAAGGGTTAGCTGTTAACTAAATATTTCTGTGCATTTTTTTAGTTTCAGAATTACATTCCTGTGATTGTATTTGTTGTATGCTTTGTGGTAATTATTCTGTTTTGTTTTTTATTTCATACTAACTTTTACTAACAGGCGGTTGAAGGTATAATCAGTTTTTGATGTTTATGATGTTAGTACTAGGTTCATAAACAGGTTTGCACCCATTTCTTTCTTATCACACAGACTGTTTGTAAATAAAATAGATTGTACTATTTTAAACCCTTTTCCAAACACCAGCTACAGAAAGATGGCTCCCAATCTATTTTCTTGATAGTCCATGTTTTTTCTTTCAAAATTTAGCTCAAGACAGCTCATTGGAAAATGCTTGGAAAGCTTGTTTTCATAAGGATTTGAGAAAAACCGTAAAATTTGACTTTTCTGAAAAATACTAGAGCAGCCACGACTTGATTTTGTTGAAAAATATCTTGAAAATACTTATCGGGTTATGGGTTAAACACCAATAAATGAAACAAGAAAAAGTTTTGTGCAAGCATAAGTATGCAAGAAAATGCCCATGAAACACTCTTATTTTGTGTATATATCATGCAATCTCTTCGTATAAGAACATAATCAAGAAACATTCTGTGAACGAAGGTGAATCTGTCTCACAAAAAGAAGGTGAATACCACATCTCAAAGCATTGTGACTGGTGATTCACAAGAAATTAGTTTAAAAATAATTTCAAATTCATTGGACAGGGTTCCAGGCTATGGGGGTTAATATCTTCCTTTGAAGACATTTGAAAGGGCATCCCTCCCACACACAAACACCCCTCCCCACAAAACGATCAGCTTTTTTTGCCGAATCGTCCAGGCACACAACTTGAATTGGGCCGGAATGCCCACACCAAGGTGATTTTGAGAGGATTTGCCCTGTCACCAATTTCAAGTAAATTGGACAAAGGGGTGGGGGAGGGGGGTGGGGGCTACACTTTGGGGGTTAAGTTCTCCATTAAAAAAAAACTTGAAAAAAAATTCCAACCCTCCACTCAAAATAAACAAACCAAAATGCTTAAATGTAGGCTACAGGCAAATCACAAATTGGGGGGAAAATATACATGGAGACCTGTCACCTAATATAATCGAGGGTGGATGTATCATAACAAAATGGGTTTCAAAAAGTACCTCTAAGTTTGGAGGTGGCATAACACAACATGAATATTGATAACATTGAATACGGTGAATCCCAGTTAAATAATGAATTCCACATATTAGTGGATCCATTATATATACGGTTCCATTTTTCACTGTTTCCGAAGTCAGTTGAATCGATCTGAGAATTCAGTACCGCATGATCTGGAGCAATTATTATCCCAATATACACATGTGTATGCGCGGTAAATAATTCAATGACAGTGTCATTTCTTCACCAGTGCTCTTCAGTAATTGTAACAGAATAAATTTATGTAAACAATACCCTTTGGCCATGTGTGTGATTTAAAAACTATGCACAGAATGTATAACTACCATAGTAGTTTTCCAGCACTTTTTTTTTTTAACCTTTTCTAGAGTTGTCTTCCCATTTCAGCATTTTCCTTCGAAAGGCTGATTTTTATCCAAAGGTTAGTTTGTTGAATTTGTTTATTTTTGGAGAGCTAAAATCTTTTCATGACACTTTAACAACTAGTAACTGTACCTTACTATGACTTATGGTATGCTGTATGCCAAAAGTGGATTACCACTAAAACACTGTGAGAGTGGAGTTTCCATCCAGACAATAATGGCTATTCCTGTTGTAATTCAATGGAAGGACAAACAATATTTTAGCCAGTGGAGTTCTGGGTTAACCCTTTAACTCACATGGTATTTTTAAAAAATAAATTAAATTTCACATTTTTCGAAAACATGTGACCTCAAACACCAATAAATAAAAAATAACTGGTTGAGTGCTAGAAGTCACTATCAGGGCTTTCAGAAAATGAGAGTACCAAGGCAAAACCCAACATTTTCCTTGCTCATGTTTCATACTCATACAAATGCAAATAAGGCCACACAAAGTAGATCTTCTGTTTCTCGGGCTATTATTTGTAAAATTGCATGCGGACGAGCGTTTTTTTATTTTATTTTTTATTTTGTGTAATTATTTCTTTGCCATTAAAAGTTCATGTTCTTGTTTATGTTTTAGGACTCATAATCTACAGAATAGCATGGGTGGTGGTGTATTTTGTCCCTTGAGAGCAAGAAGGCTTTGCAATGCTGAAGCATTGCAAAGCCTTCTTGCACTCAAGGGACAAATTTATCAATTATTTTTAACTTTTGTAAAATATCCAACATAAACCATTTAATTTTTACATAAAGTTTACATTGGTTATAAAAAGAGAGCATGCGGCAGCCAAAAGAACCATGCGGGAGGGCCTGAGAAACAGATTTTTAATTTTTTTAGGCCTAACATTTTGTTTATATAAATTTGTTCTACTACAAAGTACTGGAGAGTGACTGTGGCATTCTCCAATAATTTGTGATAAAACAAATTCTGAATAACAGTTTCAGACCACCAAAAATAATCTAGCCTTCAACCAGTTAATAAGACCTTACAAATATGGATATCATTAGAACCTGCTCAATAAGCTGGTTCTAATGATATCCATATTTGTATGGTTTTATTGCGAAACTTCAGAGATATTTTAGGCTGTGGTATGCTTATTCTGGTTAATTTTCTGGCCATTTTTTGCTGCTATGTTAGGTAAAGGGTTAAGTCCAGAGGTTCATTGGCTGAAACTGCTTGCCATTCTTTTGTGTCTTACTGACAATGAGTTTTTATCAGCCTCGAAATTTCACTCTCCAAGTGTTTTAGTGGAACTCAGCTGTCCATGAACTCTTCTTGTAGTCAGTAGCTTTTAAATATACAGTGGAAAGTGCATTTGAACCCTAGTATTAGAAACATAATTTTCAGGCTCTTGCCTTAAAACTGATAATATAATTGCATGTCCATGCCAGTTGCTTTTTGCCTTCCTTTCGCTAGAATATGGTGACGGGATTCATCCCCAAGTGGTTGTTTCTAGATATTTTCATTATTTAATATTATAAATGGAAGATAATCTTGCTTGTTTTCTTGGTTCAACCCCCCCACCCCCACCCCCATCTTTTTTTAGCTCAACTTGTCAACATCAAGTATGAGCTACTGGGATGTGTTGCGATCTGTCGTCTGTCCAGACGCCCATACATTCCTCTGTTCTTTAGCGCACCCTATAGGCTGTAGCTCTCACCTGATCAGTTCCAAATTACATATGTGGATTTGGGGCAATGTCTAGATGGGAGCTATTGAATTTTTCCAAAATTTTGTTAAAAAACATGGCCGCCAGTGGCCATCTTAGATTTGGCTTATAAATTATCCATAATTCCATTGGCACACCCTATGGCTGCATCTCTCACTTAATCTTTTTTAAACTTCATATGTAGCTTTGGTGTAATGTCTAAATGGGAGCTATCAAATTTTGCTGAATTTTGTCGAAAAACTTTTTTTTTCTCGAGAAGAAATTCTGCAAATTAGATTAACTTTGATTTTTTCAGTGCAACTTACACACAGTAAGTACACATGTCAATACGGCTGGGGCTAGGGGCTGTATTTATGAACCACTCTTCACGAAACTTCTTGGGTACCTTTGTTATCACCATGGGACGAAAACGAGTGTTTCTGGGTGCGGTCCAAAATTCAAGATGGCTGCCAGCAGCCATTTTGTACCGAAATGAGGTCCAATCAGTTTTTTGTACACAACTTCTTTCCGGCTCAGGCTAGAGGCCATATTTATGAACCGATCTTTTTGAAACTTCTTGGGTACCTTTGTTATCACCATGGGATGAGAATGGGTGGTTTTGGGTGCGGTCCAAAATTCAAGATGGCCTCCGGCAGCCATTTTGTACCAAAATTAGTGCAATCAGTTTTTTGTACAGAACTTCTGTATGAAAGTTCTGATTTGAATAAATATTTGTATGAATGTTTAGTAACCTCGAATATATCACATATAATACGGGGTTTTTTCTCGTGCAGACATTATGCAAATTAGATGGACTTTGATTTATTCAGTGCTACTTGTACACAGTAAGTACACATGTCAATACGGCTCGGGTTAGGGGCTGTATTTATGAACCGATCTTCACGAAACTTCTTGGGTACCTTTGTTATCACCTTGTGATGTGGATGAGTGTTTTTGGGTGCGGTCCGAAATTCAAGATGGCTGCCGGTGGCCATTTTGTACTGAAATTAGGTACAATCAGTTTTTTGTACAGAACTTCTATGTGAAGGTTCTGATTTGACTAAATTTTTGAAGGAATGTTTAGAAACGTGGAATACATCACATATAATATGGGTTTTTTCTCTTGCAGAAATTAGCATTAGTTTAGCATCTAACTGTCGCCCACCTTTACAATACTTTACCTATACATTTGTTACAGGCTAAGGTCAGCATTTATGTACAGACTGTTACAATACTTTATATGTATATTTGTTATCAGATCATTACCTAGATGTGTGTCATTGTTGTGTCACATACTATACATCTACATGTCGTACACAAGTTGAGCTACAGTGTCATTGACACTTTCATTTTCAAATTTCATATGTAGCTTTGGTGTGATATCAACATAGAAGCTGTTAAATTTTTCTGAATTTGTTGAAAAACATGGCTGTCATCAGCCATTTTAGATTTGGCATATAAATTGTCAGCAATTCCATTAATACACCCTACAGGTTGCATCCCTCACCCGATCTTTTTCAGATTTCATATGTAGCTTTAGTGTGATGTCTTTTCTGTAGAAACATGATTGAATGACTTGGTATTACTGGAGCTTTCTATTTAGTTCAGTACCTTCTTGGACAAGTTGAGCTGCAGTGTCATTGACACTTTCATTTATTTAACACTTGTACTGAGGAAACTTTTTACTTGTTTGCTACTTGGTTCTACTCTAGCTCAGCTTTAACCATAATACAAGGTGGATTGATAATTGTTACTCACTTGTAACCATTAGAATATTACATTTTTTACTTGTATTACACCTGTATTACATTGTATGTGTTGATGTTGTTGTATGAATTGGAATTTGGTAGAATTGGAGATTACTCCAGTAGAAACTGAAATTTCAATAGAAAGCTTACTCAAACATTTACATGTGTATGTTATTTAATTCTGGGCTGAACACACCTAGAAGATTGGACTGGCAATTTAACCCTTTACCTAACAGTATTTTTAAAAAATAAATTAAATTTCACATTTTTCGAAAACAGATTTCACAATTTTTCAATAAACCACACAAATATGGATATCATTAGAACCAGCTCAAAGAGCTGGTTCTAATGATATCCATATTTGTATGTTTTTTTTTGAGAAACCTCCAGGATATTTTAGGCTGTGGTGGACTTACCGGGGTTAATTTTATGTCTGTTTTTGGCCTCTGTGTTAGGTGAAGCATTAATAATGAATGAATAACAAAAACTTGTTAATCCAATGAAGGATCATAAGCTATATCCATGGAGGCAAAAATTTAAATAATAAAATTTGAGTTTTGTGAACAGTGCTTGACAGATATGTCCATTATTTTAGCTAAAGTTTAATCTCTGTTGCTACTAGTAAAATATGTGATTTAAAATTTTAGTTTTATTGGGATTGTAGTGTCTCTTAACTCTTCTACTTAGTATATGCGCTGTTATTTTGTCGTTTTTCCTTTTTTTTAGCAAAAAATCTGTGATCTTGTACTTGTAACAATTAAAGTCTGTTCCAGTATCCGAATTGTAAGAGTTTGTGTTTGAGTTCTTCAAATCCAGTGGCCCCAATGCTTTCAACTTGCAACTGGTGTTATTTAGGAACATGACTACAGTACTTAAGCCTTATTTTTTCATTTTTTTCTTTTGCATGAAAATGTAGTTAATTTTCTGTTACAAGAAGTTGTGTTAAAGTAATTATTTTAGCTCACCTACATCAAAGAAGTGGTGAGCTTATGTGGTGACTGTGATGGTGTCTGCTTCAGACATTCATGTCCAGTTTTGTTAGAAATTGTGTTTAGGCCATTTTCTCAGAGTTCAGTTGGTCCTGGGATTTTATATAGGTTGTAGGGGGCTATCACAACAGGATCCAACCTTAATACTGTGACTTTTTGTGTTTGTCCAATTTCATCTAAAACTGTGAACCCAAACTTCATCAATTTCTGCTGTAAGAATTAGCTTTTAGGTCAGCTTTTGTGCAGATTGTAAGGCCTTAACTTCCTATTACTGTTTATTAGCTCAACTTTGGCGAAGCCAAATTTGAGCTTATGCCATGGCCCGTCGTCCGTCTGTCCATCAACAATTGGATACGGCTCGGGCTAGAGGCCGTATTTATGAACCGATCTTTACGAAACTTTTTGGGTATCTTTGTTTTGACCATGGGATGAGAACGAGTGTTTTTGGGTGCAGTCCGAAATTCAAGATGGCTGCCAGCCACCATTTTGTACCGACGATGCAGAAATCTGTATTTTTATACTGTACCAATGACCCAGACATAGCTGGTGCTAACTCTTAAAATATAGGGCCAAACACAAATTTTGCCCCCCAATCCCCAAAATTTGCATCTAAAACTAAAGAAAACATGTCCTGAAAGGCCCTCCACACTTCGCCCCTACTGCGCATGCGCAGTGTCAAGGACGTTCCGAAATTGGCGCCATTAATTATTCTAAGTTTGGCCCTTCATCAGTTAACATCTGACTGATCTTTGTGCTTATAAATCTCAGTTTAAATGATGCCAGACACATAAATATTAGTGAAATGGTGATTCTAAGGAGGATAGAGAAGGAGGAGAGGAAAAGAATGTGTGACAGAATATTATCAGGGCTGTAACTTAAAATTTTTTAATGAAATTATGTTAAGTTACCTATTTTCAAGGCAGCAGCCATTTTGTTGTCATTCTGATTATTTAGTTACACTGTTTTTTAAGTGTTTTCCTCTCTCCCTGTCCTTTAAGTTCCCCCTTGCTATTCTCCCATGCTTTTGGCATAGTTTTTGTAATTATTATTACTAAATTTTCTTGGGAGTTTTAGCTGAATAACAGAATGAATTCTGCTCTTTCCCCATGTTTACGTCTTCACCTACGGGTGGTTAGGCATTGTGTTCTGCATCTACCATCTGATGTTCTGCAGTTTCTTCCCTGGAAGTCTCTGTTTTGCATCAGATAGTGTATTTTTGGTAACTGATTTTGGGCCTGGGTGCCTGGAGTCTTATTTTAGTGTTTTTACACTCATTGTTTACATTTACAACAGCCCTCTGTGTGAGGGGGGGATTTCTAAAAAATAATATCTTGATGTTATTTTAATCATAACTAGATACATTATTATTGTTCGTAAGTGTTGAATAAATTGTTTAAAATATTTTTAAAATTTTTGTCCACACTTAGGCTTGGGATCAATTGGGGCTCAACGTTACTTTTCAGAAACTTGGGCTGTTCTGAAAAAATATTTTTTCAAAATATTTTGATTTCAATTATTTTTTCTATATTAATGGATCATATTATTATTATGTATTTTGATTGCCAGGGGTTAGTGCGAGTACCAGGACTTGTTTTCTTTTCACATTGAAAGGATATTGATCAATTGTTTTAAGAGGAAGTCTTCCTCTGACTTTATTATCATTCTATATGTGGTCAGTGTACTCGCATTAACTCCTGTTCTTTATCGTATGATTTCGATGACAATATGGGAAGCGTATGTCACGGTATGTTGTTGGGGATTTGGACACTCCGGTCCTTTCCCCGCAGGGTCACTCTACTTTATCAATTTCTATTTCAGACGATCAAGATTAGGGTGATGTATCTGTGATGTCTTCCAACAGTGTGCCTCCGTCGTCACAATTAATGAAGGGCTAGCGGAAAAGTGCTCATGTAAATACGCCAATTGCCTAAGAGGACCCTAGTAGGTTCGACGGCCTTTGACGTCCGCTAGCTCGCCCGGTGTAGCGTCCATTCACCGAATGGTTCGGCAGCCGGGTTCGTCCGTTGCGGTCTAGAAGGAATTTTGGGGTGATGCGAGCACTATAAATTAACCTAATGCACACCCAGTGACGGCGGATCTGAGGGAGAACGCAGGAAGCCTTTTAGTCCGGTTCATAGCTCGTTCCGGTCCATCCGGACGGCAAGCGAGAGAGGCCCCTCTCTCGTTCAACAACATCTGGCCCCAGATGTTGTGGTACAAAATGTGTCGCAAGCGGAGCATACGTCCGTCGCTCGGGACGCTCCGTTGTATAGGCAGTCCGCTGAGACTGCTAAGGCTTCCTCTTCTCGTCAGCGCACACGACCGCACATTGGCTGCGTGACCGCCGATATATTACCAGCTTCGCCGATCAAGGATTCTTCGGCGACCAGGTCACACCATCCGGTAGCCAGGGACACGAGGCCTGCAGACTCCGGACGTTCGCATAGGAAGTGTGCGGGAGTCAACGTACACGGAGCTTCCGGCGGCATGCATCGTAAGACCGCTACTGCAGTGCACAGGCCTCGGGAACGGACGTGCTTTCCTTAATAGCACAGTTTATCGCAGCATCCCAGCATCAACTGAATCTGTCGCATATATTTTATCCGATGATGCTGGGTCGGGACGCTCCGCGGAAGCGGGTACGGACGTCCGAAAGTTTCATCCGGTCCGACGGGATACGGAAAGGGATTCGGAGGATTTCGAGCTTTCCCTTTTGGAACAACATATGCTGTTGTGTATGTCATCTGACTTGGTCTTCTACAGCTTCTTTCGTCGGACCAGAATGCTGCGATGCCGGATAAGAAACTGATAGCGTCGGTGGACTTAGAAATTTTTGGTTCGGTTCAGGGACATCGTCCCTCAGTTCCGACATAGTCCAATAATGTCACACAAACTTTCGAATTATTGAACGACGCTATATATATATTATTATTTTATGCTTGCTAACCAAGCATTTCTGGTTTCTTGTTCGAAGAGTTATGGAGATGTCTTTCAAAAGTGTGCCTCTGTCGTCATAGTTAATGAAGAGTTAGCGGCAATAAGTGCTCATGGAATATGTCTATCGCCTACGGGGTGACATTCGCTAGCTCACCCGGTGTAGCGTACATTCATCGAATGGTTCGGCTGCCGGGTTCGTCCGTTGCGGTCTAGGAAGGAGATTTGGGTGATGCGAGCACTTTAATTACTTTAGTACTCACCCAGTGACGGCAGATTGAGGACAGATCAGAGGAAGCCTGTTAGTCCGGTTCCTGGCTTGTCCAGGTCCGTCCGGGCTGTGAGCGAGAGAGGTCCCTCTCTCGCCCAACAACATAGGGGACCGCATGTTGTGGTTCAGATATTTTACATTCGGAGCATATGTCCGTTGGTCGGGACGCTCCGTTATATTGACAGTCCGAGAGACTGTCTTTAATGCTTCCTCATCCTCACAGCAGGGCACACGACCGCACATTGGCTACGTGACCTCGAGTATCCGATCAGTTTCGGCATTCAGTAATTCCACGGCGAATAGGTCGCGCCATCCGGTAGCCAAGGGACACGAGGCCTATACACTCCGTTCGCTCGCATATTGGTAGTATGCACGGGGTAACGATCACGGAGCTTCCAGCGGCAATGCATTGTAAGACCGCTTCTCCTCAGGCCTCGGTGACGGACGTGCTATCCGAGTTAGCACAGTTGTTTCGCAGCATCCCAGCAATTGACAGTTTCTCGGTCGAATCAGGAATTATCCGACGGCGCTGGGTCGGTGCGGTCCGCGGTTGCATCAGGTATGGACGACCGAACGCTTTATAGGGTCCGACAAGATGGCGAAAGGGATTCGAAAGATTTCGAGTTTTCCCTTTAGTAGTATCGGAAGATGCCTTTCATATCTTCTGGCATTATCTTCCAGTGATTATTATTTCGGACTTCATTGCTGCGATCTTGGATAAGAGACTTATAGCGTCATTGGACTCGGTTTTTTCGATCGGTTCAGGGACATTGTCCCTGACTTACCGACGCAGTCCAATATTGTCATTACAACATGTGTTTTATTTTTCGACGCTATATATAATATATACAAGCCTGCTACTAAGCATGATAGTTTAGTTTCTTGTCCGCGTTGCTCATTTCTGCCATTTTATCATTTATACAAATAGTTTATTTTGGCAGAGCAGGGCATACCGAGAGTTCATATGCGTCTAGACGGTGTGATTAAAGACTGCATATATTCTTTTTCGCCGTTTATGTCTTTTCCAATTTCAATGTTGGGAACGACATTATGTATAGTAGACTTAACTTAGACGCTTTATTATACGTAATCCGCCTTACTGAGGCGTTATCATTACGTCTTCAAGAAAAGATTTACGGGATATTATTCTCAATGTAATTTCTTTTGAGGCCAGTAGTTTGTTCACGTATAACTCCGCCCTTCAGTGGCTGATTGGAGTTAGTTAGACGTGACGCAGCCCTAGCTACATCCACACGCGTGGATAGTAAGGTTAAGAACTCTCTCAGAGTCGCTTCGTTCTCGGAGGAGCTTCTCTTCGACGGCAACTTTTTGGCAATCCATGAATTGCTCGATTTACACGTTCTCTTGTCTATCTAGTGTTACAAGAGATTCAGACTAGGGCAAACATTCGGTGGTTGACTCAGAGAGTGCCGCCGCAGTTGCCGGACCCGAGTGTGGCTGTTATGACGGTTGCCAGTCAAACAGATTGGGATATAATACTGATCCCTACGGATTCGAAGTGCCAGGGTCTTTGGGTTCCGCAGTCTTTTAGCAATCAGTTTTCTTCCGCGGAATAATGTTTTTTAGGCTTGCTTTATGTCATTGCATGAACATTATTCAGAAACGCATGCCCAAATTCCTGTCCTTTAATTCGACAGTAGTGGCGTATCTCCGGAACCAGGGAGGCACTCTTTCGTTTCCGTTATTCAATTTAATGGAAAGAATCCGTCTGTTGGTTATAGTACACCAAGTTCAGTTTTGGTCCGTCATATTCCGGGTCGTCTGATTGTTTTATCGGACTCCCGTTCTCTTACGGGTCGCTTGTTGCTGTCAGAATGGACTCTCAACAAACAAGTATTCAATCAGATTTGCTATCTATGGGAGCGCCCAATGATGATTTATTTATGACACAGCTTGCTAATCAATTGCAGACGTATATGTTGGCTTGTCCAGATCTCTGAGCTAATATTGTTAACGCTCTATTGATCTATAGGACGGAATGATAGGATACGCGTATCCTCCGGCGCTGTTGTTTTAGCAGGTATTGCTAAGATAAACAACCACAATACATTTCTGTTGATAGCATCTCTATCTTCACAGAGATCATGAGTAATTTACTCTCTTGTCTACTGTGGGTCTTAACGTGAAATCTTCCTCTATGTGAGGATCCTTTTCACTGGGTAAATCGTGTCATCTTTATCACAACCAGCAAGGTCGCAACCTTCATGTATTCCGTTGTGTGGTCCGTATTGCAGTGTAAGCACTGTACTGGACGAGCTTTGGACGCGATTTCTTACTATAGGAGATCCTCTTCTTCGCTATTCTATGCGGCTAAAGTGGAGGCTCTTCCGTCGTGGTGTAGGGATCATTATGTTCATATTGTTGATCCCTCCATACTACTCATTGCTATTTTTAGCTCAACTTTGACGAAGTCAAATTTGAGCTATTGTCATGGCCCGTCGTCCGTTGTCCGTCTGTCCGTCCGTCCGTCTGGCCGTCTGGCCGTCTGTCCGTCTGTCCGTCTGTCCATACGTCAACAATTGGCTATGGCTCGGGCTAGAGGTCGTATTTATGAACCGATCTTTACGAAACTTCTTGTGTACCTTTGTTATGACCCTGGGACGGGAACGAGTGTTTTTAGGTGTGGTCCGAAATTCAAGATGGCTGCCAGTGGCCATTTTGTACCGATGATGCAAAAATCAGTTTTTTGTACAGAACTTCTGTATGAAAGTTCTGATTTGAATAAAGTTTTGTATAAATGTTTAGTACCATGGGATACATCACATATAATACGGGTTTTTTTCTCATGCGTAAATTATGCAAATTAGACTGACTTTGATTTATTTAGTGTTACTTTCAGAGCTGTAAGTGCCAAGCTGCTATGGCTCGGGCTAGAGGCCGTATTTATGAACCGATCTTTACGAAACTTCTTGGGTACCT
The DNA here is from genome assembly GCA_031216915.1 of Pictodentalium vernedei. Classification (NCBI taxonomy): domain Eukaryota; kingdom Metazoa; phylum Mollusca; class Scaphopoda; order Dentaliida; family Dentaliidae; genus Pictodentalium; species Pictodentalium vernedei. Next base: position 145,540,917 of record CM062292.1, on the reverse strand, counting down.
TTGTTATGACCGTGGGACGAGAATGAGTGTTTTTGGGTGCGGTCCGAAATTCAAGATGGCTGCCAGCTGCCATTTTGTACCGACGATGCAGAAATCTGTTTTTTGTACAGAACTTCCATATGAAAGCTCTGATTTGAATAATTTTTTGTATGAATGTTTAGTACCATGGGATACATCACATATAATACAGGTTTTTTTCTCGTACGTAAATTGTGCAAATTAGACTAATTTTGATGTTTTTGGGGGTTACTTTCAGCACTGAAAGTGCAAATGCCAATACGGCTCGGGCTAGAGGCCGTATTTATGAACCGATCTTTACGAAACTTCTTGGGTACCTTTGGTATCACCGTGGGACGAGAACGAGTGTTTTTGGGTCCGGTCCGAAATTCAAGATGGCCGATGGCAGCCATTTTGTACAAAATTAGGTGCAATCAAATTTTTGCACAGAACTTCCATATGAAAGCCCTGATTTGAATAATTTTTGTGTGTGAATGTTTAGTACCATGGGATGCATCACATATAATACGGGTTTTTTTCTCGTGCAGAAATTATGCAAATTAGATGAACTTTGATTTTTTCAGTGCGACTTACACACAGTAAGTACACATGTCAATACGGCTCAGACTAGAGTCTGTATTTATGAACTGATCTTCACGAAATGTCTTGGGTACCTTTGTTATCACCTTGGGACGAGAACGAGTGTTTCTGGGTGCGGTCTAAAATTCAAGATGGCTGCCAGTGGCCATTTTGTACCGAAATTAGGTCTAATCAGTTTTTTGTACGCAACTTCTATACAGCTCAGACTAGAGGCCATATTTATGAACCAATCTTTACGAAACTTCTTGGGTACCTTTGTTATCACCGTGGGATGAGAGCGAGAGTTTTTGGGTGTGGTCCAAAATTCAAGATGGCCACCAGCAGCCATTTTGTACCAAAATTAGTGCAATCAGTCTTTTGTATAGAACTTCTGTATGAAAGTTCTGATTTTAATAAATTTTTGTATAAATGTTTAGTAACATGGAATACATCACATATTGTAAGGGGTTTTTTTTCGTGCAGAAATTATGCAAATTAGATGAACTTTGATTTATTCAGTACAACTTACACAATGTAAGCACACATGTCAATACGGCTCAGGGTAGAGGCTGTATTTATGAACCGATCTTCACAAAACTTCTTGGGTACCTTTGTTATCTCCTTGGGATGAGAATGAGTTATTCTGGGTACGGTCCAAAATTCAAGATGGCTGCCAGTGGCCATTTTGTACCAAAATTAGGTCCAATCAGTTTTTTGTCACAAGTTCTATACAGCTCGTATTTATGAACTGATCTTCACAAAACTTCTTGAGTACTTTTGTTTTCACCTTGGGACAGGAACGAGTGTGTTTTGGGGTGCCTTTGTTATCACTGTGCTATGAGATCAAATATTTTGGGGTTCAGTCAGACCCACTCTGGGACTCAAAGATTTTTTCTAGTTCAGCATCTGACTGTCACCCACCTTTACAATACTTTACCTATACATTTGTTACAGGCAACGGTCAGTATTTATGTACAGACCGTTACAATACTTTATATGTACCTTTGTTATCAGGTCATTACCTATATGTTTGTCATTGCTGTGTCACATACTATACATGTACATGTCTTTGTCTTGACAAGTTGAGCTACAGTGTCATTGACACTTTCATTTAGTATACTTGTTTCACAAGATCTACTGCAGCCTGTTATTATTTAGGTTATAGGTTTATGTTACCTCATACCTATGCACTCTACGATAGTTTACAATTGAGTCTTTTGTCTCTTTATCTAAGTCAGTTAGTAACTTTTTGATAAATAGACTTAGAATCTTTAGATTAAATTCCTATACGGATTTTAACTTCGGTTCTTATTTAGCTAAGTAATCATTTGAGCCTCTGGAAACAGTAGTTTTCAAATTCTGACCTTTTAGACAGTAATTCTGTTGGTTTCTCTTTTACTGTAGAGTCAGTGAGTTTCATGCACTATCGATGGATGATTTTCACTTTCATAGTTTCGGAATCAATACTTCCGTTACTATTTAGGTTGGATTGTTGCATAAGAGTTAGGCTCCTATTATCCGGAACCTATTATTTTAAGGTCCTTCCGTCTTCGTATGGGCATAGGCCTTTACTCTTTCCGGGTACAGTTTATGTATTTATAAACAGATATCTGTTTATTACAAAGGGCGTAAGCTTCTTCTGTCTTTGATGTCTAATAGAAGGACGTTACGCTCCATTTTATTGTTAATGGATTCTATTAACTATCGGTACTGCTTATGGTATATCATTGACTTAGCAGTTGTGCTTAAGATTTCGGCTCATGAAGTAAGAGTTCTTCTACTTCTTGGGCTTACATTAATAGTGTCGCTATTATAGATTTTTGAAGGCCGCTCATTGCGCTCAGCCATCCACATTCATGAATTTTATCTCAGAAATATCGAGTCCATTTCTGGAGGCCTCTATTGTTAGGTCTATTATCTACTGCTCAGAATGTCATTCACTTAACAGTTGCTACTATAGCTAGGTAGGCTGTCTGTTTCGGCAGTGTCTCCGTTCGGCTGCCCTCTTCGCTCTGGGCTATTTGACCCAGGGCAAGAAAAAGGGGGGGGGGGAGGGTGTTCCCTTGGGTCACCTGTTTTACTATGAAAACAAGGGGATACCTCCTCCGGAGTTAGTAATTCTGAGCTGTTATTGGGATGGTTGTTTAGTGAGAAGTTTAGATTTTTAAAATTCATTCAAGTCTTAGTTTTTAAAGTATAGCTTTTGAATATTGCATATGTCAACGGACATGATTATGCAATCCTCAGACACTTTTAGGAGTATAAGAGTCTCTATTCTCTAGACTTACTTTATTTATTGGCTTACTTTAAAAATTATTAGTATAAGGATTATATTGGATATTAATAGAGTACATGGATGTATGAAGCTCAATTTTGGAAGGTGTTGTATCTTTCTAATTTATCATAAATAAGAAAGATACATGTAAGGCCTATTACTTCTTTTTCCCTACAGGGGATGACTCTATTTTATTTTATTGAGCGTATTCCATTTTGCTCTATGTCCTTGGCCCTCCAGCCTTTTTACTATTCAGCTATGTCTGGGTCATTGGTACAGTATAAAAATGTTGAAAAATTTATAGTAATTTATATATTTTTTATACTTACCAATGACCCAGACGGGGATGGCCCTCCCAGGAGTTGGGAACTCTTGCCTCCCCGCTGAGTACATAGCGCTTACCAGGCACTGGTTATTAGAATGATTAATGGCGCCAATTTCGGAACGTCCTTGACACTGCGCATGCGCAGTAGGGGCGAAGTGTGGAGGGCCTTTCAGGACATGTTTTCTTTAGTTTTAGATGCAAATTTTGGGGATTGGGGGGCAAAATTTGTGTTTGGCCCTATATTTTAAGAGTTAGCACCAGCTATGTCTGGGTCATTGGTAAGTATAAAAAATATATAAATTACTATAAATTTTTTAACTTTTTGTACAGAACTTCCATATGAAAGCTCTGATTTGAATAATTTTTTGTATGAATGTTTAGTACCATGGGATACATCACATATAATATGGGTTTTTTTCTCGTGCGTAAATTATGCAAATTAGACTAACTTTGATGTTTTTTGGTGTTACTTTCAGCACTGTAAGTGCAAATGCCAATACGGCTCGGGCTAGAGGCCGTATTTATGAACCGATCTTTACGAAACTCCTTGGGTACCTTTGTTATCACCGTGGGACGAGAACGAGTGTTTTTGGGTCCGGTCCGAAATTCAAGATAGCCGATGTACAAAATTTGGTGCAATCAGATTTTTGCACAGAACTTCCATATGAAAGCGCTGATTTGAATAATTTGTTGTGTGAATGTTTAGTACCATGGGATACATCACATATAATACGGGTTTTTTTCTCGTGCAGAAATTATGCAAATTAGATGAACTTTGATTTTTTCAGTGCTACTTACACACAGTAAGTACACATGTCAATACAGCTCGGGCTAGAGTCTGTATTTATGAACCGATCTTCACGAAACGTCTTGGGTACCTTTGTTATCACCTTGGGACGAGAACGAGTGTTTCTGGGTGCGGTCCAAAATTCAAGATGGCTGCCAGTGGCCATTTTGTACCGAAATTAGGTCTAATCAGTTTTTTGTACACAACTTCTATACGGCTCAGGCTAGAGGCCGTATTTATGAACCGATCTTTACGAAACTTCTTGGGTACCTTTGTTATCACCGTGGGATGAGAACGAGTGTTTTTGGGTGTGGTCCAAAATTCAAGATGGCCACCAGCAGCCATTTTGTACCAAAATTAGTGCAATCAGTTTTTTGTACAGAACTTCTGTATAAAAGTTCTGATTTGAATAAAGTTTTGTATGAATGTTTAGTAACATGGAATACATCACATATAGTACGGGTTTTTTTCTCGTGCAGAAATTATTCAAATTAGATGAACTTTGATTTATTTAGTGCTACTTATACACTGTAAGTGCACATGTCAATACGGCTCGGGCTAGAGGCTGTATTTATGAACCGATCTTCACAAAACTTCCTGGGTACCTTTGTTATCACCTTGGGACGAAAACGAGTGTTTCTGAGTGCGGTCCAAAATTCAAGATGGCTGCCAGTGGCCATTTTGTACCAAAATTAGGTCCAATCAGTTTTTTGTCACAACTTCTACACAGCTCATATTTGTGAACTGATCTTCACTAAACTTCTTGGGTACCTTTGTTTTCACCTTGGGACAGGAATGAGTGTGTTTTGGGGTGCCTTTGTTATCACTGTGCTATGAGAACAAATATTTTAGGGTTCAGTCAGACCCTGGGACTAAGATTTTTTTCTAGTTTAGCATCTGACTGTCACCCACCTTTACAATACTTTACCTATACATTTGTTACAGGCAACGGCCAGTATTTATGTACAGACCGTTACAATACTTTATATGTACCTTTGTTATCAGGTCATTACCTATATGTTTGTCATTGCTGTGTCACATACTATACATGTACATGTCTTTGTCTTGACAAGTTGAGCTACAGTGTCATTGACACTTTCATTTTTTTTATTTCAATAACACCTTTAGGTATTAAGCCTACTTACTGTATGTGAAGATTGAACTAAATATTTTTTTTAATTTTTTTTTATAAAAAATTTCATATTTTTCTCAGACTTCTCAATTTTAGTTTGTAAAAGTTTGTGTTAAGGTGAGTTTTGTTTCTGTGGTTCTATCTGGGTCATTGATATTGTAGACTTGGATTACTGAAAACCTTTGCAGTAATATTAACCTTGTGATAATCACAGTATATCCTATTAAAATTAAAAAATATATCCATTATTTTGGATGATAAAAACAATAAAAATGCATCTTCAAGGAGGTATCTTGACATTGGATCGACTTATCAAGCACGAATATAAATGAGCGGCCAGGATGTAACATCTCTATTGTTGTTAGATATGTTGCCCTTCATGGACAGGTTTCAAATATGTGACCTTAAACTCCAATCAATAAATAAATGGACAGGTTTCATATTTACCATCCATCGCAGCTTCGGTGTGAACTCAGTATTTTTCATAATTTGCATGTTTTGGATTAGAATGGCCAAACTATGAGCAAAACATTTCAAAATGTAGCAAAATTATTTGAACTGTTTCAAAACTGAGTTCCTGAATGGCAGCACCATTAAAAATATTAATTACGATGTAATATGACTGAATCTGTTTTGTCTTTGTTGGGATGTTCAGTAATAATTTAATCCTATAGGATTAACTTATTATTGATTCTCCTTACGATTTGTCATTTATTCGGGCCTGGCATTCTTAAAAATGCAGGAGGGCTAAAGATTGCTCCCCTCGCATGGCCTTGGGGAGCGATTAGCTCTCCTCAAGCTTACAAAGGCTAAAAGTGACAAAATGAAGTTTTACTATTGATGAATTCTGCCTTGTGGGTTTGCACATTTTATTTGGTGCTGCTAACAAGGTAGTCTCTGTGAGACGACTACACTGTCCCTCCCACACCTCTGGGCCTCAGCAAGGCCTGGAAGTATGGGGGGGGGGGGGGGGGCAGGTCTCTTAAAGAGACCATTAACATAGCAGAAATTTGAAAAGATGTGGGTTTTAGAAATAGGCAGTTATGGTAATCATTATTTTCTAAGGCTTGGAGGGCTAGTTTTTGCCCTTATTAATTTTTTAAGGCGAGCAGTAGGCAGGCAAATAAATCGCTCTCCTGAAAATGCCAGGCCTACTTATTTCACTGTCTCACTGTTGAGTGGCAGATTTTCCTTAGTGCAAAAATTTATTCTCAAGGGTTGAATTAAACACAACAAAATTTGAGCACAGCATTTGCCATTGCTCATTTAACCCTTTACCTAACGTAACGGCCAAAACCGGCCCGTGCTATTCTCAAAAATCGGCAATTTTCATTATTTTTTTCATTTTTTGTCTCAAAAACATAGGTTATGACCCCTAGTTGTAACGAGCTCGTCGAGGGGTCATAACCTATGTTTTTGAGACAAAAAATTTAAAAAAATTAGTTATTCAAGATTTTTTTTTTGTAAGTGTCGTCTGCTTTTCAGGTTAGGTAAAGGGTTAAAGAAATTTAAAGGTCTGCTTTTATGCATCACTCAATAGAAAATAAATAAAGTTCATATGGCACAAAAGTTTGCTTACTCTTCTCTGAAGGCATTCAGAGCATGTAATGTTTTGGTGTTATTCACATGTTTAAAAAAAAATGATAGCAATTTGTATGATTGAGACAATTATGACATTTGCCTCTGAAATAACTGTAAAATTTAATTTTTATTTTTAGCCCCATGCACACTGATGTCGAAATATCACAATGTTAACCTTTTACCCAATGTGATGGCCAAAACTGGCCAGCACTATTCACCATAACTGACATTCCATTTTCATTTTTTGTCTCAGAAACATGGCTTATGACCCCTCATTGGAATGAACTCATTGAACTCGTTCCAATGAGGGGTCATAAGGTATGTTTTTGATGCAAAAAATGAAAAAATAGTTATTCAATAATTTTGTTTGCAAGTGTCATCTTATTTTCATGTTTGGTAAAGAGTTAACCTGCAAAGCTTTTCTCATGGACAAAATTTGTTGCTTGAAATGTTAGTATTTTGACATCAGTGTACAGGGGTTAAGGATAAAGTGCTATTACTTGTCACGATGAGGGCCATGAGCATGTTTTAATGAAGGATCATAGACAGTTATGATTTTAGGTTTGTTTTTTCTCCAGCTTTTAGTATGATATGTTTGTTCTGAATTTTATTTTAATTTAATCACATTCATGTGTGCATGGGGAAAAACAAAACAAACTTATCAATAAGAGTGAGGTTATTCATCAATATATGACTTGTCAAAATTGACACTAGCTTGTCAAATCTTTTGACCTCCATTGCTCACCTCCACAAATTCTGAGTAATGTTTGATTCAGGTCTCCATTTGCAGAAATGTTTTGTGCATGTCATTTTCATCTGTTCAATTGTTATATGTCCATAACATTAAATATTCAAAAATTGAGTATGTATTTTGAATGAAAAATTTTAATCGAAACTCCATTAAACTGAGATTAAACTTACATATTAATCTGAATTTAGTGAATTTATAAGGACTGACTTACATTTGTCAACATACAGTACAGCTGCCATGGACTGGTCACTTCCCATGGGTCGGCAATGGTTCATTCCCACTAGACCAATTCCCACGAGGCCAATTCCCAAAAGACCAATTCCTCTTAGACCAACTGATGTGTTCTACTTTTAAAATAATTCTTTTTCAATAATTTGATAGATTTATATATATTTATAATTGTATTTAATTTTATTGATATTCAAGCCTGAAAATAATCAGACTGTCATTTGCCGAATGAGGTCCCCAGAGGGTGAATTTCCTGATGCTATCCCATACAGTGGGCCAGTTTATCCTCTGGGTACCTCTCTGTTTATGTTTGAGACCTTGATTCAGGTTGAGGTTCACAGAGGGTAAATTTAGTGATCAGGGTAGCATCACCAAATTCACCCTCTGGGGACCTCATTTTTCAGATGATAGTCTGCTTATTTTCTGGCTTTTTATAGATGTTGGGCAGATTTTTCATAACAATTGTTATAGTAATCACACACTTTCAAAGGCTGTGATTCATTTTATTCTTTTTATCAAATAAAGTGCTTATCAATAAATAAATGTTTTCTTAATTATCCTTAATCAACCCTTAATCAATAACAGTATGTAGTTGGTCTAAGGGGAATTGGCCTAAAGGGAATTGGTCTAGTGGGAAGACACTGTCGGCAATATTTCCACGGATGCAATAATTAGATTGCAAACCCTGTTTATAGGAATAATCCTCAAAAATGTAATTGACTGGTTGAGTATAACAACCTGCTGCTTCATTGATTATAATTTTTCTGGTGATGATTTTTATTACCTGGTAAATGCATGCATGGACATCACTGCCCACGCGTGGATTACAACCAGTCCATGCTGACTGCACTATATAGTTCTGTGATTACAAAAGCAGATCAAGGATTTTGATTGGATCGTGACTGGGTCGCAATGGGCCAACATTATCTGTCCACTTTCCATCTGGCAACACTGTTGAATATCACCCATTGAAATAGAAATGCGAAGTCATTGCATCTGAAATATTTCATTTGATTTTCCTTGATCAGTCTTGTTTTTCACAACATTTTATGTATGGAATCTCGACCCACTGGTTTAACCCTTTACCTAACGAATCGGCCGCACCCACCCGCATAATTTACAAATTAAGGAGTTGAAGAATTTTTTTTTTTTTAAACTTGCAACAAAACCATATCAGGTGAGCCCACATTGGAATGAGCTTAATCCCGATTTCTCTTGTGTGGACATGGTGCTGTGTACTAAGGCATACTGCACTTTGATGGTGCACTTGCCTTCAACTAATACTAACCCTGCTTGTGTGGAGTTAGTACGTTGGGGAGTCTGGCAGCTGCTTGCCATTGCTCAGTGGTTCTCTCTGTACTCTGGTAAAACTCTCCGACTCAAGGGGATCCTGATTGTCAAAAGTGTCGTTAGACCCCAGTAAATAAATAAACAATGTCTCCAACCTGCCAGAAATTATCTAAGTCGAAAGAGTGAAAAAGGTCCATCACTCTGGAAAAAATGAGAGGAAGAAACTCGTGCTACACAGGTATCGTTCCCCCATGATGCTATAGCACAACACCAAATGTCATTCAAATCAGATTAGCAGTGGCTGAGATACAAGGGAAAATGTTGATATGGATGGATGGATGGACGGATGAATGGACAGACAGACAGACGGATGGAGGTCTCCACTAGATACCCCTTCAACTCAAGGTGACCGTGGCTGTCGAATGTTACATAAATAAATAAATAAATAATTAAACTATGATTTGGAACAGAAAAATTAAATTAAGTTATTTATAGTACTGTAATAACAAGAGTTGCATCTATTTCTCAAACAGATTATGGTACGGTCACGATACACTTACACCAGTGGGTCAGGATTTCCCAAATAAAATATTGTAAAATCATGACCAAACAACAAAGTTAGCAAAGCATCTGCAGTTAAGTATTTGGTCATTTCTGTTTTGGTGGATGAGATTCCACAGTGTTGTGGAGAGGTCAGTGGGTTTCATATAGGTTATGGAAAGGTATGGAACGTTTTGAAAAAGATTAAATTGATTTTCCTGGCCCTGGAAAAGTTTGAAAAATTGGGGTGGGTTTTTCAAAAGTTATGGAAAATGCATCAATTTTGTGTAACGTGGGTTTTTCTCCTGTCTAATGTGACCATTCAAAAAATATCTGTACCCCCAATATTTAAGGTTCATCAAGAATCGCTACTTTAGTCATTGGTGTTTAAGGCTTCTTAACCCTTAAAGGCCTGGTGGTTTGTACACATTTTTGTCACACTTTGATAGAGTATATCTTGTGGTCTTGCAGTTGTTTTTAACCTGTAAAGGCAGCCAAGAATTGCCTAGAAACAACTGGCAAGGTACTTAGAATGTAACTTAAAAGTTTACCTAAAGCCTCAATATTTGAGCCTCAGTTTTTTTGCAGTACAAAGTGATCAGAGGTGGAATTGGTCCCTTTAGAGTTGTCAAGGGGTGGTGGTGAAGGGGGGAAACAATAGAATTATATACTGAGTGACATTCAACTTTTGGGACTATGGAAATTTGATGTCGGAGGTATGGAAAAGGTATGGCAAACCAAATTGACTAGTCTCTATGAACCCTGGGTCACAGATAATTTGGTCCAAATCATGAGCCTAATTTTATTACCACTTTTGAAATCGCAGTACTGTGGGAAAAATATCTTATATCATTTGAGATCTTTGTTTGGTAACGATTGATGGTTTAAAAACTTATTCTTTTCTGGAAATATACTTTTGTTGAAGGCCAGATTAAACTGATTAGTGGGTTGTGTAATTATTGGAATCACCTGAAGGTGGTATACAATAATATGATTACTGGTAGATGATGTCTGAGCGATCGATTCAGGCTCCCACATTGTGTCCTTCGGCAAGACACTTAACCCCAATTGTCCACATGGGGGCATGATGACACCATGCACTAAAGCGTACTGCATGTTGTTTGTGCGCATGTCTTCAACCAGTCTTACTCTGCCTGTGCTGCAGTGTGGAGTTACGATGTTGGGGAGCTGGCAGCTGCTCGTCGTTGATCGGTGGTTCTCTCTGTGTACTCTGGCTTGCTCCACCTATAAAAATGTCACCGACATGATATGGCCTTGGCTGTTAAAGTGTCGTTAAATCTTAAATAAAATAACTAGTAGATTAGAGTTTACTTTTTAAGTTTAGATGTGTATTTTAGGCAAACAAAATCTGATTTGAAACTTATCTAAAATGTGTTAATTCCACTGACATGTACAGTGGAAGTTTGATATGACTAGTAGTCATATGATTGGCAGCTATTGTTTCCAGTGGTATGTTCACTAGGTGTGAATAATCTGCATCATCAAAAGATTACCTCTTATAGTCTGTATTTTATTTTTGAGACTTGTTGGAAGAAATTATAAAGAGCATTGATGTACATTTCTTACTTTTATTATTTTAGAACATATATAAAGCTAAAAATATATTAACAATATTTTTCACCAATACGCTGTAATAAAGCACCCTCCCCCCTCCCTCCATAAAAAAAAATGTTTTCTTTCTCTGGCAATTCCTCATTGAAATTTAAAGCCCTTTATTGAATGAATGGTTTTCTTGGCTTGCAGTGTCTTCCAAATTTAGTATGAAATCATGAGATATTAAAATTTACCATTTTATATTTTGTCTGTTTAATTTAAATGCTTTGTAAATATACTGTTTACTATATCTTCATTAACTGGTAGAGTGCCAGTATTTTCTTGCTTGCCAAAATTTGTTTGCATGTCTTTGCTTTGTTACAATTTATGGGAGAGTGCTATAGGCACTCTCCCATAAATTGTAACAAGGCAGATCCATTTTGCTTACAAGCCTCCAGAAGCTGTGACCAATATTGATATGGACTATAACTCAATTAACACTTGCGAACCGACTGCTAATTAATTGTAGGCTATTGGCATTTCGAGACTAACCCATTTACAGTGATGAGAATAAAGATTACATTATTAAATTCTCTATGGGAGGAGGGGAAAGGAGGAGGAAGAATATTCCAGCTTTTAAAAACCCATGAAGTATCTTTCATTTTCTCAAGGATTTTTTAATAATTTTTTCTTCATTATATTTTTTTTGAGCTCTTATTGAGTTAATCACATTTTGCTGCATACTTTCTTAATCAGTTTAGCTCCTTGCAGTCTATGTTTAGTTTTATTTCCTTGCTTAATATCCTTGTTTTGATCTTTTTCAGACTTTCAGATAGTGAGATTCTATGCTAGGTAGGGACCTCTTATTATCACAAATTCTTCACATATTGCATGCAACTTTTTCCTATCATGCAAAGTCTCAGGGAAAATTAAAATTTGTTTCCTAGGGCTGAAATGTTAATTGAAAGATATCCAAGCTGAATTTGCATGCATCCTTTGGTTTGAGTTTTTTTATTATTCTTGGCTGTTCTTGCAGTGCAGTGTATACAATGGAAGGTACCATTTGAAATAAAGCATAAAATGAAAGCAAAATTAAATTATTTCTCACCTCTCTAGAAGTTACATGCCTTTGTATTTTACCAATTTTTGTTTAACATTATGAAATTTCATGATCGACTTTTGAAGAAGAATAATCAGTTAAAGTTGACTTTAATCATACTCTGTGGGGGCATGGTGGCTCAGTAGGTAGAGGTGCAGGCTGTAAGCCGAGAGGTCCTCGGTTCAAATCCCACCTGCGGCATCGACATTGTGTCCTTGGCCAAGACACTTCTCCCTCATTGCCCCACATGGGGCACTGTGGCATTGTGTACTAAGGCATACTGCACATCAATGGTGCACCTGTCTTCAACAATGCTAACCCTGCTTGTGTGGAATTAGTATGTTGGGGAGCTGACAGTTGCTTGCCATTGGTTGCCATTGCTTGGTGGTTCTCTCCGGGTACTCCGGCTTCCTCCACACGTAAAGCTGTCATGGTCATGATTAGCCATTGTGCAGAAATATGTGATCTTACACATAAATAAATAAATAATCATACTCTGTGGAAATAAATAATCATACTCTGTGGCCTCTAGAAACAACTATAGAAAACAATATTTTTGATCATTAGTTCCTCAAGCAGGAATTCTTTAGGCAGGTGTGCTGCATGCCTTACTGCTTTCCGGAGAAAATTCAGTCTCTTGTCCATCTCAGGCCCAGACTTGAGTCCGGGCTCAGGTTTGGACCTTAGGTTGTCAAGAGTCTAATACAGTGGAGCCCACTTAATTGGATATCTCTTAATTGTATATCCCTGTTAATTGAATATAATTTTCAAACACAAAAACCATTTAGCATACCTTCAGTACAAATTTGATCTGTTAATTGCATATGGGTTGTAGAGTAAACTCCTGTTAATTGTATATAAATTTTTGTAATATGTCGAAAAAATTGCTGTGACACGCACCAAATTCCCCTTATTTATCAACCTTTTTGGCCTCATACATCCAATACAGGCATTTATTCTATTATATCTTGTTTGACAGAGCTCTATGAGCTCTGTCAAACAAGATAGAATAGAATAAATGCTCAGTTTACCTCCAGAACGCAAGAAACTGACCAAATCCCTGTTAATTGTACACTCCTGTTAACTGAATAATTTTCACTGGCAAAATGGATATTCAATTAAGAGGATTCTACTGTAATAGCCTCATTGAGAATTTAAGAAGGCAACTGAACTCTTTGGTAAACTGAGAAGGGCAATTATTGGTACTCCCATACTTTCTAGAATTCCAGACCTGGTGACATGTGTTGAACATTTATACTTCTTTCCCATATCAGTTACATGTATTTTGATATTTTACAGCCACTGACACTTCTTACGAGCATGATGGGGAAGAGAGTAATAACTAATAATTTATCAGTAAAGGAGTGATGAAAACCCATAATCATGGACTATGAAATTGTAGTTGATTATGGGTGTTTCCGATGATTATTCAACTTCTTGATTAATCATGGCAGTCCTGATAATAACCATTGAACATGGAGCAGTGCTTGATTATTATTGCAAACAATTTCTGTTTTACTTGGATAATCATATATAAAGGATTAGCACAACTCAACTTTCTACTATGCCATTAACCAGAACTTGATTCCGGGAAATTCTCTTAGAATTGTCCAATTTTGAACTTACCAGATGCATAAAGCACAACCTAAGTTTAAACTATTTGGATGCTCCAAGTGCAGTACAATACTAATTCACCCTGACACACAGACATTAATTCAATTTTGAAGCATCCAAACTTCAACCAATACTTACCCTGCTTGTGCAGAGTTGGTATGTTGAGGAATCTGACATTACTCACCATTGCTTGGTGGTTCTGTCTGGGAACTCCGGCTTTAAAACTGTCTGACACAAGGTGACCCTGGCTGTCAAAAGTGTTGTTAAACCCCAATATATCAATAAATAAATAAAATAAATGGGAGCCAAAAATTGAAAAATAATAGAATTTGAATGGCCATTTTTGTGAAACGAACTAGCTAGACATGTTTGTTACATTACAGGAAAGGTTAAGACTCCATATGTAAATGAACCAGAGTAGCTAATTAACTTCATTTGTCATACCTTAATTTTATATGCTGACATGCATGTTTCTAGGGATGTATTTTTTTCAGTTTCTGGAACTCTGTCAACCATTTATGCTTACCGGTATATCGGATTACTGAGTTCAAACAGGTCTATAAACTTGAGGAATTTAGTGATTGACAAAGTAATTCTTCAAGAGATTTTTTTTTATTAAATAAACCCTTTGCAAACTGATGTCATCACATCAGTTTCAAGCAGAAAGTTTTTCCCATAATGCAACAACACATTTGACCAATTCAGTCTTGTTTGACAGAGTTTATTGAGCTTTACTCATTTTGACTATTTTGTGCACATTTTGACATTAACCCTTTACCAAACAAATCGCCCGCAACCGCCCGCGTAAAATGCAAATTCAGCAGTTGAAAACATATTATTTTTCAAAAATTTTCAACAAAACCATATCATGTGACCCCTTGTTGGAACGAGCTCGTTGAGCTCGTTCCAACAAGGGGTCACATGATATGGTTTTATTGAAATTTTTTGAAAAATTTAAATAAGTGATATTTAAAGTAATAAATTTTGATAGCGCCTGCGTTGGGTAAAGGGTTAAGTGTACAAAGGAGAGCACAGTGGCTCAGTGGTTATGGTATGGGACTTCAAATCAAAAGGTCGATGATTTGATCCCCACCTGGGATAACAGCTTTGTGTCATTAGGCAAGGCACTTAATCCTGATTGCCCATGTGGAGGCACAGCGGCACTGTGTACTAGGGCATACTGCACATTAATGGTGCACTTGTCTTAATCAATGCTAACCCTGCTTGTATGGAGTCAGTACGTTGGGGAGTCTTGACAGTTGCTCGCCACTACTTGGTGGTTCTCTGGGTACTCTGGGTCATAAAACTGTCTGACATGCAGTAACCCTGGCTGTTGAAAGTGTTGTTAACCCTTTACCCAATGCAGACGATATCAAAATTTATTATTTTAAATATCATTTTTTCAAATTTTTCAAAAAATTTCAACAAAACCATATCGTGACCCCTCGTTGGAACGAGCTCGACAAGCTCGTTCCAACAAGGGGTCACTTGATACGGTTTTGTTGAAAGGTTTTGATAAATAATATTTTTTCTGCTACTGAATTTGCATATTACGCGGGCGGATGCGGGCGATTCGTTGGGTAAAGGGTTAAATCCCAAAATAAATAAATAAGTGTGCAAAGGGATAACAGGAGTTTATTCTATAACCTACCTGCAGTTAACAGCTCAAATTTGTACTGAAGGAATAGTAAATGATTTAGTGTTTGGAAGTTATATACAGTTACCAGGGTTATTCAATTAGGAAATATCAAGTTATGTAAGCTCCACTGTACTGCCATTATTATATGGGTTCCTCTCAGTTTTCTTTCTTTTACTGAAGAATATTTGGACAGACCCCACATTTCACTTGTTAGAAACTTTGCATGATAGAGGCATAATTCTATTTTCTTTTGGTTGATTACCTTTGTACTGCTCTGCATGATAAGTTCAGATATTTTCATGCAATATTAATGCAGGAGAGTTTTTGCAGTGCACATGGTTCTTAATTTCGTATGCATGCCAAAAACGTAGCTTGTTTTTGAACTCGTAAAATTCTTTATTGATATATAAACACCATCTTCAGAAAGCCCTTTCAGTACATGTGAGATCAGAAATGTCAGCTAATTATTATACCCCCACTTTCAAAGAAAATAGGGGTATACTGGATTACATGCGTCCGTCTGCCTGTCCATCCGTCCGCCCAAATGACTACTTATGTGGCTGCGAGTTTGTAAAACAGGATACTCATGTGGTTAAAGTCTGTTACGTGGCTGGCCACGAGAATCTCTTATTGTGGGGGGATCGGGGTGGTTGGGGGTGGGGGTTTGGATAAATGTAGAGTAGGGTTAGGGCATTCCAGGGTGGGGTTTAGGCGTGGGGTGGGGTGGGGGTCAGTGAAGGGGTGTTAGAGTTATGTGGCTAGGGTTAGTGTTAGGGTTAGGAGTGGATAGGGTCAGGTTAGGGTTAGCTGACCCCCCCAAAATTTTACCCCCCAAAACTTGTTTTATTATGTTGGACATGTGTTTTAGGTTAGCCACCTAATATGTCCATAAAATAGCCACATAAGTAGTCATTTGTTAAAACGTCCATCCGTCCGTCCGTCTGTGCGTCCATGTGTGAGTCCATCCGATACTATTCATAACTTGAGTAAATTATTATTTTTTATAATATTTGTTGGTCACAGGTATGCCCACACTAGTTATTTTTTTTTTTTTTTAATTAGCTTAACTTGACATAGTCAAGATAAGCTATTGCCATCACGCTTGCGGAAGTCTGTTAGTCTGTGAATCTGTTAGTCTGTGACGTCTGTTCACATTTCCTTTAGCACAGGCTACACCCCGCAGTTCTTGTCTGATCGTCACGAAATTTCATATGCAGGTTTGGGGTCATGTCTAGATGAGAACGTCCCCTTTTGGTCGCGATCGGGCAACCGGTATGGCTGCCCGAGCCCAAAACCCGAAAACCATTAGCACAGTCTACAGGTCGTATTTATGAAGGGATTTCATTGTAACTTGGTAGGATGCCTCTGTATAGTGCCTAGACGAGAACGTCCCCTTTTGGGCATGATCTATCAACCATGATGGCTGCCCAAGCCCGAAAACCCAAAAACTTTTAGCACAGTCTGCAGGTCATGTTTAATGTGGAGGGATTTCATTGCATCTTGGTAGGATGACTCCTTATGATGTCTAGATGCGAATTTCCCCATTTGGGCATGATCTGCCAACCATGACGACTGCCCGAGCCCAAAACCCGAAAACCTTTAGCGCAGTCTACAGGTCATATTTATTGAGGAATTTCATTGTAACTTGGTGGGTTGACTTCATACAATGTCTAGATGAGAAAGTCCCCCTTTGGACGTGATTGGGCAACTGTGACGGCTACAGGAGAGGTCATATTTATGAAATGATTTCATTGTAACTTGGCAGGATGACTCCAAATAATGTCTAGATGAGAACGTCCCATTTTGATCGCGATCATGCAGCCTTGATGGGTGCCCGAGCCCCAAAACCTTTAGCATAGGCAAAAGGTCATATTTATGGAAGGATTTCATTGTAACCTGTTAGGTTGACTCCATATAATGCCTAGATGATGACATCCCCTTTCGGTCGTGATTGGTCAGTTGTGATGGCTACAAGTGCCCGAAGCCCGAAAACCTTGAGCACAGTCTACAGGTCATATTTATGAAGGGATTTCATTGTAACTTCTTAGGATCACTCCAGATGATGCTCAGATGAAATTGTCCCCTATGGTTGCGATCATTCAACCATGATGGCTGCCCAAGCCCGAAGCCCGAAAACCTTTAGCACAGTCTACAGGTCATATTTATGAAGGGATTTCATTGTAACTTGGTAGGTTAACTTCATATAATGCCTAGATGAGAACGTGTGATCATTCACTCATGATGGCTGCCCGAGCCCGAAGCCCGAAAACCTTTAGCACAGTCTACAGGTCATATTTATGAAGGGATTTCATTGTAACTTGGTAGGTTAACCTCATATAATGTCTAGGTGAGAACGTCCCCTTTTGGACATGATTGGGCAACTGTGACAGCTAAAGGTGCCCGAAGCCCAAAAACCTTTAGCACAGTCTACAGGTCATATTTATGAGGGGATTTCATTGTAACTTGGTAGGATGACTCCAAATAATGTCTAGATGAGAACGTCTCCTTTTGATCGCCATCATTCAGCCTTGATGGGTGCCCGAGCCCAAAAACCTTTAGCATAGGTAAAAGGTCATATTTATGGAAGGATTTCATTGTAACCTATTAGGTTGACTCCATATAATGCCTAGATGATGACATCCCCTTTTGGTCGTAATTGGTCAGCTGTGTTGGCTACAAGTGCCCGAAGCCCAAAAACCTTGAGCACAGTCTACAGGCCATATTTATGAAGGGATTTCATTGTAACTTCATAGGATCATTCCAGATGATGCCCAGATGAGATTGTCCCCTTTGGTTGCGATTATTCAACCATGATGGCTGCCCAAACCCGAAGCCCGAAAACCTTAAGCACAGTCTACAAGTCATATTTGTGAAGGGATTTCATTGTAACTTGGTAGGTTGACTTCATATAATGCCTAGATGAGAACGTCCCCTTTTGGACATGTTTGGGCAACTTTGACGGCTAAAGGTGCCCGAAGCCCAAAAACCTTTAGCACTGTCTACAGGTCATATTTATGAAGGGATTTCATTGTAACTTGGTAGGTTGACTCCAAATAAGGTCAAGATGAGAACGTCCCATTTTGGCCGTGATCATTCAGCCTTGATGGGTGCCCGAGCCCAAAAACCTTTAGCATAGGCAAAAGTTTATATTTATAGAAGGATTTCATTGTAACATTGTTAGGTTGACTCCATATAATGACTAGATGATGACATCCCCTTTTGGTCGTGATTGGTCAACTGTGATGGCTACAGGTGCCCCGAAGCCTGAAAACCTTGAACACAGTCTACAGGTCATATTTATGAAGGGATTTCATTGTAACTTCGCAGGATCACTCCAGATGATGCCCAGATGAGATTGTCCCCTTTGGTTGCGATCATTCAACCATGATGGCTGCCCGAAGCCCGAAAACTTTTAGCACAGTCTAAGGTCATATTTATGCAGGGATTTCATTGTAACTTGGTAGGTTGACTTCATATAATGTCTAGATGAGAACGTCCCCTTTTGGACACGAGTGGGCAACTGTGACGGCTTCAGGGGCCCAAAGCCCGAAAACCTTTAGAACAGTCTACAGGTCATAATTATGAAGGGATTTTATTGTAGCTTGGTAGGATGACTCCAAATAGTGTCCAGATGAGAACGTCCCCTTTTGGTCACGATCATTCAGCCTTGATGGCTGCCTGAAGCCCGAAAACCTTTAGCACAGTCTACAGGTCGTATTTATGGAGGGATTTCATTGTAACTTGGTAGGTTGACTTCATATAATGTCTAGATGAGAATGTCCCCTTTGGACTCAATTGGGAAACTGACGGCTACAGGGGCCCGAAGCCCGAAGCCCGAAAACCTTTAGCACAGTCTACAGGCCATATTTATGAAGGGATTTTAATGTAACTTGATAGGATGACTCATTTTGGAATAATTTCATAGTAATTTTGTTGATATATGTTAATTGTGAGGGCCACATATATTAACTGTGAGGTCATATTAACCCACCCCTCAGATCTTTAGTATAGTGTACACCTCATATTATTTTTATCATAAACATAGCATACAGGGAACAGAAATGAACATATTCCCAATTATCACAATTCTTGTCTTATTTCATAATCCTTTTATAAACATTGAACATTATCCTTTTCATCAAACACAACACACAAGTTAAGCTACAGTGTCATTGACACTTTCATTTTTTTTTTTATTACTTGTTCACTTTGAAATTGTGTCCATCCGAGCCAAATTTTGTCTGTTCAGCCTGTATCTCGGGTATCGAATATTCTATTGCAATGAAATTTGTCATGAACACTGTTTATGGTATAGGCTTTAAAAAAGGATTCAACGATATTTCTCACATTCTCCTTTTTAGAGTTATCCCCCTTTTTTGACTTAGACATTATTTGTCTGTTCAGCCTGTATCTCAGGTATGGGTTATCGGATTTCAGTGAAATATGGCATGCAGTTTGCCTATGACAAAGGCTTCTGCCTCATTGCATAAAACTTCCAAACACCAAACAATTTGCCATACCTTTTGACTTAGAAATTGTTGGAAATTGTTGAAAACTTTCGAAGAAAATGGGAGGAGGGGGAGGCATACTGGATTGGGGTTATCGGATTTCAGTGAAATATGGCATGCAGTGTGCGTATGACAAGGCTTCTGCCTCATTGCATAAAACTTCCAAACACCAAACAATTTGCCATACCTTTTGTCTTAGAAATTGTTGAAAACTTTCGAAGAAAATGGAAGGGGGGGAGAGGCTATACTGGATTGCGTCTGTCCATCTGTGCATCCATCCGTCAGTCCGTACGAGAATATTCATAAATAATATTTGTTGGTCATTGGTATGCCCACACTAGGCGGTACACCACGTGTGTATGCACTGGATGAAAGTCCAGCTCTTGTATTATGTTTGGCAGAGGTGAGTTTTGTCAAACCAGATACAATTGGCTCAATTTTTAAATACCCAGTAAGTATATTTTGTTTGTATGGGAGGGGGAGGGAGGGGGGAGGGGGTGGTGGACTGGTAATTACTTATGGTGGTATAACAGGAGTTGCTAACCTTTGCTTTTTGACATAATAGTCAAATTTGGACAGCGATTTTCAC
The DNA here is from genome assembly GCA_031216915.1 of Pictodentalium vernedei. Classification (NCBI taxonomy): domain Eukaryota; kingdom Metazoa; phylum Mollusca; class Scaphopoda; order Dentaliida; family Dentaliidae; genus Pictodentalium; species Pictodentalium vernedei. The sequence goes on along the minus strand of CM062292.1, from coordinate 145,520,429 downwards.
AAAAATGTGATTCAGATTTTAATAATTTTTTTGCCTCTAAAACATAGTGAATGATCTCACAATGGAACAAGCGTATCATGCCTCCATTAGTGGGTCAAAAAACATTTTTTTGAGGCAAACCTGAAAATTTTTAGTTATCCAAGATTTCGTTTTTTCTGTTTGTGTCTTCTGCTATATATGTTAAGTAAAGGTTAAAGTATTGAACTGTATAACTATTAATGCCCAGACCAAGCCTGTGTCTGGAGTTTCCTCTATTTATCCAATGACATGCTAATGTGTTAGTCAGTGGTGAAAATGGATTTCACAGCAACAGTGTATAATGTAAGTGCATATCATCAACAAAATAATAGATCCACAAAAAAGACATCAGTATCATTTTAGATCATAGCACTGCACTGATGCAATTAACTCTGCACTCAGATGTTGAAACACAAATGTTTTCAGCAGCAAAAATTTACCAAAGTGCATCCAGGAATTGAACCAACTATATCTTGTTTGACAGAGCTCAGTGAGCTTCAGAACTCAATGAGCTCTGTCAAACAAGATAAAATTGATTACCGGTTTTGTTCAACAAATTGTATCATCAAAAGATTTTTTATTAAATTCCCAATGTTCTAGAATTTAACCCTTAAGGGTCTAATTGAGACTTTGATAACTTTTTAATGCAATGGAACAGGTACCCCAACATGCATAGTTTGGGTAAACTCAAAACTTGTTTTCTAAGTACTTTGTCAGTTGTTTCAAGCAAGTCTTGTCTTCCTCTGTAGGACTTGACAAGAAACAACTGCAAAGCCACAGGAGATAGACTTTCAAATGTATAACGAAAATGTATAAAAATCTCCAAGCCTTAAGCTTAAGGGTTAAAAACATTCTTATATTTTATCAGTATACAAGGCAACTATATTACAGTGCCATTTTTCACACAGTGACTTCAGCCTGTCAGAGGCAGAACCTAACATATACTTAAGGCATTTTCCATTAAAACAAGCTATTTTTGGAGGCCAAAACTAAAAATATAACAAAATTTGAATGGCTATTTTGTATATAGCACTGGCCACATTTGGCCGATTCATAAGGGAAAGGGTTAATTTGACAATGGCTCCAGTTTTTACACTTTTTTCTTTGCTTTGCTAACTGAAGTTAACCAGTTTGAATTATATTAAAAGTAAATTTAAGTATCCATAGCTCACAAAGCATAATCTGTACGAATTTTGCAGATGCAGCCAGTTGTGACAGTAGTTTCTGAATGAACATTGACCATAGACATACATTGCTTGATTATGAAGCCCTGTCAGAAAAAGGTTCTACTGAATTGTAGCCCTGGCTTGCACACTGCCTACAGAACTCTCTGGTAGTTGGCTGTCGATATAAGCAAAGAAAAAAGTTGAGCGCCCCCTGAATATTTGATGATGGTAAATGTATTGCTTGATATCAGTAAAGTACCCGCAAAGTAAGCTTCAAAAACTGAATGCTATCTCGAAAGAACATATTCAGGGTTTACGAACACACAAAAATCATAGTCTTCATCATCATTTCATTGACAGCATTGAGGAACCAAAAAAGTAACTGCTAGAGCTCAATACGATACCCATTTTAGTACGGAGCTGTAGAGTCAACAAGGCGACATTATTTGGCTATAAATAAATAAAAATGTTGTTTGTAATCTCTAGAGAACAAGAGCCGGTGTTACAGTTCAATATCTGCTGTATCCTCCATGTGCTTGGATACCAGCTTCTATCCTGGGTTACATCCTCCAGTCACTTGTCATATCCATTGCAGAGGTAACTGTCACCACTCCTGATGCAAAACTGCTTCCAGTTCTCGCAGAGTTTGTACTGGAGGTTTGTGTGCATGTGTGCGATGCCCTAGAATGTCCCAAATATGCTCTAGTGGATTCAGATCAGAACTCTTGGTAGACCAAGAAATGGTAGTCAATGCAATGCTCTGATTTGACTAGATTCGAAACCACCACCAAGGTTTGGCTCAACTCAAAACCTTTGATGTGGATTCGAGATTTCCATACCCGCAAGGGTGATGTCCTTAAAAAGAAAATCACTAATTTATTTCCACACAACAAAAGCAAACATGGAGTAGCATAAAGTTATACGCTCATATTCGAAGTCAGGATAAACTAAATTCAATTTGAATAACCTAACAACTTGGCTTCCATAGCTCCGGAATAGCTTAGTGGCAAGTTAGTGGGTGACATTGCACTTGTCTTGTGGCATTAACTGTAAAAATTGCATTAATTTGCATGAGTTAAAATGGCAGAAATGAAGAAATATTTTGACTTGGACGACAAGAAGTATATCTGTAAATCTTGCATGTTAATCTTGGCAGTACAAAGAACAGGTACCACGTCACATCTTTGGCATCATTTGCAAAGAAAGCATAAACAACTTCATGACAAGGTTAAAGAAAAGGTACACAAATATGATATGATGCCAAGAGTACAATTGAGACCAATCCAGCCATTTCAGGTCCTAGCGATGAGAACCGACAGGCTTTTATAACTGATTTTGGTCTCCGTAAGGTTACACATCTTAGGCCAGAGATGCATCGATTGGATGTTGATGAGTGCAATTCTCAACATAAAACTGTACGATTGGTGTAATACATTACTCAAAACAAGGGTTTGTTGATGAACGAAGCTGACTTGGTGATTCGGTTATTATTAACACTAATAGTTCAGAACGTGCTTGTTTTACCGGTACCAAGGTTTGAGATTCAGCTCAATTCAATACCACAAATGTGATTCTGCTCAAGATTCAATTCGAGCTAAAACCCCCAATTCGCAGGGCCCTAACATATTCCTTGGTGATGATCTTTTAGTTTAGTAGAGGACCTTTGATGGCCCTTCTAGACATAATATGGCTTTTCTCAGGCTGTTTCTGACCGTTCTCGTGCAGAATCGTTGATATTTAGCTACAGACTCTTCAGAACAGGACTGGAGGTGAATAAGAAGTACCCTGTTTTCACGTCATGATGTCACAGGGGATCATTCTGACCATGGACGGTCCTTAACCTCATTGGTTTTCATGTGTTTTTTCACCAAATGACTCCTGACTGTGTAATGGATGTCGAGTTGATGGCTGATTGCTTTAAAGGACATACAGGTGGAATGCATACCAATAATTTTCCATCTTTGTGCATATGTCATCCTTCTTCATGTCATGGTGACAGACAGTGATTGAACATTTAAAAATAGGCACTATAAATACCCAATTCTGAGTCATCACAAACTGGATTTTTGAAAATTCTTGGGTTGCATTGTGCACACATGATTTCTGGGACCTGTTTATTGGACACATTCATTCATACACGTTCACAACAATTTGTTCGATCTTCAATATAATCATACATATTACCAGCAACCGACTTTCAGTGAAAAGGGGCGTGTTATCATTCATTATATTTAGGCGTGCTTAACTTTTTTCGTTGTGTATATATCAATGCTTCTTTATTTTGCAACACATTAAAAAATTCCTGAATCTATGGACAAAATAAAAAACAGAGCATGAATGGAAATTTTGTTCTCTAATTTTGTTTCTTCATTGATGACACAAACCACTAACATTGATTCTTCTTGGAAAGGTCATGTTGAAAGCATTTCAACAGTTACTGTCTGAAGCTGGCACCTTCATTGAATTTCTCACATTTCTTCAACACATTTGCCGTAATTGACACAAATACATCACATGATTATGCACAGAATGATTTGGTATGTGGAGCCTAATTCTATAATGCTTGGCTAACAAAGTTGTCATCTGATTACACACTTTCGGCATTTACAATCCGAAAATGGGGGTATACTGGATTACATGCGTCCGTCCGTCCGTCCATCCATCCATCTGTCTGTCCATCCATCCGTCTGTGCGTCCATGTGTGAGTCTGTCCGAGAATATTCATAACTTAAGTAAATTATTATTTTTGTTTTAAAGGTTAATCTATATCAGTTAACCCTTTAACTAAGAAAATGTTTTTTAATAAAAATAAACTAAATACCACTCATGGGCAAAACGTTTTCTCTCTTATTTTCCAATAGAACCATTCAGATATTGTTGTCAAAAGAACTTGCCCATTACAGTACAAATCGAAGTGAGTTGTAACAAAACTGCAGTAAACTAAGTATACTGCTGCTTGTGGCTGATAAGATCAGAATCTGACATCATTTTCTGGAAAGCTCTTCGTGAGAGCTTTCCAGAAAATTATGTTAGTTTCTGGTCCTATCAGTGTAGGAAGAGAAAGATACATAGTTTATACCAGTTATCCTATAACTTTATTTTGACTTGTACTGTATGCCAGTTCAAGTGACAGCCATGTGTGTATGGTTCTGTTGAGAAAGTTCCAACATATTAGTGGCTGTATTGACCTTATGGAAATAAGGTCAGTACAGCTTTTGGTTGCTATGTTCAGATGTATTTTATTAAATTTGAATGGACTATAGTGAGCACCAAATTCAACACAAAACTTTTCATTCCAATTTTCTAGGCCATTTGGCCATAGTTTGGGGGGCATCCGTGTTGCTAAATATGCCTGCTGACACTGAAATGTTTGTGAACAATACCTGGAGTGAACACTAGATTCTTTCTCTGTGTTGTTTACATGAATTCCAGGCTGAAAATAGAAGAATGTCAATTGTAATTGCAAGCACAGATCTTCTGTGAAAGATGCACTAATGGAAAAGAAATTATATACTACAAAGTGTTTTTCATACATATATTTTGCGAGGAGAAAGAAGTGCAAATAATGTATATATAGTGAAGTCATCATAATTGGCACTTTACCTCATTACATTCTGAACTCTCTCAGGTCACATTCTAATTGTCAGTACTTGTACATATTTGTGTGTGCTTTTAATATTAACCCCTTTACTGACACATCATTATTAACCCTTTACCTAACATGAAAAGCAGACGACACTTGCAAAAAAAATTCTTGAATAACTAAATTTTTTCATTTTTTGTCTCAAAAACATAGGTTATGACCCCTCGTTGGAACGAGCTCAACGAGCTCGTTCCAATGAGGGGTCATAACCTATGTTTTTGAAAAAAAAATGAAAATATTTTGAAAATTAATTGGCGATTTTTGAGAATAGCGCTGGCCGGTTTTGACCGTTACGTTGGGTAAAGGGTTAACACCACTAGCTTCAAACCATTATCTATTTAGTTATTGGTGTTTCCTCATGGGAATCTCAGGAAATGAAGCATTACTTTTTAGCTCAACTTTGACGAAAATCAAATTTGAGCTTATGCCATGGCCAGTCGTCTGTCTGTTCATCAACAATTCAATACGGCTCGGGCTAGGGGCCGCATTTATGAACCGATCTTTACGAAACTTCTTGGGTACCTTTGTTATCACCGTGGGACGAGAACAAGTGATTTTGGGCTCCGGTCCAAAATTCAAGTTGGCTGCTGCAGCCATTTTGTACAAAATTAGGTGCAATCAGATTTTTGTGCAGAACTTCCATATGAAAGCTCTGATTTGAATAATTTTTTGTAGGAATGTTTAGTATCATGGGATACATCACATATAGTACAGGTTTCTTTCTTGTGCATAAATTATGCAAATTATACTAACTTTGATGTATTTAGTGTTACTTTCAGCACTGTAAGTGCAAATGCCAATACGGCTCGGGCTAGGGGCCGTATTTATGAACTGATCTTTACGAAACTTCTTGGGTACCTTTGTTATCACCGTGGGATGAGAACGAGTGTTTTGGGGTCCGGTCTGAAATTCAAGATGGCTCACCGGCAGCCATTTTGTACAAAATTAGGTGCAATCAGATTTTTGCGAAGAACTTCCATATGAAAGCTCTGATTTGAATAATTTTTTGTATGAATGTTTAGTACCATGGGATACATCATGTATAATACAGGTTTTTTTCTTGTGCATAAATTATTCAAATTAGACTAACTTTGATGTATTTAGTGTTACTTTCAGCACTGTAAGTACAAATGCCAATACGGCTCGGGCTAGAGGACGTATTTATGAACCGTTCTTTACGAAACTTCTTGGGTACCTTTGTTATCACCGTGGGTCGAGAACGAGTGTTTTTGGGTCAGGTCTGAAATTCAAGATGGCGGCTGGCAGCCATTTTGTACAAAATTAGGTGCAACCTGATTTTGCGCAGAAATTCCATATGAAAGCTCTGATTTGAATAATTTTTTGTGTGAATGTTTAGTACCATGGGATACATCACATATAATACAGGGTTTTTTTTCTCGTGCATAAATTATGCCAATTCGACTAACTTTGATCTATTTTGTGTTACTTTCAGCATTGTAACTGCAAATGCCAATACGGCTCGGGCTAGAGGCCGTATTTATGAACCGATCTTTACGAAACTTCTTGAGTACCTTTGTTATCACCGTGGGACGAGAACGAATGGTTTTGGGTGCGGTCCACAATTCAAGATGGCCACCAGCAGCCATTTTGTACTTTAGTTAGTGCAATCAGTTTTTTGTACAGAACTTCTGTATGAAAGTTCTGATTTGAATAAATTTTTGTATGAATGTTTAGTAACATGGAATACATCACATATAATACAGGTTTTTTTCTCGTGCAGAAATTATGTAAATTAGATGAACTTTGATTTATTCAGTGCTACTTATACACAGTAAGTGCACATGTCAATACTGCTCGGGCTAGAGTCTGTATTTATGAACTGATCTTCACGAAACTTCTTGGGTACCTTTGTTGTCACCTTGGGACGAGAACGAGTGTTTCTGGGTGCGGTCCAAAATTCAAGATGGCTGCCAGTGGCCATTTTGTACCAAAATTAGGTCCAATCAGTTTTTTGTACACAACTTCTATACGGCTCAGGCTAGAGGCTGTATTTATGAACCGATCATTACAATACTGTACATGTACCTTTGTTATCAGGTCATTACCTAGATGTTTGTCATTGCTGTGTCATATACTATACATGTACATGTCTTAACCCTTTACCTAACATGAAAAGCAGACGACACTTGCAAAAAAATTTCTTGAATAACTAATTTTTTTCATTTTTTGTCTCAAAAACATAGGTTATGACCCCTCGTTGGAACGAGCTCGTCGAGCTCGTTCCAACGAGGGGTCATAACCTATGTTTTTGAGACAAAAAATGAAAAAATAATGAAAATTAATTGGCGATTTTTGAGAATAGCGCTGGCCGGTTTTGGCCGTTACGTTGGGTAAAGGGTTAAACAAGTTGAGCTACAGTGTCATTGACACTTTCATTCATTATGGTAAATAAGCTCTGTTTTACTTGTAAAGTAGGACCCGGTCACAAATGCCAGGGGTGGAAGTCCACTAAAATGGGTGTAAACAATTGGCTGGACTTTACTTTATCTCCATGATGTGGTCATAATTAGCAATTGTGCAGAATAAATAAATAAATTTATTGATGTTTAAGATCCCATATTTCTGCACAATGGCTAATCATGATGGCAACATGGAGATAGTCAAGTTTATTCAATCGTTTATTACCCTGTTGTCCATTTTAAAGGACTTCCACCCCAAACATTGGTGACTTGGTACTATTTTATCAGTAAAACAGAGCATGTTTATCACCGTAAATAAGCACTGTGTCACTTCCTGGGGTTCCCTAGGGGCTAAACATCATTACCTACAGTGACAACAGATGAGAAATTACTCAAATTAGATATAAGTTGTAATTTTCTATTGCCAGTTATCAGCCTCAGTACTTGACACCACTGCCAGAACTCCTTTGACATTTGGCTGCACAATCTGGGATGTTGAAAGAGGAGGGAGGGGCTTGTTGTGGTGCCCACCACCACAATTGATTCCCAGACTCTAAAATGAACATTTTGAGACTCCAGCTGTGAAACGAAAAAATTCAAGACTCCAAAGCACTTGATTCTGGAAGGACTTGCATCCTTTTGTAGATATTTTTAAGATATATACAGACTTGAAACCAAATGATTTTATAACAATTATGCAGGAGCACTGGGAACTTTGGACTCCCAATTCCATCAATGCTAATTATTAGACCAAATGGGAAGGGGTTGTGGGGTTGCAAGTGCATTTGCCCAGAGTTAAAATTTCTTACGACACCAGTCAGTTTCCAAATCAGCTTGGTGGAGTGCAATTGGTATTGTATACTGTACATTTGGACATCTTGCCCCTCCTAATTCCAGACCCTCATGGTGCATCCCTGAGTACATTGAAGTTGTCATTCTTTTGGATATGTTTCATATTTGTTTATAATGAACAATCTTTTATCCAATTTATTTGCTACAGTTTATTGGACAGTGCCTGAAGGTACTCTTCTAATAAATTTAGGGACCTGCAAACCTCAAATTTCGGGCTGAATCTAACCTCGAATCGAATCAGAAATAATATTTCATATCAAATCAAATCTGAAATCGAATCTTGCCACTTTTCAAGTTGTGGATACTGCACCTTCTTACAACCGTAAATATTATCGGCCTCCACTCAAGTATTGTGTGCAATGGCACTCGTGTAAATCAAGCCAAAAAAAGCAGAATATTCCAGAATGGAATCAATGTAATTTGGGAAGGGGAACCTTCTTGAACTCTTCTTCTATCATCAGAAGAAGAGTTCAAGAGGAGACACATTTTAGGAATTTAAGAACATCTTGACGATTCGAAAATTTTCGAATAGGCGTGATTGAAATTGAATCAAAGCATGGGACTTTCAAATCTAATCAAATTTCAAACCTTCACAGGGACCTAAATAAATTGTAATCAAACAATTCAGTGAACAAATTGTGATAAAGGGAAAAAATTTAGCTGAATGGCATTGTTTAACCCTTTACCCAACATAATGGCCAAAATCGGCCAACGCTTTTCACAAAAATCGCCAATTAATTTTCATTATTTTTTTTTCATTTTTATACCCCCCGCAAACAAAGTTTGGGAGGTATATAGGAATCACCCTGTCCGTCTGTCCATCCTTATAAGCGCAACTCCTCCTAAACCGTTTGAAGAATTTTCATGGAACTTTACACAGTGGAAGAACTCCATATGAAGATATGCATGAAGCAATATAATTCCGTTCTGACAGGTGCGGGGGGGTATCACTTTGTGAGCTTGCTCACAGTAACTCTAGTTTGTCTCAAAAACATAGGTTGTGACCCCTCTTTGGAATGAGCTCGTTCCAATGAGGTCATAACCTATGTTTTTTAAACAAAAAATGAAAAAAATTAGTTATTCAGGAATTTTATTTGCTAAGTGTCGTCTGCTTTTCATGTTAGGTAAAGCGTTAAATATGATGGTGCTTTTAAGTTCTTTGAGCAAAAGATATATATTTCCTATATATTATTATGCAAGCATATTTTATGGCATGCTTTTTTCCTTACTCTGTTAGTATATCAATACTGTGAAAAAATTGTTGAATAATTGCGACTGTGAGGTTTTTCAAATAAATTCTCACCACAAAATTGATTGTCTTATAATTCTATTGCAGATATGTGAAAACAATAGTCTCCCTTGAGTCTGAAGCAGATGGCTGTCTGAAGGTTGGCAAAGATGAATATTTGGAAGTCTTGGCTCAATTGGATTCTGAATGGTTGTTTTGTGCTCATGGAAAGATGGAAGGAATGGTTCGCCTCAAGAATGTTACAAGAGTAACACAGAAACAGGAGTTTGAAAATTTACATTCAGATTTCTATGCATAGAGTTTCATTTATATATATTGGCTTGTGGACCTTAAGCCTTTACCTCACAAATCACCAGCATCCACCTGAGTAATATACAGACTGAGTAGTTGAATAGAAAAATTTCATGAAATTTCAACAAAACCATATCATGTGACCTCTCATTGGAACGAGCTTGCTGAGCCCATTCCAATGAGGGGTCACATGATATGGTTTAGTTGAAATATTTGGAAAAATTTGAAAAAAATAATATAAAAAATAATACATGTTTATATCGTGTGCATTTAATAAAGTGTTAAAGCTGTACCTAAAAAATGAGATCCCCCTCTCCCACAACAGCATACATGAAAATTGCTATTCAAATTTTGGCATTTTTTTCAGTGTTTGCTTCCACAACACAGCTCATTACCCATTAATGGACCAAGCTCATTGATCTTGTTCCACCTGGTTGTCATAAGCTCTATTGTAAAATAAACAGTCTTTAGTTACTGAAATAAAAAATAATGTTAGCATCATTTCTGTTGTTTTTAGGAATCGGGTTAACTCTCCTACGTAGTTGGCATCTGCATTTCAGTATATGTTCTTATAATAATTATTATTTAAGACTTAATCCTCTGCACACTGATGTCAAAATACCAAAATTTCAAGCCATAAATTTTTCCCATAATGCAGCCAGGAATTTAACCCTCTACTAACGAATCAGCCACATCCACCTGTGTAATTTACAAATTTACAAATTAAGCAGTTGAAAAAAACAATTCAACAAATTGCAACAAAACCATACGTTGTGATGCCCCCCCCCCCCCCCCCCCTGGAATGAGCTCATTGAGCTTGTTCCATTGAGGATTCATATGATATGGTTTTGTTGACTTTTTTTTAAATTTGAAAAAACTACCAAAATAATAAATTTTGATATTCTGTGAATTGGGTAAAGGATTAACCAATACCGTCCTGCTTGACAGAGCTTCTGTTTGCAGTCTGGGACACATTTTTATGTTGAGATTTTGCTATTAGTTCAGTGTGCAAAACGTTAAGGGCCTAATTCTGTCTTTGACAATCTTTGAGGTATCAGTAGAGGTACCCCAACATGCAATCAAAAGGAAGTCTTAAAGGTTATAATTAAACTACTGTGGCAGTGAGTTATAGTCAATGTATTGGCTCTAGGTTCATAAATTACCCCTGGCAACTGGAAAACACTAGAAAATGAATAAAACCATTTGCAGGACCTGGAAACTCCTGGAAAAATGCCATTTTTTTGCTGTTTTGGGGGATCCTGTAAAACCGGGCATTAGTTTTGAAGCGCTGGCTTCCTGCTGTGCTGATTTTGAGTCCCACTGTTTCTATTCTCTTCTGTTGAATGCGCTTTAATTAAAAGTGTCATAATATACTGTATTTTAAATGGAGCAATCAAACATTCAGATGGAATCATAGTGAAGAAATCATGCCATCAATACTTGGAAAGTGTGTTTTCTAACATTTCAAATGTGTGAAATGTGTGATTAGTGCCGATGGTTGCCAATCGCTATCATGTCCAAACTTGGATAGGAAAAGGCTGTAAAATAATTTTTTGGTATGGTGGAACACCAATATCCAAGACATCTGCTGAATACCCTCTCTTCTCCTCTTCTCCTCCTCCTTTGTCGTGCGTGGATATGTTGCACAAAAACTTCATTCAACAGTTAATGAGGGTCGAAATGGGCTTGCCCCACACCGTCCCTGCCCACCTTCGGCAAGCGAAACCATTAGATCTCATTTGTGTGGTGTATCCTTGAGGATGTACGACATAAAAAAAACACATTTATTACCTCTCTGTCAAAGTGACAGATAGGTATCGAGCTGTAATTTTTTCACACGATATAACTGGGAATTTAACCAGTTCAATCTTGTTTGACAGAGCTCATTGAGCTCTGTCAAACAAGATTAACATGGTTAAATTTCTAGTTGTATTATGGGGAAAAATTGATGCTTGAAATTTTGGTATTTTGACATCAGAGGGTTAATATCTTGTAACTCTCATGTGAAAGATTGAGTTGGACTCCATTGAGTGATCACAAATTATGTTTTGGAATAACAGAGGTAAATTTGCTGGGTATTTTTTATCTATTCTGGTTGGTGGATTGAACAAGTTTTATAGGTAAAGGTTTAATGGTGAAACTCTAAGCTCTAAGCTCTATTGTAAAATAAACAGTCTTTAGTTACTGAAATAAAAAATAATGTTAGCATCATTTCTGTTGTTTTTAGGAATCGGGTTAACTCTCCTACGTAGTTGGCATCTGCATTTCAGTATATGTTCTTATAATAATTATTATTTAAGACTTAATCCTCTGCACACTGATGTCAAAATACCAAAATTTCAAGCCATAAATTTTTCCCATAATGCAGCCAGGAATTTAACCCTCTACTAACGAATCAGCCACATCCACCTGTGTAATTTACAAATTTACAAATTAAGCAGTTGAAAAAAACAATTCAACAAATTGCAACAAAACCATACGTTGTGATGCCCCCCCCCCCCCCCCCCCTGGAATGAGCTCATTGAGCTTGTTCCATTGAGGATTCATATGATATGGTTTTGTTGACTTTTTTTTAAATTTGAAAAAACTACCAAAATAATAAATTTTGATATTCTGTGAATTGGGTAAAGGATTAACCAATACCGTCCTGCTTGACAGAGCTTCTGTTTGCAGTCTGGGACACATTTTTATGTTGAGATTTTGCTATTAGTTCAGTGTGCAAAACGTTAAGGGCCTAATTCTGTCTTTGACAATCTTTGAGGTATCAGTAGAGGTACCCCAACATGCAATCAAAAGGAAGTCTTAAAGGTTATAATTAAACTACTGTGGCAGTGAGTTATAGTCAATGTATTGGCTCTAGGTTCATAAATTACCCCTGGCAACTGGAAAACACTAGAAAATGAATAAAACCATTTGCAGGACCTGGAAACTCCTGGAAAAATGCCATTTTTTTGCTGTTTTGGGGGATCCTGTAAAACCGGGCATTAGTTTTGAAGCGCTGGCTTCCTGCTGTGCTGATTTTGAGTCCCACTGTTTCTATTCTCTTCTGTTGAATGCGCTTTAATTAAAAGTGTCATAATATACTGTATTTTAAATGGAGCAATCAAACATTCAGATGGAATCATAGTGAAGAAATCATGCCATCAATACTTGGAAAGTGTGTTTTCTAACATTTCAAATGTGTGAAATGTGTGATTAGTGCCGATGGTTGCCAATCGCTATCATGTCCAAACTTGGATAGGAAAAGGCTGTAAAATAATTTTTTGGTATGGTGGAACACCAATATCCAAGACATCTGCTGAATACCCTCTCTTCTCCTCTTCTCCTCCTCCTTTGTCGTGCGTGGATATGTTGCACAAAAACTTCATTCAACAGTTAATGAGGGTCGAAATGGGCTTGCCCCACACCGTCCCTGCCCACCTTCGGCAAGCGAAACCATTAGATCTCATTTGTGTGGTGTATCCTTGAGGATGTACGACATAAAAAAAACACATTTATTACCTCTCTGTCAAAGTGACAGATAGGTATCGAGCTGTAATTTTTTCACACGATATAACTGGGAATTTAACCAGTTCAATCTTGTTTGACAGAGCTCATTGAGCTCTGTCAAACAAGATTAACATGGTTAAATTTCTAGTTGTATTATGGGGAAAAATTGATGCTTGAAATTTTGGTATTTTGACATCAGAGGGTTAATATCTTGTAACTCTCATGTGAAAGATTGAGTTGGACTCCATTGAGTGATCACAAATTATGTTTTGGAATAACAGAGGTAAATTTGCTGGGTATTTTTTATCTATTCTGGTTGGTGGATTGAACAAGTTTTATAGGTAAAGGTTTAATGGTGAAATCTCCCAGAGAATGCAGATAGCTATCAGATACATCAATTGTTCATGAACTAACCATTTGCAACATTGACCATATCTAGTTGAAGCCACTTTGTACACAACACTTGCATAATGTGTGACTGATTTCCACTTGCAATTTGAAGATATATGAAATATTCAATTATCCCATGCTGTAAAACAGAGAAAGTAACTGATATTGTGAACAATTTCATTGTGAAACATTAGCATTGATTACAGTTTCATGCTTCAAATATTGTTGCATCAAAACATAATCATTGATAATGTTTCATCTTGCTATGATTGACCTTGTTTTATCATCTTTTTGCCTTTCTCCTCACACAAGCTTCAAGCGGCTTATCAATAAAAATACTTTTGTGTAAGTTATTATCTGAACCATATAAATTTATGTGGATTATTCTTTTTAAGAGATGCTGAAAGTGATCTTACCAGTAAATAATTAGAGAAACCGAAATCGCATCTGTTTTAAAAATACATAATTGCCTGTACGTGTGTAGGATACTATTTTTCGGGATTTGAAAATAGGTCTTGGTAGGCAATACATAATAAGACAAATCCTCAAAATGAGGGAAAAATAAAGCATTTGACAGAATTGAACAAAACCACTGTTGTCTCAATGCAGTGTAAAATTGTGACAGTGCTAAAGCAGTAGAGCCCAATTAATTGGATATATTTTAATTGAAATTTACTGTGGTAAACAAGCTCTGTTTCACTGGTAAAATAGGACCCAGTCACTAATGCTTGGGGTGCGAGTCCTCTAAAATAGGCAACATGGGGTATAAATGATTGACTGACCTTGACTTGATCTCCATGTTATGGTCATTGATTAGCCATTGTGCAGAAGTATGTGACCTTAAACACCAGTAAATAAATAAATAAATAAATAAATAAATAAATAAATTTTAATTGAACAACCCAGGTAACTGAATATAGCTTGAATAGAATAAATGCACAGTTTATCTCTAGAAAATGGAAAAGTGACTAAATCCCTGTTAACCCTTTATCTAACATGAAAAGCAGAATTATTAAACAAAATTATTGAATAACTAATTTTTTTCATTTTTGTGTCAAAAATATAGCTTAAGACCCCTCATTGGAATGAGCTCAATGAGATCATTTCAATAAGGGGCCTTAAGCTATTTTTTGAGGCCAAAATGAAAAAAATAATGAAAATTGAATGGCAGTTTTTGTCTAATAGCACTGGCCGGTTTTGGCCAAAATGTTGATCAAAGTTTAATTGAATAGTCATGTGATTTGAATTCTTGCTTTCAAAGAGACCATTCAATTAATCCGTAAGTCTGCATACATCCACAAGATGTCCCTTTTATATTAAAAGTTGTCCCAAGTGTATTCTTCCTTGAGAACTCTACTGGTAGGATCTATTTGTCTTGAATGTGTTCTTACATCATTGTTGGCTACCTGTACAGGCAGCCGTCAATGATAAAGAATCACTGTTTAAGTCATTTGCATCTGAGTACATGTATACATTGTATAGTTATTAATGTAAAATCTGAGGATTTAAAGGTTAACAGTGTTCTACTTTATTTTCTAATCACACGGGCAACCATCCCATAGTCCCTATTGGAAGGCTATTGCATTCAGGTACTTGTATCTCTGGGAGATAGAACATTTCATGAGTCAGTTGTTGAATAATAAATAAAATATTTATCAATATTTTCATCTTCATATTACATTGTATAAATAAATATATATAGATCGTGCTTCAAAGTCAGTATTGTCTGTTACTTTCAGTTAAGTAGTATTGTGTTACTTGTTTTTTGTTTGGCTGGTCAAGTATGGAGCAAAATCCTAGAATTCTAATTATGGTGCAAACCACTGGAAAAAAACACGAGCAACCTACAAAATATATTTTTTAATCAACTAACTAGTCTTTTTTTAAACAAACAATGTGAATTGAGAGCCGCCTCATTAAAATGAACTCTCTGCCTTCAACTCATTTTCAAGTCAATTTCAATGCAGAATCACCCATGCGAACCCCTGGGAAGCTATTACTTTGAATTACAAGCTCTGTTTAAATGCCAATAAATAAAACAACTAAATCAAAGATGGGTGGGGCATCTTCAGCCATATTTTGTACAAAATTGTGTGGAGAACACTTGCAAAAGAATTCTTTAATAACTAAAAAATATCATTTTTTGCCCCAAAAAATGTTTATGACCTCTCATTCCTATTAGGTGTCCTACACTCTTTTTAGGCAACGATTGAAAAAAGATCAGAAATTGGAATGGTGGTTTTCCATTACATTAGGTAAACAGTTAAATGAATTTTTTTGTCTGGGGGTGGGTGGGGGAGGGGGGGGGGGGTGGGTGGGGGAGCACTGTGTTTTACCATTATGTGATAAACAGTTCAACTTTGTGATCTTTTGTAGGAACAGTATGTTACATTACAATGGATATTCTATTCAACCTTTTCCCACAATGTCAGTCAAATCTGGCCTGCACTATACAAAAAAGTTGTATTCAAATTTTGTTATTTCTTCAATTTTTACTTTCATAACATAGCTGATGACCCCCTCAGTGAAAGAGGTTTTGTAAGTTATGAAGTATGTTTTAGAAGCAAAAAAAATTAAAATTTTCAGTTTACACAAACTGTTTTTGAGAAAAGCGTCTTTAATCGTGTTCAGTAAAGTGTTAATTGCTTGAATTTTAACCCTTAAGGGCCTAATTCTGACTTTGACCTTTGATCACAATTTTTGCAACAGAACAGGTGCCCATACATGCAGTCTTTGGATTAACTCACAAGTTACATTCTAAGCACCTTGTTAGTTGTTTTTAGGCAAGTCTTGGCTGAATAGGCAGCCAAGACATGCCAAAAAACAGCCTCAAACTCACAGGATGTAGACTGCCAAAGTGAAGCAAAAATATGTAAAAATCTCTATGCCCTTTAGGGTCAAGGTATTAGGTTAAAGGTCAAATTATCAGGACTCTTTTATTTTGCAGTTATGGAAAAGCTAGAAATTGTTCTTCATTCCTTTGAAAACAGTACTGTTCTGTACGTCCCAAAAATTTATTTATTATTTTTTTTTTAAAAATGTTTAGCTGTCACTATTATTTTTTATCTAAGCTAAGTCTATCGCTTTTTGCTGGAACAAAAGTCTCAGGCTCTCTTCCTTATGAGGAAATATTGTAAATTACTAAGTCGCTTAGTGGACTGATTTGGGATAGTATGTGGTCAATAGATTTAAACCAAGGCGACTTGCAGCGAGGCCCTGGTATAAATTGTACAGATCCCATACTGGTTCACTAAGCACCTACGTAATATATTTTCTCCCCTGATGAATCTGCCCCTCCACCTTTTAGCTTCAGTTTCGATGGCAGTGTTTTCGGTGAAGCGCTTTCTGAATACAGACAACATTTTGTTTGTTAACTGGTAGAGTGGGGAATTATATTTGGTTTTCAAAATTTAACTCATTTTCATCTTGTACTAATTTATATGAGATTACCTGATGGCATGCTCCTATATATTGTAGCATGGCAAATCCAATCAGATCAATAATTTCACTTCATAGAATATATGAAGCATATCCACATTATATGGAGCATTCAACTCTTTACCTAATGAGATGCATCTGCCTGCATAATTAAAAAATAGAGCTGTAAGACCTAAAAAAGTTAAAAATATGTTTCTCAGGCCATCCTGCATGGCCTTTTGGCTACTGCATGCTCTCTTTTTATAACCAATGCAAACTTCAGAAAATAAAAATTAAATGGTTTATGTCTGATATTTTACCCAAGTTAATAAAATTGATAAATTTGTCCCTTGAGTGCAACAAGGCTTTGCAATGCTTTAGCATTGCAAAGCCTTCATGCACTCAAGGGATTAAATACACCACCACCCATGCTGTTCTGGACTGTAGATTATAAGACCTAAGACATAAATCAACCAAGAACATGAACTTTTGATGGCAAAGAAATAATTACAAAAAATTAAATAAAAAAAAACACCCGCTCGCATGCAATTTTACAAAAAAGGCCTGAGAAACAGAAAATGTACTTTATGAGGCCTAAGAAAAAACAGTTGTTTTTTAAAATTTTAACAAAACTAATCCATGTGACCCCCCTCATTTAAACAAGCTTGTTCCAATGAGGGTTCACATGATATGGTTGAAAAAAAAAATAATTGAAAGAACAAATTTTGATATCATGTGCATTGGGTAAAGGGTTAAGTTGTAGTACCGGCACTTCAGAATGGGCTTCCAATACTCAACCAGTTAACAGTCTTAGCTAACTCTGTAAGGACTTGAAGGTATTATTAGTTATACATTATTTTTATCAAATAATACCAGTTCCTAAGGGCATGTAGTTAATCAAGGGTATCTCCCTACAAACATGTGAGAGGTGGGCAGAATATGTTTTTTTAGAGATGGGAAGATAAATTCACCTGTATGGGCCTAAATCCAACTTTGGTGACTTCTTGCTGCAACAAAACTAGTGTCCTAACACGCAGCCTATTTGTAAACATATAAGATATGTTCTTAATAGTTGTTTCTAGGCAAGTCTTGGCTGCCTATATAGGAAGCCAACTCTTTCTGAGAAACAACTGCAAAGCCACATGATATACACTGTAAAAGTGTAGCAAAAGATGTATAAAAATCTTAAGGCCTTTAACCCTTAAGTCTCCATTCAGCCACAAACTGCCCCTTTCATATTGCCCTGAAAAAGTTGGTCCAAGTGTATTCTTCGTTGCAAACTTTACTGGTAGGCTGCATTTACCATAACACTGTTTTTTACATTATTAGAAACAATGTTAAGTTATCTGTTGTACACTTATGTACGGTACTTATTATCATAAAATAAATCTGAGGATTTAAGGGTTAAGTGTTCAAGTTATTTAGATAAAAAGTGACAAAAATATTGTGATTTTCCAAGATCAGGGTATCCATAATAAAGGTATGTTTACAGTATAAATAATATATACACATGAATGTATAGAGGGTTTTATTCAAAGATTTTCCTTTGGCAACAAAAGATATTGTGTGACTGACAGATGGAAAAGGTTCTCTGTCACAAAATATTTTGTCAATGTTATTAGTTCTGGTTCAAAAAACTGGGCAGAATAATCCTGGATATTATACTCCACTGTTGAGAGAGCAGTTTTTGAAGATTAACTGGGCTGGGAAGATTTCATACAGAACTATGTCATTTGCAGGACTTCTCCATTGACAGTGGGGGGGTATTAAATTATAATTGCGATTTCGTCAGTGATTCAGGTGGATATTTTGTCACACAGGTTCTCAAAAACAGTTGGTACTCCCTCCCTAAGAACAGTTGAACAGGCACTTTTGTAGTCTTGCCCAGTACTAAATTATCCTATGTACACACTATAGAATAAACATTGAAAGAAACTTTTTTACCCTTTACCTAAAACATTTAGAGGTCAACATCTTGGAAAACAAATTCTTGAGTAACCAGAAAGTTTAATTTGTTTCTCAAAATCATAGATTATGACCCCTCATTGGAATGATATAATTGAAAAAATAATAAAAAATATCAGCATTTCACTTCAAAATTGAAAAAACATTTACGTAAACATGGTAAATAAAATAAAAAATTTTCGTTTTTTTTTTAATACCAAAACTCCAAAACAAAATGCTGGATATTGGAATAATTCAATTCTTTGAATGGGTTCTTCAGACAGATGACGATGAGTCAACACAAATATTTTTCTGATTATTTGAATAATATAACCCTTAACCCTTAAGGGCCTAATTCCGACTTTGATCACATTTTTTTTTGCAACAGAACAGGTGCCCCTGTGTATATTAAGGTCTTTGGATTATCTCACAAGTTACATTCTAAGCACCTTGGTAGTTCTTTTTAGGCAAGTCTTGGCTGCCTATATAGGCAGCCAATACTTGCCAAAAAACAGCAGCCATGTCACAAGATGAAGACTGTCAAAGTGTAGCAAAAAATATGTAAAAATCTCTACGCCATTGTAGGTTAAAGGCCCATTTCCAACTTTTACGTCCTCAGAACAGGTACCCTTAACATGCAGTCATGAGGAAATCCTGCTGAAAATAGGCATATTACCTTGTCAGTGGCTTCTAGTCAAGTCTTGGTTGCCTAAATGGGCAGCCAAGGCTTGTCTAGAAGTCACTGCTTAGTTACTGGCATTGCCCAGGTGGTGGTGTAACGGCTATTCAAAAAATTTGTCCAGGCCCTTAAGGGTTAAATTTTGCTTCCAAAATAGAGCTTACGTTGCATCAATGGAATAAGCTTGATCAACCTTTTTCAGTGAAGGGCCATGAGCTGTGTATGGATACAAAAATGGATGTACATAGTGCTGGGCAGATTTGGCAATGGCCTGGAGCATTCTGCCAAATGTTGCCTAGAAACCTTAGTAGATAGAATACAATCAACTGGAGGCTTTGTGAAACACTACCTTTGAAAAAACCCAGCCAACAAACATTAGAAATTGAAAAAAATAGTGTTTATATATATTGATATAATGAAGCTAAATGATTGATCCATTTGATAATTTTCCCTCCAAGGAAACACACTATGGATATCTCTAAAATGTTACCCAATTACTATAATGGATATTGGAATTTTTGTTAGATGGTGCAACAAGTGTATGGTATATTCCCCAGAGGAAGAACATTCTGACATAAGGTCATACTATCAGATTGTCTCTTGGTGCTTGAACTTACCTTGGCAATTTTGACACAAATTAAATATAGTAGTGGACGAAATCAGCCAATGATGAAATCAATCAACGAATGATGGTTAATTTTGATTGCATTCAAATCATTGACTGTTTTCATGTCAAATCATTGAATAAGTTTTTACATGAGGCTGGTAAGTTACTGATAAACTTTGACACTCTTGAAAACAGAGCTTTTATTTCGACGAGAATCCGAGAATCAATTCACACAACAAAAACAGCGAGAATCCTTGCGGATTCTCACTGCACCGGGTGAAAAGAAGTGAGTCAATTTAACCCTTTACCTAACATAGAGGTAGCAAATTAACCACTACAAGGTTAACTTGACCTGAAATATCCTGACACTTTGTCAATAAAATTGTACATTGATGGGTGTCATTGGAACCGGCTCAATGAGCCGGTTCCAATGACATCAATATCTGTAAGGCTTTATTGGTAAATATTGTTTTGTTTTTTTTTAAATTATCCAATTTAGTTTAGTAAATGTTTTTGAGTTTTGAGACAAAAAAATTTAAAAAAATTATTAAAGTTGAATGGTAGTTTTTGTGAATAGCGCTGGCCAGTTTTGGCTGTTATGTTGGGTAAAGGGTTAAAAAAATATTGAAAAAAAACGTCTACAAAACCATATCATGTGACCCCTCATTGGAACATCAAGCTCATTCCAGTGAGGGGTCACGTAATATGATTTTGTGGACATTCCTTGAAAAATTTAAAAAAAAACCCATTAAAATAAGTTTTGATAGTGTGTGCATTGGGTAAGGGTTAACTCACTCCACCCCGAGGTCAGACTACCAAAATTTCAAATGGGACATTTTTACCATAATGCCATGTGGAATTGATCTAATCAAGTCTTGTTGGACAG
Source organism: Pictodentalium vernedei (assembly GCA_031216915.1). NCBI lineage: Eukaryota > Metazoa > Mollusca > Scaphopoda > Dentaliida > Dentaliidae > Pictodentalium > Pictodentalium vernedei. Next base: position 145,499,378 of record CM062292.1, on the reverse strand, counting down.
ATCTCATCAAGCTTTGTCCAACAAGATGTAATTGGTTAAATTCCTAATTGCGTTATAAGAAATATTTCCTGCTTGAATTTTGATATTTTGGAATCAGTGTTCACTTTTGAAAAAGCTCTCCCAGCACTTAGACAGTTAAAGCCCTTCCTTATGTTGGGCATTTGCCAGATGCTAAACATAAGGAAGGCCTCTTCATGTTAAGGTACCTGTTCTAAGTTCACGTGGTTTGTTCAATAGTTTTCAATAAATTCTAGGTTCCTGGTTGTAGGGGGTTGTGTGTACATATTTGGTTGTTCACTCAGAATTCTTTTCTTATTTGCTGATCACCAGCATTATCACAAAACAATGTGCAATATATGTTTCCTTAAGTATTCCATTCATAATGAACTTATTATGTATTTATTTGTATAAATAATTATAATAAACAATATTTATTATGTGTTATAAGATTTTTGATATATTATTGAAGTCTTTAAAAGTGAATGCTTTTTCTAATTGAATGAGTTAAGACAAGGACAGGAAATAAATAGAGGATACTTTTTGTTTTTGAGTAGGTCCCAGAATTGTCTCTAGAGTGACACAAAGAAAATATCACTTTTAACTCCTTACTTGCTATGGGTGGATATTCCTGCCCAACACATAGTTTCTCTTGTCACTGAAATTAGTATAAAATGGGCATAATTAATCAAATTTTCCCCCTGAAAATGGAACGAATGTTTTCACCAATGATATCTCATGTTAAATTTAGATGAATTTTTCATCAATCCTTGTCATGGCTGCTTCACAGCAGCCATGACTAGATTTGAAGAAAATTGATTTGAAAATATTCAGCAGGTTAAGAGTTAATTACCAGCCAAAAGCCGTGAGTAAAAACTTAGATTTTCTTGTAGGCATGTATGAGATGATTCTGGTTCCCACTCAAAAACAAGAGGCATTCTTTTTATTATATGCGATGCAATGTTTTAAGAGGTACAGTGCTGGAAGCCCATATTTGGGCTTTATTCTAAAGCGCAGGTACTGCAGCTAAAAGGTTTTGTATCCAGTGGAAGTTCTTCATATTATCTTTGAAGTAAAAATATTTAGTTGATAAGGATTTGCCTTGTCACAGTTTATGGGAGGGTGCCTGTATGCACACTCCCATAAATTCTGACATGGCAAAGACATTTGAACAAATGCTGATGACCAAAAATAATTTAGCCCTCTACCATTTAAATGCAATTAAAACACTCAAATGCTAAAAAGGTACACTGATATCAATATAAAGTTGTTAATGTAATGCATGACAATTCCGGAGAAATATTCTTGTATACCTATCATGAGAACAGATATCAAAATAATATTTGTTAGACATGTCCCGCTATCTTAAAAGGTAGCATATTATATAATTTGCTTCTCTTGTGTCATGGCTGACATGAGAAACCCAGCAAAATACAGCTTGTTTCAGAATCCGTAGCAGTATATTCGTTTTGTGTGGCACACTGTTGTATGGGTCTATTTCCAGTAGTGTACCACACTTCACCAAAGTGACGTCAAATAAGATTGAATTGGTTATATTCCAATTTGCACTGTGTGAAGAGTTTGTTGCTTGAAATTTTGGTAGTTTGACGTTAATGTACAAAGAGTTAAGGACACAAGAGTCTGGATCTTCTCAATTTACACAGTTCCATGCATGGATGGATCTTCTCAATTTACACAGTTCCATGGGTGCAGGAAGCCAAAGTACCTGGAGATGACTTTCAGGTAGCTATCAGGGTTTCATCTTTTAAGACAGAAATGAGCTTTGAGCACACATGGCTTTCCTTCGGGCCTGTGAAATGTGCCACCTGTGGGTGATAGAGCAGTGCTTGTGGACTGTAGTAAATAAGCTCTGTTTTAGTGGTAAAATAGGACCTGGTAACGGATGCTTGAGATGTAAGTCCTGTAAAGTGGGCTGCACAGACGTAAACGAAGGTAGCATATTATATAATTTGCTAAACTTAACTTCATACTTATGTTACTGTCATTATATAGTACTAGATGCTGAAAGCTGCCTTAAACAGGAATGAATAAATAAATGTTACTCCACTAAATCAAATGAAGTCAAGTGTCTTGTCTAAGAATGCAGTTCCAAAATATTGTTATTTAGTTGAAAATGTCTGTTGAAGGTAAATAAAAGAACATGGTGGGTTTAGTTGAAAAAAATGATACAGTAGAATCCTCTTAATTGAATATCCATTTTGCCAGTGAAAATTATTCAATTAACAGGAGTATACAATTAACAGGGATTTGGTCAGTTTCTTGTGTTCTGGAGGTAAACTGAGCATTTATTCTATTATATCTTGTTTGACAGAGCTCATAGAGCTCTGTCAAACAAGATATAATAGAATAAATGTCTGTATTGGATGTATGAGGCCAAAAAGGTTGATAAATAAGGTGAATTTGGTGCATGTCACAGCAATTTTTTTGTATTAAAAAATTTATATACAATTAACAGGAGTTTACTCTACAACTCATATGCAATTAACAGATCAAATTTGTACTAAAGGTATGGTAAATGGTTTTGTGTTTGAAAATTATATTCAATTAACAGGGATATACAATTAAGAGATATCCAATTAAGTGGGCTCCACTGTATTGAAAATTCATGCAGTTTTGCTGTAAGTTGGTCATATTGAGACATTTCTAAGAGAAAAAGCAATCTCTTCTACAGACATCTGGGGTGAGTGTGACATATATACATTATAACCCAGAAAGAAAATTTGTATAAAAATGAGATGATATTTTTCCATTTGAAGGGCAATAATCCTGTTATTCAAATGAAATACTCCAGCTCATTTGTATGCATCATTCTAATAGACCATTTTTACATAGCGCCATCTTACATCCGGAGACTCGATATGCAACCTCGAAACCAGCCATTCAGATTTTTTACTAAAAATGGCACCCATGTCTACTGTACTGAACGCTGCATTGATATCGTTTGTTTCCACTTTATAAATATTTTTTGTCATTGCTGTCGTTCTTTTGAAAACAAATTTGATTGTGTGCTTTCTTGCCATTCTTCAAACGAAACAGTTTGGCTTTAAAGAAGTTGAAGGAACATTGTAGTTAAGAGTTGTTTCGAACGTTGGAATGAACATGAAGTATTGTATTTGTAACACGAAAATGATAAGTATGGAATATTACCTCGCAAAATACACAAATTTCTAACACCAAACCTTTGTTCTCTTCGGCAATGAGAACAAATGCAGATTAGGTAAATTGTCAAATTTTAATTGATAAAATGGAGACGAAAAATGAAGTTTTCAGTGCCAATCAGCAGATCAGTACACGTGTGTGCAATGTTGATAAATAAAGCCGGTTTGTGGTGGCAAATGAAGTCCCGGATGTAAAAATGGTCTATTGGGAAATGTTTATCACATTTGCAACTAATTTATTGGTATATACACTCAAAACACACTATTAATTGAAAATAGAATATGTTTTCATTTTTGGAATTCACTTTACAAAACACTTCCACAATCCAGTACAATTTCCAGTAGTTCCTTGAATCCTGTACACTATGTGACAACATGTAACCAACTAACCCTATGCATTTTTACAGCCTTAGTCAGTGTATATTTTCATGTAGCGTGAGATATACCACTTACCAGTTTTTTATAACCAGAAACTGTGACTAACCCTGTGCATTGCACAGGGTTAGTCACACTTTCTGGCTATAAAATTTTCATTTTTAACTGGTAGAGTGCTAGAAGCCACTATCAGGGCTTTAATATGAAGAGCAGGTACCCCAGCCTAAAGGTGTCATATTCTGTGGATGTGGTTCACATTATCTTAGAAGCGAATTTACTTAGTCTATATGGGTTTGCCTTGTTACAATTTATGGGAGAGTGCCTCTTGGCACTCTCCCATAAATTGTAACAAGGCAAAGACACAGGAACAAATTTTGATGACCAAAAATAACTTAGCACTCTACCAGTTAATTGAATAACTAACCCTGTGCACTGTATAGCCTTAGTGTGAATCTCATCTATATGAACTCTTTACCAAACATAATGGCCAAAACCAGCCAGTACTATTCATTCTTAGCTTTAGACCCTTCATTGTTTTTTTTTAGTGAATTCCAAAAATGAAAACACAATCTATTTTCAATTAATAGCTTGTTTCAAACAGTACTTCAGTAAGTATGTGTGGTTTGCTTGTATGTGTTTTTGATAAATGTTTAAATTTTTGTGAATCTTATATACAGATTTTAGACTAGAGATTTGTTGGAAGTTTTAGAAGATATGTCATAAGACATGTCTAAACTTATTTGATTATTACAAAACAAGTATATGTTATTGTTCTACCCTGTGTTAGTACTCTTGATGTGATCCATAACGTGAACAGTAGTGCTAATATAAATTTGGTTCCTTAAAGCACCTGTTGGACGTCTTATTTAATGTGATCTGGTCATTGCATTTTTTTGTGCATATTAAAATATATATGTTAAAAAATTACTCTCTTGATCATTTTTAAAAGTGCCTGTTACAGCCGGTTACTTAAAGATATACAATTGAAACAGATTTTTTTTCCCATCACAAACAAATTATTTGATCTTTGCAGCTGATTCGAAAGTACTGAACAATACATTGTTGGTGTCATAAAAACCTTATTGTGACAGAACCTCCAAATGCTAACCCAAGTAGTACTTAAATTCATCTCACACGAGAGTACTCATAGACTGACAGGGCTAACATTCATTTCCCATCATGCGTTCTGATTGCTCAGCGGTATCACAATTCAGTTCTTGTTAGCTGAGCATATCACTTTGCTTCACTCCTTGTACTGTTTCATTTGGCTATGGAAATTCTAGGAAATGAGAAAGTGTTTGCCTACTCTGGTAGCCTAGTTCTGTTTTGCAATTTTACTGTGTGAGTGCTGAAAGCCCCATACTGGCTTTACTGAAATGAGTCTGAAGCCATTTTAGTTGGCAAGGTCTTCTGGCAAGTGATCCCAGATTGTAAATTGTCATTTATTGTTAGAAATTTGTTTTGTCAGAATTGATTGGGAAGTGCCTATGGGCACTCTCCAATCAACTGTAACAAAACTATTTTGGGAGCGAGTAAACTAATGTAACATATGAATACCATGAATACAAAAACACTCAAGTTTCAAATTGCTATGAAACTGTGTTCATCACTGCACAATGATTCTTACATGCAGCTTGATAACATCTGGGATACAAACATCCAAGTGGAATAATAGAACTATGTGGCTAAACATGACTTTATATTGTGTTGTTGTTGACCCAACATCACCCAAAACGCTAAAAGTGACCCACACTCTAATAAATGAACATGTACAGTTGTAACTGCAGAAGTGACTCAGAAATCCAGTCAAAGAGAAAACAAACCTTCGAAACGAAATGTATTACTGTTGGCATATTCTGGGTAGCTTTCATCCAGTTATTTGTTGGAAAAGAGATGTTGGAGAGCCAGTAAATTTATAAATATTACAGAATTGGAGAGTGACCTTATTGCTCTAGGAAAATCCTGTTGTGACACAAATTCAAAGCATTCAATGTTTATATGTTTTAAGCTTATTCATTATTTAACTTATTTACAATGATTGGTCAGTGAGTTATACAACTCTCCTTGGTTGAATGGCGCAGGTATGTGGCATGACCTCCATAGTGGCAACTTCGTGGCCTTGCTCTTCTCAAATACTATAAAAGATTTTTAGCCTGCACAGAGTGTCTCCCTCTCTGCACAGGGTACAGCCATTTTATGTCTCCACTCGATAGAGTGGTACACTGACAGCATTAACCCCACAATTGATGCCGCAAAAGGGTGTTTGGACACCTCAAAAAGTTTCCCAATGAAGGATCGATCCCAGAACTTATGGCTCGAGAGCCTAGCACACTTATTCACTTGGCCACCACTCAATTCATATGTTACCTGTGCTGATATACTTCAGTCACTTCATGCAACCTTGCTCGAAAGGTTATTTTCATAAGGTTTATGAGATTTCAAGTACCTGTCATTGGTGGCCTTCCACTTCCTGTGAAGTCGATGATTAAATTTGTTAACCCTTTACCTACAGTACGTGGAGAGTGGATTGTAACTAAATCACCCGCAGAGTGGAGTTATCACCCAAACTATAACTTTCAAATTTTGTACATATCGACTAAAAACACAAGCAATGTTTCAGCCAATGGACCTCCGGGTTTAACCCGGAGGTCCATTGGCTGAAACTTTGCTGGTGCTTATTAAGTTTTGCAACAAATTTGCAATTATTGCTTGGGTGGAATCTCCACTCTGCGGGTGATTTAGTGATAATACACTCTCCACGTACTGTAAGTTATCATTCGTATATGCACAACACTATTCACAAAAAGTGCCATTCAAATTTTTTTTTTTTTTTCAGTTTTTGCCTGCAAATCATAATTTATGTCCCCTCATTGGAATGAGCTCATCATGCTTGTTCCAGTGAGGGATCATACCCTATATTTTGGAGTCAAAAAAGTAAAATTTTCAGTTTTTCAAGAATATTTTTGACAGGTCTCAGCTTGGGGTTGGGAGCACAACAAATCATATCTTGTATATTTCAGTGTCATTTCACTGGTCATATTATAACTTATAGTCATAATTTAGATCACACTTTATTTGGACAGCAAATGTTTTTTGTTTGCATAGTTGTACACTTCTTTTTGTTATGACTTCAGTATCGGGACTTCTCTAGTCATCTACTGTTTATTATTACCTAGAATATTGACTGTCTCACACCTGAAATATTTTCTGATGGACCTTTAACCCTTAAGGGCCTAATTCCAACTTTGATCACTTTTCACTAAAACAGAACAGGTTCCCCAACATGCAGTATATGGGTTAATTCCCAAGTTACATTCTAAGTACCTTGGTAGTTGTTTTTAGGCAAGTTTTGGCTGCCTATATAGGCAGCCAAGACTTGCTTAAAAACAACTGCAAAGCCACAGGATGTAGACTGTCAAAGTGTAGTAAAACTGTATAAAAATCTCCAGGTCCTTATGGGTGCATCTGTGGTGGAATTAGAACATTCACACTGTATAGTGGGTTCACATTTTGTAATTCAATAATTTGAGGTAGATTCGTGTTACATTTGTAAATGCCAAACGATGTTTGGAGGTTATTACTTGGTTAGTTTCATGTCAACTGAGATATCAGCCTGAGACAGAATTTCACAGGCTGATGTGAAGTGACCAAGAACTGATAGCTGAACTACCTCTTCTCCCATTTTGATGTATCTCCACTTAACCCTTTACCCAATGCAGACGATATAAAAATTTATTATTTTAAATATCATTTTTTAATTTTTTTCAAAAAATTTCAACAAAACCATATCATGTGACCCTTCGTTGGAACGAGCTCGACGAGCTCGTTCCAACGAGGGGTCACATGATATGGTTTTGTTGAAATTTTTTGAAAAATAATATTTTTTCAACTGCTGAATTTGCATATTACGCGGGCGGATGCGGGCGATTCGTTGGGTAAAGGGTTAAAACCCTGAATTTTAGTCTGCGATGAATTTTCTGTACAATTCTCTTCTTCCTTAATCACCTAATCATTGTTTATTGCCATCATTAATTCCTCATAATACAAAACTCTGCTTCAAACCGCTGCTATGCCTGATAATGCTAATATGCCCTGACCCTCTTGGGGGCATTATACTTTCACCATGTCTGTCCATTCGTCCATCCATTAACTTTTGGTGTCCATCCAATAAATAAAGAACTGCTTATTTGATCAAATCATAATTTTAGGGGTTACTTGTGGATGACTAGACAATGCTTCCTTTTCGATTTTGGTCCAGCTAACCAATTCAGTATGGCTGCATTGGCATTGTGACACCATCAGGGGAATATGCCACACTTCACATTGCTCTTGTTTTATTAATTGCATTTGACGATTAACTATGAACATTTCAATGTAAACAAATTGGTTGTGCCAAGTAAGGCATCAATGGGGACAACTCTCGGTTTGTTCACATCAGCCGGGATGTGTTCTCTCAGCCGAATTTGAAGCCATCTGAGCCGAGTTTGATAATGGTCAATTCTGGGAAAGAACATCATATCTAATAAAGAATGGTGTATAATCTGTACCCGAATGGGAACAACATCTTTGTGTACTTTTGCTATTGAGATGCTGTTATTTGATACTATACTGGAAGAGCTCCTTATATCCCTTCCAACAGTTTATCCTATAAGGAGAGTTTGGGATTAATGTAATGGAAATGACATAACATCATGTGGGAACCCCAAGCGTTGGAGTAGTGATTGTTCACTGTGATAAACAAGTTATGTTTTCACGGTAAAAGAAGACCTGGTAACCAATGCCTGGGGTTGAAGTCCCCTAAAGTGGGTAGTACAAGTACAAACGATTGGTTAAACTTTTGGTGCAGTCATCACGATATAGCTATATATTCTGACAATGACCTTAAAAAACAATAAATAAATTATTTTTTTCTGCTGATTAACGCTTTCACTTCTCCAGTCCAGGAACACGATACGTCATAATTTCATTAAGTAGGATGGCTGCTAAGTGAACGTGTGTGGTAGAACAATTAATTGCTCTACCCCCAAATAATGGATATGGACTCTTCCAATTTCTGCCATTTAACTGGCATGGAAGATACCACCAGTGTTGAAAGGGTTAACCTTTAATATAATCAAAAAGGATTGGCTCTTTGAAGATTTAATAACTATTAAAAAGGAAAATTAAAAAAAAAACAGCAACTCCAAACCATCTTTGGCAGTAATGCCACTTGGCCTGTACATAAAAATAACTCACTTAACTTGTAGAGTGTGAGAAGCCACTATCAGAGCTCCACTGAAAAATGCTGAAAGCCACTTAGTGGCTTTACACTGTGTACATTAACTTGTCTTTTGTGGAGCAGTAGATAATGAAATGTTCATATAAAATTGGATATTTACAATTTATTGGAGAGTGCCTTCAGGCACTCTCCAATAAATAGTAAAAAAATGATTATTGATGCAAAAAATCTTGCTGAACTGAGGCTCCACTTGCTGTCAGTATTGTATCTTTGAAAAAAATACTCATGTTACAAATCACCTTTGAAAAATAATGAAGCACTCTTCCAGTTAAAACGCTGGTGATCATGGATCCATATCTAATTTATTAATTCTTTACTCTGTAATGTCACATTTCATTCATCTCATAATGTCACTCAGATGCGTAACAACCAATCTAATGCATTCTTACATGATGTTCTTACATGCATGCCAGATTCCACAGGTGGTGTATCTAGCACATTTTTCAATGTGTAACATTATATACACAGCAGTTGTGGTATAAAACTAAAATATTGAATTATTGTAAGAAATAAAAAAACATAAAATATCCATTTGAACTAGAAAGCCAACAATTTGCAAGAACCATAACAAGTGCATCAAAAATTTGTATTTCTCATTATATTAAACCACTGAGCTCGTTAATTTTGAGATCATAAACTCAACACTGGGTTATCATGGTGCGAATAACTGTTAACCTTCATGCAGCTGCCATGTTTGCTATATCAGTTCCCTTTGTGGTTCTTGGAGCCCTTTGAGCATAAACTTTAAGCCAGGAATTTTCTTTTACAGCTAAAATTGAATTTTTGTACTTGTAGTTTAATAAAAAGAAATGTAGGTGCACACTCCAAAACCATTGCACCAACATCTGAAACTATAGCCCATCAGTTTATATTTAAACTTTGACATTTTCCCTGTTGTGAGATAGTTAAAAGATTTCTGGAATATATTGTGTGCGATCTGAAGTCTGCTTTGTTATGAGTCAATTCTAATTTTATCTCCTGTTGTCTGTGAAGATCTTAGTATAAATCAATACCTGAATTGCATTTTAGCAACTTTCAATAAAATTAAGTAATTCTATTTTTCTTTTTTTTTTTATTTTGTTTACTTTCAAAGATAGACACAGTTTATACAGGGCAAATTGGCATTCCATGTTAAGTACAGCAGCCGTAAAAATGTCTCCCCAAAACCTAAGTCACACAATATATACTGCCTTCCTGCATGGAAGTGGTGAGTAGATGATGGGAGTGGAGAGGCGTGTAAGTGGGTGCGCTCCTCAATCCCGGCCAAAATCTTCAATAGTTACAAATTTTAACCCTTAAACCAACAACAGGTGGAAATTCCATGCCCCTGTAGCTGCAACCATTTTTAACATACATTCAGGGGTGGGGGAGAGGCAATTTGGGCCCCTGGGTTAATTCTTTGACAGGCCCCCTTTTAAAAGTGTTGGGATACTGATGCAGATGCCAAAGACACAAGCAGTGATACTAGGGAGGTTGGAGGGGATGGGGGCTTCCCTAAGAAAATTTTGAAATTACTTATTTAATGGAGACTTCTGGCACATTTTGAGATAAAAAAAAAAAACACATGTTACTTTTTGGCTGTCAAAATTATGTTTTTTGCAGCATGTTTCAAATTTTCTAGTTCATCATTGAGTATCCAGTGACCTGGAGTTATAGCTTTTGACTGCACAATTCTTGAAGTGATAACTTTATTTCGTCAAGTTGAATTAATAAAGTTATTTGTTCAAAAATCATGCAGTCCAAAATTTCAATCATTGGTCAAGTCCAGATCTCCATTCACGTTACAGCCCCCTTCTTGACTGTTTGCACAGGAGTCAGACAGAACCTTGGAAGGGATGTTGGGGGGGGGGGGGGGGGGGCAAACATGGTCTGAAAGCCAGTATTTTAATTTTGTGGTTTGGTACATCCCTTCAAAGGACGTACAAACCCCCAAAAGTAAAATACAGTCTTTCTAGCCACTGGACTAAACCAAAAATCATGGATTCATGGGACAACCCCCCAAAGTTCCAACCCCCCCCCCCCCCCCACACACACACACACACACACCTCACCCCCACCTCCACCCACTCTCACCGGCCCTGCATACATTTAGCAATTTTTAACTACATTTTCTAACTGGAGTCATTATTAATCATCCTGTGTGTGCAACAATGAACTATCTAAAGCATTGTAGATGCCACCTTGTTTCACTCTAGAGATGATTTCCAACTAGAGAACCCAAAGGTCATAAATTCTGAACATAAGGGGAGAGGGTGCATTCCGGGATTTCTTCTGCAAATTTTCTTTTAAGTGTACTCCCTCCTGACATTGATTTTTTAAAGCGTCTGTTTCACTTACCTTATTTAACCTGTTCATAAACTAATGGCCTTATCTCTCCAACACTAACTATGTGTATAAATTTCCATTCAATTTTTACTATTTTTAAAAAATTTAACATCCAAAAATCAAGTGTGTTGTAGTGGATGGTCATAAGCTATGTTTCAACTGGTAGAGTGCTGAATTATTTTTTAAAGACAATTTGTAGTATGAGAATTTTTTCTATAATTGTTCTGTTACAATTTATTGGAGAGTCCCAGTGGTCACTCCAATAAATTGTAACAATACAGTTTTACTTTAAGAATTTTTTTCTACTGCTGAGCAAATAACGTGCTAATGTAAATAGTATAAAGCCACTAAAGGGGCTTTCAGCACTTTTCAGTAAAGCCATGATAGTGGCTTCTAGCACTCAACCAGTTAAAGAGAAAAAATGGAAATATCTAGTTATTCAAGAAGCAGACAAACTGAAATTGTAATTAAAATATTACCTAATCCTGTTTCAACATGGGGACCAAACCAATCTCATTAAATTCTAACCCGTTTATCCTCACATCCCTCAAATGGTTTGTTGAAATTCATTGTGGAAATTATTTTTGACTCAAAGTGGATTCCCAGTTGGAGTCCATCTACAAAACTCTAATTCCAGTGAATTGTGTAGAATAACAAATAATATTTATGACAGGAAACCCCCAGGTGCATGGAAATAGATTCATTGATCAGATTTGTGAGACTCTAATACCCGATAGGTATATGGGGGGCGGGTCTTGATTTACTGAGATTGCAAATTTGCATCTAAACCTGTGTTTGATCATGTATGATTACCGTATTTACTCTATGTATTGGGACAGCTAAAAATAATTATTTTCACAGGTGTCCCAATTCTTAGAAAATGGGGAAAGAACAGAGCCTGGTCTTGATTTGATGCTGGATAAAGTTGTGTGTGATTCGGTTTCCATCACTATATACGAAAATCGCCGTCCAATTTTTTTTATATTTTCATTTTTTTGCTTCCAAAATATAGCTTATGATCCCTCATTGGAACGAGCGTATTGCGCTCGTTCCAATGAGGGATCATAAGCTATGTTTTGAAAGCAAAAAATGACAATTTTTAGTTACCCAAGAATTTTTTTTATGAGTGTTGTCTACTACTAGCGACGGGCCAACTGGAAACAAATCTCCTGAATGTCCCAAACTTTAGAGCATAAAAAAATATAGTTTTCTGGAAAAAATGTGTGTCCCAAATCATAGAGTGTCCCAATACATAGAGTAAATACGGGTATGTACTTCTTCACGCCGTTTCCAGTTTACAAAACTGGAAAACTGTAAAGAAGTTACACAGCAAAGAAAAATGGTTTGAGTTTTGAAACTGCACCATGCAGTACATACAGTTTATGGGATTTCAATCTTGTGCCTCTTCATTGGACCACAGGATGTAGAGGCGTCTGTGGTTACTGTTGGAAACAGGCTGTCTTTTACTAATAAATTAGTATGTGGTAACCAGTGCCTGGGATGGAAGTCCTCTAAAGTAGGTAGCATAGGTGTAAACAACTGCTGAAACTTTATTTCATCTTGTAGAGCAGTTATAATATAGCCATAGATGCTGAAAGTTATATTAATTGGTAGAGTGCTAAATTATTTTTGGTTGCCAAAATTTATTCACATGTCTCTGCGTCATTACAATTTATGGGAGAGTGCCTATTGGCACTCTCCCATAAATTGTAACGAGGCAAATCTATGCATGCTAAATCTTTTCCCTTCAAAGATGATACGAAGCACATGCAGAGGATATGAAGCTTTTAAGTTGCAGTCCATGCACCTAAGAATAAAGCCCAGATATGGGCTTCCAGCACTCTACCAATTAAGCAAGCCTAATTGCATGAACAGATGCAAATCTTCCGGCTTTTATAGAAACTGGCAGTGTAATGCCTGCCGCCCAAGTCGAAGATTAACTCACGCCATTGTTTATTAGTCCAATGATAACTCCATAAAGTATACACTGCCTAAGTTAACCTTTTGGTAGCATGGTGGCTCAGTAGTTTTGCCACTGGACTTTCAGCTGTTGAATCACCACCAGGGATAGCTACATTGTGTCCTTGGGCAAGACACAATCTTGATTACCCATGTAGGGGGTAGGGTGGCATAGTGTACTGAGGCATACTGCACATCGATGATGCACATGTCAATCAATACTAACCCTGATTGTGGGGAGTCCGACAGTAGCTTGCCACTTCCTAGTGGTTCTCTCTAGTACTCTGGCTTCATCCACCCATAAAACGATCTAACACAAGTAGAACCTGGCTGACGAAAGTGTTAATGTCAAGAGAAAATGTTATTCGTTTACCTATCACAAATGGAAGACAAAGCAAAAGAATTTCATAACTAAAACTTGTTGCGATGGGGGGCGCGGTGGCATTGCGGTAACCGGTTCTCGTCAGGTAACCAAAGTTAAGCAACGTCGAACCCGGTTGGTCCTTGGATGGGTGACCGTCGGAGCGATCGATTCGGACTGCCGCGTTGTGTCCTTGGGCAAGGCACTTAACCCCGATTGTCCACACGGGGGCACGATGACGTAAGGTGTACTGCACGTTGATGGTACGCATGTCTTCAACCAGTCTAACCCTGCCTGTGCTGCAGTGCGGAGTTACGATGTTCGGGAGCTGGCAGCTGCTCGGTGGTTCTCTCCGGGTACTCCAGCTTTCTCCACCCGTAAAACTGCCAAGGTCATGATCAACCATTGTGCATAAGTATATGACCTTAAAACACCAATAAATAAATAATAAATACTTGTTGCAATGAGAGGTCATAAGCTATGTTTTGGAAGACAAAATTAAAAAAAAAACTGGAATGCCATTGTTATGCCCCTGACCCTCATGGGCGTTGTGTTTTCACTCTGTTCATCCATTCATTCATCCATCTGTCCGTCCAACCATTCATCCATCTGTCCGCCCGTCCATCCAACCATCCATCCGTTAACTTTTGGTTTCCATCCAATAACTAAAGAATTGCTTATTTGATCAAATCATAATATTAGGGATTACTTGTGGATGACAAGACAATGCTTCCTTTCGATTTTGGTCCATATAGCCAATACAATATGGCCACCTTTGCATTATGACACCATTTGCATCACCGTTTGCAACACTCTTGTTTGTGAATGTAAACACTGGCCAGCTATTTCTATTTCATGAGGTAAAGGGATAATTATAGGGTCCGTATTCCACAGGATCTACAATGTTGTGTGGTCAATTTGAGTAACCCTTCGACATATTTTGCTTGTGGAGTACCAGTAGAGAATACTGGGGGGTGAGTGCAAGAGAAAATTCTCTTTTTGTTTTTAGCTTAACTTGACATAGTCAAGATAAGCGATTGCCATCACGCGTGCGGAAGTCTGTTAGTCTGTGAATCTGTGAGTCTGTTCACATTTTCCTTTAGCATGGGCTACACGCCGCAGTTCTTGTCTGATCATCACGAAATTTCATATGCAGGTTTGGGGTCATGTCTAAATGAGAACGTCCCCTTTTGGTCGCGATCGGGCAACCGGTATGGCTGCCCGAGCCCAAAACCCGAAAAACATCAGCACAGTCTACAGGTCGTATTTATGAAGGGATTTCATTGTAACTTTGTAGGATGCCTCTGTATAATGCCTAGATGAGAGCTTCCCCTTTTGGGCAGGATCTATCAACCGTGATGGCTGCCCAAGCCCGAAACCCAAAAACTTTTAGCACAGTCTGCAGGTCATGTTTAATATGTAAGGATTTCATTGTAACTTGGTAGGATGACTCCTGATGATCTCTAGATAAGAATTTCTCCATTTGGGCGTGATTTGCCAACCGTGATGACTGCCCGAGCCCAAAACCCGAAAACCTTTAGCACAGTCTACAGGTCATATTTATTGAGAAATTTCATTGTAACTTGGTGGGTTCACTTCATACAATGTCTAGATGCGAAAGTCCCCTTTTGGTCCTGATTGGGCAACTTTGAAGGCTATAGGGGCCCGAAAACCTTTAGCACAGTCTGCGGGTCATATTTATGAAAGGATTTCATTGTAACTTGGTCGGATGACCCGAAATAATGTCTAGGTGAGAACGTCCCATTTTGATCACGATCATTCAGCCTTTAGCATAGGCAAAAGGTCATATTTATGGAAGGATTTCATTGTAACCTGTTAGGTTGACTCCATATAATGCCTAGATGATGACATCCCCTTTTGGTCGTGATTGGTCAACTGTGATGGCTGTAGGTGCCCGAAGCCCGAAAACCTTGAGCACAGTCTACAGGTCATATTTATGAAGGGATTTCATTGTAACTTGGTAGGTTGACTTCATATAATGTTTAGATGAGAACGCCCCCTTTTGGACACGATTGGGCAACTGTGACGGGCGCGAAGCCCGAAAACCTTTAGAACAGTCTACAGGTCATAATTATGAAGGGATTTCATTGTAGCTTGGTAGGATGACTCCAAATAATGTCTAGATGAGAACGTCCCCTTTTGGTCGCGATCATTCAGCCTTGATGGCTGCCCAAGCCCCCCCCCCCCCCCAAACCTTTAGCATAGTCTATAGGTCATATTTATGGAAGGATTTCATTGACATAGAGGAGAGCTTTCCAAGAATCAATGTCAGGGACATGTATCATCTGAGAAAAATAAGCAAGATATTTCTATATGTTGGTATTTGTACCATACTATTAATGCAAGATGAGTTCATCCACCCATTAATCATTCATTGTCCAGAGGAAATCTGAGGTGCTATTTCAGGACTAAATTTATTGGCTGCCCAAGCCCGAAACCCAACAACTTTTAGCACAGTCTGCAGGTCATGTTTAATATGGAGGGATTTCATTGTAACTTGATAGGGTGACTCCTTATGATCTCTAGATGAGAATTTCTCCATTTGGGCGTGATCAGCCAACCGTGATGGCTGCCCAAGTCCAAAACCCGAAAACCTTTAGCACAGTCTACAGGTCATATTTATTGAGAAATTTCATTGTAACTTGGTGGGTTCACTTCATAAATGTCTAGATGCGAAAGTCCCCTTTTGGCCCTGATTGGGCAACTGTGACGACTATAGGGGCCCGAAGCCCGAAAACCTTTAGCACAGTCTATAGGTCATATTTATGAAAGGATTTCATTGTAACTTGGTAGGACGACCCCAAATAATGTCTAGATGAGAACGTCCCATTTTGATCGCGATCATTCAGCCTTTAGCATAGGCAAAAGGTCATATTTATGGAAGGATTTTATTGTAACCTGTTAGGTTGACTCCATATAATGCCTAGATGATGACATCCCCTTTTGGTCGTGATTGGTCAACTGTGATGGCTGTAGGTGCCCGATGCCCGAAAACCTTGAGCACAGTCTACAGGTTATATTTATAAAGGGATTTCAGTGTAACATCGTAGGATCACTCCAGATGATGCCGAGATGAGATTGTCCCTTTGGTTGCAATCATTCAACCATGATGGCTGTCCGAGCCCGAAAACATTTAGCACAGTCTACAGGTCATATTTATGAAGGGATTTCATTGTAACTTGGTAGGTTGACTTCATATAATGTTTAGATGAGAACGTCCCCTTTTGTACACGATTGGGCAACTGTAACGGCTATATGGGCCCGAAGCCCGAAAACCTTTAGAACAGTCTACAGGTCATAATTATGAAGGGATTTCATTGTAGCTTTGTAGGATGACTCCGAATAATGTCTAGATGAGAACGTCCCCTTTTGGTCGCGATCATTCAGCCTTGATGGCTGCCCGAGCCCAAAAACCTTTAGCATAGTCTATAGGTCGTATTTATGGAAGGATTTCATTGTAACTTGTTAGGTTGACTCCATGTAATGCCTAGATGATGACATCCCCTTTTCGTCGTGATTGGTCAACTGTGATGGCTACAGGTGCCCGAAGCCCGAAAATCCTGAGCACAATCTACAGGTCATATTTGTGAAGGGATTTCATTGTAACTTCGTAGGATCACTCCAGATGAGAATGTCCCCTTTGGGTTGCGATCATTCAACCATGATGGCTGCCCGAGCCCAAAGCCCGAAAACCTTTAGCACAGTCTTCAGTTCATATTTTTGAAGGGATTTCATTGTAACTTGGTAGGTTGACTTCATATAATGTCTAGATGAGAACATCCCCTTTTGGACACCATTAGGCAATTGTGACGGCTACAGTGGCCTGAAGCCCGAAAACCTTTAGCACAGTCTACAGGTGATATTTATGAAGGGATTTCATTGTACCTTGGTAGGATGACTCCAAATAATATCTAGATGAGCACGTCCCCTTTTGGTCGCGATCATTCAGCCTTGATGGCTGCCCAACCCCAAAACCTTTAGCATAGTCTATAGGTCATATTTATGGAAGGATTTCATTGTAACCTAAAAGTTTGACTCCATATAATGCCTAGATGATGACATCCCCTTTTGGTCGTGATTGGTCAACTGTGACGGCTTCAGGGGCCCGAAACCCGAAAACCTTGAGCACAGTCTACAGGTCATACAGGTCATATTTATGAAGGAATTTCATTGTAACTTCGTAGGATCACTCCAGATGATGCCCAGATGAGAATGTCCCCTTTTGGTTGCGATCATTCAACCATGATGGCTTTCCGAGCCCAAAGCTCAAAAACCTTTAGCACAGTCTACAGGTCATATTTATGAAGGGATTTCATTGTAACTTGGTAGGTTGCCTTCATATAATGTCTAAATGAGAACGTCCCCTTTGGACGCAATTGGGAAACTGACGGCTACAGGGGCCCGAAGCCCGAAAACCTTTAGCACAGTCTACAGGCCATATTTATGAAGGGATTTCAATGTAACTTGATAGGATGACTCGTTTTGGAATAATTTCACTGTAACTTGGTAACTTTCGTTGATATACGTTAACTGTGAGGGCCGCATACATTAACTGTGGGGTATTATTAACCCACCTCTCAGCTCTTTAGTACAGTGTACACCTCATATTATTTTTTATCAAAAACATTGCATACAGGGAACAAAAATGAACATATTCCCAATTATCACAATTCTTGTCTTATTTCATAATCCTTTCATAAACATTGAACATTATCCTTTTCATCAAACATAACACACAAGTTAAGCTACAGTGTCATTGACACTTTCATTTCCTTATTGATAATGCAAGTCCTTGACATAGAGGAGCGCTTTCCAAGAATCAATAAGCAAGATATTTCCATATGTTGGTTTTTATGCCATACTATTAATGCAAGATGAGTTCATCCACCCATTAATCATTCATTGTCCAGAGGAAATATGAGGTGCTATTTCAGCACTAAATTTATTCATGTTTTCTGTGGATACATCATTTCTCCATGGCAACCCCCAGGATGTTTAACAGTGCTTGTTTATTGGGGTAAATAAATGCTATTTTACTGGTAAAATAGAATCTGTTAACCCATGCCTGTGGTGAAAGTCCTCTAGAGTGGTCAGTATGGGTGTAAAACATTGGCTAAATTTGACTTCATACTTGTGCTGTGGGCATAATATAACCATCATTGCTATATTCCACTGAATTACCAGGGGCAAAGCCAAACTAAATGAAGTGTGTGTGTGTAGGTGTGTGTGTGTGGGGGGGGGGGGGGGGGAGAGTTCAAAATATCCAATGGCAGAAGAAAACTATTTTGTTCGCTCCATCTCACTTCAATGGTCAAAGAAAATTTAGCAATATGACCCTGTTTTACTGGTTTTACCGTCACCAATGCCTGTGGTGGAAGTCCTCTAAAATGGGCAACATAGGTACAAACAATTGACTAAATTGGACTTTATCTCCAAGTTGCGGTTACGGTTGGCCATTATGCAGAAGTATGTGATCTTAGAGATCAATAAATAAATAAATAAATAGCAATATGACTCAAGAAATATCAGGGGGTGAGAGTATGCGAACCAGTTTCAGGATTTCAAGCGTGAATATATATCAGTTGACATTTTAGGGAAAGTGTGGAGGATGATTAGCTCGCACACAACCCTTCCTCAACCCCGCCGTACCCCTATGGTTACGCTGCTAAGAATTACCAAATTATGTGGATACATCATTTTATATGTCTGTTTATAGTTCCCCTCATCAGCTAAACATGACAGGGTAGCTGTTGTCATGGTACATGTGGATGCAAGTGAGTCTGTTAGCCTGTTTACAATTTGTTCAGCACAAGCTACACTTCAGTTACTTTCCAATTACGAAACTTCTTTTGCATGTTCAGGTTTAAACCTTGGTGAGAAAATCCCATTATGGTCATGGTTGGCTGCCCACAATGTCCACCAGGGCAGCCATCTTGGATTTCTTCAGCACATAGGTACAGGTCACATTTATGCATCAATTTTTAACTCACCTGAGCGAAGCTCAAAGGCAGCTTTCGTGATCACTTTCCACCTCATCTGTTGTCCATCCGTCCTGTGCGAACTTTACATTATCGACTTCTCATACATGTAAACTACTGTACCAAATTGAACCAAATTTGGTAAGCATGTTCCTCATCATATGTCAATTTAAGCTTGTTCAGTTGGAGGTCATGGTAATGTAGGAGTGTTTAATGTCTAACTCAGATGATGTTTGCGAGCTGACATTTTACAGGTCACAAATGGGACAATTTTTGTGTAAATTTGCCGTGAGAAAGCCTTTTGAAAAAATGAATAAGAAACCCATATGTTTTTTCTTTTTCTGAATGTTCATCTTATGTTGTAAAATCCTCAGTGGGAGAATAAAGAACTCCTGTAACATAGTTTTATCGGTACCAATGCACGAAAATTGGAATATTATCCCCCAAATGAGAAAAAGATTTTGACCTATTTTGGCCCACTTTTTGAGCAAACAACTGTGCCATTTAGCTTAGTGTATTGGAATGATATATACTGAGTCAAAAAAGAAAGTATAATAGAAACAAATGTGAAAAAATAGCATAAAGGATGAAATATAATAGTTCTAATGTTGCATGTTTGTGGACAAGAAGTCGTGCAAAGAGTTTAATGACATGTTGTTGTTGTTCACCCAACCGTATTGGAAGTCCTCTAAAATTAGCAATATGTGTATAAACGATTGACTAAACTTGACTTTATCTCTTAAGTGCCGATCATGATTAGCCAATTGGCAAATATACGTGACCTTAAACATCAATAAATATGGTCACAGTTGGTTGGCCACAATTGCTGCCACAGTAATCGTCTTGGATTGCTTCAACACAGGCTACAGGGCGCATTTATTCATAAATTTCCTTTAAACTCTGGTAAGGTGACTCCGTATGATGACTAGTCGAGAACGTCCCATTTTGGTCATGGTCGCCTGCCAACAATGGCCATCACTGCAGCCATCTTCTTCAACACAGGCTGCTGGTTATTTATGCATGAATTTTCTTGAAACTCGCCAGGGTGACTTGAAAGGATGGGTAGATACAACAACCTATTCTGATCTATTTGATGCCCATAATGGCCCATGGTTCTCATAGGGCCTTGGATTCAAGGAATGGTCCTGAATGTTACTAAGGGTCATTCAAGACTTTGAAATCCTGGAAAATGTTTCAAGAGGCCTTGAAAAACCTTGAATATTCCTGAAAAAATGCCACATTATAATAGCAATATAGTTCTATATGTCATATTTTATTGGGGCATTGTCGGAACTAGGCCCCTCAGTTCATTATCCCCTTCTCCAATTCTTTTGATGGGAAGTGGGAGAAGGGTGTCATGACTGGAGGGGCCTAGTTAGGGCTAGTAAAGTCAAGGAGCCCTTGTAAAGTGCTGAAAAATGTCAAGAATCCGCATTCAGTAGCCTTGAATTTTATCGATTCTTGCCTGTGGCCAGCATGGTGGCCAGCATGGTGTCCATCTTCCATTTCTTAAAACACCCTTTAGGTCCCATTTATGAAGTAATTGTGTTGAAATTTGACAGAATGATTTAGTTTGATGAGTAGATGAGAACATCTGATGTTGATCATGGTCAGTTGCACACAATTGCTACTACCTACAATGGCCACCACCACAATTACCTTGTTTTTCTTCGGCACAGCCTACAGGTTGCATTTATTTTCTTATTCATGTGGCCTTCTGTTTTCTCTCTCTTATTTCTCAGAACAATAACCTGAATACAAGTCTTCCTATCTCGCAGCTGTTTGGCATACTGACAGACAGTCACTAATACTTGGCCGATGTATGGTTTTAAGGTTCTTAGGGCTTTGGCTGTGTCCCTATGGGTCTTTTGAAAGTGGGTCATGCGCATATCTAAAGCATGGTATGGCCTAAGGCTATGGACCTGTGACCAACACCAAATGAGTCAAAATTCAATGGAGGTTCGAAATATGTGTCAAGGTTGCAGGGGTTATTGAGTGCATCTTGGTATGAAGGATCCTTGTGACAAGTACCTCCTGCGCAGGTTATCAAAAATGCCCGCATATTTTTCATTAGAGTTACGGCCTTACTTTGTTAATTTTTCATGATTTTTAGCTTAACTTGACCAAGTGAAGATAAGCTATTGCCATCACGCGTGCGGAACTCTGTGAGTCTGTTCACATTTTCTTTACCACAGGCTACACCACCCAGTTCTTGTCCGATGATTACGAAATTCCAAATGCAGGTTCGAGGTCATGTCTAGATGAGAACGTCCCATTTTGGTCGCGATCGGTCGACCGTGTCGGCTACGCGGGCCCGAAACACGAAAACCATTAGCACAGTCTAAAGGTCGTATTTATGAAGGGATTTCATTGTAATTTAGTTTAAACAATATTTATTTCCAGTTCTGAAGTATATACAATTGTATCAGTTACAGTAAGTGTGGATCGAAGATCACTGTAACTTTGTAGGATGGCTCTGTATAATGTCTAGATGAGAACGTCCTGTTTTGGTCGGGTTCAGTCAACCGGGATTGCCGCAAGGGCATGTTACCTAGATTCCATTAGCACAGTCTACAGGTTACATTTTTGAAGGGATTTTATTGTAAATTGGTAGGATGACTCGGTATAATGTCTGGATGAGAACGTCCTATTTTGACCGTGATCAGTCAACCGCGATGGCCGCACAGGCACGTGACCTAGATTTGTTTAGTACAGACTACAGTTCATACTTATGAAGCGACTGTCGTATTTTGGTCACTTCAGTCAGCCGTTACCGCCGCTTGGATACTTTTCCTAGATTCCTTTAGACCTGTCTGCAGGATGTTTTTGTGAAGGGATTTCATTGTAACTTGGTAGGAGAACTCGGTATGATATCCGGATGAGACTGTCCTATTTTGGTCGTGATCGGTCAACCTTGACCGCCGGACCGGTACGTGACCTAGATTCATTTAGCAAAGTCTACGAGTAATATTTATTACGGTCATACTAAATGCCAAGGGGTACCGAGGCGAAGGGAAATGGGGGTGGGAATGGAGTTAAAAACTCTGAAAAGGGTATGGTGTTGTGTATTATGAGTTAAAAACTCTGAAAAGGGTATAGGGTTGTGTATTATGAGTATATAAAAAGAATTAAGCAGTATGTACATGGTTTTAATGCCACATTTGAGAATTATGGACGCTAAAGTAATAGCGTTCGCTGAAAAATCTTCCCCCCTCGGTATTTGGTAGGTAGATTGGTACTTACTATTTACAGCGGCTGCATCTCTTTAAGCGACAGTGTGGATTGTTAATCACATCAATACTTGTTAATTAGTTCTCTTTGTCGGCAATTGCAATCAAAGCCTGCTTCCCAAACTCAACACACATATTATGTACCGGGCATTTAAAGGAGAATGCGCTCCACAATCTTCATAAGATATATAACAAAGAAACCGTAAATAACATGATCAGCATTATCTTCAATTCAGATATATGGCTTCTCACGACTGAGGCCCCTGTTGTATACGAAGAAATTTCAACTGACGTATTGGCAATTCACGGAGACTGCAAACATTTGGCATCGACATTTGGTACCTAAACTAAAATCCAAAGTATTCTAACCAGGACAGATACATACTAACATCCCAAAATTATGGAGAAATAACAAATGTGAGAGTATGTTTAACATTATAAAAATTGGAAAATGAATGGCTAATTTTGAAATTGCCAGATTGGACATGACAGACTTGAAGACATTGTTATGGACCAATATCAAGACATTAGGAATTGATATTTTTGGAAGTGATTTTTCATTCGCCAACGATGCAAAAAACAAAACAAACTTGCAGTAGACAAGGCAAGAGGCGTGGTCAGCACTCACGACTGACCAGCGGCCAACGGAACCGACGAATTAATAATTGTCTATACCTAAAACGGCGGCAATTGCCAAAAAAAAAAAAAAAAAAAACTGGTAAAGAGGCTGAATACCTCAAAAACAAAAAGTGTCAACAAAAAACCAAGGCTAAATTTACTAAATTAAAGCCATCGACAAGGGAGTTTTACTTTTATCAAATATTACAGTGATCTGTCTTGTGATACTCAATTAGCACTTACGCATTTCATCCAGACACCGAGGTAACCTGTTAATAAACCCATTGCCGATTAGCCATCTTTGACGTTAATGATATGCAAGGTCAGAGGTAGCTTCGGGTAAACAATTCGATCAGACTATCTGTCAAGACTGTCATACATGCGATAGAAACAACCAAAATGTTTCGCTTGAAACGAGAAAATGTGCATTTTCGATTTAATACTAATAAGATAGAAAACATAGCACTCTTTCAACACTTCATTTAATGGACAGGGCAAAATAATATTGCTTTTTTAAGTGAAATGAATACCACAATGAACCCCTTCCCACAAGCGAAGGTTGACTCGGCATATGCTTTTGTTGTGTTGACGAGTGACAAAACTGCAGATATATCACTGAAATGACATAAAAATGTCTGTGTGGGTGAAAATGCAAACCCTGGGTATCCAAACAACCAACCCATACAAATATTTTCAAGCATAACACGCAGATGTTCCAGCTGGAAGACGCTGGGGTGGAGGGGGCGTGGTCCCTAAAAAAGTGAATGAAAATAGTCTGCTAGTAGCAGTGTCGCGTGTCTACTAATAATATTTCGTCCATATACAGTACAAGTCAAAATGAGTTGAAGAATAACCACGACCAGTGTAAACTATAGATGAATGTTTCCGAAACAAATAACACAAGAATCGGACATAAAAATATATAAATTCTTCTTTTGACTATTTTCTCCTTCAACTCAAACTTACATGTCACACTGTGGAAGCTGTCTTATTACAAAAAACACCGACGATGTGGAAGGTCCACGCAGGGCCGGGGAAAGGAAATTCGGACCCGTGGTTAATTCTGTGACGGCTCCCCTTTAAAAAATGTCGGGATATTGCACAGATGATAAAGGCATCTGCAGCGAGTGCCGGAGGCGCGATCGATCACAGAGTGGTTGGATGGGGCGGCGTTTCTCCCCCAACAAATTTTTTAAATCAGTTATTAAATGGAGTCTTCTGGCGGCTTTTGGGATAAAAAATTAGGTTATTCTTGGCCATCAAAATTTTTCAAAACGTTTTTAGCAGCATGTTTCAAATTTCCAAGTTGATCAATGAGTATCCAATGACCTCCCGCCCATAGCATTGATTGCACAATTCTTGAAGTGATAACTTGGTTACGTCAAGTTGATTTAATAAAGTTATTACTTCAAGAACCATGCAGTCCAGAATAACAGCCGTTGGTCAAATGCATAGCTTCATTCATGATACAGCCCACTTCTTAACTGTTGGCACAGGAGTCAGAACCTTGGGGGAGGGGGACTAGGTCAAATATGGCCTGAAAGCCCGTATTTTTTTTGTTTTGTTTTGTTTTGGAACGCCCATTGAAAGGACGTACCAAACCAAAACAATTAAAATACAGTCTTTCGGGTCATGTTTGGACTAGAGGGTAGGCAGGCGAAACCAAGATCCTTGACTCCTGGGCCGACCCCCCCCCCCCCAAGTTCCAGGCTCTGGGAGTTACTACCCTCTCCGCGACCCCGGATACATGACCAAAATGTGAATACATGGATATTGTATTACAGAACACACAGGGTGAATTTTGTACTTCTCTAAGTAGGTGGATATACATATATTTCCAACATATTCTTGCCAGTTTGTAGAAAGTTTGGGACTCGACAAGCTAATCTGGAATTTATGCACCACCAGATAACTAACTTATCAGTGCTCCTTAAACTTCAGATTTGCTTTGTGAGTTACAAGTTTTTACTGGCTGTCGGGTATGGTCAGTGGTTGATGCCCATGTGCATTGTTTTGTACAAGCAAAATTCCAGCTAGCGGACCTCCGAGTGGAATTCAGAAATCACTTGACTTACAGTACGAGTCGAAATACGTCGTAGAATAACCACTATAAACTACTAGTATGCATCTTCAACTACACCAGCAACACAAGAACCTGATATCAGTTTCGGGAAAGCTCTCACAGAAAGCTTTCCGGAAAATGATTTCGGGTTCTTGTGCTTTTGGTGTAATGGCAGTCGGCTACTTTGTTCATTGCGGTTATGCTACGACCTATTTTGATTCATACAGTATTTGTAGACTTGAACATATGCTTCTACCTTGTACCATGCATTTATACTCATAAGAAGTCTTTTTTCCAGACATTTCATACTTGGCTATTAAATAAATAATTGTTCATTTACAGATTAGTTGTATTAAAAATTATTCGACTGTAGCCATAGCCACATTTCAATATTTCGTGATTATAAAACAAATTTAAAATAAGAAGTTTTGACTTGCTGAAATAATCTACAATTGTAGTACTCTGATCACAAAAAAGTAGTATAATATATTCTGTACTTTACTTTTTAAACCTTTACCCACAGATAACATTAAAACTGGAAATTTAAATTTATTTTTTTCAAATTTACACAAAAAGCCTCAGGCAAATCGAATCATGTGATCCTCGGAAGAACAACTTTGTTCCGATGATCACTGTGGTGTAGCGACACCGGCGTAAATTGTTTGGTCAATTTCCGGTTTGATTTTTTTCAAAGTAAACAGAGAAGTTGGAAAGCCGCGAAAACCATAAGTAGATCTTTATTTTACGTTTTTATTCATTTTTGCACGCGGAGATTAACAACTAACCCATCTTAAGCAGCTAGAAATATGTTATGCATTGTGTAAATCTTGAAAACATCCGAAACACGATCATAAGAAGAACCTTCATAGCACGAAACGTGGGAAAATATGTATTTTATCGCCAGTTTTGCTTAAAATACAGAGCTATAAATGGCGTTTGAGATCCCAATTGTTGGGAGACCAAATCTCTGGTGCATTTTGAGCTGTACAGTTTGGAGAGCTGAATGATACTGAACTTTTCAAACATGTTTCGTTCGTCATTTTTAAAGTTGGTCGAATATTTTGTTACACTGGTTGGGTCTTTTTCGAGGAGAAAAAACACTGTACGGATTTGTCTTGCCATTCGATGCAGTCTTTAGTGGAAAATGTTCATATTTTTTTAATTAATTGATTCTGGTGAGTCGGGCTCTTGGTTCATGAAATGTTCGAGTGTTTATGTTATTTTTTCGAAAAGAGGGGATTGAAACGCTTCGAATCGTTTCATTTAATCCCAACTGGACCATATAGAATGAAAAATACAAAGTTTAACTCCACAACATGGAACAAGTTTATCTTAGTATATTTACAAACCGTACATTTTTAGTGCATATGCCGAACCTGTTGCGGCGCTAAATGAATTTGACAGCAGCTGCACGAGTGGCATATCACTCAAGTGAAAGGGGCACAAAAGATGCGTATAAAACCTCAAACGGGGAGTGGGGTTGATTTTTTGTGATAATGTGTCTGATGTCTGTTACATTCGACCCACGGACTCAAAGAAATTAATTTTTGGTGTTGCATTTTTAGTTCTCCAAGAAAAAAATAAGAGAATTACACCAGTGTGCCTTTGAGTATGGACTTCCAAAACCATACGTGTACGCTGCTCAGTCACGTTCTGGGAGACGTTCCAACATGGAAAACTTCACATTTATCTAACAAATCTCATGCAGGGGCTCAGGACACAGCGCAAAAAAATAATAAAACCCCCAAAAACGATGGAGCAAATGTACAAATCTCTTCTGCCTATCACGCCTCTATTGTATATAATCAGAATTTATCAGAGGCATGAATTGTGAATATCATTATATACCTTACCTCGCATAGGCGCACGTGCCAGGGGAGGAGGGCTGGTGGCAGCCCCCTTGAGTAGGGCAAAATCGATTTTTCCAGGCAAGTTTGCCGACCTATACATGCAGTTTCAATAATACAGGCTATTGTTTTCAATAACGGATTGCGTCTCAATGGACCCAAAATCCGTAGAATAATAATAATGTAGGACGTACCGCATCAAAAAACTTATATTACGGACTTTGCGTCCACGTTTGGACTAGGCCTACCCTCTCACCAAAGTGACAAAGCTTCTGTGAGTGTGGACAAATAATTTCAACGTATTTTTTCCAGCCGATTCCAAATGGAATGTTGCCGCCAAATTCAGCCAGACAGGCGTAAACCTAAAAAGTGACCGACGTTTTCCACAATTACTATGTTGGAATGGCAATTGGGAAACCCCCAGATTGGCGCAACGTGCCTCAATGGCAGTCGATGCTGCCCGTAGAATCACTTTTTGGGCAATATCTTTTTTTTTTTATATATATTTTTTATTCAGATATAGTATTACATTAGAAATGTACAGTGATAATCGATACAGTTGTGTATTCACATAGGTGATTTACAAAAAAAATAAGCAACAGGAATATGCACAATTGTGTAAATGAAACAAAAAGAAAAAAAACTCATATTCAATAAAACAGTAGTCACTTCAGGAATGTTTGTCGTAGGCGGTATTTCTGTCTCAACCTCATGGAAGTGAGGTTTGAAACTGTTTCGTCGATAGTCTGGAAGGAGAGTTACGTGAAAAAAACTCTGTTTTAATTAACTTTTCATCGGCGTTTTGGCTAAAATTGTTCAAAAACTAATGCAAGGTCAAACAACAGTAGCTAATGAGTTCCACCTCTCTTGAATGGTAGTTTTCTTTTTGGCGGAATATACATATAAAGACATTAATTCGATCTGTTTATAATATTTCAGCCGTTCAATATAACTTGAGTAATTAGGGGTACACACCCCGTTGTTCTGCATGAGAGAATAAACTGTTTAAATAAAAGAATACTGAGATCAATGATCGGAGGCATGGTTTGATTGTTTGAATGTAAAATAATATATTCGGGGGTCATGGGAAAAGTCAAGTTACAACATTCCTCTAATTTTGAAAGCCAGTTCAGTAGAACTGTTTTAGAGAATGGGCAGTCAAAAAATAAATGTTTTATAGTTTCTTTTGTGTTACCGCAGAAGGTACACAGTTCTGTCTCTACAAGTTTCATTTTAAAAAGCATGGAATTTGTACATATAATTCTTTGTAAAATTTTGAACTGCGTGGCTTGCAGCTTTGGATCATCTGTGGTCACAAACGGAGTTTTGTAGATCGCTTCACAACCTGAAGTTTGCAGAGAAATGTTCAGCACGCTGTTCCATTTAGTTTGAGCTTTTGGGGGATTTTCACTGACTAGCTCAAGGAAAAGTGGGTAGAACGTTCAATTTACTTTTTGTGTGATATTCAATTTCTCGACACGACTGTTTGTAATGTCAGCATATCTTGGAAGGGATTTAATTAGCCTTTTCCAGCTTTTCGGAATCGCGTTTATCACTCCCTGGTAGACTGTGAAGGGTGGTTTTAAATCAAATTTCGCGCAAAACTCGGTGTATAGCAGGAAAGAATTTTCGTTGTTTAAGAGGTCATTTAGAAAAAAGACGCCGTGGTCACACCAATGTTGATTATAAAATAGTTTGCCCCCAATCCTAAACATTTGGGGGTCCCGTGCCGCCCAACTGAACACATTTTTCCAAAAAGGGTTAAGATTTTTACTTATCTTTTCCAATCCTTCTTTACGAAGGTACCACACTTTATATCCGCCATATTTCTCAAGATCGTCTAACAGAAGTGTCTTCCAAGGGGCAAATACCTGAGGGTCTAATAATTTCTTGATCCACGTTAATTTTAGCGACCGACTGAAAGTTTGTAGGTGAGGGAATTTAATTCCACCATTTTCAAACGTATTTATCATAATATTTCGTTTTATTTTGTCTTGTTCTCCAGACCACAGAAATTTAAAAAAAATAGTTTGCATTCGGTGAAGAATTTCTTCTGCCGGGTCAGGAAGAACACTTAGGCAGTGTATTAATATTGGAAGGGCCATGGTCTTCGCTACACAGGTTTTACCTATTACGGATAATTTCCTGAAAGACCAATCATTGAATAGTTTTTCAATTTTTTCCATTTTTTTCAAATAGTTTTTCTCAATAAATCTGTCACTATATAAATCGTATTCAATACATAAAATTGTGAATGAACTTTGGTGATTCCAATATACTTTGTAGCGTGTTGGAATTACTTCACCGCATCCCGTCTTTGATTCAATCCAAATGACTTGTGTTTTATCGAAATTCACCTTCAGGCCTGAGTGTTTGGAAAATTCATCCATGATACTTAACACGGCATTGAATGAATGGCCGTCATCGCTTAAGAACAGCGTTGTGTCGTCCGCATATTGTGTTTTAAGATATTCGGAGTTATTTATATTAACTCCATTTATTTCTGGGTTGAATTTTAACGAGGCACTGAGAATCTCAGCGCACAAAATAAACAGATAGGGTGATAAAGGGTCACCTTGCCTCACACCCCTGCCTCGTGCAAATCGATCTGAGCAATGGCCATTGTTCAAAACACAACTATAGATCCCGTTGTAATACGTTCTTAACCATTTTATGATAGATGGTCCAAAGTTGAAAAAATTTAGTGAGCGTTCAATGAAACTCCATTCTAATGAGTCAAAAGCTTTCTCGAAATCTATCATAACTAAGATCGCGGGTATGTTTTTCTGCTTACACTTCTGAATTACATCGAAGCATAACCTAGTAGATTCACCAATATATCTACCTTTCATGAAACCCAATTGGGTTTCTGAAATGATTTTGAGCAGAACTGTTTTTATGCGGTTCGCTATTGCACTTGATCAAATTTTTACATCGACATTTATTAGCGATATTGGCCTCCAATTTTTCATGTACAGTTTTGATTTGTTTCGTTTTGGGATACACATTATAATGCTTCCTTTTTGGACAATTGAGAGCTCTCCTGCTTGATAACCATAGTTTAGGGATTTAACTAGAGAGCTACCTATGTCCTTCCTGAAAAATTTGTAAAACTCGGCAGTGAAGCCGTCAGAACCAGGCGTTTTATTATTTGCCATTTTCAATGCGTGGAGGCATTCCGACTCAAGTAAATCGCCCTCTAGAGAAATTTCTTCATCATTATTTAAAAAATTCAGGAAAGGGTTCTTACTGTCAAAAAAAATATTCTCGTTATTCGTCTCATTTGCCCCCGGATTGCTAGATGTATATAGTTTTTCATAAAACTGTTTCTGTTCAGAAAGAATTTCAGTTAAGTTTTGTGTTTCAGAACCATCATCCCTAATTAATTTGCTGATTATTTTTTCAGTGTAGTGTCGTTTTTCAAGGTTACAGAAATATTTTGTAGCTCTTTCTCCTTCAACTTTCCATTTGGCCTTCGATCGCAAAATAGCGCCTTTGATTTTTTTCTCCCTAATTATTTTTAAATCTGATTGTAAAGTTTCCATTTCTTCCCTGACATTTAAATCACCCTCATCTAATCTTCGTTGCAAAGTTTTTATTTTTGTTTCTTTTTCTGATTGTTCTTGTTCGGACTTTGGGCAATATCTTCATAAAAAATGTGGCCACTGAAATATCAGATAATTCGCCCGGTGGTGTGAGAAGGCCAAGGTTGGGTGGACAAGCCTTCACTTGTTCATACTCTTCCTGTAGTTTAACACGTTTTGACAACGGACTGCAGATATCTCGATGCAGTTCGTTGTCATTTGAAGTACCACAAACGCGAACAATCAGTCTATCCTCGTTGTATTCTGTATCGATTCTCAAATGTTTTGACAAGATGGCACTTGGAATTATGTTGAAGTTGTGACTACGATATCCAAATTTTCCAGTGTTGCAGTCCAAATGTAAGCAGCGAATTTTAAAATTTTTGTCTTGATGACTTGATACACTGTACTGTACAACTTCATCGAAACACTCATATCCATTTAAACAGTAGTAACAACGGAATGTATCAAAATTATTCATTTCTATGTCAAACAGTCCGATGAACGGAAGAATGTTATCGTGACTAAACCGTACAGTTACTTGTTGTCAACTGATGTCTCAGCCGTACAGCTATCAATGACTAAACCGGTGTATTCGTAAATGTTGCACCTCCTGGGTGAAGCCTCTTTTAAGCAATACTACGTGCGAGAAATCCTACTCACTTCTTCTCGTTTATAAAGTACACATCCATATAAAGGAAAACGAATATTTCACACATCAATATGCACCGAATCCGATTTATTCGCCTTTGAATGCGAGTTTGTCCTGGTGTTTTTTACAAATACACCCCTGGCTTCACGAAATTTTGTGAATATTTAAATCCATATCGCATCACTTATGATCCTTCCGATCGATATACGGTCAATATGTCATACATTTACAAATATAATCCGTGATATCTTCAGAAAACGGGCATATTGTCCAGAAAATCGCAACAAATTGACTGCAGTGAACGGATGTTTTTCGCAGAAATCTCACACCGGAAGTTGACCAAACAATTTACGCCGGTGTCGCTACACCACAGTGATGATAGATCACATTATGTGTCTTGTACAAAACTTAAAAAAAACCCACATTTTTACCTGCTAATTCGTGAATTATGTGTGAAGTTGCAGTCAGTTTATTAATTTAGGGTTAGGCAGTGAGGTGTGTGGATTATGGAGATTCTTATCAATCCATTTTCCAGTGTTTGAGATAAAAAGAATTAACAGTGCCAAAAGGGTAAGTTCCCACCACTCATGGGTATGGGTTTTGGCATATCAAAGCTACGTCAACCAAAAAAATTAGTTTCTTGAAATAATATTCTTTCGTGGACATTATAAATTACATTTTGAATTTCTATGCATTGGAAAGTATAATGCAATAGGAATTCCAATACAATTAACCCTCTAATATGCTGTGTATAAACCCAAAACATGTTAAAAAAGGTTACAGCATACATGTACATGTACATATATTTTTATGTCCGATTCATGGGTTATTAGTATAGGAAACATTACATCTATAGTTTATACCGGTAGTGGTTATTCTTCAACTCATTTTGACTTGTACTGTATATGGACAAGATTTTATTAGTAGACACTCGACACTGCTACTAGCAGACGATTTTCATTCACTTTTTAGGGATCACGCCCCCCTCCACCCTCAACCTCTTTCAGCTGGAACATCTGTGTGTTATGCTTGAAAATATTTGTACGGGTTGGTTGTTTGAATACCCAGGGTTTGCATTTTCACTAACGCAGATATTTTTATATCATTTCAGTGAAATATCTGCAGTTTTGTCACTCGTCAACAAAACAAAACCACGATGCCGAGTCCACCTTCGCTTGTGGGAAGGGGTTCATTGTGGTATTCATTTCACTAAAAATCAGTATTATTCTGCCCTGTCCATTAAATGAAGTGTTGAAAGTGTGTTATTTTTTCTATCTTTATCAGTATTAAATCGAAAATGCACATTTTCTCGTTTCAAGCTAAACATTTTGGTTGTTTCTATCGCATGTATGACAGTCCTGACAGACAGTCTGGTCGAAGTGTTTACCCGAAGCTACATCTGACCTTGCATATCATTAACGTCAAAGATGGCTAATAAGCAATGGGCTTATTACAAAGCTACCTACTAAATACCGAGGGACAGTTTTCGGCAACAGCTTGGTCTCTGTATATCTTGCATTTACTGGAATAAATCAACGGTTATATCACATATTTTGCTTCAATGGACTAAATTATATGTCTGCACATATATTTAAACATTTTAAACAACTCTTACTTACTTATTTTCCTTCACCTCGGTATCCCTCGCTATTTAGTAGGACCCTATTTATGAGGGGATTGTATTGTAACTGCGTAGGATGACTCGTTTTGGAATGATTTTAATGTAAATTTATAAATTTGGTTGACATACGTTAGCTGTGAGGGCCACATCAACTCAGGCCTAAATTCGTTAGTACTGTCTACATCTCAAGTTATTCTTGTTGAAAACATAGCATGTAGGACACAGAGCTTAACATATTCTCAATTATCACAATTCTTGTCTTATTTCATAATCTTTTCATAAACATTGAACATTATCCTTTTCATCAAACACCACACACAGTCAAGTTAAGCTGCAGTGTCATTGGCACTTTCATTTTCCGTACACAGTAATATCTTACCAGTGCAGGGGTGGATTTCAATGCAATTTGTTATGAGGGAGCCTTGTGACAAGCCGCTCCTGTGCATTTTATCAAAAAGTTGCCCTCTTATTTTTCAATAGAGTTGCGGTCCTTACTTAGTAAATTTTTCATGATTTTTTCCCGTCTGCAGCAATATCTCAGCAGTGCGTAGATGGAAATCAATGAAATTTTGTACGAGGGATCCTTGTGACAAGCCGCTCCTGCACATGTTAGAAAAAAGTTTTCCCGCATATTTTTCCCCAGAAATTATTTCCCATAGCAGGGGACCACAATTTACGAATCTGCTTGTTAACTAAGTCGACTGTCGGGGAACATCCATCAGTTTTACCGATTTTCTTGTTTAGAATTGCTGGAAATCACCTAATGCATCCCCGAAGTTCATACTTTGTATTTTTACTCTCAAAAAGTGGGTGGGGCAAAAAATGATGAAAGTGGGTCACGCTCATATATCAAGCATGGTATTATCTATGGACATAAAACCGAATGAATTGAAACTTGATGGTGGTTCCAAATAGGAGTCCTGGTCACTGAGGTCATCGGAGTCAGTGAGTGCAATTTTTAGAATTGCTGGAAATTGCATTTTATGATCAACTAATGCATTCCCAAAGTTCATACATGTATTTTTACTCAAAAAGTCGCCAGGGGCCAAACATTTTGAAAGTTGGTCACGTTAATATCTCAAGCATGATATGACCTATGGACAGGAGGCCAACACCAAATGAGTTGAAACTTGATGGAGGTTCAAAATATAGGTCAAGGCTACTGAGGTCATCTAAGGATCATTGAGTGCAATTTTTTTCAGAATTGCAGGAAATCGCATTTTTAACTCCCTAATACACCCCCGAAGTTCATACAAATAGTTTTGGACTAAAAAAGTGGGCAGGGTGGAGGGTGAGGGCAAACGTTTGGAAAGTTGTAGACCCGAGACCAACACCAAATGAGTCGAAACGCAATGGAGGTTAAAAAAATATGGGTCAAGGTCAATGGGGTCAGCTAGGGGTCACCGAGTGCATTTTTCATAATTGCTGGTAATTAAATTTATAACCCCGAAATGCATTCCCGAATTCATACATGCTTTTCATCACACAGAAAATTTCCGAAAACCCACCTTCAAAATGTTTGGCTCCCTTCTACTTTATAGAGCATGGTATAATCTAAGGCTAGAAAAACAGAACTATAAGTTTTGAAAGATGATCATAATGATATCTCATTTATTTATTGGTGTTTACGGTCACAGACTTATGCACAATGCTAATCATGACCGTGACAGTTTTACGGGTGGAGGAAGCCGGAGTACCCGGAGAGAATCACAGAGCAATGACGAGCAGCTGCCAGCTCCCCAACATCGTAACTCCTCACTGCAGCACAGGCAGGGTTAGATTGGTTGAAGACATGCGCACCATCGACGTGCAGTACGCCTTAGTACACGGCGTCATCGTGCCCCCACGTGGACAACCGGGGTTAAGTGCCTCGCCCAAGGACATAACGTGGGAGTCCGAATTGATCGCTCAGATAGTCACCCATCCGAGGACTAATTGGGCTCGACGTTGCTCAACTTCGGTGATCTGACGAGAACCGGTTACCGCAACGCCACCGCGCCCCAATGATATCTCAAGCCTCATATTACCTTATCAACTTGGAACCTTTGAAAATTAAGTTGGAACTCACTGGCGATTCAAAAATATGTGCCAAGGTCTTTCGAGTCACCTGAGGTTATTGATTACATATTGCAAGGATAATAGTAATCACAATTTAGACCCTTTTTTAGTTTTTTTTTTATATTTCTGATAGATAAAAAACAAAACGTCAATAATTATATCACAATTTACATGAATGCAACATTAGTGAGACAATCAGAACTTAAATCCCATAAATGCACCATAAAGTCAAAGTAAACAGACCTGAAAATAAGCAGTCTGACATTTGCAGAATGGGGTCACCAGAGGGTGAATTTGATGATGCTATCCCAAAGAGTGGGCCAATGTCAGGGCAAAGCCTGCCTAAATATAGGGGCAAGGGGCCTCATATATAAAGATAGTGTAAGTTCAAAAGATATTCCGCATCAAGGCGAAAACCCTACGTGAATTTCACTTCTCTGTGAAGCTGGACATGGAAAAAACACTCGAGGTGTATATCCAGCTTCAGCGCAGGGACTCAGGGGTGAAACGGTATGTTAGATAAGGTCCAATCTCATTAAATTTATACAATAGTCGCGAGTCTTACGAGACGTAATCGGTTGGTGGCAGGATATAGTCACGGCCAATTGAGAAACGAGATTCTAAAAGATAGAAATGTCTGTCATGACAATGACTGGCAGAAACGAATCGGTTTTCTCGACAAGTGAAATCACCGTTAAGTCAAGCGCGAGATGACTTGTATTGATTCTGCCTCGATATACGTCATCTCCCACCGTTTTGACAGATGGACAGATGAGCGTCGGTCCACCTGACAGTTTAGGGTAAAAAGTATATATACCTTGAAGAGCAGAGCATTAGACACACACTTGGGGTCACACACACGTTGGTGAAGTCCAGGGCAGGCGACTCTGTTTCCTGGCATAGGGGTTCCTTCGATCACAGGACCCTGAAACGGCTGGAATCGCCAGACAGGGCATTCCACGAATGATTTAGCTTAAGGTTGATAGGCGGCTACAGTGCCAAAATTCGTTGAGAAGGAAAAACCCAAGGTGAAACGTTAAAGTTTAGATTGTCGAGTAGCAGGTATCAGCCTGCAATAGTCAGAAGTGTAGGTTAATTGTATTGTGCGTATTAACCCTTTGAAGCGTCAGACGGATTGCGTTCTGAGTAGTTTGTTTTGCTGTCGAAGCATCGTAATACCGACTGGAGATCGGTGTGAGTGACAATTTCGCCCTAGCACAAAAAAGGGGCATTTGTGAATCGTGAATTCAACCAGGAACGGTGAATATTTCAATAGGCCTTTCACGGAGGACTTTCAAAAGGCACATAAGGTATGAGTAGACAATATCTGACCCAAATCAGAAGTACTGTGGCTTTATAGATGACGAACATTGCTGGTCGGAACCCTCCGACAGCCAGAGGTACAGTTACGCGCAGACGTTGACATTTGAGCCTAAGCGGGTGAAGCTCTTATGGAGAGCTCACAGTAATAACATTTCAGATTTGTGAAGATCTTATGGCGAGCTCACGGTAGTAACATTTCCAGTGTGTAGACTATAGTGCCAGTACAGGGCTATAGAATGACTATATGATTGTTGAGAATTATTTAACCCTAGCAACCAAATTTCTGTGAAAGAATCGAATTGTTGATTGTTGAAATATTGAAACGGCTTTATTTTTATGTGTAAATAAAAGAATCATTGTTACTTTAAATCATTCTTTCCATTACGCAGCCTGAAGTGATTAGGAATTACACCTAACGGAAATCGAACCAATTTCAGGCCAATTTGGCAGAGAAGGAATCACGGCGTCGGTCTAACTCAGCTCCCTGCGCCGAGTTCGCGACACTTGGATTCCGACCCTCCACGTTGGTCTAATTTTCCCGCAACTTCATCAGCGGGACTAAATAACCCCACGTCAGCCCAGGCCTTACGGGGCCTCAGGTGTCCTGACATTGATTGGCGAGCGCTAACCAGGATATTTCTAAAAGGTAAAAAATGGCTATATGGAAATTTTGTTTTATTTTAACGGCGGTTCTGTTTATGTTTTGACGCGTTCGGTCAGCTGATGCCGTTCAAGGGTTTAATATCGCAATACAGTAGTCCCTCAAGAGGATACTTAATAGCCACTATAACTGCGGTACGTTTCAGAATATTTGGGGCGTTTAATTACGTTAAATTACACAGGTAAATTAGGATTAATTGCCAT
The DNA here is from genome assembly GCA_031216915.1 of Pictodentalium vernedei. Lineage (NCBI taxonomy): Eukaryota > Metazoa > Mollusca > Scaphopoda > Dentaliida > Dentaliidae > Pictodentalium > Pictodentalium vernedei. Next base: position 145,462,046 of record CM062292.1, on the reverse strand, counting down.
GTTTTTTTTCTTTCTTTCTTTTCCTTCTTCATTCTTTCTGACGAGTGTTGAAGATAGAAAGAAAAAATCAAAATGGATGTTGTTACACCCCTTGCCCAACTGGTATCATTAGGCAAGGAAATGGGCCTTGAGGGGGCCGAACTTCATAAGTTCGTTAAAGATGAGCAGAAACGTGAGGCTAAGGAGATTGCCTTACGTAATGACGCAAGGGAGAGAGAAGCCCAATTAGAACGAGAGCGTGAGAAAGACGCAAGAGAGGCGAAAGAGAGAGAGAGAGAGAGATAGAGAGAGAGAGAGAGAGAGAGAGAGAGAGAGAGAGAGAGAGAGAGAGAGAGAGAGAGAGAGAGAGAGAGAGAGAGAGAGAGAGAGAGAGAGAGAGAGAGAGAGAGAGAGAGAGAGAGAGAGAGAGAGAGAGAGAGAGAGAGAGATTCAATTAGCAAATGAGGCGAGAGAGAGAGAAGCCCAATTAGAACGAGAGCGTGAGAAAGACGCAAGAGAGGCGAAAGAGAGAGAGAGAGAGAGAGAGAGAGATTCAATTAGCAAATGAGGCGCGAGAGAGGGAAGCCCAATTAGCAAGGGAGGCAAGGGAGGCAGAACGAGAGCTCGAACAACAGAGGCACGAGAGAGAATTAGAGCTCCTCAGAGCAAGGGCCGATGTGGAGAATGAAAGTCGGCGCTCAGGGGATGGGAGTGCAGGGGTAGTAATTCATGCCCCACGCCCCCATCTCGCTCATTTTAATGAAAACACAGATGACTTGGACTCGTACTTGGAGAGGTTCGAGCGTTTTGCCTCCAGTCAAATGTGGCCAGAAGACACATGGGCTATGTGCTTGAGCCCTTTGTTGTCAGGTAAAGCCCTCGAGGCTTATACCAGTATGCCTCCTGCACTTCTTAACGACTACAGTGAGCTGAAGAATGCCATCCTTCGGAGATACCAGCTCACTGAAGAAGGATTCCGGACCAAGTTCCGAGAAATTAACCAGAAGGGAGAAACAGTACCTCAGTATTTTGCCCGAGCTAGGCGGTACTTTGACCGCTGGACTGATCTCGCAGAAGTGAATGACTCATATGGAGCCCTGCGAGATCTATTTCTCCGGGAGCAGTTTTTAACTACATGCTCCAAGGAGTTGGGCCTGTTCATCAAGGAAAGGGGCCCGCCCACCTATGATGAGATGGCAACTGTGGCAGAACGCTACATCGAGGCCCACGGTGGGAGTGTAAGCGAACCCAAATCGGCTAGGGGTGGGGCAAACGGGTTGGCAATGGCACCCGTAATGCAACACCACCCCAATCCGCCTGCGTCGCAGACCAGCCGGAAGGGGAGCACTCCCAAGGACACCACTTGTTTTATCTGCAACAAGCGGGGTCATATTGCCAGGGACTGCTGGCAGAAGCAGGTTAGGACCACTGGGAACATTAGACCACCTCAGCAGGGGGCCGGAAACGCAAAACCAAGGGGTTAGAAGCAAGGTGACCGCGTAGATTCAGGGCAAAGTAGACAGACGGCCGCGTTCTGTCAAACTGTCGGTCCAGAACGCAGTCCCCTGCGGGAATGTATACAAGAGGGAGAATTAAGGCTGGAAGGCGGGGAGGTTGTCCCGATAATAAGTGGCATGTGTGAGAGGCTCACAACTTCGCAGGAGAAGGTTAATATGCCAGTGTACCCAGGGTATGTGGGACAAAGGGAGATCCGTCAGCTCCGGGATTCTGGGTGCTCCTCTGCAGCGGTTAGAAGGCAACTCGTTGACGACAAGCAATTGTTGGGTCGTGACCATTTGTGTATTTTGATAGATGGGACCGTTAGAAGGTTCCCCATCGCGAGGATAACTGTGGATACCCCATTTTATTGTGGCGAAGTGGAAGCCATGTGCATTGAATCACCTGTGTATGACCTGGTCATAGGTAATATCCCAGGGGTGAGGGCAAGCCCTGATGAGTTGTGGTCCAGGGGTACGGGGCCAAGTGAGGGCCCAACGAGGGCAAAGGAAGTTCAAATCGGTGGGCAAGGACCCCCGGCGGTTGCACTCGGTAACGTACCGAGTAAGGAAGGGAAGGTTCCCAGGGGGAACCAATCCGACGGTCCAGGGGGTGGCCCCTACACGACGAAATGTCGGAAAGTTTCAGGAGGGACGACTCCTGTCCAATTAGGGAGAAGGGGCCGCAGGCGGTCCAGGCTAAACTCCAAACAGCGAGGGAACCCAATGGGGTCATTGGGGAAAGACCCTCAAGCAAATTTATGTGGGGGAGTTGAGCGCCCTAAAAAGTCGGTGTCACCCATGTGGAGAGGGGAGGCCAGACCCACGCAAATGGCTGGGCAAACTTCCCTAGAATTGAGCGGGCACGGGTCAACACAATTTGAGGGTGTTAAAGTGGATGGGACCGCTAAGGTGGGCGCCCAGGGGGCCGAGGAAAGGGCCCACAAACCAAAGGAGAAGCATCCTAGGTGGCGGAGACCACGCAGTGAGTGCCGGGGGCACACAGCGCCCAAGGTGCGCAAGAAGTCGTCGCAATGGACTGGGGGGTCGACGGCACAAGGGCCAAGGGCGGCCGGTGTCGTTCGAACGAAGGTAATCGCCGGGACGAGTGAGCCTGGGGGATATAGCGCCAAGGGAAGCTCTTGGGAATGCGACAATGACAGGGTATGGGGACCCTGGTGGAATACCCGTAGAAATAACGGGGCGAGAAGTAGGGGTGTGTCAATGGTTACCCAAGGGGATAGTGGGAACCGGGCCCCTACCAATGGTCGGTGGTTATAAAGAAGCAATAGTTGGGTGGCTGTGGGCCTGGTGTCTGGGTCGGGGGCTCCAGTCGCAAATATTCTTGTGGATGAAGTGATGAGTTTCGTAAACCCGGTGTTAAGGCCCGGAAGAAATTTTCTTATTTTAGTATTATTATTGCTCTGACTGCTGACTAGAGTTGGTTGTGAGTGGGAATGTGAGATACACTGCCCCGTCCGTCGCATGTGCGTGGACGGGGAGCCTGTGTGTCGAGTTTTGTAAGTATGGGATGCACGAACCAGGTGTTAAGGCTCGGGGAAACCACGCTTGTTTTTATTGACGAGAGTTTGTTGTGAATGTGAGGCACACTAACCTCGTCTGTCGCAAAGGCGCCGTCGGGAAATCTGTGTGTTGAATGTGTGAGTGTGTGAGGCACAATTTTAATCCCCTGGTTGAGCTTTGCGAGGGTGAGGCTCAACATAATGCCCCTTCACAAGACATAGGGGAATAGGAGGTGAAGTTACACTCCGTTAGAATTAACCCATCTGACGCAAAGGCGCGGACGGTATTACTCGTCGGAGTGAGTGCCAAGTGAACTGTTTGCAAAATGGGCGAATGTGTACAAAAATGTGTATGTTTAGGTGTAAATATATAGTATTAGAGAGAGAGAGAGTGTGCTGCAAATCCAAGGATCAGGCTACTCTCCATATGTAAACCCGCAAGACGGGAGCATGTGGTAGCGTGTGTGTCGTGGGAATCGACATGGCCGACGCATGAGCCCGGTCATGAGCGCCATGACCACTAGGGTACAGTTTTGTAGTCTTGAACATGATGGTAGATTGTAAAAAGGTGTGAGAGGCGAGCGTGCGTGGCTTTGCCCCTTGTGTTTTAAGAGATACACAGGGTGTTTCTCTCGGGAAGGGAGTTGTCAGGGCAAAGCCAGCCTAAATATAGGGGCAAGGGGCCTCATATATAAAGATAGTGTAAGTTCAAAAGATATTCCGCATCAAGGCGAAAACCCTACGTGAATTTCACTTCTCTGTGAAGCTGCACATGGAAAAACCACACGTGGTGTATATCCAGCTTCAGCGCAGGGACCCAGGGGAGAAACGGTATGTTAGATAAGGTCTAATCTCATTTAATTTATACAGTAGTCGCGAGTCTTACGAGACGTAATCGGTTGGTGGCAGGATATCGTCACGGCCAATTGAGAAACGAGATTCTAAAAGATAGCAATGTCTGTCATGACAATGACTGGCAGAAACGAATCGGTTATCTCGACAAGTGAAATCACCGTTAAGTCACGCGCGAGATGACTTGTATTGATTCTGCCTCGATATACGTCATCTCCCACCGTTTTGACAAATGGACAGATGAGCGTCGGTCCACCTGACAGTTTAGGGTAAAAAGTATATATACCTTGAAGAGCAGAGCATTAGACACACACTTGGGGTCACACACACGTTGGTGAAGTCCAGGGCAGGCGACTCTGTTTCCTGGCATAGGGGTTCCTTCGATCACAGGACCCTGAAACGGCTGGAATCGCCAGACAGGGCATTCCACGAATGATTTAGCTTAAGGTTGATAGGCGGCTACAGTGCCAAAATTCGTTGAGAAGGAAAAACCCAAAGGTGAAACGTTAAAGTTTAGATTGTCGAGTAGCAGGTATCAGTCTGCAATAGTCAGAAGTGTAGGTTAATTGTATTGTGCGTATTAACCATTTGAAGCGTCAGACTGATTGCGTTCTGAGTAGTTTGTTTTGCTGTCGAAGCATCGTAATACCGACTGGAGATCGGTGTGAGTGACAATTTCGCCCTAGCACAAAAAGGGGCATTTGTGAATCGTGAATTCAACCAGGAACGGTGAATATTTCAATAGGACATTCACGGAGGACTTTCAAAAGGCACATAAGGTATGAGTAGACAATATCTGACCCAAATCAGAAGTACGGTGGCTTTATAGATGCTCCTCTACAGCCAGAGGTACAGTTACGCGCAGACGTTGACATTTGAGCCTAAGCGGGTGAAGCTCTTATGGCGAGCTCACAGTAATAACATTTCAGATTTGTGAAGCTCTTATGGCGAGCTCACGGTAGTAACATTTCCAGTGTGTAGACTATAGTGCCAGTACAGGGCTATAGAATGACTATATGATTGTTGAGAATTATTTAACCCTAGCAACCAAATTTCTGTGAAAAGAATCAAATTGTTGATTGTTGAAATATTGAAACGGCTTTATTTTTATGTGTAAATAAAAGAATCGTTGTTACTTTAAATCATTCTTTCCATTACGCAGCCTGAAGTGATTAGGAATCACACCTAACGGAAATCGAACCTATTTCAGGCCAATTTGGCAGAGAAGGAATCACGGCGTCGGTCTAACGCAGCTCCCTGCGCCGAGTTCGAGACACTTGGATTCCGACCCACCACGTTGGTCCAATTTTCCCGCAACTTCATCAGCGGGACTAAATAACCCCACGTCAGCCCAGGCCTTACGGGGCCTCAGGTGTCCTGACAGCCAGTTTATCCTCTGGGAACCTCTTTCTGTTTAGTTTTGAGACCTTGATTCAGTTTGAGGTTCACAGAGGGTAAATTTAATGATGCTACCCTGCTATGCAGGGTAGCACCACTCAATTCACCCCCTGGGAACCTCATTTTGCAGATGACAGTCTGTTTATTTTCTGGCTTGAAGGTAAGCTACAGTGTCATGGACAATTCCATCCTGAAACTCGACGGGCTTCCTTGGTATGACGAGTAGATGAAAACGTCCTGTGTTGGTCACACAATGGTTGTGACCTTGGATTTCTTCTGCACATCCTACAGGTTGAATTTATAATTTAATTTTCTTGAAACTGGCATGACAATATGGTGAACAGATGATAATGCCATATTTCTGTCAGGGTTGGTGGTTGGCTGATATTTCAGGACATTGTAGTTTTTCAAGTTGTTTATCTGATCGATAATAAAGTCAATAACTGTGACACAATTAACATGAATGTAACATATGTTAGGTAATTAATCTCATACATGCATTGTATAGTCAAGGTAAGCTACAGTGGCAATGACACTTTCGCATTATACCAATGTCCACCTGTCAATTCGTCTGTCAAGTTTTGTCAGTCCACCTTATGGAGACTCCAAACAGAGCAAGATCACTGTGGTAAAGAAGTTCTGTTTTAGTGGTAAAAGAGGTAGTGTGGTGGTTCATTGTTTGAGGATTGGATTTTAAAGCGAAAGGTCGATGGTTTGATTGTTGTGGGTCATCTGAATTGTGTCCTTAAGCAGGACACTTAATCCTGATTGGTTTCGGGACGACCAAAGTGGCACTGTATACTGTATAAGGCATACTGCGCGTTGATGCCTTCAAGCGCTTCTAACTCTGTAAGTTGGAGAGTCTGAAAGTTGCTCGCCATTGCCCGGTGGTTCTCTATGGATACTCCAGTGTCCCCCACCTATAAACTTTCCAACATGACAAGACTGAACGTTGAACAATAAAAGAAAATGATAAAAGAGAACCCAGTAGCCTGAGCGGAAGTCCTCTTATGTGGGCAGTATGGGTATAAATGATTGGCTAAACTTGACTGCATACTTTAGCTGCAGTCATGATAGCTGGAAGTGAGAACATGAATGCACAAGAATAATAATATGTCATTCCATCCATCTGCTTATTTATAATCCGTCACTTGGAAGGAATAAGGTACCATCTGCAATACAATGGCCACTCGAGGGACGAATTGCCTCTTGAGACCTTATTTCAGGTACTATTTGTTGCAGGGATAACAAAATTTGATCGCGCCCTGTACAAAATTAGGCTGTATGTTAGTTTCCGTGTAATACCTTGAGTATGAGACCACAATCCTCCTCAGGTTTACAAAAAGTTTTGCTGGTACGAAATGTCTAGGTACGAAACGTCCTCTGGGCGAATCGTCAAGACACATCTTATATCCGCGACTTGACAACATCTAATGTCTGTGACTTGACATTTTGAATTGTTAACTGCTAACTGCTTTCTGACTTCACACTTCGAATCGCTAGCTGCTAACTGCTTTCTGAGTTCACATTTCGAATTGCTAACTGCTTTCTGACTTAACATTCTGAATTGCTAACTGCTTACTGACTTTTTTTCTGAGTTCCGAAAGAACAAGCGGGGAAGGCAAATCCCTCTGTCTCACAGTCCTTCTCAGGTTTACAAAAGGTATTGTTGGTACGAACTGTTTAGGTACGAAACGTCCTCTGGGCGTATCGACAAGACACATCTAATATCCGCGACTTGACAACATCTAATATTCGTGACTTGACATTTTGAATTGCTAACTGCTAACTGCTTTCTGACTTCACACTTCGAATCGCTAACTGCTAACTGCTTTCTGAGTTCACATTTCGAATTGCTAACTGCTTTCTGACTTGACATTCTGAATTGCTAACTGCTTACTGACTGTTTTCTGAGTACCGAAAGAACAAGCGGGGAAGGCAAATCCCTTTGTCTCAAAGTCCTTCTCAGGTTTACAAAAAGTTTTGTTGGTACGAAATGTCTAGGTACGAAACGTCCTCTGGGCGAATCGTCAAGACACATCTAATATCCGCGACTTGACATTTTGAATTGCTAACTGCTAACTGCTTTCTGACTTCACATTACGAATTGCTAACTGCTAACTGCTATCTGCTTGCTGACTTCACATTTCGAATTGCTAACTGCTAGCTGCTAACTGATTGCTGACTTCACATTTCGAATTGCTAACTGCTAACCGCTGATTGCTTGCTAACTTCACGGACCCGTTGAAGGAGCTGAAATTCTTTATAATTTCTCCTATAATTTTCACCACCTTCAGCTTAGAAATAAAGGCCAGTGATCTAGTTCTGGTATTAAGCACCTCAAACTCAAAGTTATGATTCGAGGTCGGGGACACCTCAGCTAAAAACCTTTGGAATTATATTCAAGACAAAAATAATTTTGTATCATTACGCCGCCAGTGTTGAGGTAAGGCTCATGGTGATCTCATTTTGGTACAATACACATGAATTAGCAATTTCCCAATAGCAATCAAGTCATACGCCAACACTCTTTACAAAAACATCAATTTTTATTAGTTTTTTTTTTACAATGTTACAATGTTCAGACAAAAAAAGGTAAAAATTTGGTTATTCGATAATTTTTTTAGCAAGTGTTGACTTGTTATGATAAAGGCGTTGCATAATATGCCCGGTCTCCTCAAAATTTGAAGTAGCAAACCAAGTTTGAAAACAGTAGCAAAGGGCTGTAACTCTGGTAGAAATGGGCGGGCGGAGCTAAACTCGTTTGGAAACTTAGGTCAAATCATACTAAATTTATTTCACGGAAACCAACAAACGGCCCGACTTTGTACAAACAATGGATCGTGACTTTGGCAAAAATGGGCACGCAAAGTTGAAATTCATGACTTCTTGTATCTCAAAGTGTTAAGGCTACGAACAAATATGAGAACTCTAGGTCTAATCATACTAAATTTATCACACGAAAACAATCAAACGGCCCGATTTTGTACAAAATGCCATGTAAATGGGCGGGTGGAACTGAAATGCAATACCTACCTTTATTCCCATATTTTTATGCTACGAACCAAATTGGAAAACTCTAGATCAAATCATACTCAAGGTATTACACGGAAACTAACATACAGCCTAATTTTGTACAGGGCGCGATCAAATTTTGTTATCCCTGCAACAAATAGTACCTGAAATAAGGTCTCAAGAGGCAATTCGTCCCTCGAGTGGCCATTGTATTGCAGATGGTACCTTGTTCCTTCCAAGTGACGGATTATTATTCTTGTGTATTCATGTTCTCACTTCCAGCTATCATGACTGCAGCTAAAGTATACAGTCAAGTTTAACCAATCATTTATACCCATACTGCCCACATAAGAGGACTTCCGCTCAGGCTACTGGGTTCTCTTTTATCATTTTCTTTTATTGTTCAACGTCCAGTCCTATCATGTTGGAAAGTTTATAGGTGGGGAAACTGGAGTATCCATAGAGAACCACCGAGCAATGGCGAGCAACTGTCAGACTCTCCAACTTACAGAGTCAGAAGCGCTTGAAGGCATCAACGTGCAGTATGCCTTAGTATACAGTGCCACTTTGGTCGTCCCGAAACCAATCAGGATTAAGTGTCCTGCTTAAGGACACAATTCAGATGACCCACAACAGTATCAAACCATCGACCTTTCGCTTTAAAATCCAATCCTCAAACAATGAACCACCACACTCCCTCTTTTACCACTAAAACAGAACTTCTTTACCACAGTGATCTTGCTCTGTTTGGAGTCTTCATAAGGTGGACTGACAAAACTTGACAGACGAATTGACAGGTGGACATTGGTATAATGCGAAAGTGTCATTGCCACTGTAGCTTACCTTGACAATACAATGCATGTATGAGATTAATTACCTAACAAATGTTACATTCAAGTTAATTGTGTCACAGTTATTGACTTTATTATCGATCAGATAAACAACTTGAAAAACTACAATGTCCTGAAATATCAGCCAACCACCAACCCTGACAGAAATATGGCATTATCATCTGTTCACCATATTGTCATGCCAGTTTCAAGAAAATTAAATTATAAATTCAACCTGAAGGATGTGTTGAAGAAATCCAAGGTCACAGCCATTGTGTGACCAACACAGGACGTTTTCATCTACTCGTCAAACCATAGAAGCCCGCCGAGTTTCAGGATGGAATTGTCAATGACACTGTAGCTTACCTTCAAGCCAGAAAATAAACAGACTGTCATCTGCAAAATGAGGTTCGCAGGAGCTGAATTTAGTGGTGCTACCCTGCATAGCAGGGTAGCATCATTAAATTTACCCTCTGTGAACCTCAAACTAAATCAAGGTCCCAAAACTAAACAGAAAGAGGTTCCCAGAGGATAAATTGGCCCACTGTTTGGGATAGCATCATCAAATTCACCCTCTGGTGACCTCATTCTGCAAATGTCAGACTGCTTCTTTTCAGGTCTGTTTACTTTGACTTTATGGTGCATTTATGGGATTTAAGTTCTGATTGTCTCACTAATGTTGCATTCATGTAAATTGTGATATAATTATTGACGTTTTGTTTTTTATCTATCAGAAATATAAAAAAAAACTAAAAAAGGGTCTAAATTGTGATTACTATTATCCTTGCAATATGTAATCAATAACCTCAAGTGACTCGAAAGACCTTGGCACATATTTTTGAATCGCCAATGAGTTCCAACTTAATTTTCAAAGGTTCCAAGTTGATAAGGTAATATGAGGCTTGAGATATCATTGGGACGCGGTGGCGTTGCGGTAACCGGTTCTCGTCAGATCACTGAGCCCGGTTAGTCCTCGGATGGGTGACCATCTGAGCGATCAATTCGGACTCCCGCGTTTTGTCCTTGGGCAAAGCACTTAACCCTGATTGTCCACATGGGGGCAAGATGACGCCGTGTACAAAGGCGTACTGCACGTCGATGGTGCGCATGTCTTCAACCAATCTAACCCCGCCTGTGCTGCAGTGCGGAGTTACGATGTTGGGGAGCTGGCAGCTACTCGTCGTTGCTCTGTGGTTCTCTCCGGGTACTCCGGCTTCCTCCACCCGTAAAACTGTCACGGTCATGATTAGCATTGTGCATAAGTATGTGACCATAAACACCAATAAATAAATGAGATATCATTATGATCATCTTTCAAAACTTATAGTTCTGTTTTTCTAGCCTTAGATTATACCATGCTCTATAAAGTAGAAGGGAGCCAAACATTTTGAAGGTTTTCGGAAATTTTCTGTGTGATGAAAAGCATGTATGAATTCGGGAATGCATTTCGGGGGTATAAATTTAATTACCAGCAATTATGAAAAATGCACTCAGTGACCCCTGTCTGACCCCATTGACCTTGACCCATATTTTGAACCTCCATTGGGTTTCGACTCATTTGGTGTTGGTCTCGGGTCTACAACTTTCAAAACGTTTGCCCTCACCTTCCACCCTGTCCACTTTTTTAGTCCAAAACTATTTGTATGAACTTCGGGAGTGTATTAAGGAGTTAAAAATGCGATTTCCTGCAATTCTGAAAAAAATTGCACTCAATGATCCTTAGAGGACCTCAGTGGCCTTGACCCATATTTTGAACCTCCATCAAGTTTCAACTCATTTGGTGTTGGTCTCCTGTCCATAGGTCATATCATGCTTGAGATATTAACGTGACCAACTTTCAAAATGTTGGCCCCTGCCCACTTTTTGAGTAAAAATACATGTATGAACTTTGGGAATGCAATAGTTGATCATAAAATGCAATTTCCGGCAATTCTAAAAATTTCACTCACTGACTCCGATGACCTCAGTGACCAGGACTCCTATTTAGAACCACCATCAAGTTTCAACTCATTCGGTTTTATGTCCATAGATAATACCACGCTTGATATATGAGCGTGACCCACTTTCATCATTTTTTGCCCCACCCACTTTTTGAGAGTAAAAATACGAAGTATGAACTTCGGGGATGCATTAGGTGATTTCCAGCAATTCTAAACAAGAAAATCGGTAAAAGTGATGGATATTCCCCGACAGTCGACATAGTTAACAAGCAGATTCGTAAATCGTGGTCCTCTGCTATGGGAAATAATTTCGTTGGCGAATGAAAAATCACTTCCAAAAATATCAATTCCTAATGTCTTGATATTGGCCCATAACAATGTCTTCAAGTCTGTCAAGTCAAATCTGGCAATTTCAAAATTCTCCATTCATTTTCCAATTTTTATAATGTTAAACATACCGCTCTCATATTTGTTATTTGTCCATAATTTGGGGATGTCAGTGTGTGTCTGTCTTGGTTAGAATACTTTGGATTTTAGTTTAGGTACTAAATGCCAAATGTTTGCAGTCTCCGTAAATTTTCAGTGTCAGTTGAAATTTCTTCGTATACAACAGGGGCCTCAGTCGTGAGAAGCTATATATCTGATTTGAAGATAATGCTGATCATGCTATTTACGGTTTCTTTGTTATATATCTTATGAAGATTGTGGCGCGCATTCTCCTTCAAATGCCCGGTACATAATATATGTGTTGAGTTTGGGAAGCAGGCTTTGATTGCAATTGCCGACAAAGAGAACTAATTAACAAGTCTCAATGTGATTAACAATCCACACTGTCGCTTACCGAGATGCAGCCGCTGTAAATACTAAATAGCAATCTACCTACTAAATACCGAGGGGAAGATTTTTCAGCGACCGCTATTACTTTAGCGCCCATAATTCTCAAATGTGGCATTAAAACCATGTACATACTGCTTAATTCTTTTTATATACTCATAATACACAACCCCATAGGCCTACCCTTTTCAGAGTTTTTAACCCCATCCCACCCCTATTTTCCTTCACCTCGTTATCCCTTGGTATTTAGTATGACCGTCATAAATATGACTCGAAGACTTTGCTAAATGAATCTAGGTCACGTACCGGTCCGGCGGTCATGGTTGACCGATCACGACCAAAATAGGACAGTCTCATCCGGATATCATACCGAGTTCGCCTACCAAGTTACAATGAAATCCCTTCACAAAAACATCCTGTAGACAGGTCTAAAGGAATCTAGGTAAAGTACCTAAGCGGCGGTAACGACTGACTGAAGTGACCAAAATACGACAGTCGCTTCATAAATATGAACTGTAGACTGTGCTAAACAAATCTAGGTCACGTGCCTGTGCGGCCATCGCGGTTGACCGATCACGGTCAGAATAGGACGTTCTTATCCAGACATTATACCGAGTCATCCTACCAATTTACAATGAAATCCCTTAAAAATGTGACCTGTAGACCGGTGCTACCTGTAGACTGTGCTAATGGAATCTAGATAACGTGCCCTTGCGGCAGTCACGGTTGACTGAACCCGACCAAAATAGGACGTTCTCATCTAGACATTATACAGAGTCATCCTACAAAGTTACAATGATCTTCGATCCACACTAACTGTAACTGATATAATTGTATATACTTGAGAACTGGAAATAAATATTGTTTAAACTAAGTTACAATGAAATCCCTTCATAAATACGACCTGTAGACTGTTCTAAAGGTTTTCGGGTTTTGGGCCCGCGTAGCCGTCACGGTCGACCGATCGCGACCACAATGGGACGTTCTCATCTAGACATGACCTCGAACCTGCATTTGGAATTTCGTGATCATCGGACAAGAACTGAATGGTGTAGCCTGTGGTAAAGAAAATGTGAACAGACTCACAGACTTCCGCACGGGTGATGGCAATAGCTTATCTTCACTTGGTCAAGTTAAGCTAAAATTCAAGAAAAATTAACAAAGTAAGGCCGTAACGCTAATGAAAAATATGCGGGCATTTTTTTATAACCTGTGCAGGAGATACTTGTCACAAGGATCCTTCATACCAAGATGCACTCAATAACCCCTGTAACCTTGACACATATTTCGAACCTCCATTGAATTTTGACTCATTTGGTGTTGGTCACAGGTCCATAGCATTAGGCCATACCATGCTTTAGATATGCGCACGACCCACTTTCAAAACACCCATAGGGACACAGCCAAAGCCTTAAGAACCTTAAAACTATACATCGGCCAAGTATTAGTGACTGTCTGTCAGTATACCAAACAGCTGCGAGATAGGAAGACTTGTATTCAGGTTATTGTTCTGAGAAATAAGTGAGAGAAAACAGAAGGCCACATGAATAAGAAAATAAATGCAACCTGTAGGCTATGCTGAAGAAAAACAAGGTAATTGTGGTGGTGACCATTGTAGGTAGTAGCAATTGTGTGCAACTGACCATGATCAACATCAGATGTTCTCATCTACTCATCAAACTAAATCATTGTGTCAAATTTCAACACAATTACTACATAAATGGGACCTAAAGGGTGTTTTAAGAAATGCAAGATGGCCACCATGCTGACCACCATGCTGGCCACAGGCAAGAATCGATAAAATTCAAGGCTACTGAATGCGGATTCTTGACATTTTTCAGCATTTTACAAGGGCTCCTTGAGTTTACTAGCCCTAACTAGGCCCATCCAGTCATGACACCCTTCTCCCACTTCCCTTCAAGAGAACTGGAGAAGGGGATAATGAACTGAGGGGCCTAGTTACGACAATGCCCCAATAAAATATGACACATAAAACTATATAGCTATTATAATGTGGCATTTGTTCCGAAATATTCAAGGCTTTTCAATGCCTCTTGAAACATTTTCCAGGATTTCAAAGCCTTGAATGACCCTTAGTAACATTCAGGACCATTCCTTGAATCCAAGGCCCTATGAGAACCATGGGCCATTATGGGCATCAAATAGATCAGAATAGGTTGTTGTATCTACTCACCCTTTCAAGTCACCCTGGCGAGTTTCAAGAAAATTCATGCATAAATAACCTGCAGCCTGTGTTGAAGAAGATGGCTGCAGTCATGGCCATTGTCGGCAGGCGACCATGACCAAAAAGAAATCCAAGACGATTACTGTGGCAGCAATTGTGGCCAGCCAACTGTGACCATATTTATTGATGTTTAAGGTCACGTATATTTGCCAATTGGCTAATCATTATCGGCACTTAGAGATAAAGTCAAGTTTAGTCAATCGTTTATACACATATTGCTAATTTTAGAGGACTTAGATCCGAAGCATTGGTGACTGGGTGCTATTTTACCAGTAAAGCAGAACTTGTTTACCACAATTAACAAGGACTGCTTCACTTCCCGGGATTCCCACGGGGGACATGGGGCATAATGAACTGTGTAGTAGCCTGCGCCAAACAAATTGTGGACAGTGTTCTCAAAAAAGCAAAGATGGCTGCCAAGGCAACCATAATGGGTGGCCCACCATTACCAAAATAGTACGTTCTTTTCATCAAGAAATTTTCTCATATTGTACTGACTAAAAATTCTGGTTCACAGAAAAAGCTCAAATATGGATCCAGGGCCTCGATTTCAACAAATTTGAATGTGGGCCCCATAAGGATGCCTTATACCAAACAATAGAAGATGCCAAGCAGTGGATTGGAAGAAGAGGATTTTTGAAGAACATTCCTCATATTGACAAAGTTAAAAATTGGGCTCCAATAGGGAGCCCAAATATCAATACAGGGTTTGGATTTAAACAAAGTTGAATCTGACCCTTATAAGGATGCTGTATAACAAATATCAAAAGATTCTGACTAGTGGATTGGAAGATTTTGTTAAGGAATGTCCTCACACTGCGCTAAGTTAAATTAATTTGGGCTCACATCGGAAGCCCAAATATAAACTCATGGTCTTGATTTGAACAAACTTTAATCTGACCCTTATAAGGATGCTGTATACCAAATATCAAAAGATTCTGACAGGTGGATCTAAAGAAGAGGATTTTAATGGACCTGGCAACTTTAGGTTTTATTTTAGTTATTCAGCCGAGTATGTCAGTTTTTCAAGAAACCCACAATTTCTCAATAACATGGCACAGGATATTTCGCATCTAAATTACCTCCCCTATTCACAATCCTCGTGATGCATAAACATTTTCATATACATTTTCTGGAAGCTTTCAGTGTGGCCTTTCTTGGGGATTACAACACACAATCACAATCTTACTATATCATTCAAATACACTCAGCTGAATATTTTTGACTGCTCAACTAATAGGCCAAAATCGTCAATTTTTTCTCATTTGGGGGATAAATTTCCAATTTTCGTGCATCGGTACTACTAAAACTATGTTTTAGGAATTCTTTATACTCCCACTGAGGTTTTTACAACATAAGATGAACATTTTGACAAAAAAAAAAAAAAATATATGGGTTTTTCAAAAGGCTTTCGCAAAGCAGATTTACACAAAAATTGTGCTATTTGTCACCTGCAAAATGGCAACAGTCAAGCAGGACTGGATTAGCCATTAATTGCTCCTGTGTAACCTAAACCTCCAACTGAAATGCATATGACTGTACACAATTTCAGTTAAGACCATCAATAGATTATTTTGGCCATATCAAAATTAATGAGCATTATGTACTAAAGCCACAGCATCACAAAATAATATTAGATATCCTATAACCCCGGATATTACTTTTTAATAGGAAACAAAACAAGTGAAAAACAAGAAATCCCACACACTCTCAGAAACAGTATATGTGCATCTGTATTTAAGTGTAGGAAAAATGATATATGATGCATGCAAAAAATTGTAAACTTAGTGCCATAAAGCCCCATGGATAGCGACAGACCGAACACTCCATTCGCCATATTTTTACATTTCTTTGCAAAGTTAAGTTCATTTCTGAGTGTGATAAAAGCTTTGTAGATCAAAATTCATCATGCATTGGATGAGAGCATGCAACATGAATGCTATTGCTATTCAATCAAGGCAGCATTCTTCAACCTGATAGGAGGAAGCTAAATTACAGTTAAGATGGATGCATAGTGTGTTGGTATATTTTCGATGATCAAGCTAAACCGATAGTTATTAGCCCTTTACCCAACGTAACTGCCAAAATCGGCCAATGCTCTTCACAGTCATCCTATCAAGTTACAATGAAATCGCTTTTTAAATACGGCCTGTAGACTGTGCTAATGGTTTTGGGGCTTCGGGTCTGTGTAGCCACCACGGTTGACCGATTGCAACCAAAAGGGGACGTCGTCATCTAGACATTATACTGAGTCATCCTACTAAATTACAATGAAACCCCTTCATAAATACGACCCACAGTCTGTGCTTAAGGTTTTCGGGTTTTGGGCTCGGGCAGTCATCATGGTTGAATGATCGCGACCAAAATGGGACGTTCTCATCTAAACATCATCTGGAGCCATCCTACCAAGTTACAGTGAAATCCTTTCATAAATACGACATGTAGACTGTGCTAAAGGTTTTTGGGCTTCGGGCCCCTGAAGCGTCACAGTTGCCCAATCCTGAGGATACAGTCTCATTTAGATATTATATGGAGTCATCCTACCAAGTTACAATGAAATCCCTCCATAAATACGACCTGTAGTCTATGCTAAAGTAGACCTCAAGACTGTGTTAAAAGTTTATGGGGTTTGGGCTTGTGCAGCCGTCACGGTATACAAAGTTATCCTACCAAGTTTCAATGAAATCCCTTTATAAATATGGCCTGTAGACTATGCTAAAGGTTTTGGGGTTTGGGGCTCGGGAAGCCATAACTGTTGACCGATCGCGACCAAAAGGGGATGTTCTCATCTAGACATGACCTCAAACCTGCATATGGAATTTTGTGACGATCGGACGGGGTGTATCCTGTGCTAAAGGAATATGCGAACAGACTCACAGGCTAAGAGACTTCCGCACGAGTAACGGCAATAGCTTATCTTGACTTTGTCAAGTTAAGCAAAAAATGCACAACTTCTCATAAACATGGTCGAGGATATTTCCAATTTAAATTACCTCCTCTATTCATAATCTTCATGATGAAAACATTTTCTGGAAGCTCTCTGTGTGGCCCGACCCAAAGAAAACAATGCACAATCAAAATCTTACTCTACTGAGTCAAAAAGGAAAGTATAATAAACTTTGTTTCGAGTCTAGCTGTATGAATTTGCATAATTTCTTGTTCTTACTGTTGCCAGTGTTACGTCAGGACGTCGCAGTTCAGACATGGGGTGAAATGAAAAGTTCACACATGCAGTCAATAGTGTGTATGTCCGCCGTTTGCCTCTTGGATGGCATGGACCTTATAAGTCTCTGGATGCCACCCTGTGGTATTGCGTTCCACTCCTGCCTTAGAACATAACGTAAATCGCCTAACGTTTGAAGATCATGAAGTCGTACCCGACGGTCCAATAGATACCAAAGATGCTCGATTGATGACAAATCTGGCGAAAGGGAGGGCCAGAAAGAAGTTCGATGCTCTGCTCCTCAAGAAAGTCATGACAGATACGCGCCACGTGACACCGGGCATTGTCTTTCTGGAATAACTGCAATCCGACGTTAGCATTGAACAATGGGGCAACAACAGCGTTAAGACTTTCGTCCCTATATCACTGTCCATTTAGATTACCATTGATGAAGATCAACTGCGTTCGATGGTACAAGGAAATTTCTGTCCACACCATTACACTACCCCCGCCGAAACGATCGCATTCCCGCGCGCAAGCATCAGAAAACCATTCTCCTCGTCGGCGATATACTCTTGCCCTACCATCAGCGCGCCGTAGACAAAATATGGTTCATTACTAAAAAGAACTGTGCTCCAACGCTGCTGAGTCCAGCCAACACGCTGACGTACACATTCCATTCTGACGGTACGATGACGTTGGGTAGAGATTGGTCCGTGGTATGGACGCCTACTTTGCATGCAGTGTCCAGCGAGTCTATTGCGGATAGTTTGTGCACTAATTCTATTGTTAGTTCTACCAGGAGTAATTGCTGCTGTCCTTGTCGCCGGAAGGAAGCGACCCGCAAGTGAGACGTCCTGATGTGTGGGTCTTGTGCAGGGTAGTAACTCTTGGTCACCCTGAACGCGGTCGGTCGGCAGTAGACCCAGTGATTCTATACCTTCCAAGGAGACGGTAAATAGTGTCCACAGTGACTCCGAACTCAGCAGCGAGCTCATCTGGAGGTATCCCAGCCTCATGCATACCAATGGCACGCAAACTCTGATTTTCGGTTAACCGTAGCATTTTTTAAAATGTCGGAAGACAAAAACTAGCGTGTTTTCTCAATAACCCAGGCTCTCTAGCACGACATAACACAAAGAAAATCGCCCATTCAGTTTGACATTCTCGGGTAGCACGTGCTATTTTGAAATCCGTAGCAAGATTGTATACGGTTGGGCGAACGACAACAACATGTCATTAAACTCTTTGCACGACTTCTTGTCCACAAACATGCAACATTAGAACTATTATATTTCATCCTTTATGCTATTTTTTCACATTTGTTTCTATTATACTTTCTTTTTTGACTCAGTATATATCATTCCAATACACTAAGCTAAATAGCACAGTTGATTGCTCAAAAAATGGCCCAGAATAGGTCGAAATTTTCTCATTTGGGGGATAATATTCCAATTTTCGTGCATTGGTACCGATAAAACTATGTTACAGGAATTCTTTATTCTCCCACTGAGGATTTTACAACATAAGATGAACATTCAGAAAAAGAAAAAAGCATATGGGTTTCTCATTCATTTTTTCAAAAGGCTTTCTCACAGTAAATTTACACAAAAATTGTCCCATTTGTGACCTGTAAAATGTAAGCTCGCAAACATCATCTGAGTTAGACATTAAACACTCCTACATTAACATGACCTCCAACTGAACAAGCTTAAATTGACATTTGATGAGGAACATGCTTACCAAATTTGGTTCAATTTGGTACAGTAGTTTACATGTGTGAGAAGTCGATAATGTAAAGTTCGCACAGGACGAATGGACAACAGATGAGATGGAAAGTGATCACGAAAGCTGCCTTTGAGCTTCGTTCAGGTGAGTTAAAAATCGATGCATAAATGTGACCTGTACCCATGTGCTGAAGAAATCCAAGATGGCTGCCCTGGTGGACATTGTGGGCAGCCAACCATGACCATAATGGGATTTTCTCACCAAGGTATAAACCTGAACATGCAAAAGAAGTTTCGTAATAGGAGAGTAACTGAAGTGTAGCTTGTGCTGAACAAATTGTAAACAGACTAACAGACTCACTGGCATCCACATGTACCATGACAACAGCTACCCTGTCATGTTTAGCTGATGAGGGAAACTATAAACAGACATATAAAATGTATCCACATAATTTGGTAATTCTTAGCAGCGTAACCATAGGGGTAGGAGTGGGGTTGAGGAAGGGTTGGGGTGGGAGCTAATCATCCTCCACACTTTCCCTAAAATGTCAACTGATATATATTCATGCTTCAAATCCTGAAACTGGTTCGCATACTCTCACCCCTGATATTTCTTGAGTCATATTGCTATTTATTTATTTATTGATCTCTAAGATCACATACTTCTGCATAATGGCCAACCGTAACCGCAACTTGGAGATAAAGTCAAATTTAGTCAATTCTTTGTACCTATGTTGCCCATTTTAGAGGACTTCCACCACAGGCATTGGTGACGGTAAAACCATTAAAACAAGGTCATATTGCTAAATTTTCTGTGGCCATTGAAGTGAGATGGAGGGAACAAAATATTTTTCTTCTGCCATTGGATATTTTTAACTCCTCCCCCCCCCCCCCACCCCCACCTACACACACACTTCATTTAGTTTGGCTTTGCCCCTGGTAATTCAGTGGAATATAGCACTGATGGTTATATTATGCCCACAGCACAAGTATGAGGTCAAATTTAGCCAATGTTTTACACCCATACTGCCCACTCTAGAGGACTTTCACCACAGGCACGGGTTAACAGATTCTATTTTACCAGTAAAATAGCATTTGTTTACCCCAATAAACAAGCACTGTTAAACATCCTGGGAGTTGCCATGGAGAAATGATGTATCCACAGAAAACATGAATAAATTTAGTGCTGAAATAGCACCTCAGATTTCCTCTGGACAATGAATGATTAATGGGTGGATGAACTCATCTTGCATTAATAGTATGGCACAATGAAAGTGTCAATGACACTGTAGCTTAACTTGTGTGTTGTGTTTGATGAAAAGGATAATGTTCAATGTTTCTGAAAGGATTATGAAATAAGACAAGAATTGTGATAACTGGGAATATGTTAATTTCTGTTCCCTGTATGCTGTTTTTGATAAAAATAATATGAGGTGTACACTGTACTAAAGAGCTGAGGGGTGGGTTAATATGACCTCACAGTTAATGTATGTGACTCTCACAGTTAACGTATATCAACGAAAGTTACCAAGTTACAGTGAAAGTATTCCAAAACGAGTCATCCTATCAAGTTACATTGAAATCCCTTCATAAATATGGCCTGTAGACTGTGCTAAAGGTTTTCGGGCTTTGGGCCCCTGTAGCCGTCAGTTTCCCAGTTGCGTCCAAAGAGGACATTCTCATCTAGACATTATATGAAGTCAACCTACCAAGTTACAATGAAATCCCTTCATAAATATGACCTGTAGACTGTGCTAAAGGTTTTTGAGCTTTGGGCTCGGGCAGCCATCATGGTTGAATAATCGCAACCAAAAGGGGACATTCTCATCTGGGCATCATCTGGAGTGATCCTATGAAGTTACAATGGAATTCCTTCATAAATATGACCTGTAGACTGTGCTCAAGGTTTTCGGGTTTCGGGCCCCTGAAGCCGTCACATTTGACCAATCACGACCAAAAGGGGATGTCACCATCTAGGCATTATATGGAGTCAAACTTACAGGTTACAATGAAATCCTTCCATAAATATGACCTATAGACTATGCTAAAGGTTTTGGGGTTTTGGGCTTGGGCAGCCATCAAGGCTGAATGATCGCGACCAAAAGGGGACGTGCTCATCTAGACATTATTTGGAGTCATCCTACCAAGGTACAATGAAATCCCTTCAAAAATATCACTTGTAGACTGTGCTAAAGGTTTTCGGGCTTCAGGCTCCTTTAGCCATCACAATTGCCTAATTGTGTCCAAAAGGGGCTGTTCTCATCTAGACATTATATGAAGTCAACCTACCAAGTTACAATGAAATCCCTTCATAAATATGAACTGAAGACTGTGCTAAAGGTTTTCGCTTTGGGCTCGGGTAGCCATCATGGTTGAATGATCGCAACCCAAAGGGGACATTCTCATCTGGAGTGATCCTACGAAGTTACAATGAAATCCCTTCATAAATATGACCTGTAGAATGTGCTCAAGATTTTCGGGCTTCGGGCACCTGTAGCCATCACAGTTGACCAATCACGACCAAAAGGGGATGTCATCATCTAGGCATTACATGGAGTCAACCTAACAAGTTGCAATGAAATCCTTCCATAAATACGACCTATAGACTATGCTAAATGTTTTTGGGCTCGGACAGCCATCAAGGCTGAATGATCGCGACCAAAAGGGGACGTCCTCATCTAGACATTATTTGGAGTCATCCTACCAAGCTACAATGAAATCCCTTCATAATTATGACCTGTAGACTGTTCTAAAGGTTTTCGGGCTTCGGGCCCATATAGCCGTCACAGTTGCTCAATCGTGTCCAAAAGGGGACGTTCTCATCTAAACATTATATGAAGTCAACCTACCAAGTTACAATGAAATCCCTTCATAAATATGACCTGTAGACTGTGCTAAAGGTTTTCGGGCTTCGGGCTCGGGCAGCCATCATGGTTGAATGATTGCAACCAAAGGGGACAACCTCATCTGGGCATCATCTGGAGTGATCCTACGAAGTTACACTGAAATCCCTTTATAAATATGACCTGTAGACTGTGCTCAAGATTTTCGGGCTTCGGGCACCTACAACCATCACAGTTGACCAATCACGACCAAAAGGGGACGTCATCATCTAGGCATTATATGGAGTCAACCTGACAGGTTACAATGAAATCCTTCCATGAATATGACCTTTTGCCCATGCTAAAGGCTGAATGATCGCGATCAAAATGCGACGTTCTCATCTAGACATTATTTGGGGTCGTCCTACCAAGTTACAATGAAATCCTTTCACAAATATGACCTGTAGACTGTGCTAAAGGTTTTCGGGCTTCGGGCCCCTATAGCCGTCACAGTTGCCCAATCAGGACCAAAAGGGGACTTTCGCATCTAGACATTGTTTGAAATGAACCCTCCAAGTTACAATGAACTTTCTCAATAAATATGACCTGTAGACTGTGCTAAAGGTTTTCGGGTTTTGGGCTCGGGCAGTCATCGCGGTTGGCAGATCACGCCCAAATGGAGAAATTCTCATCTAGAGATCATAAGGAGTCATCCTACCAAGTTATAATGAAGTCCCTCCATATTAAACATGACCTGCAGACTGTGCTAAAAGTTTTTAGGTTTCGGGCTTGGGCAGCCAATAAATTTAGTGCTAAAATAGCACCTCAGATTTCCTCTGGACAACGAATGATTAATGGGTGGATGAACTCATCTTGCATTAATAGTATGGCACAAAAACCAACATATAGAAATATCTTGCTTATTTTTCCGAGATGATACATGTCCCTGACATTGATTCTTGGAAAGCTCTCCTCTATGTCAAGGGCTTGCATTATCAATAAGGAAATGAAAGTTTCAATGACACTGTAGCTTAACTTGTGTGTTGTGTTTGATGAAAAGGATAATGTTCAATGTTTATGAAAGTATTATGAAATAAGACAAGAATTGTGATAATTGGGAATATGTTCATTTCTGTTCCCTGTATGCTATGTTTTTGATACAAAATAATATGAGGTGTACACTGTACTAAAGAGCTGAGGGGTGGGTTAATAATACCTCACAGTTAATGCATGTGGCCCTCACTGGTAACGTATATCAACGAAAGTTACCAAGTTACAGTCAAATTATTCCAAAAGGAGTCATCCTATCACGTTACACTGAAATCCCTTTATAAATATGACCTGTAGACTGTGCTCAAGGTTTTCGGGCTTCGGGCTCCTACAACCATCACAGTTGACCAATCACGACCAAAAGGGGACGTCATCATCTAGGCATTATATGGAGTCAACCTGACAGGTTACAATGAAATCCTTCCATGAATATGACCTTTTGCCCATGCTAAAGGCTGAATGATCGCGATCAAAATGGGACGTTCTCATCTAGACATTATTTGGGGTCGTCCTACCAAGTTACAATGAAATCCTTTCACAAATATGACCTGTAGACTGTGCTAAAGGTTTTCGGGCTTCGGGCCCCTATAGCCGTCACAGTTGCCCAATCAGGACCAAAAGGGGACTTTCGCATCTAGACATTGTATGAAGTGAACCCACCAAGTTACAATGAAATTTCTCAATAAATATGACCTGTAGACTGTGCTAAAGGTTTTCGGGTTTTCGGCTCGAGCAGTCATCACGGTTGGCAGATCACGCCCAAATGGAGAAATTCTCACCTAGAGATCATAAGGAGTCATCCTACCAAGTTACAATGAAATCCCTCCATATTAAACATGACTTGCAGACTGTGCTAAAAGTTTTTGGGTTTCGGGCTTGGGCAGCCATCACGGTTGATAGATCTTGCCCAAAAGGGGACGCTCTCATTTAGGCATTATACAGAGGCATCCTACGAAGTTACAATGAAATCCCTTCATAAATACGACCTGTAGACTGTGCTAATGTATTTCGGGTTTTGGGCTCGGGCAGCCATACCGGTTGCCCGATCGCGACCAAAAGGGGACGTTCTCATCTAGACATGACCCCAAACCTGCATATGAAATTTCGTGACGATCAGACAAGAACTGCGGCGTGTAGCCCATGCTAAAGGAAAATGTGAACAGACTCACAGATTCACAGACTAACAGACTTCCGCACGCGTGATGGCAATCTATGTCAAGTTAAGCTAAAAACAAAACGAGAATTTTCTCTTGCACTCATCCCCCAGTATTCTCTACTGGTACTCCACAAGCAAAATATGTCGAAGGGTTACTCAAATTGACCACATAACACAGCAGATCCTGTGGAATACGGACCCTATAATTATCCCTTTACCTCATGAAATAGAAATAGTTGGCCAGTGTTTACATTCATAAACAAGAGTGATGCAAACGGTGATGCAAATGGTGTCATAATGCCAAGGTGGCCATATTGAATTGGCAATATGGACCAAAATCGAAAGGAAGCATTGTCTAGTCATCCACAAGTAATCCCTAATATTATGATTTGATCAAATAAGCAGTTCTTTAGTTATTGGATGGAAACCAAAAGTTGACGGATGGATGGTTGGATGGACGGACGGACAGATGGATGAATGGTTGGACGGACAGATGGATGAATGAATGGATGGACAGAGCAAAAACCATACAACGCTCATGAGGGTCAGGGGCATAACAATGGTATTCCAATTTTTTTTTTAATTTTGTCTCATCCGTATACAAGATTAGGTAATATTTTAATTACAATTTCAGTTTGTCTGCTTCTTGAATAACTAGATATTTCCATTTTTTCTCTTTAACTGGTTGAGTGCTAGAAGCCACTATCATGGCTTTACTGAAAAGTGCTGAAAGCCCCTTTAGTGGCTTTATACTATTTACATTAGCATGTTATTTGCTCAGCAGTAGAAAAAAATTCTTAAAGTAAAACTGTTTTGTTACAATTTATTGGAGTGATCATTGGGACTCTCCAATAAATTGTAACAGAACAATTATAGAAAAAATTCTCATACTACAAATTGTCTTTAAAAAATAATTCAGCACTCTACCAGTTGAAACATAGCTTATGACCATCCACTACAACACACTTGATTTTTGGATGTTAAATTTTTTAAAAATAGTAAAAATTGAATGGAAATTTATAAACATAGTTAGTGTTGGAGAGATAAGGCCATTAGTTTATGAACAGGTTAAATAAGGTAAGTAAAACAGAAGCTTTCAAAAATCAATGTCAGGAGGAGTACACTTAAAATAAAATTTGCAGAAGAAATCCCAGAATGCACCCTCTCCCCTTATGTTCAGAATTTATGACCTTTGGGTTCTCTAGTTGGAAATCATCTCTAGAGTGAAACAAGGTGGCATCTACAATGCTTTAGATAGTTCATTGTTGCACACACAGGATGATTAATAATGACACCAGTTAGAAAAGGTAGTTAAAAATTGCTAAATGCATGCAGGGCCGGTGAGAGTGGGTGGGGGTGGGGGTGGGGTGAGGTGTGGGGGAGGGGGGGTGGTACTTTGGGGGGGGGGGGGGGTTGTCCCATGAATCCAAGATTTTTGGTTTAGTCCAGTGGCTAGAAAGACTGTATTTTACTTTTGGGGGTTTGAACGTCCTTTGAAGGGATGTACCAAACCACAAAATTAAAATACTGGCTTTCAGACCATGTTTGGACCCCCCTCCCCACATCCCTTCCAAGGTTCTGTCTGACTCCTGTGCAAACAATCAAGAAGGGGGCTGTAACGTGAATGGAGCTCTGCACTTGACCAATGATTGAAATTTTGGACTGTATGATTTTTGAACCAATAACTTTATTAATTCAACTTGACGAAATAAAGCTATCACTTCAAGAATGGTGCAGTCAAAAGCTATAACTCCAGGTCACTGGATACTCAATGATGAACTAGAAAATTTGAAACATGCTGCAAAAAACATAATTTTGACAGCCAAAAAGTAACGTGTGTTTTTTTTTTATCTCAAAAGCTGCCAGAAGTCTCCATTAAATAAGTAATTTCAAAATTTTCTTAGGGAAGCCCTCCATCCCCTCCAACCTCCCTACTATCACTGCTTGTGTCTTTGGCATCTGCATCAGTATCCCAACACTTTTGAAAGAGGGCCTGTCAAAGAATTAACCCTGGGGCCCAAATTGCCTCTCCCCCACCCCTGAATGTATGTTAAAAATGGTTGCAGCTACAGGGCATGGAATTTCCACCTGTTGTTGGTTTAAGGGTTAAAATTTGTAACTATTGAAGATTTTGGCCGGGATTGAGGAGCGCACCCACTTACACGCCTCTCCACTCCCATCATCTACTCACCACTTCCATGCAGGAAGGCAGCATATATTGTGTGACTTAGGTTTTGGGGAGACATTTTTACGGCTGCTGTACTTAACATGGAATGCCAATTTGCCCTGTATAAACTGTGTCTATCTTTGAAAGTAAACAAAATAAAAAAAAAAAGAAAAATAGAATTACTTAATTTTATTGAAAGTTGCTAAAATGCAATTCAGGTATTGATTTATACTAAGATCTTCACAGACAACAGGAGATAAAATTAGAATTGACTCATAACAAAGCAGACTTCAGATCGCACACAATATATTCCAGAAATCTTTTAACTATCTCACAACAGGGAAAATGTCAAAGTTTAAATATAAACTGATGAGCTCGTTCCAATGAGGGGTCACATGATATGGTTTTGTTGAAATTTTTTGAAAAATTTAAAAAAATTATATTTAAAATAATAAATTTTGATATCGTCTGCATTGGGTAAAGGGTTAAAGACATTTTTAGTATCTTTGACAAGAATTTAATGAGCATAGTTCAAGAATCAGAGTTGATTATCCTTGTTTTCCTTGCAAGAATCAATTCTGATTCTAGCATGAATGTTAAGTCCTGCTTACTTGTGTGCCAGAAATGGTTATTGATTGTTCTGCCAGAATATTGGTCCAATAATATGCATTGTATGTTTGTTGTATGCCTTGTCCTTGGAACTACACCTCTCTGATGTACAGTATGAAAAGTTTCTTTGCCATTTACCTAACGATTCAGTTGCATCCACTCACATAATTTCAAAATTGAGCAGTTGAAAATTAATTATTTTTAAGAAATATTTCAACAGAACCATATCATGTGCCTCCCTCATTGGAACGAGAGATCGACATTGAGCTCATTGCAATGAGGGGTCACAAGGTACAGATTTTTTTAAAGTTTTGAAAAATTAGGATTTCGATCAATTTAGACTTGTTGATAGATTCATCACAGAGAAGACCATTTAATTGGATATCTCTTAACTGAATAACTCTGTTAATTGAATATAATTTCCAAACACAAAACTATTTACCATACTTCCAGTACAAATTTAACGTGTTAATTGAATATAGGTTATAGAGTAAACTCCTGTTAAGTGAATAAAAAATCTTCTAACCTGTTGAGAAATTACCCTGACTCTCCCCAGGTTTCCTTTGTTTATAGACCTATTTGACCTCAGTACCAGGCTTGAAAATAAGCAGTCTGACATTTGCAAAATGAGGTCCCCAGAGGGTGAGTTTGATGATGCTATCCCATACAGTGAGCCAATTTATCCTCTGGGTACCTTTTTCTGTTTAGTTTGAGACCCTGATTCAGAATGAGGTTCATAGAGGGTAAATTTAGTGAAGCTACCCTTCTATGCAGGGTAGCATCACTAAATTCACCCTCTGGGGACCTCATTTTGCAGATGACAGTCTGCTTATTTTTTGGCTTGCTCAGTACATCCAATATAAGCATTTAATCTATTATATCTCATAGAACTCTGTCAAACAAGATATAACAGAATAAATGCTAAGTTTATCAGTAGAATACAGGAAAGTGACACAATCTCTTTTAATTGAATACTCCTGTTAATTGAATAATTTTCATTGGGAAAGTGGCTATTCAATTAACAGGGTTCTACAATACTTGTAGCATTATGGGGAAGATTTGCGGTTTGAAATTTTGATATTTCATCATCAGTGCACAAAGGGTTAATTTCCAAAGACCAATCCATTTATAAATGTGTGAAGAAGATATAACGTCTAGTTCTGTCACAGATATATTTTCGAATAAGCAACAACACTGATATTTGTTCTGTTTTTAGAGTTATAGTTGAGGGATCTGTTCCCAGACAATTCTGAATGCTACATGCACAGATAATTAACAGAATTATGAATTACTGATGATGAGGGAAAATCCCTGATTCCTAAAGTCTGAAACGTTCCCTCAAAGAAATCGGTGCATGTTAAGAGACACCGCATCGAAAGAAAGAGAACTTGGATTAAACTGCGTGCATCATGAAAAGTAAAAGTACACTTCATTGCCCATTCTAGAAGGGAATTATATGCTTAGTGCACTTTGGTCAAAATGTAAATGGGGAGTGGGTGGGAGTAATGAGGGGGTGTAGCAGGGGAGGGGCAAAGGCTTGAAGAAAAGGAGATGTGTGTGAGGATATTCAAAGCAGTGATTTTTAAATGTGGCATAAAGGGCATCAGTAATTTTTTATCATTTTAACCACTGTGTACAAAAGGTGCCAGTGGTTGTCCACGGTCTGAATTTTTTTTAGTTCCTCCTGTGTGCATTGTTTGCGCACATACTTTTCCCTGAAATTCATCCAGTTTTCCTGAAAATCACAATCAAGTTCCCTGAAAAAATGTTTTCATTTTTTTTGTTTTTCTAAGGTCAGCATGTCTGGTTCTGTGTGATTTTTCATTAAAATCTTATTTTTTCTGTGCATTCATGCAAACAAAAATGTTAACCAATGATTTTGAATGATGTAAATCAAGGACTTTCCTGCAACTTATCTACAGTTTAAGGGCATGATAATTACAAATTTATTTATGACTGTTATATTTATTATTTATTTTTTTATTGGTGTTTAAGGTCACATACTTATGCTCAATAGCTAATCATGACCATGACAGTTTTACGGGTGGAGGAAGCTGGAGTAACCAGAGAGAACCACCGAGCAACTGTCAGCTCCTCAGCATTCTAAGCCTGTTCAAGCTCCGCTTAAGTAAGGTTACAGCGGTTGAAAACATGTGCACCATCAGCATGCAGTACGCCTTAGAACACGGCGTCATCGAGCCCCCATGTAGGCAACCGGGATAAAGTGCCTCGCCCAAGGACACAACGTGGGTCATTTCCAGATGGGGATCAAACTCAGGACCTCTAGTCCACTGAGCCACCATGCTCCCTATGACTGTTATAAGAGACAGAGAAAAAGAAAAAAACAAGCAGTGTTTGTGAAAGGGGTGGGGTTTTGGGGAAAGAATAATACAAAAATGTCAAGGCCCTAAACTCGGCCACTAATTGCAAGAATCCATTTTGATTATTGTGAACTTCTGCTGCAAGAATCAGTATTCAGTTCTTGGATGATTTAGGATTGGGGTGTACTGATGTGCCCTCAAGAGTGCAACCAGCATATATTTCATAACAAACAAACCTCATATATATTTACTGGATTTTAAGTCACAAAGTTCCCAATTCCAATTTTATTTATTTATTTATTTATTTATTTATTTATTTATTTATTTATTATTTATTTATTTATTTATTTATTTATTTATTTATTTATTTATTTAGTGTGGTGGCTCAGTGGTAGACTGTTCGACTTCTATGCTAGAGGTCCCGAGTTCGATCCCTGGCCGGGATGACCCGCGTTGTGTCCTTGGGCAAAGCACTTTATCCCAGTTGCCTGCATGGGAGCACGATGACACCATATACTAAGGCACACTTCACGTCGATGGTGCACATGTCTTCAGCCACTGTAACCCTGCTTGAGGGGAGCTTGAACAGAGTTAGAATGTTGAGGAGCTGACAGTTGCTTGTCGATGCCAAGTGGTTCTCTGGGTATTCCGTCTTCCTCCACCCGTAAAACTGTCATGGTCATGATTAGCCATTGTGCATAAGTAAATGACCTTAAACACCAATAAATAAATAAATGAATAATTTATTTATTTATTTATTTAACAGCTTTTTTTGACAGCCGGGGTCACCTCAAGTTGGACAACTCTATGGGTGAAGGAAGCCAAAGTGCTCAGAGAGAACCACTAAGCAATGACAAGCAACTGTCAGACTTAAAAAAACGTATTAACTTTACACAAGCAGAGTTAGCATTGGTTGAAGACAGGTGCACCATCCATGTGCATTACACCTTTGTACACAGCTCCACCTCCACGTGACAACTGGAAATTTAAGTGCCTTGCCCAAAGACACAGTGCAGTTACACCTGGCGGGGATCGAACCATGGACCTCTCGGCTTGAAGTCCAATGCCGTAAACACTGAGCCACCATGATTCCAGTTTCTTTTTTTAAATACAGATTAAAAACATCCATTCCAATATACTGGCTTTTGGGAGTCTTGAGGATGGAAGTTATAGTCCCTTGGTAGGGGTATCTGTCAAGTTTTGGAAGTCTGTACAGGCAGCCAAGACTTGATTAAACACCACTGCCAAGTCAAAGTGTTACCTTTTTGAGGGAGAAAAAAAAATAAGTAGAATTCTCTAGGCTTTCAAGGAACTTTTACAATCTATGACAAGAATCAAAAGAACATTCTGTATGAATCAAAGTTTATTCTCATTATCTATCTTGCGAGAACTGATTCTGATTCTCACATGAATTTTAAACCCTGGTGTTGACCATGAATGGTTGACTGACAGATGGATCACAAACCGATAGTATGGGCACTCCATGTTCCAAATTGAGGCATGAATAACTTTTAAAAATTATGGCAGTGCTTAAATTGCCTGTATAAAAACAATTGGCATCAGATGAACAGAAAGTATTCAGTTCTACAAAAATCATTGATACAAAAAGAGAATTTAGATAGCCTGTTTTGAATATGCATTGAATTGTATATAAGCTCAATAGTATTCACTTAATTGGGTATTTCTTAATTGCATGAATAACTATGTAAATGCATATAACTTTCAAACACCATACAATTTACCACACCTTTTACCCTTTACCTACCATAACGGTCAAAACCGGCAAGCGCTATTCACAAGAATTACCATTCAATTTTCATTATTTTTTTCATTTTTTGCATCAAAAACATAGCTTATGACCCCTCATTAGAACGAGCTCAAAAAGCCCGTTCCAATGAGGGGTCAAAAGCTACATATTTGAAGCAAAAATGATAAAAATTAGTTATTCAATAATTTTATTTCCAAGTGTCGTCTGCTTTTCATGATAGGTAAAGGGTTAATGCTTTTATGCAAATAGAAATTTAAATCTATGAATAATGATGAGAGATGCTGAGTCAACAAATGCAACACAACAAAATCTCCAAAGTATAACTTACAGCTGGGTTGTCTGTTGAAATTCAAGTTACACTGTCCTTTTTCTCTGAATTCTTTGTCCAGTCGTCATTGTGCTGCTCACATGTAGGCAACAGTATCATACCAAAGGAATGCATTATTATCAATCACATTTACAAAGGCATGATACTACAACCATACAAACAGAAAACCAGTATGTGGTATGAACTCAAGATGTAAATTAGAGCTGTACAATTAGAACTAAAAACACAAACTCAAACATATTAGTAATTAATTAATGAATCAAAATTAATAAATGTTAACACTGATGCTATGTATATATTTATTCCTATTCTGCCAGTAGACCTTGAAATTCATCCCGATTATTGAGAATTATTTTTGATTCTCACGAACTCCTGTTGCAAGAATCAATTTTCAATTCTGGAATAATTTAGAATTTGAGCATACTGTTATACTCTCGAGAGTGAAATTGTCGGACTTATATTTCATCTAAATTTGGGAGAATCCATCTGGATTCTCACAAAAATAGTTGCAAGAATCCATACCAGCTATGAGTGCCCCAGGATCCCATGAGGCCACCCTGGTTGAACCCTTGTTGTGTACTGATAACACATGTCAACCATGTATGCAACACAGCTTTTTGAAAACATCAACTGGATTTTTTTTAAAATAAACAATATTTACCAATAAAACATTACAAATATGGGTGTCATTGGAACCAGCTCGTTAAGCCGTTTTCAATGACAGCCATATTTGTAAATATTTATTGACAATATAGTAGGATAATTCAGGTCATTTTAGCCTTGTATTGATTAATTTACAGTAGCTGTGTTCTGCAAAAGGGTTAATAGACTCAATGGGGGAGAGAGAGGGGTGAGTGGCTCAGTAGGTAGAGATGCAGGCCGCAAGACAAAAGGTCATCGGTTCGATTCTCACCTGCGGCAACCGGATTGTGTCCTTGGGCAAGACACTTAATCCCAATTGCCCATGTGGGGGCATGCTGGCATTGTGTACTCAGGCGTACTGCACGTCGATGGTGCACTAGTCTTCAATCAATGCTAACCCTGCTTGTGTGGAGTTAGTATGTTGGGGAGTCTGACAGTTGCTCGCCATTGCTCAGTGGTTCTCTCCAAGTACTCTGGCTTTCACCACTTGTAAAACTGTCTGACATGAGGTGACCTTGGCTGTTGAAAGTGTCATTAAACCCCAATAAATAAATAGACTCAATTGTTTTCATGCAAATCCTAAAAGAGGGTGCAGCAAGAATCAATATGGAATCTCGCTGGTTTTGTTTTGTGAATCTTTGTATGACTTCATTCTCGGATTCTCATCGAAATATAAGCTCTGAATTGGTCAGCACATCTTCAGTAGTAATAAACAGCTGTCATATTTATATAATTATTATATTTTAACTCCGAAAGTGAATATAGTTCCCATTTTGGTGATTCTCTTGTCTTACAAGCACATGTGGAACACATGTTCCAACATACAGGTTTTTGATGGTCTTAATAATGTAACTTACTGTATGTTGGCAGTGGTATCAAGTGGAGTCTTGGCTGCCAGTATCGGCAGCCAAGACTTCACTAGACCCAACTGCCAAGGAAAGTGTTGCCATAGCATTACCTTGTTATGAGGGAGCCAAAAAACATAAGTAGAATTCTCTAAGAATAAAAGACATGTTTTAGAATCTATGATAAGAATGAAATGAATAAGTTTTAAGAACCCAAGTTGATTCTGATTGTTCTCCTTGCAAAAATCAGTTCTAGTACTTGCATGAATTTTAACTGGTAGAATGCTGGAAGCCCATATTTGGGCTCTACTCTGAAGTGATTCATATTCTTTGGATGTGATTCATATTATCTTTGCAGTGAAAATATTTAGCCTGTATGAATTTGTCTCTAGGCACTCTCCCATAAATTGTAGCAAGACACAGAGTTGTGAGCAAATTTTGATGTCTAAAAATAATTTAGCCACTGGCGTAGCCAGGGGGAGGTGGGGGAGAGGGCTGATGGGGCACATACACCCAAATTTCAGTCAGGCACTCCAGGTAATGTGGCCTAATTTTTGATGTCTTTCACAACTTATAAATTATGCACACAAACAGGCTCAGAGTCAAAGAAATTGAGTTTTTTGCCCCAAATTTCAAAGTTTTTCCTAGGGAATCCCCCTTTCCCCTTCAGCGATAGGGGTGTCCCCACAGTTACATGGCTCAGATGATGCTGTGCATCCTATTCTGTATGCCCCCCCCCCCCCCTAGTAGTTAGCAGTCTGAATGTTGTGTCTACCCCCATTCATAGGGGATAGCCATTACATTCAGATCGCCAAACTAGTCCCCTACATATTACTCTTGCCCCCCCCCCCCCCCCCACCTCCCCTCTAACTTTGATATCCTGGCTACGTGCTTGAGTTTAGCACTCTACCAGTTAAGCCCTGCTCACTTTTGTAAACAATATGGATATTACTGACTGCTCAGGTAGAAAATTAGCCCAGTAATAGGTATTGTATATTTGTCTTGTCTTAATTTTGCTGCAGTTTTGTTGGATAAAAACTTGAAAAATGTGTAATTTCCCACTTCAGCCAAACTTTTGAACTTTTTACACTCAGTCATCAGCAGTTCTAATACTTCGAGTAATTTGTCAAAATGGCTAATCCAGATGTCTGTCTGGAATTAGCAAATGTGTCCTCTGTAGGATATGACATTTGCTACCAGGTTCAAATCCTGGAGACATCATCAACCTATAGTTTGAAGACAAATTTAATATAATTATTTTTTTTAAAGTCAGTGTTATTGATGGAGCTTATCAATAGTTTGATAGGAATAATAACCATAAAATTGTTCATGACTGTTAGAAGATGCTTTGAAAGATTCAAAAACAAAAAAAAACAAGCTTTGTGTGTGGTGGGTGTGGGGGGAGGAAGACTGAATGGATGAGTTGAAGGTTTGGGGTGGGAACGGTACAGAAGCAAATGTGTCCAGGTGCCAATACCATAAAATGTTTACAATTGTATCTTCTAGAATTGTATTTTCTACCTATTAATTTGATTGACTAAAATAAATCATTAGCATTTTGAAAGATATGGCAATTTGCCAACTGGCAAATTGCCAAATCTTTGAAAATGCTAATGGTTCATTTCAACCCATTTAAAGTCACAACTTGAAAATACAATTCTAGAAAATGCAATTGTAAAAGTTTTATAGTGTTGGCCCCAGACCTTAAAATTGGCCTCTACTCATGGCAATCAGGTTTGATTCTCGTGAACGTCTGCTGTGAGAATCAATTTTCAGTTCGTGAATTATTTAGAATTTGAGAGTACATGCACTGTTTGACCCGCGAGAGTGTAACTAGCTCATATTCCACAGTAAAAAAGCTCATATTTCAATATTTACTAGAACTT
This sequence comes from Pictodentalium vernedei, assembly GCA_031216915.1. Taxonomy (NCBI): domain Eukaryota; kingdom Metazoa; phylum Mollusca; class Scaphopoda; order Dentaliida; family Dentaliidae; genus Pictodentalium; species Pictodentalium vernedei. The sequence goes on along the minus strand of CM062292.1, from coordinate 145,427,450 downwards.
AACCCTAAAGTAAGTGTTATGTTGGTGAGGTTTTTTTTTTTACCTATACAGTGGATCCCACTTAACTGGATATCTCTTAACTGAATAACCCTGTTAATTGAATATTATTTCCCAACACAAGCCATTTACCACACCTTCAGTAAAAATTTGACCTGTTAATTGAATATAGGTTATAGAGTAAACTCCTGTTAATTGACTAAAAAATCTTGTAAACTGTTGAGAAATTATGCTTTCCTTTGTTTATAGACCTATTTGGCCTCAGTTCATCCAGTACATGCCTTTAATCTATTATATTCCCGTCCGGAACAACCCACATTGTGTCCTTGGGCAAGGCACTTTATCCTGGTTGCCTACATGGGGGCACGATGATGCTGTATATTAAGGCGTACTGCATGTTGATGGTGCACATGTTTTCAATCACTGTAACCCTACTTGGGAGAAGCTTGAATTGAGCGGAGCTTGAACAGAGTTAGAATGTTGAGGAGCTGATAGTTGCTCATCGATGCTCAGTGGTTCTCTCTGGTTACTCTGGCTTCCTCCATCCGTAAAACTGTCACGGTCACGATTAGCCAAGGGGCATAAGTATGTGACCTTAAACACCAATAAATAAATAAATATAAATCTACTATATCTTGTTTGACAGAGCTTGTGGAGCCCTGTCAAATAAGATATCATAGAATAAATGCTAAGTTTATCTCTAGAATACAGGAAAGTGACACAATGTGACCTTACACACCAATAAATAAATAAATATAAATCTATTATATCTTGTTTGACAGAACTCATGGAGCCCTGTCAAATAAGATATAATAGAATAAATGTTAAGTTTATCTCTAGAATACAGGAAAGTGACAGGATCCATGTTAATTGAATACTCCTGTTAACTGAATAATTTTTAATTGTAAAGTGGCCATTCAATTAACAGGGTTCCACTGTACATAGAGAACACATGTTCCAACCAGACCTGTAATGAGATTTTGGTGAGCTGTCAGGGAGATTACCATGCTTGTCAGTAGAGATGGGCAGTATTGGAATTTTGTGTTCGGTAACAGTTTCAGAATTTTTATGGGGGTATACCACAGTATCGGTTCAGTATTCGGTATCTGACTTCACCGAGATTTAGTGATAGAGCCAAAGGGGAATTCACATCAGGAAAATGTAGAATACCTTCGTATACCATTCTACCATGGTGCCACAAATGCCGATGCCAATGAGCTCAACATTGGCGTTCGTTTGCCGACATAAATCATATTTACAGTAATTTTGTGACTTATTCCAAACACACCTTAACCTCGAAAGGCCTATTTCAGGCTTTTCCAATCTCAGACCATGCCATCATTTGGAGTAACTAATGATTATAGACAAGTCCCCTGGGCAGTGATTTCTAGTCAAGTCTTGACTGCCTTAACAGGTGCTTAAGATTTGACTAGAAATCAGTGGACAGGTTGTAGTCCAGTCAGATTTCATGCCAATTGCCCAGGCTCTTAAGGATTAACCAAATGGGAGTGAAAATAAGTCACTTCTTTCATGAAAATGAACCCTTCAAATGCTGTCAAGCCTCAACACGGCCCTGTAAATAGAGAATGTCGGACAATTGGAAAATATTGGTTTTAGTATTCAATGATTGGTTTGGTTGTTTTTCGGTATCTCCATGTTATCAGTGTCAGTTCAGTTTTTTGGATGTATTGCCCATTTCTACAGTAAGTTAAGAGTGGATTATCAGAAAAATCGCCCATAGAGTGGAGATTCCGCCCAAGCAATAACTGCAATTTTTTTGCAAAGCACAACAAGCAGAGGCAACATTCCAGCCAATGGCCCTCCGGGTTAAACCCGGAGGTCCATTGGATGAAACATTGTTTGTGTTTTTGTCCATAGGTACAAAATATGAAAGTGATACTTTGGGTGACAACTCCACCCAACAGGCGATTTCGTTACAATCCACTCTCCACATACGGTACTTGTCAAAGATTTGTGTGTGCAGCCTGCAGATCAACAATTTACATTTCATGCATCCCACCCTTACTCCATCCAAATACATTACTTTCAACACACACAGGCTTTGGTGGTCTTTCTTGTTGTAGTTACAGTAACTTTGACAGTGGTATCTAGTGATGTCTTGGCCACATGTACAGGAAATCATAACTTTACTAGACCCCCACTGATAAGGCAAATTGTTAACTCATTATGAGGGAGTTAAAAAATAAGTAGAAATCTGCAGGCCTTTTAGAATCGATGACAAAAATCAAATGAATATTTTGCAGGAATCGAAATTCATTCTCAATATTTGTTTTCCTTTAGAATTTTAAGCCATGATTGGACGGGTCAACATATGGATCTTAAACCCATAGTGGATAAACATGCCAAGTTCCAAATTCACTTTTGGCATGATGAAGTTGCCATAATTGTGGTGGTGTACAAGTCACTTTTATGAAAAGCAACAGATGAACAGTTGCAGGGAGTATTCAAATGCTCAGATTTCATTGGGCATAACTAGGGGACCCCTCCCACCCTCCCCTAAATTGGCCCCAATAATTTTCCATTCGGGACATTTACATGAGGACTGGAGATTAAGATATCATTTCTCTATTGCTAGTAATCGTGTAGTTTCTTAACTGTTTAATACCCTACGTAACGGCCAATACCGGTCATAGCTATTCACAGAAATCACCAATTATTTTTCATTATTTTTTGTCTCAAAACATAGGTTATACCTTAGGATACCTTAGGATCATCATATGGACGCAGGTGTTTCTTCCTCTATGTCCGCATCTATCGTCTCCATGGTGGAGTCTTTAGTATCTGGTCTTGTATATTCTGCCTTAAAGTTGTACTTGATATCCGTGTCTGACCAGTATTTATCAAGTCTTACTTCAAATTGAAATACGTTTATGCTATTTATTATTTTTTCTGGGAGGCTATTCCAAATGTCGATTGACCTGTTCCAGAAAACCATTTTCTTGGTGTCTGTTCTACATTGCTCTTTTTTGATTTTCAACCGATGCCCTCTTGTTCTAGTTTCTGTGCTGTATTGGATGAGCCCACCTGTTATTTCTTCATCATATACTCCATGTGTTAACTTAAATAATTCAATCATGTCTCCTCTCAGTCTTCTGTACTTCAGGGTTGGTAGTTTTAGTTTTCGGAGTCTGTCTGAGTATTTTTTATCTTTCAGACTGGGGATTGATTTAGTTGCTCTTTTCTGTACCTTCTCCACCTCCAAAATATCTTTCTGTTTGTATGGGCTCCAGATGCATACAGCAAACTCCAAATTCGGTCTTACCAAAGCTTGGTACATTAGCTTAAAAATACTCTCATCAAGATATGTGAATGATCTCCTTATGACACCCATCATTTGGTTGGCTTTCTTTGTTTGAGCTAATACATGTGGCTCGTAGTTTAATCGATTATCAACTATTACGCCTATATCTTTCTCGCCATCCGATTTGCCCAGCATAATTTTGTTTCTCTTGTCACTCAGCAGAAAATAATTTCTCTCCTTGTTGTTATGCTCTTTCTTAGATGATATAGTCATGTATTTACACTTCTGAGGATGAAACTTTAGCAGCCAGGTATCAGACCATTTCTGTAGTGCCATCAAGTCTTCTTGGATGATTTCTTCATCTTTATCTGTTTTGATTTACCTGTATAATTTGGTGTCGTCTGCAAACAAGTACACTTCTGAGCCTACTACATCTGGCATGTCATTTATATAGAGGACAAATAATATGGGTCTGAGCACACTTCCCTGGGGGATACCACTGGTTACAGATTCCCACCGTGAGCTGCATCCATTTAGTATAACTCTCTGTTTTCTGTCATCTAGAAAGCTTTTAATCCACGTTTGAACCTTGCCAACGATCCCGTAACTCTCCAGTTTGCTTATTAGTCTTTTATGAGGCACCTTGTCAAATGCCTTCATAAAGTCCATGTATATTACATCCAATGATCCTCCTTCATCGAGTATAGAAGACCAGTCGTTCATTACTTTGATTAGCTGTATTTCAGTTGATCGTCCCGAGATAAATCCGAATTGCTTCTTGCTGAATAATCTGTTGTTTTTCATGTGGCAAACCATTTCTTCTCTAATTAGTTTCTCAAGGAGTTTACAAAGTACACTAGTAAGACTGACAGGTCTGTAATTTCCTGGAGCAGATTTATCGCCCTTCTTAAATAAAGCAATAATGTTAGCAATTTTCCATTGTTCTGGAGCTCGTTCCAAAGAGGGTTCATAACCTATGTTTTTGAGACAAAAAATGAAAAAATTAGTTATTCAAGAATTTTGTTTGCAAGTGACGTCTATTTTTCAGATAGGGTAAAGGGTTAAAAGCTTAGATTTGATACTTGGACTTTTATCACACACACAGACATCTGCAGTACCCGATTCAGGTTGTTGGGTGGGGGGGGGGGGGGGGGGGGGGGTCTGACATAGTCAATTGGGTGTACCGATAAGGTACTTGTTTATTGAATAAAAAGTTGCGTCACGACTACAAAATCTGTATTTTATTTATCCACTTCTCGTCAGAACACCGAAGTTAAGCAACGTCGAGCCCGGTTAGTCCTTGGATGGGCGACCGTCTGAGTGATCGATTCGGACTCTCGCGTTGTGTCCTTGGGCAAGGCACTTAACCACGAGTGTCCACATGGGGGCACGATGACGCCGTGTATTAAGTCGTACTGCACGTCGATGGTGCGCATGTCTTCAACCAATCTAACCCTGCCTGTGTGGGCCACCACGATTTACCGAGAGGTACCGGTAGGTACCGAGAGGTACCGGAAAAAAGCTTTTTAGAAATCATTTTCACAATAAATTGAATGCAAACGATATATTTCATGTATTTTATGCATTTATTTCTGGAAATGTGGCCATTAATGATGCAATTTGTCGCAATAATCATAGTTTGGAGTTATTGAGTAGCGCGGTTGACCTCTCGGTTAATAGTGTTTTCTCGGTTTGACAAGAGGCACCGAGAGGTACGCAAAAAAAGCTTCTTATAAATTATTTTCACAATAAATTGAATGCAAACGGAATATTTCATGCATTTTATGCATTTATTTCGGGGGATTTGGTCACTAATGATGCAATTTGTCGCGATAATCACAGCTTGGTGTTATTTATTGAGTAGTGCGAATGACCTCTCGGTAAATCGTGTTTTCTCGGTTTGACAAGAGGCACCGAGAGGTACGCAAAAAAAGCTTCTTATAAATTATTTTCACAATAAATTAAATGCAAACGGTATATTTAATGCATTTTATGCATTTATTTCGGGGGATTTGGAAACAATTCCCATCACCATTTACCAGGGCTTTGGACCTGCAAGTCGGAGACTTGGCTGGTTTAAATCGTGGCATCTTCAAGTGATGGGCTGACCAGAGCTATGTCCAGTGGCGGCGCCAGAGTTACAAAAGTGAGGGAGGTGGGGGGGGGGGGGAAGGTCCTCTCCCTAAGTTGAGAAAATTTTTAACTGTTTTGCAACAATATCATGCGAATATGGATACATGCCGGTTCCAATGATCTTCATATTTGAATGATTTCATTAAGTTATACCTTTGAGAATTTTTCTAAAATATTAAATTTTATTTATTTTTTAAAATTGCTGTAGGCTGAATTTCAAACGGATGCCTTGCACGCTCTCGATTCTAGCATTCGTCGAATACTCTTAAGCACTATGTTTCAGTCCGTTTAAACGCGGCATGCCTTGTTGCAATTTGGACCCTCGACTCTTGTTTGTTGTTTGTAGCTAGCGTGTATGTGGGGGACAGGTGGCAAACATAATTTTTCAAAACTTCTCTAATTTAGTGCACTTGGGAATATGGGATTAAGCATACCGACCATTACACCGCAACGTTCAATACAACACAAATTAAAATGATAGTATTGTTTTACTACGTTTGGCGAAAAAAGTGGAGGGGTACGTACCCTCACATACCACTCCATGGCGCCGCCACTGGCTATGTCTGTTTTTGAATGAGCCGAAATATAGAATGTCTTATTTAAAACCAACTCAATGCAACATCTGACTCGAAGCGCCACATTTCGAGACTCGTCTCCAAGTAAGTAAGCAAACAGAAATGGCATTAAACAGACAGTTGCCGTTGCCCCTGACAACGACCGGTACATACCCAGACCAGCTTGATCCGAGCAGATTCTGAGCATTCAAATCCCTGGAATAATACCTCATTGGATGCTACTAGTGGATAGAGTGCATGGCAAAAGGCAAGAGGCGCAAAAAAAAAAAAAAAAATCAATTCTCTTTTTGCGAACTCTTCTAGTTCACCCTCCCTTTCGGCAGCTATCATTCTCCTCTGAGATAAACCCTAATTGAGGTCTGCAATGAACATTGAGACATGAATTACAGTAGTAATCTCAGTTTGACTTACAAAAAAACTGAAATGTTGCTGCTGAAGTTTTTCACACGCAGGATGAAACCAGTGAGCGCATTTCTCCCAATAAATGCTCTTTATCTGGTGACATTCTTCGCCACAAACGCCGCATGGATAAAGCACAGGTGACATGATGATAGTTAAGTCAATGATCAGACTGGGGATCGAATGGAATGGTTTAACGCGCCGAAGGCGCGCAGGGACGGTATGGTGAACAAGCCCCTTTCGACCCCCATTGACTGTAAATGACTAATTTCCACATGTCCACTCGTGTTGAAGGAGGAACAGGTTCAGGTACTCGGCAGGTGTCACCGGTTGCGGCGTGATGGTCTCCTTGACTGATGTCGGTTGAACCCTCGGGTGAGGACCAGTGTGAGAGGTTGGGTCCTCTCACAAAGGTACTACCTCTCCCCGGAGGTGCAGTCGATCTGGATTTTCGGGCAAGTATAGTCTGCCGCTTCGGAGATGATTTTAAGTGATGGCCATCACTGGCAAGTATAATGTGCCTCAGGCTGTCTCTGTTTGATAGGATGTCTTTGAAGGAAACAACAACGACTCCTTTCGGGGACCACCAAGAAGAAGACCCGAACTTTCCTGGTTCGGGGGCAGGCCTGCATTGTAATCCTATTGGGTTGGGACAAAAAGATGCGCATTGCGCTTACAAAAAGAGGCAGAGGCGGGACGCAGGACGAACGCTCGCCTCCCTTAAAGTGGTCGACCACTTTTGGGGAGGCAGCGGAGGATGTTCAGGAACCGTGGGGGTGACTGTTTCCATAACGGTTAGACTGTCTGTAGCGGTTATTGGGGTGCTGGTCAAAAAGTATCTTCTGTGTACCTGTTTAAAAGAAGAAGGCAGAATTAGTTTTCATTAGAATAAGAGTTAAAAGTAGCACATTATGTTTTAATTATGATGACAGTTAAGCTGATGATCAGCCTGTTAGATCACCTTCATAGGGTGATAGTGAGTTTGTAGCGGGAGGGTAACAGGTTTAGACACTAAACCACACCCGAGGGTGTTTCTGTTATGCCCTTCGCTGGTTTCGACCATATTCAGATTAAATTGAGTTTATTTAGGGTCACGAGTTTGGGCAGGGTAGTTTGGTTCCGCGCATTGTAGCATGCCTGGAGCAGGACATGTACTGTGGGGTCGCAGTAGATTTGCTTGACAGTGGCTTGGCCTACCTACCCTTTCCCTATGTAGATTTGCTGAGATTGTGGGGGCAGGGTAGTTTGGTTCCGCGCATTATAGCATGCCCGGAGCAGGACATGTCGTACTGTGGGGTCGCAGTAGATTTACTGACAGTGGCTTGGCCTACCTACCCTTCCCCCTTGTTCCCCGTGTTGTTTATGCGCGCTGACTGTTTTTCGAGCGGTCTTAGTTCTTAGTTTTGATTGCAATTTTGGGGCTTTTGTCGGCTTTCGCAAATGGTTCCAAGTTCGGAGATTAGTTCGCTGTCGGCTAACCGGTTATGATTATTCGCGGCCAGGGTGGCTAGACGGTCTTTAATGGTGGGGATATCGGCCCTGTCGTGGAGTGTTTTGATGGGTATGTCCCATGGGGCGCGGAGGGCAACTCTAAGCGCGTGATTTTGGACCTTCTGGAGTTTTCCCAAATTAGTTTGGTTGAGGTCAGTTAGTATGATTGCACCGTATTCGAGTACTGGGCGCACAAAGGCTTTGTATAGTTTGAGTAGGGTGGACTGGTTGGCCCCCCATGAAGTTCCCTTAAGCATTTTCAGTAAGTTAATGCGTTTGGTGGCTTTTTTCGCCATGTCGTCGGTGTGTTTGTTAAAGGACAATTTTTGATCAATTGTGATGCCAAGGAATTTCGCCTCTTTGCATTCTGGGAGGGTGTTATCCATAAGTTTTAGGTCAAAATCTCGTTTATTTTTCTTGCGAGTAAAGGTGATTCGTTGGGTTTTATTGGCGTTTAGCTTAATTCTCCATTTGGCACACCATTGTTCTAGGTCATCGAGAGCGCGTTGCAGGGGTTTTTGGAGCAGATTGGTCGTATTGTTAGAGTCCCAGAGGCCCTTGTCACCCGCGAATTGGGAGACTTGAACACGATCATCGGAGAAGTTAAGGTCATTTACATAGAAGATGTAAAGGAGGGGGCTCAGAACGGATCCTTGGGGGTGCCTGCTTCAAGAGGGACACTGTCAGACATTTCATTGTTCACTCTGACTTTAATTTCGCGATCATTTAAGAAAGAGGATAGTAATCTGAGCAGTTTCTTGGGGAGTTTCATTTCTGATAATTTGTAGCGCATTCCATTGTGCCAGACGGAGTCAAATGCTTTTTCGACGTCTAACAGGACTGCCGCGCCTATTTGCTGATTGTTGATAGCGGCGTTCATTTGGGTAACTAGTCTGTAGACATGTTCGATGCCTTCTTTGCGGTTTCTATAGGCTGTTTGCCATTTATTAAAAAAATCGTTGTCTTCATGGTGCCCCCTGAGCCGATTGGTAAGGATTTGTTCGAATGGCTTGCCAATGCAGCTGAGTAGGCTGATTGGGCGGTAGCTGGCTGGATCGGAGGGGTCCTTGTCCGGTTTTGGTATCATGACACCGATGGCTTTTTTCCAACATTTGGGAAAGTAGCCATGGGTGAGGCATGCGTTGAACAGTTTGTTTAGTTTTTCGATTAGGGAGTATGAGACTGGGGATCAAAATTCAAATCCAAGTTTATATCCTATTGAGTGTTTTTCTTACTATGTACCCAAGCCAAATCATTTTTTTTTGGTGACCCGACGTTGAGAGTAGTGTGTTTATAGTAAACTTAAAGTCGCAGTAAAAATAAATTAAAGTAAATAAGTACTGAAATAATTCTGAAAGTTGTCTTTATTATCCATATAGAGTATAAAACAAACATTGATAATTTTACTTTACGTTATTTTTTATATACCGTTTGCATTCAATTTAAAATTATTGTGAAAATAATTTATAAAAAGCTTTTTGTGATTATCTCGTCAAATTGCAACAGTAATGACCAAATAAATGCATAAAATGCATGAAATATACCGTTAGCATTCAATTTATTATGAAAATAATTTTCAAGAAGCTTTTTTGCGTACCTCTCGGTGCCTTTTGTCAAACCGAGAAAACACGATTTACCGAGAGATCAATCGCGCTACTCAATAAATAACTCCAAACTATGATTATCGCGACAAATTGCATCATTAATGACCAAATCCCCGGAATAAATGCATAAAATGCATGAAATATACCGTTTGCATTCAATTTATTGTGAAAATAATTTTCAAGAAGCTTTTTTGAGTACCTCTCGGTGCCTCTTGTCAAACGGAGAAAACACGATTTACCGAGAGGTCAATCGCGCTACTCAATAAATAACTCCAAACTATGATTATCGCGACAAATTGTTTCCTTACTGACCAAATCGCCGAAATAAATGCATAAAATGCATGAAATATACCGTTTACATTCAATTTATTGTGAAAATAATTTATAAGAAGCTTTTTTGCGTACCTCTCGGTGCCTCTTGTCAAACGGAGAAAACACGATTTACCGAGAGGTCAACCGCGCTACTCAACAAATAACTCCAAGCTATGATTATTAGGAGTTACGATGTTGGGGAGCTGGCAGCTGCTCGACGTTGCTCGGTGGTTCTCTCCTGGTACTTCGGCTTCCTCCACCCGTAAAACTGTCACCGACACAATATGACCTAGGCTGTTAAAGTGTCGTTAAACCCTAATAAATAAATAAATTTCTCCACTAATACATTTCCAAGAAACCTTGGGTTTCTTAACTGTCATCCCGACTGACCAATTATAATTTCGAGCGAGCTAAAATCACAGAAACGCAACGACGGCGAAGTTAAATTTATTAGACGTAATCGGGAGCTGAAAATTAAAAGATATTTTCTTGATTTTGTATTATTCCAGAGTTTATTTACCATTGGGGGGTTATAGAAAGGACAATAGTAATATTCCAACTACATCATCAAGGCATGCCTTCGGTGAAGGCATGTCTTGATGATGTATTTGAAATATTAGTCAATTAGGACTGGAACCATCACAGCTGGAGCAAACCAGCTTCATATCCCCCAATTGGTATCTTCGCGGTGCCCCGGGTACTGAAAGAGAATCTAGAGATAATCTGCTTTGCCTGTATTGACTTATAAGGCGGCCAACAGCAGAGTCCACTCAATTGGATGTTTCTTAATTGAATGACCCCGTAACTTCCATATACAACTTCCAAACACCACACCGTTTACCATACAGTCAATGTGTTCCTGCAAACAAAAATGTACACCGATGAATTCTGAATAATGATCAGAGAAAATTGAGTCAACAAATGCAACACAATAAAAACTCCAAAGTTTTAATCAAAGTTGGTTTGTCTGTGGAGACTCAAGTTATACTGTATTTTTTCTCGGAATTTTTTGTTCAATCTTCCCTTAATGTGTTCACATGTAAACAATAGTATCATACCAAAGGAATGCATTATTATTAATCACATTTACAAAGACGGGAAACTATAACCAAATAAGCAGAAAACCAGTGCGGCATGACCTCAAGGCTAATTAGTGCTGAACAGATAGAATTGAAAGCAAACTAAAACAATATATCTTGAGCTGTGCAAATTGAACTGAAAAGGCTCAAACAATATATCTCATTCGTGCCAACGGCTGCGAGTGTGTGGGGATGGGGGATGTGGGGGGGGGGGGATTAGGTACACAGCGGCAAAGACTGAGAACTCCCCCACCCAGGCCTGAAAATAAGCAGTCTGACATTTGCAGAATGAGGTCCCCAGAGGGTGAATTTCATGATGCTATCCCATACAGTGGTCCAATTTATCCTCGGGGCACCTCTTTCTGTTTAGTTTTGAGACCCTGATTCAGACTGAGGTTCACAGAGGGTAAATTTAGTGATGCAGGGTAGCATAACTAAATTCACCCTCTGGGGACCTCATTTTACAGATGACAGTCTGCTTATTTTCTGGCTTGCCCCCGCCGATTGCACAGCCTATTTACTGACCACTCTCCTTCGTTCCACCTTTTATTACACGCTTGTTCTATGACATCCACATCTACAGCAACTCAAAACCGCGCGGAAAAAGAAAATCTACTCCGTACATATGTGCGGAACAGAAATCGTTGACGGACTATTTTTTACAAAGAAGCGAAATGTCACAGGAATTTTCTTGAAATCGTCCATCGCAATTACCATTTGAATCGCAAGAGATATTCCATTGCGTTCAATCTGCCAGTGGTAACACGGGTTCCCTTCCCAAATTTGTTTGGCGATAAAATGTGTTCTTTTTGGTAATAGTTGTCAAATGAATTGCTGAGTGTCCTTCTAATAATTATTTTTACAGACGTGAAGGCGTGTAATAAACACAGAACGACACGCGTGTGCGCAGTGGTTAATCGACATGGCACTTGTGCCATCGAGGAAGGATAAAACTCGAGGCTTGCGGCCTCTCGTTTTATCCTTCCGCACTGGCATTCGTGCCATATCGATTAACTCCTTCATGCGCGTCTGTCGTTCTATGTGTATACGCCCCACCCATTGGCATACTTAAAATGCGTTAGTGCATAGTGTCCACCTCACTGGTATACTTAAATACGTTAGTATATACTTCCACCCCACCCCCTTTGGCACACTTAAAATACGTTAGTATATGGTGTCCACCCCACCCGATTGGTACACTTATAAATATGTTAGTGTCAAAACTCTTAGGTGTTATATTATAAAGTATGATACGTTGTAAGACTCTGGTTTTAATTCATAGGGCTCCAGAGTTAGGTGTCCTTTTTGATTCCCTTGTTTCATCTCCTTTGGATGTTTCCGGCATCCCAGAAGATGAGACAGTTTAGCAAACAAACTGAAACTGTCCAGGTCGACGCTAGTTATGATTCCATTTCTGCGCCGAGAGAGAAAGAGAGAGAGAGAGAGAGAGCGAGAGGGGGGGGGGGGGGGGGGGGGGGTAATTGCAAACAAATTAAAGGGCTTCCACCTGTTCACAAGTTAACAACAGAACAAAATATCATGACCTATGAACTCATGAACAGGAGAGAGTGGAACGAGAGAGAGAATTCCAAACAAATCAAAGGTTTTCCATATGTAAACAACAGAAGAATAATGCGGTACCTTTAAACTCATGAATGGGGGATTGAAAAAGGGGGGGAGTCGGAAATGAGAGAATTCAAACCAACTTCGGTGACAAAGACGGGTTAAAGGGCCGATTACGCTGTGGACCTTGTTAATTCAGTAGCGAAACGCTCGTTTCGTTGTATCGGTTTATCCATTTTCATAATCACCATGTTTTAAAAGCTTATATTATTCTCACTGGGAATGTCAGCTGGATGGAAAACAGCTACCGTTAAAACTAACTTTGTCAGGTCAGTAGTCTTTGAAGAGTACAACGTCAAGTTTCATGTTTCGACACAAGTAAACTAATTATACCTAATATACCATTATTTCACTCGCACTGCTACGTATCAATCGTTGGTCTGTTGGGTAGAGCGCTTGATTTAGACACGAAGGTCCTAGGTTCAATTCCCGATACCGACACGTGAAAAAAAATTCAGGCTGATAAAGTTTACGTTTTCAAAACCCTTGCTGAAAAACTGTGATTGCAGGTTTGTCCACCCCATTGGACGAGTTCACAATAAAGAACAGAAATAGAATTGAAACGTGTATTTCCAATATTAAATCTCGTCGTGTGAGGACCATCAAGTTTCATGTTCCACTGGAACACTAGCCCTAACCCTTCCACTGGAAGATAGAACCAAAGTTATGGTTCTCACTCGACGTAAAAGGCCTTACAATGAATGAGAAGGAACTCAGAAGAACTAAAAAAATGAATGATTGACAAAAACCTTCACAATTTTGTCAGCTGAGTGAACTTTAAAGGGTATAAAGTGAAGTTTTGTGTTTGACACTAGTTAGTAATCTTCAGATAATTATTAGACAAAAGTTTATATGTGATTTCTTAGTCCAGAGGATAAAGCGTTTGTCTTGGAAGAAAAAGGCACCGGGTTCAATCCCCGCTTTCGCTATTTGAAAAAAAATACGGAAATACAAATGAGGCATGGAACTTTAATTTAAAACCCTAGTCACAGGTCATTCTTCGCGTTTTCAACTGAATGATGCATTTCGAAAATTCAAACTCATAAAAAATATATATGCCCAAAAAGAGACACAGATCGGAAAAACCTAAAAAGAAAATTTCTTCGTATCCGAACAGACTTGAAACACCTAAACGGTATCCATTAAGCTTCACCATTCCCTAATATCTCTCCCAAATGACAAATGTGAACTCTTTTGTGAGATTTGTATCCATAAAATACATCTAAACTCTTGTTATTCTCAAAGTTTCAAATTAAAATCATTCTGTTGGGTCATTCCATTCCGAAATAAGGTGTTCAGGGTATTGAGCATTACCGGAAGCATTACATCATTTTCAGTCTCGATTTGGTTAATGGATTGCGCAATATTTTCCACGATTGTGCAATAATGGAATATTGTGTCTCTCTTGAAAAATATCATTTCGTTTTAAAATAGACTCGCCCAAAAACTGAAATTGCTGGTCTGTCCACCCTGTTGGTCGAGTTCACGTCTTTTGTCTTCTCAGCTATAAACTCACCCAGTGGGGTAGAGAGGTGTGAAATAACAGAGTTAACCTGACCACCCTTTTTGACGAGTCTATTTAAACCGAAATGATTTTTTTCAAAAAGACCACAGTTTTCTAAATATTCGAAATATTGAACAATCGTGGAAAATATTGCGCAATCGATTAACCAAATCGAGGCTGAAAATGATGTAATGCTTCCGGTAGTGCTAAATACTCTGAACACCCTCTTTCAGAATGGTCTGACCCAATGTAACTATTCCAGTGGAAGAGTTTGATTTTAAGTGCAAAAATAAACAAATAAAATAAAATTATGAGATTATATGATATTTTTGGGCCTAATAGACACGTTTTTAAGAATTTGTTAGGATACGTGTCGAAGTATTTTTAATATTTTCCTTTTTTTCTGTGACTGTGAGACATATTTTGATAATTTAGTTTGAATATTTGAAATCCTCGGCACAATTTGAACCATTGTAAAGTACGTTTTTGTTTATTTTAATTTTTTGAATGCAACAGGTGTTCAAAATTTGAGGTCTAGATTTACCGTTTTTGTTAAACGTCTCGACCTGGATTTGAACACGGGTCCATCTTCGTTGGAGCCAACCAACTAAACCTCTAGACCAAGAACTCTGTTTATTAATTGGTGATAAATAATACTCCGATACTTGCTTGTAAACTGTGTACTAAATTTTACATTCTACAAATTGTATTTAACAAACAAAGCAATACACGTTTTGCTCCAACACTCGAGTTCTAACTCGTCAGAACTGAACCGTCACAAAGGAGTAACATTTATCATTTTGGGAAGATATAGTTGAATGTTGAAGCTTCATGGGCATTGTTCAGATTTCGGATACGAGTGAGTTGCTTTTGTTTACAAACCTCTCCCGAATCCTATGTCGATATCGTCAGCTTGAATGTTCGAAATACATTGCTCAGGTCAAATTTTTACGAAATACGCCTTGCAGCGTGAATTATGACAAGGGTCATAAAAGGCACACGTTTCTATTTTTCCACACGCCGGTGCCTGGAACTGAACCTGTGACCTTCTGCGCTAAAGTCAAAGAAAATACCCATAGGCCAAGGACGTCCACGTTCACCATTTGTGAAATAATTATCTGCTGGTAACTTAACTAGTGTCTGAACTTGTGGCTGAACATTAATTCTATACATTCAAAAAACAGATTTTCCAATAAGGATCATTATACCTCCGAATTGTATTAAGAAGGATAACTGAACAGTGAATGTGTAAGGTGGACTAATCAATGTTTTCAACGTGCAGCCACAAGGCTGCACGTTGAAAATATTCATTAGTCTACCACTAAATAATGATTATGGACTCTTCCATCAAATGTCATTGAACTGAAACGTAAGATACTATCCTTAAAGGTTAAAACTTGACACACACTTTCCTGAGATCATTTACCCGACAAAATAGCATCACATATTTTCCTTCTCGTTGGAACATTTCCAAATAGCATATAAAACACGCCGAAGAAAAAAATGTTTACTGCGGCAGACTAGTACCGAACTCCCAAACTCCAGCTCGAGAAGCAAACGTGTTTCCCATTGCGCCATCGGATTAACGATATCATTTGTGAGGTAGTCCACTCATGGCTTACGGCATTGACCCTCAAACCGAGAGGTTCACGGTTCGATTTCCTCCAGGGGTAACTGCGTGGCGTCCCTGGGCAAGGCACTTAGTCCCAATTGTCCACGCGTGGGCACGGTGGCGCTGTGTACTAAGACGTGCTGCATGCCGCTCGTGCATCTGTCTTCAACCAAAACAAACCCTGCTTGTGTGGAGTGTGGAGTAAGTACGCCTGTGAGTCTGACAGTTGCTCGGTGGTTCTCTCCGGGTACTCCGACTACATCCACCCATAAAACTGTCCGACACGAGGTGATTCATGCTGTCGAAAGTGTCGTTAAACACCAATAAATAAAGAGTAGTCGGCTATTGTTTGTAATTTGGTCAAGTTTTGATGAGTTAACATAAGAAGGATCGCGATCGAAGCGTCCGTGTTCAATTTAGTGTAGTTTGCTGAACCCTTTCATCCTGAATTATGCCCCGACCTCCGGAAGAGGATTCGGGAGTATCTAGTGGAGACTGCCGTCCGTCTATCCGTACAAACGTTTTTGATTGTAATTTCAAAGCCACCGGCCGGATTTGGATCTCAGTTGGTATGCTGGTTGACCCGCATGGTGTGACGTACATGCACAATACATTTAAGGCTAATTCGAACATGTTTGCGGCTCTGGGACAGTAGCCTACCCACGTTTTGCGTAGGCCTTGTTCAATTAGGCGCCCCACCCCCACACAAAACATACATTTCTTGTAACTCCATTTTTTTCCACAGGGACCGATGCCAAGGAACGCGATATTTTCTGCGATGGCACAGTCATATACAACCATGACCATATCGTAGACAATACTGTTCACACGCATACATCTACAGCTCATGTGGGACTCTCCTGTGAGCTATTGTAAACTGACCTCCATAGACGCTGGAAGTATGAGGGAGCAGCTGCCCTCTCTGCCTTCGGACCACGGGGCGAGTGGAGCCAGGCAATGCCCTTCCCAGGTTCATCGCTAATTTTTATTTTCAATGATTTATTCTCGAAGTAAAGCTAAAATACATCCCAGATACGTTCTAGGACTGAGCTTTCAAAATTCAATGGAGGGTGTATGTGTGAAGAGGTGTCCCTTCCCGATGGGAGTGGGCTTCTCTCAAACTCCCTTGTCTCGAGCCTTTGGCCTTAGAGATATGCATGCTTTGCCATGTCATGGCTGAGTTGCTAGTGCGAGTAAATGCCCTTTTCCTGGGATCTGACACACACACACACACACACACACACACACACACACACTGAAGTGCTTCAGGAGCCCCTCTTGAATTCCTTTTTTTCAAATGTGAATGAGTCAAAATAAAATAGCATCAATATCCTATCTAGAGTACTTTATGCAAAGAAGCTACCGGATGGTCACATCGACTTTCTATTTTCCATATGGCTGGGGAGGTGGGTGCCAGTAAACGACGAAGAGAAGGGACACACGTATGCGCGTGAGGTGATGATTCGCAACATGACCCTGGTCTGGAATGAGTGTCTTCATCACCCACATTACCAGAACCCACCCAGGGACCTAATTTCTGCATAGGCGCCATCATGCGACATAACGCTACACAATGCAGATCCCAGCCTCATCTTTCGGGTCACTAAATTGTCTCAGTGGCCGCCATGGATGCCGCCATATGTCTATGAGAAAGACCATCTTGGAGGTTGTAAACAAGGACTTCTTGAGTATCGTCGTATGTATGTGGGAGTGGTCATCTTAGCTGTTAGGGAGTTGTGGGTGGCACATCTGTACTTTCGTTAACTGCAACCACCTTAGAATTGTGTGTGATGAATGTTGTGTTAGATAGTGAATGTGCACTCTAAAATAACTTGGGTTAAAAATTAACCCAAATCAGCAGGGCTGAGTGATTATGACCAAATTGGGTTCATATTCACTCAAGCCAGTTGATTTGGGTTAATTTTTAAACCAACTGATTTTAGAGTGTGTGTTTGTTTATATATCCAGCTCTTTTGATATGAAAAATCCAGCCTGACCCGGCCGTCGGACCGTCGAGACGTTCGTTTGACCGTTTGGTTTCTAGATGACATCGTGAGTTTGCGGTCAAATTTTGTTTGGGCTAGTTGTGATCCGACTGACAAAAATTAGGGACATGCATTTGGTCACGTTAATACATTTATCGAACAATCCCGTTACATAAGCCGTTCCCTCATTTTTCAGTTTAAATTGGGTTGGAATCCAAATTGTGTCAAAATTTTGAATTTCATGTTTTAATTATTTATTTATTGATGTTTAAGGTCACATATTTATGCACAATGGCTAATCATGACCGTGACAGTTTTACGGGTGGAGGAAGCCGGAGTACCCGGAGAGAACCACCGAGCAACGACGAGCAGCTGCCAGCTCCCCAACATCGTAACTCCGCACTGTAGCACAGGCAGGGTTAGATTGGTTGAAGACATGCGTACCATCGACGTGCAGTACGCCTTAGTACACGGCGCTATCGTGCCCCCACATGGGCAATGGGGGTGAAGTGTCTTGCCCAAGGACACAACGCGGTTGCCGCAGGTGGGATTCGAACCGAGGACCTCTCGGCTTGCAGCCTGCACCTCTACCTACTGAGCCACCGCGCCCCCTCATATTTTAATGCGCAATAACAATGCATACATGTGATAGCGCAGTGTTTACCGGAAGTTGAATCCGTCTGATGCGGAATCGGAAAAGGTGGCCGATACAAACGTTTTTTCCGAGTTTTTGGGTGCAAATTAAGTTGATTGTTAGATAAAACATAATTCCAAAACTTGTTTTCGTGTTGATAGTATAATATATTTTTTATTGTCAATTTGAATATATTTCTTCTTTGAACCCTGGTGGTATCTTCCATGTGTCAGTTCATTGGCAGCAATTGGAAGATTCCACATTCGTTATTTGGGGATATACCAATTAATATTTTCAACGTGCAGCTTTGAGGCTGAACGTTGAAAACATTGATTGGTCCGACCCACGCATTCATTTAGCAACCACCTTACTCAATGGAATTATGAGGTATCATGTTCCTGTACTAGAAATTGAAAAACGGTCGCTCGGGTCCAAATGGTTAAATCGATTGAATGTGCTAAGATCCGTCCCTCCGATTTGTGGCATTGTTTCTAGTATTCAAACTGCCCCTGATAAGTGCAGGGCCCAGTTCTGGTTGTTTAAAACGTTTAAGGGAAACGGTTTGCACCGTGTTATGTGTATTTGGTCATCCCTCGGTTGAAATCCAACCACACTAGAAAGAATAAAATCTGGACTGGCACACTCTCCGGTAAATGGTCAATGGTCAGAAATCTTGCCCAGAAACGGAAAGAAGCGTGTTATTTATCGATCTGACATTTTTTTTTAAATATATGCTAAACCACCCTGACCTCTATCGTCATAAAAATTGACTTTCTATAAAGTTATCTCTCTTGAAATTACTAAACGAAGATCCAATTAAGAAGGAAGAAATTGTCCAGAAAACAAACACCTGTGACATGAGTATAAAATAAAATCGAGTTTCCTTTTGTTACTTCTAATAAATGCTAACAACACAGCTCCCGTGGCTGTCTGTTGTTGTCGTTTATTAAACGTTACAAAGGGAAACTTGGTATTTTATGGGTAGCTAATTAGAAGAAATTACTTTACAGATAATCCGTTATTAAGAATCCATTAGTATCACACCAACCAGCACTAAGTAAGTTTCCATTTTGCCTTTTCTGCAGTAATCTGCAAGTTTCTTAAATTTTTCCCGTGGAAAAAATGAGCAAAAATCAACGCCTAGACTTCCTTATTGACCCTTTACCCAACGTAACGGTCAAAAACCGGCCCAGCGCTATTCTCAAAAATCGCCAATTAATTTTCATTATTTTTTCATTTTTTGTCTCAAAAACATAGGTTATGACCTCTTGTTGGAACGAGCTCGTTCCAACGAGGGGTCATGACCTACGTTTTTGAGACAAAAAAATGAGTTATTCAATAATTTTGTTTTTGCAAGTGTCGCGTGATTTTCATGTTAGGTAAAGGGTTAATGAAAAAGATAGTGTCTGCTACGATGTACACACATTTGATAGAAAGAAGAACAAAGTTACAGAACATCAAAAGATCAAAAGATGATGAAAACGTATTTTTTTTTTTATTTTTAAATGGGTTTCACACAGAGAATAATAGTTGTAGTAGATGTCACAAGATGGTCACCTCCATTGTAATTCGCAGTCTTAGTGAACAATCAGGTCTACTGTTTAAATTACTGAACCCATGGGATTAATGAAATAATGGGTACCCACTTTTGGAAACAATTCTGCGGTGTTTAACGTCCGTGTAAACGGGGCGTATCATAGAATGGCGATGTCCGTCACTTCTTGGTTTCTAGACTATAACTTGTGTTATAATTTCAATATCTAATCCACATTTGGTATGTGAGCTTATCCCAAATGCAGATCTAGTTCGAATTTGACGTCCGTCTGACATTTAAAAGATAAACAAATTGTACTACACATGCGCACAGTATCCGTGCGCATGCGTAGTACAATTTGTTTATCTTTGTAACATGATGTTTTTTAACGTGGTGAAGTCGGATATTTTTTTAACATTTCTTGAATTTGATGCTGTGTTTGCGTTAAAAGATGATGCAGACACGTAAATAAATTATATTTGGGCTGAGTACGACAAGTAGAATGTTGATTATGTGATTTTTGTCTTCGATATGAAGCGTGAACTGAGTTGACCCAAATGCGGCCAGTTTCTTTCAGTTTCAGTTTAGTCAGATGAAATTTGAACGGGTTGCTCAAAGACTGTGAGGGCCAGGAGGGACCCGGGTCACAGTCTTACAAAGACTACACTCGACATAGCCAATCCATTTTTAGCACACAATCTTATTTAAGTAAAAGGCAGATCAAATTCGATTTTAACGCCCGTGCAGCTTTCTATTATAGCGTTTTTGCCATTTATTTTCTTAAAGTGTCTATGACTTTAGCCATGCTTAACATTTTCTGGATAATAACTCCAGCTATACTCAACAGAGCCAATCCATTTTAAGCATACAACCTCAAGTAAAAGGCAGAGTGTGTATTGATCTATTGTGGAGTTATTGCCTTTTAGCTTTTAGAATTTCCATGCTTTTACATCGCGATTTTGGGTTTCCTGATAACTCCAGCTGTATTCAGTATAGGCAATCCATTTTAGCATATGAACTTACTCAAATAACAAGAGCAACGCAAGGCGTGGCATATGCCCCGAACGGTGTCATAAAAGGGAAGGTAAGTCTGCCGGGGGTATAACCAAAATCAAAAGGAAGCTTCCTCTAGACACCAATAACGCATAACCAAAAACGAACTTGTTTCGAGTCAGTACTCATTATTTATTGGGCGGAAACCAAATTCAAGATGGCCACCATAATGAATTGACCACTGGCTGCATTTTGGTTCAGCTGACTGGTCCGAAATCGAAAGGAAGCTTCCTCTAGACACCAACAATGCATAATTAAAACATAAAATGATTCGATTCAGCATTTATTAGTTATTGAACGGAAACCAGATTCAATATGGGTGCTCTGGCGACCATATTGAATTGGCTAGCTGGACTAAAGACCGAAAGGAAGAATTGTCTGGTCATCCACAGGTTACCCCTAAAATAATGATTTGATCAAATAACCGGTTCTTTAGTTATTTGACGGAAACCAAAAGTTAACGGGTGGATGACGGACGATGGACGGCCATGGTGAAACAATAATGCCCCCCCCCCCCCCGAAAGAATCTCTCAGGGGGACTAAAAAGCAGACCGAGTTCAATTTTGACAGTCGTGCAATATAGTGGAGTTATTGGCCTTTATTTTCGTACAATTTCCCGATTTCAGTTTTCCAGACAATAACACCAGCCATACTCAACACGGCCAATCCATGTTTGGCATAAATCTTTCTCAAGTAAAAAGATGCATCCATATTCGGTATGTGGCATTATCCAGGGAAAATGCAGATCATCGTCTTCAAATTTCACGTATGTTAAATATTCCACGGTGGGGGTATTGTCTTTCGTTTTCAAGGAATGTTCAGAAATTTAGGTTTTTGGGGTGATTACTTCATTTATACATAACACCACAAGCCTAGTAGTACATGAAATCCAAAGAATGTGCTTTTTCAAGAAAAACTCAGGTTGGTGTGGGGTGGAGGAAGGGGGTACTAGTTTTAAGAGTACCCGCCACACTGTGCCACATGGAAATTTATTACTGAAGACAACACAGAAAATAAATGATGGCTCCATCTCCATAACAGAATGCTGCACGGGCGTTAAAATCGAACTTGATTTGCCCTTTACTTGAATAAGGTTGTGTGCCAAAAACAGATTGGTTTTGCCGAGGGTAGCTTGACCTATAGCGGGGGAGGAATTCGTCACATACAGGTGAATTGTGCACTTGGTGATACCTTCTTGAAATTTGGCACACTGTTAGTGTAGGCTATGAGGTTCTCAAAAACGATCGGCTACAAGTTGACACCGACCGGTGGCGACCAGTAGCGGCACAATCCAAAATGGCCGCCAGCGGCTGAAGGGAACCTCCTTTTCGACGGTCTACCGACTATACATCCGATTGTAAGGGCGCGAAAGTGAACTCTGATCCACGCACGTGTTGGAAACAGACGTGGGAGATGATGTAGAATAAAACGAGATTCTCTATACGGACGCATCAATTTCTTGGAACTTGAAAAGAGCGTTGTTTCTCCGGGATCAGCGTCATTCAGGCAAACCTGAATGACGCTGATCCCGGAGAAACAACGCTCTTTATGAAGCAGTCTCTTTGCCATACAATCTCTTGTTTGGCGTAATTCCGCAAGCAATTCTGATTTGTCTGTCGAAATTAATTCGAGAACGCGATTGTTCACAAAAATCATTCACAGAATGAGTGAGAATCCTCTTCGTGTACGGACTAGTACTGACTGGGAACGTTGTTGCTTTTGCCAGCAAGACAGTTCCAAGAAATTGATGCGTCCGTATAGAGAATCTCGTTTTCATGACGCCTATAAAGCTATTGAGGAAGACATAACGCGCTTCCTAGATAATGGCGTTGAGCTTCCATATAATTTGACCATTGATTGTTTGATGAGAGAGAGTGATGAGTGTATGTCGATGTCACTGTTGACGAATAAGGCAATATATCATAAGACATGCCGTGACAGTATTCGGACTCACATCGTACAGCGCGTGCTACACAAGCGAGAGCGAAATGAGGCAGTGGCATCCTGCTCCACGCTGAGTCCTAAAAGAACACGGACAAGTTTTGAATCTGGCTGTGACAGGAAACTGCCCCAGTGTGTTTATTGTCACAAACGCGAAGGTGACAGCAGTGAGCCTATTTGCAGATCAATGTCTGATAACAATAAACTCAAAATTATGGCAAAGGAAGCCGAGAACTGGGTTGTTTTTTCTCGGGTCAATGCAGCATTTGATTCCGCTGCTAGTGATCTTTACTATCACAAAACCTGTTATTGTAAGCTTGCCAATGAAGCACGAGCGGCTAAATCTAAAAAGTCGAAGAACGCCGAACATTCCGCGTCAGGCCTGCCCTATGACCCTCTCGTTATGGCAGAGCTCATAACATTTGTTGAACACAACGATTCCGCGATGAAGCTTGTCGATCTCAAGAATCTGTACAGTCGGAGGTTGAAGCAAGTCGGTTCTGATTGGCTTAGTGAAGAAATACATTCCACTCGATTCAAAGAACATTTGTTGCAGAAATTGGGCGATGGCTGGGACGCCTTCACACAGGGTAGAGATGTGTTTATTTCAAGTAGGTTTCGAGTTGGCTCCTTGTTGTCCGAATCTTTAACTCGTATAGTGTCTGAGGAAGAGGCAAAAAAGATAGTTGATGTGGGTCTTCTTCTGCGTAAACACATACTCATATCTCAAGCTCCTTTCACGGGATCATTTTCATCTTATTGCTTGA
The DNA here is from genome assembly GCA_031216915.1 of Pictodentalium vernedei. Taxonomy (NCBI): domain Eukaryota; kingdom Metazoa; phylum Mollusca; class Scaphopoda; order Dentaliida; family Dentaliidae; genus Pictodentalium; species Pictodentalium vernedei. Next base: position 145,403,945 of record CM062292.1, on the reverse strand, counting down.
GCGAGCCTGTACCCAACTCACTCCTGACTCTTCTTAGAGTTCTACTTGAGGGCACATGTAGTATACAGAACTTAGGCGATGATGAGACTGTTAATGCCAAGACTCGAGTGGCTTGTACTATTTCACAGATGTTGATCAGCAATTCAGCGAAACGCTCCGAACATGCACAAAATGTTCACCAGAGACGTGACAGAGAAACTCCAATGCCTCTTTATGTGGGTTTGAAGTTGCATGCCCATGATCGTATGAAAAATCTTATCAGAGATTTTCATCAAATGGGACTCTCTGTCTCTTATGATCGCGTAATGGATGTTCGCAGGAGTTTCGCGAGAGCTGTTTCACTGCGGTTCAAGAACGAAGGTGTTGTAGTCCCAGCTAACTGCAAACGTAATGTTTTCTCGATAGGAACCACTGATAACATTGATGTATCTGGTAGATCTGATATGCATGGTACGTCCATCACACTCATTGGTCAACTGAGCAGGGACAATGTGGGTACTGATCCCCCACCACTGAGTTTAGATGTTCCAGAAGACACACAAATTGAACTCCCAGACGACTATGCATTTGTTCCTTTCGTTGAAGACTTTGGTGGGGACATCAGGCTTGAATCTCCAGATGAATGTAATGTACGGCCCAATGAATATGCAGATTTGAACGTGGGAGAGAATGACTGGTTGTCTCATGTGTCACAGATCAGCAATAAAGGGAAGGTTGATGGCAGCTGGCAGCTTGATGAAGTCCCTGTGACCTTTTCAGGCTTCTTTTCAAAACATGAAGATCAAGACAATGTCAAACCTCGTGCAGTTATTGGGGTATTCCCTGTTTTCAGTGAGCAGAAAGCGGACTCACTCAGTATGCAGAAGCATGCTATGTATGTGGTCAGGGAAGCTACTGCTTTCGTAAACCCCGGCCAGATACCTGTCATTGAAGGTGACTGTCCGTTGTATGCCAGGCAGAAAAAATGTCAATGGCTGTTCCCAGAGGAGATAGGTGAGGATCGAATGGTGTGTATGATTGGATTCCTGCATCTTGAAATGTGCACCCAAGAAGCTGGTGGTAAGCTTATGGGTGGTTCTGGTTGGGAGCGAATGTTTCACCTCGCAAAGATATTCACACCCGGTGTAGCATCATCCCTACTTGGTGGGAAACATGTCAAGAGGACGCGACAGGCATATCTTCTCACTCTAGCTTGGCTTGAGATCCTCAGAAAGAATGCTTATGAGATTTACTGTCAGCAGACTGGGCCCCATGAGTCATTTGAAATGTGGGAACAGAGGATTCTTTCACAATCTCCAACTGCGCGCTATTGGGGTGAAATCGTTCGGAACTTTCTCTTGACAAGCTGTCAATTCGTTCGGAACCAACGAATCGGTAACTGGCCTGGTACACTGTGTTCTATCGATGAGTTGTGCAGTTACTTTTTTGCCCTAGGACATACAAATTATTGTCGGTGGGTCCCCGTATTTCTGAGAGACATGTCTCAGCTACCCAGGCGGCATCCTTCAATCCACAACAAATTCATGGAAGGCCATTTTGTGGTCCAGCGTAGTGAGAGGAAGTTCAGTATGATGGGTTTAGATCAGAGCCAAGAACATAGTATCCAACTACTCAAAGAAGACAGTGGTCCAAAAGGTCTCTATGGCCAGGCTGAAGAGAAAGTCGTTATTGAGCTTTCAAGGTCAGAAGTTCTGCGTGTTATAGATGAGTATGAATATGCAAGTTTCCACACAACATCATCAGATAACACGGAACACCCGGAAAGTTCGGTATCAGAGCAGAAAAAATTTCTGAATCAATTGAAATCTCTCCTCGATCTGGTGAATCAGGGACTCATTATCAACCCTTATGATGAAACTAGTGGTCAGCTGGTGACATTAGATACTGGTGAATATATGGACCCCGAAGTTAGTAAGAGTTTACGGTCATTACCCGAAAGGGGCAAGCATTTATATTCCACTTTCTTGAAGGAAAGGCTTGTGGAATGCACCGTACCCCTGAATGATGTTATTCCCAAGGCAAATATATATACCTTCCTTAACCCACCCCCAGCCAACCTGGACAAAGGCCGAGACAAACTCATGTCAAGTAAAGCAACTGCCGCAATAGTTACCCAGATGTTCGTTTCACTGCAAGCCCGGCCTGATTCAAACATGGATGAGTTTTTCATGCACGAGAATGCACGTGATCCGCCAGCATTATCCGATAGAGGTAAGCTACGGAGTGGGACAAAATCTCAAATTCTCAATTGTTTACCAGCTATTCCTGCACAAGGGAAGAATTCAGCAGCTAGACAAGCTTCAGTTGTCATCTTGGATATGCCTGCTGTAGTCCATGTAATCAAACCACAGAAAGCGGATCTGTTTGGAGAATATGCTCGATTGCAATTATTGCCATACATCGAATCTCTGATTAACACGAACACCACAAGGGTTGATGCGATCTATGACTGTTACCCCGAAGGCAGTTTGAAGAATCAGACGCGAGCAAAACGCCTCGGTGAGACAGCAGTTAGGTTGATACGGGTGTCCGAGAACGTCCCTTTACCTAAAGGGAAGAATTGGCAGGCATTCTTGAAAGTTAGTGAGAATAAAGACGAATTTTTCAAGTTCCTGTCTGCTGAACTGCTGAAATTAACATCAACATCCGAGTACCAGTTGTTAACGACATCAGGAGAATATGTACTATGCAATAAGGATGTTAGCTTATGTGACATATCTCCATCGAACCACGAGGAAGCAGACACGCGCATGATGCTTCATCTCAACCATGCAGTCTCACAAGGTCACAAAATAGCTTTTCTTCGCACGGTTGATTCTGATGTCGTCATTCTGTCTTTGCACCATTTCGCAACATTCCGTGACCTTGGACTCAGTGAGCTGTGGATTGGGTTTGGAATTGGAAAGGCATATAAAGATATGCCAATTCATGAGATAGCTTCACAACTTGGACCTGATTACTGTAAGGCCCTGACTTTCTTCCACGCCTTCACAGGTTGTGATGTAACATCCAGCATGCTCGGCATTGGGAAGAAGACAGGATGGAATGCATGGATGAATTTTCCCGCATCAACTGAAATGATGATAGAATTGACTGAGAATCCGCAAGTCTTTTCAGAGGATTCCCCTCATATGCAGCATATCGAAAAACTCACCATACAGATGTACAGTAACAGTTGTGTCAGTACACGTGTCAATGATGCGAGACGGCATATGTTCACACATGGCCTTAAGTCTATGGAAAACATCCCGCCCACCAAAGCAGCTCTGTATCAACATGTAAAAAGGGTAATTCTTGTGTCATCTTTCATTTGGCATCGTGCTCTGCAGAAACACTTATGTGTGCCAGACCCATCACAGTACGGATGGGAGTGGAATCCACGTCTCAATATTCTGGTCCCATTTTGGACTCACCTAGGAGACGCAAGTGCTGCATGTGCACTGATGCTCCACTGTAGTTGTGCCAAGGCCTGCAAGGGCAATTGCAAATGCTTGAAAGCTGGATTAAGGTGCACACCTTTGTGTAAGTGTGAAGGTGGCTGTTGTAACAATATTGAGTAGTATACTGTCATGTTAGGACCAGTCATCTCCTATTCTGGTATTTTTTTTTCCATTTTCGGCCAGTTAACACATGTCATGTTTCTAGTTGAGTTGATTTTGCTAACAAATGTTCATCCCATGTGGCTTGCTACATTGTCCGGGGTATAGGAATACAGTTTTAGATTTCGGAAAATAGTCTGTTATTTACTGCACAAGACGGTGTTAATTCATGCATAGCATGATACAATATCCCCAACTATTTTGCCTCTGTACAACAGTTGATACCTTCGTTCACCCGTGTGTTCATCTATGGTATCCTTGTCTTTCTCTGGCCATAGGCCACATGTGACTAGTCAGTTCCTACTCCATAGCAAATCAACTTGGAAATCCTTCATCTTGTAGCGCACTCATGTCTCAATGAATCCATACCTGAGTTGATCTAATAAATCTAACGTAAGGTATCAAATTGCCATACCGGATCATATTTCGATAAGTTATTCGCTAAAACATTTCGACCACTCATCGACATCAAAGGTCATGTTTTGGCTCCCAGTGGTGGCTATATCTCTATATCCCTGGTAAAGTAGCATACCATGAGGGATGGGCATTAAGTGTCGGCAACATTAATCCTGACTTGGAACACACCACATCTTAACTGGCCGAAAATGAAGAATACTACTTGTAGTCAAAAAATATTCCTGTACCTCGAATGACTGCAAACATACACTCACCCCTTCTAGTCCCATTTTGCCAATGTTCTATACTGGCAAGATAACATTGTATAATTAACAACGGGAACTAATGCATCCCGAGTTCATTCCAGCACTGCCCTTGCTGGCAGACGTGTCGCTATGGTGTTGAGATTGAACCAGAACTCCTCTAGAAATTTGATAGTTTTATTTTCTTAGAAAATAAATCTATCGAAAATGCCGGAAGTTGAGAATAGACTGTCACTTTAATTGGATTATCAAATGTCCAAGTATCCCCACTGCTGCATACTATCGAGTACCCTTGTTCATGTGTTGACAGGAATCTCTCATACCATGTTCATTTGACCATTGCATTCCCGAGAAACATTCAACACTAATTTATCTACGGACGGACGATCATACTGACAGTCAGACACACAGACGCACACATCGACGGAAATTCTGATCCCATTATCCATTAATCTTCCCCCCAACTTGTTCCAAGGGCTTCACTCCATCATTCACATCAATTACAGCACATGTATGGTGTTAGGTTTGGAGCTTCAGTTGTGCGATCGGCGAAAATAGCTTTTTTTCGATCCGCTTGGCGGCCATTTTGGATTTCGCTGCTAGTGGTGGCTAGAGGATGGTGCCAACTTGTAGCCGATCGATTTTGAAATCTCTGATGCCTACCCTTACATCATGCCAAATTTCAGGAAGGTATCACCAAGTGCACAATTCTAGCGAATTCCTCCCCCGCTACTATCCGGATATCAAAAAAGCATGGAAAGTCAAGACAATAAAGGGCAATAACTCTGAACGAAATGTCAGACGGATGTCAAATTCGAACCAGATCTCCATTTGGGATAAGGTCACATTCCAAACATGGATTTGATATGGAAATTATAACAGAAGTTTTTGTCTAGAAACCAAGAAGTGAACGGAAGGGGGGGGGGGGGGGGGGGGGGTATACGGAGACGGACAACGCCATTCTATGATACGCCCCGTTTACACGGACGTATTTACACCGCAGAATTGTTTCAAAAAAATGGGTGTCAGTCTTGGACTACAGTGAAAACTCGTTCATCCTCACGTCTCCAATTTAATATTTTGTTTCAAAGCTAGACAGAAAACCAACAATTCCAATTGCATTGAATAAGATCGGCGCATTGCAAGACATACTGCAGTTCAAGTATTCTTATTTCATTTGCTGAAACACTGCGAATGTATAAGGTGTTGTGCGGATTAAACCGCCCACGGGCATAATTAATATACACTGCCCAGTGGAGCTGAAACGGTTAAAGGGTTTTCTTGATAAATTAATCACATAGATAAACTCTGATTAACCGATTAATCACTTTCCCTTATAGGTAGCTGAATAATTGCCATACTGACGATGATTTATAGCATTAACCCTATACCCAACGTAAAGGACAAAATCGGCCAGCTGTACATACAAAAATCTCCATTAAGATTTTATTATGTTTTCAATTTTTCTAGTTGAGCTCGTTCCAATGAGTTATCGTAAGCTATGTTTTTGAGACAAAAATAGTAAATTTTTAGTAATTCAAGAATCTATTTTGCAAGTGTCGTCTGCTACCTGCATTGGGTAAAAGTTAACTTAAGAATGACCAGTTCCCGGTACTGATCCAGTATAATGATCATGCAAGTGAACAAGTATGTCATCACGTAACTTGCATACTTTACTCTGTCTCATATAATTGATGTGAGTCAGTTTGACAATGTTTGCCTGTTTTGGAGCAAGTTTGTTCCTTTGTTAACCCAGAAAATACAGTAGTTCGAAAGTAACGGTAATCGATCAATTACTTTTTCAAGACGGTGATCACTGGTTAATCGATTAATCGGTTAACAGTTTCTACTCTACTGCCCTGCGCCGCTCTTGTTAATCCATGGCCACCAGGCTACAGAATCTGTACACCCTTAATAAATCTGTCAAATCAAAACTGTCCATTTCAAATCCCATAATGAAACATTATATGAGGTTTTTCAATGCCTATTTCACCAGATCAGACAGATTCGACACCCGTATAGAGCTTCTGCAGGCAGACAGTGATGTTTTTTTACCTCTTTTCCTAACATGAAAAGCAGACGACACTTGCAAAAAAAAAATTCTTGAATAATTTTTTTCATTTTTGTCTCAAAAACATAGGTTATGACCCCTCCCTGGAACGAGCTCGACGAGCTCGTTCCAATGAGGGAGTCATAACCTATGTTTTTGAGACAAAAAATGAAAAGATAATGAAAATTAATTGTCGATTTTTGAGAATCGCGCTGGCGGGTTTTGCCGTTACGTTGGGTAAAGGGTTAATGGATATTGGATATTTCAAAGCTTCTGCAAGCTGGATGGCTGGAATTGATGAAAGGAGAAACAATACAGAAATAGAAAAGTCCGAGTTCATTGTAAATCTTTTTGTTTCTTTACTTTGGAGCCTGATGATAATAGTGACGCGCATTAACCCTTTACCAAATATGAAATGCAGACGACACTTGCAAACAAAATTACTGAATAATTACTGTTTTCGTTTTTTGCGTTAAAAACATAGCTTATAACCCCTCATTGAAACGATCTGAACATGCTCGTTCCAATGAGTGGGTCACAGCCTATGTTTGTGACGCAAAAATGAAAAATAATGAAAACTGAATGGCAGTTTTAATGAATAGCGCTGACCGGTCGGGGCCGTTACATTAGGTGAAGGGGTAATCTATTTTGGACATGTCACTAAAGCTTCTTTATCAAGTGTTCAGATCTTGAGTTTATGTTGGGATAGCCAGTCTTCACACTTAAATAGAATAGTCTAAAACACCCATAAAGTGAAGCTTCTACCCAGGTATTAACGTATTCTGTAAAAGGGTGCGACGATTAATCGCGAAAGGCTAATATCGCTATACATTGCTCACGTTGCAATACATGTCACTGTTCACTGTATTTTGCCTAAAAAATAATGTCAAACAAAATAACGTCTTGAATTGTGAAAGCTAGTGTAGTGAAACCCTGTTTTGTATGCCGCCTGTTATAAGTATAGGATTAGAAGGAAAATACAGTTAACAAAGACTTTGAAACGCCTATACCCCCCCCCCCCCACCACCACACTCTATTTTGCTGAAGATAAAAAGTTCACAGAGCTCCGTGAAATAAGAGATAAGGGATTAAATGGCTTATTTATTTATTTATTTATTTATTTATTTACTTATTTATTTATTTTTAAGGTTATTTTCTGCATCTATGGCTATATGATGGCCGCAACATAGGTGTGAAGTCAAGTTTTGCCAATCGTTTAAGCCTACTTCAGAAGACATCAATCCCATACATGCACTGGTTCCTGGTCCTCTTTAAGAGCAAAGCAGAACTTGTTTACCACAATAAATAAGCACTGTTCCACTTTCCGGTGTTCCTACTTTAAATTGTGATAATGTCATATTAGGAGCATATCGTTGCAGCGCACATTCTGTACCAAAAATTAACATATACTGGAGTATTTCAGTAATAATAATAATAATAATGCAATGTTAACGTCTAGAATCCACCGCAGTGCTCTCTGACTTACATTATTACCCCGTATCCGTGAAGTCAGCAAGCAGTAAGCAATTCGAAATGTGAAGTCAGCAAGCAGTTAGCAGTTAGCAATTCGAAATGTGAAGTCAGAAAGCAACAATACTTTTTGTGAACCTGAGAAGGACTGTGAGACAGAGGGATTTGCCTTCCCCGCTTGTTCTTTCGGTACTCAGAAAAAAGTCAGTAAGCAGTTAGCAATTCAGAAAGTCAAGTCAGAAAGCAGTTAGCAATTCGAAATGTGAACTCAGAAAGCAGTTAGCAGTTAGCAATTCGAAGTGTGAAGTCAGAAAAACAGTTAGCAGTTAGCAATTCAAAATGTCAAGTCACGGATATTAGATGTTGTCAAGTCGCGGATATTAGATGTGTCTTGACGATTCGCCGTTTCGTACCTAGACATTTTGTACCAACAAAACTTTTTGTAAACCTGAGAAGGACTGTGAGACAGAGGGATTTGCCTTCCCCGCTTGTTCTTTCGGTATTCAAAAAAAAAGTCAGTGATCAGTTAGAAATTCAGAATGTTAAGTCAGAAACCAGTTAGCAATTCGAAATGTGAACTCAGAAACCAGTTAGCAGTTAGCAATTCAAAGTGTGAAATCAGAAAAAAACAGTTAGCAGTTAGCAATTCAAAATGTCAAGTCACGGGTATTAGATGTTGTCAAGTCGCGGATATTAGATGTGTCTTGATGACTCGCCCAGAGGACGTTTCGTACCTAGACAGTTCGTACCAACAATATCTTTTGTAAACCTGAGAAGGACTGTGAGGCAGAGGGATTTGCCTTCCCCGCTTGTTCTTTCGGTACTCAGAAAAAGTCAGAAAGCAGTTAGTAATTCGAAATGTGAACTCAGAAAGAAGTTAGCAGTTAGCAATTCGAAGTGTGAAGTCAGAAAGCAGTTAGCAATTCAAAATGTCAAGTCACGAATATTAGATGTTGTCAAGTCGCGGATATTAGATGTGTCTTGATGATTCGCCCAGAGGACGTTTCGCACCTAGACAGTGCGTACCAACAATACTTTTTGTAAACCCGAGAAGGACTGTGAGACAGAGGAATTTGCCTTCCCCCTTGTTCTTTCGGTACTCAGAAAAAAGTCAGTAAGCAGTTAGCAATTCAGAATGCCAAGTCAGAAAGCAGTTAGCAATTCGAAATGTGAACTCGGAAAGCAGTTAGCAATTCGAAGTGTGAAGTCAGAAAGCAGTTAGCAATTCAAAATGTCAAGTCACGGATATTAGATGTTTCTTGACGTTCCGACCAGAGGACGTTTCGTGAAAAGACATTTCGTACCGACAATACTTTTTGTGAACCCGAGAAGGACTGTACGTGATTTGCCTTGCTTCTTTTGTACCTAGGACGTTTCGTACCCAGGACGTTATCCACGATGAAGTAAGCAAGCTGTACGGGAATATGTTTTGTTAACCAGCACCTGCCGCTTACCTCGCTTGCTTCTGTTGGTCCTAAAAAGCCAGTAAGTAGTTGTCATTTAGCGATTCATAATGCGAAGTCAGCGAGCAGTTCGCAATCTGAAATATGATGTCAGCAAGCAGTAATCGGTTAGTAATTCGAAATGTGAAGTCATCAAGACGTTCACGGTTAGCAATTCGAAATGTCGTAGATATTGAATGCTTCAAGACATTCACACACAAGGCCTTTCGTAAATTTGTGATCAATCCGTATCCGAATCTATGGTCGTTTCGTGCAGGAGACTGGACGTTGTTTACCCATATGTTGGTAGGAAGGGGTGTACAAAATGTTGAAAACACGGCGCACGAAAGGTACTGATCACTGAGTATGAATTTCCAAAGATGAAATGGAATAAAATCGGTAATCGGAAAGGCTGTACGGATTACAAGCCTTCTTACTTTTAATTCTTTTCCCAGCAAAGTGGGGAAAAGCTCGTAGAAATATCCTTGAATAAACCTGCCAAGGTTAAAGCAACGGTTTACTGTCACAATAAAACCACACAAACATGGATATCGTCAGAACCGACTCGCCAAGTCATTTCTGATGATATCCATGTTTCTATGGTTTAACTGAAATATGTCATTGAAACACTGAGAATTTGGGGGAAATAAGAAAAGTTACCACACTGTCTGGCAATGCAGTCCAGTCGCGGATCATTTGAGGTACATATGAATATTTATAAGTGCCAGTGTTGCACGTAATTAGTTTTACTAATTCAGAGTTAGTGTGGCGTTATCTACATTTGTTCAATTTCAGTATTTTGTGGGATGGAATGGCTACCAGGTCGGACATAATGTAGTAAAAAAAAATCAAATCGTTGGTCTCGACGACGCTCCTGTGATGGTTTCCAGTTGAGGTTTTTTATCAGGCTTGAGGCACCACTCCTCTAATGTAGTCGTTACAAACGAATCTCACTAGCCGTCGCTGAACACATTCAATTCTATTGATATCTTTTTATAGGTATAAGTTGTCCTAGAGTCTTGGACTTGCTTTAAGATGTGGTTATTTAGTGTATGATTGTATGCTGATGGCTCTTTTTTCCTGCTGATTGACAAAAAATAACATTTTGGTTCAATTTTATCCCCCAATTGTTCGCCCATTTTGTTAATAATTTCAGATCCATTTGAAGTTCGAGATGATCTTGCAATGATTTTATTTGCCGATATACTAGCAGGCAATCGTCCGCGAATATTCGTACTTGTGATGTAATACCTCTGGGTAGATTGTTTATATAAGATTACTGAAGTAGACCAACGTCGAGCTCGGTTAATTAGTCTGTGGATGGACGACCATTTACAAATTAATTCGGATTTCCGCGCTGTGTCCTTGGACAAGACACTTCATCACGATTGCCCACACGAGGGCACGGTGACGCCGTGTGTTGAGACGTTCTGCATTCCGAGGTGCACATTTTCAACCAATCTTACTCTGTGCCGTGTAGTGCGTAGTACGTAGTTCATAGTATGGTCTGATGTTATAACGTTGAGAGCTAGCAGGTGTTTGATGGTTCTCCCTGGGTAGTCTGGCTTTCTCCGCCAATAAACCTGTCACCGACACAACATGACCCTGGCTGTTAAAGTGTCGTTAAATACCAATCAATGAATAAAAAAATCGTTCATGTGGCCCAAAAATATTAAAGGTCCAAGAACTGTCTCTTGTAGGACTCCAAATTCAACTCGGCAAGAAGATGAGGTCACCCCTCAACAATCACTCTATGTGCCCGTTCCATGGGGAAAAAAGAACCAGTTCAGGATCTTACCACGTATGCCATAATTGGCATGGAGAAGTTTCAGATGGGGAGCCGTGTCGAAAGCTTTAATAGAGTACAAAATTGCCATTGTCTATTTGTTGTTGTTGTTGTTGTTGTTTTTGTCATTCATTTTCACATCGAAGATGGTGATGATTATTTAACTTTAGCAAGAGTTGCCGTTTCTGTAACTGTGTTGAAGTGAAATGAGGATGTTGTACTTTCCAGAAGATCAAAGATATGGCGACAAATGGTATGTTGTAATGTTTTACAACAAACATTTGTAAATGATACCGGTCAATAGTCGCTTGCCTCATGGGGATTTCCTTTCGTGAATTTTTGTGAAATGTTGGCATTCGCCCGGTCCGAGGGCAGGGTGTGGGTGGAAAGACCCCCGCCTGAAGATATGATGAATAGCAGGAGTCGATTCCTTAAAAACACTGCCGAAGAATGTGGTTAAGAATATTGTCCGGGCTGCCGGCATTTTTAACATTGAATTTATTCAGTAGTTTTTTTAACACCCCAGGTTATAATTTAGATATGTGTGGAAAACGAATTTTATTTAATTTTGGTTGAGATGAGTTTGGAACTTCTCTTGAAAACACAGATTTGAAGTGAACCTTCTTACGTCTAATTCTTTACTCGGGAAAGTGTAGAAAAGCTGCTATAAATGGCTTCAAATAAACCCCCGAAGTCTGCACTTGACAGTAACTGTTTACTACCCTAATGAAAATGCACAAACATGGATATCGCCAGAATGTGCTCGCCAAGCCATTTCTAATGCTATCCAGGTTTTATGGTTTTATTGAAATATGTCGTTTAAACATTCATAAGTTGGAGAAATAGAACAGAAAAATTCAATTTTTGTTAAAGATGTGTCAGGTATAGTGTCCGGTGGGGTTCGACACATTGTTTTTCGTAAAATTTCAAAAGTAGTAGGATGGGAACGAGAACCCGCTGAGTTGTCGCTTTTTGTGAACCTGAGAGGCACTGTTGAGTGGAGTGACTTGCCAACCTCACTCACTTTTTGGCGATACTCAGAAAAATGTCAGTGAGCAGTAAGCAATTCAGAATGTGAAGGCAGCTAGCAGTTTGCAATTTAAAATGTGGAGTCAGCAAGCAGTTGGCAAATGAGCTGCGAAGTCATCAAGGCGTTTAGAGTTGGCAATTAGCAGTTCGCAATATGAAGTAAGCAAGCAGTTGGCAGTTCGAAATGTAAAGTCGCAAAGACGTTTGTTTGAAGTTCGCAATTCGGAATGTGAAGTCATGAGTGTTGAGGTTTTCTAGACGTTTTGTGCACAGGGCGTTTCGTGCCAAGACATTTCGCACCCACAGTTGGCGTTTTTCACCCGAAGTCGTGGTCGCTCCCAGTTCAATGTCACAGTTGTTTTGTGTACACGAGTGGCCGTTTCGCATCATTATCTTGGGGCGGGGAGAGCGAAACGTTGAGAACACGACACAAGGAACGTCCAGATCACTAGGTACCAAACAACCAAAGGTGAAATGGAATAATATCGTTAATTCCATGGGTTTTGCTGAGTAGTCAGCCTCCTTACTTTTAACCCTTTACCCAGCAAAGCAAAAAAAGTGGCTAGAAATAACTCCCACCCCGACCCGAGGTCCAAAGTAACAGATGGAATAAAATCGGTTTTTAGGGGGAATGGTTGTGTAGAGTAAAGAGCCTCCTCACTTGTAACTCTTTATCCAACAGTCAGGAAATTATCGTCTTTTCTTTTTGTGATCCTGAGAGGGTCTGTGGAAGCGGAGACTAGTGACATTCATGATAAGCGATAAGAGCAAAAACAGCAGGCACTGGGTGATTTATCGCAGTATATTATCAAAATTATTTGTCAATTTATATCAGCTTGGCTGTAGATTACGTTTTTAAGTGTATGTGTGAAGTGTGTTTATTAATGCAAGTTCAAAAGGACGTGCAGCCGTAACCTACAGTACACGCCAGGGAAATAAAACAGTGATCACTCATCACCGGGACAATTTTTTCATTTTCCTCTCGAAAAGCCTGTGGAAACCTGGGATGACCCGGGAACAAGATCCTGGCGTCGACCCTGCATACTGGTGCATAAAAGATTAGTCCGATTAATCAATAGGTACAGATAATTGCTGTATAGGTGAGAAATGTCGGCTTCCGAATAAAACCCGGCGTCGCCACCGCGTTTCGTATCGCGACAATTTGTGACGAATTTGACACAAGATGCCTCACGTGTGGAATTTTTACTCGTCGCGTTTCAAGCAGTTTCTCTTCGTCAAGAAACAACAAGAAAGAGCATCGAACAGCTGTGGACTGTGGAAAAATTATACGTTTTGAAGACAAGAGTGGATTTCCCGCAACCACACAGGAGTGGGAACCTACACCCAATATTTTGTAAAGGACGGTACGGACGCGTGGCAGGAGAAGGCAGAAGTAAAGGCGTTTGCATTTCGAGAATATTAGCCAATTATTAATCGCAGCCGTTCTAATGGAGCTACTGTGGGAGAAGCAGGCATGGTTGGAAAGAAAGAACGCTCTACACAGAATGCCGAACTGACAGCGTATCGAAAATGTTGCGCGCGAATTCGGAACGCTCCGCTATTTATAATGGAAGTTTAAATTTTAAGACACACATGTAGTTGGTGTTCTGTAATAAAAATATGCATTTGTGTGAAAGCTGAACAATAAATTATTCACGAGAATTTTGAACCCAAAGGCCCAAACGCCGTTGACACCCATTTGCAAACGCCATGGGAAACTCAAATAAACTATATTTCTGATCATATTGTAGGTTTCAGAAATCGGCTTTTGAGCGAATTTGTGGGCCGATTGACTCTCGTCAGCATTTAAAAACGCTTTAAAAGATTTTTAAAAAGCGATATTATTCAACCTCCAGCGTGTGATCAGAATGGAAATACTCAGATTGAACAGTATAGGCAGCAATCTCACATGCAATTGAAATCGGAAATAAAAATAAAAAATACCGTGACTGATACAATATTGACATTTGACGCTGCGTGGATCTGAAATGTTCCAATTTATCGAAAGTTCGGCACATTAAAGCTAACTTTATAATATGAAATGGAAACACAAGAACACGTGTTAAATCCATAACCGTAATTCCAAAGAAAACACAGAGTAGACAACATGTAGGCCTACTTAGAGAAACCGACCCCCTTTTCAAATCGACAAAAGTAAAAATTTTGAAACAAAAATGTGCGGGGATATAAATGGACGTGAACAGGTCAACACTATCACAAGAAGAGACCTGGTCTGTGCGGGTAAATCCTCAGCGCATCAAGCTGAGAACGAAAAGTATTAAGCCGACAGTCTTAACTCCACCCGTCTTTTATGTTATGGAAATATAGTCTATATGGTACCTTGCGAAATACCTGGTAGCTAAGAGAAGCAGAATATTTCAAGGTCCATCAATGAATGTCATGAAGGATTCAGCAGGATAAGTCCCAGCCCACCCTCCCCCAACAAAACGTCCTCCAAAATAGTTTGGTGTAGCCATACAGGCCTTCTTTGCCCAGAGTTTCGGTTAAAAGTGAAAAGTGAAAATGAAATTATATAGGCTTAATTTTTTTTTTAAAGTCAGAAAGTGATGGCCCGATCCCTAGGCATATTCAATTATTTTTTAAAAATGATGTCCTGAAAAAACATGTCTGTGGACTCCTAACTGGAACGCGCACGGTCCAACGAGAGCTCACGACCTGAGCTATAATTAAGTTGATGCAAAAAATTAGATTTTTTTCAGTTAGACTTGGCTGAGCTTTTTACAGAACTGTCTGTTTAACCTACCATTGAATGCAGCTAAGAGTTAACAAATAATTAAATGATTAAAACTACTTCCTACTTCCATTTTCAAAAGTGATGTTGGGCGAAAAAATTGTATTTGAATTGGCACCCCCCCCCCTCCCCTCGGTCCCCCAGTTGGGTGTCGATGTTGGGCGAAAAAATTGTATCTGAATTGGCACCACCCCCCCTCCCACCCGCTGTCCCCCAGTTGGGTGTCGATAGAAATATTACTGTGAATTAGTAAAATTATTTTAAAAATAAACAAACAAAAAGGCAGCCATGTCCATCGGCGATATCCAAATTACTTCAAACAGAAGTTATTTACCTAACATCAGAAGTCAGTCAAAAGCCAGTTTTACGGTTGGACGTTCTCTCACCACAAAGTCGGCTGTTTTGGGGTGAATCGATATTTTGATCGGACATGCATTTCTGAGTTAAATGGTTAAGGGGTCGTCCAACCTAACTTTGGTCAATTTTTTGACATTTTTCCCAATGCCTCAGAAACTGATAAGAGAAGTAAGGAAAGGCAAATTATATATCAAAATAATGCGTAAAGTGCATAGAAAAGGTACATATAATTTTTGTCAGGACAAAAAAGTGAATTTTATGATTTTGAAGAAGATTAATTTGTCAATGACAGAAGTAACGAACCGGTAAAACCACAAAATAATCGGTAATTCGAAAGCCTTGGCCTCAATATAATGACAACATACTACAGACTCGGAGAAAGCATTTTTTGACACACACTCTGGTGGGTTTTGATTTTTGAATGTAATAACACCAACACAAATTTTGGATGTTCCGGATGTGGCCATGTTTCAATGTAGTTCAGTGATCTGAACGTAGTGGCTACCCTTCTACGTTCAGATTCTTCCCATTGAATCCAATACTGGCAATAGAAAAAGTTCCCATCAAGTTTTTATGGGAACTCAAAACTCGAAATTAGGAATATATATCAAGCTTTCGCCCTTATTACCGGCTGCAATCGATAGTACACGTATTTCCTTACATTTGGGCAGAGTTTATTAATCCAACTCTGCCCAAATGTAAGGGAATACACGTACTATCGATTGCAGCCGGTAATAAGGGCGAAAGCTTGATATATATTCCTAATTTCGAGTTTTGAGTTCCCATAAAAACTTGATGGGAACTTTTTCTATAGGATTGAATGGGAAGAATCTGAACGTAGAGGGGTAGCCACTGCGTTCAGATCGCTGAACTAGTTTCAATGATGTTTATTCCGGTCATGTGATTACGATGTGGTTCTGGAAGAAATACTCAATTTGGGCAATCGTAAGAATGCAAGGACGTGATCACGCCCTTTATTTGTTCGAGACAATGTATGAGCGGATTTGCAAACTGGTGACAGCAAATACTTCAGCTGTTACTGTCATAACTGCAAAATATGGTTCGAAATTCCCTCTCGTGTTGACAGGGCGTCTGAACTTTTTTGTTGACAAAAAAATCTGAATTATTCCGCACTAGAAAGGCAACATGAACCACTTGTAAGTTGTAAAAGAATAACCGAGTGTATAAAATCGGGACGATACACATAAGATAAGGCAATATTCATAACAAAGCAAGCAGAATGCTTCAGAAATCACTTTTTCACGAAGTATATTCCAAGTGACCTGGAACTATATTGAGCGTGTTGATTTCCCCCGATGTTGTGAAGTTATTTACTTCATAGTAACCATGGAATTTGTCGCGGCTGTGTTTGATGTTTGCAAAGGACCGATTGAAGATGGGTTGAAAATGATGCATTCGTGTTTTTAAATAAGGTGCGCTTGGACGATGCTGAGAATTTAGTTTTTTCTTGCAACCAACCATACTAACACAAGCGTCGATCAGTGTCTTTTTGCCATCGTTTTACACTGACAAATGTGACAAATCTCCTCACCGGAAACTATCTTCCAATTTGCATATCACAATAAACATAACCGCTGTCAGCGTGACCGTGTGGTCAAAACCGAAACGAATTATCGAATCCACGGTCAAAATTAGCTGCAATTGGCTTTTAAACAAATGAAATACACGAAATATTCGCAATTTCTTCATTATCCATGCCGAGTTACTTTTTAACCAGACCACATGCGTTCAGTTTCGTTTGTCGGCACCAAACTGATATTGTTTGTGGTAATTAATAGTACGAGAAGGCGAAAGAAGCCAAATATTTCCCATCATCTACAAATTAATTAAAATTGATAATTCCTTTTATTTTACTGAAATTATGAATTGATAAGGTGGGTGTGTTGCGATTATATGCCCCAGACCTGGAAGTTGGAAAATCAAAGGTGCATCTAGGGCCGTGCAGTGGTAACTTCTGTCCTCTTACCCACACATCATCACATGTACCAACATTCTCCCTTGTATCTCAACCACCGCTACTCCAATTTGAAGGATATTTGGTGTTGTGATCGAGCATCATGGGGAAACGATGACTGTGTAGCTGCTGTAGCATGTGTTTCTTCCCACATTTTTTCAGAGTTGTACTTTTTCACTCTTTTGAGTTAGAAAATTTTGTTTATAACCAGTTGATTTGTTACAATTTGTTGGAAAGTGCCTGCTGATACACTCAATTTTATTGATACAAAATATTTCTGGTGAAGATTTTGTTCCTATTACTTATCAAGCAACAACCTAATGAATATTCTGTTTTAAGCCACCAATCTGATGTTTGACACTTTTATCGGAACTGTTATGAAGGCTTAAGGAACTTAAAATGTTGATTATGGCAGGACTTTTCTATTCACCCATTAATCGATAAATTAAGTGTTATAGCTGGAAGTAAGAAAGGTCCAGAACTTAAGTCTAAAAAGAATGTTTTGCAATGTAACATGATTTTTGCAGATACACTTATTTGGAGGGTTACTTGTCTGATAGAGTTTGGAACATGTGTGGCCAGGATCTTCAAAAAGAAAAAAGAATTAAACCTTGAGAAAAAGGCATATGCCTTGAGTGACGGAGGTAGAATCATACAAGGAAGAGCCCCCCCCCCCCCCCCCCCCGGGAAATTGTTTGTGTCAAATCGAGCTCATTTGTCACCTTTTGGGGATTGCTTTGTGAACTGCGTTCTTGAAAAAAATATGTGAGACCTTCTGGATATGCCCTTCTGATCTCAATATGCCAATAAGCCTCCTTGGGGAAAGTACATGCAATAATGGTTATGTAAGGTTGATTTGATGTGTTTTGAATAACAATGTACTTTTAAGTACATTAGATGGTTTATTGCAGTGACAGGTTACAGTTACCCTTATTTCTTCTGCAACCGATATCATGAGTGTATTGGTGTCCTAGAGTAAACAAAGGTATTATACTTATTGATAAACCAGACAAATTTAACAATTTAATCACTATCAAATTGATGCATGGGATAAAATGGGTTACATTACAGTGCAAGGGGTTTGTAAATATATTTATTCAACTACAATGTATGACTTTGCAGTGCATTCTACATAGGAGAATATCATAGTTCTTTCCAAACCACCACAGTGACACATACATCTTTATATTGGGAGACACTCTTTTGTCCTCCCATACTTCTTCTGGTGGACTCCTTCAGTTGACCTTTGTTGAACTCCCCAAATCAAGGAACTAGGAACGGGATTCACGCCGCTTAAATCGACATAGTTATCTGGACAACAATCAATTCCTAATATTTCCATTGCAATAGCTATTTGCCCTTTATCAAGTAAAGCAGAGGCATAATTCAGCACAACACACACCAGCAAATCCTTTGTCAACACGTCATCTGTCAAACATGGAGACATCAGCGTTTTCAAAGATACATCCTTAGAAAGCCAAATGAATCGCCTTTTCTCGGTTAACTGTAAAATTATTAACCAACAATTTTCAATTACAGTTTTCAAGTCTTTTCTGATGGCATTAATCAACGATTTACTGATGTGATCTATTTTGTTTTTACTTTCAACAAAATAATCAGGAATGTCATGAATTTCAAGAAAAGTATCATTTTATCCAGAACCCATTTTAAGCGCTCAAAAGGATTGTCCTCTCTCCAGTGTCCTTCTTGTCGAGATTCGCATAACCAAAACATTGTTTGTTGACAGTGGAAAGTTGACAATGCTCGTTTTACTTTGTTAATATGAAAACAAAATAAGTATTTGAATAATTTGTAACAAAGGAGTTGTGACATATTCATAGAACGTGCAACTTTTCGACTATTCTTATGAGCTTTGGGAACAATGTGACAGCTGTTTATAATAATAAACTTTATCACACTCTGTGGCGGCAAGTGGCGTTTTCTGTTTTGCCATGGCGTTGCATCTATTGGCCAAGCAGGGTGGGGAAGAGCGATGACGTAATCTTTCGACCAACGTATACGATAAGTAGAGTTGGAGATTTCCGCTGTAACAGCAGGTCCGTTATGTGAAAACTCAACACTGTCATTTTTGCCTCCATGTATTCTAGACGATTTTATTTCCTTTTCTTGACAGCGAAAGTTATGCCAATTCCGTAACTTTGACATTAACTTTTGGTTCAAAATATATCCTTCACGATCAGTATAGTCCGCTGCAGTCGTAAAAATGTCCTTGGATAGATCATACATTTTATAAGCATCCACCTGTCTTTGGGTGAACCATCCAGGATTTACAAGTAAATGAACATAACCGCTCTGACCGCTTATGGTAACGGGTCTTGCAAATGCACGCCTATGATATTCATCAACAAACATACCAGGCATCACATATAACACATCCTCATCATGTCCTTCTTTAAACGACCGCAGCCCATTCATATGGATAATATCTGGTAAAGATAATCCGTTTGTATTGCTGCCCCCGAGAAGTTGCGTGTCGACGCAAAACTTTCGACCATAAAACAAACTTGCCTGTTCTTCTTTTTCTGCTCGCTTCGCTTCATTTACGGAACTTTCTACAACGCCCAGAGTTAGGACCATGTTGAGAGCAAAATCACCCATGGACGGAAGCGTTACATTCTCCTGATCCAAAAGCTGTTTGAAGAAGTTTCCTTTTTACGATTTTTCCATTCTCTCTAAATACTTACGCCAGTCTTCAAGTGTCAGATTATCACTTCTGGCTCAATATGGACGTGAATATATACAATAACAATTTCTTCTAATTGTTCTTCGAACTAATCATGTGCCAGTAAAGATCTGAGTAGTCCTGATTACATCAGCTTTTAGCTCTTCTTGTAGTTTCGTCCAATAAACATGGAACATGATGTTTGCGACACATTATTAGAAAGGACTAAGAGAACTAATTCCACCAAAAAGTCACCCAGGCACATTTCACCTGTAAATAAACGAACATCCCAAACTTAAATAAATAAATAAATAAATAAATAAATAAATAAATAAATAAATAAAAATCGGTTTCGTGATGGTGAAGGGATCACCCAAACTAAGATCAAAGTATTAAGACGGTGGTGAGCATTGAAAGGGTATCCCCACTTCCGTTGAAGGAGTAATGTAGGGTTCTACCAATGAGACAATATTTAATATTATGCGTAAAAAAGGAACCTGGTCACACATTCTTCCATGACATCATCTATTCTAACATTCGACAGATACGCTGGAGTGCTGCAAGCAGACAATTACAAATTCTCATTCACATCCGCCCATTTACCTTCCCAACTTGCCCTGCCGTCTGAATTTAATCCATTTAATGATAACTTAAAATGGCAGGTTTTGTCACATATCAAGATCTCAAAGCCCATTATGGAAGTATCGTCCGCAACATGCTTAATAAGCGCGTGACGTAAGAAGACAACATGACGTCGTAACATTGAAAGTGAGTTCGTTTTTGAAGAATTGAATTAATCTTTTATGTTTTCAAAGTTGTTTATTTTATTAACTGTTTAGCTTACACAAAAAATGTCTGACAGTTTACGTTATTGCAAGAGATACAGGGAAGTTAGCGTACCTTAATGTTCTAAAGTTGTCAGTAAATTTAACATTAAGGGTATGGGAATTTCATATAAAAATTGAAGTTTCGAAATATTAGCGAAGTTGTGTCATCGATGTGGGGCATCATTTCACAAACTTTAGGAATTTCTTGTAGAGAAGTATCGAAATACAGAAGCTGGTTTGGGAATTTATTTTCCCCAATCAGTTTGAATGTTTGACTATAATTCTCTCTTCGAACTAATCACCCTTTGATCATTAGCATGAATTCACTCAAACTGTTTATTCACTTGCCGCATCTTTTCCGACTGCAACACAATCGTGCCCCCATGGCAATTACACGAATCCACTCCTATCACTCAGAAAACTTATCAATCAATCACCTTGTTGCGAAGTTATGAGAGCCCACCAAATCTCAGTCCAGCACTAATATAAGCCGATTCCTGTCATTCAAACCTCATCGTATCATCATCACATCACATTCGCGCCTCTGACTTTGAACACAGAGAGTGAAGACCTGATCAAGATCATGGAAATACCAGCTAGACTGCAGAGGACAATTGCAGCTTCGGGGGTCTCTTGTCCTATCACCTGGACTATCCAGGAGATAGGAATGAGAGTCCATCTGACTCTGGAATTCCAGGTAGAAGAAGAGAAAAAATCACCGCCCTCCTCGGGGAGAGGTAGTACCCTTGCAGAGAGGACCTCCTCTCGCACTGGTCCTCACCCGAGCAGGCTAGGAGGCCATGAGAAGAGGAAGACAAGGAAGAAGAGCCCGTCCACCAAGCGCAGGGATTCCCGGCTTGGAGGCTTTTCTGGAAAAGAAGAGAGAGAGGGGTGAGGTAAAGGAGGAGACAGAGACAGCCACCAGTTCCGATCCCACTCCCACAGAGGCACCCATCTTGTCCCCAGCTCCACAGCTGGAGACTATAGATGTGGAAAATCCTGTGGAGACTGAATTGGAATCGGAAGCTGTCTTCTCGCCACTTCCAGAACCCCACTCACCTCTTCCTTCGGCTCCAGAAAGCCTGACTGAGACCACTGAATCCACTCCACCAACTGCACCAACAGAAAACAACTACTACAACTTGAAAGGGCTATCCATAGAGGAAACAATGAAAAGAGTAGATGCATTCATAAAAGAGTCAGACCCAAACAGCGACAACTAAAAACAGCCCTCAAAAAGTAACCACCCCAACAGATACAACTCTTCCAACAACTCCAACAACTACAACATCACCGTCGCAGCCTCCTCCTCACAAGAAGAGAAACAAGAAACATAAACGCCGCTAAACCCGCTCCTTCCCTTTCCTCCTTTGACACGTCGAGACATGATGCAGAAAATCAAAAACACTAATATACAGTCACTGAGGGTCGAAAGGGGCTTGCTCCCCAAACCGTCCCTGTGCGCCTTCGGCGCGTGAAACCATTCTGACGACGAACACATTTTCTCACTACTTTACAAGATGAAAAGTTTGTGTCTGTCTTACACTCCAAATCCAAAGTGTTGACCCAGTACCCGGTACCTCCTTGTGCATACTGTAGTGTTTTTTACCCGAAAACTCAACGTTTTCTCACTTCTTTTCCTATCAGCCCCATGCTGATTGTAGTGATGTTTACACTAAAACACAAAATTTACTCACTACTTTACAAGACACACACCCCAATAAACACCAAATATTTCCTTCCAGCTCCACATTGAATGGAGTGCTTTTACCACAACTCACAAAGTTTACTCACTCCTTTACAAGACACAGACCCGTAAATACCAAATAGACCCTCCCAGCTCCACGCTGAAAGATTTCATCTCCACTCCCTTGGTGGATTTTTCACCTACTTTCCACTTTGCTGACTGAGACATACATCATAGGTTTAACCCCATTCCCGCGTCCATTTTGACCGAGCAAATTGACGGTGATACCCGATGTATAATAAATCTACACCAGCGACAGCTATAAACCTACTTTAGGATTCCCTTTCCTCTCGTTGGTTTGAAAAGTCTCGATTAGGCGTAATTAGTTACTCCTGCCGATACTGCTTCCGCGCTGGTGATTAGGGACCTCACATATTACCAACGTCAGTGTTAGAAAAGGGCTTTCCCAGTACAAGACTGCAGATGCTAGACAAAACTGTGAATTTATGGTCAATACCCAGCAATCTCCTGACACCCAACCAAGAGCCGTTCTCACAATTACACACCCGAATTGAAACACATAACCCTGAGCCCAAGAGGCGAATAGAACCCCCCCCCCCCCCCCCCCTGTAAATCCCAAACGTGGCGGGGTGGGCATGACGAACATTGTTTCCACACAAACCCCAAGAAAAGATTGACCTGTCGCCCGACAAGTTTCAACGGTCCATACACCTTTCACACTCCTCCAGGGACATACCCGAAAGTGCCAACTCCAATAGTGATGTATGCAGTCCCGCGCATATATAGAAGGACAACTTGAACTCGATTCCCAGTATCTCCGAACAAGATACAGACCCCTCAACGTCGTTTACTGCCACCCTTGACCATCTGCAATATGGCACCCCAATTAACCATACGATCCTCCGTGATCACATACTCTCAGCCGCTCGCAGGAGACCCCCCACCCCACCCCAGTACTTGTGACCTCCCCCCAACGTCAACTCATTCGCCGGAAGTAATACAGGACATACCGCCCCATAAGAGTGATTGGTCCCCAATGTTCTAAGCGGCTGGAACCCATTCCAATCTGGGAAACCTTAATTTCGCCATCCATGAGAATATAGTTCCACCAGGACCACCCGTCACAGACCACTCCCTCTTAACTCAGGAGATGGCACAGACACACACCGAATTTATGAGAGCAACATCTTGCCCACCCAAACCCCGATAGCGCATCACACCATTGATTTGTACTCCGACAATACCCAACTATCAATACATTTTCATTCTCCTCCAGTGGAACTCCCAACAATACCCCTCAAAACGACACCACTGCAAACCACCCTGCAATGAAAGTCGAAACTCAAACCCATGAACATACCGCTCGGTTTGATCTATCGTTGCTACAGCTCCCAAAAAATGTTTGACCCAATTGGCAGTCCTCCCAAATAAGCGAAAGTGCCCCTCTCGCCAAACAGTGTACCCCGCAATGTTGTGTTGAAAAGATGTTCCCGCGACATTTGAAACAACAAGTAGCACCCCACTTTCTATTTTGCTACTCCCGGTCCCATAAAGGGATTCCCTCCCAAATATACCCACAGTAGCATCCCCACCGTAGATTAACTGGTCATTTGGTGCCTCCCTCCACCCTATATATCAAACAGCCCCCCCCCCCCCCCGAGGCGCAACAACAGTTTCCCTTCCTCCTAGTACCCTAAGAAGTAAGAGGGACCCTCCTCCAGGGGATTGAATCCTTCCAATGATATAAGGGAAAGATACTCTCATGACACGAGAGCATCGCCTGTCCCTACAGGGTTATAACGCATCCACTCCCTCTTTTTCGCTACTTCTTTCCCCACAAAGGGCTCCTTTCCCGACAGACCCGAGTAGCTCCCTTGATCCCCGATTTACCGGCAATCTGATGCCTCCTGGTCCCTATTTGTCCTCCTCCCCAAAGATTTCTGCCTAGCTTGGGGTGCATCACCACCTCATTTCCTAATCTGAGTCTAAACACTGAAAATTCTAGAAAACTCTCATTCAAATGCAGCATGTGGTAGGTAGGTATCTGTTAGATGCAGGCCTGTGTGCCCAGAAATGTTTGCAATTTTCATAAGATTCTTCCCAATCTTCACTTAAAATCGACAGCCAAGCTGATATAAACTGACAAATAATTTTGATAAAGAAACTGCGATAAATCACTCAGTGTCTGTTGTTTTTGCTCTTATCGCTTATCATGAATGTCACGAGTCTCCGCTTCCACAGACCCTCTCAGGTTCACAAAAAGAAAAGACGATAATTTCCTGACTGTTGGATAAAGAGTTACAAGTGAGGAGGCTCTTTACTCTACACAACCCTTCCCCCTAAAAACGGATTTTATTCCATCTCTGCCCGAAATTTTGAATATTTGAATGACACAGTTCAATGAAACCATACAAACTTTTATACCATTAGAAATGGCTTGGTGAGCCGTTTCTGATAAAATCCATGTTTGTGTAGTTTTATTGGGCAGTGAACAGTTACTTTGGACCTCGGGTCGGGGTGGGAGTTATTTCTAGCCACTTGTGTTGCTTTGCTGTGTAAAGGGTTAAAAGTAAGGAGGCTGACTACTCCGCAAAACCCATGGAATTAACGATATCATTCCATTTCACCTTTGGTCATTTGGAACCTAGTGATTTGGACGTTCCGTGTGTCGTGTTCTCAACGTTTCGCTCTCCCCGCCCCAAGATAATGATGCGAACAAAAAGTATTGTTGGTACGAACTGTCTAGGTACGAAACGACCTCTGGGCGAATCGTCAAGACACATCTAATATCCGCGACTTGACAACATCTAATATCCGTGACTTGACATTTTCAATTGTTAACTGCTAACTGTTTTCTGACTTCACACTTCGCAATGCTAACTGCTTTCTGAGTGCACATTTCGAATTGCTAACTGCTTTCTGACTTGACATTCTGAATTGCTAACTGCTTACTGACTATTTTCTGAGTACCGGAAGAACAAGCGGGGAAGGCAAATCCCTTTGTCTCACAGTCCTTCTCAAGTTTACAAAAAGTATTGTTGGTACGAAATGTCTAGTTACGAAACGTCCTCTGGGCGAATCGTCAAGACACATCTAATATCCGCGACTTGACATTTTGAATTGCTAACTGCTAACTGCTTTCTGACTTCACATTTCGAACTGCTAACTGCTTGCTGACTTCACATTTCGAATTGCTAACTGCTAACTGCTTGCTGACTTCACAGTTCGAATTGCTAACTGCTAACTGCTTGCTGACTTCACGGACCCTCCTTCAACATCTATATCCGCACCAACAATACAGCCGCTACACCAACTCCTCCACAGCAACAACAATTACTTCACCCACAACTACTACATCAAAGGGCTATACCAACTACTACAACTATGACAAGAACTGCAATACCATCCTTCCCATGAGAACCCTAAGTAGTGAAGCTGTACTTGTTTTCTGAGGTAAACCAGTTGTTTTATTAGAAAATAGGACCCAGTGACCAATACCTGGGTATAATTCCTCTAAAATGGGTAACATTGGTAGACGACTGACTGTACATGACTTTATATCCATGTTGCAGTCACGTTTAGCCCTTGAGCAGAAATATGTGACCTTAAACACCAATAAATAAATAAAAAAAACATCACTATAACCCAACTACTGCACCAGCAATGACACCAACGAATGCAACGCTATCCACTACAACTCAAACTACTGAATCAATAGTGATAAAATACCAACAACTACTACACTAACCACAGCAACAACATCTACATACACAGAACGACACTCGCGTGTGAATGGGTTAACCGATATGGCACGAGTGCCAGCGCGGAAGGATAAAACGAGAGACCGCAGTGCCACATCGATTAGCCCATTCACACGCGTGTGTCGTTCCGTGTTTATTACACACCTTCACGCCTTCAAGTCTATAAAAAACAACTATTAGAAGGACACTCAGCAATTCATTTAACAACTATCAACAGAAACAACACATTTTATCGCCAACCAAATTTGCGAGGGGAATCCGTGCTACTGGCATATAGAACACATTGGAACTTAGGGGAGGAATTTCGGCTATTGCTAGCGATTCAAATTGTAATTACGTTGCATGATTTGTAGAAAATTCCAGTGACATTTCCCTTCTATTTAAAAATAGTCCGTCAACGATTTCCGTTCCGGACATATGTGCTGAACAGATTTTCATTTTCCGCACGGTTTAGTGTTGCTGTAGATGGGAATTTCATAGAACAGGCATGTAATAAAATATCTACCACTACAACTACTGCATCAAGCACTACGGCTACTGCACCAATCACAAGAACTATTGTATCTACAATACAAAAATGTTACACCCACCACTACTACACCAACTAAACCAGCCATAACTGCAATCCCAAACACCGCAACTATAACACAAACTATCTCTACACCAATCACTAATACACGAACCTCTACTACTACTAAACCAATAATCCCAACTAAAACACAACCAACATCAATCACTTTTTAGCAACATTGGCTCGAACATCCCACCAACTTGCGGAACGAGGTCTTCTTAACGTATATGCTGTCTGTTGCAAACGGAACCGATTCGTCTTCATTGAAGCGTCGCAGCATGCTGAAAATTACGATGAGTGCATAAGTTAGCATAGGGACTCTAAGGTGGGTGTATTGGGTCTGGGGCACTTCGTAATATGCGAGAATATCACAATATTGGACACATGCCCCCAGCACCCCCTGATCCCCTCCTCCAGTTCCCAGGGACTGTTTTTAATGCTGCAATAATAGTTAAAAATGCCCAGGTAATTCATCGTCCGTTATTCATAGGTCCTTTGTTATGCCCGTTTTATGCTAGCACCTCCGCATCCTCAACTAGTGCCCCTCCCCGCCTCAAGAAAAAAAAATCTTTTTTGCTAGATGCCACTCGGTGTGTATTGTGTGTATTTCTGCAAAATAATTACACGATGTATGTTCCCGGGCGGAGTTATTGTTGCCCATACCGTTAACACCCAACCCACGTCTCCTGACACTACACAACTTCTGCAGATAACTTTATAATGTTATCAAACTGCACCGCGTGTGGCTTCTTTCATGGCACCTCAAACAAAATCAGAGTCAATTTTTTTATTTCTTAAGATTTCCCCATCATTCTCTCTCCACAGGTTTAATGAAGAATAACATTTCCTTCCTTCTAACTGTTCCCACAAGAATATTGAGAAAAATAAGACGGACATTTGATTAATAACAACATACATGTACCAACATCCTACACACACGCAGTCAAACGGAAACGTGAAGACGTGAACTCAGAGAAACGGGTACTATTTCCGTACAAGTTGAGATAATATATTGGGGAGGGAGGGGGGGGGGGTCTTCTTTCCCCTTTTGTTTGCTTCTTATGCTAAGCAACATGACAGGAGCGCTATTATTACTATTCAAATTTACATCTCCAAGGTTTTTCTGTGACATTTGGAATACTTGATTAGCATCAGACACACCTCTATCTATCTATCTCTCTCTCTCTCTCTCTCTCTCTCTCTCTCTCTCTCCCTCGCCCCCTCTCTCTCTCTCCAGTCGCGGTGTTGGCGAAATGAAAGATAAGGGGACGAAATGAATAAAAAAGTATACAAGCACCTTTACCTCATATGCATCAATGCACGTCCACCGATACAACGCTCTTGGTGAGGGCATGACTGCCAGAGCCGTTCCCTGTGAAGTCAGTGAAGCCTTTGATATGAGGTTTGTCATGCGGACCTATTATATAATTTATAAAACATCGGTATCGCATGTAATTCACTGAAATTTCTCAAATACTATTGAGTGGACAGACAACAGAGAATAGTTTTGTACGCCGAACTTTCCTTTTGGCGTAAAATTCGAAAGGGTGTAACACAAGGATCGATTCTTGGAGCCCCCCCCCCCCCCCCATCCCCTCACTTTTATCTATATCACTGGCAGAAATAACATTGTCTCTGACTTGCGGTTTCTGAAAATTAGCGGGCGGTGAAAAACAGACAAAATTCGGTGTTCCCTTGACATTGTGTGAATGCCACTTGTAACTTTCGAAACATAATTTACATTGTATGTACCTTTTTATATACTACTCAAAGTTTGCTAAGCACCACATATTTGACACATCATTGTGAAATTTGCTTGTGACATATTTGCGATATTTTTGGTGGATATGACTGAGGGGTATATTGAGATAGTCCCCAGTGTTTACATTATCTCTCTTGACAGGCAGACGTTTCGTAACAGTCATGGAAGGCATGTACCCCTTGATTTTCATGATGCTTTCGTGTACTGTCTGCATGTACATGACATGTGTAGGGTATTCAATCTTCATTTCAACACAGACCCTTGTGATTTAATGATTGAATATGGCAAATGAAAATTTAAGAAGACATTTGTCTGAAGCAGAAATATGGCTGGCTGTAGGGATGGTGGAGCAAGGGGCTACCCGTCGTCAGATTGATGAAGCCCTTGGTGTGCATCATATGTGATCAGATCACCAGAGCCTGAGCAAGATTTCAGCCGTATGGCACACCAGTAATATGGCATGGTGGTGGCAGAGACAGGGCATCATCTGCAGTTGAAGACCGGTTTTTGATCATTTAGGACCGTAGGAACCGCTTTGCCATAGCAACCCAGCTCCGCAGTGGTCTTCAGAATGCATCCGGGGCAAATGTTTCGACGCAGACTATCTGGGCAAGGTTGCACGAAGGTGGTATCCGATAGAGAACACCAAGTATTCGCATTCCGCTGTCCCAGAACCACCACTAGGCACGATATGAGTGGGCCATGGACCATGTTGGATGGACCAGAGAAGATTGGCGACCTGTCTTTTTTACAGATGAGTCAAGGTACTGCCTAGACTACACAGATGGGTGTTCTAGGGTATGGAGAAGACCAGGAGAGCGATTCCATGCAGCCAACATTGCTGAGCATCGCCGCAATGGTGGGGGTAAATAATGGTCTGGTGCGGCATCAACTGGGATGGGCGTACAGAGCTCTATGTCCCTGACCGTGATACATTGACTGCACAGCGGAAAATTGATGAGATCCTGGATGCCCACGTCAGATTGTATACAGGTGCAGTGGGTGATAGATTCATTCTGATGGACGACAATGCCCGTCCTCATGTTGCCCATGCTGGCCGGGAGTACCGACAGAGGGAGGGGATTGAGCGTATGGACTGGCCAGCAAGATCCCATGACCTCAATCCAATCGAACATGTCTGGAATGAGTTACAGCTTGCAATTTAGCCCGTCCAGTCCAGCCAAGAAGTGTTCGGGAGCTTGGTGCCATGCTGGTCCAAGAATGGAACAACATTCCATAAAGGATCATCTGGAACCTGATTTGGAGCCCTAGAAGGCGTTGTCAAGCTGTAATTAACAATAATGGGTCTCATACTCTATATTGAACCCATATCAGTTCGCTCCGTCAACTATTTGGCAAATTTGAAAAATTTCCTCTTTTACCAATAATATCCATTTTCCACGGTTATCATATTCAAAAGCTAAAAAATAATGTCAAACACAAACAAAATCTCAATTTCTGTGCTTAAATCATTAAAGATATAATTAAATATAAAATATATACACTTTTCTTAACAATATTTCAACTAAAACGTAAAACAGGTAGTTAGATATACTTGGTACTTAGCAAACTTTGAGTACTTTTTATACGATTTAGAGGAAGCCTTAAAAAAGGGGTATATCGATGTTCTCTGGTCTAAATAACTATGTAAAAACCGTGTACATTTTGGTGTTTTACTACCAAAACACAGACATTTCTTTTGATTGTTCTTGTACATGCTTGTCAGAAACGGCGATATCGGTGGTATTGTAACCCCATGTCGCAAAGTATCATGGTGGAATTTGTGGAAATTAGGTCTACTCATTCTGTTGCAGGCAAGAGCTTTATATTGGTCAGTGGGCCATGTTTTATGTGACGGGCAGGCCTGAAAATAAGCAGTCTAACATTTGCAGAATGGGGTCCCCAGAGGGTGAATTTGATGATGCTATCCTCTGTGTACCTCTTTCTGTTTGTTTTTGAGGCCCTGATTTCAGATTGAGGTAAACAGAGGGTAAAATTAGTGATGCTATCCCGCTGTGCAGGGTAGCATCACTAAATGCACCATCTGGGGACCTCATTTTGCAGATTTTCTGGCTTGGTGACGGGTATTCTATATTCATTATGGTATTATTTTAAGAGCGTGATTAATGTAACAAAAGCACCAAAATGGCGCATTGATCAGTACTTTTTTAAGTTAGCATCAGCTGTTAGCATTGAAATAAATTATACCAATGTACCATTAATAAAGAGTTAATCTACAAATGGCTGATTCTATAAGGTGGTGTATTCTTCCGAAATTCCAGTGCCCCGTATTACCAGTGTGCAGTAGAACTGTCAAACCATGAATTGATACACATAACGTTTTGTGTTTTTTTGTGACCGTTTGATTATCCAACGTCTGGCAACTATCCTCATCAAATCCACTTTAAACAATACTCTCATTTCATCATTCAGATTAACCTTTTACCTAACATGAAAAGCAGACGACACTTGCAAACAAAATTCTTGAATAACTATTTTTTTTCATTTTTTTGTCTCAAAAACATAGGTTATGACCCCTTATTGGAAGGAGATCGTTCAAAAGAGGAGGCATAACCTATGTTTATGAGACAAAAAATGAAAAAAAATAATGAAAATTAATTGGCGATTTTTATGAATAGCGCTGGTCGGTTTTGACCGTTATGTTTGGTAAAGGGTTAAATCACCAAAGTAAGTTACAAATTCCAAGCCGAAATGTTAAGAAACATCCTCGAAACTCGATAATCTGTAATGGTGGGCAGCGTCCCTCCCCTTTGTGCAACTATGTTACGTAACCATAATCTCAAATATGCAATATTGCCCAAAGCCAAAGAAGGGATGAAAGTCTACATTCGCTTTTAACTATTGATAAGATATGAAAATAATCTCAATTGCAATAAAGGTACGATAAAAAATAACTGCCATTGTATGGCTACCCCATCAATTACAAGTTTGAGAAAGAACAATTGATATTCCTACACGTGTGCGCTATGGAATACCGACATGTTGTTGTGTCCGTTTTTGGAGTATACGATAATAGCATACTTGGAGTGAGAAGGCTTTTGAAGGATTTCATATGTGTTTCAATAAGTTGAACGTTCGTAAAATGCGGAATCTACTTCACTTAACCCTTTACCTAACCTGAAAAGCAGACAACACTTGCAAAAATAATTCTTGAATAACAATTTTTTTTTCATTTTTTGTCTCAAAAACATAGGTTAAGACCCCTCGTTGGAACGAGCTCGACGAGCTCGTTCCAACGAGGGGTCATAACCTATGTTTTTGAGACAAAAAATGAAAAAAAATAATGAAAATTAATTGGCGATTTTTGAGAATAGCGCTGGCCGGTTTTGGCCGTTACGTTAGATAAAGGGTTAACCGTTTACCAAACGTAACGGCCAAAACCGGCCAGCGCTATTCTCAAAAATCGCCAATTAATTTCCATTATATTTTCCTTTTTTGTCTCAAAAACATGGGTTATGACCCCTCTTTGGAACGAGCTCGTCGAGCTTGTTCCAATAAGGGGTCATAACCTATGTTTTCGAGACAAAAACATAACATGAAAAAAAGTAGTTATTCAAGAATTTTGTTTGCAAGTGTCGTCTGCTTTTTATGTTAAGTAAAGGGTTAACTACAGGAATTTACAGAACGGAAATATGCCAACAAGTGATTTACATTGCTCCCCTTTGCATGATGTTAGGAGGAGTAAATTATAGTATTTGACACACGACGTCATAGTCTTATTGATTTACACTGTGCGCCCTGTTGATATTCACACTAAAATGTCACTTTTTTGTCGCGATATCATCTGAAAATATTATCTAAAAGTCAATTTGAACGCTCATAATCTTTATGGACATGTTATCTAGTTTTGCGCTCGATTTGATCTATACACCTGGAACTTAATTAAGCACCCCCTGTTTTTTCGCAGTGGTTTTAATAGAAACTGTCATTACTTTCATGCTATCTTTCAGATGGTCAAAAGTGATTGTTTGCGGAAAGAAAGGTCTATTGACAAATGAAAGACAACACAATGATGAATATATGCAGTATTTTAATGGCGCTAATTACACATATCTGTCACTAATGTTTTTGATGGAAAAATGTTCTTTCGACAAGTGTGGTGCTGGACGGTCCATGATGAAACAACGCCGGTAATTACTGACAAACAATGTAACGTATGATCTCCTAAACACAATAGCAGTGTCTGACGTCAGTAGCGGGTGTATCCACCACGTGCCGGATGACAGCCTGAACCCTCCTTCTAATGCTACCAGTGAACCTTCTGATACGGTCCAGGTGCAACTGCCGCCACTCCTCATGCAATGCAGCTTCCAAATCGGCCAAATTATGTACAGGCGGATCCCTTGTTTGCACACGACATCCAAGAAAGTCCCAGGTGTGTTCTAAGAGATTCAAATCGGAGCTCATTGAAGGCCATGGTAGTGTTGTAAAAGCGTTGTTCTGAAGGAATGCTCTCACAGCATGGGAACGATGTGGCCTTGCATCGTTGTCCATAAATACAAGGCGAGTAGCCAACTGGTGGGTGTCAAAATGAGGCACGACAGCCGGATTGAGAATGTCCCGGATGTGCTGATGACCACTGAGATGCAAATGTACAGTCATCATATGTTTACAATCATGAGAGAGGCATCACCAGATCAATACTGATCATCCACCAAAAGGAACAGTAGGTCTGATGTTCCTGGACACGTAAGCAGTATTTCTATGCCTCCACACTATTATGCGACCATCTGTGACGTGAAGCAGGAACCTGCTCTCCTCTGACCAATTGACTCTCCTCCACGTCCCGAGATTCCAATGCTGTCGTGCCATACACCATTCCAAAGCCGAAATGTCGTCTTTGGTGCGGATCCGACAGAGCTGGACGCTTAATGACCCTTCTGGACCTCAAACCCAGTGCTTTGAGACGGTTTCGGACAGTTCCGTTGCACAAACGACTGTTGGGGGTGGGGGAGGGCGTTTCAAACCCCCACTTGAAGCAAAGGGTTCACGCCTAATGAGGCGTGCCAGACTCCGATCTTCCCGAGGAAAGGTCTTTCGGTGTTGTCCAGGCCTTGGTCGGTCTTTAACATGTTGGTTTGTTGATTTTTTCGGACAAGTCTGCTGATGACAGAATGACTAATACCAAGTTGCCTTCCAATAGCTTTGAATTACATGTCTGATGCATGCATGCCAACGATTTGCCATCTTAGTGTCTCTGACAGTCTCCTCCTTGCCATGTCAACATTTATTGACAAAAGAAGTGACAAATTTTCTTGTTTTATACCCAGATATTGCATGTGGATGATAGTGTTTTTTGTGACATTCGTGAGAAGCATGCCTCACGTGGACGAGGGGATGTGTTTAGGGTACGCTATCAACCAGAAACACCATGTTTCACGAAATGAAATGTACTGTAAGACATAACAATCATTAAAACATAATAATCAGTAACAGCAACGTCACTGTCATGAAACATTTCAGGGGGTGCTTAATTAAGTTTCAGGTGAACATTTTGCGCACAATTGTTATGTCCAGAATTTTCAGGTGAGCACATGTTATCCGTGTTTATTCATACATGGTTTTGGAAACAGTATGTTTGGGATAATATTATATGATAGCGCTCATATATAATAAAGGGCAACCGATTAAAATGACGTCTAATAGAGACTGCATCACAGGTATGTTATAAAAATAACGCCAGGCCCCTTTTCGAGCAAAAATATCCACTGAAGTGGCGAAAGTCGGTTCGAAAACATAATTTGTTGGCTTCAAACTGGCAGTAATTAGTGGGGGAATAGGGAGGACATACATTTCATGTTGTGGGGGTAGCATCCGCTTAAAATGGTAATGGTTGCGAGTCTGTTTATTCACCCGAGAAAAGTTACTTTTATATGGAGAATATGACTCGCCTCGTCGACTCGAAGCATTTTTTCTCCTCCGCTCACAATAAATCCCCCACGCACAACTTAGTTGAATAACAAGAGTGCAGTGGGTATCCGATGCTTCGTCGCTTATCATTTACTTTTTCCCAGTGCTTAACTAATTCTGATACGATTTGATCTTGATTGTCTTTATTTCCGTGTATTTCCACTCTGCACTTTAATACCCTGTGCGTCGTTTTTATATAAACTATATCTGAAAACCATCGTCTTCGAATTAAGAAAAAAAATGTCGAAGCATATTCCAGAGACATCTCAATAAAAAATATAAAGTTAATGAATAATTTTAGCGAACAATTTGCTTAGAGTTTATGTCTTAGTAGTGGTAGTGCGTACATGCCTGTTGGTTTGTTTTTTCAAGGCCCCTGGCATCCAAGGTGCTGGACGAATTTCCCAAAAGACTTATTCTGATCAGCTGGAGCGAACAATACCACATTAACCGTAGATACAAAAAAGATACTTTACTTATTTAAACTTTTTTTATAGTGTGCAGGACATTATATATAGATTGTATCCATAGTAGCTTGGTGAACCAAATGTTCATCACGAGTGGTGAACATTTGGGAAATCAAGCTACTTTGGGCATATTTTATTTATACCATGATCGTCAGATTATTAAGAGTCGCTATTAGTTTTTCTCGATTTTACTGAGCAGCAGACGTATACACGAGCAAATTTGTCTTTGTTTACGTGAGCACTGGTTGGCGGTACTTCCGCTGTCAATTTTATCGCCGAAGCGAAATGGAAAAAGAAACGCGCATATCACGGGCCTTTTTCATTTTAATAATATTATAACATACTATTTCGATTTATGGATGCTTTATTAATATGAGACAATGCATGTTTGTTAATGTTTGGTATCTTATGAGGTAAACTCATTTAAAAAACATAATAAATAATTGCCGCTTTCATTTCACTCTTCGCGAGGCGACGAGCGATAAATTTAGACAAGTTTGCATTCAGGTGCAGGTCACCAAAGGTCAGCTTGGATGTAGTTCCACTGTAGGTGTAAATTTTAACTATTGAAGTCCCATTGCTGGGGTGTTCACCACAGACACACACGTTCACCACGATTGGTGTATAAAGCTAAAAATTTATGTCATAGGCTTTTCATATATAGTAGAATAGGTAATCATGGTATAAAAAAGTTCACCCTGCACACATCGCAATAAGATAGACATGTATGTTGATGTGTATTTTTTTTTATCGTTGCACCTTGTTGCACCTCAAAACATTTGGCAACGCCAAGTGAAACAAAACTGCACGAGCGTAATTCTCTCGGGGGTCACAATAAAGTCAAACCATCAAAGTTTTTAAAAGAAAGTCTTCCCAAGATGCAGCTAAGAACTGAACTAATTTTATTTCTGCCAAGCTCTGTCAAAAATGTTATAATTGATTAATTCAATGTGATACCTGGAAAAATTAATCAGCAAAAAGGTGTATTGAGGTACCCAAGCGCTCGGAGTTGGATCGTGGAATGTATCCCACCGGCCGGGGTGCCATGGCAATATGGTTCAGAGAGGAGGCTATAATAATTAAGTATACCCATGGGCGGATTTAGGGGTGCCACACCCCTATGTTTTGTAATTCATTTTTTCCTGAGCACCAAGACCAGGAGACACGATATTATCCGCGATAACACATGGTCATCCACTAGTGAATGTTCATGTGTAAGGCCCTGCGAAACTTCGAGATTCGATTCGATTTCGAATCTTACGTTGGTATTCGGTTCGATTCGATATCGGCTGTCCGATTCGTTTTCCTTTCGAATCTTTTCACTGGCATTTCGGTTGGTATCAGTCATCTTTGTCGTCTCACAAAACGTATAGCCGACATAGAAATTGTACATAAATAATGTTGTAATAGACAGAGTGTAATTTCCGCCATATTAACCCTTTACCTAACATGAAAAGCAGACGACACTTGCAAAAAAGATTCTTGAACGAATAATTTTTTTCATTTTTTGTCTCAAAAACATAGGTTATGACCCCTCATTGGAACGAGCTCGACGAGCTCGTTCCAATGAGGAGTCATAACCTATGTTTCTGAGACAAAAAATGAAAAAAATAATGGAAATTAATTGATGATTTTTGAGAATAGTCCTGGCCTTTTTTGGTCGTTACGTTGGGTAAAGGGTTCACATAACATTAACCTAAAAAGTATCTGTACCCATGCTAATTCCAGTTTCACTAGTCACTACCACCACTGAAAGCAAATTTAATGTTCTCAAGCAATATCAATGATGAGGTCAATGTTGCTAGCGGCTAGCACCGTGGAGTTGCCCAGTACAGAATACTCGCACTCGTTTCTGTTTTTGAAAACAAATTCTAACTGAGTAATATTCCAACTACATCGTCAAGGCATGCCTTCTACGCGGGCATGCCTTGATGATGTAGTTGGAATATTTTATCAGTCGGGACTTCAAGACGCACGTATTCGATTCCAGGTTCGATTCGATTTCGAATTTAAAACTCGATTCGAATCGAAAATATGTGAATCGCAGGACCCAAATCATGTGTTATCGCGGACAATAAGTGATCGTTCGCATACGCGATAGCTTCAGAAAGACTTTTTTAAAAAATTAGTTGTTTTTTTACAAAATAGGATGCGAATAAGTCTGCACAGAATTGCGAGTATACATTGTGATCATGAGCAAAGAAGCCACCCAAGGACTAGGCCTACACTGAACTTTCACTTTCGCAGCATTTTATTTTGGCTACGAAATCTCGATCCCCAGATGTGTGTTCCGCGATCAGAAACCGAAAAGGACCCTTTTGTTATCACAGTACTGGATGCTGGTTTTTTTGGTAGAATACCATGGTTTAACATGTTACATTTCCATCAGAGATACGCAAACTCATCCAGCTCACGGGGGTCACAGTAGCGGCCCAAGTGTCCTCGGCGATTTGGGTTGAACTCGCACTGGGTAGGCTCGTTTTTCTGGAAGTCGCCTTTATTAAGTCGACGAAATCAGTTCGTCTGTTTTCCCACGTGACGGGGTCTGTCAGTTTGGGGTATTTCTGTTTCCTGTTTCCTTGGATGGATTGTCGGTAGGCAATTTGTGTTGAAGTCACCGACAATAACGCATCTCAAAGAGAGGTCATTTCTAGCTGATGATATCGATTCATCGATGAGGTCTTATTCTGACACACATGCCGAGGGTGGGCGGTAGAGAATACTCAGTAAAAGCTTATGATTTTTACTTCTTATTTCAATCCAGGTCGCTTCCAATCCAGGAAGTTCCAAATTACTTTTTTCTGTTGTAAATTAACCCCAATTTTAAATATACTAGTATTCCTCCACCGCGGCCATATTCATGGTACTTCCGAATAGGGGGATAATGGTATGCTCTTTTGTTAACACCTAATACGATCTTGCAAAATTTAAAATGTGTAATTTCGCAATGAACTGTATTTAGAATCTTCAATTTGATATCAGAGGCCTAGATTTAGAATAATTGGCGTGAAGCCACTCAAAAAGTTTTGTCCACAGATTGACTGAGAAAATCGAATGCCCTTTCAAGGATTTAGTCAGAGAAAACAGAGCAGATTTACCTCAATTTGATCTTTTTTGAACGATCCGTTCACAGTGAATGTTATGCCAAAGAAGATATATTCTTTGACCATATCTATTTTACTCCCTCCAAAATACAGAGTTGACATTAACCCTTTAACCAAAGTAACTGCAAAAAATCGGCCAGCGTTTTTCACAAAAATCACCATTCAATTTTCATTATTTTTTTAAATTTTTTTGTCTCCAAGACATAGCTTATGACCCCTCATTGGAATGAGCTCAACGCATACGTTCCAATAAGTGGCCTAAGCAATATTTTTAAAGCAACAATGAAAAAATACATATTCAAGAAGTTTGTTTGCAAGTATCATTTTCCTTTCGTGTTTGATGAAGGGTTAATGATTCATGAATCATTACTCAAGTTCAACACAGATGTAACTTTCCAGATAGAGCTATAGACCATTTTTACATTCCGCCATCTTACATCCGGGACTTCATTTGCCCCCACAAACCGGCTTTATTTATCAACATTGATCACACATGCACTGACCTGCTGGTCGGCACTGAAAGCTTCGTTTTTCGTCCCCGATTTATCAATTAAAATTCGACAGTTTACCGAATCTGCGTTTGTTCTCATCTCCAAAGAGAATAAAGGTTGGGTGTTAGGAAAATGTGTATTTTGAAATGTTATATTCCTTACTTGTTATTTTCATGTGGGCATTTGTACATAGCGCCATCGTACATCCGGGACTTGATATGCCCGTCGAAACGAGCCATTCAGATTTGTTACTAAAAATGGCACCCACGTCTGCTGGACAGTATTGAACGCTGCACTGATAGTTTGTTTCCACATTATAAATATTTTTTGTCATTGCCGTCGTTCTTTTGAAACAAAATTCGACTGTGTGCCTGTCTACTGTTCTTCGAACGAAACATTTTTAGCTTTAAAAAAGCCGACGGTACATTGAATTTGAGAGTTGTAACGAACGGCGGAACGAACATGAAGCTGAAGGATTGTAAATTGTATTGCAACATGAAAATGATAACAGATAAGTATGGAATATAACATCGCAAAATACACAAATTTCTTTTTAATTTCTTTGGGGATGAGAACAAACGCAGATTAGGTATATTGTCAGATTTTAATTGATAAAACGGAGGCGAAAAATGAAGCTTTCAATGCCGATCAGCAGTTCAATACACGTGTGATCAATGTTGATAAATAAAGCCAGTTTGTGGAAGCAAATGAAGTCCCGGATGTAAGATGGCGGAATGTAAAAATGGTCTATAGAGCAGGGAAGTGGTATATGCTAGAAGGGACAGGTCCCAAAAAGGCTTTTTAAACCGACAAATGGTACAGTATTTTTATCGAAACATACGAAGACTGGTACAAATGATACGCCTACACCAAAGTCGAGAGCAACTTACAACACCTCTAACTGGGCAAATGTGCTTTAGTACGCTGATGTATAAGGTTATTTAGATAGCTGTGTGCTTAAGAATGACGCACGCTCAACGTACGCAGCAACGCAACCAATATATATTTTTTGAAGAAAACAGTCCTGACATGCGCTTCGGTGATTGCAAAAAATCATGAAATCGTGTGATTGTTGTCGGCGTTTCAAGAGAAATAAGAAAATAGGCCGCGCATTTAAGCGTCGTTTTCAAGCTGATCTATCTCGATGAAATTCGCATAAAATTCTACCTAATTCATGCTCCAAGAAGATGGAAGTTTTAAATGTCAGAATACTTCTATATACTTGTTTCTAATTCGTACCAACGGACTGGTTTCTTCGACTAAGAATAAAAAAACGACTTCCAGAAAGCGATCCCACCCAACAATGTACCACCTCTTGGATCCGCCCCAAAGGTTAATGAATAAGATCACACGGCTGAGTTTGAAAGTCCTCCCTGTAGAACAGTAGGTGTCTCTCTTATGGTCTTCACATATACTCACAGTACAGTGTACACATAGCGCAAGCTTCATTTTTGTGGACTATTCCGAACCTGCCTGAACCTGTTCATAATCTGTCTCACAGGTCAACAAACCACCATGTGCCTAACCTATTCCATTAAAAAATGACGACGAACAAAACATTTCTTCGTGTTTATTGTTCTATGGAGAATTGTGTATGGCGCCATTTGCCGATGTTGAAGTATAAGCATAATCAATCACGTGCGTTGATGGATTTGAATGCATCGACATGTTGGAGTTACATAACAGCCAGTGGAATATAATTCTAACAATAGATAGTTCTAGCAAACAAAAGTTTCACCGTTTGAAAACATAATTTGAATCAACCTTTTCGATCACGCTCAAATGGGAATGTGATATAATACTGTTGAGACAATCTTTGTCAAATGGAGACAAACCTGTTTGATTTTGGAATGTGTACAAACTTCATTTCTTTCGTCAAGACAAGACCTTTTCTGGTTGCTCGGCTTCTGTTTGGATACCGATGTCCGATGTGGGCCTCCGGAGTACGCTAATTAAGAAAATCTCTTCAGTCTGGGTTGCCTGATCGGACCTTTGATGTGCAAAACGGTTAACTGTTCCTTCTGTTTTCTGGTACTTTGGATCTGTCAGCACTGATTCGCTGTTCAGTCCAGTTGTTCTATTAGTTTCGACTGTTGGATGAGCTGCTGGTTCTTCGATGCATTTCTTAGAAATGGCACTGGTTAAAGATTGTACAAACTTCATACGACACTTACGTTCATGAGCGCTTAGGTTATCTCTTCGATTCAAAGATTTATTACATAATGAGCACGGGTAGCGTTTCGGTTCTGTGTGCTTGACTTTCTTATGTCTGTAAAGACTTGCTTTGTGTTTAAAGAACTTCTCACAAACCGAACACTTATAAATAACAAACTTTGGGACTGAATTGTTGTGCATACCGTGACCTCGACGTGGTTTTTCCCACATCATCGATTGTGACGTACAATAAGATCACATGACATTCCCGTGTAACTGGGCTTTTGATGAGAAACCTTTGGAAACAACTTTGAAAATGAAGCAGAAGGGTTTCGAAAAGGTTTGAACTGAACCGTTCTCAATAATATCATTTCTTGCATAAATCATGGGCCTACTAACCAGGGATGTAGGAGGCACTTTGAACTGGGTGGGTGGGTGGGGTGCGTCTTGGGCGAGGTCGTAAACAGGAAACCACGTAGGCCTACTGATATATCAGTGCCAGTCCACGTACCTTTGTGTCATTGCAAAAATACAATTCATAAAGTTACAGTTGGTCGCCTTGGACTGATCACTTTCCACGGGTGGGTAATATTTCCACGGACACAATATTAGATTACAGACACTAATTATAAGAATAGTCATTAAAAATGTAATCAGTGAAGCACCGGGTACAACTCTGTGCTTTATTAATTAAAGATTTGCTGATGGTGATGTTTGTTACCTGGTAAACGCATGAGTGGACATCACTTCTCACATGTGGATTACGATCACCCCGCGGCGACTGTATTGTAGGTTTGGCACTCACGCACCTCAACGCTGAGAAAAATTGACTTTTTTGCCCCATATTTAACGAATTTGTTAAATA
This sequence comes from Pictodentalium vernedei, assembly GCA_031216915.1. Classification (NCBI taxonomy): domain Eukaryota; kingdom Metazoa; phylum Mollusca; class Scaphopoda; order Dentaliida; family Dentaliidae; genus Pictodentalium; species Pictodentalium vernedei. The sequence continues at coordinate 145,362,502 of CM062292.1, read as the reverse complement.
TGGAGACAAAAATTACCAATTTTCTCGACTTTACAGGCAGAAGAAGAGACAAATCAAACGAACGAATCTTCGGTCACATCTAAAGAGCAAAGAGCCTGTCCAATCCCCTCCTGTTGATTCCCAATACCATTATTACGATGCCGGGTTGGTAAAGATAATATTGGCCTAAAGTCTCTGGCTCTCTCCAAGCCTGGAAATAAGCAACCTGTCATTTGCAGAATGAGATCCCTAGAGGATGAATTTGGTGATGCTGTCCCATACTTTATTCTCTGAGTAGCTCTTTCTGTTTAGGCTTGAGATCTTCATTCAGACTGAGGTTTAGAGGATAAATTTAGTAATGCTACGGGGTCCTTCTGTACAGGGTAGCATCATCAAATTCACCCTCTAGGACCTCATTCTATAGATGACAGTCTGCTTATTTCCAGACTTGGCTCTCCCTCCCTGCCGCTCTCTCTCAACTATTTCTGAAAAAAATTGGGGAGGGCGCATGTCCCCTGTGCGCACCCGGTTCCTGTCTCCTCGATACCAACGGTACATAAGAAAATATTACATTTACAGCCCACGTACAAACCAGATATGGCAGTAGTAGCTCACCCACCAGGAGAGAGTGGAGTAAGTTCAGGGGACTCCGGGCCCCTGGAGTGGAGGGGGAAAACGTTTCAAAAAATATTTCTCTTATATTTGGGGTCCTTGGAGTCCATGTAAGATTTAAAGGATATCGGTGCATTTTTATGATACTCCATCCATTTCCTCAAGTAACATACAAAATGTGCCAGCGTCCCGTATTTGCAGTACTTGCTTGCGGGGACCAAACTCCGAGTGCGAGGCTCTGAATATAAACGGGTCAACATATCAAAACATTGGGCCGCACATCTTCCCCACAAAGAGCTTTGTCGAACGTGACTGAAGTGGTTAACTTGTCAGTTGCATTATGGGAAAAAAATTGCAGCATGTCATTTTGGTAATTGGACATCAATGTTCCTGGGTGGGGGGGGGGGGGGGGGGGGTTAAACTGTTGAAAAAGATCTTGCCGGTAATGTAAGTAGAGGATAAATAACGAGTTGATGTTGGATAGGTCAGAGAAAGTACCCCGTCGAGGGCCGTTAGGCCCGAGACGGGGGTACTTTCTCTGGCCTATCCAACATCAACGAGTTATTTATCCTACTTAAAAACTTTCACCCTTTTTGGAACCTCGCTCACTGTTAAAACGCTTCAACTATCCAACAGTTGGATAGTTGAATGAAACATTTTAATGATTACGCACGCTTGTTAATTAATTTTGAGTTGAATGAGTGCACATTAATATCTTGCCTCGTTTAACTGACCAGCGTCCACATAATAACTTGCCACGATGAACGCATACGAGTCGGAATCTGATATTTTTATAACACAAAATAAATTTTTTGAAACCAATGGTTCTGGAAATGACACAGATGCTATACTAAGCGATGCTTTGGAGCTAGAGAAATCTGGGACTGAGACACTTCCTAATTTCAACTTAAATACCAGTTTTAATCAGGTTTTTAGTGATATTTCTGACACTGAGTTGATCCGCTCAACTGATGAAGCCCTACGTCAAATTACACAGAATGCAGAGAATAGTGCCCATTACTCTGTGCCGATCCCGGATAGGGACAGAGATGTACTCTCTCATTCTCGCTTTGCCAAAAAAACTGAAAGCAAAAGTCAATGGGCATTAAGACTTTTTGAGAGTTGGATGGAAAACAGACAGAAAGTCCAAGTCAACAGACGTGATATCAGACATGTTAGTGGTGACATTTTATCCATGGACAGTGATATGCTTGACTATTGTTTGGGTGCCTTCATTTTTGAGGTTCGTAGGGAGAACGGGGACGAGTATCGTGGTAATACTTTGTATGAAATTTTGATTGCCATCCAGCATTATCTTCGCGAGAACGGACGATTCGTGACCATAATGGATGACGAAATCTTCTCCAGCACTAGGAATCTTCTAGATCAGAAAATGAAGTCATTAGCAAGGGCTGGGGTTGGAATTGAAAAACAGCAAGCAAATGTCATAACAGTGGACGATGAGGAGAGAATGTGGAATGAAGGGATTTTGGGTTCTGACTCTCCCGATAAACTCAGAAACACTTTATTGTATCTTCTTGGATTGAATTTTGCTCTGAGGGGTGGCCAAGAACATTACAATTTGCGTGCGGACGAAAACAGTCAGTTGAAAGTTAACTTTGATCATAAAAGTGGCTTGAAATTCCTTGAATACACTGAGGATATATCAAAGTGCAATATGGGTGGTATCGATCACAGAAAGCTCAAAAAGAAGCAAAGTAAGGCATTTGCTAACACCCTTAAACCCGACAGATGTGTAGTAGCCTTGTACGAAAAGTATATTTCATTAAGACCCAAACAGGGAAGATGTGTGTATCTATATTTGCGTTCTCTCAACAAACCTACTGAAACGCAATGGTATGCAGATGCACGCGTCGGTATCAATACTCTTTCAAAAGTGGTTAAAACTTTGTGTGCTAACGCTGGAATAGATGGTTTCTTTACAAACCATTCCCTGAGAGCCACCGCAGCAACGCGTATGTATCAAGCCGAGTTGCCGGAACAAATAATTTGCGAAAAGACTGGCCATAGATCTGACGCTGTGAGGAATTACAAACGCACCGGCGTGGAGCAGGAACATTTTGCTAGTGACGTTGTACAGGGGGTTAAGCGAAAAACATCTGACAGTGACGTTAATGATGAGAGAGTTTCTGTGGCTGCTGCAAAGAATTCAAACAAGTCCGTCCGGGTCCGAAAAGGCGATCTTGTCATAGATATACCAGTCTAAATGACAATGATTTCCAAATCAATGGCACCAGTAAATGTATTATTTTTTTAGTTTATTGTGCGATTAAGTCACCGCTGCGTTTCAACAGTTAGGACTTAATTTTAAAATAAACCAAAGAAATAACACATTCAATTCAAAAAATTTTTTGTAAGTATTTATAGAAATTAATTTTTCAAATGTTTTCAAATTTGTTATGTGCTTACAGGCCAATCTCACAACCAACCCATGTGTTCGAGGTATTATCACTGGAGGTGACTCGGTTTATATGGTATACTTCCAGCTAATTATTGTTTTCAAATAAAATTTGCGTGTCCTTTAATTTTGTCTTTTCATGAAGTCCCTAACTATATTTCGATCACATCATGTGAGACAAGTGAAATATCCAATTGTTTGCAATGGGATAGTTGACTCAATTCAACTATCCAACAGTCAAGCGTTGGATATTTAACTATCCAATGCCTTAATGGTGATTAGTGTATCTAAACAGCTACCATACACAATAGATGACGTCACAGAAAGTTTTTAAACATACTTAGATATCAAACAAACCAAGCAATGCTAAAAGCTCTATTCAAGTAACGCAAAGATTTGTTGCTGAAACAACCGGAATGACACGCCTCGATATTGTTATTTTGCGCCCCTTCAAAAAGATAATGCGATACATTATAGTATATAATCAGTTCATCATTATGTGTCACAATACTTTTTATAACGGTTAGAAATAACAATGACAGATCAAGAGTGGAAGTCGGAATAATGTGTGAAAGTTGTCATAATTAACTCATTGTATATCTTTCACAAACAAAGGGATTTGCAATCAGTCACCTCAATGCAATTTACGGCCAAATCAAGTTCTGACTGTGTTGTTCAAACGCGATCTCACTGATTATCTTATCTTTCCCACTTTTCTGTCTGTTTGGAACACAAAAATATAAAAATGATCACCTATTATTAAGATCTCGACCCTGGTATGTATTACATCACGTTTTTTACGCTAAAATGGTGTATTTTTTTGTCATTCCGCGTCATTTCGTGTCATTCCGGTGTTTAGGAGGACCGCTTCTGATTGGTCAGAATGCCTAGGAAAAATAGCGATGGGGCACACCCAACATCCAAGGTATTTGAGGAACGCGTGCAACATCCAGGGTATAAAGGGCACGCGAAACATCGGGGGGAAATGGTTTAAATGAAAGACAGCGAAACAAAAACCCTGAAAATAATCACAAATATCATCAGATTTCTGACAATTCGATCTTATTCTGCTGTTATAAATTAAATAGTCGAATAATCTGTCCAAAAAATAGCACCCGATTTGCATTATCGATTTTTCAAGTTATTTTTCAATTAAAATTATTCTCGCTTCAGTATTCACGTGTTTGGTCCAACTGATTGCGGAGCGTGAGAAACGCGTCCACAAATTTGTTTCCACTATGTTTTTTTGTGGTTCAAACGGGACAAAAACGTTATCTCCACTAACATGTACGGTATATGGAGATTTAATACCTGGATGTCTCATTTAAACACCTCGCCTGCGTCTCGGTGTTTAAAAAAACAACATTCAGGTATAAAATCTCCATATACCGCACATGTTGGCGGAGATAATTTATAATATACGATAAAATAATAATAATAAAAAACAACAACATAAATAAAAATGATTCAAAATACAATAATTCAAAAATTTCTCCCCAGAGTATCGGAGATTTGGGTAAGATTGCATCGGACGACTTGGGTAAAAAGCAGCGGACGATTCGTCTTGTGGATTTATTTATTTATTTATTTATTTATTTATTGGTGTTTAAGGTCACATACTTATGCACAATGGCTAATCGTGACAGTTTTAAGGGTGGAGGAAGCCGGAGTACCCGGAGAGAACCACCGAGCATCGACGAGCAACTGTCAGCTCCTCAACATTCTAACTCTGTTCAAGCTCCGCTCAAGCAGGGTTACAGCGGTTGAAGACATGTGTACCATCGACGTGCAGTACGCCTTAGTACACGGAGTAATCGTGTCCCCATGTAGGCGACCGAGATAAAGTGCCCTGCCCAACGACATAACGCGGGTCGTCCCGAACGGGGATCGAACTCGGGACCTCTGGCATAGAAGTCCAACAGTCTACAACTGAGCCACCGCGCTCCTTCGGCTTGTGGATGGTATGAGTGTAATTCAGCTGGGAGGGATAAGAATTCACAGCTTTCTTTAAAAACTACCCTTATCCCCAAACATCACTAAAATCAGCCCACAATACTTTTTGAACAAATCTCACTTATTTAACCATGCGGCAAGATAAATAGTGTTCACCCCCCCCCCCCCCACCCTCCACCCCCGAAACAATATGAATGCCAATTTTGTTTCAAAAATTGAAGTTGCAGCTATATAATTCACCAATATCAATAGACAGTGCCATTTTGCCCTAACAACTGATGTCAAATTTTCTTCTACCTACTGATATGGTAAAATACAGCCCTGAATGCCCCCCCCCCCCCACCCCAGGTATGCCCTCTTTCATAAAAAATGATATAATTTATAAATTAATTGATGCTGACACAGAACAAACCTCTTGTGATATTCAGTTTCACATTTGTGATAATTTTTTAATCACATTCTGGCTTCTGAAGACATTTCGCATCGTGTTTGATGACTATTTTGCATTTTGTTGTAAAAAGCCTCAGTTTTCTCAGCTAAGGCACCTAGAGTCATTGATATGACATTGACAAAACATAAAACACCGATTTTTTCTAACAAAATGGTCAGTACAGCTCCTGTGGTATCTCATAACACTGTTAAAATGCTTAAAACCATCAAATATTGAATCTGTAGTGCTGCGCCTGTGTTACAAGTATCCATAAGTGCACTTTCACAACATTGGTTTTAATCCCCACAGACACCCATTCTGACAAAAAGCGCGAAATTGTAGAAAAATGTTTCCAAAGAGGATGAATCAGATATTTATTTCAGGAATATAGTGCTCTTTGATGTTTAATATATTTGTGTATGTGTGTGGTGGGAGATTGAGGGTGAAAGATATCTGCTGCCAATTATTGAAAATGACGGACGGACGGACGGACGGACGGACGGATGGACGGACGTTCTACCGCAGATGTACTTGTGAGGTGATTTTAGTGTTAGGTATGGGGACAATTGCGCAACTCACAAGTGGGTTTTTCGCACCTCACAAGTTGAAAAAAACCTCACAAGTGGTTGGTGTACTAACGGTTTTATCCCCAACCTCACAAGTAACGACTGTACACGGACGGTCACCTCGCAAGGCCATCTGCGGTGGCACGGACGGACATGCGTGCTGCAGTCCCAAAGCAAACCATGGGAAACTGAGAGTGTATACTATTAACTGCAGTCTTCAAAAACACACTGTACAGTCTTTCCAAATGTTTCTCATAAGCTGAGAGGTTCAGTGTGGTTGGGAAGGGGGACTTGGTTCAAGGAGAGAACAAATTTGTTTTTGTAGTTTTGTGCTGTCACATATTTGTCTGTCTGTCCGTAAACAATTGGTTTCTGACCGATAACTCCAGTTTGGATTATTAGATTTCAACCAAGGTTGGTATGTGTATTCCTCAGCTAATAATACAGGACAGGCGAAGTTCGAATATGGGTTCCGGCCAATTATTTTTACATGAGTTATAAGACCTTTTTCGACCTAGAATTTGACCTTTTATTAACACATTTTTGGTTTCCGGCCAGTAACTCCAGTTTAGATTATTTGATCTCAACCAAGGTGGTAAGTGAATTTCCCAGCTAGTAATACAAGTCAAGGTCGAATATAGGTTCCATCCAATTATTTTTACATGAGTTATGTCCCTTTTCGATTTACAATTCGACCTTCTATTAACATTTTTGATTTCCGACTGATAACTCCAGTTTGGATTATTTGATCTCAACCAAGGTTAGTACGTGCATTACCCAGATAGTAATACAGGGCAAGTTCGAATATGGGTTCCGTCCAATTATTTTTACATGTGTTATGGGCCTTTCTCGACATAGAAATTTCTCATTACCATCAACATTTTGGTTTCCGATGATAATTTGAGTTTGGATTCATAGATCAGGACCAAACTTGCTTTTTGCCTCAGTTATATAAAAATGAAGGATAAGTTTGAATTGGGGAATGGTCCGATGATTTGTACAAGAGTTATGGGCTTTTTCGACTTAGAAAAATTGTAGATTTCCTTCAACATTTTGTCCGAACTTTGTTTATGGCATAACTTGAACAATAGTTAATAGATTTCAATTCGTTTTGGTATATGTCTCAAGAGCAACACTGTCTATTTCAAGTTCGATGACCAGTCATATCCGATGCAAATTATGGGAGTTATTGCCCTTTGTTAATAAATATCATATACTGTTTGTTTATGGAGTAACTTAAACATTAGTAGCCAAATATAAATTTTTGTTTTGTATATATCTCTGTCTACCTCAAGTTTGATGACCACCATTATCCGATGAAAATTGTCAGAGGTATTGGTCCCCCCCCCCCCCCCCCCCCCCCACCTACCCACTCCGTGTCATTTAGGCGTTTTTTCAAAAATGAATTTTGAAGGATTGTGAGTTATTACGTGCAGAAAAAAAAATGATTCCTATAACCCTCCTTCCCATGTCATTTAGGCAATTTTTCCAAAAATGCTTTTTGAAGGTTTTGGGGGTGATTCCATGCATAAAAAATTGACTCCTATAACTCCAATACACCCCACTCCCCCCACCCCCACTCCCACCCACCCCTTGTCAGTTAGGCAAATTTTTTTCTTTAGTCCAAAATGAATTTTGAAGGATTTAGTGCTTGCCGATGCAGGCCATTTGTGGAAAAAAAAACAGTGATTAAGACTAACAGACTCACAGACTTCTGCACGCGTGATGGCAATAGCTTATCTTGACTTTGTCAAGTTAAGCTAATAATAATTAAATCAGGTTTCGAAGCCAAAAATGTATTTCCTTTATGTATCAAAGAACTAAATATTTTCTCATAGGCGACCATTTTAACGTTCAGGCGAAAACAATATGATCACATCACTTTAATTTTGGCATTCAAATACCTTTGTCAAGTATTGCCCTTCAGACGTTTTCTGACCTGAAAACGGGGGGTCATGCAGCAAATAAAGAGAGAAAAACTGACAGGAAGGGAAGTACCAGTCACGTGCACATATTTTTCCCGGAATTCCCAACAAAAACACACCAACAGTCAATTGTATTTTTTAGGTCCAAAAAGTCATCAAATCGCCCTCTTTATTTATTTGGAATAATCAACAATAATGCAAGATGTCAGTAGAATACTTCAAATGTTTATTAAAACAACATATTTTTCCCAAAGATGTTTATTTTTTATGGATATTACCTAATGAGTAAGCTGAGAGGGAAAACAATTCACGGCCTTCTTTGAAAACTACCTTTATCCCTAAAATATGCATCAGCACACAATAGTTTTTGAAAAAATCTGTCTTATTTAACGGCAAGAGAGATAGTGTTTACCCCCCCCCCCCCCCATATGAATGGCAATTTTGTTTCAAAAATCAGGTTGCAGCTGTATACTACCCGGTGCTTCGTTAATTAACATTTTGCTGGTGATGATTTTTATTACCTGGTAAACGCATGCGTGGCTATCACTGCCTTAGTATGGATTACGACCAGTCCACAACGACTGTTCCATAGCTGGCCAGAAATAATCACAAAAATCGCCATTCAAGTATAATTAATTTTCTTTAATGATCTCCTTGCCTATGGTGATTGGTTGAGATGAGTTTTCATAACTCGATGAATAAATTTCCTATCATATGAATGTTTTTGCTTTGTCAAATAAAAAATTCTGGACATATTAAAACGGCGCCATTAAACTGTATTTGCTGTAGGTGGACTGTTATTTAGTAATCACTTGGATTGTTCAGATTAGTTTTTTGTCTGAGTGTATCGAGTGTGTCGATAACGCGTGTCTATACTGAAAATAATAAAACTACTGTGTACACAAAGCTGACTGCAACGATATTAATAGCGAAGAGTTCAGCCGCCTAACGCTTTTTTCAAGTATGGGTGTGTATATATACGCACTTCATAAAACGTAACACGCCCACCCAACATTTCAACTCCGATAAAGCTCAATTCATACAAAACTCAACACGCCCACCCCACATTCATACTCCGATAAAGTGACAGATAATACATTTCAATTCTCATTTAAATACTTTTAGCTAACAGAAAATATAGAAAATCGGAGTGAGTTATAATGATCACTTATCGTTTGTTGTGTAGGTAGTGTTTTGAGTCTTCTCCTCAGCCGCTAGACGGTTCCAATCAAATTTCATATGAGTGATGACTGCGGTTGGGGTATTTCCGTTTCGTTGAATCAGTATGTCCCCCATGAGGAGGGACAGGGCTGGGGAGAGGACGGGGGCCCAGGACAGTAACCCCAGGACCTGGAACTTTGGGTGGCCTGGGTTTGGCCCAGGAGTCTTGGGTTAGGCCATGCAACCCCCTCCCCCACCCAGGTTCAAACATGGCCTGAAAGACTATTTTAATTTTTTGGTTTGGTAAGTCCTTTCAAGGGACGTACCAAACCAAAAATATAAAATACTAAATAAAATAAAATATAAAATACTGGCCTCCAGGAAATGTTTGAAGGGCGTTGTATCGTGAATGATGCTCCGCACCTGACCAACGGTTGTAATTTTGGACTGCAGGATTCTTCAAGTAATAACTTTTTAAAATCATCTTGACGTAATAAAGTTATCACTTCAAGATTTGTGAAGTCAAAAGCTAAAACTCTAGGTCACTGATGAACTTGGAAAGTTGAAACTGCTTCTGGAAAACGTTAGTTTGACAGCCAAAAGATAACGTGATTTTTATCCCAAAAGCAGCCAGAAATCTCCATTTAATAACTGATTTCAAGATTTTCTTGAGGAAGTAATAACCCAAATCCCACTATCATCGCCCGTGGCTTCGACACTCTGTATCCGTATCCGGACACTTTCTAAAGGGGACCCATCACAGAATTAACCCTGAGGCCAAATTCCTATCCCCGGCCCTGGGGAGGGAGTGGGGAAAACTATTCCTATTTTCAAAAAATCTCATGAACCAATAGGTGCAATGACTTGCTATTTCGGTATTCAGCTTGCTACTGAGGTGTAGATTGAAATTTGTCCAAATGAAGTTCATTGAGGAATATTTACCGTTTTTCGAGAGGGGAGAGATGTTTGGGTCAGTCCCAAATTTCTATTTTCAGAACCTATGGTACGATTTGAACCAAATTCCAAATGAGTTATAATTCAACGTAATACTTAAAATAAAAATACCATACAATTCCGGCTCCTGTGGGAAACTCGTGAGCTAAAATAGAAATATTTTGAAACGCCCATATTTCTGAAAATGCACGGGACACAGAACTATAGTTTGCCATGAATCATCCTTAGGGTCAATTAGAGTCGAATGGGACATAAAAAAATAAAATAAAAAAGAATCGCTGTCGGTTGTGTCATGTGGTACCGGATGAAGAATTGTGAAATTATTAGTCGGCGTATTTTCAAAAATGAAATCTTCTCCAGAACCACCAATCAGAATCTTTTTATATTTGGAAAAAGGCATCCTTGTGGGGATTAGGCTCGGGTTTGTCCAAATCAAGACCCTTGGTTCATATTTGGGCTCCAGAGAGGGAACCAAATTTTAACTTCTGAAAATGCTGAGTCGGCATTCTTTTAACAATTGAAGATATCTTCCCCTTCAGAACCACCCAACGCAATCTTTTGATATTTGGTATGCAACATCCTTCGGGAGATGATATTCGAGGTTGTTCAAAGCAAGTTCCTTGGTCTATATTTGGGCCCCATACGGGAGTCCGGGTTTTAACATAGTGCAAAATGCGGAAAACTGATTTAAAAACCTTCCTCTTCAGCATTCATTTCGTTTATTCCAAGGAAAACTCTATCATCTGATCAGGCCTAAAATATGCAATCTACAACGACGCACTTTACAATTCAAGCCGTATTAAATGACTAATTAAAGCACAGGTACATTTTCTTCTGTCTTCATGGTCTCGTGCAGGCCTATGAATGATAAGACGGTCTAATCCGACGACGGACAACTTCCCAACTATGGGGCGACCTAAGGCAGGAAAGTACTGCAGCCGTACTGCATGAATAATTAAAGTCCAGGTAAAAAACGCAACCTGAGGTAGAGAAACAAATCAGTCATGGCCTTGTGTAGGCCTATGAATGGTTCTCTTTGGTACTTGCAGGCATAAGACGGTCTAATCCGATGACGGGCAACTTCCCAAGAATGGGACGATCTACGACAGGAAAAGACTACAGCCGTACTGAATTAAACTTCAGGAAAATTTCTTCAAGTTCTGTAAAAGCACTGGAATTATTAACCAAGGAGTGTGGAAATGGAAAAACATGAAAATAACAAGAGGGCCCAGGGGGCCTGAGGACGCTCACCTGACATGATATCCTAAATAGCAACCCAAAGAATTGATTTCAACAAGTTGCATCTGCCCCTCCTAAGAAAACTTATACCAAATATCCAAAGATTCTGACCAGTGGATCTAAAAAAAAAAGATTTTTTAAAGCCTATTCCTCATATTGAACTAAGTTATAATTCGGGCTCCCACAGGGAGCCCATATATGAACCCAGGGACTTGACTTTAACAAACTTGAATCTCACCCCCATAAGGATGCTGCACACCAAATATCAAAACATTCCGATTGCTGGATCCGAAGAAGATATTTTAAGAAAATTCCTCATTTTGAACTAAGTTACAATTCGAGCTACCACAGTGAGACCAAATATAGACCTAGGGACATGGCTTGAACAAACTTGAATCTTACACCCTAAGGATGCTGCATACCAAATATCAAAATCATTCATCTGCTGGATCTGAAGAAGAAGATGTTTAAAGAAAATTCCTCATTTTGAACTAAGTTATCATTCGGGCTCCCACAGTGAGCCCAAATATGAACCCAGGGACTTGGCTTGAACAAACTTGAATCTCACCCCCTAAGGATGCTGCATGCCAAATATCAAAACATTTCGACTGCTGAATCTGAAGAAGATTTTTAAAGAAAAATTCCTCATATAGACTAAGTTATAATTCGGGCTCCCACAGGGAACCCAATTATGGACCCAGGGACTTGGCTTTAACAAACTTGAATCTCACCCAGGAAGGATGATGCATACCAAATATCAAAACATTCCGACTGCTAGATGTGAAGAAGAAGGTTTTTAAAGAAAATTCCTCATTTTGAACTAAGTTATAATTCGGGCTACTACAGTGAGCCCAAATATGAACCCAGGGACTTGGTTTGAACAAACTTGAATCTGACCCCCATAAGCATGATGCATACCCAATATCAAAAAATTCTGCCTGCTGGATCTTGAGAAGAAGATTTTTAAAGAAATTTGCCTGAAATGCACTAAGTTCAAATTTGGGCTCCTATACTGAGCCCAAATATGAACCCAGGGGGCCGATTTGAACAAACTTGAATCTGACCCCCATAAGCATACTGCATACCCAATATCAAAAAATTCTGCCTGCTGGATCTTGAGAAGAAGATTTTTAAAGAAATTGAAATGCACTAAGTTCGAATTTGGGCTTCTATAGTGAGCCCAAATATGAATCCAGAGGGCCGATTTGAACAAACCTGAATCAGATCCACCCCATAATGCTGTATACCAAATATCAAATGATTTTGCCCACTTGTAATTTCTCTAATACACATAGGGTGCTATCGGAGTTATGCCCCCCATGGAGCCCGAAGTGGGCATGTCCATTTCATTTGAACAAACTTGAATTGACATATGGTAATGAACATCCATACCAAGTTTCGAGCAAATCGACCTAGCGGTTTCAGAGGTAAAGTCGATTGAAAAATGTTCACGACGCCGGACGGACGACGACGGACGGCAAGTGATAAGTTTAGCTCCCTTCGGTGAGCTAAAAAAGACAATTTTAAAACAACCATGTTAAACTTGTGTTGACATGCCGGTCCAAAGCCCGGGTAAATTGGTGATGGGAATTGTCATGCAAGTAGTAATAGATATATAAAATATAAAAGAGACAAAATTTCAAGCCTGTCATTTATGCACGCGGTAATCCGTTTCAATATTGACAGCTAATTGTCCACTGTCGTGTCTTGTTTTCGTTATTTAGTTGGGCAGGTCAACTGCGACTAATTAACGAACACAAGTTCTGCGCCACGCAACACATTTTCAATCCCCTTAAAAACCAAAATACTCATCAAAAGTGGATAAAACTTCACACGAGTAAAACATACCCGCACACACCCTCTACCCCTTTTTAACTTTTATTAGCCTATATTTTGCCATTTGTTTACTTTTCGTTTGCGTTCGTTTGTTTTCGTTATTTAGTAGCACCCCAATCCGAGGGTACCAAATAGGGGCCCGGGTCTTTTCGGCCTCGGGAACATTCGGCCCCGGGAACATTCGGCCCCAGGTATTTTCCGGGAACATTCGGCCTCAGCGGAGGCCGAATGTTCCCAGGTTTGAGGCCGAATGTTCCCACTTTTTTAAAAAAATTTTTGGAGTTTTGGAGTTGAAAAATAACTTTAAAAAATATTTTTTTAGTTCATTTTTTGTGTTTTTTTTGTATATTAGGAGATTTTCAAGACTGTTTTTTTCAAGAATATTTGTTTAAAAGAATAAAATATAAATATATACATGTATCTACCTTTATTCCTAAAATTCAGAATTGGCTGCGGGTGACACGATACGCACGAAAGCTTGCCTCTGTTACCAGTGGGAGTTGCAAACAGCGAGGAAAATCTCCACCTGCTGCCGGGTCTCCCCTCCCCGAGATATAAATTTCGGGGGAAAAATGCTAGCTTCCCCATCCACATGTCACTGGTCGTCACGGACGGAACAGTTGTAAATTAAAAACCGAATTGCTCTAATTTTCAGCTCTCTATCTTTTCTACCTCCTCTATCTCATCAGACACACGACCAAACTGAATGACAAACTATGAGGGATTGAAACAATCCTCAAGCAAAGATGTGCAGAAAACCTAATAAGACCAGGGCAAGGATTGAAACAATTTTGCCAGAAAACAGCCATTTTAAGGGGTTTTTTAGGCGTGGGGGAGGTCATTTGGAATTCCCGAAGGATAACCAGATACCTCAAAATCACATACGGCATCCTATCTCCCAGAAGGTTTGATGGATGACTCCCGGTTTTTCAAAACTAAACTGTTGGAGCTTTCTCCACTCCTTTTTTGTAACCGCTATGGTCATATACCGGGACGGTATGGGGGACAAGCCCCTTTCGACCCTCTGTAACTGTATATGATGGCTGTCACATGTCCAGGCGTGTTGAAGGAGGAAAAGGGTCCGGTACTCGGCAGGTGTCTCCAGTTGTGGGTAGGCGGTCTCGTTGACTGATGTCGGTTGAACCCTCGGGTGAGGACCAGTGTGGGAGGTTGGGTCCTCTCACAAAGGTACTACCTCTCCCCGAGGGTGCAGTCTATCTAGATTTTCGGGCAAGTATAGTCTGCCACTTTGGAGATGATTTTAAGTGATGGCCATCACTGGCAAGTATAATCTGCCTCAGGCTGTCTCTGTTTGATAGGATGTCTTTGAAGGAAACAACAATGACCCCTTTCGGGGACCACCAAGACGAAGACCCGAACTTCCCTGGTTCGGGGGCAGGCCTGCATTGTAATCCTATTGGGTTGGGACAAAAAGATGCGCAATGTGCTTACAAAAAGGGGCAGAGGCGGGACGCAGGACCAACGCTCGCCTCCCTTAAATTGGTCGACCACTTTTAGGGATGGAGCGGAGGATGTTCAGGAACCGTGGGGGTGACTGTTTCCATAACGGTTAGACTGGGGCGCTGGTCAAAAAGCATCTTCTGTGTACCTGCTTAAAAGAAGAAGGTAGAATTAGTTATCATTAAAGTATGTAAACTGAACGAATGAGCTGCGATTTGATGGGACCTTTAAATATATGCGATGGGTGAAATGACTTTGTACATAACAACTCAACTCATGTGAATCAATTGATTTAATATGTTTAGTATTTCTGGCTTGTCTCATGGCTTCCTTTGTATAATTATCCTGAGACAGAACGACAAATCACCACCATTGTCGGCTGTTTTGATACCTGATTTCTTATTTTTTTTTCGGTTTCGCGAGGGCTCTCCGTTCACCAGCTGTTAAATTGTCTTTGTCGGAGAGCATATTCATTCTGAACACTTTTTGGGGGATTAATATCTGGATCTGCTTAGCTATCCGGATGTGAGCAACCAGATGATTCTATAAAAGTAAGTTTCTGACCGCTCGCCGAGTTTCTGAAGTGGGCTGCTATTTTAATTGCCTAAGACAATTACAGCTATATGGCGGTATATTTGTCAGATTACCAGTTTTGTGTTGGTACAGAAGTTTAACCGTGATCTACAAAAGACTTTTCTTGGACTGTTCTTTTCTTGGTGCCAGACAAGTTAATCACATTAGCCCATAATCCCATATCTGTTGGGCGATTCCTACCTTTGCCTTTAGTTAGTTTAAATCTAGATGATTCAACCAGTGATTGTATATCATATTGTCAGTACTCGTGGTCCAATGAATCAAATCGTGATCAAAGGCATTTATTTGTTTCAGGCAGAGATGCCCACCAATTGTCGTATGATATAGAGGGGCCCCAGGGCTATTTTTCTTCATGTGTTCAGGATCAAAAGACATGATCACACAATTACAAAATTCAGATAAGCACTTGGAATTGTGGATATGCGAACTGGTCAAGTACCCCGGAGTTTCTGGAGATTTCATGGTTAGTTGGTTCTCTAAAAATATAATTGAAGGTAGCAGGTATCTTTATATGTTTATTTGACACATATGCATTTTTATACATCAACATACAAAACATCCATACATTTAACACAGACTTGCCACAATGTATTTTTTAAATAAGCTATTCAGTTCATGAAGGCACTCTCTATTGTAAATAAAACACTTTGATTGCTTTCTGTGAAATAATCAAAAAGGAATGCACGAACACAGAAATGTACAGGCACGTAGCTTGGCATTTTGTTGGGAGAGGTGTGCTACGTGGCGATTGAATATCATTGCGAACCTAGGTCGCGCGGCAGACAAGCCAGAAAATAAACAGACTGTCATCTGCAAAATGAGGCCCCCAGAGGGTGAATTTAGTGATGCTACACTGCACAGCAGGGTAGCATCACTAAATTTACCCTCTGTGAACCTCGATCTGAATCAAGGTCTCAAAACTAAACAGAAAGAAGTACCCAGAGGATAAATTGGCCCACTGTATGGGATAGCATCATCGAATTCCCCCTCTGGGGACCTCATTTTGTAAATGTCAGACTACTCTTTTTCAGGCCTGCCGGCAGAGAAAAGTTTGAAAAATTAGTATCAAATGGAGCTATATGGAAGAATCTGAGAAAATGTGCGAAATTTGGGATATCAAATTATCTATTTATTGATGTTTAAGGCCACACATTTCTGCACAATGGCTAGTCATGGGCGCAATGTTGATAAGAAGTGAAGTCCAGCCAATCGTTTATATCCATGTTGCACATTTTAGAGGACTTTTAACCCAGGCATTTGTTACCGGTCCTATTTTACCAGTTAAACATGCTTGTTAATCACAGTCAACAAGACTGCCTCACTTCTCGGGATACACAGAGATTTACAATATAAGCATTTTTGATCTTTTGCATATGAATAATTACATAGAAAATAGATCAATAATGTGATATTTTATTTTCCATACATATGTTATACCTTTATATGCAATTCTGTTTATATGTGATTCTGGCAGAAATTGAATAGGGATACGCTCGGTGTAACATCAGGACCATGCAACTAGTTTCTGTGAAACGCCTAGGCACTTTGATACTTTTCGTATAACTGCGGCTATACAAAATATATCAAAAGTAGTGCCTAAAGGCATATCACAGAAACTACATGCAAAAGAGAACATATAATTTTATGATTTAAAACAACTTACTCCTATAAAACATACTCTCCGTGACTAGGCCTCAGAGAGTACGCTGTATATGGGGTAGGTGGGGTACTGAGGTCGCCCCATTTTATCAAATTATCAAATCACAAAAGGGGGGTAGTCCCTCAAGTGGAACTCCAATTTTGTGGAGAGGTGTGTTTGCACCTGTCCCACCTCATCTAGCTATGTGCCTGATCTAATACGAAAAACATTTGTAGTATTGCACTTGATGTGAATCCATTATTGATTAACCCTTTACTAAAGACAACCAGAGAATGATCAACAATACTTTCTGTAGATATTCAATTTATTTCTCCAAAAGTCATTTGCACAATAAATCTAATGGAAACACCTTACGCGTCATGACCATTTACACCCTTTACCAAACACGAAAGGCAGACGGCACTTGCAAATAAAATTCTTGAATAACAACTTTTGTCATTTTTTTTGTGTCAAAAACATAGCTTATGACCCCTCACTGGAACGAGCTAAATGAACTAGTTTTAATGAGGGGTCATACGCTATGGTTTTGAGAAAAAAAAATGTAAAAAATAATGAAAATTGAATGGTGATTTTTTGGAATAGCACTGGTCGTTTTTGGTCGTTTTTGGTCGTTATGTTGGGTAAAGGGTTAACCCTTACAGGTATGGGGTATTTCCCAGAATCTTCACAACACAACATATGCCCACATCTTGCGAATCTAGTTATTACAGTAGTATATTCCCATCACCGGGTATAATGTTCCAAAAGTTTAATTCAAGGCCTTTTCAGGGGCTCAATTTCTTTCCCATTCCAAATGCAGTAAAGTTCCTAATTGAATAACTGACCATGTTTTCCATAACGTTTCATCTACATAGTGATGGGAATCTGATGCAAACAATTATTTGCACATCTACCGCCCACACAATTATATTCCCACATATTTTTTGAGGGCCCAGTTTCAGTCGGTTTCGACATCGCCAGATCTCGGACACTGACAGCTCCCTTCGTGAAGGATAAAACAGAAGTGACATTAAGCCTGCCTTTGATCTAGAATACTCAACAAGAGGCAGCTACACCTAGATAGCTCCGCCGAGGGTAAAGTTTTAGGGGAAGCTGAATACAAGACAAGAATCCAAGTGTTACTGCTTGTGACCTTAACCTTCATGATATGGCAATGGGTCAGGGTCATGACACAAGATTAGGTTATGGGTAACAATGGTGTGAAGTATGAACAAGATCTGTCACACAGATTTAATTATGCAGACCAGACAAGGGCTGCCCAACAATATCAGTCTTGTTGTCTGTGACCTTGACCTTGGTGGTATGACCTTGGATCAAAGTTGCAACACACTTTTGTGTAATGAGAAATAACTGTACCAACTATGAATAAGATCTGTCAATCATTCAAAGTTATATGAACTAGACAAGGGCTGTATAACAATATAAGTGATGCTGCCTGTGACCTCGACGTTGATGATATGACCTTGGATCAAGTCATGACACAACTCTGAGTCATGAGTAATAATTGTACCAACTATGAATAAGATCTGTCAATCACACCAAGTTATATGGTCCAGACAAGGGCTGTATAACAATATCCAAGTTTTGCTGTCTGTGACCTTGACCTTGATGATATGACCTTGGATCAATGTCGTGACACACCTTTGAGTCATGAGCAGTAATTGTACCAAGTATGAACAAGATCTGCCAATTAGATCAAGTTATATGGACCAGACAAACAAAATGTTGACGACGAATGGAAGGCAATGGACGGATGGACAGATGGATGGATGATGGACAACTTAACATTAGAAAAGCTCCACTGACATTCTCTCAGGTGGAGTTAATATTCTGTGGTTAAGAAATTATTGCCCGGAGAAACAAATGTCAAAGTTTCTCTAAGTGTCACCTTATCATAGGGCCTGTGACCTTAACCTTGAGGGGCACAAACCATATTATAATTCAAGACACACCATCTTTTGATATTACATATTGGTATAAAGTTTCATTGAAAAATATTCAGCAGTTAAGAAATTATGGCCCGGACAAACAAATGTCGAAGTTTTTCTAAGTTTCACCTTATCAGAGAGCCTGTGACCTTGACCTTGAGGGGCATGTACCATATTAAAATTCATGATACACCATCTTTTGATATTACATATTGGTATAAAGTTTCATCGAAAAAAATTCTGCGCTTAAGAAATTATGGCCCGGAAAAACCAATATCAAAGTGTCACCTTATCATAGGGCCTGTGACCTTGAGGGCATATACCATATTATGATACGCAACACATCATTTTTTAATATTACATCTTGGTATAAAGTTTCATTAAAAAATATTCAGCAGTTAAGAAATTATGGCCCAGACAAACAAAATGTTGATGCTGGATGGATGGACAGACGGATGGCAGAACAACTTAGCATCAGAAAACCTCCGCTGACTTTGTCAGGCAGAGCTAAAAATGTAATTTACTATGTTTGATAAGTGCGGGATGAGTTGGGCTGTTAATCGTTCCTGTTGGGCCATCAATAAACAACAGTGACCTCTTAAATCATGCTATTAACTGGTAGAGTGGTAAATTATTTTTAGGCATCAAAATTTGTTCACAAATCTTTGCCTAGTTACAATTTATGGGAGCGTGCCTATAGGCACTCTCCCATAAATTGTAACAAGGAAAATCCATTCAGATCAAATAATTCAGATTCAAAGATAATACGAAGGACTCCCACAGAGTTTGAAGCCTCTGAGTTGCAGCACCTACACTTTCGAGTAAAGCCCAAATATGGGCTTTCAGCACACAACCAGTTAATTGTTATATTGTCCATAACTAGCTGGCCAACCTGTCCCAGAAAATTTCTAGCTAGACGTGGACTGAATGGGTGAGGAATGTGTGGATGTGGACTGAACAGATGCGGATTGAATTCCCCATTTATACGATAATATTATTTCAGTTTTGAATACAGCAGTATCTGTTGGCAGGAAGAGAATTGTTTTAATTTTAGCAAACATTGACTCCTGTATGGAATTCAGTCAGAACTTCTTGCTCAATAGGCCCATACAGGGGTAGAAGGGTTTATAAAAAAATGAACACTGGTTCAACAGCAGTCTATTGGCTTGAATGCATTTCAGGGAGAACAAACACCATTTACTAGGCACATAGGGAATGTTTGTGAATTAAACCGATAAAAAAATAAAATAGTTCAGGGCAGCAATTTTCCTTCCAGTGTAGCTGCCTTAGCAATTAGTAACATCGATGTCCCTAAATATTACTATGCTAGAAGCAGAAAAGCACAGATTATCCATTGCAAACTTTGTTTAAATGATTGCAAACTAAATGGTCATAAGTTTGACAGATTTATCGGGATAATCCTGAATGTCGCTGTGGCTACCGTTATGAAGACTCCAGTCATTACATACTTTCATGTTCTTTTTACGTACATGAATGCCAAATGATGTTTGAAAAATCAGAAAACGATGACAAAACTATACCATGGAAACCCATATAAATCTGACTCGCACAACATTTTTGTATTCAACGCTGTACAAGAAATACATTATCAAAAACCAGAAGGTTTGAAAACTTACTATAGGCAAGTGGTAATGGTCGACAGTTTTGTGAGTTACTCTGGTGTTGACTAGAAGTGATCCATCTTACAAATACTTCATTTATAGCAGAGTCTTTGGCATCATGGTGTGTACACTGTCTATCTTAATGTTGGCAATGTACATGTACATGTCATGGTGGACTTATGGGTGTCTGGCTTAAAAGCGTTGTAATTCACTATGCCTCATATGTACAAATGTACTAGAAAATGAGTTTTCCATCAATTTAGACATTGTTTTGGTACCTGATATTTTGTCATTTTTGCACAACTGCACAAGCACCATACAATGTAAGTTTACTGTGTAAGGGTACGGCGTTAAGATAGGCTTGGCCTGTTAGCCAAACCCGGTTTCAAATGAGTGAAATAAAAAAATTGTTTAAAACAATGTAGCTCCCAGGAGAGCGATTTTATGCCACCCTGGATTTTAAACCAGAGAACTGATTTCAACAAGTTGCATCTGCTACTCCTAAGAAAAGCTTATACCAAATATCCAATGATTCTGGCCAGTGGATCTAAAAAAATTGACTTTTAAAGAATATTCCTCATATTGAACTAAGTTATAATTTGGGCTCCCACAGGGAGCCCATATATGAACCCAGAGACTTGGCTTTACCAAACTTGAATCTTACCCCCCTAAGGATGCTGCACACCAAATATCAAAACATTCCGACTGCTGGATCAAACATGAATCTCACCCCTCTAAGGTTGCTGCATGCCAAATATCAAAACATTCCGACTGCTGAATCTGAAGAAGATTTTTAAAGAAAAATTCCTCATATTGACTAAGTTATAATTCAGGCTGCCACAGGGAGCCCAAATATGGACCCAGGGACTTGGCTTTAACAAATTTGAATACCCCCCCCCCCCCCCCCCCTCCTCCCCCCAAGGATGCTACACACCACATATCAAAACATTCCGACTGCTGGATCTGAAGAAGAAGATTTTTAAGAAAATTCCCCATTTTGAACTAAGTTACAATTCAAGCTACCACAGTGAGCCCAAATATGGACCTAGGGACATGGCTTGAACAAACTTGAATCTCATTGCCCTAAGGATGCTGCATACCAAATATCAAAACATTCTGACTGCTGGATCTGAAGAAGATTTTTAAAGAAAATTCCTCATTTTGAACTAAGATATAATTCGGGCTACCACAGTGAGCCCAAATATGAACCCAGGGACTTGGCTTGAACAAACTTTAATCTCACCCCCCTAAGCATGCTGCATACCCAATATCAAAAGATTCTGCCTGCTGGATCTTGAGAAGAAGATTTTCAAAGAAATTTGCCTGAAATGCACTAAGTTCAAATTTGAGCTCCTATACTGAGCCCAAATATGAACCCAGGGGGCCGATTTGAACAAACTTGAATCAGATCCACCCCACAATGTTGCATACCAAATATCCAAAGATTCTGCCTGCTGGTTCTGGAGAAGAAGATTTTTTAAGAAATTTGCCTGAAATGCACTAAGTTCGAATTCGGGCTCCTACAGTGAGCCCAAATATGAATCCAAGGGGCCGATTTCAACAAACTTGAATCAGATCCACCCCACAATGTTGCATACCAAATATCAAACGATTCTGCCTGCTGGTTCTGGAGAAGAAGATTTTTGAAGAAGTTTGCCTGAAATGCACTAAGTTCGAATTCAGGCTCCTATAGTGAGCCCAAATATAAACCCAGGGGGCCGATTTGAACAAACTTGAATCAGATCCACCCTACAATGTTGCATACCAAATATCCAAAGATTCTGCCTGCTGGAGCTGGAGCTGGAGAAGACTTTTTAATGTTTTTCCCATTGCCCCCAGTGTTAAAAAGTGCTGAATCAGCACTTTTTCAAAGTCCCGAAACTGTACCCTATGATAAAACCGATGGCAATTTTTTTTTACCAATCCTTTCTTTTGGCCCTAAGGAAGCTTCACACCAAACAAAAATTCTCAGTGCCGTGCAGTTTTGGAGATATGGGCATTTTAATTTTTTTCTATTTTTAGCTCCTGCGGTTCTCACAGGGCTATGGGAAAAAAAAAATTCGGCATAAATTAGGTACTAATGACCCAATAAGCCCTCACATAAAATTGGTTCAAATCAGCCTCTCGGTTTGGAAAATAGAAATTTTAGGTGGGGCCAACAATTTTGCCCCTCCCATAACGACGCCAAATATAGCCCTTCAAACTTCTCTTGAACAAACCTGAGTCTACACCTCAAAAGGAAGCTGCACACCAAATATCAAGTCTCTGCTATTGCTGGTTCATGAGAAGAAGATTTTTTAAGATTTCAGCACACTTTTTGGGTGTGGCCCTACCAAGGGGCGAGGCAACTTGATTTGAACAAAATCAAATTGCGATGTCATGACAAACTATTATCTCAAATATCAATTAAATTGGTTCAGCGGTTTGGGAGGAGAAGACGCAAACACCATGTTCTCGGACGACGGACAGTGAGTGATCACTATAGCTCTCCTCACTGAAAGTCAGGTGAGCTAAAAAAAACTCAAGCCTGTCTACCAATAATCTAATCCAATTAGGACTAAGTCCAAGTTCTGAACATATTACATACATGTTGCCTCTAAACTGCCATGGATTTTGTTTTCATGTTGTTTAATGTTAGGCAAATTGTCAGGGCAGTTTTAACAACTTCAATTTCAGAGACCTCAAAACTTCTGTGGTTCTTTACAATTTGTAAGGCACCACTGTATGGTGGGGTGTCTGGAGTTAAAACAAGAGTTTGCTCTTTGCTCAATGTTGACAGATTTGGGTGATCCAAGTGGATCCTTAGTCCCGAAAAATGTCCATCTCAGTTCCATGTAGTAAACAACAAATGTTTTCATATTCCAGGACAGAATTATATATTTCTACCCAAATAAATAACCCTTTACCCAATGTAATGGCCAAAACCGGCCAGCGCTATTCACAAAATCTGCCAATTAATTTTTATTATTTTTTTCATCTCAAAAACATAGGTTATCACCCCTCGTTGGAACGAGCTCATCGAAAAAATTAGTTATTCAAGAATTTTGTTTGCATGTGTCGTCTGCTTTTCATGTTAGGTAAAGAGTTAATGTCCTAGAATATAAAACGTGATGTATTAAATGCTCTATCAGGGAGCACAGTGGCTCATCAGATTTGAGAAGATTCCTCATAGGAATGAGCTTGTAGAACTTATTCCAATGGGGGAGGAATAAGGTATATTTGAAAATAAAAAAATTGAAAATGTTTAGTTATTCAAGAAAAAAAAGTTGAGTACCATCCTCGAGTCATGTGAGGTAAAGGGTTGCATTGAATACCAAAATGGTTATACTATACTCTCTAACCTTGCATAATGTTCCAATAAGATTAAAATCCTTGCCTCCAATTGGATGAGAGCCTGCTTCAATTTTTCTATGTTTACGGCTCCAGTGGCATATGTTACCATCTGACGTCACCAAAAGAATATTTGAACAGATGATAACAATGAGAGGAGATACAAAGTTCATACTGCCTATAAAATCGTATTTTTGGAGGCACACAACCCACTTATAAATAGGTCGAGGTTACTCCATGATTTGAACTGAGATGGAGTAACCTCGACCTTCATCTAAGTTATTGATTTTTTTTCTTGCTGGGGTACATGAGAGGTTTATTTACTAAATATGTTATCGCTAAAGTTGCCTTGTTCATTCAGGTTGCCTTGTTCATTTCACAATGTGGATTTTGAGTATCGTGGTTTAACATAAGCTCCGAGCCACAAACCTCAGGCCAAATTATTGTCAACACATCACAACTAGAAACAGTTTTAGCACACTAAAACATATGTCTCCCCTTCCTTTCTATTTAATGCCCTGCAAATTATATCTACATGAATAATATTGACAATGAATGGAAGGGGAGACATAATAACTAATAATATTGATGAGTGAAGCATCACTCATCTCCAATTTACTACATGGAAAATATTTTCAGATTCAGGTCGATGATGCTATGTTCACACAATGTGATATTTATTTATTTATTGGTGTTTAAGGTCACAAATTTCTGTGCAACTGCTAATAGTGACTGAAACAATAGATACAAAGTCAAATTCAGCCAACTGTTTTTTCCCACTGTTGACCATTTTAGAGGACCTCCACCCCTGGCATTGGTTACTGGACCCTATTTTACTAGCAAAACAGAACTTATTTACCATGGTAAACAACCACAGCTCCACTTCACTTAACTGATGTGTAATACAGACGGGAGGTCTGAGAAAAAGAGGTGAAATTGTTGAAATAAATTACTATGTCTGATTTTTCTTCAAAATGGTTCACACAAGGTTTATAATTTGTTAGTAGTAATAGCTATACAACACAAAGAATACCTATAATATTATCTTCTATTAATAGTCAACCAACTAGATGCATTTTTGAGCAATTGAAAAAATATTTTTAAAAAAAATTCAACAAAGAACCATATCAAGTGACTGCCTCATTTGAACGAGCTCATCGGGAACAAATGATATGGTTTTATTGACGTTTTTGAAAATATTTGAAAATAAAATATTCAACCCTTTGAACACCAGCGGCTGCTTTTTCGGCCAGGAACATGATACGTCATAACGTCATTATACAGGATGGCTGTTCAGTAAATATTGTGGGGTAGACCAGTCAGTATTTTCAACGTGCAGCCTGAGGCTGCACATTGAAAATACTGATTGGTCTACCCCAAATAATGAATATGGACTCTTCTAATTGCTGCCATTGAACTTACACGAAAGATACCACTAGAGTTCAAAGGGTTAAAATAATAAATTTTGATATTGTCTGTGTTGTGTAAAGAGATAAACTGGGTTTGGTTGTAAACTGAAACTGCTATCTCTAATGCATTTTGAGAAGCAAATAATGAGACAGATGAAAGTTATTGTTACTTAATTGGGTTTAATGACACTCGCATCTTTAACTATAACATGATCACAGCATAAGTAAAAACTTAAACATAGTCAAACTCTTCCTATCTATACTGCAAGCTTTGGGGGAGGGGGGGGGGGGGGGGGCGGTACCAGGCTCAATTATACACCATTAACACTATGCAATGTAACACTTAGAAAACAACAGATTAAGAAGTCTCACCAATGGAAGGGTTACTGTATTAAAAAATATTTTATATCTGTTTCGAGAAGAAAACAAGGAAAATGAAATGTCAAAATAATTGAGATTCAAAGCTTCGCACATTTTAAAATAATACTAGAAATAACATAATTTCATGACAAAAACAAATATTACAATTGTGATTGTACAACCTGTGAAAAACGGATCACTACTGTAAACCTACAGAGTAGTCTCCACTTAATTCACTGCACACTAATGCTGAAATATCGAATCTTCAAATTTATCCCACAATGCAACTAGGAATTTAACCAATTCATTCTTGTTTGACAAGATTAAATTGGATACATTCCAAGTTGCATTGAGAAAAAAAATTGTGAGTTCACATCTTAGCTGCAACAGATGGTAAAAGTGAAACAAATTCCATGACCATAAAAGGGATAATACCCCAAGGGCCTAGACATCAATAAGATATGCTTACATGCCAAATATGATGTCATTCCAGCAAGAATTTATAACAAGAGGCCCCAGGGGACCTGAGGGCGCTCACCTGACATGGTAGTCTAAATATCAAACCAGGGACTTGACTTGAATAAGCTGCATACGCCCCTCCTAAGAAAAGCATATACCAACTAGATGAAGCGAGTGTGCCCACACAATACACAGGATTTTCCTTCTATTTTCAGTTCCGGTACTTTTACGTCCCAAAATTGAGATAAACGCATAAAAAACAGATTTTTAAAAATTTTTGTTCGGAAAATTTCGAAGTCCCAAACAGAATATTTTCAGACTAAAATTTTTTTTCTTCTTAAAATTGACCAAAACACGTAAAAAACCAAAAAAACTAATTTCCAGATTTTGGTTCAAAATTTCCAAGTCCCACCCAGACCCCAAATTTTCAAAGTAAAAAAAAAAAAAAATTTGTCTTAAAATTGACCAATATGCATAAAACAAAAAAACTCATTTCCAGATTTTGGTCCAAAATTTTCTAAGCCCCACTCGGACCCCAAATTTTCAGTGTAAAAAAAAAAAAAATTTTTGTCTTAAACTTTACCAAAACGCATAAAAAACCAAAAAACTAATTTCCGGATTTTGGTCCAAAATTTCCTAGTCCCACCCGGACCCCAAATTTTCGTTGTAAAAAAAAAAAAAATTTGTCTTAAAATTGACCGTAACGCATAAAAAAACAAAAAACTCATTTCTGGATTTTGGTCTAAAATTTCTAAGTCTGGACCGAGACCCCAAATTTTCAGCCTGAATATGAACCCAGGGACTTGGCTTGAACAAACTTGAATCTCACCCCCCTAAGCATGCTGCATACCAAATATCAAAGGATTCTTATTGGTAGATCTGAAGAAGAAGATTTTTAAAGAATATTCCTCAAACTGCACTAATTTGAACATTTGGGCTCCCATAGGGAACCCAAATATGGACCGAGGGATATGATTTCAACAAATATGTGAATCAGTGTTCCAAAGATGTTATATGTAAAATATGAAAGCTTTTGGAGCAGTGGTTTGGAAGCAAACAATTCTTTAATTTTTCCCATTGCCCACAGTGTTAAAAAATGCTGACTCAGCATTTTTTCAAAAGTCCCGAAAAAGTACCTTATGACAAAACCGATGGCAATTTTTTTTACCATTCCTTTCTGTTGGTCCCAAGGAAGCCTCACACCAAATAAAAATTCTCAGTGCCATGCAGTTTTGGAGATATGGACGTTTTCATTTTTTTCTATTTTTGGCTCCTGAGGTTCCCACAGGGCTGCAGGAAAAACTTTTTATACTTATAACCCAATAATACCTTATATTAAATTTGGTTCAAATTGGCCTCTCGGTTCAGAAAATAGAAATTCTAGGCGGGGCAAAAATTCTTGCCTCTCTCAGAACAAAGACAAATATTGCCCGTCAAACTTCTCTTGAACAAACTTGAGTCTACCCCTCAAATGGAAGCTGCATACCAAATATCAAGTCTCTGTTAAGGCTGGTTCATGAGATTTTTTTAAATTTTGTGCATTTTGTCCCCACCCCCCTCCACAATATGGGCAGAAACCCAATTTGAAGAAAAACCCAAATACTCCTCTATAACCGCTACTCATGTGAATTTTCATTGAACTGCAGTCAGTGGCTTGGGAGAAAATGAATCAAACACCACCTTCACAACGTATGACGGACGACGGACAAAAAGTGATCAGAATAGCTCACCCTGACTTTCAGTCAGGTGAGCTAACAAGAGCACCACCAGGCGTGGCTAGATATGCCCGTTAGCCATTTTGAATTGTACCAACTTTGGACGGCCAAATTCTAAGTTGAAAATGGGCAATAACTCATGTAACAATAATTGGACGAAACCCATATTCGAATATGGCATGTATTACTAGTTGGGTAATACACATAGCAACTTTGGTTGAGATCAAATATTCCAAACTGGAGTTATCAGTCAAAAACCAAAAATGTTAATAGATGGTCAAATTCAAAGTTGAAAAGGGATGTAACTCATGTAAAAATAATTGGACGGAACCTATATTCAAACTTAGCCTGTATTACTGGCTGGGTAATACACATACCGACTTTGGTTGAGATAAAATTATCCAAACTGGAGTTATCAGTCGGAAACCAAAAATGTTAACAGACAGACAGACAGGAGGATGGATGGACAGACAGACTGATTACATAATATGAGCCTTTTCAAATGGGTGTATAAAAAGAGATTAAGTTTTATGGTAAAGTTTAAACAACTTCCAAGTCCATAAAGAGCAATATCTCTTTGACAAAAATAGAGCTGAAACGGTTAAAGGGTTTTCTTGAACGATTAATCACATGGATTAACCTTGGTTAACTTATTTATTTATTTATTTATTGGTGTTTAAGGTCACATATTTATGCACAATGGCTAATCATGACCGTGACAGTTTTATGGGTGGAGGAAGCCGGAGTACCCGGAGAGAACCACCGAGCAACGGCGAGCAACTGTCAGCTCCCCAACATACTGACTCCACACAAGCAGGGTTAGCATTGGTTGAAGACAGGTGCACCATCGACGTGCAGTACGCCTTAGTACACAACGCCACCGTGCCCCCACGTGGGCGATGGGGGTGAAGTGTCTTGCCCAAGGACACAACGCGGTTGCTGCAGGTGGGATTCGAACCGAGGACCTCTCGGTTTGCAGCCTGCACCTCTACCAACTGAGCCACCGCGTCCCCACCTTGGTTAACTGATTAATCACTTACCCTAATAGGTAGCTGAAAAATTGTCATACCATTAATGATTTACAGCATATTAACGCTTTTCCCAACATGATGGGGAAAACCAGCCAGTGTTATATACAAAAGTATCCTTTCAAATTTTATTATGTTTTCAATTTTTGTCTCAAAAACATAGCTTATGACCTCTCATTGGGACGAGCTCATTGAGCTCGTCCCAATGAGGGGTCATATGCTATGTTTTTGAAACAAAAATTGAATTTTTTTTAGTAATTTAAGAATTTATTTTGGAAGTATCGTCTTTTAACCACATTGGGTAAAGGGTTAAGAATGACCATTTCAGCTACTGATACATACATGTACACATAACTTGCATGGTTTACTCTGTCTCATATAATTGATGTGAATCAGTGTGACAACGTGGGCCTTTTTTGGAGCAAGTTTCTTCCTTCGTTAACCTACATAATATAATAGTTCAAAAGTAACAGTTAATCGATCAATTACTTTTTTGATCAATCAAGATGTTGATCACTGGTTAATCGATTAATCGGTTAACAGTTTCCGGTCGAGACAAAAATCTCTTTAATAACACTTGCATTCAACAAGGGGCTAGACAAATATGATGTCAATCAACAATTCGACAAGAATTTTAAAACTTGAGTTTAAAAACTTGTCAATCACAGACCAACTCTGCCACATTTTGATTTTCTTGTTTCAGCTGAAACTTTCTGCTTGAAATTTTGATGTCAGTGTACAGATAGTTAAATAATACTTAATTAGATACTGCATATTATAGTGATTAACTGATAAGGATTTGCAACCGGCATCTGCTTGCTGATTAGTTATTGTGACTGCCGGTGTCAGATAGTCACAACCAAAAGGAGTAGTATGCTCAAGAATGCATAGAACAGGACTAATTTTACAGTGCTGCCAGGTTGATTGGTTCGTTGACCTCAAGAGCATGTCACTGTGTGTATTAAAATAAAAAATACAACACCATCAGAAAGAAGTTAACAGTTCAGCATCTTTGATCAATGATCAAAGATGCCATACTGTTATCCCTTTACCTAACACAAAAAGCAGACACCAACTGCAAACAAAATTCTTGAATAACTAAATATTTTAATTTTTCGTCTCATAAACATAGGTTATGACCCCTCTTTCACTTTGGAACGAGCTCGTTCCAATGAGGGATCATAAGCTATGTTTTTGAGACAAAAGAATAAAACAAATAATGAAATTGAATGGTGATTTTTGCAAATAGCACTGGCCAGTTTTGGCCGTTACATAGGGTAAAGGGTTAACTTGTTTCTGCTGATGTCATATTTCATAGAGTCATCACATGACATGTGGCACCTGTGTCTTGAGCAGCTATCAAGGAGAAGATCAAACCAATCAATGAGATAAGACCAATCTTGATTCCTGCTAATCATTGTGGCAACTTATAAAGCTTGATAATGCTTGTATGAAATCATGAATCAAACATAAATACAAACAATTTTCATCCTGTAGTGTTCCATGTAACCATCGGCACAAACTGATGTTCAAACACTTCTACCGATGGTCAACCGATGGCTTAAAATCAGCTGATGTCAGATGCGATTGCCAAGCATGGGTTAATCACTAGCATAATCGGATAACTAAAATAATTAAAGATGATTTTCAAACACTAAATTATACATTTAGTACATATTCACCACACGTTTAGTACAAATTAGTACAAATTTAACCCTTTACCTAACACATTAGGGAGACGACACTTGCAAACAAAATTATTGAATGATAACTAATTTTTTTTGTCTTTTTGCATCAAAAACATAGCTTATGAAAGATCAATGAAATGAGCTCATTAAACTTGTTCCAATGGGGGGGGGAGGGGGGAGGATCATAAGCTATGTTTCTGAGACAAAAAAATGAAGAAATAATGAAAACTGAATGATAATTTTTGTTAATAGCACTGGCCAGTTTTGGCCGTTACGTTAGGTAAAGGATTAACTGGCTGATTGCTTACAACTTGCAAAGTAAGTCTCTTTTATCTATCATATAATTGGGAGATCTGTGATTCAGTCCAGCTAGAAATTTAACCTTTTCTTATCTCCCTTGATATGCAATGCAATACAATTTTCCATTGCACAGACAGAGATTTCCATCCTGGGATGGATGGGTCTACTAATCATATTTATGTGAAGAAACAGACTCAACTTTCTTAGGCCTATCCTGTGCATTGGGTATAAACTGTAAAATATTTCATGCACATCAAATAGTGTGCCATATTTCCATTATTACTGATAACACTTCATGACATCCATGAAGTCCCAAACTCTTTGCAAATGTTTCCTATGATGCAACTAAGAATTTATCAAAATAATCTTATTTGACAAAGCTCTGTCAAACAAGACAGAAATGCAGGGCTTATATTTCAACGAGAATCCAGGAATTCATTCACACAAAAATTTGTGCACAAAGGTAGCAGGAGTCCATGTAGAACTGACTCAATTTAACCCTTTACCTAATACAGTGGAGCCCACTTAATTGGATATCTTTTAATTGTATATTCCTGTTAATTGAATATAATTTTCAAACACAAAACCATTTGCCATACCTTCAGTACAAATTTGATCTGTTAATTGCATATGGGTTGTAGAGTAAACTCCTGTTAATTGTATATAAATTTTTGTAATATGTCGAAAAAATTACTGTGACATGCACCAAATTCCCCTTATTTATCAACCTTTTTGGCCTCATACATCCAACACAGATATTTATTCTATTATATCTTGTTTGACAGAGCTCTAAGAGCTCTGTCAAACAAGATATAATAGAATAAATGCTCAGTTTACCTCCAGAACACAAGAAACTGACCAAACCCTTGTTAATTGTATACTCCTGTTAATTGAATAATTTTCACTGGCAAAATGGATATTCAATTAAGAGGATTCTACTGTACAGGAGAAGCAAATTAACCAATACATGGCTAACATGACCTGAAATATCCTGACACTTTGTCAATAAATGTGTACACATATTATGGTTATTGGAACTGGCTCGCTGAGCAGGTTCCAATGGAATCCATATCTGTAAGGTTTTATGGATAAATATTGTTTATTTTTTTAAAAAATGTTAAAAAATTTATAGTAATTTATATATTTTTTATACTTACCAATGACCCAGACTTAGCTGGTGCTAACTCTAACAAAACCAGGGCCAAACACAAATTTTGCCCCCCAATCCCCAAAATTTGCATCCAAAACAATAAGAAATCATGTCCTAAAGGACCTCCATACTACGCCTCTACTGCGCATGCGCAGTGACGCAGACGTCCCGAAATTGGCGCCAATTATCATTCTTATTGGCAGTGCCTGGTCAGCGCTATGTACTCAGTGGGGAGGCAAGAGTTCTCAACTCCAGGGAGGGCCATCCCCGTCTGGGTCATTGGTAAGTATAAAAAATATATAAATTACTATAAATTTTTTAACATTTTTATACTGTACCAATGACCCAGACTTAGCTGAATAGTAAACAGGCTGGAGGGCCTAGGACATAGAGGAAAATCCAATAAGCTCAACTATATAGTAAAGAAGTAACCCCTTAAGGAGAAAAGGAGTATTAGGCTTTACATGTATCTTTCTTATTTAATATTAAATTAGAAAGATACACTACCCTTAATAATTGAGCACAATAACATTCATGTTCTCTATTAACATCCAGTATAACCCTTATACTAATTATTTTTAAAGCAAGCCAATAAATAAAGTAGTCCAGAGAATTGAGACTCTTTATAGTCATTTAAAAGTGTCCGAGTATTGTATATTAAAGCCCGTTTGACACTTGACATATACAAATGCTTCACATCGAGCTACACTTTAAAAATAAGACATGAATGAATTTTAACATTAATATTACACTTTAAAACCATCCCGGAAGTGACTCAGAAATACTGACTTGGAGGAGGCATTCCCTTGCTTTTCACCATAAAGCAGGTGACCTAAGGGAACACCCCCCCCCCCCCCCCCTTCCCCTTGCCCTGGGTCAAATTGCCCAGAGCGAAGAGGGCAGCCGGACGGAGTCACTGCCGGAACAGAAAGCCTGCATAACTATAGTTGCAACTGTTTAGTGGACGACATTCTGAGCAACAGATAACGGACCTAAACAATGCAGGTCTCCAGAAATGGACTCAATATTTCTGAGATAAAAATTCGTAAATGTGGATGGCTGAGACCAATAAGCAGCCTTCATTAAATCTGTAATAGCAACACTATTAGCATAAGCCCAGGAAGTAGAAAGAGCTCTTACTTCATGAGCAGAAATCTTAAGCACAGACTGCTGAGAAGAAGATAAATCTTCATAAGCAGTACGGATAGTTAATTGAATCCATCTAGCAATAGAATGGACTGAATGTCCTTTCTGTTAGGCATCAAAGACAGAAAGAACGTTTCCGTCCCTTTCTGATAAACTGAGATCTCTGTTTATAGATACGTAATGCTCTAACAGGACAGAGTAAAGGCCTACGCCCGTCTGAAGACGGAAGAGCCTTAATAACAATAGGTTCCGGATATTTATTAGGAGCCTGATTCTTAGCTAAAAAACCCACATTAGTAGTGAAGGTGTTAGTGTTCCCAACACTACGATAATGAGAATCATCCACCGATAGTGCATGAAGCTCACTGACTCTTCTAGCAGAAGAGAAAGCTAAGAGAAAAGCTGTCTTATAAGATAAGAATTTGAAATCTACTGTCCCAAGAGGTTCAAAAAGGCTTTTCCTTCAATTTAAGAAGAACCCAAGCTAAATTCCACTTAGGAATTAATCTAAGAGTTCTGGGTCTATTTATCGAAAAGTTTCTAACCAACTTAGATAAAGAGACATTAGATCCAATTTGTAAACTATCATGATGTGCATAGGTATCAGATAACATAGATCTATAACCCTTTATAGTAACAGGCTGCAGTTTGATTTCGTCAAACAAGTATACTAGAAAGTTTGCAATGTCTGGTATAGAGGGATCGAATATATCTACAGAATGATCCCTACACCAACGACGAAAAACCTTCCACTTAGCCGCATAGTTTAGCGAAGAGGAGGTCCTCCTACAGTTAGAAATCGCGTCCACTGCTCGTCCTGTAAAGTGCTTGCCATGCAAGAAGGACCGCACAACGGAAAAACGTGAAGGTTGAGACCTTGCGGGTTGTGATGGAGTTGGCGCGATTTCCCCTGCGAAAGAAGATCCTCCCGTGGAGGAAGCTTCCGCGGTAGGTCCCACAACATACACCTGAGTAGATTTATCCACGGTCTCTGTGGCGACAGAGATGCTACCAACAGAATCTTGCATTGAGATTGTTTTATCTTTAGCAATACTTGTTGAATTAACGGCGCTGGAGGATACGCATACCCTATCATTCCGTCCCAAGGGATCGACAGAGCGTCTACTGCAAATGCTCTTGGATCCGGACACGGAGACACATACGTCTGCAACTGATTGTTGAGATGTGTCGCAAATAAGTCTATCATCGGCCATTCCCATTGGTAGCAAATCTGATTGAATACTTGTTTGTTGAGAGTCCACTCCGACGGCAACAAGCGACCCTTTCGTGAAAGGGAGTCTGCTAGCACATTCAGACGACCCGGTATGTGACGGACCGAAAGAAGAACGTGATGTTCTAGCGCAAACAGAAGGATTCTTTCCGTTAGATTGAACAACGGAACTGAATGAGTGCCTCCCTGATTCCGTATATACGCCACTACTGTCGTATTGTCGGATAGGATTTGGACATGAGCATCGTGAATAATGTCCATCCAGTGACGTAACGCAAGCCAAATTGACATCATTTCCTTGATGTTTATGTGCTTGCACAGGAATTGCGGATCCCAAAGACCCTGGCATCTCGAATCCGTTGGGATTAATGATGCACCCCAACCTGTTTGACTGGCATCCGTCATAACGGTAAAACTCGGATCCGGCAACTGCAGCGGAACTCCCTGAGTTAACCACTGAATGTTTGCCCAAGTCTGAATCTCTTGTTTCACTTGATCTGACAAGAGAACGTCTACATCGAGCGAATGAATTTTCACACTCCAATTCTGAGTCAAGAAAATTTGAAGAGGACGTGTGCGTAACCGCCCCATCGGAATGAGATCCGCGGCGGCTCCGCACAGACCTATCAGTCTCATAAATTCTCTCGCCGTGACTTTGTCTGCGTGCAGACAATAGCGAGCGTAACAACTGACTAATTTCGCTCTGGTTAACGGCAGACGTACGAGATTGTTGTGCGTCTCGAAGCTCATTCCCAGATGAGTGAATGACTTGGACGGCACCAGATCCGACTTCTCCTCGTTTACTATAAAACCGAGACGTCGGAGCAATAGAAGAAGATTCTGAACATCGTTCTGAAGCGTTAACTCGTTGCCGTACCTCTGAAGAATGTCGTCCAGGTAGGCCGACGTTACCGCAGACGAATGAGCTCGGAAGTAGATCATTACCGAGTTCATTACCCGAGTGAAAGCCCAGGGTGCTAGATTCAATCCGAAGCACATCGCCCGGAATTGATACACCACTCCTAGGACTGTGAAGCGTAGATACTTTCGGAATGTCGGATGTACCATGACGTGAAAGTACGCATCTTTGAGATCTATGCTCGTTGCATAATCGTTCACCCGAATACTCGCTCTGACCGATCGAATCGTCTCCATATAAAACTTCGGAGCGACGATCAGCTTGTTTATCCAGCTCAAATCTATGACTGGACGGAACGAGCCGTCTGGTTTCGGAACCAGAAACAGATGGCTGTAGAATCCCGGAGATTCCTGGTTTTCTACGACCTCTACCGCGTTCTTCATTAAAAGAGACTGCACCTCTGATAACAGAGCGTCTCTTTTCTGCGGATTTGACGGAAGATGAGTCCACTTTGGACTTCGAGTTAATTGAGGCTTTCGTTTGAAGGATATCTTTAGACCTTCCGAAGTCACTCCTCTCACCCAAGGGTTGTCCGTAATCGACGCCCATTCTTGTGAAAAGCTCGACAACCTTCCGCCAACCGGAACGCGATAGAGGTTTAAGCCATCACCTCCTGGACCTGCGAGGCCTGCGGTAGGAGAAACCACGTCTTCCTCGGCCCGCACCTCGCCCCGTCGACCTCGGGGCGTCCGACCGATTGTCCCGGCCTGAAGGACGTCCCGAACGAGAGTCGCTATCCTGACGGTCTCTCGAATAAGACCAAGAGGACGCACCGGAACCTCTATAGGAACCTCTCTTGGGCGCATTAGACCCAGAAGTGCCTGTCTTATTCGTGTCTGCTGTATCCGACTTCTTAGGAGCAGATTTGAACAACAGAGAATCCTTAGCTTTCTTTGTAATTTTATCATAAATAGCGGAAAGCTTGCCGTCAAAGAGAAGTTCTCCTGAGACCGAAGCGACTCTAAGAGAGTTCTTCACCTTAGAATCCACTAGTGTGGATGTAGCTAGGGCTACGTCACGTCTAACCAACTCCAGATTTGCCTCTGAAAGGGCGGAGTTACACGTGGAATAAGCTACTGCCCTTGAAAGAAGTCTTAAAGAGGATTGTATATCCTGAAACTCTTTCCCCTGAAGGCGCAGTGATAACGCCTTAGTAAGGTGATCTGCGTAAGATAAGGCATCTAAATTGGCTCTGTTAGACGCAATAGCTGTTTCCAACACCGCGGTTGGAATAGAAGCTGACGACGGTAATGATAGCTCTAAGTCTTCCGCCTCGTCGTCCATACGCAGAGGAACTCTCGGTATACCCTGTCCTGCCGTATCGAATTTATTCCTTGCATTAATGAAAGGCAGGTTGAGAGTATTAGCGGACAAGAAACCTGCTTTCCCCGTCCTGGAAGCAAGTTTAAATATAGCGTCGTTCAAAAATTCAAATGTTCTTGCAACATTATTGGACTGCGACGGAAACTCGGGAGCGATGTCCCTGAACCGCTCAAAAAATTCAGAGTCCAATGATGCTATAATTCTCTTGTCTGGAACCGCAGCAGTCTGGCCCGACGGAACAACTTGAGGGAGAAAGTGC
Source organism: Pictodentalium vernedei (assembly GCA_031216915.1). Classification (NCBI taxonomy): domain Eukaryota; kingdom Metazoa; phylum Mollusca; class Scaphopoda; order Dentaliida; family Dentaliidae; genus Pictodentalium; species Pictodentalium vernedei. The sequence goes on along the minus strand of CM062292.1, from coordinate 145,325,846 downwards.
CGAATGAAGTCCACGGCAGCTTTATGTTGTTCCGAAAGGGATAGCTCCAAGTCATCCGTATCCCTTTCACCATCCGGTCGGACCTCATGATGTTCCCGGTCATCCGCCCCCGATGCTTCGGCGGAGCGTACCGACCCAGCGCCGTCGGATAATTCTCGATCCGACACCGTTTCTGTCGGCTGCTGGGATGCTGCGATAAGCTGTGCTATCTGCACAAGAATGTCCGGCGTCGAGACCTGCGGAGGCGCAGTCTTTCGCTGCTTCGCCGAGGGCAGCTCCGCATCAGATGGCTCCCGAATACTTTTCCTATGCGAACGTCCGGAGTCCATCGGTCTCGAATCCCTGGCTGCCGGATGGTGTGACCTGGTCGCCGAAGAATCCTTGATCGACGAAGCTGGTAATATATCGGCGGTCACGCAGCCAAGGTGCGGTCGTGTGCGCTGACAAGAAGAGGAAGCCTTAACAGTCTCTGCGGACTGCTTATACAACGGAGCGTCCCGAGCGACGGACGTATGCTCCGCTAAAGACACATTTTGTACCACAACATCTGGTCCCAGATGTTGTTGTACGAGAGAGGGGCCTCTCTCGCTCGCGGCCCGGCTGGACCTGGACGAGCTAGGAACCGGACTCAAAGGCTTCCTCCGTTCTCGCTTACTATCCGCCGTCACTGGGTGTGCATCTATTATGTTTATAGTGCTCGCATCACCCAAAACTTCCTCTTGGACCGCATCGGACGAACCCGGCTGCCGAACCATTCGGTGAATGGATGCTACACCGGGCGAGCTAGCGGACGACATTTGTCTAATCTCCATGAGCACTTTTGCCGCAGCTCTGAATTCATTTGTGACGACGGACGCACACTTGTAGAAGATAACATGGAAACATCACCCTGTTCTGGTTCCTCTGAAATAGAAACTGAGAGAGTAGAGTGACCTTTCGGAGAAAGAGCCGGCATCGCCCTTTCTCCAGAAACAACATATCGTGACACACGTTTCCAATGTTTCTCATCCCAATATTCACATATAGGACAGGGATTAATGCGAGAACACTGACTACAATTAATACAATGATCATGAAAGTCAGAGGAAGATTTCTTCCTATTACAATTTGAACAACGTCCCTTCATAGTGAAAGAACAACAATAAGTCCTAGTTACTCGCAAAAACCCCTGACACAAAGATACATAATAACATGATCCATTAATAAATGAAAAAACAATTGCAAATCAAAATAATTTTGAAAAAATATTTTTTTCAGCGAAGCCCAAGTTGCTGAAAAGTAACGTTGAGCCCCGATGGATCCGATGGCAAAGTGTGGTCAAAAATTTTAAATTTATATTAAATAATTAATGAGACACTTACGGATAATATAAATGTATCTTATAGTGAGAAAAACTACAGCAAAGGCAAAACAGCCCCCCTCAAAAAAGGCTGTTGCCAATGTAAACAAACAGTGTAAAAACACCAGAAAACATGACTCCAGGCACTGAAAAAACTGGCCCGGAATCAGTCATCAAATTACACTCTATCTGATGCAAAACAGAGACTCCCAGGGGAGAATCTGCAGAACATCAGATGGAAGATGCAGAACACAAACGTTATACACCCATGGGTGAAAACGTAACTATGGGGAAAATAACAGAAAACATTCTGTAACCAAGCAACTCTCCCAGGAAATTTTAGAAATGAAATTTCTCAAAAATATGCCAAAAGCATGGGAGAATTGCAAGGGGGTACTTTAGAAGACTAGGGGAGAGGAAACACTGAATAAGCAGTGCAACATTTAGCAAGAATGACAACAAGAGGCCCATGCCTCGAAAATAGGCAACTTAACATAATTTCATCAAAAAATTTTAAGTACAGCCCTGATTATTTTTTGTCACTTCTTTTTCCTCTCCTCCTTCTATCCTCCTTAGAATCACATTTTCTCCAAAAATTACGTGTCTGGCATCCTTTAAACTGAGATTTACAAGCACAAAAGATCAGTGAGATGTTGACTGATGAAGGGCCAAACAGAGAAATGATAATTGGCGCCAATTTCGGGACGTCTGCGTCACTGCGCATGCGCAGTAGAGGCGTAGTATGGAGGTCCTTTAGGACATGATTTCTTTTTGTTTTGGATGCAAATTTTGGGGATTGGGGGGCAAAATTTGTGTTTGGCCCTGGTTTTATTACAGTTAGCACCAGCTAAGTCTGGGTCATTGGTACAGTATAAAAATATCAAATTTAGTTTATATTTTAAAAACTAAAAAGCTGTGTTGGGTAAAGAGCTAACATGTGTTATCAGTATACAACAGGGGTTCAACCATGGTGGCCTTTAGGGATGCTCGGACACTCAAAGCAGGTATAGATTCTTGCAACCATGTTTGTGAGAATCCAAATGGATTCTCCCAAATTTTGATGAAATATAAGCCCTGGAAATGATTAAATTCCCAGTTATAATAAGGGAAGAATTTGCTGTTTGAAATTTCAATAATTACATTGTTAATGTAGTTATACGTTTTGGGTCCAAATACTCAATTCCCATTGGCCAGCTGGATGAAAACGTCATGACCAAATGTAATTCATTTTTCAATGAATACATTTGGTCGAACTTTGACCCACATTTACGTTCAAGTTAAAAATTTGTGATATCTCAAACAACTTACAAATGTCAATCGACAGTGTGAAATTATTTCAGTGATTTTATTCTTGAACTTGTTGTCATTTCATAGGTGATTATAGTTTACTGATATGTTAAATAAATTGTTTTGAACATTCCAAGTTTCATTGCGAAAGATGGCAATTTGACAAATTTGGGTCAATGCCGAAAACCGGCGCTCAACTCAGAGTTGTGCGCTTTGTTTTTTGTGGGTTGGTTTTTCGCCTCGTTCTTTAGTACATGTTTTATTTCGTCTTTCTGCTTTGTTGTTTGGTAAAAAGTAGTTTAAACAGTTACGGAATGTAATTATAAGAATTGAATGCAATTTTTATAATCTTTATTGGAGTATGAATGTGTGGGAATGGGATCCATACATAATTTGTACCCATTCCCACACGTTCATACTCCAATAAAGATTATAAAAATTGTTTTCAATTCTTAAATATTTAGACATCCTTGTGTCGAGGGATAATGAAACTCTTTAACCAAAGTTTTAAAAGCCTGGGAATCATCGTGGAAAATCATATACACAATGCCCTAAACTTTGCTTGACAATCAACATGTTCAATGTTGTTTTTCTCTTTCTTGAAAATATTCAATAGATTGTAAAGAGATTGTTAAATCAAAGGTTCTGTGATATTCATTTTTTCAGTTAATTAACCTCGAATTCTCAAAACTATTTATATATTTATTGGTGTTGAACCCTTTACCTAACGCACAAGGCAGACAACACTTGCAAATAAAATTCTTAAATAATTAATTTTTTCATTTTTGTGTCAAAAACATAGCTTATGACCCCCACTGGAATGAGCCCAATGGACTCATTCCAAAGAGGGGTCATAAGCTATATTTTTGACACAAAAACGAAAAAATAATGAAAATTGAGTGGTGATTTTTGTGAGTTGTGCTGCCAGTTTTAACCATTACGTTGGGTAAAGGGTTAAGGTCACATATTTCTGCACAATGACTAATCATGACCACAACATGGCGATAAAACCCAGTTCTGGCAATTGTTCAATTCAATTCAATTCTTTTTATTTACAGTATACAAAAGAAAAAATACAAACACAAAGATATACAAATTAGAAACTGTTGTATACTGTAGGGGGTGCCATAGCCTATTTGGCTGTCTTCCTGACGCTCCCTTGTTTATAACCATGTTACTCATTTAGAGGACTTACACCCCAGGTACTGGTTACAAGGTTCTATTTTACCAGTCAATCAGAGCTTGTTTACCACAGTAAACAAGCACTGCTTCACTTCTTGAGGTTCCCACAAGGAAATTCTTAAAATAAAATAAGCATCAGTGAATGAAAAACTCACTCAACATGTCAGTTTACACAAATGATTATTTTTCTTATTTACCCTCAACACAATGTTTTGAGTTGGAAAAAACTTGCAGTTTGAAATTCTGAAAACAGTGTGTAGCTGGTTGATGAAATAGTTACAAACACCTGGTGTGATAATGTCCCAAGAACTGACAGACAGCATCAAGTGATAAATCCACTTCTGAAATGAGCAAATGATTGGTCTAACATGGGGAAATTCAGAAAACTTTAGTTCAACTTCAAAGTTCGATTCCATGGAAGTTTTTAGTTCATATATATTGTTTGTTTGTATAACCAGAATACCATGGGAGAACCACCCAGTAGTGGTTAGCACTAGGGCTGCATGATATTCTAAACTGAATACTGGTATTGGTATAAAAAAAAATACTGCGGTATAGAGGTATATCAAAAGACTGTTCTGATATCAGAAGATACGTGTCATAATATCGTGTGACCTCCCTCATTGGAAAGAGCTCCATGAGCACATTCCAATGATGCTTCACATGATATAGTTTTGCTGAATGTTTTTGAAAAATATTTTTTTCAACTGCTGAATTTGTATCTTATGTGGATGGAAGCGGCTGATTCATTGGGTAAAGGGATAATATAATTCATTTGGGACTACAATTGAAACTCAAGACATCTTGATAATTAAATTGTGGGGAAATAAATAATAACAATAAACCAATATTTTTGTGATTACACCGGTATTCAATTGATACTGGTTTGAATACCAGTGTGTATCGATTTATTGATATATCGTGCAGTCCCAGTTAGCAGCAGTCAGATTCCCCAACTTACTCACCTGGCACAAGCAGTGTTAGTAGTGGTTGATAACAAGTGCACCATCAATTTGGAGTATACCTTAGTACACAGCATCATTATGGGGTTGTCAGGATTAAGTGTACTTGCTCAGTAACACAGTGCAGATGGCGTGGGGTCGGGATCGAAATATAGTCTTTTCAGTTTAAAGTCCAATAATCTAACCTATAAGCCACTGCGATTCATAATTCAGAAATAACAGAATACAACACATAGTCATTACAGTATTTATACTAAATACAGTAGAATCCTCTTAATTGAATATCCATTTTGCCAGTGAAAATTATTCAATTAACAGGACCATACAATTAACAGGGATTTGGTCAGTTTCCTGTGTTCTGGAGGTAAACTGAGCATTTATTCTATTATATCTTGTTTGACAGAGCTCATAGAGCTCTGTCAAACAAGATATGATAGAATAAATACCTTTATTGGATGTAGTGAGACCAAAAAGGTTGATAAATAAGGAAAATGTGGTGCGTGTCACAGTAATTTTTTTAACATGTTACAAAAATTTATATACAATTAACAGGAGTTTACTCTACAACCCATATGCAATTAACAGATCAAATTTGTACTGAATGTATTGTAAATGGTTTTGTGTTTGAAAATTATATTCAATTAACAGGAATATACAATTAAGAGATATCCAATTAAGTGGGCTCCACTGTAGTATATATTCCAATGGTGATGTCTGAAACTGGAGAAAAAAAATTTATTTCATGGGCTGTTGGAAAACGTCTCATGAGCAATGCCAACTCAACATTCTTTCCAACCACCCACTCAACAAAATCTCTCATCCAAGAGACTATTATTTCAATAAAAAATATTGTTATTTGTTGAAAAACAGTTCAGACAATTTGTATTTTGCCAACTGAGTCAACCTCTTCTGCCTCACTCTTACCAAAACATGCATTTAACCCCCTGCACACTGATGTCAAAATATCCAGATTTGAAGTAGCCATTTTTCCCATAATGCAACTGGGAATTTAACCAATTCAATCTTGTTTGACAGAGCTCATTGAGCTCTGTCAAACAAGATTGAATTGGTTAAATTTCTAGTTGCATTATGGGAAATATTTGCACCCTGAACTTTAGATACTCGACATCAGTGTGCAGGGGGTTAATCTATTCCATCATTTCTGATAGAGCTTTATGAGCTCTGTCAAACAAGATGTAACACAATGCACACTCAATTTATCAGTAGAATATAAAAAAACAACCAATTTTTGGTGTACTGAATTTTCCTGTTAACCCTTTACCTAAAACATGAAAAGCAGATGACACCTGCAAACAAAAATATTGAATAACTAATTTATTTAATTTTTTGCGTCAAAAACATAGCTTTGAACCCCTCACTGGAATGAATTCATCCCAATGAGGGGTCATAAGCTATGTTTGTGAATAGCGCAGGCCATTTTGATCATTATGTTGGATAAAGGGTTAAGTGTTGACCCTTTACCCAACGAAGATGATATAAAAATTTATTATTTTAAATATTATTTTTTTCAAATTTTTCAAACAATTTCAAGAAAACCATATCATGTGACCCCTCAATGGAATGAGCTTGACAAGCTCGTTCCAATGAGGAGTCATCTGATATGGTTTTGTTGAAATTTTTTAAATATAATATTTTTGCAACTGATAAATTTGCTTATTATATGGGCAGGTACAGTTGATTTGTTAGTAAGAATTAACCCTTTAGCTGACATGACTAGTGAACCACATTAGTAAAATATTTTGTGGATAACTAAAAAAAAAATTTATGTTTTACCTCCAAAACATAGCTAATCAACCCGACTGAAACAAGCTTATTCCAATGAGGGGCACAGATTATGCTGTGTTGGCAAAAATATTCATATTCAATTGACATGCATTCAAGTTAACTCATATTCCCTGAAAATGCAAAAGAGCATTTGAAAATTCAGTGGACAGACCTCCGAGCTGTACACAGAGGTTCTCTGGCCCAATCAGATTGGCTGTACAACAATTATTAAACTTTTCACTATGTTTCTTCTACAGTAGAACCTGTCTTGAGAGACCGCCCTTTGGGCCACACAAAAGTGGTCTCTCAAGACAGGTGGTCTCTCATAACAGGTTTCAGGTTTTCTCAAGTCAGTGAATAACCAACCACAAAATTCAGAAATAGAGAAGAATGGATTTTTGTAATTACTTTGTAGTTGTTCTTTTTTATGAAGTTTTTGTAACAAATTGAAATGGACTGTTATAAAAATTATAAAAATAAATTAGTGTTGAAAATCTTCATTGAAGATTTTCAACACTAATTTATTTTTATAATTTTTATAACAGTCCATTTCAATTTGTTACAAAAAGATTTTCAACACAAATTTATTTTTATTCCTATCTGCCACATTTCAGGTATGTACGAAATTGTTTATTCAGCAATAATCCTAATTTTTTCACAGGGGTCTTATAAGAACATCTCAATCTTTAATGAGTTAGCAATTGAAACCCAATTAAGAGCTTTTAATACTTTTAATTATGTTAGTACAACCACAATGGATTTTCCAATTCCAGAACAGATAAAAAGCTTTTGTCATGGTTTCAGTCTTCAAAGGGGCGGTCTCTCAAGACAGGTCCATTATGGCATAAAAATACAAGTTGGTACCAGGTCACAGTGGTCTCTCAAGACAGGTGGTCTCTCAAGACAGGTGGTCTCCCATAGCAGGTCCATTATAGAGTGAAACCAATCAGTGCCTGGCAGATGGGGTGTCTCAAGACAGGTGGTCTCTCAAGACAGTGGTCTCTCAAGACAGGTTTTACTGTACTATAAACTGACTAAATGTTTCTCTCAGATTAAAGACCTTGACAACTGACTATAAAATATAACAACAGTAAAAAGGCCTGGAAATAAAGAGTTTAGATGGTAAGCCATTAGCAGGTTGTGCTGCTGTATAACACAGGAAAAATGTGATGCTATCGGGAATCTCTGTTCTCACTATGATAGCCATAATGACTATGACGTAAAAGAATTTTTGCCAAATAAATAGCAACAACTAATGTGCGACCTCGTTTTGTCGAGATCACACATTAGTTTTTATTTTGGTGGAAATTCCCTTAACCCTTTACCCAATGAAATGGCCAAAAATCGACCAGCGCTATTCACAAAAATCACCATTGAATTTTCATTATTTTTTTCATTTTTTGTGTCAAAAACATACAGTTAAAACTAGAAGTCCTGTCATGAAATGCGCACAAATAGCACGTTGATATGCGCGTTAATGTACGCGTTATGACCCAAGTAAAGCTATCAAATTCTGTACATATGGCCTGTGTACAAGCAATGTTTCAGCCAATGGACCTCCGGGTAAACCGGAGGTCCATTGGCAGAAACATTGCTTGTGTTTGCTATGAGTAACCAGGAGAACCTGCCGTGCTGTGGATGCCATTCGAAATGGCAATTGCGCGCAATTCTAACGCGCAATTAAGCCTCGAAAAGTGCACTATTCGTGACAGGACTTCTAGTTTTAACTGTAGCCTATGATGACCCCTCATTGGAGCTCATTCAAATGAGAGGTCATAAGCTATGTTTTTGACACAAAAAATGAAAAAAATGAGTTATTCAAGAATTTCATTAGCAAGTATCATCTGTCTTTCGTGTCAGGTAAAGGGTTAAGAAGGAAACAGCATGCCATTCTATTCATATCTGGATGCAATGCACCTTTGAGTTGAGTTACTCCTGAAGTTTGTCATGTCTATTAGGTAAGACATACAGGAATTTAATTTATAATGTATTATTTTGTTGTAAGCAAAGTTCGTTAACATAATTTACAAATGATGTAACTGAAAAGTAACCTAAACAATCGATCGAAGGTATTTCCAGGCCTACAAAAAATAATTTTTAACAATATAATTATGATGCATGAACAAGCCTGAATATAAGCAACCTGTCATTTGCAAAATGAGGTTCACAGAGGGTGAATTTGCTGATGCTATCCCATACAGTGGGCCGATTTATCTTCTAGGTGCATCTTTCTGTTTTGGCTTGAGACCTTGATTCAGACTGAGGTTCACAGAGGGTAGCATCACCAAATTTACCCTTGGGGACCTCATTTTACAGATAACAGCCTGCTTATTTTCAGGCTTGTGCATGACATATTTCATCTAGAGGAAAATTACTCAGTAGAAGAGTCTGAAGAGCTTCATTTATATGATCCTATAGGCAATAGGGAGCACAGTGGTTACGGCACTGGACTTTAAACTTAAAGGTCCAGGGTTCGATCACCACCAGGGGCAACTGCATTGTGTCCTTTAGCAAGTCTTCAACTAATGCTAACCCTGCTTGTGTGGAGTTAGTACGTTGGGGAATCTGGCAGCTGTTCGCGGTTGCATGGTGGTTCTCTCCAGGTACTCTGGCTTCTCCCACCTGTAAAACTGTCCAACAGAAGGTGACACTGGCTGTAGAACTGCCATTAAACCCCAATAAATTTTCACATCTGTACTTAAATCAAAAACATTAAAAATTCAAACCGGAAGTCAATCCAGATCTAAAATTAACCCATATGATTTTTAACATTTACATTGCCAAAAGAAGCATCAACAAAAAAATAACAATGTTAAGAATATATTTCAGAATTTCGTGTATATAGTATATTTGTGTGCTTTTACAATGTAAATATCCAACATTTTTTTCACAACAAAGACATACATATGCATTCAAACATATCCAAAGTAAATACTTAAGCAGTCTTATCACAGACACAATTAATTAAAATTTTTAGAAGCAAGCCAGAAAATAAGCAGACTGTCATCTGTAAAATGAGGTAAATTTACCCTCTGTGAACCTCAAGCTGAATCAGGGTCTCAAAACTAAAGGGAAAGAGGTACCCAGAGGATAAATAGGCCCACTGTATGGGATAGCATCTTCAAATTCACCCTCTGGGGACCTCATTCTGCAAATGTCAGACTGCTTCTTTTCAGGCCTGTTTAGAAGCATCTCTAAGCTATACCTTAATTTGATAACAAATTTTTAAACCTTCATCCAACAAAATGTTCAGATCCATCAAGCACTTTACATGCAAATTGCCATTTGAATATTGTTATTTTTTCAATGCTCATTTCCAAACATATCTTAAGTACCCTCGTTGAAAAAGACTCATACCAAATTACACAGGTGGACGAGGCGATTTGTTAGGTAAATGGTTAAAATTTATTTAATATGTCCGACTTATGTTCAAGAGGTCATTATTGACACATGTCACTTGTGTTGTGTCCAAGAGCAAGACACTTCACCTTGCTTACTCCAGTGGAACATGATGACACAGTGTACAGTTACTTTCCATTGCTCAGTGGTTCTCTCCAGGTACTCTGGCTTCCTGTTTGACATGATATGACCCTGGCTGTTGAAAGTGTCATTAAACCTAAATAAACAAACAAATGCTCCATTGCATATTCTTAACACTGGGTTAAAGCAAAAGACATTTCGTTTATATGATAAATATTAGTATGTTACAATGTGTTTTAGCTTTATTAATTTATTTTTTGGGGTTTATGGTGACATGTTTCTGTACAATGGCTAATCGTGTCTGCATCATGGAGATAAAGTCAAGTATAGTCACTTCTTAAAATCTATGTTGCACATTAACAGGACTTCCAAGCTTTAGTGACTGGGTCCTACTTTACAAGAAAAACAGAGATGGTTTACCACAGTAAGCAAGCACTGCTTTACTTTAGGGGAATGGATGGAAGTACACATGGACAACTGAACACACAGACTAATGGTCGCTGCCCATTTTAACCCTTTGAAGCTGAGAGGCCCTTTTTTTGGACCAGGAACATGATGCGTCGCAATTTCATTAAATATGATGTCTGGTAAGGGAATGTGTGGGGAGGCCAATTAATATAATATTAATCGGTCTATGGTACCGTCTAACCCCATTTAATGAATATGGACCCTTCCAATTGTTGCCAGTGAACTGACTTGGAAGATACCACCATGGTTCAAAGGGTTAAAGTCCCAACTGTCTCGACATGGGCAAAAAAAAAATACTGCTCATTGGGATTTTGCACAAGTAGAGGGTCCATGACATGTTACATACAGGCCCATAATTTGTACAAAAGGCCCAAAGCGGCCTGAAGAGCTGACAAAAAATCCCATTGTTCTGTCATTAGTGACCAGATATAAGATGTCAAATGACTAAGATTTTTTTCTTAATTTTAGAGTGATGCTGTCTTTCAATTTTGAAAATGGGAGACATGCTGTATACTGCTCGCTACCATGAAGTGAAGCACACTATTGTTGAGTTCCATCATTTTCACAAAACGCTCCCAAATGCAGTGATTTTGTCAGTAAGGTGTTAAGAAATAGCGTTTGGACAAACTTTCAACGTTAATTATCAGTGCATGGCGATGAAGCATTGTTTTTCTTCAATAAAACATTGGGTGTTATCCTCTTAACAAAATTGTCAGTGCTCGACAATGAAGCATAATTTTTCTGCAATAAAACATTTGGCATTATCCTCTTAACAAAAGGCAGCATTTAATTAGATAAATACTTCACATTGTTGCGAGGCACTCACAGCGGTATGAAATATTTATCTAATTAAATGATGCCTTTTGTAAAGACCCACGACCTGCTAAGCGCAGTGGTTTCACAGTAATTTATTGACTAATCTGGTATTAAAAAATTTAGGTGACTCCCCTTTTCGCCTACCAAGGTTTTCCTAAAAACTGTCAGATTTTTGGGTGATTAATTGTCCATTCATTTTTTAAATAATTGTCACTTCATTTTTCAAAACTCAACCAGTTTATTTGAACCAGACATTGAAAAAATACCCCTCCCCTCCCAATAGTGTCTTGGCACCAAAATATTTTGTTTGGCACTAAAATATCCAGAATGGCTAAAACTTTGGCACAAGACAGTTTCAGGTCAGCATGAACAATGATTACTCATCCTCTCCACAAATGCAAAATGGAATTGTCAATTTACTGAAGATATCTTGTATAGTAAGTTAATATAAGTATATATGACAATGCCATTCATGAACACAAGAGATGAAATGGAGAAACCAAAATAACAATTCTGTTTACAGGGTTTTTAGTTTCAAATTATCTTTCTGTACAAACAACCTCTGACTTGTTATCACATCAGAATAAAATAAAAATGGCAAGTATTTTCATACTTGTTCAGTCAACTGATAAAACCCATATTATTTATAAAATAACTTGTTTAGGCCCCACAAAGTAGATCTTCTGTTTCTCAGGCCATTCTTTGTAAAATTGCATGTGGGCGGACATTTTTTTAATTTATTTTTTATTTTTGTAATTATTTCTTTGCCCTCAAAAGTTCATGTTCTGGTTTTCTTTAATATTTTAAGCCTCATAATCTACAGAATAGCATGGGTGGTGGTGTATTTCATCCCTTGAGTGCAAGAAAGCTTTGCAATGCTAAAGCATTGCAAAACCTTATTGCACTCAAGGGACAAATGTATCAATTTTATTAACTTGGGTAAAAAATATCTGACATGAACCATTTAATTATTATTTTTTTAAGTTTGCATTGGTTATAAAAAGAAAGCATGTGGCAGCCAAAAGGACCATGTGGGAGAGCCTGAGAAACGGATTTTAAACTTTTTTAGGCCTTATCAAGTTGAATCTCATGCAAATATTCAGTTAACCCTTTACCTAATGCAATGGCAACATCCAGACAATGCTGTTCTAAACAATTACCATTTATATTTTACTATTTTAAATAAATAATTCTTGCCTCCAAAACACAGCTTATGACCTCTCGAGACTGAGCTCTTTGGGACTCATTCCAATGAGGGGCCAGAAACTATGTTTTCAAAACAAACCAGAGGCTCAATTGAGCCTAAAATGCTCACCTGGCTCAAATTGTCAAAATAGATGAGTGTATCAGAAAGTGATCAACAGCGAGAGCAATTTTTTTTGATTTGCTATGACACAACCAAAGGCAACTTTTTTGGCCATTCATTTCTGCTGGTCCTAGGAAAGCTTCCTAGCAAGCTCTGTTCTGTGAAGTATTAAAAAACAACAAAAAAATAAAATTTTTTGTTTTGTTTTAAACTACTATGGTTCTCTCTAGCACCCCCCCCCCCCCAAAAAAAAAAAAAAAATTTAAAGAAAAATAAAGAAAAAACAAGCAAATCAATTTAAACAAACTTGAATTTAACACCCCTAGAGATGTTACATACCGAATATGAAAGGATTCTCGCTGGTGGATCTGAAAGAGAAGAATTTTCAAGAAATTTTCTCATATTGCTCTAAGTTAAACTTTGGGCTTCAATAAAAAGCCCTAATATTAACCCAGGGACCTGATTTGAACAACCTTCAATCTAACCCTCCCAGAGGTGTTGTACACCAAATATCAAAAGAGTCTGACTGCTGGATCTGAAGGAGATGATTTTAAATGATGAATCCCCATACTGAACTAAGTAAATACTTGGGCTCCGCTGGGGGACCCAAATATTAACCCAGGAACTCGATTTGATCAAATTTGAACCTTACACCTCTAAAGATGTTACATACCAAATATGAAAGGATTCTCACTAGTGGGTCTGAAAAAGAAGATTTTTAAGAAATTTTCTCATATTGCACGAAGTTAAAATTTGGGCTCCAATGAAGAGCCCAAATATTCATCCAGGGAATCCATTTGAACAAACTTGAATCTAACTCCCCCTAGAGATGCTGCATACCAAATATCAAAAGAATCTGACTGGTGGATCTGAAGAAGAATATTTTTAAAGAATATCCCCCATATTCCACCAAGTTAATAATCAGGCTCCCATAGGAAGCCCAAATATTAACCCAGGGAGTCGATTTGAACAAATTCAAATCTTACGCATCTAGAGATGTCACATACCAAATATGAAAAGATTCTCACCAGTGGGTCTGAAAAAGAAGATTTTTTACGACATTTTCTCATATTGCACCAAGTTAAAATTTGAGCTCCAATAAAGAGCCCAAATATTCATCTAGGGATCCCATTTGAATAAACTTGAATCTAACACCCCTAGAGATGCTGCATACCAAATATCAAAAGAATCTGACTGGTGGATCTGAAGAAAAAGATTTTTAAGATTATTCCCCATATTGCACCAAGTTAATATTCAGCTTCCATAGGAAGCCCAAATATTAGCTCAGGGACTCAATTAGAACAAACTTCAATCTGACCCCTGTAGAGATGTTGTATACCAAGTATCAAACGAATCTGACTGTTTGATCTGAAGAAGAAGATTTTTAAGCTTATTTCCCATAGCGCCCTAAGTTAATTATTTGGGCTCCTCTGTTGAGCCCAAATATGAAAACCGAAGAGGTCGATTTGAATACACTTGTATTTGACCGTCCTATGGATGCTGTATACCAAATATCAAAAGATTCTGATCAGCGGTTCTGAAGAAAAAACTTTAAAAATTTTTGCAAATATGCTGACTCAGCATTTTTTCAAACGCCCCCCTACACAACACCCTGACACAACAGATGGCCATTTTTTTTAATCCTTTCTACTGGTCAAAAGGATGCTTCATACCAAATAACAGTTCTCTGTTCCATGTAGTTTGGAAAATAGGGGCATTTGAATTTTTTTCTATTTTTAGCCCCGGGGGTACCCACAGGGCAACAAAAATATTCTTTTCGGGCATCAAACAAGTATTTTGGACCCACTTAAGCTACGTGCCAAATTTGGTTCAAATCGGCCTATCGCTTCTTGAAATAGAAATTTTGGGCAGAGCCCAAAATGGCTATGTGCCCACAGAGAGCCCAAATATTGATCTACCAACTTCTCTTGAACAAACTTTAATCTTCAACACCAAAGAGTGTTACATACCATATATCAAGGCAACCTCTCTGGTGGTTCATGAGAAGAAGATTTTTAAAGATTTTTAGGCTTTGACATCATTGACCCGAGCCCAAAGAAGGCAGCTGCTTCATTTGAACAAAATAGAAAGGGTATACCCCAGGGATGGTTTGTGCAATATATGTTTGAATTTGGCTGTGAAGAAAAAGCCAGGTTTGCAAATGATAACGGACGACAGACGACAGATGCCAAGTGATGGCAATACCTCACAATGACTTGCAGTCAGGTGAGCTAAAAATGGTGTTTAGTTATTCAAGATAAATAATTGCAACTGTCGTCTGCTATTCATGTTACCCCTTAAGGGCCTAATTCAGACTGTGATAACTTTCTAATACAAAGGAACTGGTGCCCCAACATGCATTGTTTGGGTAAACTGAAAACTTGTTTTTCTAAGTTCCTTGTCAGTTGTTTTCAAAATTTTGTGTAACCCATTTATCGCTCACCTGGTCTGGGGGTAAACTGAAAACTTGTTTTTCTAAGTTCCTTGTCAGTTGTTTTCAAAATTTTGTGTAACCCATTTATCGCTCACCTGGTCTGAACTTATCATTTGTTCCCCTGTACTTGATTCAGGTAACCCATTAGGTAACCTAAATATATATTGTATTGCAACTATTCTGATATATGAACTGTTGTATCATGGCAAAGTTCTTGCTCTTTTGGGCAATATCCTGATGAACAAAAATTAATCACTGGGAACAATAATGATGCTGTGTTGGCAGCAATTCTGATACAAATTAGTCACAACTATAGTAGAGCTGAAACGGTTAAAGGGTTTTCTTGATCGATTCATCACATGGATTAACCTTGGTTAACTGATTAATCACTTGCTCTAATAGGTAGATGAATAATTGCAATACCATTGATGATTTACAGCATGAACCCTTTACCCAATGTAACAAACAAAACCGACCAGGACTGTATACAAAAATGTCCATTTAAATTCTCCACTAAAAATTTTCAATTTTTGTCTAAAAAAAAAGCTTATGACTCCTCATTGGAACAAGCTCAACAAGCTTGTTCCAATGAGGAGTCATAAGCTATGTTTTTGAGACAAAAATTGAAAATGTTTAGTAATTCATGAATTTATTTTGCAAGCATTGTCTGCTACCCGCAATGGGCAAAGAGTTAAGAATGACCATTTCCAGCTACTGATACAGTATGATGATCATGGAAGTAAACAAGTATGTCAGCAAGTAACTTGCATGCTTTACTCTGTCTCATATAATTGATGTGAGTCAGTATGACAATGTTTGCCGGGAGCAAGTTTGTTCCTTTGTTAACCCATATAATACAGTAGTTCAAAAGTAACGGTTATTCGATTAATTACTTTTTGGATCGATCAAGATGTTGATCATTGATTAATTGATTAATCAGTTAACCGTTTCAGCTCTAAATTGTAGTCTAATCTTGGCATGGACTAGCATGCTGCAGAAGAGGGTTGAATCCATAATCACTATTTGTGGCAGAGACATGAATTACTGCCATTTCCTGATTTTATACCTGTGGTACAGCTTAAGATGATCAACAGTTTAAAATGATGTTGAGCATCAACCAATCACCAGCATAGGTGTTTGTGTCTGCCTGAAGTATAGCTGCTCTGTTGGCAAATAATTGGCCGACAGAGCAGCTCTACTTCAGGCAGATGCAAACACCTGAGCAGCTGTTTATTGGTTGATATTCAACATTATTCCACCATTCATTCGTACAGTATCATTCAATTTGGCGAAAATTTCATGTGACCCGGCGATAATTTTTGCAACATGTTTTTTGTTAGCATGTTTTTCATTTTAGGTAACCTCCTTGCAACCCAAATGGCCATTCGCCTCAAATCGACCGGTCTGCAAGACTTGACTAGAAACAACTTCAAAGCCACAGGAAGTAGACTTTCAAAGTATAAAAATCTCAGGGCCCTTAAGGGTTAAGGTACAGTATTAATAATAACCAGATGTGTCTAATGATTTGGTAACAGGACAGCAGAAAGCTGTCTGAATGAATGTCTTCTCACCCCCTGTAATAGGGTACTTCATCTCTCAGTGTAGAGAAAGGTGTCACCTTTTCTCATAAGATTTCTGAATTTGGGTAGAGCTGAAATGACCAATGGTTATGAAAGGTTAATAAATAACAGGTGTACAATGTGACCGGACATCACCCAAAACTGAATAAAGATTTGGGTTTGACTGGAGCTGTTTCTTGATCCTCCACCATAAGAAAACTGTCCTCAACATTCTTCTTGCAATATTTATAGAAAAGTTTCTCTGATTTAATTAAGATCGAGTCCAAATCAATCTTCATCCTGAAAAAAAATTATAATTTTAAATCTCACAGACTGATGATGTCCATGCATGCGTTTACCAGGTAATAAAAATCATCATCAGCAAAATTTTAATTAATGAAGCAAAAGCTTGTACCCGGTGCTTCATTAATTAAATTTTTGTTGATTATTCCTATATTTATTTATTTATTGATGCTTAAAGCCACATCAGCAGCTAAGGCTATATCGTGGCGAGAAAACTACAGAAACAACAAGTATCAAGTAGGAATTAAAATTAATTCAATAAAATAAGAAATAATCACAACAATACTTAAAACCAAGAGCAGTCGAAACAGTAATGACTAAACTTATAAAATCAACCTGGTGACATTTAGACTTGTGGAGTCTACGCTAAAAGAATAAAAACACTTTTAAAATTTATTAAAAAGGTTGATTTCTTTCAAAAGTTAAAAAATTTATAGTAATTTATATATTTTTTATACTTACCAATGACCCAGACATAGCTGGTGCTAACTCTTAAAATATAGGGCCAAACACAAATTTTGCCCCCCAATCCCCAAAATTTGCATCTAAAACTAAAGAAAACATGTCCAGAGAGGCCCTCCACACCTCGCCCCCACTGCGCATGCGCAGTGTCAAGGACGTTCCGAAATTGGCGCCATTTATCATTCTAATAACCAGTGCCTGGTAAGCGCTATGTACTCAGCGGGGAGGCAAGAGTTCCCAACTCCTGGGAGGGCCATCCCCGTCTGGGTCATTGGTAAGTATAAAAAATATATAAATTACTATAAATTTTTTAACATTTTTATACTGTACCAATGACCCAGACATAGCTGAATAGTAAAAAGGCTGGAGGGCCAAGGACATAGAGCAAAATGGAATACGCTCAATAAAATAAAATAGAGTCATCCCCTGTAGGGAAAAGAAGTAATAGGCCTTACATGTATCTTTCTTATTTATGATAAATTAGAAAGATACAACACCTTCCAAAAATTGAGCTTCATACATCCATGTACTCTATTAATATCCAATAATCCTTATACTAATAATTTTTAAAGTAAGCCAATAATAAAGTAAGTCTAGAGAATAGAGACTCTTATACTCCTAAAAGTGTGTGAGAATTGCATAATCATGTCCGTTGACATAAGCAATATTCAAAAGCTATACTTTAAAAACTAAGACTTGAATGAATTTTATAAACTTAAACTTCTCACTAAACAACCATCCTAAAAACAGCTCAGAATTACTAACTCCGGAGGAGGTATCCCCTTGTTTTCATAGTAAAAACAGGTGACCCAAGGGAACACCCCCCCCCCCCCCCCCCCTTTTTCTTGCCCTGGGTCAAATAGCCCAGAGCGAAGAGGGCAGCCGAACGGAGACACTGCCGAAACAGACAGCCTACCTAGCTATAGTAGCAACTGTTAAGTGAATGACATTCTGAGCAGTAGATAATAGACCTAACAATAGAGGCCTCCAGAAATGGACTCGATATTTCTGAGATAAAATTCATGAATGGATGGCTGAGCGCAATGAGCAGCCTTCAAAAATCTATAATAGAACACTATTAATGTAAGCCCAAGAAGTAGAAGAACTCTTACTTCATGAGCCGAAATCTTAAGCACAACTGCTAAGCCAATGATATACCATAAGCAGTACGCTAGCTAATAGAATCCATTAACAATAAAATGGAGCGTAACGTCCTTCTACTAGACATCAAAGACAGAAGAAGCTTACGCCCTTGTAATAAACAGATATCTGTTTATAAATACATAAACTGTACCCGGAAAGAGTAAAGGCCTATGCCCATATGAAGACGGAAGGACCTTAAAATAATAGGTTCCGGATAATAGGAGCCTAACTCTTATGCAACAATCCAACCTAAATAGTAACGGAAGTATTGATTCCGAAACTATGAAAGTGAAAATCATCCATCGATAGTGCATGAAACTCACTGACTCTACAGTAAAAGAGAAACCAACAGAATTACTGTCTAAAAGGTCAGAATTTGAAAACTACTGTTTCCAGAGGCTCAAATGATTACTTAGCTAAATAAGAACCTGAAGTTAAAATCCGTATAGGAATTTAATCTAAAGATTCTAAGTCTATTTATCAAAAGTTACTAACTGACTTAGATAAAGAGACAAAAGACTCAATTGTAAACTATCGTAGAGTGCATAGGTATGAGGTAACATAAACCTATAACCTAAATAACAACAGGCTGCAGTAGATCTTGTGAAACAAGTATACTAAAAAATAGCAATGAGTAGTATGGAGGGATCAACCATATGAACATAATGATCCCTACACCACGACGGAAGAGCCTCCACTTTAGTCGCATAGAATAGCGAAGAAGAGGATCTCCTATAGTAAGAAATCGCGTCCAAAGCTCGTCCAGTACAGTGCTTACAATGCAATATGGACCACACAACGGAAAACATGAAGGTTGCGACCTTGCTGGTTGTGATAAAAATGACACGATTTACCCAGGGAAAAAAAGATCCTCACATAGAGGAAGATTTCACGTTAAGATCCACAGTAGACAAGAGAGTAAATTACTCATGATCTCTGTGAAGATAGAGATGCTATCAACAGAAATATATTGTGGTTGTTTATCTTAGCAATACCTGCTAAAAACAACAGCGCCGGAGGATACGCGTATCCTATCATTCTGTCCTATAGATCAATAGAGCGTTAACAGTATTAGCTCAGAGATCTGGACAAGCCAACACATACGTCTGCAATTGATTAGCCAACTGTGTCATAAATAAAACATCATTGGGCGCTCCCATAGATAGCAAATCTGATTGAATACTTGTTTGTTGAGAGTCCATTCTGACAGCAACAAGCGACCCGTAAGAGAACGGGAGTGCGATAAAACAATCAGACGACCCAGAATATGACGGACCAAAACTGAACTTGGTGTACTATAACCAACAGACGGATTCTTTCCATTAAATTGAATAACGGAAACGAAAGAGTGCCTCCCTGGTTCCGGAGATACGCCACTACTGTCGAATTAAAGGACAGGAATTTGGGCATGCGTTTCTGAATAATGTTCATGCAATGACATAAGGCAAGCCTAAAAAACATTATTCCGCGGAAGTTAACTGATAGCTAAAAGACTGCGGAACCCAAAGACCCTGGCACTTCGAATCCGTAGGGATCAGTATATATCCCAATCTGTTTGACTGGCAACCGTCATAACAGCCACACTCGGGTCCGGCAACTGCGGCGGCACTCTCTGAGTCAACCACCGAATGTTTGCCCCAGTCTGAATCTCTTGTAACACTAGATAGACAAGAGAATGTATAAATCAAGCAATTCATGGATTGCCGGAAAGTTGCCGTCGAAGAGAAGCTCCTCCGAGAACGAAGCGACTCTGAGAGAGTTCTTCACCTACTATCCACGCGTGGATGTAGCTAGGGCTGCCTCACGTCTAACCAACTCCAATCAGCCACTGAAGGGCGGAGTTATACGTGAACAAACTACTGCCCTCAAAAGAAATTACATTGAGAATAATATCCCGTAAATCTTTTCTTGAAGACGTAATGATAACGCCTCAGTAAGGCGGATTACGTATAATAAAGCGTCTAAGTTAAGTCTAATATACATAATGTCGTTCCCAACATTGAAATTGGAAAAGACATAAACGGTGAAAAAGAATATATGCAGTCTTTAATCACACCGTCTAGACGCATATGAACTCTCGGTATGCCCTGCTCTGCCAAAATAAACTATATGTAAAAAAGATAAAATGGCAGAAATGAGCCACGCGGACAAGAAACTAAACTATCATGCTTAGTAGCCGTCTTGTATATATATAAATATATAGCGTCGAAAAATAAAACACATGTTGTAATGACAATATTGGACTGCGTCGGTAAGTCAGGGACAAAGTCCCTGTACCGATCGAAAAATCCGAGTCCAATGACGCTATAAGTCTCTTATCCAAGATCGCAGCAATGAAGTCCGAAAAATAATCACTGGAAGAAATGCCAGAAGATATGAAAGGCATCTTCCGATACTACTAAAGGGAAAACTCGAAATCTTTCGAATCCCTTTCGCCATCCTGTCGGACCCTATAAAGCGTTCGGTCGTCCGTAGCTTGATGCAACCGCGGACCGCACCGACCCAGCGCCGTCGGATAATTCCTGATTCGACCGAGAAACCGTCAATTGCTGGGATGCTGCGAAACAACTGTGCTAACTCGGATAGCACGTCCGTCACTGAGGCCTGAGGAGCAGCGGTCTTACGATGCATTGCCGCAGGAAGCTCCGAGATCGTTACCCCGTGCATACATCCAATATGCGAGCGAACGGAGTGTATAGGCCTCGTGTCCCTTGGCTACCGGATGGCGCGACCTATTCGCTGTGGAATCACTGAATGCCGAAACTGATCGGATACTCGAGGTCACGTAGCCAATGTGCGGTCGTGTGCCCTGCTGTGAGGATGAGGAAGCATTAAAGACAGTCTCTCGGACTGTCGATATAACGGAGCGTCCCGAGCAACGGACATATGCTCCGAATGTAAAATATCTGAACCACAACATGCGGTCCCCTATGTTGTTGGCTTCCTCCGATCTGTCCTCAATCTGCCGTCACTGGGTGAGTACTAAAGTAATTAAAGTGCTCGCATCACCCAAATCTCCTTCCTAGACCGCAACGGACGAACCCGGCAGCCGAACCATTCGATGAATGTACGCTACACCGGGTGAGCTAGCGAATGTCACTCCGTAAGCGATAGACATATTCCATGAGCACTTATTGCCGCTAACTCTTCATTAACTATGACGACAGAGGCACACTTTTGAAAGACATCTCCATAACTCTTCGAACAAGAAACCAGAAATGCTTGGATAGCAAGCATAAAATAATAATATATATAGCGTCGTTCAATAATTCGAAAGTTTGTGTGACATTATTGGACTATGTCGGAACTGAGGGACGATGTCCCTGAACCGAACCAAAAATTTCTAAGTCCACCGACGCTATCAGTTTCTTATCCGGCATCGCAGCATATGTTGTTCCGAAAGGGAAAGCTTGAAATCCACCGAATCCCTTTCGGTATCCCGTCGGACCGGATGAAACTTTCGGACGTCCGTACCCGCTTCCGCGGAGCGTCCCGACCCAGCATCGTCGGATAAAATATATGCGACAGATTCAGTTGATGCTGGGATGCTGCGATAAACTGTGCTATTAAGGAAAGCACGTTCGTTCCCGAGGCCTGTGCAGTAGCGGACTTACGATGCATTGCCGCTGGAAGCTCCGTGTACGTTGACTCCCGCATACTTCCTATGCGAACGTCCGGAGTCTGCAGACCTCGAGTCCCCGGCTACCGACCCAGCGCTGTCGGATAATTCTCGATCCGACACCGTTTCTGTCGGCTGCTGGGATGCTGCGATAAGCTGTGCTATGTGCACAAGAATGTCCGGCGTCGAGACCTGCGGAGGCGCAGTCTATCGCTGCTTCGCCGAGGGCAGCTCCGCATCAGATGGCTCCCGCATACTTTTCCTATGCGAACGTCCGGAGTCCATCGGTCTCGAATCCCTGGCTGCCGGATGGTGTGACCTGGTCGCCGAAGAATCCTTGATCGGCGAAGCTGGTAATATATCGGCGGTCACGCAGCCAAGGTGCGGTCGTGTGCGCTGACGAGAAGAGGAAGCCTTAGCAGTCTCAGCGGACTGCCTATACAACGGAGCGTCCCGAGCGACGGACGTATGCTCCGCTAACGACACATTTGTACCACAACATCTGGGGCCAGATGTTGTTGAACGAGAGAGGGGCCTCTCTCGCTTGCCGTCCGGATGGACCGGAACGAGCTATGAACCGGACTAAAAGGCTTCCTCCGTTCTCCCTCCGATCCGCCGTCACTGGGTGTGCATTAAGTTAATTTTATAGTGCTCGCATCACCCCAAAATTCCTTCTAGACCGCAACGGACGAACCCGGCTGCCGAACCATTCGGTGAATGGACGCTACACCGGGCGAGCTAGCGGACGTCAAAGGCCGTCGAACCTACTAGGGTCCTCTTAGGCAATTGGCGTATTACATGAGCACTTTTCCGCTAGCCCTTCATTAATTGTGACGACGGAGGCACACTGTTGGAAGACATCACAGATACATCACCCTAATCTTGATCGTCTGAAATAGAAATTGATAAAGTAGAGTGACCCTGCGGGGAAAGGACCGGAGTGTCCAAATCCCCAACAACATACCGTGACATACGCTTCCCATATTGTCATCGAAATCATACGATACAGAACCGGAGTTAATGCGAGTACACTGACCACATATAGAATGATAATAAGGTCAGAGGAAGACTTCCTCTTAAAACAATAGATCAATATCCTTTCAATGTGAAAAGAAAACAAGTCCTGGTACTCGCACTAACCCCTGGCAATCAAAATACATAATAATAATATGATCCATTAATATAGAAAAAATAATTGAAATCAAAATATTTTGAAAAAATATTTTTTCAGAACAGCCCAAGTTTCTGAAAAGTAACGTTGAGCCCCAATGGATCCCAAGCCTAAGTGTGGACAAAAATTTTAAAAATATTTTAAACAATTTATTCAACACTTACGAACAATAATAATGTATCTAGTTATGATTGAAATAACATAAAGATATTATTATTTAGAAATCCCCCCCTCACACAGAGGGCTGTTGTAAATGTAAACAATGAGTGTAAAAACACTAAAATAAGACTCCAGGCACCCAGGCCCGAAATCAGTTACCAAAAATACACCATCTGATGCAAAACAGAGACTTCCAGGGAAGAAACTGCAGAACATCAGATGGTAGATGCAGAACACAACGCCTAACCACCCGTAGGTGAAGACGTAAACATGGGGAAAGAACAGAATTCATTCTGTTATTCAGCTAAACTCCCAAGAAATTTTAGTAATAATAATTACAGAAATTATGCCAAAAGCATGGGAGAATAGCAAGGGGGAACTTAAAGGACAGGGAGAGAGGAAAAACACTTGTAAAAACAGTGTAACTAAATAATCAGAATGACAACAAAATGGCTGCTGCCTTGAAAATAGGTAACTTAACATAATTTCATTAAAAAATTTTAAGTTACAGCCCTGATAATATTCTGTCACACATTCTTTTCCTCTCCTCCTTTTCTATCCTCCTTAGAATCACCATTTCACTAATATTTATTTGTCTGGCATCATTTAAACTGAGATTTAAAAGCACAAAGATCAGTCAGATGTTAACTGATGAAGGGCCAAACTTAGAATGATAAATGGCGCCAATTTCGGAACGTCCTTGACACTGCGCATGCGCAGTGGGGGCGAGGTGTGGAGGGCCTCTCTGGACATGTTTTCTTTAGTTTTAGATGCAAATTTTGGGGATTGGGGGGCAAAATTTGTGTTTGGCCCTATATTTTAAGAGTTAGCACCAGCTATGTCTGGGTCATTGGTACAGTATAAAAATATGAGATTATTTTATGCGGGCTTGTATGGTAAAATAAATCTCTTAGAGATGGTACTGTAAAATACTGCCCTCTGACAAGATTAAAATCTGTACAATGTAAAAGAATGTGTTCCAGTGACAACACCTGCTGACAAGGAACACACTCTGGTCGCATATTACCCTCTAACAGAAAGGAATGTGTAAGTCGTGTGTGACCAACATGACACCGTGTCAGAATAACATGATCTTTTCTACAAAGGTTACTGGTTGGGTAGTGATCAGAAATAGTGGGTCGAAAGCGATGGAGCTTGTTATTTGTCGCTCCATCCCACTCCGCCTGCCATATGGATTTGATGTAACTACTGATATGTGGTTTGAAGTCACTGAACGGAATCTTAAAATCAGTGAGAGGCTTGGATAAAGCCTGTTTTGCTGCACTGTCTGCCCTGGTGTTTCCAGCGATACCTACATGTCCGGGTAACCAGCAAAACACGATATCATATTGGTCAGACACAAGAGTTGATAACTTCTCACGAAGTTCCAAAATGAGAGAGTTCTTCAACTTGGGGTTGAGCAAAGCAAGCAAAGAGGAAAGAGAGTCAGAAAAAATAATCGACTTCTTTTCCTGTACATTTTCAATATGTTCGAGGACGAGTTGTAAAGCTTTAACTTCAGCTGTGAAAATAGAACTTTGATTCGGTATTCTGACTGAAGTGACATGATCATCAGTGACAACAGCTGATGCTACTTTGTCACCACCTTTTGATCCGTCTGTATAGATCCTTGTATATGTACTATACTTGGACTTAATTTCCGCATATTTCTGCTTAAACTGCAGAGAATTTGTTTCAGACTTTTTAGTAGATGCTAGGTCCAAAATAACTGTTGGCTTTTTAAGATGCCAAGGAGGAGTTTGTCGTTCACGGTTCTCTTTTATTGTAACTGGTTCAATTTTGGCAGACTCCATATGAGGTTTAATTCTAATTCCCAATGGAGGGATATGTTTCTGATGACGGTAAAAAAATTCAGTATTTTGAGGTTCTGAGACACAATTGTATGCAGGGTTGGACGGATTAGAAAGAAGTTTTGAAACATATTGGAGTGAAAGTTTAATTCTGCGCTTCTCGAGAGAAGGCTCCTCTGCCTCAACAAGCATCGAATCTACCGGTGATGTTCTAAAAGCACCAAGGCTGATTCTTATGCCACTATTATGAATGGCATCAAGAGGTTTGAGATATGACTTTCTTGCTGAACCGTAAACCACACAGCCGTAATCTAATTTTGATCTGACAAGTGATCTATACAGATGGAGTAATGTTTTTTGGTCAGCACCCCAATCAGTGCTACCAACTACCTTCAAAAGGTTCAGTGCCCTTTTACACTTTACTTTTAGTTGTTTTATATGAGAAGTGAAATTCAGTTTGCTGTCGAACAACAAACCCAAGAATTTCACTTCCTTAACAACATTAATACGACTCCCGTCTATTTTCAATTCCGGATCAAGGTGGTGCTTCCGGAGCCTACAGAAATGAACACAATTAGTTTTCGTTTTTGAGAATTTGAAGCCGTTTTCTGTAGCCCATTTCTGGATTCTATTCAAACACAGCTGAAGTTTGCGCTCTATAGCATTCATTTTTTTGCTGCTATAGCAGATTAAAAAGTCATCTACATACAATGACGAGTCAACCATATTTTCAATTGCATCAATAATACTGTTGATTTTCACTGAAAAAAGGGTAACAGATAAAATACTTCCCTGTGGAACCCCCAATTCCTGCCCGTGAGGATCAGATAACGTTGACCCAACACGGACCTGAAATTGGCGGTCCCTCAGAAAGTTTTCAATAAAAAGAGGCATACGCCCCCTCAACCCCATGTTAAAAAGATCTTTTAAAATCCCATACGTCCACGTTGTGTCATATGCCTTTTCCAGGTCAAAGAAGATGGCGACCACATGTTCTTTTCTAGCAAAGGCATTTCTTATAAACGTTTCAAGTCTGACCAAATGATCCACAGTACTTCTCTGGTTTCTGAAACCACACTGAACATCCGCAAGCAGATTGTTCGATTCCAGAAACCAGACAAGTCGGTCATTGATCATCCTCTCCATGGTTTTACAGAGACAACTAGTTAGTGCAATTGGTCTGTAATTACTTGGATTACTGTGATCCTTATCAGGCTTTGGAATAGGAATAATTGTTGCCTTTCGCCAGGAAGGTGGAAACTGGCCAGTCACCCAAATGTCATTAAAAACTGACAATAAAAGTTCTAGTGAAGTTTGAGGCAGATGTTTTAAAAGTTGATAGTGTATTTTATCGGGTCCAGTGGCAGAATCCTTTGCTCTATGCAAAGAGTTGCATAACTCTTCCATAGAGAAAGGTTCGTTGTAGTCCTCTGAGTTATTGGATGTAAATTTAATCTTTTGTTTTTCTTGTTGTTTTTTTAGTTTGAGGAATTCTGGGTTACCATTTTCAGACGACGAATGTTTAGAAAATGTAGAGGCCAACTTGTTTGAAATTTCTTGTTTTGATGTTATGAGTGTGTTGTTGTCTTTTAGATGTTGTACAGCTGATTTTGTTTCTTTTCCTTTAATTTTTTTAACCATTTTCCAAATTTTAGTGATGGGGGTGTTTTGATTTAGTTTCGAAACGTAAGTTTCCCATGAACTTTTCTTTTTATGTTTTAAAAGTCGTCTTGTTTTTGCCCGATTTATACGCAATCTATCCAAATTTTGTGTAGTTGGTGACTTATTAAATTCCCTCTCAAATTTCTTGCGATCTTTTATAGCCTGTTTGCACTCAGTATCAAACCATGGTTTAGTGAAACGTTTTGGATTTGCCGAGGTTTTAGGAATGACTTGGCTTGCAATGTCAATCAACTCTGTGGTGAAGTGTTCAATCTGGTCAGTACTGTCCTGAAATTTCTCCCGTGTGAGGCGTTCAGAACAAAGCGATGAGAAAGTGTCCCAGTCGGCCTTTTTAAAATTCCACTGGGGCACCCTCTCATCATCCGCCGGAACTACACTCTCCAACACAATCGGAAAGTGGTCACTCCCGCACAAGTCATCTTCTGCCTTCCATGAAAAATCAAGGAAGACAGAAGGGCATGCAATTGTTAAATCAATTGACGTGTAAGAACCAGATGCAGGGTGCAGGTAAGTATCTGACCCATCATTGAACAAGCACAAGTCATCTTTTGTAATGAACTCTTCCACAGTTTTACCTTTTGCATCTTCTTGACTGCAGGAATTACCCCAAAGGGGGCTATGTGCGTTAAAATCACCCAACAAAATGTATGGAGTTGGGAGTTGTCGAACCAGCAGCTCAAGGTCATTCAATTGTAAGGCTTTACTTGGTGAAACGTAAATAGAACAAAGTGTAACTGTTTTGTCTAAAGTTAGGCGTACCGCCACAGCCTGTAAATTTGTCTGTAATGGTACAGTACTGTGAATGATGTCGTTCCTAACCAAGACAGTCGTTCCACGAATATGAAGATCATTATCATCTGCCCAAGCATTATACGATGTATAATGCTTAAAAGCTGAATGATCCTGAGCCTCGGGTTTCTTTAAAAGAGTTTCCTGCAGGCAAAAAGCAGCAGGTTTATACTTTTGGCTGAGAAGACCAAGTTCATTAAAATTAGCTCTAAAACCTCGACAATTCCACTGTATTATATTTTGTTTTGGTGTACTATGCATGTTTGGAAGGTGATTTTGAAGGTGGTCATATGGGTGAAATTGCCCCCGTAGTTCTTTTTGGTGAAGATTTGCGTGGGGACCTTCCCTGCAATGATGGAAGGGGATTATTTGAAAATGTTTCCGTGAGACATTCGTCCACAGACATTTCCTCGAAGGCCTCAAATCTATTTCTAGTGACAATATCTCTAGAAAATTTGGGAATTCGATCTGAAAGAATTTTCTTTTTGTCTTTTCTGCTTTTCTGACTTTGATTCTGACTCTGATGTTGACTAGATTGTGATTGGTCACTTGACGTTTCACTAACCTTTTTGCCCTTGTTTTTGTTTTCTGTTGTTTTAGTTTGAGTAGATGAGCTATTCGTTTTTGTTGTTTGTATAATGCTAAATGGATTTATAGATTTGGGTTCTGTATTATTAAGCCATGTGAGATCTGTTTGACATTGCACTGATTTTGTTGTTGTAGTAGTAGAATGTTTAATAGCGTTCGCATAAGATGATGGTGGTAAATTCATCCCCGGCATTGATATAACAAATTCCCGGGCCTCCTTAAAACTAATCTGCTTTTCACATTTTACTTTTTGTATTAGTTTTTCTTTTTTCCATACAGGGCAATCCTTAGATGATGACATGTGATTGCCCTGACAGTTGACACATTTATAATCTGTAGTAGTACAAGGCTCTTCATGGTTGAGACCACATTTAAAGCAGATTTTCTTGCCGCGACAAGAATCCTGGCCATGTCCAAACTTTTGGCACTTGAAACATCGCAGTGGATTTGGGATGTACAAATCCACTCTGACGTTCAAGTAACCAATCTTAAGTGACTTTGGAGGTCTTGTACCATCAAAGGTGCAGATGTAAGTGTTAGTTTTAATTTTGTTTCCTTGTTTGTTGATTTCAATTCGTCTTACAGAGGTGATTCCTTGAGGTTTTAATTCACATGTAATTTCATTTTCTTCCATGTCAGCTAGTTCAGGAGTTCTGATAACTCCCTTGCTACTGTTTAAAGTTTTATGATAACTTGCTTTAATACTAATGTCAATTAATTTTGTCGTATGTAAAAGATTAAATGTTTGAACTTGTCTGGAACACTGAATTAATAAATCTCCAGAGCGTAGTTTCTTTATATCCTTTACAGTTCCTGCTATACCTTTGATGGCCTTATCAAGAGCAAATGGGTTTAGATTACTTAATTTTTTATTTTCATCAGTTGAATGCAGTAGAATGAATTTTGGAAGGTTGTCTTCAGGTGGAATCAGTGATTTAATTAGTTCTTCATCAGAGTCAGAATCTCGTAGTCCAGTGTCTAAAAAAGGTCGTTTGATTTTTGGTTGTGAGGTAGCCATGTTAATATTTTAAACGTTCACTGCCCCAGCTCCCACCCACCACGGAGTCCAACAAGGGGTAGGGTTACTGCCATGCAGTGAACCCACCGGGTTGCCGGTATTCCCACATACCTGGTATGGGGCAGTATACTCAGCCAGTGTTGATACTGAAGTATGCCACTGGCTGATTGGCCCGTGTGTGGAAGTGCCAGGTCTTCAGATGGCGACCATCCAACCAATCACTTTATAAAATACTGTAATTACGGTTGCCACGTGAAACTGAAACAAACAGTGCTGCAAAACTAAGTATTTGGTTAAAAAATGAGTTTAAAAACAGCACACAATGGCAATGATGATAAATGATTAAAAGAAATGACTGATTGAATGGCCACCAAATGCCCCCCGACGTGACACCCTGTACTTTTGGGGTGGGGGCTCCCGATTGGCCAGAACGGATCATCCGACCATCCTTCTACTCCCGAAATTGGGGCCAAAGCAGTGTGTTGAACAAGATTATCTCCGAAATGGAGACCAGGGCTCCATCCCGGAGACTGCCCTAACCGGGGCCACAAGTCCTCAACTGCCAGGATTCCTTCTTCCGGGGCCTTCGGAACGCACCTCACGGGAGAACAAGGTGCCTGCCAGATGGAATTAGCAGGATTGATCATTTTGGTCCGGGGCTGCGTATTTATGTATTTCGCAGCGAACCAACTCAATTGAGCAAACCTGCCAATTAGAAATTAGCAAACCTGCACAACTGAGCAGGCCGTCCTCTATCCGCCACCTGAGGACCCGCCTAGTAGGGGATGATCAAACCCCCCTAGGGATTATTCCTATAATTAGTGT
This sequence comes from Pictodentalium vernedei, assembly GCA_031216915.1. Classification (NCBI taxonomy): domain Eukaryota; kingdom Metazoa; phylum Mollusca; class Scaphopoda; order Dentaliida; family Dentaliidae; genus Pictodentalium; species Pictodentalium vernedei. Next base: position 145,295,657 of record CM062292.1, on the reverse strand, counting down.
TTGGAATCTACTATTATTGTGTCCATGGAAATATTGCCCACATGTGGAAAGTGACCACAGTGGCCGTACTGTACATCCCAGATATTCACCTACGTCCATGCTTGATGCAGTCGATCCATTGTCAAGAACGCTCCTTGAAGCTGCATTTTTATTGTTTATATCCCCCCAAAATGATGGATATATTTAATTTTTAATGGGATAATATGAAAATTTAAGGCCCCAAAACCTAAATGCTAATTCTTATAACCAGAAATTGAGTAAGTTCAGGCTGAAAATTTGAGGTGAAATTGGGAAAAAAGTCGCAGAACTGAATACTTTTGTGATCTTCAGTAACCTATATTTACAATATCAATCACCTGAAAAGACCCACAGAAACAGAACTCACCTTAACACAAACTTTTACAACCTAAAATTGGCTGTGTCCAGAATAATATGAATTTTTTGACTGAAAAAAAAAAATCCATACAATTTGTGCATACAGTGCTGTAAAGGCCTAAAGATGTCCTTTGACTAAACAAATATAGTGTAATGAGAAGTTAAGACAGCACTATGTCCATAAAAGCTGATCTGAACACTAATTCTTACAGAAAAAAATAACAAGTTTTGGCTAAAAATCTCCATCAAATTCCTGAAAAGTTAAAAAATTTATAGTAATTTATATATTTTTTATACTTACCAATGACCCAGACTTAGCTGGTGCTAACTCCACAAAAACCAGGGCCAAACACAAATTTTGCCCCCCAATCCCCAAAATTTGCATCCAAAACAAAAAGAAATAATGTCCTAAAGGACCTCCATAGTACGACTCTACTGCGCATGCGCAGTGACGCAGTCGTCCCGAAATTGGCGCCAAATATCATTCTTACTGGCAGTGCCTGGTCAGCGCTATGTACTCAGCGGGGAGGCAAGAGTTCCCAACTCAGGGAGGGCCATCCCCGTCTGGGTCATTGGTAAGTATAAAAAATATATAAATTACTATAAATTTTTTAACATTTTTATACTGTACCAATGACCCAGACTTAGCTGAATAGTAAACAGGCTGGAGGGCCTAGGACATAGAGGAAAATCCAATAAGCTCAATTATAAAATAAAGAGATAACCCCTTAAGGAGAAAAGGAGTATTAGGCTTTACATGTATCTTTCTTATTTAATATTTAAATTAGAAAGATACACTACCCTTAATAATTGAGCACAATAACATTCATGTTCTCTATTAATATCCAGTATAACCTTTATACTAATTATTATTAAAACAAGCCAATAAATAAAGTAGTCCAGAGAATTGAGACTCTTTATAATCATTTAAAAGTGTCCGAGTATTGTATATTAAAGCCCGTTTGACACTTGACATATACAAATGCTTCACACCGAGCTACACTTTAAAAGTAAGACATGAATGAAATTAAACATTAATATTACACTTTAAAACCATCCCGGAAGCGACTCAGAAATACTGTCTTGGAGGAGGCATTCCCTTGCTTTTCACTATAAAGCAGGTGACCTAAGGGAACACCCGCCCCCCCCCCTTCCCCTTGCCCTGGGTCAAATAGCCCAGAGCGAAGAGGGCAGCCGGACGGAGTCACTGCCGGAACAGAAAGCCTGCATAACTATAGTTGCAACCGTTTAGTGGACGACATTCTGAGCAACAGATAACGGACCTAAACAATGCAGGTCTCCAGAAATGGACTCAATATTTCTGAGATAAAAATTAGTAAATGTGGATGGCTGAGACCAATAAGCAGCCTTCATTAAATCTGTAATAGCAACACTATTAGCATAAGCCCAGGAAGTAGAAAGAGCTCTTACTTCATGAGCAGAAATCTTAAGCACAGACTGCTGAGAAGAAGATAAATCTTCATACGCAGTACGGATAGTTAACTGAATCCATCTAGCAATAGAATGGACTGAAATGTCCTTTCTATTAGGCATCAAAGACAGAAAGAAACGTTTCCGTCCCTTTCTGATGAACTGAGATCTCTGTTTATAGATACGTAGTGCTCTAACAGGACAGAGTAAAGGCCTACGCCCGTCTGAAGACGGAAGAGCCTTAATAACAATAGGTTCCGGATATTTATTAGGAGCCTGATTCTTAGCTAAAAAACCGACGTTAGTAGTGAAGGTGATAGTGTTCCCAACACTACGATAATGAGAATCATCCACCGATAGTGCATGAAGCTCACTGACTCTTCTGGCAGAAGAGAAAGCTAAGAGAAAAGCTGTCTTATAAGATAAGAATTTGAAATCTACTGTCCCAAGAGGTTCAAATGGCTTTTCCTTCAATTTAAGGAGAACCCAAGCTAAATTCCACTTAGGAATTAATCTAAGAGTTCTGGGTCTATTTATCGAAAAGTTTCTAACCAATTTCGATAAAGAGACATTAGATCCAATTTGTAAACTATCATGATGTGCATAGGTATCAGATAACATAGATCTATAACCCTTTATAGTAACCGGTTGCAGTTTGATTTCGTCAAACAAGTATACTAGAAAGTTAGCAATGTCTGGTATAGAGGGATCAAATATATCAACAGAATGATCCCTACACCAACGACGGAAAACCTTCCACTTAGCCGCATAGTTTAGCGAAGAGGAGGTCCTCCTACAGTTAGAAATCGCGTCCACTGCTCGTCCTGTAAAGTGCTTGCCATGCAAGAAGGACCGCACAACGGAAAAACGTGAAGGTTGAGACCTTGCGGGTTGTGATGCAGTTGGCGCGATTTCCCCTGCCAAAGAAGATCCTCTCGTGGAGGGAGCTTCCGCGGTAGGTCCCACAACAGACACCTGAGTAGATTTATCCACGGTCTCTGTGGCGACAGAGATGCTACCAACAGAATCTTGCATTGAGATTGTTTTATCTTTAGCAATACTTGTTGAATTAACGGCGCTGGAGGATACGCATATCCTATCATTCCGTCCCAAGGGATCGATAGAGCGTCTACAGCAAATGCTCTTGGATCCGGACACGGGGACACATACGTCTGCAACTGATTGTTGAGATGTGTCGCAAATAAGTCTATCATTGGCCGTTCCCATTGGTAGCAAATCTGATTGAATACTTGTTTGTTGAGAGTCCACTCCGACGGCAACAAGCGACCCTTTCGAGAAAGGGAGTCTGCTAGCACATTCAGACGACCCGGTATGTGACGGACCGAAAGAAGAACGTGATGTTCCAACGCAAACAGAAGGATTCTTTCCGTTAGATTGAACAACGGAACTGAATGAGTGCCTCCCTGATTCCGTATATACGCCACTACTGTCGTATTGTCGGATAGGATTTGGACATGAGCATCGTGAATAATGTCCATCCAGTGACGTAACGCAAGCCAAATTGACATCATTTCCTTGATGTTTATGTGCTTGCACAGGAATTGCGGATCCCAAAGACCCTGGCATCTCGAATCCGTTGGGATTAATGATGCACCCCAACCTGTTTGACTGGCATCCGTCATAATGGTAAAACTCGGATCCGGCAACTGCAGCGGACTCCTTGAGTTAACCACTGAATGTTTGCCCAAGTCTGAATCTCTTGTTTCACTTGATCTGACAAGAGAACGTCTACATCGAGCGAATGAATTTTCACACTCCAATTCTGAGTCAAGAAAATTTGAAGAGGCCGTGTGCGTAGCCGTCCCATCGGAATGAGATCCGCAGCGGCTCCGCACAGACCTATCAGTCTCATAAATTCTCTCGCTGTGACTTTGTCTGTATTTAGACAATAGCGAGCGTAACAACTGACTAATTTCGCTCTGGTTAACGGCAGACGAACGAGATTGTTGTGCGTCTCGAAGCTCATTCCCAGATGAGTGAATGACTTGGACGGCACCAGATCCGACTTCTCCTCGTTTACTATGAAACCGAGACGTCGGAGCAATAGAAGAAGATTCTGAACATCGTTCTGAAGCGTTAACTCGTTGCCGTACCTCTGAAGAATGTCGTCCAGGTAGGCCGACGTTACCGCAGACGAATGAGCTCGGAAGTAAATCATTACCGAGTTCATTACTCGAGTGAAAGCCCAGGGTGCTAGATTCAATCCGAAGCACATGGCCCGGAACTGATACACCACTCCTAGGACTGCGAAGCGTAGATACTTTCGGAATGTCGGATGTACCATGACGTGAAAGTACGCATCTTTGAGATCTATGCTCGTTGCATAATCGTTCACCCGAATACTCGCTCTGACCGATCGAATCGTCTCCATATAAAACTTCGGAGCGATGATCAGCTTGTTTATCCAGCTCAAATCTATGACTGGACGGAACGAGCCGTCTGGTTTCGGAACCAGAAACAGATGGCTGTAGAATCCCAGCGATTCCTGGTTTTCTACGACCTCTACCGCGTTCTTCATTAAAAGAGACTGCACCTCTGATAGCAGAGCGTCTCTTTTCTGAGGGTTTGACGGAAGATGAGTCCACTTTGGACTTCGAGTTAATGGAGGCTTTCGTTTGAAGGATATCTTTAGACCTTCCGAAGTCACTCCTCTCACCCAAGGGTCGTCCGTAATCGACGCCCACTCTTGAGAAAAACTCGACAACCTTCCGCCAACCGGAACGCGATAGAGGTTTGAGCCATCACCTCCTGGATCTGCGAGGCCTGCGGTAGGAGAAACCACGTCTTCCACGACCCGCACCTCGCCTCGTCGACCTCGGGGCGTCCGACCGATTGTCCCGGCCTGAAGGACGTCCCGAACGAGAGTCGCTATCCTGACGGTCTCTCGAATAAGAGCTAGAGGACGCACCGGAACCTCTATAGGAACCTCTCTTGGGCGGATAAGACCCAGAAGTGCCTGCCTTATTCGTGTCTGCTGAATCCGACCTTTTAGGAGCGGATCTAAACAACAGAGAATCACTAGCTTTCTTTTTAATATTATCATAAATAGCGGAAAGCTTGCCGTCAAAGAGAAGATCTCCTGAGACCGAAGCGACTCTAAGAGAGTTCTTCACCTTAGAATCCACTAGTGTGGATGTAGACAGGGCTGCGTCACGTCTAACCAACTCCAGATTAGCCACTGAAAGGGCGGAGTTACACGTGGAATAAGCTACTGCCCTTGAAAGAAGTCTTAAGGAGGATTGTATATCCTGAAACTCTTCCCCTTGAAGACGCAGTGATAACGCCTTGGTAAGGTGATCTGCGTAAGATAAGGCATCTAAATTGGCTCTGTTAGACGCAATAGCTGTTTCCAACACTGCGGTTGGAATAGAAGCTGACGACGGTAATGATAGCTCTAAGTCTTCCGCCTCGTCGTCCATACGCAGAGGAACTCTCGGTATACCCTGACCTGCCGTGTCGAATTTATTCCTTGCATTAATGAAAGGCAGGTTGAGAGTATTTGCGGACAAGAAGCCTGCTTTCCCTGTCCTGGAAGCAAGTTTAAAAATAGCGTCGTTCAATAATTCAAATGTTCTTGCAACATTATTGGACTGCGACGGAAACTCGGGAGCGATGTCCCTGAACCGCTCGAAAAAATCAGAGTCCAATGACGCTATAATTCTCCTGTCCGGAAGCGCAGCAGTCTGGCCCGACGGAACAACTTGAGGAAGAAAGTGCCGGATGAAGTCTACGGCAGCTTTGTGTTGTTCCGAAAGGGATAGCTCCAATTCATCCGTATCCCTTTCACCATCCGGTCGGACCTCCCGATGTTCCCGGTCGTCCGCCCCCGATGCTTCGGCGGAGCGTACCGACCCAGCGCCGTCGGATAATTCTCGATCCGACACCGTCTCTGTCGGCTGCTGGGATGCTGCGATAAGCTGTGCTATCTGCACTAGAATGTCCGACGTCGAGACCTGCGGAGGAGCGGTCTTTCGCTGCTTTGCCGAGGGCAGCTCCGCATCGGATGGCTCCCGCATACTTTTCCTATGCGAACGTCCGGAGTCCATCGGTCTCGAGTCCCTGGCTGCCGGATGGTGTGACCTGGTCGCCGAATAATCCTTCCTCGGCGAAGCTGGCAAGATATCGGAGGTCACGCAGCCAAGGTGCGGTCGTGTGCGCCGGCGAGAAGAGGAAGCCTTAACAGTCTCTGCGGACTGCTTATACAACGGAGCGTCCCGAGCGACGGACGTATGCTCCGCTAAAGACACATTTTGTACCACAACATCTGGTCCCAGATGTTGTTGTACGAGAGAGGGGCCTCTCTCGCTCGCGGCCCGGCTGGACCTGGACGAGCTAGGAACCGGACTAAAAGGCTTCCTCCGTTCTCGTTCACTATCCGCCGTCACTGGGTGTGCATCTATTATTTTTATAGTGCTCGCATCACCCAAAATTTCCTCTTGGACCGCATCGGACGAACCCGGCTGCCGAACCATTCGGTGAATGGACGCTACACCGGGCGAGCTAGCGGACGACATTTGTCTAATTTCCATGAGCACTTTTGCCGCTAGCTCTGTATTTAATTGTGACGACGGACGCACACTTGAAGAAGATAACATGGAAACATCACCCTGTTCTGGTTCCTCTGAAATAGAAACTGAGAGAGTAGAGTGACCTTGTGGAGAAAGAGCCGGCATCGCTCTTTCTCCCGAAACAACATATCGTGACACACGTTTCCAATGTTTCTCATCCCAATGTTCACATACAGGACAGGGATTAATGCGAGAACACTGACTACAATTTATGCAATAATCATGAAAGTCAGAGGAAGATTTCTTCCTATTACAATTTGAACAAGTTCCTTTCATTGTGAAGGAACAACAATAAGTCCTAGTTACTCGCAAAAACCCCTGACACAAAGATACATAATAACATGATCCATTAATAAATGAAAAAACAATTGCAAAACAAAATAATTTTGAAAAAATATTTTTTCAGAGAAGCCCAAGTTGCTGAAAAGTAACGTTGAGCCCCGATGGATCCGATGGCAAAGTGTGGTCAAAAATTTTAAAATTATATAAAATAATTAATGAGACACTTTCGGATAATATAAATGTATCTTATAATGAGATAAACTACCTCAAAGGCAAACAGCCCCCCTCAAAAAAGGCTGTTGCCAATGAAAACAAACAGTGTAAACACAGAAGAAAACATGACTCCAGGCACTGACAAAACTGGCCCGGAATCAGTCCTCAATTACACTCTATCTGATGCAAAACAGAGACTCCCAGGGGAGAATCTGCAGAACATCAGATGGAAGATGCAGAACACAAACGTTATACACCCATGGGTGAAAACGTAACTATGGGGAAAATAACAGAAAACATTCTGTAACCAAGCAACTCTCCCAGGGAAATTTTAGAAATGAAACTTCTCAAAAATATGCCAAAAGCATGGGAGAATTGCAAGGGGGGACTTTAGAAGGTTAGGGGAGAGGAAACACTGAATAAGCAGTGCAACAATTAGCAAGAATGACAACAAGAGGCGTTTGCCTCGAAAATAGGCAACTTAACATAATTTTAACAAAAAATTTTAAGTACAGCCCTGATTATTTTTTGCCACTTCTTTTTTCCTCTCCTCCTTCTATCCTCCTTAGAATCACATTTTCTCCAAGAATTACGTGTCTGGCATCCTTTAAACTGAGATTTACAAGCACAAAGATCAGTGAGATGTTGACTGATGAAGGGCCAAACAGAGAATGATATTTGGCGCCAATTTCGGGACGACTGCGTCACTGCGCATGCGCAGTAGAGTCGTACTATGGAGGTCCTTTAGGACATTATTTCTTTTTGTTTTGGATGCAAATTTTGGGGATTGGGGGGCAAAATTTGTGTTTGGCCCTGGTTTTTGTGGAGTTAGCACCAGCTAAGTCTGGGTCATTGGTACAGTATAAAAATATGAAAAAATTTAAAGTAATTTATATATTTTTTATACTTACCAATGGCCCGACTTAGCTGGTGCTAACTCCAAAATATCCAGGGCCAAACACAAATTTTGCCCCCAAATCCCCAAAATTTGCATCCAAAACCAAAAAATAAATGTCCTATATAGTCCTCCATACTTTTGTCCACTGCGCATGCCCAGTGTCAAGAAAGTACTGAAATTGGTGCCAAGCCTCATTCTTACAGCCAGTGCCTGCTAAATGTTACATAGTCAGCAGGGAGGGCCATCTCCGTCTGGGCCATTGTTAAGTATAAACAAGAAAAGACCAATACCGGGTCTGGACCTGCGTCGCTGCATGCAATTGATTACAGAGATGAACAGACTTCAAAGTATCGGCAAACAGGAAGTGGCTGCACGGCAGATCTGAAAATTAGATACACGATACAACTCATCATTATGAAGCAGCAGACCAAATATAAAATCATTCCCTTTCATAGAAGACAAGAAAACTTTGACGGAAGAAGTGTTTTGGACGGACTGACGGACGGAGTTGAGTGGTTACTAGACCTGCTCTGCCACTGGCGACGCAGGTAAAAATATATAAATTACTTTAAATTTTTTCATATTTTTATACTTTAACCAATGGCCTAGACTTAGCTGAATAGTAAAAAGGCTGGAGAGCCTAGGACATAAAGGAAAATCCAATAAGCTCAATTATATATAAAAGAATATCTCCTCAAGGAGAAAAGGAGAGAAAGGATTTATATATGTCTTTCTTATTTATTTGAAATAAATAATAATAACAATATAATTGAGCATTATATCATATATAATTCTTTATTTATAGCCAGTATAACCCATTATACTAATTGAATAAAGGGAAGCCAATAAATAAAGAAAGTCCAGAGAATGAGACTCTTTATACTCATTTAAAAGTGTCCGAGGATTGTATATTAACGCCCGTATGACACGTGACATATACAAATGCTTCACAGTGAGCTTTAACTTACACTTTAAAAATATTACATAAATGAGATATATATTAGCTTTACACTTTAAAACCATCCCAGCACCGACTCGGAATTACTGACACCGGAGGAGGTATTCCCTTGCTTTTCACTATAAAGCCAGTGATATAAGGGAAAACTGCCCCCCCCCCCCCCCCCCCCCCCACTTCCCCTTGCTCTGGGTCAAATCACCCCAGAACAAAGAGGGCAGCAGGACAGAGTCACTGCTGGAACAGAAAAAACCTACATAACTATAGCTGTAATCGTTTAGTGGACGACATTCTGAGCAACAGATAAGACCTAAAAATCTAAGATCACCTGAAATAGACTCTATATTTCTAAGGTAAAACTTGGTAAATGTAGAAGGCTGTGTCCAGTAAGCAGCTTTCATAAGATCATTAATGGCAATACTGCTAGAATAAGCCCAGTATGTGGACAGCGCTCTAACTTCATCAACAGATAAAGCATGGAGTTCACTAACTCTTCTGGCAGAAGCAAAGGCTAAGAAAAAAGCTGTTTTATATGTCAAGAATTTGAACTCTACAGCATCCAAAGGTTCAAATGGAGCTTCTTTAAGCTTCAACAGAACCCAAGCTAAATTCCACTTAGGAATTAACCTAAGGGTTCTTGGTCTATTGATCGAAATCTTTTTAACTAACTTAGATGAACATTAGATTCGATTTCTAAGCTATCATGATGAGCATAAGTGTCCGATAACAAAGACCTATAACCCTTAATAGTGAGTAGCTGCAGTTTGAGATTGTCAAACAAGTAGACCAGAAAGTTTGCAATGTCTGGAATGGATGAATCATAAACGTCTATCGACTGATCTTTACACCAACGAGAGAAAACCTTCCACTTTGCCGCATAATTTAGCGAAGAGGAGACCCTCCTACAGTTAGAAATTGCATCCACTGCTCATCCTGTAAAGCACTTCCCGTGCAAGAAGGACCGCACAATGGAAATACTTGAAGGTTGAGGCCTTGCGGGTTGTGATGCAGTGTGCAAGATTTCCCCTGAAAAAAAGGAAGCTTCCGGGAAATGTCCCATAACAGACACCTGAGTAGATTTATCCATGGTTTCTGAGATGACAGAGATGCTACCAGCAGTATCTTGCACTACGATTGCTTGATCTTTGACAAGATCTGTTGAATTAATGGAGTTGGTGGATATGCATATCCTATCATTCTGTCCCAAGAAATTGAGAGAGCGTCCATTGTGTACGCTCGAGGATCTGGGCGACACATATGTCTGCAATTGATTATTAAGATGTGTCGCGAACAAGTCTATCATTGGTTGATCCCATTGGTAGCAAATCTGCCTGAACACTCGCTTGTTGAGTGTCCATTCCGAAGGCAACATGCGACCTTTCCGAGAGAGCGAGTCTGCTAGAACGTTCTGACGACCCGGTATATGACGGACTAACAGATGAATGTGATGTTCCAAGACATACAGAAGAATTCTTTCCGTTAGATCGAATAACGGAATTGAATGAGTGCCTCCCTGGTTCCTTATATACGCTACTACTGTCAAGTTGTCCGACAGTATTTGAACATGCGAATTCTGAATTATGTTCATCCAATGACGTAGCACTAGCCATATTGACATCATTTCTTTGATGTTTATGTGTTTTTCCCGGAACATAGGGTCCCAAAGACCCTGACACTTCGAGTCTGTTGGGCTCAGGGTCGAACCCCAGCCTACTTGACTCGCATCCGTCATTATTATAAAAACCGGATCTGGCAGCTGCTGCGGAACTCCCTGAGTTAACCACTGAATGTCTGCCCAAATCTGAATCTTTTGTTTTACCTGGTCTGTTAGAAAAATATTTGTTTCGAGCAAATGCGTTTTCACACTCCATGTTTGAGTAAAAAATATCTGGAGTGGACGTGTGTGTAAGTGGCCCATCGGAATGAGATCTGCAGCCGCTCCGCACAGTCCCACCAGTCGCATGAACTCCCTCGCTGTTAATACGTCTGAGTGTAGACAAACGCGAGCATAACAACTGACTAATTTCGCTCTGGGTAACGGCAGCCGAACCAGATTGTTGTGAGTCTCGAAGCTCATTCCCAAGTGAATGAACGACTTGGACGGAGCTAGATCCGACTTCTTTTCATTTATAATGAATCCAAGACGTCGGAGCAATAGTAGAAGACTCTGAACATCGTTCTGAAGAACCGTTTTGTTGCCGTATCTCTCTAGAATGTCGTCCAAATAGGCTGACGTTACCGCAGATGAATGAGCCCGGAAATATGCCATCACCGAGTTCATTATTCGAGTGAATGCCCAGGGTGCTAGATTGAGTCCGAAGCACATCGCTCGGAACTGATAAACAACCCCCAGGATGACGAACCGTAGGTACTTTCTGAATACTGGATTCACCATAACATGAAAGTACGCATTTTTTAGATCTGTGCTTCATGCATAATCGTCCTCCCGATTGCTCACCCTTACTGATCTAATGGTCTCCATATAAAACTTTGGAGCCACGATCAATTTGTTTATCCAGCTCAAATCTATTACTGGACGGAACGTCTGGCTTTGGTACCAAAAACAGGTGACTGGAAAAACCCAGTGATTCCTGGTTTTCTACGACCTCAATTGCATTTTTCTCTAAAAGAGAATTTACCTCCGATGAGTGAATCTCTTTTTTGAGGGATGGTCGGAAACTGAGTCCAGCATGGATGTTTTTCTCAGAATGACAGCCTCAGGCCATCCGAGATAACTCCTCTGACCGACTGGTGCTTTGTAACTGCCAATTTACCAGAAATTGTGTCAGTCTTCTGCCAACAGGAGCGCAATAGAGGTCCTGACCATAACCTTCTGGACCTGCGGGAAGAGAAACTAAACCCGCCGACCTGGGGACATCTGACCAGTTATCTCGGCCAGATCCACGTCCCCTACCTGAGTCGCTATTTTGACGATGCCTAGGGTAATTACTTGAAAGTTTCCTATACCCTCTAGAGGAGCTTCCTCTGGACGATCTTGGTCCTGAAGCTCCTACTTTACCCTTTTCTACTGTATCAGTTTTACTAGAAACTGACTTCAAAAGCAGAGTATTTGATGCTTTCTTAGTAATTTGATCATAGATCAAAGAAAGCTTGCCGTCAAACAGATTGTCACTGGATACCAGAGCGACTCAAAGAGAGTCTTTCACCTTATCATCCACTAGGGATGATGACGCTAGGGCTGCATCACGTCTAACTAACTCTAAATTAGCCACTGATAAGGCAGAGTTATACTTGGAATAAGCAATTGCCCTTGTTAGAACTCTTAATGAGGTACGGACGTCCTCAAATTCGTTTCCACTGAGACGTTGCGCCAATGCTCTAGTAAGGTGATCTGCATAAGACAAAGCATCTAGATTCACTCTATTGGAAGATATCATCATCTCCATTGTATCCGAGCGAATTGAAAAGGACACAGATAAAGACAAATCTAAGTCCTCAGCCTGCTCGTCCAAAAGCAGAGGAACTCTCGGAATACCCTGACCTGCGTTCTAAATTTAGTTTTATTATTAATAAATGGCAGATCTAGAGCACGTGAAGATAACTGCTTTTCCTCGACCTCGAAGACAGATTAAATATAGCGTCATTTAATAATTCAAAAGTCCTAGACACATTACTGGACTGCACCGGATAAACAGGAATATCTTCCCAGCACAAAAAGTCGGTATCTAATGATGCTAGCAGTCTTTTATCCGTGGTCGCAGCATTCTGATCCGAAGGAACAACCTCTGGAAGGTATTGATGAATAAACTCCATTGCTACCTTGTGTTGCTCCAAAAGGGAATAATCCAATTCATTCAGTTCCCTTTCACCATCCGATTGGACCAGAATAGATTCTAGGTCATCCCTATCTGAACGAGCAGACGAATGAACCAACCCAACTTCATCTGACAGTTCCTCACCAGAAACTGTCGTAGGATGTTCCGGAACCTGCTGCGATGAGCTGTGCTATTTGCGACAGCAAGTCTGTAACAAAGGCCTGTGGAGCAGCAGTTCTCTGATGTTTAGCCACTGGATGCTCCTGGCACAATGTGTCCGACATAATCCTCTTATGTGGATGTCCCAATTCATGTGGCCTCGTCTCCTTGGCTATTGGATGGCGTGACTTTCTAGATGACATCGAATCCTTCGTCGGCGATGCAGACTGGATCTCCGTTGTCACATAGCCGAGGTGCGGTCGTGTGTGCTTAGAAGACGGTTTGGATGACGATAGACTAGCCGACCCTGGCAGTCTATTTGACGGAGCATCCCGGACAGGAGACGTGGACCTATGCTCCGACTGACAAACGTTCTGTACAACAACATCTGGCCCCAGATGTTGTTGAAAGAGAGGGGCCTCTCTCGCTCGCGGTCCGGGGAGTCCTGGACGAGCCCACCGCTGAACTAGCTGGCTTCCTCTGTTCCGTCGCCACAGGGTGAGCAGGTTTTGAATTTATAATGTTAGCAACACCCTTTTTCCTTTCCTCGACCGCTGCGGACATACCCGGCGTCACACCACCCATATTCTGAGTGATAGATCCGCCAGTTGAGCTAGCTGGCGACAAGGTCATAAACCCCATATTCTGAGGTTTAGGCCCTTGTCTTATATCATTGAGCACTTTTACTGCTAGATCTATATTAGATTGCGATGATGGCAGCACACTTTCTGATGGCATCACTGATACATCACGATGTTCTTGTTCCTCTGAAAAAGAAACTGATAAACTAGAGTGACCTTGTGGTGAGAGAGAACCGGCATTGGGGGAGGGGGGATACACAGAATAAACATTCTGTAAACAAGATTTATTTATTTATTTATTGATGTTTAAGGTCACATGTTATTGCACAATGGCTAGTCATGACCGTGACAGTTTTATGGGTGGAGGAAGCCGGAGTACCCGGAGAGAACCACCTAGCACCTGCCAGCTCCCCAACATCTTAACTCTGCACTGCAGCACAGGCAGGGTTAGATTGGCTGAAGACATGTGTACCATCGACGTGCAGTACACCTTAGTACACGGCGTCATTGTGCCCCCACCTAGGCAATGGAGATGAAGTGTCTTGCCCAAGGACATAACACGGTTGCTGCAGGTGGGATTCGAACCGAGGACCTCTCGACTTGCAGCCTGCACCTCTACCTACTGAGCCACCGCGCTCCCTGTAAACAAAATAAACTCCCAAGAAATTATCAAGAAAAAAATTTCCAAAAAGATCCAAAAAGCATGGGAGTTTAACAGGGGGGTTTCAAGGAAGGAGAGGGAGGAAACACTTAACAAACAGAGGCAAATTCATAGCAAGAATGATAACATCAGGCCCATGTCCCGAAATTAAGGAATATGAAATAATTTTAAATAAAAATTATAAGTTACAGTCCTGAACACATCAAACCACTGGTTTTTCCTCTCATCCTCTTAATGCATCCTTGGATCCACCAAAATCACCATCACTTTGTGTCTGGCATCATAAAAACTGAGATTTACAAGCACAGAAGTCAGTTTGTTGTTACCGACAGAAGGGCCAAACAAAGAAAAATGAGGTTTGGTGCCAATTTTGGTACTTCCTTGACACTGCACATGCGCAGTGGGCAAAAGTATGGAGGACCATATAGGACATTTAGTTTTTGGTTTTGGATGCAAATTTGGGGGATTTGGGGGGCAAAATTTGTGTTTGGCCCTGGATATTTTGGAGTTAGCACCAGCTAAGTCTGGGCTATTCGTTACAGTATAAAAATATACATAAAATGGGGGTTATATACTACTGAAATAGACAAGACTAACCAAAGTCTAAAATACCATAACATGGTAAGACACAGAAACAAAACTCATCTTAACCCTTTAATAAATAAATATTAAAAAATATTCTGAATTCTGTTCCATGTGTTTTAATAGATTACCTCAATCAGATGAAAAAAAAATCAACTTTGGCTCGGGCATTATTTTTTCTCTGAGCCTATTAAGCTACCATAACATGCTAAACAAAAGTCAGCATGTTTATAATAATCATTGATGCCAATACAGAAGTGGTCTGCCAGTTTTTGTTAAGCCCTTTACCTAACAAATAGGCTGCACCCACCCGCATAATTTACCAACTGAGCGGTTGAAAACAATTATTTTTAAAAAACTTTAATAAATAATAATAATAAATAATAATAATAATAATAATAATAATAATAAAATAATAATGTAGTTTAAAGCCAAAGTATCGTCAGACATGTGCTCACAGGCTTTACATGAAAAAGAAAATTGAACGATAATGGTAGGCCTGAACAAACAACATCCATTTTGAATCAAGAACAATCCAAGATTAACTGTTTGTAAGACAGATGGCAACAATTAACATGCTGGAAAATTTATGCATGGCAGTATGGCTCCAGAGTTTTTTACCTTCCTGATGATGCACTCCTGATCGATTTGGGAAATGCCAGTTCAAAGAAGTGAGTTTTCAGACCCCTCCATAAGCAAGATTGATTTGTGGACCCTTAAGTAAATTGTTCCACAAGGCTGGGCCTGCAACAGCAAATGCTTGATCGCCCGCAGCAACCCCATTTCCCAAACTTTGAGCAAGGTAGTTAGATTTGGCTGACCTTAACCCTTCATGTCTTGGCACATAATGGTTAACAACATCAGATAGATATTTAGGTACAAGTTGGTAGAATGATTTGAATGTAAACATGTAGTGTGCAAAATTTAAATGAAAGTGTCAATGACACTGTAGCTCAACTTGACAAACTTGAACTTGGTAAGTTATAAATGAAATGGCAAAATTGAAGATCATTTGTACCAATGTTATTTGATGAAATTTCAACATAACAGCATTGTGTTTGCACAACGTCAGAGTAATCCATGCATTTTTAAATGTAAACTGTAAGACTGGCTAAAGGGAGAATGTTGATACACAAATGCAGCATGTTCAGAGGTTATTGTAAATTGCAACTTTTTCACAGAAATGAATGCTAATCAATAGCTCTTATCTAAAGGCCTTGCCTAATGAACACACCAAGTTCAATGAAAGTGTCAATGACACTGTAGCTCAACTTGTGTAAGACATGTACATGTATAGTATGTGACACAGCAATGACACATATCTAGGTAATGACCTGATAACAATGGTACATATAAAGTATTGTAACGGTCTGTACATAAATGCTGACCGTAGCCTCTAACAAATGTATAGGTAAAGTATTGTAAAGGTGGGTGACAGTCAGATGCTAAACTAGAAAAGAAATCTTTGAGTCCCAGAGTGGGTCTGACTGAACCCCAAAATATTTGTTCTTATAGCACAGTGATAACAAAGGCACCCCAAAATACTCGTTCCTGTCCCAAGGTGAGAACAAAGGTACCCAAGAAGTTTTGTGAAGATCGGTTCATAAATACAGCCCCTAGCCCGAGCCCTATTGACATGTATTGGGCGGTTAATAAGTTGAGCTAAAAACAATCCTATGATAAATGTGGCCTGTAGGCCATGTCAAAGAATGTTGATGCACAAATGCAATAAATTCAATGATTGTTGCTAACAGAAACAGTTTTTGATGGAAATGAAAAGAAAATCAATAGCGCCTATCTTTGTCACCCTGCATAAGCATACAAAGTTTCAAAACAACCTGATAATGAATGTGCTCTCTGAGGCATGCTAAAGAAAGATGTTAATGCACAAATGCACTAAGTAGAAGGTCATTGCTTGTGGCAATGGTTTTTTTGTTTTTTGGAAATTCATAAATATACCCTGCAGAGAGTGCAAAAGGGATAAGTTGATGCACAAATGCAGTAAGTTCAAAGGCTGGTGATAACGTCAATAATTTTTTATGGAAATGAAACAAGAGGCCCCCAGGGGGCCTGAGGGCGCTCACCTGACATGGTAGCCTAAATATCAACCCAGAGAATTGATTTCAACAAGTTGCATCTGCTCCTCCTAAGAAAAGCTTATACCAAATATCCAAATATTCTGACCAGTGCATCTAAAAAAAGATTTTTAAAGAATATTCCTCATATTGAACTAAGTCATAATTCGGGCTCCCACAGGGAGCCCATATATGAACCCAGGGCCTTGGCTTCAACAAACCTGAATCTCACACCCCTAACGATTCTGCACACCAAATATCAAAACATTCCGACTGCTGGATCTGAAGAAGATTTTTAAAGAAAATTCCTCATTTTGAACCAAGTTACAATTCGAGCTCCCACAATCAGCCCAAACATGGACCTTGGGACATGGCTTGAACAAACTTGAATCTTACCCCCCTAAGGATGCTGCATAAAAAATATCAAAAGCATTCATCTGCTGGATCTGAAGAAGATTTTTAAAGAAAATTCCTCATTTTGAACTAAGTTGTCATTCAGGCTCTCATAGTGAGCCCAAATATGAACCAAGGGACTTGGCTTGAACAAACTTGAATCTCAGCCCCCCCCCCCCCCCCCCCCCCCCCCCTAAGGTTGCTCCATGCCAAATATCAAAACATTCCAACTGCTGAATCTAAAGAAGATTTTTAAAGAAAAATTCCTCATATTGACTAAGTTATAATTTGGGCTCCCACAGGGAGTCCAAATATGGACCCATGGACTTGGCTTTAACACACTTGAATCCCCCCTCCCCCCCAAGGATGCTACTCACCACATATCAAACCATTCCGACTGCTGGATCTGAAGAAGAAGATTTTTAAAGAAAATTCCTCATTTCGAACAAAGTTACAATTCAAGCTCCCACAGTGAGCCCAAATATGGACCTAGGGACATGCCTTGAACAAACTTGAATCTCACCCCCTTAAGGATGCTGCATACCAAATATCAAAACATTCCAACTGCTGGATCTAAAGAAGATTTTTAAAGAAAGTTCCTCATTTTGAACTAAGTTATAATTTAGGCTCCCACAGTGAGCCCAAATATGAACCCAGGGACATGGCTTGAACAAAATTGAATCTCACCCCCCTAAGCATGGTGCATACCCAATATCAAAAGATTCTGCCTGCTGGATCTTGAGAAGAAGATTTTCAAAGAAATTTGCCTGAAATGCACTAAGTTCAAATTTGGTCTCCTATACTGAGCCCAAATATAAACCCAGGGGGCCGATTTGAACAAACTTGAATCAGATCCACCCCACAATGTTGCATACCAAATATCACAAGATTCTGCCTGCTGGATCTGGTGAAGATTTTTGAAGAAATTTTCCTGAAATGCACTATGTTTGAATTTGGGCTTCTATAGTGAGCCCAAATATGAATCCAGGTGGCCGATTTCAACAAACTTGAATCAGATCCACCCCACAATGTTGCATACCAAATATCAAAAGATTCTGCCTGCAGGATCTGGAGAAGAAGATTTTTGAAGAAATTTGCCTGAAATGCACTAAGTTCGAATTTGAGCTTCTATAGTGAGCCCAAATATGAATCTAGGGAGCCGATTTGAACAAAATTGAATCAGATCCACCCTACAATGTTGCATACCAAATATCAAAAGATTCTGCCTGCTGGATCTGGAGAAGAAATTTTTTTAATGTTTTTCCCATTGCCTACGGTGTTAAAAAGTGCTGACTCAGCACTTTTTCAAAGTCCCGAAACTGTACCCTATGATAAAACCGATGGCAATTTTTTTTTACCAATTCTTTCTGTTGGTCCTAAGGAAGCTTCACACCAAATAAAAATTCTCGGTGCTGTGCAGTTTTGGAGATATGGGCATTTTAATTTTTTTCTATTTTTAGCTCCTGCGGTCCCATGGGGCTACGGGAAAAAAAATCAGCATAAATTAGGTACTTATGACCCAATAAGCCCTCACATAAAATTTGGTTCAAATCAGCCTCTCGATTCGGAAAATAGAAATTTTAGGCGGGGCCAAAAATTTTGCCCCTCCCATAACGATGCCAAGTATAGCCCCACAAACTTCTCTTGAACAAATCTGAGTCTACATCTTAAAAGGAAGCTGCACACCAAATATCAAGTCTCTGCTACTGCTGGTTCATGAGAAGAAGATTTTTTAAGATTTCAGCACACTTTTTGGGTGTGGCCCTACCCATGGGCGAGGCAACTTGATTTGAACAAAATCAAATTGCGATGTCATAACAAACTATTATCTCAAATATCAATTAAATTGGTTCAACGGTTTGGGAGGAGAAGATGCAAGCACCATGTTCACAGACGACGACGGACGACGGACGGTGAGTGATCACTATAGCTCTCCTGACTGAAAGTCAGGTGAGCTAAAAAAGCAATAACTCACATCTAGAGGTCACCCCGAACACACATACCAAGTTTCAAAGTGATCCGATCATAAATGTGCCCTGAAGGGTGTGTTAAAGGGAAATATTGAGGTCTGACTAAACTAAGTTCAAGGGTCAGCGGCAATATGTTTAAACAGAAATGGAAGAAAATCGACAGTTCCCATATAGATGTCACCCCACACAAGCACACCAAGTTTGCAAGCGATCCAATCATAAATGTGCCCTGCAGGGTGTGTCAAAGGGAAATATTGATGCTTAACTGCACTAAGTTTTTACTAAGTTCATCGAAGGTCATGCCAGTGGCAACATTTTTTGACGGAAATCGATAGCTCTCATCTAGAGGTAACTCCAAACAAGCATACAAAGTTTCAAACCGATCTGATCATAAATGTGCCCTGTAGGGCATGCCAAAGGAATATATTGATGCTTGACTAAACTAAGTTCAAATATCGTTGCCAGTGGCAACATTTTTTGATGGACGGAAAAGAAAGAAAATCGATAGCTCCCATCTAGAGGTCACCCCAAACAAGCATGCCAGGTTTCAAAGCAATCCGATCATAAATGTGCCCTGTAGGGTGTGCCAAAGGGAAATATTGAGGTCTGACTAAACTAAGTTCTAAGAACGTTGGCCGGGGCAACACTTTTTGACAGAAATGGAAAAAAATCGATAGCTCCCATCTAGAGGTCACCCCAAACAAGCATGCCAGGTTTCAAAGCAATCCGATCATAAATGTGCCCTGTAGCAGGGTTGGGGTATTCGTATTCAGTATTCGTATTCAGTCATATTCGAATACAGTTTATCAAGTATTCACATGTATTCAGTATTCACTGAATGTTATGAATACATGTATTCGTATTCGTATTCAAATACATTAAAATTTGAGCTGTATTCATGAATACATTTTGAATACTTTCTATATTTTGGAATTAAAGAACCATATACTGAATAAAAGCTTTTCACAGATCAAGACCATGGACTCCAGACAACAAATTGACACCTCATATCAAGACTTAATAATCCCTGATATTATTTATATACCAACAAACACCTTGTCTGAAATGTATGCATTGAAAGCAGACAATAGACTTAAATATCAACTAACTTGTCACAATACAACCTATTTATGTGACAATGGCCACATATTCCCATGGCTTTTTAAACTGTTGAAAACATTGACAATAAAAATAAAACAAAAAACTTGTGTTATTGGACACAACTCAGTTATTCAATGATATTATATTCTAAATTTTTTGGATTTATTTAAAGATTTTCTATTTATCCATTATTTCACAGTGAAACACATATTTATTTATTCCTGTTTAAGGTCACCTTTGTACAGCTCAGTATGTTTAATTATAATCGGTGAAAGCACGTAAAATATTATAAAGAAAATACTACTGCTGTTAGCAAACTTTCAGCCAACAGACCTCCAGGTTTAACCATGAAGTGCATTGGCTAAAACTTTACTAGTCCTTCTTATGTGGTGTCATTGCAATTGATAGTTAACGTTCAGAAGGAAACGCCAGTCTGTGATTTTTTAGAGGTAATCCACTCCATTTTGTGAAGTGTTGTCCATGGAGAGTAGTCTAATTACTATGACACCCATAGAGTGGATTTCCCATCAGGTAATTATTTTAGTTTTCCAACAAAGCATGGTAAGCACAATTAAAGCTTCAGCTGAAGGACCATCAGTTTAAAAATGACTTTTAACCCAACAAACAAAAAACTTAAAGGCCTTGCTATAAATACTTCTAATTTAAAAAGTATTCAGAAATGTATTCATGAATACATTGTAATGTATTTGTATTAATATTCAAATACATTTGAAAATTTGTGTATTTGTATTCATATTCGTATTCATGAAATTTCAAAGTATTCGTATTCGAATACATTTACAAAGTATTCGCCCCAAGCCTGCCCTGTAGGGTGTGCCAAAGGGAAATATTGAGGTCTGACTAAACTAAGTTCTAAGAACATTGCCGCGGCAACATTTTTTGACAGAAATGGAAAAAAATCGATAGCTCCCATCTAGAGGTCACTCCAAACAAGCATGCCAGGTTTCAAAGCAATCCAATCATAAATGTGCCCAGTAGGGTGTGCCAAAGGGAAATATTGAGGTCTGACTAAACTAAGTTCTAAGAATGTTGGCTGTAGCAACAATTTTTGACAGAAATGGAAGAAAATCGATAGCTCCCATCTAGAGGTCACTCCAAACAAGCATGCCAGGTTTCAAAGCAATCCAATCATAAATGTGCCCTGTAGGGTGTGCCAAAGGGAAATATTGAGGTCTGACTAAACTAAGTTCAAAGAACGTTGGCTGCAGCAACAATTTTTGACAGAAATGGAAGAAAATCGATAGCTCCCATCTAGAGGTCACCACAAACAAGCATGCCAGGTTTCAAAGCAATCCAATCTTAAATGTGCCCTGTAGGGTGTGCCAAAGGGAAATATTGTGGTCTGACTAAACTAAGTTCTAAGAACGTCGGCCGTGCCAACAGTTTTTGACGGAAATTGAAGCAAATCGAGTTTCAAAGCGATCTGATCATAAATGCGACCTGTGAGGTGTGCCAAAGGAAAATGTGAACGGACGTACATACTAACATACGTACGTACGTACGTACGTACGTACGTACGTACGTACATACGTACGTACGTCGACAGACGAGAAGTGATGGCAATAGCTCAGCTTGACTTTGCCAAGTTGAGCTAAAAATGACTCTAACCGACTGATCGTTCATATGGTTTGGAGAGAGCTAACCAAATGATCGGCTATGTAAAAATTCTTGGGAAACTGCATTTTTTATAATTAACAAGTATTCATACATTGCGTGGAATTGAAATTTCTGTAGCCTCTCAAGGCAAAAGTCTAAAAATCTATCCAGACACAAGAAAGGCCGGTAGAGTGCTGGAAGGCCATATTTGGGCTTTAATATGAACTGCAGGTACCCAAAGTTAAAGTTAAAGGCTTCATATTCTGTGAATGTACTTCTTATTCTCCATTGATTTGCATTG
The DNA here is from genome assembly GCA_031216915.1 of Pictodentalium vernedei. Taxonomy (NCBI): domain Eukaryota; kingdom Metazoa; phylum Mollusca; class Scaphopoda; order Dentaliida; family Dentaliidae; genus Pictodentalium; species Pictodentalium vernedei. The sequence continues at coordinate 145,273,698 of CM062292.1, read as the reverse complement.
TTGCAATATATGGTTGAGTGCCTACAGGCACTCTCCCATAAATTGTAACAAGACAAAAATTTGTGAACAAATCTTGAAGCTAAGAACAAATTTAGCACTCTACCAGTTAAGTTGCTCACACTTTACCATTCAAGATGCAACTTTTGGCTAACCGGTCATCCGTTCACAGATTTAAATTTGCGTAACCACCACACGAACGAAACAAGCGTTCTCGTCAAATTTTGTACACTGAACATGAGGATTTTGAAAACTCTCAACTGACTACCAATGGAGCTGAAATAAGATTGGACTGATATGATAGGATTTTTTGTTCCTGGTTAGTACACTGACAGCACAATTCAGGATAGTCAGCAGTTTATATAACAAAGATTGATTACAATGGTACAAAAGTGAGTTACAGTTGTCTAATCTGCTGGTGATGAAGGCATGGACCAGTTGCTTGGCTGTCCCCTAACTGATCACCGATCGCACAATGGATATATTTCGTAGGTTGTGGTATGCTCACCTGCAGACCTCCATGATATGCTCATCTGCATTTAGGGTCTCATCCATGAAATATCCTAGGTTGCAAACCGCAACTGATGGCTGGATCATACTACCCTCAACTTTGAGATGTAATTTGTCCCATATTTCTAACTGGCTCGGCATACCAAATATATTATCATATCATGTGAGCCCCCTCATTGGAACGAGCTCAACAAGCTCACTGAGGGTGTCACGTGATATGGTTTTGTTAAAATTTTTTGAGAAATTTGAAAGAAAAAAAAGAAAGTAAAACAAGGATTATGCAACCTGTAAGGCTTGTTATTGTAAGAAAGTTAAAAAATTTATAGTAATTTATATATTTTTTATACTTACCAATGACCCAGACTTAGCTGGTGCTAACTCTAACAAAACCAGGGCCAAACACAAATTTTGCCCCCCAATCCCCAAAATTTGCATCCAAAACAAAAAGAAATCATGTAATAAAGGACCTCCATACTACGCCTCTACTGCGCATGCGCAGTGACGCAGTCGTCCCGAAATTGGCGCCAATTATCATTCTTACTGGCAGTGCCTGGTCAGCGCTATGTACTCAGCGGGGAGGCAAGAGTTCCCAACTCCAGGGAGGGCCATCCCCGTCTGGGTCATTGGTAAGTATAAAAAATATATAAATTACTATAAATTTTTTAACATTTTTATACTGTACCAATGACCCAGACTTAGCTGAATAGTAAACAGGCTGGAGGGCCTAGGACATAGAGGAAAATCCAATAAGCTCAACTATATAGTAAAGAGGTAACCCCTTAAGGAGAAAAGGAGTATTAGGCTTTACATGTATCTTTCTTATTTAATATTAAATTAGAAAGATACACTACCCTTAATAATTGAGCACAATAACATTCATGTTCTCTATTAACATCCAGTATAACCCTTATACTAATTATTTTTAAAGCAAGCCAATAAATAAAGTAGTCCAGAGAATTGAGACTCTTTATGATCATTTAAAAGTGTCCGAGTATTGTATATTAAAGCCCGTTTGACACTTGACATATACAAATGCTTCACACCGAGCTACACTTTAAAAATAAGACATGAATGAATTTAAACATTAATATTACACTTTAAAACCATCCCAGAAGCGACTCAGAAATACTGACTTGGAGGAGGCATTCCCTTGCTTTTCACTATAAAGCAGGTGACCTAAGGGAACACCCGCCCCCCCCCCCCCCCCCCCCCCCCTTCCCCTTGCCCTGGGTCAAATAGCCCAGAGCGAAGAGGGCAGCCGGACGGAGTCACTGCCGGAACAGAAAGCCTGCATAACTATAGTTGCAACTGTTTAGTGGACGACATTCTGAGCAACAGATAACGGACCTAAACAATGCAGGTCTCCAGAAATGGACTCAATATTTCTGAGATAAAAATTCGTAAATGTGGATGGCTGAGACCAATAAGCAGCCTTCATTAAATCTGTAATAGCAACACTATTAGCATAAGCCCAGGAAGTAGAAAGAGCTCTTACTTCATGAGCAGAAATCTTAAGCACAGACTGCTGAGAAGAAGATAAATCTTCATAAGCAGTACGGATAGTTAACTGAATCCATCTAGCAATAGAATGGACTGAAATGTCCTTTTTATTAGGCATCAAAGACAGAAAGAAACGTTTCCGTCCCTTTCTGATAAACTGAGATCTCTGTTTATAGATACGTAGTGCTCTAACAGGACAGAGTAAAGGCCTACGCCCGTCTGAAGACGGAAGAGCCTTAATAACAATAGGTTCCGGATATTTATTAGGAGCCTGATTCTTAGCTAAAAAACCCACATTAGTAGTGAAGGTGATAGTGTTCCCAACACTACGATAATGAGAATCATCCACCGATAGTGCATGAAGCTCACTGACTCTTCTGGCAGAAGAGAAAGCTAAGAGAAAAGCTGTCTTATAAGATAAGAATTTGAAATCTACTGTCCCAAGAGGTTCAAATGGCTTTTCCTTCAATTTAAGGAGAACCCAAGCTAAATTCCACTTAGGAATTAATCTAAGAGTTCTGGGTCTATTTATCGAAAAGTTTCTAACCAACTTCGATAAAGAGACATTAGATCCAATTTGTAAACTATCATGATGTGCATAGGTATCAGATAACATAGATCTATAACCCTTTATAGTAACAGGCTGCTGTTTGATTTCGTCAAACAAGTATACTAGAAAGTTTGCAATGTCTGGTATAGAGGGATCAAATATATCTACAGAATGATCCCTACACCAACGACGAAAAACCTTCCACTTAGCCGCATAGTTTAGCGAAGAGGAGGTCCTCCTACAGTTAGAAATCGCGTCCACTGCTCGTCCTGTAAAGTGCTTGCCATGCAAGAAGGACCGCACAATGGAAAAACGTGAAGGTTGAGACCTTGCGGGTTGTGATGGAGTTGGCGCGATTTCCCCTGCGAAAGAAGATCCTCTCGTGGAGGAAGCTTCCGCGGTAGGTCCCACAACAGACACCTGAGTAGATTTATCCACGGTCTCTGTGGCGACAGAGATGCTACCAACAGAATCTTGCATTGAGATTGTTTTATCTTTAGCAATACTTGTTGAATTAACGGCGCTGGAGGATACGCATATCCTATCATTCCGTCCCAAGGGATCGACAGAGCGTCTACTGCAAATGCTCTTGGATCCGGACACGGAGACACATACGTCTGCAACTGATTGTTGAGATGTGTCGCAAATAAGTCTATCATTGGCCGTTCCCATTGGTAGCAAATCTGATTGAATACTTGTTTGTTGAGAGTCCACTCCGACGGCAACAAGCGACCCTTTCGTGAAAGGGAGTCTGCTAGCACATTCAGACGACCCGGTATGTGACGGACCGAAAGAAGAACGTGATGTTCTAACGCAAACAGAAGGATTCTTTCCGTTAGATTGAACAACGGAACTGAATGAGTGCCTCCCTGATTCCGTATATACGCCACTACTGTCGTATTGTCGGATAGGATTTGGACATGGGCATCGTGAATAATGTCCATCCAGTGACGTAACGCAAGCCAAATTGACATCATTTCCTTGATGTTTATGTGCTTGCACAGGAATTGCGGATCCCAAAGACCCTGGCATCTCGAATCCGTTGGGATTAATGATGCACCCCAACCTGTTTGACTGGCATCCGTCATAACGGTAAAACTCGGATCCGGCAACTGCAGCGGAACTCCTTGAGTTAACCACTGAATGTTTGCCCAAGTCTGAATCTCTTGTTTCACTTGATCTGACAAGAGAACGTCTACATCGAGCGAATGAATTTTCACACTCCAATTCTGAGTCAGGAAAATTTGAAGAGGACGTGTGCGTAGCCGCCCCATCGGAATGAGATCCGCGGTGGCTCCGCACAGACCTATCAGTCTCATAAATTCTCTCGCCGTGACTTTGTCTGCGTGCAGACAATAGCGAGCGTAACCACTGACTAATTTCGCTCTGGTTAACGGCAGACGAACGAGATTGTTGTGCGTCTCGAAGCTCATTCCCAGATGAGTGAATGACTTGGACGGCACCAGATCCGACTTCTCCTCGTTTACTATAAAACCGAGACGTCGGAGCAATAGAAGAAGATTCTGAACATCGTTCTGAAGCGTTAACTCGTTGCCGTACCTCTGAAGAATGTCGTCCAGGTAGGCCGACGTTACCGCAGACGAATGAGCTCGGAAGTAGATCATTACCGAGTTCATTACCCGAGTGAAAGCCCAGGGTGCTAGATTCAATCCGAAGCACATCGCCCGGAATTGATACACCACTCCCAGGACTGCAAAGCGTAGATACTTTCGGAATGTCGGATGTACCATGACGTGAAGTACGCATCTTTGAGATCTATGCTCGTTGCATAATCGTTCACCCGAATACTCGCTCTGACCGATCGAATCGTCTCCATATAAAACTTCGGAGCGACGATCAGCTTGTTTATCCAGCTCAAATCTATGACTGGACGGAACGAGCCGTCTGGTTTTGGAACCAGAAACAGATGGCTGTAGAATCCCAGAGATTCCTGGTTTTCTACGACCTCTACCGCGTTCTTCATTAAAAGAGACTGCACCTCTGATAACAGAGCGTATCTTTTCTGTGGATTTGACGGAAGATGAGTCCACTTTGGACTCCGAGTTAATGGAGGCTTTCGTTTGAAGGATATCTTTAGACCTTCCGAAGTCACTCCTCTCACCCAAGGGTCGTCCGTAATCGACGCCCACTCTTGTGAAAAACTCGACAACCTTCCGCCAACCGGAACGCGATAGAGGTTTAAGCCATCACCTCCTGGACCTGCGAGGCCTGCGGTAGGAGAAACCACGTCTTCCACGACCCGCACCTCGCCTCGTCGACCTCGGGGCGTCCGACCAATTGTCCCGGCCTGAAGGACGTCCCGAACGAGAGTCGCTATCCTGACGGTCTCTCGAATAAGACCAAGAGGACGCACCGGAACCTCTATAGGAACCTCTCTTGGGCGCATTAGACCCAGAAGTGCCTGTCTTATTCGTGTCTGCTGTATCCGACTTCTTAGGAGTCGATCTGAACAACAGAGAATCATTAGCTTTCTTTTTAATTTTATCATAAATAGCGGAAAGCTTGCCGTCAAAGAGAAGTTCTCCTGAGACCGAAGCGACTCTAAGAGAGTTCTTCACCTTAGAATCCACTAGTGTGGATGTAGCTAGGGCTGCGTCACGTCTAACCAACTCCAGATTTGCCACTGAAAGGGCGGAGTTACACGTGGAATAAGCTACTGCCCTTGAAAGAAGTCTTAAAGAGGATTGTATATCCTGAAACTCTTCCCCTTGAAGGCGCAGTGATAACGCCTTAGTAAGGTGATCTGCGTAAGATAAGGCATCTAAATTGGCTCTGTTAGATGCAATAGCTGTTTCCAACACCGCGGTTGGAATAGAAGCTGACGACGGTAATGATAGCACTAAGTCTTCCGCCTCGTCGTCCATACGCAGAGGAACTCTCGGTATACCCTGTCCTGCCGTATCGAATTTATTCCTTGCATTAATGAAAGGCAGGTTGAGAGTATTAGCGGACAAGAAACCTGCTTTCCCCGTCCTGGAAGCAAGTTTAAATATAGCGTCGTTCAATAATTCAAATGTTCTAGCAACATTATTGGACTGCGACGGAAACTCGGGAGCGATGTCCCTGAACCGCTCAAAAAATTCAGAGTCCAATGACGCTATAATACTCTTGACCGGAAGCGCAGCAGTCTGGCCCGACGGAACAACTTGAGGGAGAAAGTGCCGGATGAAGTCCACGGCAGCTTTATGTTGTTCCGAAAGGGATAGCTCCAAGTCATCCGTATCCCTTTCACCATCCGGTCGGACCTCACGATGTTCCCGGTCGTCCGCCCCCGATGCTTCGGCGGAGTGTACCGACCCAGCGCCGTCGGATAATTCTCGATCCGACACCGTTTCTGTCGGCTGCTGGGATGCTGCGATAAGCTGTGCTATCTGCACAAGAATGTCCGGCGTCGAGACCTGCGGAGGCGCAGTCTTTCGCTGCTTCGCCGAGGGCAGCTCCGCATCAGATGGCTCCCGCATACTTTTCCTATGCGAACGTCCGGAGTCCATCGGTCTCGAATCCCTGGCTGCCGGATGGTGTGACCTGGTCGCTGAAGAATCCTTCATCGGCGAAGCTGGTAATATATCGGCGGTCACGCAGCCAAGGTGCGGTCGTGTGCGCTGACGAGAAGAGGAAGCCTTAACAGTCTCTGCGGACTGCTTATACAACGGAGCGTCCCGAGCGACGGACGTATGCTCCGCTAAAGACACATTTTGTACCACAACATCTGGTCCCAGATGTTGTTGTACGAGAGAGGGACCTCTCTCGCTCGCGGCCCGGCTGGACCTGGACGAGCTAGGAACCGGACTAAAAGGCTTCCTCCGTTCTCGCTTACTATCCGCCGTCACTGGGTGTGCATCTATTATGTTTATAGTGCTCGCATCACCCAAAATTTCCTCTTGGACCGCATCGGACGAACCCGGCTGCCGAACCATTCGGTGAATGGACGCTACACCGGGCGAGCTAGCGGACGACATTTGTCTAATCTCCATGAGCACTTTTGCCGCTAGCTCTGAATTCATTTGTGACGACGGACGCACACTTGAAGAAGATAACATGGAAACATCACCCTGTTCTGGTTCCTCTGAAATAGAAACTGAGAGAGTAGAGTGACCTTGCGGAGAAAGAGCCGGCATCGCTCTTTCTCCAGAAACAACATATCGTGACACACGTTTCCAATGTTTCTCATCCCAATGTTCACATATAGGACAGGGATTAATGCGAGAACACTGACTACAATTAATACAATGATTATGAAAGTCAGAGGAAGATTTCTTCCTATTACAATTTGAACAACGTCCCTTCATTGTGAAAGAACAACAATAAGTCCTAGTTACTCGCAAAAACCCCTGACACAAAGATACATAATAACATGATCCATTAATAAATGAAAAAACAATTGCAAAACAAAATAATTTTGAAAAAATATTTTTTCAGAAAAGCCCAAGTTGCTGAAAAGTAACGTTGAGCCCCGATGGATCCGATGGCAAAGTGTGGTCAAAAATTTTAAATTTATATAAAATAATTAATGAGACACTTTCGGATAATATAAATGTATCTTATAATGAGATAAACTACCACAAAGGCAAACAGCCCCCCTCAAAAAAGGCTGTTGCCAATGAAAACAAACAGTGTAAACACACTAGAAAACATGACTCCAGGCACTGAAAAAACTGGCCCGGAATCAGTCATCAATTACACTCTATCTGATGCAAAACAGAGACTCCCAGGGGAGAATCTGTAGAACATCAGATGGAAGATGCAGAACACAAACGTTATACACCCATGGGTGAAAACGTAACTATGGGGAAAATAACAGAAAACATTCTGTAACCAAGCAACTCTCCCAGGAAATTTTAGAAATGAAATTTCTCAAAAATATGCCAAAAGCATGGGAGAATTGCCAGGGGGGACTTTAGAAGACTAGGGGAGAGGAAACACTGAATAAGCAGTGCAACAATTAGCAAGAATGACAACAAGAGGCCCATGCCTCGAAAATAGGCAACTTAACATAATTTCATCAAAAAATTTTAAGTACAGCCCTGATTATTTTTTGCCACTTCTTTTTCCTCTCCTCCTTCTATCCTCCTTAGAATCACATTTTCTCCAAAAATTACGTGTCTGGCATCCTTTAAACTGAGATTTACAAGCACAAAGATCAGTGAGAAGTTGACTGATGAAGGGCCAAACAGAGAATGATAATTGGCGCCAATTTCGGGACGACTGCGTCACTGCGCATGCGCAGTAGAGGCGTAGTATGGAGGTCCTTTAGGACATGATTTCTTTTTGTTTTGGATGCAAATTTTGGGGATTGGGGGGCAAAATTTGTGTTTGGCCCTGGTTTTGTTAGAGTTAGCACCAGCTAAGTCTGGGTCATTGGTACAGTATAAAAATATCAACTCCATTGATATTTGTTCAAGTTATCGTGCCAATGCGCTGAAAATAGGTAAAATTTAAAGGCAATAACTTGGCTCAGTATGGCCAGATTGTACCAGTTTTCGAACACATTAAAGACATTTTTAAAAAAGTCTCACATACCAAATACTGACCAAATCCATTGGTATTTGCATTCCTCATTATCGAACTAAGAACATGAATGCTTTATGTAGGACTTTTCATTGGTGCAAACTCATCAATGCCTGACTTTCTGAAGTGAAGTAGTGATGACACATTTTAATGTCATCCATGGGTTGTCCTCCAATCACAGAAGTGATTTGTTTGGAGGCAAGAGCCACTGAAAATTTGGCATGGTTAATATTATGGTATGTAAGATTCTTTTGAGCTGGTAAAGGACGTGTGAGTGCCAAGTCAGAGAGAATTATGAAGTGGTCAGATTGCTATATCAACAAGTGTTACTCTTTGTTATGGCCAATCCCAACCAAACCTCAACCACCAAAATATATGTTAAAAAAAAAAAAACCCAAAAATAAAAAAAACACCCAAAATACCATTAAAAAACAAAGAAAATATCAGCAGAGCTGATGGATGCACCTCCAATAGAAGTCCAAAAGTGATCAGTGCTTTGAATAATTTTTCATGGATAGGATAAAGTTAGAATGGATGAACAAGCACATCAGTGGTCTGTGACCTTGACCATAGAGCTATGACCTTGGGTCCAGGTCATGACACAGTCTTGAATTATACACTTTCGACCTGTTTAGTATGAATAAGATCGGTCCTTTGAATAATTTATGAACTAGGCAAAGTTAGAATGGATGAACAAACAAACAAATGAACAGTCTGCGATCTTGACATTGCAGTTATGACCTTGGGTCAAGGACAGGATACACCCTTGAGTTAAACAATTAGGAAAAAAACACAAGGAGCCATAACTATGGAGAAATGATTTGGTGAAGATGATTTCCAAGTTGATTTGAGATAATGCCACCAGCAAGCTATATATGAAATTTGAAAATGACTCATTAAGTTTTTTCTCTTGGCAGCTATGACAACATGTTCCGAGAGATATATGGATGTAGATATACACAGATAGACAGACAGTTAGTCAGAAAGCAACAAAAATGGCCAGAACCTATTCCTGTATCCTCCATCCACTGAGTGGCAATTAATTGTTACAAAACAATTATTTGTGGGCAAAATAAACAAAGGCTTCCCTTGCTGTAACTTGGCACCTCTGAAAAAATTCCTCATACAGTGGAGCCCACTTATTGGATATCTCTTAGGCCAAAAAAGAAAAAGGAATTGATTCTCAGGCACCGCCACGTTGAAAAAAATGGCCCGCGTTGGGCCTTTTTATCTGGACCATCATTGCACGAAAATAGGAAACAGGGAAATTGAAAAGGGACTATTGGTTTTAAGGTCCAAAACCAACGAATAAACAGGTAAATATACACAGGCATGTGTTAAGTGTGAGAGCCTCACATTGAGGGTGAAATTCAAGTCGCCCTCCCAAACTTCCTTGGGAGACATGGCAGTTTACTGTATTTTCTTATGTTTTATTTTTTAAAAACACACGCTTCCGCAAAAAACAGTAAACACGGTTGCTGTTAAAGTCCGTCACACGGCTATGAAAATAGCCTAAACTAGCCCAATTTTATATTTCTGAAAAGAATTGCAATGGCGTAGTCGTTCGAACAATTCGCCCCAACTGATAGCAACCAGCACAAAATGGCTATTTAAAAACAAAGTACCAGACAAAACAACGAATCACACAAGACACGCATCGAGTTAATTAGAATTTATTAAAGTTAACCACCGTTTCAAAACAAAAAAAATGTATTGGAGACGGTTCGTCCATATCGAAATTGCTAGCGGTTACGCTCTGTTCCACTGAAAAGTTAAAAAATTTATAGTAATTTATATATTTTTTATACTTACCAATGACCCAGACTTAGCTGGTGTTAACTCTTAAAAATATAGGGCCAAACACAAATTTTGCCCCCCAATCCCCAAAATTTGCATCTAAAACCAAAGAAAACATGTCCTGAATGGCCCTCCACACTTCACCTCTACTGCGCATGCGCAGTGTCAAGGACGTCCCGAAATTGGCGCCATTAATCATTCTTGTAACCAGTGCCTGGTAAGCGCTATGTACTCAGCGGGGAGGTATGAGTGCCCAACTCCTGGGAGGGCCATCCCCGTCTGGGTCATTGGTAAGTATAAAAAATATATAAATTACTATAAATTTTTTAACATTTTTATACTGTACCAATGACCCAGACTTAGCTGAATAGTAAAAAGGCTGGAGGGCCTAGGACATAGAGCAAGTTGAAATACGCTCAATTATATAAAATAGAGTCATCCCCTCTAGGGGAAAAGGAGTATTAGGCCTTACATGTATCTTTCTTATTTATGATAAATTAGAAAGACACAACACCTTCCAAAATTGAGCATCATAACATCCATGTACTCTATTAATATCCAGTATAATCCTTATACTAATAATTTTTAAAGTAAGCCAATAAATAAAGTTTAGAGAATAGAGACTCTTTAAACTCCTTAAAAGTGTCTGAGGATTGTATAATAACGCCCGTTTGACACGTGATATATTCAAAAGTTATACTTTAAAAACTATGACCTGAATGAATTTTTAAAACATAAACTTCTCACTTAAAAGCCATCCCAGTAACAGCTCAGAATTACTAACTCCGGAGGAGGTATCCCCTTGTTTTCATAATAAAACAGGTGACCCAAGGGAACACCCTCCCCCCCCCCCCCCCCCTTTTTCTTGCCCTGGGTCAAATAGCCCAGAGCGAAGAGGGCAGCAGGACGGAGTCACTTCCGGAACAGAAAGCCTACCTAGCTGTAGTAGCAACTGTTAAGTGGATGACATTCTGAGCAGTAGATAACAGACCTAACAATGGAGGCCTCCAAAAATGGACTCAATATTCTGAGATAAAAATTCATGAATGTGGATGGCTGAGCACAATGAGCAGCCTTCAAAAATCTATAATAGCGACACTATTAGTGTAAGCCCAAGATGTAGAAAGAGCTCTTACTTCATGAGCCGAAATCTCAAGCACAAACTGCTGAGTCAATGATATACCATAAGCAGTACCGATAGTTAATTGAATCCATTAGCAATAGAATGGAGCATAATGACCTTCTATTAGGCATCAAAGACAGAAGAAGCTTACGTCCGTACTAATAAACTGATATCTGTTTATAAATACGTAAACTCTAACCGGACAGAGTAAAGGCCTATGCCCGTACGAAGACGGAAGGACCTTAATAACAATAGGTTCCGGATATTATTAGGAGCCTGACTCTTAACCAAAAATCCAACCTAAGTAGTAAAGGAAGTAGTGTTTCCGTCACTACAAAAGTGAGAATCGTCCACCGATAGTGCATGAAGCTCACTGACTCCTCAGTAAAAGAGAAGACTAACAGAATTACTGTCTTAAAAGGTCAGAATTTGAAAACAACTGTTTCCAGAGGCTCAAATGATTACTTAGCTAAATAAGAACCGAAGCTAAATTCCGTATAGGAATTTAATCTAAAGATTCTAGGTCTATTTATCGAAAAGTTTCTAACTGACTTAGATAAAGAGACATAAGACTCAATTGTAAACTATCATAGAGTGCATAGGTATGAGATAACATAGACCTATAACCTTAATAGTAACAGGCTGCAGTAGATCTTGTCAAACAAGTATACTAGAAAGTTGCAATGTCTTGTATGAAGGGATCAAAAATATCAACATAATGATCCCTACACCAACGACGGAAGAACCTCCACTTTAGCCGCATAGTATAGCGAAGAAGAGGTTCTCCTACAGTAAGAAATCGCATCCAAAGCTCGTCCTGTACAATGCTTGCCATGCAAGAAGGACCACACAATGGAATACGTGAAGGTTGAGACCTTGCGGGTTGTGAAGAAGATGACACGATTTCCCCAGCGAAAGAAGATCCTCTCATGGAGGAAGTTTTTGCGGAAAGTCCCACAGTAGACACCTGAGCAAATTTACCCACGGTCTCTGTGAAGACAGAGATGCTATCAACAGAATAGTATTATGGATGTTTATCTTAGCAATACTTGCTGAATCAACAGCGCTGGAGGATACGCATATCCTATCATTCCGTCCTATTAGATCAATAGAGCGTTAACAACATAAGCTCAGGGATCCGGACATGCAAACACATACGTCTGCAAATGAATAGTGAGTTGTGTCGCAAACAAATTATCATCGGGCGTTCCCATTGAAAGCATATCTGATTGAATACTTGTTTGTTGAGAGTCCATTCTGACGGCAACAAGCGACCCTTACGTGAAAGGGAGTCCGTAATACAATCAGACGACCCGGAATATGACGGACCGAAGCAGAACTTGGTGTACTATAACAAACAGAAGGATTCTTTCCGTTAAATTGAATAACGGAATCGAATGAGTGCCTCCCTGGTTCCGGAGATACGCAACTACTGTCGTATTATCGGACAGGATTTGGACATGCGTTTCTGAATAATGTTCATCCAATGACATAGTGCAAGCCTAAAGAACATTATTCCCTGGAAGATAAGTGCTTGCCTAGAAACTGCGGAACCCAAAGACCCTGGCACTTCGAATCCGTTGGGATCAATATTGTACCCCAACCTGTTTGACTGGCATCCGTCATAATCATAAAACTCGGATCCGGCAACTGCAGTGGCACTCTCTGAGTCAACCACCGAATGTTGCCCCAGTCTGAATCTCTTGCTGCACTTGATAGACAAGAGAACGTGTATATCGAGCAATTCATAGATTGCTGAAGAGTTGCCGTCGAAGAGAAGCTTCTCCGAGACCGAAGCGACTCTGAGAGAGTTCTTCACCTTACTATCCACGCGCGTGGATGTAGCTAGGGCTGCGTCACGTCTAAGCAACTCCAGGTTGCCACTGAAGGGCGGAGTTATACGTGGAAAAACTACTGCCCTTGAAAGAAATCACATTGAGGATCATATCCTGGAATTCTTTCTCTTGAAGACGTAATGATAACGCCTCAGTAAGGTGGTCTACGTATGATAAAGCGTCTAAGTTAAGTCTATTAGACATCATTGTCGTTTCCAACATCGTGGTTGGAATTGACATAGATGGCGAAAAAGATAATTCCCAGTCTTCAACCCCGCCGTCTAGACGCATATGAACTCTCGGTATGCCCTGTTCTGCCAAAATAAATTATTTCCTAGAATTGATAAAAGGCAGAAGAGCATTGCGGACAAGAAACTAGACTATCATGCTTGGTAGCAAGCTTATATATAGCGTCGTTAAATAATTCGAATGTTCTAATGACATTATTGGACTGTGTCGGTAAGTCAGGGACAATGTCCCTGAACCGATCCAAAACTCCGTGTCCAATGACGCTATTAGTCTCTTATCCAGCATCGCAGCAATGTAGTCCGACAGAACAACCTGTGGAAGATAATGCCGGAAGAAATGTATGGAAGCTTCCGTTGTTCCGAAAGGGAAAGCTCGAAATCGTCCGAATCCCTTTCGCAATCCTGTCGGACCCTATAAAGTGTTCGGTTGTCCGAACCTGATGCAACAGCGCAGCGCACCGACCCAGCGCCGTCGGAAAATTCCTGATCCGACCGAGAATCTGTCGATTGCTGGGATGCTGCGATAAACTGTGCTAACTTGGATAGCACGTCCGTCACTGAGGCCTGTGGAGAAGCGGTCTTACGATGCATTGCCGCTGGAAGCTCCGTGTTCGTTACCCCGTGCATACTTCTATTATGCGAACGAACGGAGTGTATAGGCCTCGTGTCCCTTGGCTACCGGATGGCGTGACCTGTTCGCCGTGGAATCACTGAATGACGAAGCTGGCCGGATACTCGAGGTCACGTAGCCAATGTGTGGTCGTGTGCGCTGCTGTGAGGATGAGGAAGCATTATCGACAGTCTCTCGGACTGTCAATCTAACGGAGCGTCCCAAGCGGCGGACATATGCTCCGAATGCGAAATATCTGTACCACAACATCCGGTCCCATATGTTGTTGTACGAGAGAGGGACCTCTCTCGCTCGCAGCCCGGATGGACCTGGACGAGCTAGGAACCGGACTAACAGGCTTCCTCCGATCTGTCCTCTAATCCATCGTCACTGGGTGTGTTCTAAAGTTTATTATAGTGCTCGCATCACCCAAATCTCCTTCCTAGACCGCAACGGACGAACCCGGCTGCCGAACCATTCGATGAATGGACGCTACACCGGGTGAGCTAGCGAATGTCAACTCCATCGATCCCACTAGGGACCTCTTAGGCGATTGACATATTCCATGAGCACTTATTGCTGCTAGCTCTTCATTAACTATGACAACAAAGGCACACTTTTGAAAGACATCTCCGTAACTTTGCGAACAAGAAACCAGACATGCTTGTTAATAGCAAGCAAATAATAATATATATAGCGTCATTCAATAATTCGAAAGTTGTGTGACATTATTGGACTATGTCGGAACTGAGGGACGATGTCCCTGAACCGAACCAAAAATTTCTGTGTCCACTGATGCTATCAGTTTCTTATCTGGCATTGCAGCATTCTGGTCCGACGAAAGAACCTCTAGAAGATAAAGTCAGATGACATAAACAACAGCTTATGTTGTTCCGAAAGGGAAAGCTCGAAATCCTCCAAATCCCTTTCGGCATCCCGTCGGACCGGATGAAATTTTCGGACGTCCGTACCTGCTTCCGCGGAGCGTCCCAACCCAGCGTCGTCGGATAATACATGATGCGACAGATTCTGTCGTTGCTGGGATGCTGCGATAAACTGTGCTATTTGGGATAGCACGCCCGTCACCGAGGCCTGTGCAGTAGCAGTCTTACGATGCATTGCCGCCGGGAGCTCCGTGTACGTTGACTCCCGCACACTTTCTTATGCGAATGTCCGGAGTCTGCAGGCCTCGTGTCCTTGGCTACCGGATGGTGTGACCTGGTCGCCGATGATTCTCTGATTGGCGAAGCTGACTGGATATCCGAGGTCACGTAGCCAAGAGCGGTAGTGTGCGCTACCATGAGAATGAGGAAGCCTTATTGACAGTCTCTCCGGACTGACTATATATCGGAGCGTCCCGAGCGGCGGACGTATGCTCCGAATGCGAAACATTTTGTACCACAACATCTGGGGCCAGATGTTGCTGTACGAGAGAGGGGCCTCTCTCGCTCGCAGTCCGGATGGACCTGGACGAGCTAGGAACCGGACTAAAAGGCTTCCTCCGTTCTTCCTCTAATCTGCCGTCACTGGGTGTGTATTTGGTTGATTTATAGTGCTCGCATCACCCCAAAACTCCTTCTAGACAGCAACGGACGAACCCGGCTGCCGAACCATTCGATGAATGGACGCTACACTGGGCGAGCTAGCGGACGTCAACGGCCGTCGAACCTACTAGGGTCCTCTTAGGCAATTGACGTATTTACATGAGCACTTTTCCGCTAGCTCTTCATTAATTGTGACGACAGAGGCACACTTTTGGAAGACATCACGGATACATCACCCTATTCTTGATCGTCTGAAATAGAGATTGATAAAGTAGAGTGACCCTGCGGGGAAAGGACCAGAATGGCCAATTCCCCACTAACATAACGTGACATGCGCTTCCCATGTTGTCATCGAAATTAACACATACAGAACAGGAGTTAGTGCGAGTACACTGACTACATATACAATGATTATGAAAATCAGAGGAAGATTTCCTCTTATTACAATTGAACAATATCCTTTCATTGTGAAAAGAAAACAAAGTCCTAGTACTCGCACCAACCCCTGACAATCAAAATACATAATAATATGATCCATTAATATAGAAAAACTAATTGCAATCAAAAAAAAATTTGAAAAAATATTTTTTCAGAACAGCCCAAGTTTCTGAAAAGTAACGTTGAGCCCCAATGGATCCCAAGCCTAAGTGTGGACAAAAATTCTAAAAATATTTTAAACAATTTATGCAACACTTACGAACAATAATAATAATGTATGTAGTTATGATTAAATTAACATCCAGATATTATTTTCAAGAAATCCCCCCTCACACAGAGGGCTGTTGTAAATGTAAACAATAAGTGTAAAAACACTAGAACAGGACTCCAGGCATCCTGGCCCGAAATCAGTTACCAATAAAACACTATCTGATGCAAAACAGAGACTTCCAGGGAAGAAACTGCAGAACATCAGATGGTAGATGCAGAACACTATGCCTAACCACCCATAGGTGAAGACATAAACATGGGGAAAAGAACAGAATTCATTCTGTTATCCAGCTAAAACTCCCAAGAACTTTTAGTAATAAAATTACAGAAAATATGCCAAAAGCATGGGAGAATAGCAAGAGGGGACTTAAAGGAAAGGGAGAGAGGAAAACACTGAACAAGCAGTGTAATTTGATAACAAGAATGACCACAACAGGCTGTTGCCTCGAAAATAGGTAACTTAACATAATTTCATTAAAAAATTTTAAGTTACAGCCCTGATAATTTTCTGTCACTCATTTTTCCTCTCCTCCTTCTATATCCTCCTTAGAATCACCATTTCTCTAATATTTATGTGTCTGGCATCATTTAAACTGAGATTTACAAGCACAAAGATCAGTCAGATGTTAACTGATGAAGGGCCAAACAAAGAATGATTAATGGCGCCAATTTTGGGACGTCCTTGACACTGCGCATGCGCAGTAGAGGTGAAGTGTGGAGGGCCATTCAGGACATGTTTTCTTTGCTTTTAGATGCAAATTTTGGGGATTGGGGGGCAAAATTTGTGTTTGGCCCTATATTTTTAAGAGTTAGCACCAGCTAAGTCTGGGTCATTGGTACAGTATAAAAATATTGGCTGCATTGAAATTCGCCCCGCAATTCGCATTGAATGTTTTTCTTTGAAAACTTGTGAAGTTTGTTGGAAGGGGGTTAAATGTAATAAGGGTACAATAGAAATCACAGGTATTTGGATGGATAAGAATGGCAGACCTTCAAAGCACCAATCGCACGTGTCAGTGAAAAATGGTTGGCAGAAATTGTCAGTTTTCTGAACAGTGTATTATTACCCAGCGCAGCCGGGAAGGGAGACAACTGAAATGTTTTGTCATTTACCAAAGAAATTAATTAACTCAAATTGTTAATAACGCTTAATTTACGAAGGATATCGAAAACTTTTTTAACTACGCTTTTCAACTCAGTTAGGGTATTCAGAAACCATGAATGACCCAGCTTCTTATATGAACTTGAAATTTATTTTAAACACTTTAAATATTTTTTTAAAAAGAATATACCTTCTGTTACAGAGAAGAACACTCTCACCATGGGTCATACTAAATTTCAAATCCACATCGTTGAGGCAAATACAAATCAACTGCACGGTAACCTTAGTCATCACTGTTAGGCAAAGAGTTAGGGGGTATTCAGAAACCATGAACGACACAGTTTTTTGTGGGGTGGGGTGGGGGGGGGGATTTTAACCTACATTCTGTTATGTAACCATCTGACTTAGTTTTGTGTGTGTTTGTATGTTTGGATAACTTTTATTTATTTTTTTCTCCACAATTGTGTCCTCTATGTTCATTTATTTTGTCACGATGTCATATACGTTTTATGTTTTTTTTTCTGATTTCTCCTTCATGTCCACTGACTTCTCCCTCCTGGGTCCCGACTTCTCCCTAAAGTCTCTGAAGGGAGAAGTCACTTCTCCCTAAAATCAGCTGCCAGGCTGACCCCTGGTGAGAGGGGAAAGGTTTTCGCCATAGTTTCAGGAGATTGGGCGCACACGGCAGGGGAATTCAAATGCAAACTTGACTCGGTCGATGTTGGGCGAGTTGTCCAACACAGGCATAACCCACCTTGTCGAATACTAAACGTTAAATTTGCCAGGTACTGGCGTCAAGTAAACCTTTTTTGCTGTGAAAACACGAATGAGAAATAGTGAGAATAATCGGTACAGGTAAGTATATTTTCGGGGTGGGGAATTATCACTTACTAAAGAAATACAAAAGTCCAAATTCTGCTGACGTGTCATGAACATAACGGGAAAGAATGGGCAAACACTGAATGGAATCTGAAATTCAGATTTTTCCAGAGCAGTTGTGCATCAAGGGAGATTACTCAAAACACACGTGCGTTTCCCAATACGAATGGCGTCTTCATTCAGAGTAAACAAACAAAGTCTTTACGGGCCGACACGTCCAGCTTATTTTGTGTATTGAGTTGGGCCTATCCATTTATTAATTTCACCCACGGGAGATCGGATAGTGATATGAATGAAAGGGCTTCGCCGCAGTGGAAAAATAAAGTGATGTTTCCCTTTTTTAAATATCAAACTTGATCGCTTGGATGTATACGGGTTCAAACTATTTTTAATAGGCGTGGTCTTTGGGAGGGGCTCTTTGACAGACGGCTGATGACGTTACAAGTGCTGTGTAAGTTCCATGCCGAGTTGACACCGGAAGCTTGCTTCCCCTTCTGGTTTGTTTTTGTTTCCCTTCTAAAATTTCTATCGTAAAAATGTTAATTTCTATCAAAATAACTCACAATGATACCAAAATAATACGAGGGTGGTCAATAATATCTAGCATTCATAAAATAGTTCTGCTTTGTAAAAGTTTAAAAGTGAAGTCAGAGTTCTGTTTCTAAATACAAAAAGTGGTGATATCAGAAAATAAAGAAAAACAGTTTTAGTTTTCAATAAAATGAGTTTTATTTGTATATCATTTTACAATATGCACTTTCCATGCTTTTCAGGTAAAAACAGACATCAGAAAGTGACTTTTGCCTCTCAATCCTTTCTCACCATCTGGAAGAAATAAAAATAAAAAATAAAAATAAAATCCTCCCTCCCTCATTGATTTGAAAAAAAAATTGCCTGAGAATCAATTGATTTTTTTGTTTTGGCCTTAACTGAATAACCCTGTTAATTGAATATAATTTTCCAACACAAAACCATTTACCATACCTCCAGTACAAATTTGACCTGTTAATTGAATATAGGTTATAGAGTAAACTTCTGTTAAATGAATAAAAAATCTTGCAACCTGTCAAGAAATTACCCTGATTCTCCCCCGTTTTCCTTTGTTTATAGACCTGTTTGGCCTCAGTAATCCAATACACGCATTTAATCTATTATATCTTGTTTATCTGTCAAACAAGATATAATAGAATAAATGCTAAGTTTATCTCTAGAATGCAGGAAAGTGACGCAATCCCTATTAATTGAATACTCCTGTTAATTGAATAATTTTCATTGGCAAAGTGGCTATTCAATTAACAGCATTCCACTGTATTACTAATCACCTGCCAAAAAAGGATAATTTAACATTCAAAAAGTAAACTGTGAACAGAATTTATCCCAACAATTTTCTTTGGAAATAATAAAACTTACCGATTGATGATATCATAGGCCATTGCTGGGTCAGTACATCTCATCAGTTCCACCCTGTGCTCTAACAATAATGATACACACATAAACAACTCAAATGTGTACATGTGATTAGCAGCAGTTAAAGCTGTCCGTGAGAAACCACCTGAATACGGAAAAACAGTATACCTGAGTTAATGCAATTATTTTCTTTTGACAGTAACTGCCAAACAAATCTTATTAAATTCACAAACAAAATAGCAAAAGGGACAACATGTGAATCTGTCAAATGTAAAATTTGTTAGCTGATTATCAGGGGTGATGCCAGTATTTCCCTGACATGGAGGCTGTGAACCCTGACAGGAGGGCTAGAGAGTCCCCAGACACACTGGGCCAACCATGGTTTGGTCCAGCGTGAGAAAGTTTTGTTTTAATTGGGTAAAAGTCACAATATCTGTAAATGTAGAGGCTTTGAGAAAGTCAAAACAAAATGCAAAAAGAAATTCGTGGCTTGTGGAACTAGGATATTAAAAACAGGTGTCATTGCAATTTGCCATGACACCTGTTTTTGATACCAAAGTTCCACAAGTCACAAATTTAATAAGTGCACCGCCAGGCATGGGCTATGTCACCCGACAAGTTCTTATCTTGAACATATTTCCAGACAACAAATTTTCAAAGTTGATAAAATAGAAAAAGGGCCATAACTCAGCACAAATTGGTCAGAGTGAACCCAAATTCGAACTTGTCCTGCATATTCATGAGACAAACCTATGTACAAACAAAATTTGGTGTTGATTCAATAACTCAAACTGAAGTTATCATCCAGACACCAAATTTTCAAAGTAAAAAAAATGGAAAAAGGGTCATGAGCCAGCCAAAATTGGCCAGATCGAACCCAAATTTGAACTTCACCTGCGTATTCTTGAGACAAACCTGCATACAAAATTTGGTCAATAACTCAAACTGAAGTTATCAAACACAAACCAAATTTCTAAAGTTGCTAAATTGGGTGGAAAAGCATCAAAAAACGGGCATAACTTCAACAAAAATTATCAGATCCAGTCGATATTCGGAATCACCTAATCACTGGGGTAAGGGACATGTATACCTAATTTTGTTTTGATTTGATGATCCAAACTTTAGTTATCACTCTGGACGGATGGAAGCACAAAGACAGCTGATTACAATAGTCCTCTGACAAAATGTTTTGTCAGGGAAAATAAGTACGATATCACTCACAACAGACACTAGATGTGTGTCAACAAGTGACTGTGTAGAAAGTTTCTGGTATCAGGGTAAAATAGAACTCCTGCAATGTAATTAACTCTGCCTGTGCCACAGAGATTATATGCCCCTTGGGCTATTCCTATTGTGCAGGTGTATCAGGTCCTTGGGAGTATTATCTCTACCTTTATACCCGATTTCCCTGATGGGCGAGTGGGGGTGGGGGGACTAACACTCCCAGATGAGGGGGCTGTAATATCCCCTGGCATTGTGCCACCCCTGCTGATTATTTTAACCCTTTACATAACATGAAAAGCAGACGACACTTGCAAACAAACTTCTTGAATAACCAATTTTTTTCATTTTTTGTCTCAAAAACCTAAGTTATGACCGCTCTTTGGAATGTGCTCGACGAGCTCATTCCAAAGAGGGGTAATAACCTATGTTTTTGAGACAAAAAATGAAAAGAATAATGAAAATTAATTGGAGATTTTTGAGAATAGCACTGGCTGGTTTTGGCTGTTATGTTGGGTAAAGGGTTAAACTGTAATATCATATCACACAGGCATGGTGCACAACTGAAGCCACGAGTGTAATACTTTAAGGAATTAGACTGGTGGCCTGAGAATTTAAATTGCCCCAACTGTGGATATTTCAATCAATACATATTTAATTTGTCTTGAAAACATCAAGATATTAACACACTTAGTGAAACTATGCAGCTTAATTAAAAAACTACAGCTGTGAAGAGTATCTTTCATAATTATCCCGAAAACAAACATATCTGATGTATTTATTTACTATTATTTATTTATTGGTGTTTTAACCTTTTACCCAAAGCAGACGATATAAAAATTTATTATTTGAAAAATCAATTTTTTAAATATTTAAAAAAAATTTCAACAAAACCATATCATGTGACCCCTCATTGGAATGAGCTCGATGAGCTCATTCCAAAGAGGGGTCACATGATATGGTTTTGATGAAATTTTTTGAAAATAATAATTTTTCAGATGCTAAATATGATAAATTTTAAATAATTTGTATATTTTTATACCTACCAATGGCCCAGACTAGCTGGTGCTAAATCAATATAATTCAGGGCCAAATCAAGCCAAATTCCCCAAATTTGCATACAAAACCAAAAAATTCCAGTCCTATCTGGTCCTCCATACTTTTGTTATCTGCGCGTGCTCAGTATCCAGGAAATTACCGAAATTGGCGTCAACCATCCTTCTTTCTACAGTGCCTGCTAAATGTTATATCAGCAGGGAGGAATGAGTGTCCACTCATGGAAGGGCCATCCCCATCTGGGCCATTGGTAAGTATAAAAAATATACAAATTACTTAAAATCTATCATATTTTTATACCACACCCAATGACCCTGACTAGCTGAATCGTAAAATGGCTGGAGGGCATAGGACTTGCAGGAAAATGAACAAATTTAAAGTAATTTATATATTTTTTATACTTACCAATGGCCCAGACTTAGCTGGTGTTAACTCAAAATTATCTAGAGCCAAACACAAATTTTGCCCCCCAATCCCCAAAATTTGCAAGCAAAACCGAAAATTAGAAGTCCTATCTGGCCCTCCATACATTTACTCTCTGCGCATGGGCAGACGCCAGGAAGTCACTGAAACTGGCGTCAACATCATTCTTTGTAAAAAAGATTATAATATAATAATTCATTGGGGAGGTATGAGTGCCCAGTACTGCCCACTCATGGGAGGGCCATTCCCGTCTGGGCCATAGGTAAGTACAAAAAATATATAAATTACTTTAAATTTTTTCATATTTTTATACTTACACCAATGGCCCAGACTTAGCTGAATTGTAAAAAGGTGGAGGGCCTCGAACTTTCGAAATAGTTGATCAACATAAATCAAATCCTTCAATCCATGATGAAGGAAATTAGAATAATTAGAATTTACATGTATGTCTCTCTATACCATAATAGAGGAGACATATCCTGATATGGATCCCAATTACGTAAATCCTAAATCTGAGCATGAAATCATGCTAATTAGGATGTAACGAGTTCACAATTTTTAAGGCTAGTCTGGACTAAGCCCTAAAAATTAGGATGGCGTATTTGAGAATGAGAGAAAATTGCCCATAAACCTATGCCATACAATAACACTACAGATGAATGCCGAATATAGTATGGATAAAACAGCTTCCTTCATAGTTAGATACCCAATAAGCCAGAGAAGTGGAGAAAATGACACCCCCATCCCCATCCCAAGAGAGCTCTGGAATCAATAAGCGATACCAGGAAACAATATAAATAAATATCGATCAGTCACTCAGGAATTAATTCATGAATAATAAATGGTGCTTAATGCCACTTCTCAAGCGAAGGCTACAGTGACGATTTTGATAAATAATATTGTCCACTACAAAATATGCACTGCAGACAGCATAAACTGGTACAACGGAATCAGTGATATAAAGTATAACATACACATATTAAAACGAGATGCATTGAACAATCTCTGCAGAGAAACGCACTTCAAAGATCATCCACAGGCGGCCTCTGTACAATAAAATGCAGTAAGAACACTCTCCAATGTGTACTATCTGATATCTACAACTATAAACACGTGAGAAAATGCAATTTGAGAACCAACAAAATAGACACCAGGAACTGGTTATGCAGTCACCTATGAACTCAAACAGCAGCAATTATGATGATCTAATAAGTGCTTGTATATCCGAAATCAGAAAATAAATACCGGAAACTAATGCAAAAACAAATATGCCTATGAGGGTGCCATTCAACACGACCCCAAAAGCATAGTATGTATGTATGTATAAATATATATATATATATATATATATATATACAAGACAGAGTGTGAGTGTGGGGGGGGGGGGATTTGAAGACATGTCAAAACCTCCTCACCCACATTACTTAATCATTGCTGGTCCAGACAGCAAAAATATAGGAACCCCAAAGGCTCCCTCACGTCTAACTGACTCCCTTATGCCACTATGGGCAGAGAATGATGTGAAGAACAAAACTTCCCATGAAGAAGATGGTCCTCTCGAGGAGGAAGCTTCTGCGAATGTTCAATAACAGGCACTTTAGAAAATTGATAGAAGGATATTGTGACGACAGCTATGTTATTAGTAGGAATCACACTGAGATTATTAAATCTTAATGTAATCTACGGAATCAAAAGAATTGAAGGATACACTTATCCTACCATTCATTCACCTGAATACGGCTGAACGTCAACTGTATGCGCTCAAAAGTCTAACACTGGCGACACAAATGAAGGAAACTATTGTTCCTATGCGTTGCAAACTTAACTATCCTGGAGCGATCCCACATGCATGTTCGCTAATAATATAATCCAATGATGTAGCGTAAACAATAAGATATCATTCTTGATGAATATGTGATCTCCAAGAACTGAGGGACCCAAGAACCCTGCATATAGAATCCATCTGACTCAGGGTTGTAACCCAATTATGAACTCAAACCACTGAATATCTGCCCAAACTTGACCTTATGTTTACTAGATTCATTAAACAATACAGGTCCTGAGCGAAAAAACGTCTTCCCACTCCATTTAAGAATAACTGGAGGCGACATGTGCATAAGCAATCCATCAAAATAACATTTGTAGCCACTCCGCACAATCCCATCCGATGCATAAAGCTTTCACTGTTAATGTGTCTGATAGAAGACAAAAGCGAGCCTGGCTAATTTGGTCAGTGAAAAAACAAATGAGCCAGCTTGTTGAAAATGAATTGTAGGATACGTGTCCTATCATTCATCCCATGAGACATTATCTAGTTCATTCTTCGAGTGATCTTAAAAACTATAATTGCTGGACAGTCGAACATTCGAACGCTCGTTTTTCGACTGAGTGATTATCCTAAATAACCTTTAGAGCCATGATAAATACGTTATCCAGTTCTAGTTAATTATCGGTCGGACCAAGCTCTATAAGAGCCTCGAGCCACTCAGGGGTGTCTGATCAGTAAATTCAAACAGACCTAAAACCCCTATCCAAGAGGCTGTATAGTCAATCCCTAAAGTAATATATAGGAGGGATAGCTATACCTTCGCTATGAGTCTTTATAGACGATCTGCGTCTAGGACCTCTCCTACTCTTTCTGCTGGTGTTGGTCGATTAGACCCCAACTTAAAGAGCCTGGAATTGATGCTTTCTTGTATCTTAATCCTACATTAATGAAAGCTTACCGTCAAAGACTTAGTGTCTGGAAAACTAAAGTGACCTGTAGTGAGTTTTCCATCTAGTCAAATATTAACGATGACGATGCAAGGCTTCGTCACATCAGAACAGCTCCCACTTAACATCTGTTAAGACAGAGATATATGTGATGAGGCCTGGAAAGAATTTTTTAAAAAGGTACAAACATCCACAAAATTCCTTTCCATATAGACGTTGCGTCACAGTACTTAAAAGTGAAGTACACAAGACCGTGAGTCTAAATTCGCTCTGAATAAGAAATTATCTTCTCAATTGTGTCCGAGGGAACAGCGAAATGATGAAGGTAAGGTTACAAATAAGACCTTAGCCTACTCATTCAACGCAGAGAAACTCTCAACACATATTCCTCGGTCATTTTTTAAATGTATGTGATCAAAAAACGGTTAAAAATACAGAAGATGATAAGAAACCATATTACTTCTTCCCACAGGAAGTTAAATATGGCGTCGTCTACATAATCAAAGACCCGTGACACCCATGTAGACTTAACCGGAAAAGAGATCTTATTATCCTGCTCTTTGTCCAGATGAAGTCAGCGTCTAACAACGCTAGCGGTTTCTCAAATAACTCGCAGCATTGAGATTCACTGGAACAATTTCGAGGAAACCATAATGGATAGTATCCATATCATCCATGAGTTGTTCCGAAAGGGAAGGTTATCCTCCTCTGTATCCCTTTCGTCATTCGTCTAAATCAGTTTCACAGAATCACGGTCACCAGCATATGAACAGGCAGATGACTGGACCGATCAAGCACCATCCGACAGCTCAACTTTTGAGATTGACGTTGAGTGCTTCTGCCTTAGCAGGAATACTGCAATGAGCTGTGCAATCTGCGACAGCAAGTCGGTTACAGAGGCCTGAGGAGCAGCGGTCATGTATTGCTTATCTGCCGGCTCTTAACTGCAGACATCCCGATGAATGAGGCCTCGTTTCCTTGGCTACTAGATGGTGCGACTTCCTCGACAAAGAGTGGACCTATTGACGATGCAGACTAGATATCCGAAGTCACGTAGCCAAGGTGCGGTCGAGAGTGCTTAGTAGACGCTGAAGAAGCCGAATTAAACAGAGCATTCCGGACAAAAGGCATGTACGTAAGCTCCGAATGACGCAAGTTCCTACCAACAGCATCTGGCCCCAGATGTTGTAAAAAAAAGAGAGGGGGCTCCCTCTTGCTCGTGGTCCAGGGAGACATAGCCGAGCATACCTCAGAACTTGCCGGCTTCCTCCTTTCCATCGTCGCAGGGTGAGCATGATTGGATTTTATAGTGCTCGCTACACCCTTGTTCTCTCCTCGACTGCTACGGACATATCCAGCATCATGACACCCATATTCTGAGTGAAAGAAGCACCGGTTGAGCTAGCTAGAGACAAGGTCAGAAACCCTATATTCTAAGGTCTAGGCCCTTGTCTTATATCATTGAGCACTTTTGCCGCTAGCTCTGATTTACTATGTAAATGCAACACACCCGGTGTCACAGTCCTCATATTCAAGAGTAACCGCTTCACCGGCGACAGGGAACTGAAACCACTTATCGCGGTTTATAGCATTTTATGTGCAATATAAAGAGCCCTTTAGCCTTATGTAGAGGAAGCCGTAAGACTAGCTGACCCCTATTAGACGGGACGTCCCAAACAAGAGGCATGGACATAAACTCCGACTGACGCAAGTTTCTACCACATCTGGCCCCAGATGATGCTGTAAGAGAGAGAGAGACCTCTCTCTTGCTCGCGGTCCTGGCAGACCTGTATGAGCGTACCTCAGAACTTGCCGGCTGCGTCCTTCCGTCATCGCTGGGTGAGCATAATTGTATATTATAGTGCTCACTCCACTCTTGTTCTCTCCTCGACTGCTATGACTTATCCGGCGTCATGACACCCAAATTCTGAGTGAAAGAAGCACCGGTTAATCTAGCTGGCAACAAGGACGAAAGTTAAAAAATTTATAATAATTTATATATTTTTTATACTTACCAATGACCCAGACTTAGCTGGTGCTAACTCTTAAATTCTAGGGCCAAACACAAATTTTGCCCCCCCCCCCCCCCCAATACCCAAAATTTGCATCAAAATCCCAAACATATATGTCCTATGTGGTCCTCCATACTTTTATCCACTGAGCATGCTCATTGTCAAGGAAGTCTGAAATTGGAGCCAAGTCCTCATTCTTACCACCAGTGCCTGGTAAGCGTTATGTAATCAGCAGGGAGGTATGAGTTCCTAACTCATGGAAGGGCCATCCCCGTCTGGGTCATTGGTAAGTATAAAAAATATATAAATTACTATAAATTTTTTAACATTTTTATACTGTACCAATGACCCAGACTTAGCTGAATAGAAAAAAGGCTGGAGGGCCTAGGACATAAAAGAAAATCCAATAGGCTCAATTCCATGTAAACAGAATTATCCCCTCAAGGAAAAGAGGAGAACAGGTTTTACATGTATCTTTCTTGTTTGTATCAAAAAAGAAAGACACAATACCGTTCCGTAATTGAGCACAATAACATCAATGATCTCTATTAACATCCAGTATAACCCATTATACTAATCTTTTTAAAGGAAAGCCAATAAATAAAGATAGTTGAGAGAATGAGACTCTTTATACTCATTTAAAATTGTCCGATGATTGTATATTAGTGCTCGTATGACACGTGACATATACAAATGCTTCACACCGAGCTGCACTTTAATAATATTAAATAAATCAGATAGACAATAGCTTTACACTTTAAAACCATCCCGGCACCGACTCGGAATTACTGACTCCAGAGGAGGTATTCCCTTGCTTTTCACTATAAAGCAGGTGATATAAGGGAACACCAATGATCCTTTTCATTAAATTGAATAACGGAATGGAATGAGTGCCTCCCTGGTTCCGAATGTACGCTACTACTGTCGAATTGTCGGACAGAATTTGAACATGCGAATTCTGAAGAATGTTCATTCATTGACGTAGCGCAAGCCATATTGACATCATCTCTTGATGTTTATGTACTTGTTTAGGAACTGCGGATACTAAAGACCCTGACACCTCGAATCCGTTGGGCTCAGGAGTTGCGCCCCAACCTGTTTGACTTGCATCTGCCATTATCGTAAAACTCGGATCCGGCAGCTGCAGTGGTACTCCTTCAGTTAACCACTGGATATCTGCCCAAGTCTGAATCTCTTGTTTCACTTGATTCGACAAGACGATGTTCAATTCGAGCGAATGAGTCTTCACACTCCAATTCTGAGATAAAATATATGTGGAGTGGACGAGTGCATAGCCGCTCCATCGGAATAAGATCCGCAGCGGGTCCGCACAAACCTGTCAGTCTCATGAATTCTCTCGCTATTACTACATCTGAGTGAAGACAAAAACGAGCATAACAACTGACTAATATCGCTCTGATTAACGGCAGAAGAATGAGATTGTTGTGCGTCTCTAAGCTCATTCCCACGTGGGTGAATGATTTGGACGCACTAGATCTGACTTCTTTTTGTTTACTATGAAACCGAGATGTCGGAGCAATTGAAGCAGACTCTGAACATTGTTCTGAAGCGTTAACTTGCTGCCGTAACCCTGAAGAATGTCGTCCAAGTAGGCCGATGTTAGCACAGATGAATGAGCTCAGAAATGAGTCATAACCGAGATCATTCTTCGAGTGAAGGCCCAGGGCACTAGGTTCAGACCAGAGCATCACTGCTCGGAACTGAAAACAACTCCTGGGACAGCAAAGCGAAGGTACTTTCTAAACGCCGGATGTACCATGACATAAAAGTAAGCATCCTTGAGATCTATGCTCACAGCATAATCGTTCACTCGAGTGCTCGCCCTGACCGATCGGATGGTCTCCATATAAAAAATTGGAGCCACGATCAGCTTGTTTATCCAGCCCAGATCTATAACTGGACGAAACGAGCCGTCTGATCTTGGAACCAGGAACAGGTGACTGCAGAAAACTGGAGATTCCGGGTTTTCTACGACGTCTATAGCGTTCTTGTCCAGAAGAGATTGAACTTCTGATAGAAGCGAATCTCTCTTCTGAACGTTTAACAGAAGCTGAGACCAGCGTGGACTTCGTGAGTTAACAGAGGTTTTTCCTTGAAGGACAGTTTAGACCTTCGGAAATAACCCCTTGCACCCATGGGTCATCCGTAATTGACAACCAAATGGTTAAGAATCTCGACAGCCTTCCGCCCACTGGAACGCAATAGAGGTTTAGACCATCACCTCCTGGCCCTGCGAGGATTGCAGAAGGAGAAACCATATCTTCCACGACCTGCAACTCGCCCAGTCGACCTAGGGGCGTCTGACCGGATATCTCGGCCAGCATTACGACCCCTATGTGAGTTGCTACTCTGACGGTCTCCGGAGTAAGATGTAGAGGCTTTCTTAGATCCTCTATAGGAACTTCCTTTGGACGTATTCGCCCCGAAGTACCTGCCTTACTCCTCCCTGCTGAGTCTGACTTTTTCAAAGCAGAATGAAAGCAGAGAATCCGAAGCTTTCTTAGTAATCTGAATATAGATTGTAGAAAGCTTAACGTCAAAGAGAAGCTCTTCTGAGACCGGATCGACTAGAAGAGTTTTTTCACCTTACTATCCACTCTAGTGGATGCAGCCAGGGCAGCATCACGTCTGACTAACTCCATAATGCCACTGAAAGGGAGGAGTTATACGTAGAATTTGCTATAGACCTCGAAAGAAATCTTAAGGAAGTTTGAACATCCTGGAGTTCTTTCCCTTCGAGACGTAGTGATAACGCTCTGGTAAGGTGATCTGCGTGAGATAATGCATCTAAATTAATTCTATTACACGAAATTGTCGTCTCCAGTATACTGGAGTTAATAGACATGGACACCGGCAATGACAATTCCAGGTCTTCAGCCTAGTCATCCAAACGCAGAGGAACTCTCGGCACGCCTTGTCCTGCCATTTCAAATCTATGTCTAGCATTGATGAAAGGCAGCTGTATAGCGCTAGGTGATAAGAAACTGGATTTGCCAGTCTTAGAGGCTAGCTTGAATATAACGTCATTCAAAAGATCAAATGTCCGTGACATTTCTGGACTGGGTCGGAAACTCAGGGACAGTGTCCCTTATCCGGCCGAAAAAGTCTGTGTCCAGTGACGCTTTCAGTTTCTTATCATTTTTTTCCAGAGAAACAACTTCTAAAAGGTGATGCCGGATGAAATCTACGGCAACCTTAAGTTGTTCGGAAAGGGAAAATTTCAGCTGTGCTGATTCCCTTTTACCATCTGCCTGGACCACATAAGAATCTTGGTCGTCCCTTACTGACTCTGCAGGGGAGTGAACCGACCCAGCTTGATCAGACAGTTTCTTTACTGAAAAAGTTTCTGATAGCTGCTGGGATGCTGCGATGAATTGAGCTAACTGTGATAGCAAGTCCGTCACGGAGGCCTGTGGAGATGCGGTCTTACGTAATTTAGCCGCTGGAAGCTCCAGGGATGTTAATTCCTGCATACTTCTGATATGCGAACGTCCCAACTGGAAAGGCCTCGTGTCCTTGGCTAGTGGATAGTGTGACCTGGTCGATGTGGACTCCCTGGTCGGTGAAGCAGGCTGGATATCTGCAGTCACATAGCCAAGGTGCAGTCATGTGTGCTGACGTGAGGATAAGGAAGCCAATAGACAAGCCACGTCAGACTGTCTATGCGAGTTTCTACCAACAACCTCTGACCGCAGATGTTGTTGTAAGAGAGAGGAACCTCTCTCTTGCTCGCGGTCGTGGAAGACCTGGACGAGCATACCTCAGAACTTGTCTGCTCCTTCCTTTCCATCGTCGCAGGGTGAGCATGTTTCGATATTATAGTGCTCGCAACACCCTTTCCTTTCCTCGACTGCTACAGACTGCTACAGACTTATCCGGTGTCATGACACCCATATTCTGAGTGAAAGAAGCACCGGTTGAGCTAGCTGGCGACAAGGACGAAAATCCCATGATCAGTAATCTAGGCCCTTGTCAATTTCATTGAGCACTTTTGCCGCTAACTCTAATTGTATATTGCAATGACGGAAGCACACTATCTGACGGTGTCGCGAAACCTCACCATGTTCTTGTTCCTCTGTAAATAGAAACTAAAAAACTAAAGTGACATTTTTGGGAGAGGACCAGCAGTGTCCCCTCGCCGCAGGAGGACCGCTCGAGTCCACTCGCCTAACAACAAACCATGACACCCATCAGCAACTTTGTCAAAATCTGACACATGGTTCAAGAATTAGTGGTAGAACATCAACTATAAGCAAGACAACGACCATGTAAATAGAGGAAAGGCTTCCTCATATTTGCCCTGCTATTAATAAATATTATTACCTAAAAGCTAAAATAAGTCGATTGTACCACCACCAAATCTACATAATATAAGATAACATTAAAATATATAATCGATGCAATAAATGCACCCAAAAGAAAATTTTTTTCAAAAATTTAACAAATTTTGGAAAAATTTTTTCTTATATAAGAGCCCAAGTTCCCAAAGGGAACGATGAGCCCAAAAGAGCCTAAGTGTGAACAAAATTATAATAATATCCAAAAAATTAACTGCCACACTACCGGAATATTTTATGTTACTTATAACTGTAGTTTTCCTAAAAATAATAGGAAACTACCTATACAAATCAAGTAATGTCAATAATAATAAGAAGAATATTTATAGAGCGCCTAATCCCCAAAGGCTCTAGGCGCTTGGCGTACCTACTAAAAAATTTCAAACTTGACAATTTGGTATAAATATGGTATGTAGAAAGTAATCAAAAATATAGAAAATGTATTCTGGCTGTACACATTAATTTGATGGGTGCTGTACTCTGGATTCATCAACAGTTGTGATATTACTGATATCAATTTGGAGGTATTTTTGATACAAAAAACACTTCAGTTTCTTTTTGAAAGAGTCCAAATTGACGCTATCACGGACATTCAGGGGAAGGGAATTCCAAATTTTGGGTTCTATAATTTGAAACGCATCGCGGCCGTACGTTTCAAGGTTATAGCTTTTCTCAGTTAGTAATAACTTATGAGATCTTAAAGCCCTGGATGGGATATAATCGTGTATAAGAGATGCCAAATAATGGGGGAGGGTTGAGTCTGATTTACGAAAACAAAGAGTGGCTATCTTGAACTTTATACGTGCCCTTACAGGAAGCCAAAGTAAAGTCTTCAGCATGGGGGTGGCATGTGAACTCTTTTTATGACCAAGAACTACCCGTGCAGCATTGTTTTGAATGCACTGCAATGTAAACGACTTCAAAATAAAAACCGGAAACAAAGCCCCAGGAAACACGGCCCGAAATCAGTAACAGAAATAAAACTATCCAATGTAAAGCAAGAACTTCAGCAGAAGAAAAAACGATACATCGGATGTATGATGCATGACCAAAATGCCAAAACACCCTAAGGGTGAGGACGTAACCATGGGGATGTACAGAATAATCTTCTGTATAATACGTTAAACTCCCAAGAAATTTTATAAAAAAATGTCAATAAAACAAGCCAAAAAGCTTGGGAGTTTAACTGGGGGGATCAAGGGAGGTTAGGGAAGGAACACTTAACAAACAGTGGAAAAATCATTATCAATCAATGATGACATCAGGCCCATGTCCCGAAATTGGGGAACATGAACTAATTTTTATAAATATTATAAAATTACAGCCCTGAACGTTTCAAACCACCAGTTCTTCCTTCCTTCATCCAGTTGTGTCCTTGGATCCACCAAATTAACCATTAATTTGTGTCTGGCATCACTGAAACTGAGATTTAAAAGCACAGAAGTCAGTTTGATGTTATCTGACTGAAGGGCCAAACAAAGAATGATGTTGGCGCGAGTTTCGGTGACTTCCTGGCATCTGCACATGCGCAGAGAGTAAATGCCTGGAGGGGCAGATAGGACTTCTAATTTTCGGTTTTGCATGCAAATTTTGGGGATTGGAGGGCAAAATTTGTGTTTGGCCCTAGACAATTTTGAGTTAGCACCAGATAAGTCTGGGCCATTGGTATACAGTATAAAAATATCCAATCTCTCAATTACTTCGGTAAAGAATAGCTCCTACAAGAGAATAGGAGAAGACATAGGAATTACATATGTCCTTCACTTTTATAAGAAAAGAGAATGACATTACACCAACAATGTAATTGAGAATTACATAATTTCTCCATTTAATGACAGCATAACTCGTTATGCTAATTCGGTGAAGGAAACCAATATATAAAGCTAGTCCAGAGAATGGGATGCTTTATACTCATTTAAAAGTGTCTGAGGATTGTATATTAATGCTTGTATGACACGTAACATATACAAATGCTTCACAGTGAGCTACACATTAAAAACAGTACATAAATGAGACATAGTTATTGCTTCACAGCGAGAAACACATTAAAACCACCCAGCACTGATGCTGGACTACTGTCTCTGGAGGAGGTATTCCCATGCTTTTCACTATAAAGACAGATAATCTGAGGGAAAAAAAACGCTCCCCCCCCCCTCCCCTTTCTCCCTGTTCTGAGGATAAATTCCTCAGAATGAAGAGGGCAGCGGAATGGCATCAGTGCTCGAGCAGACTGCCTAAACACCCTGTAGATGTAATATTAATAGATGACATTCTGAGCAACAGAAAGGGAACCCAAAGATCTAAGGTCACCGGAGATGGACTCTAAATTTACACGGTAAAACTTGGTAAATGAAGAGGGCTGTGTCCAGTATGCAGCCTTCATAAGATCAGTAATGGCTATACTGTTAGAATAAGCCCAAGAAGTGGTCAGTGCTCTAACCTCATATGCTGAAATCTTGTTGACAGAACGTTGATCCAAAGATAGACTTTCATAGGCAATATGTATTGCCAACTGAATCCATCTAGCGATAGAATGAACAGATATATCTTTTCTGTTAGGAATCAGTGAAAGAAAGAATCTTTTTCTTCCCTTTCTAATAAAATCTGATCAATGTTTATAAATGCGCATTGATCTAACTGGACACAGCAAAGGTCTATGGTTATCCGAGGATGGTAAAGCCTTAATGACAATAGGCTCCGGCCACTTATCCGGAATCTGATTCTTAAGAATCTCACTTTCGTAGTGAGGGTAACAGTATTACACACATTACGGTAATGGGAATCGTCGACAGATAATGCATGAAGTTCACTAACTCTTCTGGCAGATGCAAAGGCTAAGAGAGAAGCCGTTTTATAAGTCAAGAATGTGAACTCGACATCGTCTAATGGCTCAAAAGGAGCTTCAAGAGAATGCAAGCCAAATTCCATTCAGCAATTAATCTGTGGGTTCTAGGTTTATTAATCGAGAAATTTCTAACTAGCTTGGATAAAGAAGTATCTGATCCAATAGCCAAGTTATCATGATGAGCGTAAGTGTCTGATAACATAGACCTATAGCCCTTAATAGTAACGGGCTGCAGTTTGAGTACATGAAACAAGGAGACCAGGAAATTGGCAATCTGTGGAATGGATGATCATAGATGTCTTCAGACTGGTCCATACACCAATGGAAGAAAACCTCCACTTCGTTGCATAATTCAATGAAGAGGAGGTCCTCCTACAGTTAGAAATTGCGTCCACTGCTCGTCCTGTAAAATGTTTTCTGTGGAACAAGGACCGCACAACGGAAATACGTGAAGGTCTGAGGGACTTAGGTACGCACTCCAGCTCATTTGACTTGCATCTGTCATAATCGTGAAAGCCGGATCCGACAGTTGAAGTGGAACTTCCTGAGACAACCACTGGAGATCCTCCCAAACATGAACCTCTTGTTTTACTGGGTCTGTTATAACAATCCTGGTTACGAGTGAATGCGTCTTCACACTCCAGTTCTGAGTAAAGAATATCTGGAGGGGACGCGTGAGCAGGCGGCCCATCGGAATAAGATCCGAAGCCTCTCCGCACAGCCCCCATCAGTCTCATAAACTCCCTCACTGTCATTGCGTAACATAACAACTGACTAATTTTGCTCTGGGTAACGGCATATGAACCAGATTGTTGTGAGTCTTGAAGCTCATTCCCAAGTGAATGAATGACTTGGACGGAACTAGATCCGACTTTTTCTCGTTTACTATGAAACCAAGATGTCGGAATAATTGAAGCAGACTCTGAACATCGTTCTGAAGAATAATTCTGTTGCCGTATCTCTGAAGAATGTTGTCCAAGTAAGTTGCCGTTACCACAGACAAATGAGCTGGGAAGTATGTCATTACTGAGTTCATTCTTCGAGTGAGAGCCCAAGGAGCTAGGTTCAGACCGAAGCACATTGCTCTGAACTGATAAACCTCTCCTTGCACGGCAAACCGCAGGTACTTTCTGAATGCCGGATGTACCAGGACATTAAAATAGGCACTCTTTAGATCTATACTTGCTGCATAGTCGTCCACTCGAATGCTCGCTCTTACCGACTGAATGGTTTCCATACAGAACTTTGGAGCTATGATCAACTTGTTTATCCAGCTCAAGTCTATTACCGGTCAAAACGAGCCATCTGGCTTCGGTACGAGGAACAGGTAACTGTAAAAACCTTGAGAATTTTGAATCTCGATGACCTCTATTGCTTCCAAAAAGCTTAGGATTTTAACAGTAGGGTTCATGGAAGGATAGGGAAGGAACATTTAACAAACAGTAGATACATCATAAGCAAGAATGATGACGTCAGGCGCATGTCCCGAAAATAGGAAACATGAAATAATTTTTATAATTATTGTAAAGTTACAGCCCTGAACGTCTCAACCACCATTGTTCACTTCCATCATCCATTTATAGCCTTGAATCCACCAATTCTTTCATTGATTTGTGTCTGGCATCCTCAAAAATGGAGATTTAAAACACAGATGTCAGATCATTGTTTACTGACTTTGGGCCAAACAAAAAATGATGTTAGTGCAAATTCCGGTCTCTTCATGAGTACTGCTCATGTGCAAATACTAAAAGTATGGAGGGCCAGATAGGTTTTTAATTTTCTGTATTGTATGCAAATTTTGGGGATTGGGGGGTTCAACATTTGTGTTTGGCCCTTGATATTATTGAGTTTGCGCCAGCTAAGTCTGGGCCATTGGTTGTAGTATAAAAATATTGTAACAAGGGGAATATCTATATATTATTAAATATTATTAAATAATAATTTCACTTTAAAGATAATATTAAGCACATCCACAGAATATGAAGCCTTTAAGTAAAGTACACACATTTTAGAATAGAGCCCAAATATGAACTTCCAGCCCTCAACCAGTTGAGGACACTTTCAGAATCTATGACAAAAATCAATGTGCATTCTGTGAGAAGTTGATTCTCATTGTTTTCCTTGAGAGAATCTTTTGTGAGAATTGATTCGGATTCTTGCATGAATTTTAAGCCCTGTAAAAAGCTGAGTAATGTTTCTTGAATTGGTTATCAAATAAAATCAAACTTACTGAAAGCATCCATGACTTAACCCTTTACCCAACGAATCGCCCGCATCCGCCCGCGTAATATGCAAATTCAGTAGCTGAAAAAATATTATTTTTCGAAAAATTTCAACAAAACCATATCATGTGACCCCTCTTTGGAACGAGCTCGTCGAGCTCATTCCAAAGAGGGTTCACATGATATGGTTTTGTTGAATTTTTATGAAAAAATTTAAAAAATGATATTTAAAATAATAAATTTTGAAATCGTTTGCATTGGGTAAAGGGTTAAATAATGGTTTAGTTAACTGATTGTCATTATTTGAGAATCAAAGAAATAGTACACTGATGTTTAAAAAGGAAGCCACACAAAACATACAAAATTTATATCCGTAAATAAATAAGTTACAAACGTTTGTTTTCAAACTCTTTCAATTCTTCTTTTCTTCTTGCATTTTCTGCTGCAAGTGAGGACATTTCCAAATGGTGACTACTCAATATCTCAAAGCATGTCAGTGAGTCATCAAATGCAAATTCCCTTTTAAAACCTAAAAGAAGCCACCTGAAATAGGAGATAAAAAGAGTTATCAAAGCACTTAATCCAGGTTTAGCTTTTCAGAAAAGTGATATCCTTGTATTAAACTTTGTTGCTTTGGAGATATAGGCTACAGACTGGAATACACATTATACACTATACTTCTCTTAAGTCCACGAGGGAAAAAGAACTTCACCCCTTTTTAAAATGGTAAGCATATATTTTTTCCTCAACAAAGACAGAATACAAGACAAGTGGCAAAATTTACTATGTGCAAAGAAAGTTAATTGCGCAAAATGTTTATAAAAAAAACCCCAAACCTTCACACTGCATATGCCTATAGCAAGTTTCATGAAAATCCAATGACATTTTTTTCAAATATTACATTCACAAAGTCATTATCCTCCAAACACCAAATTTTCAACAAAATGGGGCATAACTCCAATGAAAACCACTGAAATTTGGTGGAAAGCAAACTTGACTGAAACCTCCTAAAAATGTATGCCTAGTTCAAGTCTCCTAAAAATCTGATTCCATTTGTTCAAGTTATCAAGTTCCCAAAGTCATTGTCAAACACCTGATGGACAAAAGCTGTATGTCGATGGACAAGAACTGTTGGAATCACACCCCCTGAACACACGATCAACTATCCCATTAGTTATCTCAAGGTGGTTAATAATTCTGAAATGATAAAAGAACCCAGGTTTAAAATGAGAGGAGTCAACAGAACTACAATGACCTTCGTATGGAAACAAATACCATAATCCCCCTGTAGGCATATGTAAACAGGTGAGCATGTGTTAGGCTTCCTGACGAGAATTTTGGTTTATCTTAGCTCAATATAATTACAACATGACAAATAGGCAGTGAGCTGCGAAAAGGGACCTTACAGGATATCCAATGAAAACAGAGAAAGACGTCAAAAACGAACGACGTAAAAATTGTGGGCGTGATCAAATAAGTTTTATAAACACACGCGGCTTTTTATTTTTTTTCTTTCCATATGAGGAACGCACTGATTTAATGTATTTAATAAATTAAAACTGGTTACCATAACTAAATAGATGTTTAATGTCAGAGATAGAATCAGACTCTCAAAACATTCTCTTGAATTCTAATGAATTAAACAGTTCTTTGCCAACGAAATAGTCGAGGCGACAGTGCAGCACGCATTCTTGACCTTCATGAAGACGTTTTGTCTACTGTGTAGCAAACCAGTTTCAGGCGTATCCAATTGTTTGGTTGTTTCCATATGACTTTACATGTTTCCTATTAATCGATGACATTAATGTCATAAAACTTCGAGGCACACTGCATTTTCTGATGAAAGTTAAAAAATTTATAGTAATTTATATATTTTTTATACTTACCAATGACCCAGACTTAGCTGGTGCTAATTCCACAAAAACCAGGGCCAAACACAAATTTTGCCCCCCAATCCCCAAAATTTGCATCCAAAACAAAAAGAAATCATGTCCTAAAGGACCTCCATAGTACGACTCTACTGCGCATGCGCAGTGACGCAGTCGTCCCGAAATTGGCGCCAAATATCATTCTTACTGGCAGTGCCTGGTCAGCGCTATGTACTCAGCGGGGAGGCAAGAGTTCCCAACTCAGGGAGGGCCATCCCCGTCTGGGTCATTGGTAAGTATAAAAAATATATAAATTACTATAAATTTTTTAACATTTTTATACTGTACCAATGACCCAGACTTAGCTGAATAGTAAACAGGCTGGAGGGCCTAGGACATAGAGGAAAATCCAATAAGCTCAATTATAAAATAAAGAGGTAACCCCTTAAGGAGAAAAGGAGTATTAGGCTTTACATGTATCTTTCTTATTTAATATTTAAATTAGAAAGATACACTACCCTTAATAATTGAGCACAATAACATTCATGTTCTCTATTAACATCCAGTATAACCTTTATACTAATTATTTTTAAAGCAAGCCAATAAATAAAGTAGTCCAGAGAATTGAGACTCTTTATAATCATTTAAAAGTGTCCGAGTATTGTATATTAAAGCCCGTTTGACACTTGACATATACAAATGCTTCACACCGAGCTACACTTTAAAAATAAGACATGAATGAAATTAAACATTAATATTACACTTTAAAACCATCCCGGAAGCGACTCAGAAATACTGTCTTGGAGGAGGCATTCCCTTGCTTTTCACTATAAAGCAGGTGACCTAAGGGAACACCCGCCCCCCCCCCCCCCCCCCCCCCCCCCCCCCCCTTCCCCTTGCCCTGGGTCAAATAGCCCAGAGCGAAGAGGGCAGCCGGACGGAGTCACTGCCGGAACAGAAAGCCTGCATAACTATAGTTGCAACTGTTTAGTGGACGACATTCTGAGCAACAGATAACGGACCTAAACAATGCAGGTCTCCAGAAATGGACTCAATATTTCTGAGATAAAAATTAGTAAATGTGGATGGCTGAGACCAATAAGCAGCCTTCATTAAATCTGTAATAGCAACACTATTAGCATAAGCCCAGGAAGTAGAAAGAGCTCTTACTTCATGAGCAGAAATCTTAAGCACAGACTGCTGAGAAGAAGATAAATCTTCATACGCAGTACGGATAGTTAACTGAATCCATCTAGCAATAGAATGGACTGAAATGTCCTTTCTATTAGGCATCAAAGACAGAAAGAAACGTTTCCGTCCCTTTCTGATGAACTGAGATCTCTGTTTATAGATACGTAGTGCTCTAACAAGACAGAGTAAAGGCCTACGCCCGTCTGAAGACGGAAGAGCCTTAATAACAATAGGTTCCGGATATTTATTAGGAGCCTGATTCTTAGCTAAAAAACCGACATTAGTAGTGAAGGTGATAGTGTTCCCAACACTACGATAATGAGAATCATCCACCGATAGTGCATGAAGCTCACTGACTCTTCTGGCAGAAGAGAAAGCTAAGAGAAAAGCTGTCTTATAAGATAAGAATTTGAAATCTACTGTCCCAAGAGGTTCAAATGGCTTTTCCTTCAATTTAAGGAGAACCCAAGCTAAATTCCACTTAGGAATTAATCTAAGAGTTCTGGGTCTATTTATCGAAAAGTTTCTAACCAATTTCGATAAAGAGACATTAGATCCAATTTGTAAACTATCATGATGTGCATAGGTATCAGATAACATAGATCTATAACCCTTTATAGTAACAGGTTGCAGTTTGATTTCGTCAAACAAGTATACTAGAAAGTTAGCAATGTCTGGTATAGAGGGATCAAATATATCAACAGAATGATCCCTACACCAACGAAGGAAAACCTTCCACTTAGCCGCATAGTTTAGCGAAGAGGAGGTCCTCCTACAGTTAGAAATCGCGTCCACTGCTCGTCCTGTAAAGTGCTTGCCATGCAAGAAGGACCGCACAACGGAAAAACGTGAAGGTTGAGACCTTGCGGGTTGTGATGTAGTTGGCGCGATTTCCCCTGCCAAAGAAGATCCTCTCGTGGAGGGAGCTTCCGCGGTAGGTCCCACAACAGACACCTGAGTAGATTTATCCACGGTCTCTGTGGCGACAGAGATGCTACCAACAGAATCTTGCATTGAGATTGTTTTATCTTTAGCAATACTTGTTGAATTAACGGTGCTGGAGGATACGCATATCCTATCATTCCATCCCAAGGGATCGATAGAGCGTCTACTGCAAATGCTCTTGGATCCGGACACGGCGACACATACGTCTGCAACTGATTGTTGAGATGTGTCGCAAATAAGTCTATCATTGGCCGTTCCCATTGGTAGCAAATCTGATTGAATACTTGTTTGTTGAGAGTCCACTCCGACGGCAACAAGCGACCCTTTCGTGAAAGGGAGTCTGCTAGCACATTCAGACGACCCGGTATGTGACGGACCGAAAGAAGAACGTGATGTTCCAACGCAAACAGAAGGATTCTTTCCGTTAGATTGAACAACGGAACTGAATGAGTGCCTCCCTGATTCCGTATATACGCCACTACTGTCGTATTGTCGGATAGGATTTGGACATGAGCATCGTGAATAATGTCCATCCAGTGACGTAACGCAAGCCAAATTGACATCATTTCCTTGATGTTTATGTGCTTGCACAGGAATAGCGGATCCCAAAGACCCTGGCATCTCGAATCCGTTGGGATTAATGATGCACCCCAACCTGTTTGACTGGCATCCGTCATAATGGTAAAACTCGGATCCGGCAACTGCAGCGGAACTCCTTGAGTTAACCACTGAATGTTTGCCCAAGTCTGAATCTCTTGTTTCACTTGATCTGACAAGAGAACGTCTACATCGAGCGAATGAATTTTCACACTCCAATTCTGAGTCAGGAAAATTTGAAGAGGCCGTGTGCGTAGCCGTCCCATCGGAATGAGATCCGCGGCGGCTCCGCACAGACCTATCAGTCTCATAAATTCTCTCGCCGTGACTTTGTCTGTATTCAGACAATAGCGAGCGTAACAACTGACTAATTTCGCTCTGGTTAACGGCAGACGAACGAGATTGTTGTGCGTCTCGAAGCTCATTCCCAGATGAGTGAATGACTTGGACGGCACCAGATCCGACTTCTCCTCGTTTACTATGAAACCGAGACGTCGGAGCAATAGAAGAAGATTCTGAACATCGTTCTGAAGCGTTAACTCGTTGCCGTACCTCTGAAGAATGTCGTCCAGGTAGGCCGACGTTACCGCAGACGAATGAGCTCGGAAGTAGATCATTATCGAGTTCATTACCCGAGTGAAAGCCCAGGGTGCTAGATTCAATCCGAAGCACATGGCCCGGAACTGATACACCACTCCTAGGACTGCGAAGCGTAGATACTTTCGGAATGTCGGATGTACCATGACGTGAAAGTACGCATCTTTGAGATCTATGCTCGTTGCATAATCGTTCACCCCGAATACTCGCTCTGACCGATCGAATCGTCTCCATATAAAACTTCGGAGCGACGATCAGCTTGTTTATCCAGCTCAAATCTATGACTGGACGGAACGAGCCGTCTGGTTTCGGAACCAGAAACAGATGGCTGTAGAATCCCAGCGATTCCTGGTTTTCTACGACCTCTACCGCGTTCTTCATTAAAAGAGACTGCACCTCTGATAGCAGAGCGTCTCTTTTCTGAGGGTTTGACGGAAGATGAGTCCACTTTGGACTTCGAGATAATGGAGGCTTTCGTTTGAAGGATATCTTTAGACCTTCCGAAGTCACTCCTCTCACCCACAGGTCGTCCGTAATCGACGCCCACTCTTGAGAAAAACTCGACAACCTTCCGCCAACCGGAACGCGATAGAGGTTTGAGCCATCACCTCCTGGATCTGCGAGGCCTGCGGTAGGAGAAACCACGTCTTCCACGACCCGCACCTCGCCTCGTCAACCTCGGGGCGTCCGACCGATTGTCCCGGCCTGAAGAACGTCCCGAACGAGAGTCGCTATCCTGACGGTCTCTCGAATAAGAGCTAGAGGACGCACCGGAACCTCTATAGGAACCTCTCTTGGGCGGATAAGACCCAGAAGTGCCCGCCTTATTCGTGTCTGCTGTATCCGACCTTTTAGGAGCGGATCTAAACAACAGAGAATCACTAGCTTTCTTTTTAATATTATCATAAATAGCGGAAAGCTTGCCGTCAAAGAGAAGATCTCCTGAGACCGAAGCGACTCTAAGAGAGTTCTTCACCTTAGAATCCACTAGTGTGGATGTAGACAGGGCTGCGTCACGTCTAACCAACTCCAGATTTGCCACTGAAAGGGCGGAGTTACACGTGGAATAAGCTACTGCCCTTGAAAGAAGACTTAAGGAGGATTGTATATCCTGAAACTCTTCCCCTTGAAGACGCAGTGATAACGCCTTCGTAAGGTGATCTGCGTAAGATAAGGCATCTAAATTGGCTCTGTTAGACGCAATAGCTGTTTCCAACACTGCGGTTGGAATAGAAGCTGACGACGGTAATGATAGCTCTAAGTCTTCCGCCTCGTCGTCCATACGCAGAGGAACTCTCGGTATACCCTGACCTGCCGTGTCGAATTTATTCCTTGCATTAATGAAAGGCAGGTTGAGAGTATTTGCGGACAAGAAGCCTGCTTTCCCCGTCCTGGAAGCAAGTTTAAAAATAGCGTCGTTCAATAATTCAAATGTTCTTGCAACATTATTGGACTGCGACGGAAACTCGGGAGCGATGTCCCTGAACCGCTCGAAAAAAACAGAGTCCAATGACGCTATAATTCTCCTGTCCGGAAGCGCAGCAGTCTGGCCCGACGGAACAACTTGAGGAAGAAAGTGCCGGATGAAGTCCACGGCAGCTTTGTGTTGTTCCGAAAGGGATAGCTCCAATTCATCCGTATCCCTTTCACCATCCGGTCGGACCTCCCGATGTTCCCGGTCGTCCGCCCCCGATGCTTCGGCGGAGCGTACCGACCCAGCGCCGTCGGATAATTCTCGATCCGACACCGTCTCTGTCGGCTGCTGGGATGCTGCGATAAGCTGTGCTATCTGCACTAGAATGTCCGACGTCGAGACCTGCGGAGGAGCGGTCTTTCGCTGCTTTGCCGAGGGCAGCTCCGCATCAGATGGCTCCCGCATACTTTTCCTATGCGAACGTCCGGAGTCCATCGGTCTCGAATCCCTGGCTGCCGGATGGTGTGACCTGGTCGCCGAAGAATCCTTCATCGGCGAAGCTGGCAAAATATCGGAGGTCACGCAGCCAAGGTGCGGTCGTGTGCGCCGGCGAGAAGAGGAAGCCTTAACAGTCTCTGCGGACTGCTTATACAACGGAGTGTCCCGAGCGACGGACGTATGCTCCGCTAAAGACACATTTTGTACCACAACATCTGGTCCCAGATGTTGTTGTACGAGAGAGGGGCCTCTCTCGCTCGCGGCCCGGCTGGACCTGGACGAGCTAGGAACCGGACTAAAAGGCTTCCTCCGTTCTCGTTCACTATCCGCCGTCACTGGGTGTGCATCTATTATTTTTATAGTGCTCGCATCACCCAAAATTTCCTCTTGGACCGCATCGGACGAACCCGGCTGCCGAACCATTCGGTGAATGGACGCTACACCGGGCGAGCTAGCGGACGACATTTGTCTAATCTCCATGAGCACTTTTGCCGCTAGCTCTGTATTTATTTGTGACGACGGACGCACACTTGAAGAAGAAAACATGG